>CM023454.1:81846852-83072045 GCA_013339765.2 Haemaphysalis longicornis
ACATGTTGGTGAAACGGTTACGAACTAGTTAAATTTGTTTGTACAGTGCATCTAGCTGTTCGCGAAGGGGTTGGACACAGCTCTGAATGAAGCAAGCGACGCAACTGCGAGCCTGAACATCTCTATGAGTGAACGCCCCTTCGACCTCACGCAGTATAAATAACCAACGTACGTGCATGTACATGTCGTTTGAGTCTGTCCCGAAACTCCTGCATAGTACTCGTAGTGGTTGCGCCAAAACGGCGATGTTTCGGAGTTTGCACACAGGAACGGTACGGCAGGGTAGATGTTTAGGAATAGAAGAAGAAAAAAATGTTCACGCAAAAGTGGAGCGGTTAGTGGTAGGGGCCCTCTGTCAAGGACTCCGTGTGTGCTTGCCTGCAGAATTCGCTCTTTCATTGAACTGAAGCTGCTTACTCAGGTCTGAGCTGGCAAGCATACTCTCACCTTCTCCTAAGTTGGAGTAGAAATTGGGGCAAGATTTGTGGCTGACTGATGGTAGACCGCAGCTGAACTGCCTAAGTACCTGCAAGGGGGAAGCACATTGTAGGGTAGCAACATGTGTTCCTTTGAAGCTTTTGAAATTTGACGCTTTGTCTGTGTTTTAGCTTTCAGCAGGCGGAGGGAAAGTGTGTTATGCGAGCATATAGGTGATAATGTTGTGTGTGATGAAAAAAAAAAGTCAACGGACCGTCAATCATCACCTTGCAGTGACGGGTAAACACGCTGTTGGCTGCGAGTGTGCCGCGCTTCATTGCTGCAAGGGGTGAGAGGGCAGGCGTCCAGATGATTTTGGTTCTTCTATTGGGAAGTTTTGCTATTATAATTTTATCGGAACTTTTAAGATCTTTAAAATCAGAATATGTGCCATTCGGCGCTGTGCAGACCAGAATGATGGTTGTGGCTTCACTCGGCGTTAAAGCTAGTGGGACCACCAATTCCTTTTTATCGGTAATGGTGGTCTCTAGAAGTGTGGCAGTCGTATTAGATGCGCTGGGGCTGGCTACAACCACTTTTTTGTGCTTATGTGCGCGTTGTTTATTTTAGTTTTAGATTCACGTGCGTATAGCGCTACCATACGCAAAAGTGCAGAATACGTCACCCACGGGAATGTATTTTGAAACCATTGTGGATATGTGGGCGTGATACATCCTGTGCCTAAAGTTCCTGGACTCAGACGCACCCACATATATCGGCGCCATATTTCCAGCACCATCTACTGAAAGCCACAGTCCCTGCTATAGCTTTTGGGATCTCGCGAGCCAGTTGCTATGACAAGTGCTACTTCGTCAGCTGCAGCAAAGCAAGACGTTTCTCGACTGGAACTTTTGGACTGTTGGACTGGGTTAGCATTGTCAATTTCATTGACAAATCAACCGCATAGAACACAATATTGCACCTAGGGTATTGCGACGAACCTATTAACGCAACGAAACGGAAGAGCGGAGCCTGCCATGTTGATCATCTTGACACCGGACTTGGCACATTGAGCCATCTTCGTAGCAGTGTTGGCGACACCATGAACTCCGAGCCCCCAACATAAGCGGATCCAACCGCTGTCTGTGTCATCTATCTATCTATCTATCTATCTATCTATCTATCTATCCTATCTACTATCATCTATCTAGTGCTATCTATCGATCTACATCTATCTATCACTATCTATCGATCTATCTCTATCTGATCTATCTAGATCTGTCTAGTCTATCTATCTATCTACATCTATCTACTATCATCTATCTAGCTAGAATCTATCTATCTATCATCTATCTACTTCTAGCTATCTATCTATCTATCTATCATCTATCATCTATCTATCGATCTTCTATCTATCGATCTATCTATCTATCTATCTACTATCTAGCATCTATCTGATCTATCTATCTATCATCTATCTATCTATCTATCTATCTATCTATCTATCTATCTATCGATCTATCTACTACTATCTATCTATCTATCTATCTATCACTATCTATCTATCTATCTATCTATCATCTATCATCTATCTATCTATCTATCTATCTATCTATCTATACTATCTAGCTATCGATCTATCTAGCTATCTATCTCTATCTATCTATCTATCTATCTATCTACTTCCTATCTATCGATCTATCACTATCATCAGCTATCTAGCTATCGATCTATCTATCTATCGAGCGATGAGCATCTATCAGCATCATAGCTATCTATCTATCATCATCTATCTATCTCATCTATCTATCTACTATCTATCTATCTAGCTACGAGGATCTCTATCATCTATCTATCTATCTATCTATCTACTATCTATCTATCTATCTATCTATCTATCTATCTAGCTATCTATCTATCTAGCTATCTATCATCTATCTATCATCTACTATCTATCTATCTATCTATCTATCTATCTATCATCTATCTATCTATCTATCGATCTATCTATCTATCTATCTATCTAGCTATCTATCTATCTATCTATCTATCTATCTATCTATCTATCTATCTATCGACTATCTATCTATCTATCTATCTATCTATCTATCTATCTATCTATCTATCTATCTATCTATCTATCTATCTATCTATCTATCTATCTATCTATCTATCTATCTATCTATCTATCTATATCTAGCTACGATCTATCATCTATCTATCTATCTATCTATCTATCTATCTATCTATCATCTATCTATCTATCTATCTATCTATCTATCTATCTATCTATCTATCTCTATCTATCTATCTATCTATCTATCTATCTATCTATCTATCTATCTTATCTACTATCTATCTATCTATCTCTATCTATCTATCTATCTATCTATCTATCTATCAAGGTGTGGAGCGGAATCCTCAAACAGAGGGTGTCGGAGGCAGGGTCAAGCTCCGTGTAATTGGCTCCCTGTCTGTTTACCAGGCAAGATGCTTCGGGACCCCTTCAGCTATCAGGGTAAGGTTGGCGAAGAAAGTACCCCCATTCCCTGCTTTTATACATGCTGTATGGTTTTTCCAAATTACCCAAACCCAACATTCGACCACCTAAATTTCGCCGCAGTGAACTATGCTTTCCACCCCTTCCAAGCATGACAATCCGAAAACCTAATAAGTACCACCACTTCTAGGTAGTTCGATGTCTTAAAAAAGCCAGGCCTATTGCTTCACAGTCCGTGATATTGTTTTCGAAGTTTCTGGAAAATGCTGTAGGTGAATCCTATAAAGCTAAGAAGCAAAGAAGCGGTGAAATCTTGGTCGAGGTACTTAGTGAGCGGCAGGTCACAAAACTCTTGAAGCACACCTGTATTGCAGATCTTGACATCAAGGTGACGCCCAACCACAGCCTCAACAATTCGCAGAGCATGATCTCGCAGCCAGATCTTGCAAATGAGACAGAGGGCGATCTTATTGAAGTTTTCAGAAATCAAGGTGTGAGGGCAGTCAAGGGCATGACCATTAGATGCGACTACAAGGTAAAACGAACTAGGCGTATCCTCTTAACATTTGACCGTTCCATTCTTCCTGACCATATCAATGGGGGTTTTATCCGATGCTTCGTCCGAGTGTACATCCCGAATCCGAGGCGCTGTTTCACGTTCCAGTTGTTCGCGCATTGTACTAACTCATGTCGGGGTCAAATAACGTGTGCCAAATGTGCCCAACATGACCTTCCCACAGAAAATAGTAGTTAACTGCCAGGGCCCACACGTGCGTACTCCAGAAAATAAGAGAAGTCTCAACTTGAGAAGAAAATAATGAACATCAAGGTTACAGAAAACATCACCTTCATGGAAGCGCGAAAGTGGTTGGCCTCTTTCCCCCTGGGGAGGTACGCCGATGCGACTCATCCGGAGGCGGAGCGGAGCATGGTTTCGGTGGGGGCCCAGTACCGCGACCCAGTGCCCATCGGGTTGCTTCTAGCGGCCCGTCCCGTCTACGCGCCGTTCGCTAAGACAGCAGCGGTTGTTGTGGCAACCATGTCTGTTGGGGATGCAACTCATCCACTGCCTCCTCTCCACTGGCCGAAACCACACGCGAGGGCAAAGAGGAGTTGGAGACAGAGGCACCGCTGCAGTTTCCACCCCCTCCGCACCGCCTCTGCCACGTGGGGCGTTCCAGGCGCCCTCGGCAGTCACGGCTACCACGAAGGGCACCGGCAAGGGTGCCGAGTCCAAGTATAGGGGGCCCAGTGCGCTGGGCAACCCCTTGCATTCAGATGACTGCATGGATGTCGAGCCGTTCCGACATGCGCCCCAGCAGAAGGAACTTGCTCCGGCGTCCAGGTCAGTAGAGAAGGTGAAAAAACCCATTCCAAGAGTTGAGGCCCCTAAAGCCGACACATAAACACGCACATACTTCAGAATCTCTAAACTTCCATTATAGAAAGAGAAAATATCATGCAATTTACTGCAGAGGCCTTAATAAAAATATGATGATGTCTATGCGTTACTGCATTCCAATCAGCTATGTGCGATGTGTTTCCAAGAAACCCATTTACACTCCACACACACAATTTTTTGGAAAAGTTACATGGTATTTAGGAGGGACAGAGATTGTGGTTCCACATCTTCAGGCGGTGTGGCCATCATTGCCCAGAAATCCTTGGCGTGCCACACTGTCCAACAACAGACCATCCTGAAGGCGGTTGCTATTCGAACGATTATTCGAATAGGCTTATAACACTATGTTCTCTTTACATCCCTCCTGAATTCCAGCTCTCCAGCTCAGATTTCGAGGGTCTGGTAGATCAGTTACCCGATCCTTTCATTCTGATAGGCGACGTGAATGGATATAACTCTCTTTTGAGCTCTCCTCGCACGGACGCCCGAGGTCAACTAATTGATAAATTCTTAACATCGTCGGGAGCATGTCTTTTCAAACAGAAACAGCCAACATATTATAAGACAGAACACTTATTGGCACCTTGACTTGGCTGTTGGATCTACAGTTCTCTTTCCATGTCTTGAGTGGGGTGTGGGTATGAACCCATATGGTAGTGACCACTTCCTGACTTCACTAATATATATAGGCAATGCCCCGAGCAGTCGATCTTTCCTGAACAGGTGCAATGAAGCAAGAGCAAACTGGAATACGTTGACAGATTCATCTAAACTACGCTACACGTCGATAGCACACATACACGTTGAGCAGGCAACCCAACTACTCACGGTGCACATGCTCTACGCCGCCGAAAAGTCCATTCCCCACGCCTCTGGTGCCTTGCGCAACCAGTGGAGGCCGTGGTGTAATGAGGACGGTCGGCGGGCGCGAGAGGCCACAACAAGACGTGGGGTATACTTCATCGGTACCCCATGTCGAGTAACCTCCTTTTGTTCAAACGGGCCAAGGCGTTTGGTAAACGTGTGCGCGGTGAGGCAAAACGCGATAGTTGGCATTCATCATAACATAAATTAACTCTTATACAGGCAGACTAAAAGTATTAACACGAATTTGCAAACCAAATGACAAAAAACACACAGCCTGCCTCTGGTCACCACAAGAGGGGGCACACTCACAGACCAGGCTGCCACCCTCGCACAACACTTCCACCACGTGCCCAGCTCAGCACATTATACAAAAACTTTCATGCAATAGAAAACATCTGCAGAGAAAAAGCCCTTACCTGACAAAACCAATCAAAATCTTCTTACAACTTTGAATTCACACTCTATGAGTTGAGGCCTGCCCTGAGCAGGTGCAACCCTTCAGCTCCAGGCGCAGATCAAATTACATACACCATGATGCAACACCTAAACCCAGACACTCTTGAGACAGTCCTACGCCTATACAACAAAATATGGCTTTTGGGGCAGCGTCTAAGGTCTTGAATGGAGGCCATTGTGGTGGCTTTCATGAACGAAGGGAAGGACCCTTCCTCTCCCGCTAGCTATCGACCCATTGCCCTGACCAGCCGCCTGTGCAAGCTTCTCGAGAAGATCAAGAGGAGACTCATGTACTTAGAGTAAAACGGTCTTCTCGAGAGCTGCCAGGCTGGGTTCAAGGCGGGCATATCCACCAACGATCAACTGGTTGTGCGGGAATCATATATAAAGGATGCCTTTCTTCACAAAAAGTTCTGTCTTATGGTGCTTTTGACATAAATACGTTCTATGACCCCGCATGGCGTTACGGCATACTTAGTTGCCTCAGGTCGTTCGGTGTCTCGTCTAACATGTTAAATACTCCTATTAGTTACTTGTGGAAGATTACCTTTCACGTGAGAGTCGGTAGTGCCCTCTAAAATGTCCACGTGCAAAAAAATGGTGTGCCGCGACGTGGAGTTTTAACCGGCATTCTGTTCATAGTAAAGGTGGACTCCATGGGAAGGCACTGTCACCTACAATTTCTTGTTCAATGTATGTAGATGAAGTTCACATATCCTTGAAGTAGTGTAATATGTCAATATGCGAACGTCAATTCCAGCTTGGCGTTGTCAAACTTGGCGGCTGGGTAGACAAGAAAAGTTTTAGACTGAATCCTGCAAAAAGCCGTGGCTTTGTATTTTGCAGAAAGCGTGTGGTCTATCCGGACTCAGATATTACTCCTAATGGCGTGTTGCTTCCTGTGAACAAGGAGAACAAATTTCTAGGTGTTGTGTTTGACCACAAACTCACACTCATTCCGCCCATCAAGGGACTTAGGCATAAATGTCTGAAAACAATCAATATCCTGAAGGTTCTCTTCCAGCAATTGTAAGGGGTTGACTAAGAACTCCTGCTGCGCTTGTATACTGCTTTGGTTTGGTCTCGTTTGGACTATGAAAGTGTGGTTTATGGGTCGGTCCGGGACAAAATTACCGCTGGTCTCCGTCTTGCGTCCGGAGCTTATTGCACTAGTCCTGTCCAAAGTCTGTGTGTCGAGTGTAACCAGTGGAGCCTTGAGAACCAACGGACGTACATGAACCTAATTGACGCAAATAAATTTACTCACTGAATAATCGTCTTTTTTATGCAGCCCTTACCAATACATACACACCGCTGCTGTTTGTACATCGTCCATTTGTTAATGTGCTCTTTAAACTTAGAGTGAGAGAGCGAACCTTGGATCTCATCTCTTAACTTTTAGATGTGTACAAATCATCCTTTTCACACCTTTTACCACCTTGGAACGTTCGCCTGGGTTCTGCGAACTTTTTTTTATGATTCTTTACAAAACTCGGGCACCACGAGCTGCAGTACTGTAGAACTTTCTGTCGCTGCAGTTTAAATACCCATCTGCAGAATTTTACACTGACGCTATTAAAACTTCTACTATGATGTCCAGCGCTGCTCACAGTTCGAATTTCAATGCAGCCAGAACGATGAGCATACACAAAACTATTTTTTCAGCTGAAGCATTAGGAATTTTACTAATCGTACAGCACATTCTTGAAAATCAAATTCCCAATTCCGTGATCTATACAGATTCCTTGTGTGTTGTTGGCGCACTATCACCGCACAAGCCCCCCCCCAAAAAAAACATAGTTAATCTTGTGCTCTCCACTATTATGTCTGTGTATGCGCAAAAGCAAGAGCTGCTCCTCTGCTGTTTCCCAGGACACGCGGGGATCGCTGGGAACGAGTTCGCTCAAGAACACTGTAGACATTACAACGGTATCCTATACCGATTTCAATCCACAGTTAAGACAACACTTGCGTAGAACATGGCAAACACATTGGAATGAACAGACAGACAACCAACTATGTGTAATAAAGGCAACGCTTGAGATGGTACAGGGCTGACTCACACAACAGAAACACCGAAGTCGCCTTGGCTAGGCTACGGATAGTGCACACGCATACAACGCACTCGTATCTGCTGACGGGATATTCTAGACCCCAGTGCAGCAGGTGCGGAGAGGTCCTATCCGTAGTTCACGTGCTCATTCAATGCAATGCTCTCGACACCACACGACGCAAACACTTTCCTGAACTGTACAGGCAACACATTCTGCTACACTCATCACACTTGTTGGCATACAACCCAATGTTTTCTAGCAAGCGTGTTTGTTTTCAGACGTCAAGTTTTAGAACATCTTTCATATGATGCATAATCATACTGGCCCTATACACCAGAAATCTTCATGCATTCGCTTAAAGCTTGGTTGTACTCTACAATTTAATATTTATTAGCACATCATCCACTTCAAATAACTTTGTCTTTGGAGCTCTTTGCCCTTTGTTGGCCTTGCGCCAATAAAATAAAATTACCATCTTTGGTCATATCGACGTGCGATGGCAAGTTAAAGACCAGAACGTAAAAATGTTGGTGTTGTAATATGTATTTATCAATCCTATACACACTCCGTGCCTTGACCTTTGTCATCGCCGGAGGGGGAGACGGGGAAAGGCAGGTGGAAGAAGGCAGGGAGGTGAGCGTCCCGAATGAACGTGGTTCTGTACAGTGGTTTCACGAACATATTCGAGAAGAGAGTCGAGGATCATCTTCCTGAGTTCTGTAGACCATTCGGGATGAGTCCACTCCCGCAGCGTTTGTGGCCTGTCTTGTGGAGGGATGAGCGCATGTGCGCGGTTTTTATGGTCCTTCAATGCAGGGCAGCTCCAGAGAAGATGGTCAAGGTCAGTGACTTGTTTGCTGTCAGGTGATTCGCAGAGTTTGCAGGTACCGTCGCCGGGGTGTAGACGAAAGCGGGCCATGATGTGCGACGTTATGGCAGTATTCGTCCGAATGCGTCGGAGTGTGACCGTTGCCCACCGGTTGTAGCCGGATGGGATAGGGTCAACCTCTTCAGGTAGATGAAGGCACCATAGCGTGGTACTGCGACAAGACCAAAACTGAAGGAGCCAAGGCTCTCCGTGGCACCCCATTTGTAAAGGAAGCGGAACTGAGGGCCTTACTAGCGACGGAAGAAGCACACAGAATTGCCGCCACAAGGCCGACTGAGGCACCAACCACTTTCCTTCTCTACACGGACTCCAAGGACGCATTGAGAGAATGCGGAAAAAATAACACGCACAGTCGAACGGTCGCAAGAATTCATGCAGTCGCAAGAGACCATCGACAATCGACACCACACTTACAATTCGCTCGGTCCCGGGCCATAACCGGATAAAGGCAAAGAGGAGGCACAAAGGCAGCACGGGAAATGCTTTCGAAGCAACCCGATAATTGCCAGAAACTGCGCGCGACCGACAAACGTCTTCCCCACTCTCCAAGCGTCGACACCTCCATCTTTGGAGCTGCTGGCCGACGAGTCGCAAGAGGAAGGGTATGACTTCGAGGAAGCGGTTGCCAGCACGTGCTGAACGTAAAAATGAGATTCTTACATTAGTCTTTGAACGCCACTCTGACCCTTTCCCTTCTCCGCATACGCACTCGGCATTGTTGAAAGATGCACGCACCCGAAGCATCTACGTACATGAATCTAAAACTTCGTATTGTTTTTCGATGGGTAATGCCCTGGCTACTGTTCTGCCTTCGTGGTTCTAATGTCTCATGTTTCTTGCCAGCGCGGGAAAGCTTTGCTGGGCTCATATTTCGCTGGGTATCTCTTTATAATTTAAGGGCGGTATGTGCTGGTGCCAGCATCATCAGGTGCGCTGTAAAAGTGGTATTTCAAGTGCGAAGGCTTGTTTGTAGGACTTGATTATGATGGTGTTGGTCCTGTCGTGCTCAGGTAAATTGGAGGGTTTATTGATTTCTGATGAGGTTTAACGCACCTACACAACGCAGGCAATGGGGCTCGCCGTAGTGAAGGGCTCCGGATTATATTTTACCACAGGGGATTTGTACGTGTGCTAAAATGTCAAGCACATTCACGTTGTCGCTTTTTGCCTGCATCTGAAATACGGTCGCATTGGATGGGAATCAAACCTGCGTCATTCGGCTAGCAGAACAACGCCCTTTGGACTTCTGTCCATAAGCCGTTTTGCTGCTAGCCCAATCACGCATGTTTCACGCACGGCGGGTATGGCAAGAGGTTTGTCGTAGGGAGCGACGTATGTAATCACAGGATTTTATAGTCTTGCAACAGACACAGCATGCAACGGGACATTCTTACGATAAAGCCGGTGGACGGGTCCGACAAAAAATATCACACGGATTGCAAAAGGCCACAACTCTCATATGTTGGGGATTTCTCAATCTGCCTGATATGACAACGCGTACCTTGGCCTCAACGAGCGTGATATGGCTGTCCGTGCTACATTTCGGCAGCTGTTGTACACAAGGGCAAACTCCAGTTTCCTGCGCAGGTGGGACCAGAGCGTTTCGTGCACCGATTGATATTGTGAACTGAGACAGGGTTGTTGGTTACGAAACGTTACGAACGAAGCAAAAACAAACACGTCGACAAACTGCCAATTGATGAGTTTTATTAGATGAAAAAGGCACTTGAGTGTGGAAATAAAGTTGCCGTGTGTTGAAATTAAGGTTGACCATGATTCCAAGTAAGTATTCTTCCCGTTGAACTTTCTAAGCGAGGGAGATAAATTCAAGAATTACCTTTTTCCTTTCTGCTCTGGCTTTTTTGTTTATGATTATAAAATACATTCGTTCTTCATCTAAATAAAGCTTAGTCGAAAGTACAGCGCTCTTTTTCTTTGTCTTTGCTTCCTTCGTATCGTAATTACCGCTGGTTTGCTAAGCAGCAATGACAAAGACTTCTGTATGTGGTCATGCATGCTTCCTGTCCACCCCTTGTTCAGCCACATACTGATCACATCGGTATAATGGCGGTGCAATATTTCACAAACGTGTAACTTTTTGGGGAGGTTTTGCAGGGCTATAGATAAAATTATGCAGGATAGGATAACACTTTATCGAGTACCCTAAGAGTGAAATGCCGAGGTGTGGGTTAGTACGTCGTCTGCCTTTATGAGCCTGTACGGTCTGTGAGTAAGGCATGAACTTATCTGTGCATTTTGACGCAGCCAAGGTGACTGAAATTATTTAAAATGGCAGCATGAGAGACGTGGTTTAGGTCCCCTTAAGGTCTAACGTAAGTTAGACCCTTAAGGTTTAACACGCCCTTGGGCATGTTTTTACTGGCTGTTTCAAAAATGTCGGTCTTGAACTTGTAGTAGGTTATCCTGTTTAAATGAGCTGCAGACAAAACCCAAACATTGGATATGACATTTGCGCAGCTGTTTTTAAATGTGTTTGCACCCTGAATAGAATGACGGGGTCCACAGCCTTTGTACGAGGTAAGGGAGATCAGATGGAGGTTGCGAGGCATGAGATGGAGGTTGCGAGGCACGCCCCGTTTTGGCAGGAACCTCACCTGTTCCTCGTTTTATGCAATCCACAGGGTGTTGGATGTCCCCGACACACAAACGTAGGCCTTATTTTTATTTTCTTCATACCAGGTGAAACGTTTCAGAGTAGCTATGCGGTGCCGTCCGCACCTCAGCAGTTATTATGGACTAGAGAAGAGAGACCATCAGAGATCTGATGTAATTCGGTGCAAAATTATTGATTGTGGGGTGCAAGAATTTTCTCCAAAAGATACTAATGGGGCCGATTTTTTAGCTTGGCTTTTTGTATATAATAACACTAATGGGAATAGTTCTTTCTGTAATGCTCTTGCTTGGATGTGTAAGGCATTAAACGTTTTTTCTGACTTATAAGTTCTGAGTGTTCCAATAAAGCTGTCGCACGTGTTTAGCCTATTTTGAGGGGAGACGTGTGCCGCATACTTGCGCACTTCAGGGGTACTTTCTGTTTCGTCTTTTCTTCCTCCAGCTCGAGATAATCAACGCCGTGCTTTTGCGAAGCAACGGAAGTCACAGTGTCCCGCTCGTTTTCGATCAATCCTTTGAGGTTCCTTTTCATGGTGCAATTATTCTTGTGCATATTTCTTAGCTCCATGCATGTTGTGTCATCTATTGTTCATTTATCTTGAACTCCGGCTTAATAGACAAGGACAGAAAATAAACAATCCGACAGGATGACGACTCGTCTCGTCAACTTCCCTACCTTCTGTCTCCGTCTATTACGCTTAAGGTCAAGACGCATAACCAGTAGCAACTGAGCCAAATTCCACCCCTTTTGCAGTACGTGTCTTTTATTGTGGTGGTCTGTGTTGGATTTCTCTTTTTTCTTGTGGTGTCCGATAGTGGTGATTTCACTTGACGTACTTTTCATTTATAGTACTCCCAATGCACGTTGGTGTCAGTGATATTACGATCACTGCCCTTTTTTTTCGCACCTCCGACAGCCAGTGTTGGAGATGTTTGGTATGAACGTAAGATCTGGGTAAGCATCTTCTTGTGTAGGTGACCACCCCTGTGGGCAAAGATGGGTAAGTAATGACGGTTAGATTCTCTTTGTGTATGTTATAAGAAAGTTGTTTGCCTTGTTTTAATTTTTGAGGGGCAGCCCCGGGCTTGGTTTGTGGCTTTGTGTTTGGCTTCTTTGACAAAGAAACTATAGCCCACAAAACTCTTTCCCGCCGAGGGATATTCACTTGCCCCTGGAGCATCGTGTTTCGACGAGCTGTAGATATTGCAGGTGAAAGCTTTTCATGCTCTGTTTATTTTTGGTAAACCTTTTTTGTTGCGTATGTATGGTAAATGTTGGTTATCAAATGGTGTCGAATGAGCGTGATGACTCTGTTAATTGGAGTGCATGTATCTTTTCGAGTTTGGTTGTGTTGGTTGAGTAGCTGGAAATAGTTACGTGGTGTTTTGTTTCTTGGAGGGGTATTGAATGATGGGATTTTTGGCAATCTAGTTCTTGTGGGAGGTCACTCTTCTCAAGGTTAAAGCTTCGACCATTCAATTGCAACATTAGAGGTTGGGATCGTGCCCACTGCTCTGAGTTACTCCTCATTACTGGTGGCAACGTTTTCGGATGTTGTTTGGGTCGGTCCCTGGCAGAAGTATTGTTTTGTTCTACTTGAGCGTCTGTAGGGGCCTTGTAAGTGCTGAAGTTCAGGGCACTAGATTCGGGTTTGAGTACCCTGCATTTGTCATGATATCTGTTCTGCCTGACTACGGAGTTGTTTGACGTAAGTAGGAACTTTATTTATATGTTCTTAAACGAGTGTTTTGTGTTCTTAAAGACTGGCCAGTTATTCGGATTTGGTTATTACGCTTGGGGAATTTTTCTCCAGCATGGGTTCCGCATGTTCTTACGTAATTTTTTTTGGCTCGGGGAATTGAGTCAGGAATGTTCACGACGTTCTTTCTTCGGCAATGTAAAGTGTAATGGGCCGTGTTTTCAGAAGAGGTGTGAGATTTGTCTAGGGTTTTGTCTTAACGGCTTGCAGTGAATGAATTTCGGCACTGAGCGCCTTCAAGTCTGGTAGACTCTGTCACGTATGGTTCTCTATAACAGTGGGAGCAGTGGGAAAGAGAACAAATTCCCAGCCCACCTGGTTGCGCTTTGTTTTATTGCGCAGGCACTCTCTCTTTTCCGCGGTGCATCAGCATTTAGACCGGGACATAGACAGGTCCCATGTAGCCTGAAGCTTGATCCCGGGGTTCACTACCGGTTGACCCACCGTTTCCTGTATACCATTCCGGCCTCTGTGGATAGCCTATGGGTAAGGAGAGTGGTGATTGCCTTCCGTTTTATTCCTTAGGATAACGCACCGGTCCCAGAACGCGTTCGATATTCCTAACTGAGGGTGAGGTGCTCTCGCTTACACAGGTCGCACTTCAGGTTGCACAGATGATAAGGCTGCGGGTCATGGGCACCGTAGTGTTCGCACGCTTTGATGTCTGTCGTGAGGCCCACGTCGAAGCCGTGGGCTTGTTTAAAGAACTTAAAAAAACGACCGCGTCTCTCGTACTGATAATATTGTATTCCTTCTACACTGTAAACTTCAAGTAAGTGACTCTCGAACCCATGAGAGTAATCTCAAGCGAGCCAGGCAGTTAAAGTAGTCGACATGCACGGATTTGTATCCGGGCATTCATAAATAATTGAGAATTTCAGAGAATGCAGTCACGTGGTATGCCAGGCGAGAAACTTTTATTTGAGTTCTAAGGGAAGAGTCCGTAACAAATAACTCTGATGCCCATAGGTGCATGTTCTTTTCAAGTTTTCTTGCAATCTGTTTGTGTTATTCTGCTGACAGCCGCAATGTTTTCGTGAAATTCTATTTGAATTTATCGCGTGCTTTATTTCAAGAAATATGAGCTGCGTAAGAGGAGATACATATTTGCGAAATTTTCGTCATTGAGGGCTGTCGTCGTGCACTCTAGCTCTGGTTTTAAATTAGGAACATTGCGGGACCACTTATTACTGCATTTCGCATGGCCAATGCCGCGGGGGCATCCGCGAAATTCAGCAGTGACAGCCTGCACACAGTGCGATATAAGCTAGTATTTGGTGAGCCGAACTGAAGAACTCAAAATTATTGGGTGCGCTAAATATAAAACCCTCATTTAAATGGTCCCACGCCCTGGTGGCCGCCAAACCAAGAAGCAGCGCTGCGGCGACTGCCTCAAAAAATGTGTATATATACCAACCTTGAACATAAGAGATGGAAGCAATATTCTCCAGGAGTTTGTTAGCGTAAAATTAAAAATAAATAGAAGTTGTGTTGTCTTCTTGCTAGCGGTTGTTTTCAAAAAGTGTCCAATATATCGCTGAACATTATTCTTCGCCAGAAAGAAAGTAAGGGCCACAATGGCTACGTCATGAGAATGATGACGACCTGCAGAGTACGTCAGCTAGATGGTACCTGAGTCGTCACAGCATACCACCACTTGCTGGCTGCGTTCGCTAGAACTACCTACAAGAAATGCGTAGTACCACCGTCAAGTTAGCCTCGTGGCTTTCAATGTAAATTAACGGTCCTACCCAAAGGCTAATCGTCTGCGACAACATCAAATATTATGACAGAGTTAAGGCGCATGGGCTAACTATGTAGAAGGCTTGCGGACCAGAAACTACCAACCTTACGGTGCTTTTTGAGGTCGTACACTGCCGAAAAAGTTTCTGGAAAGAGTTTCCACAATAGACCAGGATTTCAAAGTGTTTTGTGACCTGCTTGCTATCAGAACTCCACCATGACTCCATGCCTAGAAATATACCTCTTTAACTCATTTTTATCCCCTGTAACAATATTGTAGAAAACGTTTTTGAAAATGGGGTTTCAAAGGTACCGTTACCTTCTGCACTAATATTTTAGAGTTCATTATTTTTTGGACCTTATTCTTCAATTCTATGTACATAAGGGAAAACAGTAAACAGGGCTGGATTCCTGAACTGTGCTTCTAAGTTATCGCTTTTATTGCTTGAATTCGCCGTCACGAAAACATGAGGTACATCATAGAGTTTGTTGGTGGCAAGCATTTTTAATAATTTATATACAATTTATGATTATAGACAATATAGCGCAAGTGCTTGAATATTGGCTTTAAAGGTTTGACTAGAATTATCTTTATGTTTTGAGAAAATACAAAAATGCAACGTGCACTCCTCTTTCAAATTAGCAGTACGTAGGAATGGTACTATCTTATTCAAAAGAAGACCCTCCGGGAGTAGGAAACCAGCGCTTGTGTAAGAAATAAATAAAATTAAGTATAAGTTTATGAAATTTGAAACTGGGATCGAGAGTAACCGACTTTGTGGTCCAATGCACCGAAACTGTGTTAAAATATAGCTTGTGTAATATTTCACGAAACAGTTACCCAAACTCGCGCATAACTGTCGATACCGTATGAAACCTAAGAGACAAAAAATGAGCAAAGCGTGGTAACAAATACTGCCATATTTTAGAGCACAGTCGTTGGACCAGTCATTCCAAAACAGTTACCCGCCTCGAAAAGATGCAGCACTTCTGCGAAACGTTGTCAGGAGTAACACAAATGTTGTTACCACTTTTGTTGCATTCTTTGCGGACATACCGACGTCGGGATTGTCTAAGAATCGGGAGCTTTAAAAGGGCCATGAAGAAAAACACGAGTATTGTTCATTTGAAAGATTGCCTCGCTAGAATTATATTGACAGTGCTAGAATCATACTGACAGCAGTGTAACCCACACTTTGGTCAAATCAGCTGTATAATTAGGAACAAGAATCGGGAGCTTAAAAGGGGCCATGAAGACGAAACACAAGTTTGGTTAATTAGAAAGAAAGCCTCGTTTGAATCATGCTCACGGTTAACGCACACTTCGCTCATATAACCAATATATTGAGGAAAAACGCAATGGCCATACCACCCACTAGAGCCTTTCTCGCAACAGCACCTATGATGTCATAACAGCCAGCTCTTCCATTTACACAGGCTGGCTAAATCTCAGCCAAATTAGCTAGAGCTTATGAGCCCGCCACACGGAAGCTTAAATTGAGTGCGCGTGTTTGATAGCAATAACAAAGGGGATCTCAGCAGTGGAAGTTACGAATGCTGACGTAAAAAAAGACATACCGATGCGTACCGTGGCTGGTAGTGTGCGCCCTGCGCTTGTTTTAACTACACAGCAGTCCGCCGCTTTCGAGTTGTCTTACACCCACTGGCCATTCGCGTAAGCGATGCTGTCTTACGTGACCCTGTTTATCAAGGTTATTCCATGTTTCATGAAATGATTCCTTTCTACAGCAAAAAAAAAACAAGCCAGGTGAAAATACGGTCAAAAAACAAAGCAACGGCATACAACGGCCCGTTCATCAGTATGGCAGCTCCATCTGGGAAGACTGACCGCAAGCAGTGCTGCAGCCGATTCAAGCCATGTAAGTTCGTTTGTATCCGCGCGGGCTGATGACTGCAATAATGACATAAAAAAATACGATTTGGCAAGATAATCAAACATTTAACCTAATTTTATTATATTTCTCTGTGAATACGTCATGATTTGTTGCCGAACAAGCGCTAGGAGCACCTATAAATCTCAAAATCTTTCGACTGAAACAAACTTGTACTGTGTACTTATGGCCCATGCAAGGTAACCTCACTCAAAGGCAAAACGGATAATTGTACCACCGTTCATTTGTATCACCCTCCATTCTTCGTCAAACGTGAATGTTTTGCTGAAAAATTGGCGCCAAAAGACCAAAACAAAAGTAAGGGAAGACATGAAGATCGAATGTGTGCGAAAAAGCTTTCGGTAAGCGTCCCAATGCTTCCGCCTACACAGCTCAATGGCGGATTTAGGTGACTTGATTAGCTTTTTGTTGTAATAATCACGAGAGTTTGCATCGTTGCTATTTACTAACCAGCATAAGCATTTTTGTAGGGACTTAGGGTAATCAAACATTTGAGTGCTTCAAACTCTCAACACGTTTTCAGTTTGGACGAAAGTAACAAATGCTTGCCAATACGTTGAACTGCTCTGTGGGTAGCAGTTTGCTTGTGCACATTGATTATTAAATAATCAAAATATTTCTATTTTATTATGCCATGTATTCCTTTGAGGAGCGACAGTCATGTCCAAATTTTAATCCTTTAATCATGTCCAAATTTTAATCCTTCCACATCACCTTAAGGGGCCGGGGGACCTTTTCATTTATTTTTATATTGAACTAGAACAAAAGTATCTCATTCCCAGGTGCACACCGAGTTTGGCAAATTGTATTACTCTTTTGTGTGCCGGGTCACCATCGCTGAGTACAGAATATTTTCAGTGGATACATAATATTTTTGTTTATAAAGGTACCCGCTAAAAACTTCGACAGCTTAAATTTCGTCGTATAGTGTTGAGTTGCATACATTGCAACTATAATGCGGTTTGTTGGCTACACTGTATATAGTAAATGGCTTGGGGATGATTCTGAGTACTACGTTCAATTTACATAATGAACTCACTGCAGCATTGGCCATACCACTTGCCACAATAGAACAAAACAAAACAGCGATTCCGCCAGGTATTATTACATAGGCCTCGACTTGCGAAAATTACGACATAAGGAAGCGAAACATTTGTAAATCTGTCAATCATGAATACTTTATTTTTCAGTCTAGCGAGGTAAATCTGCTGTTTAATTGATCTTTTCGTGTTTTGTCTGGTATTGAACAATTCCTAAGTACTGAGCCTATGTTTCCTGGCACGGCTGACTGCCGCTGTCCTGCGAAATAAAAAAACAGGCACCTCTTCATCAGTGGGACTGAGGTATGCCTGGTTTCATTAGGTATACTCTAGTAGAAAAATAAAATATTACTTAGTAAATATTTTTCTTATAATCTCTGTTATTATTGGCATTATTTCGATATTGGGTTTGCTAGGCGTGACAAATGTCTGTATATATTCGTTTACATCTCTCCTTTCCCCGAAATAACAATACTGTCTCTGGCGACTCCACTAATTATGCCGTGCACACTACGGGGAGTCTAAGCAGACAAGAACGACGCCGCAGTATTGGTTTTTATTTTCGAATTTTTCCTAGTAATAGTGAAATATTCTCAGTTTCTATACACTTTCAAGACCTTTATTAAACACGTTGCGGCGAGGCGGTGGCGTTTTGTTGTGTATCTCCAAAGATTTTTCGTCACAGCGCATCCACGTTATCAGTAATCTCGAGATTGTGTGCGCCCTTGTTGAAATAGGGTCCCGAAAGTTCATAATTTCTGCCTGTTATCGACCCCCTACTGACTCGTCTGATTTTGTAAACAAGTTTTATGATGTTTTAAACATACTTGTCTCCCGGTATCCCACGTCACCCCTGTTTTTGTTGGGGGATTTTAACTTGCCGAATGTACAATGGGCTGATGAACAACCCATTATTTTTCCATTCTCTTCTTTCGCTCAAGAATTCGTAGATATGTGCTCTCTTTTTTCGCTAGCTCAGTTAATCAAGGAACCAACAAGGATAACTAACGGAACAGCTAACACTCTTGATCTAGTACTTACAACCGTGCCTGACCTGGTTTATAACCTCGCACACTTACCAGGTTTGAGCGATCATTCCTTACTTACGTTCGGTCTAAATTCATTACGTCCAAAAACAATGAAACAAAGTAAACCTTTCCGTAACTAATAACCGTGCGAACTTCGAGGCCACTAACAATGAACTATGCGAATTTCTTGACACCTTCTTAGAAGATTTTGCAGATCGAACTGTGGAAAATAACTGCAGCCTTTTTCCAAAAAAGTTAGCGAGCTCACGAACAAGTACCTTCATATTCACTTCATCATTTCAAGTCGTAACGCTCCATGGTATACAAATAACCCTAAACGTTTATCTAACAAGAAAAAACTGTCTGTACAGATCTGCTAAACTTTCAAGGAATGATGCGCGTTGGGCGGTTTATAAAGTAGCTAATGATAACTATGTTGCGGCACTACGATCAGCGAAGAAACCTTTTTGCGTACCGTATTACCCAATATGATAGTTACTGACACTAAAAAGTTTTGGCGTACTATCAATCCTCGTGATAACGATATCATTCACCTAACCGACAGCAATGGTGTTGCTATTCACCCAGAGGCATGCGCTAACACTTTTAATGAAACCTTCGTGCGTAATTTTTCTTTGCCCGATAATGTTTGCTTACCCCGTACTGAAATTTTCAACTACCCCGATATGTTTCCAATATTTATAAAACCAAGTGGAGTGGCCAAGGTAATTAAATCGCTAAAACTTTCTTCCGCTCCTGGTTGTCACGATATCAGGCCTAAATGCTTGCAGAGCACTTGCGCCTATTCATCCATCATTTTAACAAACACTTTTCAGCAATCACTTGACAGCGGTTGTTTGCCTGCCGACTGGATGGGGGGGAAGGTGATTCCGCTTCATAAATCCGGAAACAAAAACTCACCGCTTAATTACCGACCCATTTCACTTACTAGCATCCCTCGTAAAATACTTGAACATGTTCTTTTTTCCCACCTTGTTAATTTCTTACAATCAAATTCACTTTTTACGCGATCACAGCAGGGTTTTCGCAAAAGTTACTCATGTGAAACACAGTTGGTATCTTTCACACATAAGCTTCATGCCATACTTGATCGATTATCATCTGCTGATTGCATATATCTTGACTTTTCGAAAGCATTTGACAAGGTGTGCCATAAACTACTACTACACAAGTTACGTCAGCTTAACATCGAAACGAAACTTCTTGCATGGCTCGAGATGTTTTTCACTAATCGCTCGCAGTTTGTTTCGATTAACAACCAAAATTCTAATAACACAGCTGTCCAATCAGGTGTAGCACAAGGTTCTATTCACGGCCCTCTAGTTTTTTTAATATACATTAACGATTTGACGTCGTGTGTTTCATCTAACATGAATTTCTTTGCCGACGATTGCGTAGTGCTCCAGGAAATAACTCGTGATGATGACCTAACTAACTTTCAAACTGACTTAAATTCCATTTCAGCTTCGTGCTTAAAGTGGCGGATGGAGCTTAACGTAATAAGTGTAGGTTCGTGCGCGTATCGAGGAAAAATAACACATTACCTGTTTACTATCTTGATGGCATCGCCCTACACTCTGTTTCTTCTTATAAGTATCCCGGTGTTAACATCACTAACAATCTTACCTGGTCCGTTCAGATAGAATATATTATTAACAATGCAAATCGCATGCTCGACTACCTCAGACGTAATTTTTCAAAGGCACCATCATCCCTTACGTTACTATTGTACAAAACGCGTATCCGGTCTAAATTAGAATACGCCTGCTCAGTTTGGGATCCTTCCTTTCACAATCTTATTAACAGACTTGAAATGGTTTAAAATAATTCTGCACGTTACATTTTGTCGAACTTTAGCCGAACTGCTAGTGTAACTGCAATGAAATCCACCCTTAACCTTCCATCCCTAGCAGTTCGACGTAAAATTTTCCGACTTTCTTGTTCCATAAAATATTTCATCACCAACACCTGCATGATGAACTCATTTTGCCTCCCGTGTACGTTTCTTCTCGCATTGACCATAGTCACAAAGTCGGCATAGCATCGAGCCGAACGACCGCATTTTCCCAGTCGTTTATTCCCCGGACATCATTAGAATGAAATCGCCTTCCCTCACCAATAGCAACCATTGTTAACCATACGCTTTTCAAAAATGCCATAGTCAACATTGTATGAACCATTTATTGTTGTGTGCATTTATGTTTGCTCGCTGCGTTTTTTTTTTTTGGTTCTGCTTATTTTGTGTAGAGATGTATTTTTATTGTATTACCTTTGCTGCTTTTTGTTGTTCTCCTCATGATTGTAGCCACTCCCCTCTATAATGACACTGGCCTTGAGGGTATTGCTAATAAATAAATGAATAAATAAATATATTTAAAAGTGATGGGTTTACTATTAAACAAACGCAAGGACTGGATGCACAGTTGCCACCATCATTAGGAGACAACATGCGCCTATTTATGCTCCTGACAAAAATACACTGAACACAGCAATGACCTTTCGAGATGGAGCTATTAACCAGCGCCCCGTTGTAAGAAGGCGTACATAAAACAAGCCCACGCGGTAGTAACAACGCAACCATTCACGTAAACGCGTGGAGGCTGTTAGAGAGCATCTGAAAACAAGATTAGCAGTTCTTCCCGCTCAAATAGAGGTTACACAAATGGTCGTTTTCGTTACCGTTTCAAAAGACTACAAATATTTCAACTGCCCAATAATGTACAATAAACAAAATTATGCAATATTAGGTCCCAAATAAAATTAGTCAGACATTTTAGTGCGTTGGCAATTTACGGAAAATAATAATCATTTCTCGTTCTTTACAATGAACGGAGGAACCCCCACAACCCTGTGTTAATTATTCTTATTCATAGTCAGGAATAGTTTACTCATGTCTAACAGTGAGCAGTTTCTCGTGTTCTTTATTATACCCACCGCATTTGCTCCCGTTACTCTTAAGGGACACAAGTATTTCTCAGAATCATGAAACCATTACATTCTAAAATGGATACCATCTAAATGGATACAAACTAAAATGGATACCATCACGTGGTTACAACAAAAGGTTGCGGCGTATTAGGAAACAGTCGCTCTATGAGTGCTCAAATTCAGGTTCTACAGAATAGAATTGATGAATTAGAAAACCAAAGCAGGTGATCAAATTTGATTGTTTACAGCATACCTGAGGTTGAAAGGGGGACTACCAAATGCTAGAGCATGAAGGGAACGATGAAATCATTGAGGTCACTCTGGAACTGAAACCGGCTGCAAATAAACAATTTTAGTGGTTAGGAAGGCATGCTCCAAAAAACACACGACCTTTAATCTTCAAACTGCTTGACACGAGAGAAAAGAGCAGTATACCTAAGAACGGTCATGAACTGAAAAATACCAATTTTTCAATTTTTCATACCAATGTACGTAAGAAACTAATAAAACCACCAAACCTAATTGCAATAAAAAGGAGAAAGTTGCATTGGAATTTAACAAGTTGTACATAAAAGACAAAGCCTAAGGCGGGGGCAGAGATGAAAATGATCTAGTACCACTACAAAAAACAAAGCAATGAGCAGGATCCACCCAATGACACGGCTCTATGCACTCTCGCAAGGCACATCACGCTCAGCCCTAGAGTACACAAAAAAGAACAGTTCCGTACCCTTTAAGAAACGCTGCGCACAAAATAACAAATCATTTGCAAGGAACGACAGCTGCGAATCATCAGTTTAAAGACACAAAGTGTCAATATAAAACGGAACCGTTGAAAATTTTGTTACTTCAGCATGACCCTCATATGGCGGTGGTTACTGAAACCTGGTTGCGCAGTGATGTAAGTCTCGACCAATATGGTAAAGAGGGGGAATCTAGGTTGGCCGGGCTGCCGTTTTGATCAAAAGATAATAGAAGCCGTTTTTATTGATAATCTTTTCGGGCTTGAGTGGAAATCACCTAAATTGTGTTGTTGTCCTTCAGTCTCCTTCTTTATGCTCTTTATAGACCGCCGGATGCCCGGAATGATTTCGTTGCCAAATTGGGGGATCACATGCCCAAGTTCCAAAATAGACTACTCACTTGATACTTCAATTTCCCACGAGTCAACTGGGAGCGTCTCCAGACACTACGAATCCAACAAACAAATACCTTATTTAGTTATATAATGCTTATTCACGACTTGATTCAATTAGTTAGAGAACCCACTCGTGTCAAGGGTACATACAGTTCGGTATTAGATCTTGTATTCGTTCAGCGCGACGTTACAGAGAGTACAGTAAAGGTAGAACAGGGCTTGCCAGATCATCATCTTGTATGTACCTCTCTGCCATTGGGACAGTCTATCAGTACTTAAAAATGTTCATCACTCTCTTTCAAGTATTATTCACAACCTAACCTTGAATGTATACGAGGGCATTTGGAATGTTGTTTTGATAATTTTGATGGAGACGACGTATGCGCCCTTTTGAATATATTTAAACAGATGTGCCTACACTGCGTAGAAAATTTACTTCCGAATGAGCTAAAAAGAGTCTATAAACATGCGCCTTCGGTGACCTAAAAGATAATCCACTCTAAGCGAAGAAATAAACATTAAAAAGACATGTAAAATCGCCTATTTTTGAAGAGACAATGATTAGTTTGGCACTTGTGCTTAGTGGCTCCAAGGGATATTACTTTATACAATGCTGCATAATTTTAAATAAAACCATCCGAGTAAATTTTGAAATTGTATTTTGCAAAAAAGAAGCCGGTGAAAGAATTTGTAGTGGATGGCTCTGTTGTTTCACACCCTTAAACCATTGCTCAGCACTTTAACCGGAACTTTCAAAGTGTATGTTGCCCTGACGCTATTCTAAACATATTTTTTCATCGCTATGCTGACTCACTGGTCCAATTATTTGTTGGTTAATTTCGTATTTAATGTATGGCGATGTCCCTGAACACTGGAAGATAGCTCTGTTTGTAGCTTGCTTTAAAAAGGGTGACCACCAATGTTTTCAAAATTACCCCTCACAATCACTAACATGTTGTTATTGCAAACTAATCGAACACTATATCACCACTAGCATACTTGAATGATTAAACGCCCATAATATTCTAACAGGCTTCCAACATGGTTTGGGTACTCCACCGTCCAACAGTTAGTTACAGTATTTTATTCGTTTGAAACAACCTAGAAAACACCGGCCAAATAGATGCAATTTTATAGACTTCCGTAAGCATTCGATAAGGTACCACATGACAAATTATAGCTTAAGATGCGGTATATTGGTGTGCCCGAACTTCCCGTCACATGGGTTGCAAATTACTAGACAAACTGCAAACTACTGGTCATAATAGATGGGATAGAGTCCGCCTACCTTGATGCCCTTTCGGGAGTTCCGCAGGGAAGTGTGCCGGGTCTATTGCTTTTCATACTGTATATAAATGATACTGGTATTGTAAAACCACAGGTGTGTAAATTGGGTTGTCTGTGGTCGATGCAGTGTTGTTTCGGGAAGTTTCATGCTGTGCTGAATCACTGCGAACTTATTACTAATATTAATAATATACTTCAATGATGGACGAACTGGGCAATGCTGTTGAACTCCAACAAAACACTGTATCTTTGCGTAAAACAAAATAAAGTTCCGTACGACTATCAATACACACGACGAACACCGCTTTTAAAACAAGTCAGCAGTCATAATTACCTTGGTGTCACACTTACAAACAATATCTCGCGGAATGTAAACATTGACAATATTTGCTCATTTGAAGACCTACAAACTACAGTCATAGAAGATTCTGGCGTATGCTCTAGTACACCTTTGGGCAGCTTTTCTGCGCACCACAGCCCGTATTTTTGGCAATCGGAAGGTTTCCAGCCGGATATAGACTTTGCCGTGCTGGCCGTCTGGCAACATGGTGCAACATCGGCTGACCCACACCTTCAAAACCACGCCGACTGCATCGACACTTCGGGCCATGGCACGGCCGCTGCGGATCAACGCTCACTCCATATGCAGCAGGTTAGTTATTACTGTTGTTCCTACCGGAATGATGATATTTGCCTTTTGGCGTGCTCGTGGCCTTCTGGTTTTTTGAAATTTGCTCGGAGTGCAGCGTTGTTCATCAACCGCCTTTTCTAACTTCACGGTGACGTGGAGGAAAACCCTGGACGAATGAATAAGTCTCAGGAAGAAAAATTAAACTTTGTGTTTGATGCTGTAAATCGCCTAGAAAACAACAACGTTACCTTCAAGACGATTTAGAACAGCTCAAAGCTCGGGTAGAGGCTATCGAATTTAAAATGCAAACCAAAGACAACACCATAACACTACCAACCCACGACCAACATTTTTCTGCATTACAAGATAAATGGACGCCCTGGAAAATTGATCTCAGCGTCCCAATGTTCTTTTCTTTGGCGTAGATAATAAAGAACCATCTGAAACAAGGGATGCAACTGAGGGTACCGTTAGGAAACTTTGCACGTCAAAGATAGACATAACCGTAGATTCCGTTTCCCGAGCTCTCACATTGGGTCGTTTTGTACGGGACAAAAAGAGGCCCCTTAAAGCAAAGTTCTTTGATGATAGAAGAGTCGAAGCAATTTTGAACAAAGAACCTCAAATAAAAACACGCCCTACAGCATCTCGCGTGATTACTCGCCAACCGTTCGCGACAAGCGCCGAAAACTCGCCCACTTCCAAAAATCTGTGGCGAAGGAGCGAGACCGCTGCCGAATGTTATTTACTAAGCTGTTCGTGAAGGACGACATATACGTGTGGGACACTGAAAATGAATGAGCTGTCCGAATAAATCTCGTGATAACGTACGCAAGGCGGTAACCCCCGTGAGCGACACGAATGAATGACGTAGCTCTCCCCCGAGAATTAGTTGTTCTTCGCCACCTGTACCCCACCCCGTACCCCGTACAAGTGTTCTTCGCCAATTGTACCCCGTCAAGCATTTTCCATTCTTGATTACATATATTCGTAGTGTTTTTTTTTAACTGTCCCTCTTTTTTCGCTGAAGAACTCGTCATCAGCATCTGTGGAATATAAACAAATTATGGCTTAGGGACACTGTTAGTGAGAACAATATCTATGTGCAGCTTAATTCAATTTTTTTGTTGCGATCGAAAGCACCGAAAGGGCGGTGGTGCCGTCTTTGCCGTCAAGATTATCTTGTTATTGCACCTATCTCAATTTGTTCTTTTCTCGAATGTGCCTTTGATTTCGTGAAGTGCGCGGTTAATCATGTTATAATTGCTGTTTTTTGCCGTCCCCTCGATATGGGTTGCACGTTTTCGGATGAATTGTCTCGTGTCCTGAGGGATATTCTTACAAGTGTTCCGAACGCTGTACTTGTCATTTTCGGTGATTTTAATTTTCCTGGCAATATTTGGAGTGACCTTAGTGTTCCACCAACTAATCAGTTTACCTACACGCTGCTCATCAACAAGTTGGAATATACTCGACCTAATTTTAACAAATGAACCCATTGCTTGCTCGAAAATTATTATTTTGGATGGTCTTTCCGACCATGCCATTATTACTGAAAACCTGATTTGCCCACTTGTCGAACAATTACCTACTAACAAATTTATAGGTCGCTATAACAGAGGTAACTTTGCTGACATAATAAATAAATTATGTGCCTTTTACGAAGAATTCATACATTGTAACCCCCAGTGCATCATTCAAGAAAACTGTTTGCGGTTACTAAAAAACTTACTGGTCTCATCAACTAATTTATACCTGTCATAACCGTGAGAACCCGAAGCACGGTTCCTTGGTTTACTCAGCACCTCCGACGGTTAAACAACAACAACAAAAAAACGTTTATATAAGCAGGCCGTCCAAACGGATACCTCTAACGCTTGGGCGAAATTAGGAAAAATGCAATAATAAATATCAGTCCCTTTTAAAATCGACCCGCCGCCATTTTTTCAGCGATGATTTATCATCTATGCTTGCAAATATTCCACGCAGGTTGTTGCGCGTTGTTAACCAGAGATGTTATCCTGATATAGTCGTGAACAATAACGATGGCATTTTCGTTCCGGCATCTTTACTCGCCGATGTTTTAAACAAGGCATTTTCTTAAGTTTTTAAGAGAAGACGTTTCAATCTTTTCCCATATTGCATAGCTTCAACACAACAGACATGCCGGAGATTCTTTTCAGTGAGGCAGGTTTTCTGTGCCTTTTACAGAAACTAAAAAATTCCACTACCTTGGTTAATATAGGTTTTAATAATAAAATCCTCACACCTATGTCATTCGGCATCACCCCCTTCTTATGCGCTCTGTTTTCACAGTATTTGTCTACCGGAACTCTACCTCAATATTGGCTAACAGCTGAAGTCTTCCCCCTCTTCAAATCGCCTGACCATTCCTCACCGCTAAATTACAAACCAATTTCCTTACCTAGTACCATTTGCAGACTCGTGGAGCGTATCATAGGCACCCAGGTCATAAAATATTTCGAACGTTTATTTATCATTTTTATTTTTAGCAACGTTTTTGCAAGGGATTTTCATTGGACATCCACTATGCCCGTTTTGTTCACGACCTTCATAAATTTATGCACGCTGGTTTCCAGGTCGATGCAATTTCATTAGGTGTCATTAAAACGTTCGACCGCGTTCCCCACTGAACATTACTACTAAAACTAGAACAACTTAGCATTCACCTTTAAGTTCTTGCATGGATAAAAGCTTTTCCTCCTCTAGGTCTCAATTCACCTTTGCTATGAATGTTTATTCTTCCTCTTTAGTAGTAACATCTGGTGTACCCAAATGAAGGGTTCTTGCTCGTCTACTCATACCAGTATATATTGCCGCGCAGCCAAAGACAACGCAGCGGTCTTGAAGATAAAACAAGTATATTGGAGCGAACGTGTCCTCCCCTAACAACTCAGAGAATCCACAGGCGGTGAAACAGCCGTAAACAAGGTGACGTGCGTAGACTGGTGTCATCTATTTGAATGCAGCGACATCTGCTCAGCGGGAATTTATCACTCCTCGCAAGGGTTTCTGCAACTGTCGAATTCAATCCAGAACACTGCAGATCAACGAAGATTATTCTAGGCTGTCCAAGTTAGTTCGGAACGGTCTCCCCATCACAAGTGATAACACTTGCGGCCCAGAAACAAAAAAAGCAACACGCACCTCCCTTTTCACACACAACACCGATAACACAAACCGGTGCCACTGGGCGGCAAAAGCAAAACACAAACCGAATGCATGGTTCGCAATATTGCCGCTCTAAGAGTGCACCGAGCCGATCCTAACAGAAGCGACACTCCGAAAAAATTAAAAATAGAAGTCTGGCATCGTGCATACAAACGTTTTAAGCAAACCACGTGGACGACGTCGGGCCTTGTTCGTCGTCGGTATGTTCCGGAATCACCATCGGGGATCACCTCGTAGGTAAGGGGGCCAACACGTTGTAGAATCTGGTGGGGTACAATACCGCTGTAGAAGTTTCTCCATGAGTCAACGTCGTCGGATGGGAGTCCAAACCTACGCACGATCTCCTGGGTGGTACTCGGCGTCTAGGCGTCTGAGGGTGTAGCGTCTCGCATCCACCAGCTGCTGGTCGGTTTTACAAACTCGAGAGAGCTGGCGGGCCTCCTCCGCCCTCAGAAGGAATCCTTGGAGGCCGTTGAGGCCGTCTTCTTCCACGTGGGGAAGCATGGCATCCAGCATAGTAGTCGGCTGTCTTCCGTAGACAAGCTCGAATGGTGTCATCTGTGTGGTTTCCAAGATACCCGTGTTGTACGCAAACGTACATACGGTAGGACTTCGTCCCAAGTCTTACGTTCAAGGTCGACGTACGTAGACAGCATATCTGCGATTGTCTTGTTCACGAGTTCCGTTAGTCCGTTCGTTTGGGGGTGGTACGCCATAGTTCTTCGGTGATGCGTGTTGCTGTAGCGTAAGATTCCTTGCGTAAGCTCCGTAGTGAAGGCCGTTCGCCGTCCGTGATTAGGACCTGAGGAGATCCATGTCGCAGCACAATATGGTTTATCAAGAACTTCACGACTTCTTCTGCATCCCCCTCGAAAGAGCGGCGGACTCGGCGTAACGCGTCATGTAGTCTGTCGCTTTGACAATCCACTTGTTCTGTGCTACTGAAGTAGAGAATGGGCCTAGAACGTCCATTCCAATCTGTTGAAATGGCCTCGACGAGACGGGGATCGGTTGCATTAGTCCGGCGTGTCTGGTCGGTGGCGGTTTCAGTCGCTGGCAATCACAGCAACTCCGAACGTACTGGATGACGCTGGATGTAAGGCAGGTTCAGAAGTACTTCTCTTTGATTTTTGCAATAGTGCGAGCTGATCCCAGATGTCCGGAAGATGGGTCGTCGCGGCAGCTTCCAAAATACCGTCACGAAGGTCTGCGGGGAGGACAAGAAGATAATTCGTTCTCGTTCTGGGGTTGAAATTCTTCACGAGGATGGAGTTTTGAGGCTGAATGCTGGTAAGTTTCGCTTGATCGCCCTAAGCACGGCGACATTGCGTACTTCGTCAAAGTCGATCATGACGCGCAGGTCGGGGTTGGCCCGCTTCTGGGCGGCTAGTACGCTCTCTTCCACGACTCCGAAGTACACGCTGTCTTCATCGGTGTCTTGTGGTGGTGGGTCGACGGGGGCGCGAGACATGTTGTTGGCGTCGGAGTGTTTCCTGCTGGATTTGTGGACTATTGTAACGTCGAACTCTTGCAGGCGCAAGCTCCACCTCCCAAAACGGCCAGAGAGGTCCTTCAAATAGGCGAGCCAACACAGTGCGTGGTGGTCTGTCACAACCTTCAATGGTCTGCCATACACGTAAGGACGAAATTTTGAAATGGCCCATATGATAGCCAGACACTCTTTTTCGGAGGAACAGTAGTTTTCTCCTCCTTCGACAGACCACGACTTGGTTATGCGATTACCTTTTCGCAATTGCTTTGCTTTTGGACGATGACGGCACCAAAAATATATCGCTAGCGTCTCTGTGCATTTCCGTTTCGGCGTTTTCTACGAAATGAGCGAGTAGCAGCGGGTTTTGCAGGAGTTGTTGCAGCTCACCGAGTGCTTTTTCTTTGACGTTTTCCCCGGCGAAAAGGGTGCTGTCTTTTGTCAGGCGCGTGAGGAGCTCTGCAATGAGTGCGAGGCTTCCGACGAAGCACCGGTAGTATGTGCATAGTGCGAGAAATCTGGGCAAGCTCTTTTTGTCTTTTGGTCTTGGGAAGTTCGCTATGGCAGATGTTTTCGCCATGTCAGGCAAGCTTCCCGCGGCGTTGACTACTTGTACAAAAACTCGAGTTCCTCTTAAGCGAACCTGCACTTTCGGGCTTCAGCGTTAACGCCGACGAGCGAAGAGACACGAGTACAAAGTCCAACCTTGCGATGTGTATCGAATATCTGGGCGAATACCACAACGTCGTCAAAATATACCAGGCAGGTGTGCCACTTAAGGCCAGCTAGCACAGTGTCCATGACTCCTTGAAATGTTGCAAGCGCCGTGCACAGCCCAAACCGCATCCCCTTGAACTCATATAGACAGTCCCGGGTTATAACTACAGTCTTCCCTCTGTCTCTCTCATCCACTTCAATTTGCCAGTAGCCGGTTTTCAGATCCATCGATTAGAAGTACTTCGCATCACAGAGGTGGTCGAGGGCCTCGTCGATTCGTGGCAGGGGGTACACGTCCTTTTTGGTGATTTTGTTCAGTCTGCAGTAGACAACGCAAAACCTTAAAGTACCGTCTTTTTTCTTCATGAGTACGACCGGCGCAGTACACGGACATTTCGAGGGTTGTATTATGCCCTCGCTGAGCATGTCCTCCACTTGAGTCCGGATGGCTTCGCGCTCGTGTGAAGAGACGCGGTACGGTGACTGTCGTGTAGGTCGGGCTCTATCCTTGGTCATCATTCGGTGCTTTGCCAGAGGTATCTGACATAACTTTGAGTTCGACAAAAAACAATTGCTGTAGCGATGAAGCAAAGCCAATAACTTATTCCTTTCTAATTGCGGTAGTGCCGGATTCACATCGAAAGCATGTGGAAGCTTGAAGGTATCTTCGGGTGCGTGTTCAAAATTGGCGACAAGTGATCACGTCACTTTCTTGTTGCATTTCTTCGAGGAACCCAATTGCAGCGCCCTTGTTTAATTGCTGGTACTCCTCAGTGAAATTGGTGAACAAAACGTGGGATCTGCATTGCTCAAACCGCACAATGCCTCTTGCGACAGACACACCGCGGTCGAGAAGCAACCTTTGGTCACTCTTCAGGAGAGCGTCCACGTCAGGAGCATCACCTTCACAGTAGACGGTGATCATCAAGCTTGCGCGAGGTGGCAGTGCGACATGAGCATCAGCGATCCTTACAGCTGAACGGTGTTCGGGGTTCGGTTCCGGTGTCATGGAGTGATCGCAGGAAAATGTTACAGACTTTCCTGTAGATCAAATATTGCACCGTTTTCCGTCAAAAAGTCCATACCGAGAATTACGTCGAGGGAGCATTTAGCAAAATAACGAACTCGGCAGGGTATGTCGTGCCTTCTATGGGGACGTGGGATGTGCACGTTCGACTTAGCGTCACAAGGTGGCCTCCTGCTGTGCGTATGTGCGGACCGTCCCATCTGGTCATAACTTTCTTCAGCTTAGACGCAAATTGTCCGCTCATTGCTGAGTACTCGGCTCCCAAATCTACGAGGGCCACAACATCAAAGCCGTCGACGGACACCTTGACGTCGGATGCCGCCTTTCTCGAGTTCCGTGTGCGTCGGGCATCGCATCTCGGCTTGTGCGAGTTAACGGTCGGGCACTATGCGTCGTCGTCGTCTTGTCGGTCATGTCGGGTAAGCGTTGCGCCGTCTAGCTGTCGTGTCCCTGAGTCTCGTCAGGGCTAGGTGTGGTGGTCGGGATGATGGGCATTTCATGAATCACTGTCTGCGGCGCGTGCTTGCGTCGTTGATGGGTTTTCGGTTTTTCGCCATAAAGCAACTTCACCTCCAGAAGTTGCTGCTTTTATTTTCCCTCGCGTGGGTTGGGGGACCTTCCACGGGCGAAGTCAGCATTGCTACGGCGGTTCGGCGATTGGTATCGGTAGGGCGACGGCGAGCTGTTGAAACGGGCTGGACCACGGCTTGTTTGAGAGATATACTCGTCGATCTCACGTGGTCGTTGGACAGGGAGAGGTCGAGGTGCGTCGAAAGAGAATCCTCGACAACCTAGCTTCTTGCAAGGGCAGTGGCGGTAGATGTGGTCGGCCTCTCCGCACTGGTAACACAGCGGGCGATTATCGCGCGTTCGCTGCACCTCGGTCTTCCTTGGCACCTGGTTTCGGGTTACGGGAGATTGGACAGGCGACATTGGGCGGCGGTACGGCGGGGACTGTTGACGACATGTTGGAACAGGGTGGGGTCGACGCACTGCTGTGGAGCAGGTTATAGCCTCTGGCTAGCGGGGTGCTTCGGACGGTGTAGAAGTTCCCAAATCGTGGTGTACCTCTTCCCGGATCATGAGAGTGTAGATTCGTCGTCGGGAAAAGTTTCTGCAGCTCCTCCCCCTCAACTGCATGGATCGTGTCACGTAGTGGGTCGGAGGTTATAGCGCCGGCACCAATGGTCTTCGAAAGCAGTGCTTTTATTGGGCCATCATACTGATTCGTTCGAATTTCGAGCGTCTTCTCCATCGCGGCTGCCTCAGACGCAAATTCGGAAACGGTCGTGGGGGAGTTGCGAACAAGGCACGCGAAGAGCTCTTGCTTCCCACCGCACAACAAAAACCGTAGTTTCTTTTCCTCCTTCATTCCTGGGTCTTCACGGCGAAAAAGTCACTTCATCTCCTCGACAAAGATCACGACCCCTTCGTTGGGGTGCTGCGTTCGAGTTTTCAGCAAAAGCGCTGCACGTCCTTTTCTCACCCCGGTAGTAAATGTCTTCAGGAACTCGCTTTTAAATTGAGCCCAGTTGGTCAAGGAGCTCTCGTGGTTCTCGAATCAAGCGCGAGCTGAATCTACCAAGTAAAAGAAAACATGCCAGAACGTTTTTGCGTCGTCCCACCTGTTGAAGAACAGGGTGCGTTCCAGTTTCTCCTGCCGTTCTTCTCGATCTTCCGCGAGGGCTTCTCGGAAGGATGGCGGTTCCCATGGCTGCTGCAGGATGATTGGTGATGTTGCTTTTTGCACAACGTCGATGGTTGCAGTGGTCATGCTTTTGGGTCCGTCTGGCAGGACACCAAACTTACGCGGGAGGCCTTGAAGTCACCGGCTGGCTCTATTTGGACTTTCTTGGAGGCTTCAAGACATTGTTGGTAGAATAAAGGGTGCGTACCCCACACCTTCACCAGATTTCGCGTAGCCAAAGATGACGCAGATGTCTTGAAGAAAAAACAAGTTTATTGGGGCGAACTTGTGCTCCCCTAACAACCGAAAGAATACACAGGCGGCGAAACAGCAGTCAACAAAGGGACGCGCGTATACTGGTGTCAGCGATTGGAATGCCGCGGCAAATGCTTAACGGGAATTTATCGCTCGGCGCGAGGGTTTCTGGAATGGTCGAACTGTATCAACAACAATAAAGGTCAACGAAGATTGTTCTCGGCTAGTGACGTTAAGACGAAACAGTCTGCTTATCTGAATGAGGCAGCCTGTGGGACATAAAAATCAAGAATGGAAGACGCACTTCGCTTGACACAGATAACAGAGCCGGGCTTGGCCAGCAGTAAAAACAAACAATAAATAAACAAACGCTTACATTGTTCGCGGAAATATAATGATATACCAAATTCTTTATCTTCATACTTTCGACTTTTTTTGAAGACGACTGCGTAATATAGCGTAACATTTCTGCTGATGATGACCGCTTAGCTTTGCAATTTGACCGTAACAAATTTATTTATTGGTGTTCAACTTGGGAAATGTCGTTAAATGTTTCTAAAACAAAGTGTAAGCACTTTACTAACACTGCGACCTTTTTTTATAGTCAAAACGTGTTGAATAATATAACACTCAGTTAACATCTACCTACAAGTACTTCGGCCTCCACATTCAATCGGATTTATCATGGCACCATCATATTGAACTCACTCTTGCAGCTGCAAACCGGTCTCTCGGGTGATTTAAACGAAATTTTAAACAGGCTCCGTCACAGTTAAACAATCTTGCTTTTACCCCTAAAATTCGCCCCACAAATTGAATACGCCAGTGCCATTAGGGATCCTTATCAAACCTACATCGTATCAAACATTGAATCGTAGCAAAACCATGCTGCTCGTATCATTTACTAAGATTATTCTTCCCATGTCGGCGTCACTAACTTAACAAACCATGCTGAGTTAGAGGATTGGGCCCTTTGTCGAAAATATGCGGGCTTATCACTTTTCCACCAACTCTACAATAACCCATCATTGCATGACAGTATTCTTGAACCCCCCAGTTCGATCTTTCCACGCCTTGATCATCCTAATAAAGGGTAACACCCGCTATCTCGCACACTTCGTTTCGCTCAGTCAATCATCTCGAGCACTATAAGTGAGTGGAACACTTTTCCAGCACACATTGCCTGCGAGAAAGACTCGGCTAAGTTTCTAGAGGTCATGCGCACTACCGTGACCAAGCATTTTTATTGCTTTTGTTGTTTTTTGTTTCTCTTTTTAACAATTGTATAACGTCATGCAATTGCTTCCCGTAATTATGCTTCGCGTTTTGTTGCCGTTGTCACGTTGCATTGTATCTTTTTACTGCTTCTGTTTGCTTTTTTGTTGCTTTCAGACCATGTTGTATTCCCCCCTATGTAATACCCTCTTCAAGAAGGCCTTTAGGGGCAACCTATACAAATAAATAAATAAGAAGGGGCCGGTTTCAGCGATAGCGATGGCTATCGCAAGGGGATTGCTGCTGAATCTACTAGGCAACCCAGTGTACAAAAGAAAGTTCACGTAAAGCACGCTTTAAAGAAACACAAAACTTCTGATATCTCCAGCCGAATTGTCAACGTAACAAGCTCCAGAAAGAAGCCGAAGTCCCTGCGAAATGATTTTACACAGGGGAATCTGCATCACAAGAACACATATCTCAGTGCAACAGCGTCGAAAATTTCCTAAGAATTTTCACTTGGCTGCATCGTCTGCACCGACCCAACCGGCATGTGCTCAGAAGATGGCCCCTGGGATAGGTAAGCCTTCCGATTGCCTCAGCGGATCTGACAGGAACATACATGATATACCCACTGGACGCGGAATCACCAACCCTTTGTTGTGGCGGGGGAATTGTTAAATCTTTGAAATCATTATCCGCCACCGATTCAATTTTCATTATCGGTGGCCGTCATCACTCGTGAACAGCTCTCGCTCGAGCTGCTTCATCATCGTCTAATCGCTATTTTGTAAAATACAACCACCCTTGCGTCACCAGGAAGTCACGGCCCTTGATCTACGTCTTAATTTATAAACTGTCTGGCCTTGCCCAAACAAAGAAAACAGAAAAAACAGAAATATAGGTCAGGCATCTTTGTTCAACAATAAGCACTGAGTATTTGGCCATGCTACTCAGCTCCGATTAGGAAGACGTATGTCTCCTTCACATGGGAGATGCTACCATTAGTGAAAATGGTTCTCAGTTACAGACTATGCAGTGAGGAGACAGTCTTCAAGCTTTCCTTTACGACCGCAAATATTGAAATAAATCTTGCCTCCCAGTGGCACACTAAGAAAAGGCAGGAACTAATTTTCACGTATAGTGGGAATTGTTCGACTGTTTTGGATGGAAATGAGTTGGTTGAGATGTCCATACAGTCTATTACAGTATAATAAACTGAATTCACTTAAGGCGTACATCAAAGTAGTAATTAAGCAAACTCTAAATGCTCGAATACTGCAAAAAATACCTAAGAAAGTATTTTTGCTAGTGAAAAAATGTACGCAGTCAGATACCAACTGCGTGATATACCTGCCTTCCGATAGTCATATACGCACACAGTGGGTAAAATGCTCGATACCCGCGACTCCACGAAAAGATGTTACTTGTCACTAAGGCAAATGAGACATAGCATGGCTAATGTGAGTGATATATATCCATTAGGGTACCGCTACAATGCCATCTATTTGCAGCAGCCATTACCGCTCGAGCAATGAATCCGGGCCATCCACTGTTTCGCCGTCGAATGGTGATGGGTTTCAAGGAGCTATACGCAGCGCCTAGTTGCGCTCTCCGTAATTTAATACGACCATCACGACTGATAAATATGAGCAGGAGAAAATTGTTGTCCAGGAATAATGTTACATCATCATAACAACGCAACAAGCTAAACCCACAAAATTTTATCCCAGTAACGGTGAGAAAGTGGAAAATACATTTAGGAGCGTGAAACAATAAAATCTGCTGGTACAAGGGCACAGCTGTGATTCTTATTGCGAGAAATTATTGTACAAAATATTTTCGTAATATTCTGTTCTTTAACTATTTTATGGTGTCATTCGTTTCAAAAAACGCGAACCTTAAATTCTAAGACCAGATAAACCGTATTTCAGAAGTCAAAAATTAAACTTAGCTTTGTTTTAGGACTGTATACTGGAGTATATAGAACAGAAAAGCGCTACCCCAATTTTCTAGGACTAGAAAGAATCTTATTGGAGTTGTAGAGAAATAGACTCCTTAGCTTATTTTCGGTTGTACACAAGCTATTTTCCGAGGTATTAGATACCACCCTTCGCTATAACCTTGCACAGCAACTTGAAAACCTGCCTCTCCTACAGATGCCTCACTATGTGTTTATAGGTTCTTTTAGCTGGCTTTATGGGAAAATGCGGGAGTAAAGACGAGCGAAAAAATTCATTGTGTTTGAGGTTCCCAGAGAATATTGTCTCGTCAGGTGAGCCGGCCGAGCACATACAACCGGGTTTCTTTACAACAGTCGAAAAACTTAGCCAGGAGGATAACAATAAATGTCTCTTCAAAAATTCATCACATCAAGGATACTAAAACACCCTTGCGAACTGAGTTCTTGCAACACTAGAACAAGTAAAAGTGTATACACTTATGGGAAGACTTCCTAGTCGTCGTCAACCCAAAGAGAGTAATCCTGCTCAGAATTTGTTTCTCCTGTAAAGGCTTGTCACACACTGTGAAATTATAAAACGTATTGTACCCCTATCCCTGCAAAGGTTAGTATACAGTCGATGCGTTTTCTGCTCATGACGGAGCAGTGAAGGGTTATCGCCTGACCAGTGAACTGGAAAGAATCGTAAAGCATATCAACAAAAAATGAAACGAACGATGATGGGATTAACAATCACAAAAATAAAACAATCATCTCGACCGGCAACAAACTTGAGTACTCCATGTAGTCAGACGAAATGTAAACAGGTTGACCACAGGGGTAATAGTGTTGCCAGCCGGAGACAGGTGCACCAGGGTAAAGGCATTACTTTTAAGAGGGGGTGAAATGAAAACAAAAATACAGCAGTGTAATAGACGCGGGAAGCGGAAGCTGAGCGTGGTTAGATGTCTGTAGAATAAACTTTCATCCAGCCCTGGAGCTAAGTGGCTTGATAATCATATTGTTGGCGATGTGGCAACAAGTAATATGTTATTAAAAAATACTTGTGTTGGTTGCTTCAAGCATGGTGCAATAAAGATGCACATAATTAAGGCACCGTCCGTTTGAAACAATACGTAAACACTGCTTTGTAATTGAAAATAATTCATTTTTTATGTTTTATTTTGAATTTTTATTTATAGGCCATAGAATGCGTGAGTATTAACCCTTTACATTTCATCAAAAATTGTGTTAATCATGCCTGTCTGCGTAAAAAATACTTCGTCGTTTAGTATATTTTAATGCTAGAGTGTAACTGTGGTTACTATATACCAAGTTCATATAGATACAAATTACTTAGCTGCATAGTCCACACGAGAGTAAACACCTACACGTTCCAAATTGCGGTGAGAAGTTAACAAAAAATGCTTTAATTGATGAAAAACTCAAAGTCACAGCGTGAAGAGGACGGTCGGTACGTTGGAAGAGAGATGGAGAGAGAATGACTTTACTTCGCCAAACTGCATCGGCAGTTCGGGTAGAGGAGGCCCAGAGGGCAACAGCTGCGAATCGAATAGACTCCCTTAATATGCGCAGCATCTCAACCCAGACCAAGGGGGAGATACGGGGAGTATGTATCTACTCTTATTGATACTATAAATCTCCCCTCAGCCTCTGGGATTTGTAATATAAATTCCGAGTTTTTGGAAAACACTCAAGAGTATTCTTCAATTTTTTCGTCTAAAATGTTTGAGCAGTTTTTGCTCACAGGCACCCTACCGGGTGAATGAAAGGTAAAAAAAAGGGGTTAGCGATCATAAAAATTCTGATAAACATACTGCCAATAATTACTGCGCTATTGCACTGATTTGGTTTCAGTGGGAAATTTTGGAACAAATGTTTTATCCTCATTTGCTTGTTGGTTTCGAGCAATTCACAAATTTAGCTTTTTGTAACTTGCATATAAGTAGACAATTCTATGTCAAATATAAACCGCATCACGAACAGTTTTGTGGCGCCTTCTTACCTAATTATGTCGCTTAGGTGTCGTTTTTCAAATGCTTATCCGTCGTATGCTACACACGCCAATATATTGTGCCTTTCTTGTGCCTCTTTTCTTGATTTTATTGTTTTGTTGCTCCTTACTTATTTTGCCTTGTACGTTTGTTTCATCTTCTGGGCTCATTATTTCATTGCATATCTTTTTCTGCTATAACCACTCCCATTTGGAACACCCTGGCCGGGTCTTGAAGGTAACCAAAAAAATAAATAATTACTTTCACTGACACAAACAATTATTTGCGTGGGGTTCAATAGGTTTTGTATTATCACTACAAAACATAACATATATTTCGTATGCGTAGAGAATATTATAAATGATGAAAGAAATGCTTGCGATATAATTTATATAAATGAGGAAGTGCAGTGGCAACTAAAAAGTATCGCGGTTAGCTTTTTCTAACTTCATGAAACATGTAGTGAATTTCGTGTACCTCTGCATAGCGCTTTTTGTCAGGAAGGTATTAATTAGATAAATTTTCATACCACGTATACGGCAAATCTCGAATTTTTTACTGAAATATGATAAATAATAGTATCAAATGGTTTACCCAAGTTAAGGCACATTCCTTTACAAACAGTTTACTCTCAAATTTACAAGGCATTTTCTCCTTCATATTAAGTAGTGCGGTCTCTCTCCGTTTTGTACATTGGAATTCACGATGTTGTCTGCAATTAGTGTGTTTCATTGTGTGAAGTCATGTGCTCTTTACATATGGTATTCTAGGCAATGGTAAAGAAGGTCAATAGTGAAATTTGTACGCAAGTGTTGAAGTACATTTGATCACCGCCTACAAAAATAGGCGCTTCGCGCGCGACTTCCATTTTATCTGAAAACAAACCGGTCTGAAGCATTCTATTACTAATAAAAACGAACTGAGTGATACTAATAAAATACCAACGTCCCGAATTGGTACAGCAATGACACCACAGTAGCCTGGCGAGAGAGTGTTTTAGTTGCGCAAAATGTGTTCACCTACCTGTTCGAAACTTGTGTCCTGAATAAAAAATATTTTGAGGAAAGAAAAATATAGGAACACCTAGAGCTTTTCACTTGTGTGTCTGATGGTAGGTTAAAATTGTCTACTTATTAGAAATGCTCATTAAATTTGTAAGCAAGTTCAGCACATAGAAGACGTATCAATTTATGTTGATTTTAGGAGGCTCATAAGTCTTTTTTACCAAATTTATTTTAATCAAACCACCCAAAAGGAGTCTGTGGTTGTCTCTAGATCAACTTTTCTGTAACAGGTATGCCTAGATTTTAAGGTATGTGTTTATTTATTTAACAAAACGTAACTGCTTACTCTAATGGTTTGTTTCTGGCGAATGCTATAAAATTTGTTTTTTAAGAGTTAGCTTAGCATACCTGAAGTCGACCACATGTTCTTGGCTCTCCTTTGTTTTTTAACAACACTACCCACGAAGGGTAGGTTGTAAGTATGAATGATCTTTTGAAATCTGCATATGCCTTCGATGAACCAGTTTTGTTGTGTACGCTCTGTACAACTGCTTTCGGCAATGCATGAGCAAAAGCACTTTGTGAATACTTGTTGGTTCATTTTGGTTCCCCAACAAATACAGGAGCAACTGGCAACTGTTTGACTCGTGTACTCGGGCCAATAATATTTTCACAGCACAAGACATGGTTTTTTTGTGAAATTTCCTATGGACAGAGGTATTTACAATGAAGTCCACATTACAACAATTCAGATTTGCTGCCATTTACAACAACCAGATAAGTTTAGTCGTAAAGGGTGGTGAAGCTTTTAGGTGCCCAGGAGCAAAAGCATTTGACAATTGCTGCTCTTGTGGAATCACACCCTCATTGCACATATATGGACTCTCCGACCGAACGTTGCAGCAACAGCAGCCTCATTTCGGCCCCAAAAACCAAGTAATGATTGTTACGTAGACGATTGCCGGCTATCACCTCTCAAATATGTTCGCCCTTGCATTGTTATGGTGAAATATCCAGCGATTCTTCTGCTTCGGTTTTTTTTTTACAAGTGCCACATGACGGCAGTGCATGTCCGCTGATGTTCAGCGTCGTAGTTTTGTTCAGCATCGTAGTATTCTCACAGTTCTGCAACGTGGGCTATCAAAAAAAAAACTAGAAAACCTCGCCTCTCGAAAAACAAAGAATTTATTTTGCCAAGTATTGAGGATAAAAGTATTGTTCCGTCTGTTTTTATAGATTTCAGCAATTCTTTGACGGCATAAACAATAGTATTTTTGCAAAACGCAGAAATACGGCAATAGAGGGCAAGTGGTAGAATTGATAAGTTGCCTCCACTCTTACCACTACAAGAATGCCGGCGTCCACGGTAAATTTTCGAAAGCGGCAGTCGGTGTATTCATATGGGTGAATCCTTCCTGCCGTAGCGGCAGTGGGTAGCTTGTGCCGCTGGAATTGTATACAAAAAGCAAAATACTTTTTTGTGGTTTTGCGCATATTTGGCCAGTAAAAACGTTGTTTGGCGCAGGGAAGTGTACGAGCGAATCACATTGGTCCAGACGTAAGATCGCCGTGCATGAAATTTAGAATGCTGTAGCGCAGGCTTTGCGTTACCACAACCAAAAGTCTGTAACTAAGTGCAGAGTAGTTCTTTTTGTACAATAGGCCGTCGCGAACGCTGAAGCGGCTATCAGGACTGTCGGCACGGGCGCAATTGAATAAGGGCAGCAGACTCGTCCCGGCGCTTTTCTATCTTGAAAGTGGAGAGAGCGGGAAATGGTGTTGAGAAAAAATCAAGACAGCCGTCATACCTGTCGTCATCACATGTCATGGATTCCAGTGGCAGGCGAGAAAGGCAGTCCGCGTCCGCATGCTTACCGCCACTCTTGTACGACACGCTGAAGGTATACTATTGCAGATGCAGGGCGCAACGTGCAAGGCGGCCGCAACGATCCCGAAGGTTCACAAGCCAGCCTAGCGAATGGTGATCAGTTACGATGGTAAACGGGTGTCCATAAAGGTAGGAGCGGAATCTCTGCGTGACGAAGACGACAGCGAGGCACTCCTGTTCTGTAACTGTGTAGTTCCTTTCTGACTTACTCAATGCCCTACAGACGTAGGCAATTATATGTTTATTAAGACCATGGCGTTGAAGTAGCACGGCCCCTATTTCTATACCGCTGGCATCGGTAGGAACGTCTGTAGGGTCCAAGGGGTCAAAGGGTTGAAGTATGGGCACCGACGTCAAAAGTAGCTTGAGCTGGCGAAACGCGGCGTCACATTCAGAAGTCCACATGAATGAAACATTTTTCTGTAGTAGTGCTTTCAAAGGATAGTCTGTGTCTGCAAATCCAGGTATGAAGCGTAGAAAATAAGAGCAGATGCCAAGAAAACTTCGTAGCTCCTTGACAGATTGCGCGTCTGAAATCATTGACTGCTTGGACTTTGCGTGGGTCTTGTCTGACACCGTCCTTATCGACCAAGAGGCCCAGCACAAGCGTTAGGCGATTTCCGAATCGGCTGTTCTTCGAATTTAGGACTAAAGAAGCCTTTGCCAAGCAGTCCAAGACCGTAACCAAGCGACTGTTGTGCTCACTGATTGTTCGGCAAAAAATTACGCCATCGTCGAGATGGCACATGCAGATTTCGCGCTTGAGGTCGCACAAAATGCTGTCCATGAAACGCTCGAAGGTAGCCGCAGCATTTCAAAGTACAAACGGCATTACGTTGAATTAAAACAATCCGTGAGGCGCTACGGAAGCAGTTTTTTCTCATAACTTGTGTCCATGGGAATTTGCCAATATCCTGAACTCAAGTCAACGGCGGAAAAATAGGAAGCTGAATGAAGACAATACATGGCGTCGTCGATTCGGCGTAACGGGTAGACACCTTTCTTAGTTCCAGCATTGAGGCGTCGATGGTCGACGCAAAATATTCATGAGCTATCCTTTTTCTTGACGAGTATGACAGGCTGTGCCCACGGACTGCATGATTCTCGATTTACGCCATTTCTTAGCATTTCCTGCACTTTGTCTTTGATTAGGCTTCGCTCTGGTGCAGAAACGCGGTAAGGCTCCTACAAATTCGTCTTGCTCCCCAGTATAGATTGAAGGCTGAGTGCGATTTGGCCGAATTGGAAAGTGCTGTTGCTTCTGAGAGAAATAGAAAACACTTGCATACTTGGACAGAAGATCGCCAACAGAGTGGCGTTGATATGGTTGGCTGAAGTGACTCGCGAATCATGTGTAGGAACCTACAGGAGTCCATTGGGCAAGTAATAACGCATGCGTTCAGCACGTCGTTCAAAACTGCTGATTAAGCGGACGCATACGGAATCTCGTGGGCAATATTGAGACCTCCTGGCAACAGAACGGGCTCAATGGAGTAGTTGACAGTCCACAACGAAGAGTGACCATGGACAACGGTAACAACCACGCGGCCCATTTCGGGGAACTGGGTTGCGCTAAAGCGTCAATTTCTATATTTCTGGCTCCGGAAGACCATACTGGTACAAAAAGGGCACATCGTGCTGGCATAATGGTGTCCTCCAGCAAGCGAAATGTGTCCAATGCAGTCTGGTGGCCAGCAGGGTTTGCAACAAGCGCAGATAAGGCAGTACCGTCTATAAAAATATCTCCACTTTCAAACTCAACCGTAGCACCACACTGCTTCAAAAGTCGATTTCCAAGATGTCATGTGGAGTCCGCGGAAGCAGATTAAACTCCGCTCTGAATAAATGGCTGCCGAAGGAGATATTCACTGAACATACTCCAAGAGGGTGCAGCCACTCACCACCCACACCGCGAAGTCTAACCACCTTGTCTCACGTAACGAGAGAGAGAGAGATACGACTTTATTTATCCAGGGTTAGCGCAGCGTGGTGGCCGAAGGCCGTAGAGCTTCGGCGACTGCGGCTGCCTGACCCGTGAGTGACTTCTGGTGATCCAGGCTTCAGCATCCCAGCGCTGCTTCCCACTGGTCGAGGGAGGTGATGAGAGGGTAGGGTTCACACTTGCAGGCCCACACATGGTGAGATCAACTTACGTCTAAGCTTGTTTTTAAAATCCACGCTCATCACAGACAATGTTGCACCCGTATCTACTAATGCCACGTTCGAACATTATCAACCACAATTTCAACTTTGTTTGTTAGCATGAAGAAAGGCGAAGGTAAATCCGGTGAAGGCAGTCCGGTGAGAGAAAATGTAGTTTCCCCAGTGAGCTCACCTCCATTGGTAAGCCATCTAGTTTTCCGGCGGCGGCGACCTGCGCCGAGGCGAAGGGAAACATCGCCAGTGGAATGGGGGAGGTTTAAGACTAAGGTGAGAAGCGGGCGAATTATGACGTGCGGGCGGCTGTCCTCTAGGAATAGAGCCTCTCGGCCAGTGACTATTATAGCGTCAATCGTCAGCCTCCGAACTGTAGAACGTGCGTGGTTGTTCGTACCTTGTCGCCTGGCGTGGGCGATGGAAGTAGCGGGAAATGTGGCCGCAATGCCGCAAAAGTAGCGAACAGGGCCCTCGCGGATGCATTCAGTCAGGTATTCATCATTTGTGCCGCCGAAACGTAGAACATAATGGTATCGTTGGGAACGGCGAAGGAAGTTCTCGGGAGGATTATATCCCGCGGACGTGGGGCCACCACACAACCTAGGTCTATCAATCCGGGAGGGAAAGTTTCGGTTGTTGATAACAGTGCTGTAGGGCTGAAGAGCGTTCGTTTTGCACCTGCTTTGTCAATGAGTCCTCCCGCTTAGTGCCAGGGTCGGAACTCTCCTGATATACTTGGTGTCGCAACAGTTCTTCGCGCACGATATGGCTAATCGTGTAGGCCAAGTCAGATCTTAAGCAGTCGTAAACACTAGAGTCGGTAGTCACGTTAGCCAAGCGACCACATTTTGGCGTAATGCGGCGCAGCTTCAATGGCTCGACAGTGCGGCACTGCTGAATGACGTCCGCTGCTGACTCCAGTTTTTTTCTTCCTATGAGAAAATGATGAACGTCTTCTGCGATTCCTTTCAAGAGGTGGCCTTCTTTGTCTTCCTCCGACATGTGCGGGTTGACTACTCGGCAGTGCTTCAATATTTCCTCGATATAGGTGGTGCACGTCTCGCCAGGAATTTGTGTCCGCTGAAGCAGCGTCTGTTCGGGCCTTTTTTTGCGGCGTGGTCGATGAAGCGACCAGTGATTTCTGCGACGAAGCGGTTTGAATTTGTGAGCTTGCCTTCGTTGTTTTCGAACCAAGTGAGTGCGGTTTCATCCAGGGCAAACACGATGTTAGCGAGCTAAGCAGGAGTATCACAGCGGTTCTATCCGCTCACCCGCCTGTAATGAGTGAGCCATCCTTCAACGTCTCCGTCAGCGTACCCACAGAATTTTACTGGTTCTCGTGGCGGATGCCAGCTGGCCAGTGCCGGTGAGTTGGGAAGACGGCTGTCCGAAGGCGGAGACATGGTATGGGGCGCTGGTGGTAGGCCCGCAACGCGTCGGCTTCGGCGCAAGTCTGGGAGTTCCATCGTCACTACGTACCCCGCACCTTACCAAACTTTTATGTCCGGGAGCGATTAATTCAGGAAAGACCGCAGGCTCCGAAAGCAGGGGAAAGCCAAGCACCGTTCAGCATGACGCGAGCAGAGATCCGGCTCCTTCTTCCTCTATGCGAGAGAGCCCAGCTCCCGAATCTTCTTTCTTCTCTTCAGCTAATCCAATTCACTTGGCCAAGCCAATGTTGCAGAATTGGTTTACCGTTACAACATGACTAAGATACCATTCTGTATTGTCCAAGTAGCAAATCGGCCCCTTTTCTTAGAACCTATATAATAATGATGTTCTCTCTCCCATTAGGACACTTTTTTTGCTGAATATTCCAATATACAATGTGCTGAATATTCCAATATATTTTTGTGGTACACATCTATGTGGACTTATAGCATTGCAAATAAAATGCTCCAGGAAATACCTCTCTTAAAAAATGTACTCTTTGGAAATAAACGTTTCGAAAGCCAACTTCTCTCCGAAGAAAAAAAATTTGCTATTAATAAGTAATTTATTTTAGTGCCAGCACCATTACTATAGTGACCCACTTGAAATTCTGGGTGTGAGATATAAGGATAAAATGTTGTGGGTTGAATATGTCAAGCAGGTACGCCTGAAGTTTCTGTGGTTGTTGCCTTAATCTGTCATTTTCACCATATTTGCATGCAGAACACCAAGCTTGTCTTAATAAAGGGCACGTTTATGCCATAAATAAAAGCTTGTTTGGGGTACAATGACCAATACTCCTTAGAAGATTTCGTTTATTTGCTTTTATTAATCGAGGAAACTTCCTACGGTACTTGTTTTTTTAACTGATATGTAACCACAAATTCAATATTTATAACGTCCGGTTGACGCTGTGCTACAAAAATGAAGTAATAAACGATAAACATACCCTGTCATGAATGGCAGAACTCAGTATTACGCGGAAGCTTACCCACTGTGGCACAAAAACAGCACGGGTTACTTACGTCACGCACCGACTACGTAACAGAAATGGTAGGGTATCGTGGTACCACCCCGATGAACTCTTTTTGAGACACTTGAATAAAGATATCGTTATGTACTGAGCCTGAATTGTGTTCATTGCTTGTTTCTGAGGTTCCCGTTTTGTAAGATGTCTTCTTTCTCTGTAAGAAAGCAGAACATGGCTGTACATCGGCACCTAATCAATTCTGTACTACTTATATTGTTTTATAGTTCCCAAAGTAATTTTGTTGGTTTGTGTTTGGAACGTGCTTTTCAAACAATATTTTTCGATATATAATTGATGCAAATATTTTGCTTAATACGTCAACTTCGAAGATTTTATTGTCGAAATGTCCGGCAGATGTTTTGTATTTGCGGAATAATTGCATTTCTGTATACCCGCATGTCTTGTTCTGCTCCAGCTGTCGAGGTTTTTAGGGTACGATAGTAAAGATATCCCTAGCTTTTACTGCGGGTCATAGCGCTTGTATGAGTAAAAATCAACTGAAAAGTATATATTTCAATTTAAATAGTAAAATATAACAACCTGCCGTTTGTTAGGCCTTGGGAAGTGAAGAAACGATAAATATGACAGAAAACATTGCGGCGCTCCAATGAGGTGGCCTATAGGCAAGACGTAGGACTATACCATGGTGTATTACGCCTACTGCTTCAATGGCCCACGAGCAAATTGTGTAGTCGCGCAAAACAATTTACCACAACTTGCTTTTGATGGCAAGTTGCGGTCGTTGTGAAAACCGAGACCGACACGGAAAAAAAACGCAGACTTTCACGTGAAGACGGCGCTCTAACCACATAGTTATTAGGAACAATTCGAAAACATATACAAAACAACGCAGAATGCAACAACCAATCCCAGATAGATGGCAAGGGAAGTTAGACAGGTGAAATATACAGGTAAAAAAAAGCGGTGCTTGAAGCCGGTCCACGTGCTGTCGTTAAAAAGATGATCCTCTGTTTTAAAAAAAAGCGCAACATACCTTCAAAACCTTGTTACACCATTTAGTCCGAATCAAGCCTTACTGAAATTCATATTCAGAACTTTTTTGGAGATATAAGCACACGCCACCACCACATTTGTTCTCGCATTATCTAGATGTTCTCGTATTCAGACAATTCGGTGATATCGGAGTCAGAGGCATTCCAAGCTTTGGTAAACATAAAAATATCAAAGATATGAGTGAATTGTGTCAGGTCCGCCATACTTTGCTCTATTATAATTCTCACGCTTTGAGCGTCGAAATGATATAACAAAAGTTCACTGTTGGGAGAATGAATGCGCTAGCATATTGAAATAATGAAACAATTACCTGAGTAATAAATGGCAAGTGTAAAGAGGTGATCAAAGTAGTACCTTGTTGGCAAACAAGCTCACATGATGATACAAAGGTCTTGATCGCAACAGGAAGTCTTGATCGCAAGAATGTCTGACTCGTTCCAGACAGAGAAACTACCACCACAATATTTTGTGAACCTTTAGCTCAGCGGACAAGCCTTGTATTTGGCGACCCGAGCGAAATCCGTCTTTTCGCCCTCTTGTTATGAAAAAATTGTTGACCTTTTCCAATATCGTTCAAGCTAGCACATTCAGCCAGCCAAGCTGCATTCAAACGCAAGCCGGCAACACATATGCTAAGGAATTGGTACTTCGTTGCGGCGTACAAGGAGTCCATTAAAGCTTTCGACGTCGCAATCAAATACAATATGAAGATATGGAAGTGTAGCGATGTTTTTTCTGCTTCTCTAACAGTTTTAGTGAGCGGTCTGCCATGACGTATTTAATTGCCTCGATGTCTGTTTTACTGGAGGCTCTTGAATTGAAGTTTTAGCTGCCTAGTTTTCTCTCAGCCTCCCCAACTCCCAACACGTTTGACTATCCCGTGGATTTTCTGGTTGTCTTTGTCCAATAGTTTATGAAACTCTCAAACAGTTCATCAAAGGTATCTGAGATGTGCTGAACAGAGTTTTTTGTTACAGAAACAGAATGCAGCAGGTCAGACGTTTCATGAATTGGCTATGTGACTGCCGTGAGGTTTTGTTCATGTCCGTTAGTAGTTTGTCTTAAATACGACGTACCTGCTGGTGGCTGGGCCATGGCACGGAAAAGTGCCGGTCCGCGAGTCGGGCATCTCAGAGAACCTTTCGCTTGATCATCTTTTGAGATAAGCAAGCGTTTCCTAATCCCGTCACATTTTCCCAGTTGTAGCATTTGCAGCACTCAACATATATGAATTTTTTTTCTCTGCAGTCTTCCCCAGCAAACCAATAACATATCCCTGACGTTCCAAAAATATCTAAAGGTCTATCATCCAGCATCTTATCTATTAGGCATCCAAAGTACATGCAACGCTTTTATCAAAAATGTCCGATGTAACAATATGTCCGATGCTGGTACTTTCTTTTGAGACCTTTTCTCGAATATGTTAAAGATGTACTCTGGATGTGGCTGATATTTTTTGTGGGCGATATTTTAACCTATTTTGCGGGGGTAGTGCAGACGTTCCTGGTATTTCCGTTTTTTGTACTTGATGCATGTCATCGTAGCTAAACTTTAATCATTTCTTTCAGCTATCATTTATTTCCACCCACTCCATAGTCGTACAGGAGCCACAAAAAGTAATCGAGGCCGGCATTCATAAATTAAAAAAAAAACATATTCATGCGGCTGCTATCCTAATTCGAATAAAAGGGAGCTGATTTTACTTTAGAATGGCTTTTTAAAAAGTAAAGTAGAGGTCGCTTGCTAGGCACGTGGCGAAAAATCCTATCAAAACCTCCTACCCGTGCTTCATTCACTTTTTGGGGCCCCTGTACTCTTGTATGGTTATCAAGGGGTAATAATATAAGTGAATATACGTGTTTTGTAATTCATGAATACCTTTTTGAAATACAAATATAGACTGCAGTATAAATAAATTAGACTCAACATACGCCTGAAGAAAATCTGACACCCATAGTAGTTTTTCTCTATTAAAACCACAAGTTTCGTGTTGATTCTACGTTGGTAATAGATTACAAATACTGGAATGAAAAATCACTCAGGAAACTGCAGCCACATAAGATAACAAAAAGAAAAAAATCCAGCTTGCACAAGTTGTGCAAGGCTAGAGGAACCGGAGAGCTGGTGGACCCCAATCTTTTTTGGAGACCCGGCTGTTAACCTGGAGTGGATTTCTCAACATGCCGTTTTGAGGTCTCCATGAATGCCAGGACCGCTTTGTTTTGTTAGCTGGGTTTTACACTTCTCCAAAGCGGACAATGTTACCATTGCTTTTCAACCGGCGGTAACCGACTTCGCGAAATCGGCATCTAAAGCGCGAGCTCCCTGGTGGGTCCCACTTCTGTCGCGAACGTACGTAAACTGGCAAGTAGAACAGCACGCGGGAGACCACGCCACGAACACAGGGTGAGTGTTGTCGAAGCTGGAGTTGGAGCAGGCCTGGTGCTTGTCACGAAGACCATACTAACGTGCGCTAGATATTTACACTACTTTTTGCGAGATATCACATGGCGTAAGCCTATCCCATGCCTGCGCGATGCGGGCACCTCTTTAAAGGCCGCACGCTCACGTGCCCTCGGTATTTTCTTCGCATGGTATTATTTCTTTTCCGTTTTGCAAGACCCTTACATAGTGCAAGCAAACTAGCATGTAGGATGATGCCAGCACGCCTAAATGAGACCAAGAGGTAAACAGCTCTTTTGTTCAAAGTTCTGCAATATTTTTGAAAATCATTAAAACCATTTGTTATGGTTTCTGAATATTTTCTGCAAAAATGCTACAATATGTATTCAAAAAAGGCTAGGCCCAGCAAGCCGCACCTACGAGTTCTAAAGCATCTGTAATACCCTGTCTGAATAAGATATGCATATATTTCAAAATTGGCTGCAATTTATGTTTAGAAGTTGCTTTGTTTTATGGCTTTAGTGCATTTACAATTATTTTAAGTTACTTTCAGTCTGATTTACTCTACTACTTGGCTGCAGCATCAAAATTCAAATTACAACTTTGGAAAGCTCATGTTGCTTAGGCTGTGCCTAGAGAATTTTTAAGTTTTCTAGCTCTGCAACACGGTTCAATTTAGAGCAGTATTAAAACAGTTCGCAAAAGAAACACAAAAGGGGTCGCTGGTTGAAGAGGTGAAGAAATCATTTAATCGTAACTGATGTCAAGGCGGGAGGTAGTCCGAGAATGGGGCACAGCTATTCTAAGTGAAATAGTAAGGCCTTTTCTGCCAAAAATAGTAGGAGTGTTCAGAAACGTTTCGCCAAATTAACCACTTTCTTATTCTTGAGAGGAAATAGCAAATACAAAATGTACATTCCTTAGTAGCATACACTTGTAAAATACAAAATTCTGAATCAAACGGGCCCGTAATGACTAAAGCACCCCCTCTAAAAACAACCTGTTCTGCGGTCGCGGCACTTCACGAGGCCTAATAAGCTGCCATTTCAAACTAGAATTATGAAGAGGGAGTTTAGTTTCTTGGAATACCTTTCCTGTTAACACTTCTACACACGTAATGTTTTGAGATATAAAACATACTACGTGCGGTATCTTGAGTGCTTGTTTGAATTTTGTGTCTTTCGTGAATGTTGTGCTCGTCGGAGTAGCAATGCAAGCTAAAAACTAATAGTGAATTCCTTTCCTTTTCCTTCATTGACTAAAATGGTCTATGGTGATTGCGTTTATAACATATCTAGATTCACAGCAGATATTCCCCTTTGTGTTGTATTTGCCATGACCATCGTCTGCTGCATTATTTCTATACTCCCAGTTAGATTTCGCTTCTCCATCTTCTTGGGGACTTATGAAGACAAAATAGTGAGGTTCTTGATGTAGCTCGAGCCGAGAGGATGATCTCCACTCGCTATAATGACCAACAACCGATGCTTGAAGCAGGTGAGACATGAGGACTGCTTTTCTTGCTGGATATTAGGTTTATTTAAACATATACATAACTCCCAGTATTTATATCCGGACAGAATGACAGTTACACTGCCACTCTTCCCGCAGAATGCTGTTCGGCTAAGATCTATACTGACATAGATCCTTCTCAGCATAACCCCTAACAAAACCCTACACTCTGATTTTCATTCCAAAAACCACGCTTCCAAAGGGGGTGTTCAAGAAACAGCGAAAGCCCATTTTCAACATGATTCATATGGAGCACATATTGGGCACAAGAACCAACCAATCCTAAACATGTCCTCACCTGCGGTCACAAGAACCAGCACCAGTGTGCTGTTTTGACGGCGCCCCCACGTCTCAAATCGAATGACGGTCGGGGCACAAATCGGATGCCACTGGGGGCGCAACTTTGGATGTCATTTCCAGTCCCGGTACTATGCACGCTCGCCATAATCTGCGGATTGCTGATGCTGCCACTTTTGACAGTCAGCGAATAGTTATTCTAACAAGCCTCATGCACAGCAAACAAAAACGGGAGACTAAAAAGCGACGGGGTACAAGCGCTGTGTTATTGCGGGGCAAATGTCAATTTTTTGTGTGCTGTTCTTGTGTTCTGTACCAAAAAAATTGCCGAAAGGGTATGCATACACAACAGCATGGCGAAGAGAAGCGTTGGCGGGGGCACGCCGCCGACCTACTCGTAAGTATGTTGCCGTCAATGCCGGTGCTCATCGCCGTATAAATCTTCTTCCTGAACGCAATCCTGCGCGAACCTACCCTTCTTCGAGTTTCACCACCGGACACAACAGCGGAAACCCCAACAAACTCGTCGCACCCAGCGCCAATTGTGAGCCCCGTCTGGCAGCAGCAAGCAACAAGTAGCGAGGTAACACTACCCAAGGAGCCCCCGTTCCGGAGCCAGTCGGGGCACACCAACGCCAATAGTGTGTTTGCAATACTATTTCTTGTGCAGGTCAGTTACGTGTGAAATGCGCCTTGTTTTTTGTTCGTGTCCAATTTTTAGGTGTGGTGTTGTGCCCCCTGGCTTTCTGGATAGCTTACGTTTAGTTCTGTGCTCATCTGTAAGTGCCTTCTGTCTGTGCGAACATTCATGTTTTATGTTTCTTGCTTCTGTTGCTGGAAGACGTGGAAGTAAACCCCGGAGGCAAAGCCAATGACTAACCTCCAACTATCGAATATCTAGAACAAGCCTTTTAAAACGTTGAAGCCGCGGAATACGCAATACCAAACCAACCTTCAGGGAATGGTGAATCGTCTGTCCTCATGTATCGACGCGTTAGAAATAGGTGATGACGCGAAGGAGTCGTATGTCGATAGCTCCATTCCGAGATCCACATCCTGCCTGAACAAGACACCTCAGAAATCAAAACGCTGGCTGTGAAGTGCAATTACATGTTCCAAAATGCTGGGCCTGAACATAGAAAGTTTGGGAATTCAAGGCGCGCATCACCTGGGTAACTCTAAACCAGGTAAAATTCGTCCTATAATTGCGAAGTTTACCTATTTTAGAGAATGATCTACTGTTGTCTCCTTCACACCTAAGCTCAAAGGCTTACCTATCTCTATTCCCGAGGACAACTCAGCTCGTGTTCGGATCGCAAAACAATGCTCTACTTGTATGGCCAACAATGTCACCAGCGGTTCAAACATCTTTTTGAAAAATTTATTCTTGATTATAAGATGTTCATCTAGCATGCCGAAAGAGATTTTATAGGCAAAGTGAAAGCATAGCAATTGCCATCCACTATTGAATATGCACTCTTGCCTCTTAGCTCTATGGACGATATGAAGGTTCACAAAAAACCTACAGTATGGATGTTTTGTTGGCAAATGTTCGCAGCTATCTCCCTAAGCGAGGAGCCATAGAGTCTCTCCTGGAGGATAACGACCCCGACATTTCCATAGCAATAGAGTCATGGCTTAATCCCGAAACCCAGGACCAGCGCCACCAGGGAGAATTGTTTGCTTGTCGCAATCCGAACTCTCGGACTTGTCAAATCCGCCTTAAACAGCTCACAGCCGCGGCTCGTCGCCATGAACCCCGGGCTGTCCCGCCAGTGCTGGCTTGACATATGCGCTTCGTTAGGGCCTTAGTCCGGACTGCGCTCCATATGGCACATTTTTTATTCTTTGGAGCGATCACCAGGATCCCCAGATTCTGCTGCGTCAGCATTGCTCACGTCCAACCAGACTTTGTTGCAATTTGCAGATACGCTGGCCCATACTTTATACTCCGATTTTGACTTGGACCCAGCTATCATGCCCCCTCCATTCACTCTTCCGTCCGGTGCTGGTACGCCACCTACGGAAGCAGCAACCGAGGGTGTACTCTCAGCATTTACAATTGCGAAACTAACCGCGGCCATTGACATGGCTGCACTCCACAAAGCTCCCAGCCCCGAAGGAGTAACATTTGAATCTTTCACGAACCTCGACCATTCTTCTCTTGAGGAACGCCTAGAAGCGTACAATCGGTTTTGGCTCACGTGTACAATCCCCCCGTCCTGGCTTCAAGCACTTGTTAGCACTATCCCGAAACCCGGTAAACCGAGTACAGACATCCGCAACCCCCGACCAATAGCGCTTACGGCGACCATTTGGGAGCTGTTGGAATGGATGATTGCCACACGCCTTCAGTTGTGGCTCGACGAGCACCATCCTAACCACCTATCTCAAATTGAATTTCGTCGCCACCTTGGTGCAGACAACGGTCTGGGCCACCTCTCCCAGATGGTCCTTATAGGCGGCCGATCGCACAGTGTTCGCTCTTTGCTTGGTATGAACGTTCACAACGCGTACGACCACCTTGGCCACGCCGCCGTCATTGCGGTACTTCATCTCCTTCACCTAACATCACGCCTGTGATTTCATTTCCTTCTACCTACGAAACAGCACCTTCTCCATACGTCCGAACGGATCTCCCACAGGTTCCTTACAGCCCCGCTGTCATATGCCTCAGGGATCTGTCCTGGCCCCCTTGATTTTTAACATGGCCTTGATACCTCTTTCCTGGTGACTTGCTGCTGTTCCACACATCTTTAGTATCATTTATACAGACGACATTGCGGTATAGTCACTTCACCAAGACCTTAACGTCCAAAGTGTCCGCCTGCAACAAGCTCTAGATGAAACCATTCTTGGTGCAGGTATCTTCGCGTCACGCTTTCTTCTAACAAAACAGCCCTTCTCACCGTGGCCAACGCAAGGGGACGTCGGCGCTCGGCAACCTCCCCTATCCGTCTTTCGGTTCAAGGCACGCCTATACCAACAGCATCTACCCTACGGGTGTTGGGCTTGAATGTTATGGCCACCTGTCTTGCAAAACCTTGGATTCGCTCTGCAAAGCATCCGGCTTCACAATCGCTGTATCTGTTCCGTCGCATGTCTAAAAAAGCCAGTATTGCGACCTCTAAGATGACCCGCATGCTTGTCAGAGCCATTCTAAAGCCTCGCATAGTTTATGAAGCACAATTCCATTTTGTTACAAAGTCAGAATGGGCACTACTCGAATCAATCAACAATTCGGATATCCGAGCTATAAATGGTCTTCCAGCCCTCACCCCGTCCCTATTCTGCGACAGGAAGCGCAGCTGAACACGTTTGAAGAGCTAGTGCATCAGTTTGAGAAGCCCGCCTCCAAAAACAAGTCCTCGACCTTGATTCCGCAGCTCTTGGAGCGTGCATGACCGGTTCACGAGCACCACCACTATCAAACACATATATACGGCCCCCATGGAAGTTCCACCAATTAACGGATACACGACCTGTTGCCCGTATTCATCCCCGTACAGTTGGTGCTCCGATTCCGCCTTCTATGGACATTGGTAGCCCTTCCTCTACGCTGATATTTGTTGACTCCAGTGCTTCCAGTACCTTGCTTCATACGGCTGTACACTGCCCGACTGTTGCTCCCGATCCAGTGACCTGCACTAACATAACAACAGAGAAGTGTCCATTCACGCAGGCAGAACTCTTTGCAGTGCGGAATGCTCTGCTACACACATCGTTGGGAATCAACCACGCTTCACCACAGTATACAATTTAAACTGATTCGTCGGCAGCTGTACGAGAGCTTCGTGAAACTCCCACGTCCTACCAACTTCTGCTAGAAATCCAGGACATAGCGGCCACGTGTCGTGTGCGCGTGTCATGGTGCCAGCGGAACAGCCACCAAGCAACGCACGCTGCAGATGCTGGAACACACCCGGCACCCTGAGCAATCTTGGTGACGGTACTGGCGACACCGCGCACCCGGAGCCTCCATACTCTTGCTGTGTTCTACCATGGCTACGAGTTTTACGATGAAGGGCAGAAACCACAAACGGTGGCCCTGGGAGCCCTGGTAAACTCTGGCGGATGGGCTCCCTGTCTGTTTACCAGGCAGAGAGCTCTTGGACATTTTTCGGTATCAGGGTAACCAGAGTGAAGGTAGTACTCCCGTCTCCTGGTTTTATATATGCTGAATGTTTTTTTTTTCTAAATTTCCCAAACCCAATGATCGGCCCCCTAAAAGGGCCGCAGCGGTATCCATCCACCCCTTCCGACCATGACAATCCGAAAACCTGATAACTACCCCATTTCTTGGTAATTGAATCTGTTGAACAAGCCAGGCCTATTGCATCACAGTCGGTGTTCTTGATCTCGAAATTTCCTCAAAGTGTTGTAGCTGAATCCTATAAAGCTAAGAAGCAGAGAGCCGGGGAAATCTTGGTCGAGGTACATAGTAAGCAGCAGGCCACAAAACTCTTGAAGCAGACCCGTATTGCCGATCTTGACGTCAAAGTCACGCCCCACCGCAGCCTCAACAGCTCGCAGGTCGTGATCTCGGAGCCAGATCTTGCAAATGAGACAGAGGCCGATCTTTTTGAAGGCCTGAGTAATCAAGGTGTGACGGCTGTCAGGCGCATAACAATAAGTAGAGACGATAAGGTATTACCCACAAAACATATCCTCCTGACATTTGATCGTTCTGTACTTCCAGACCATATCAATGCTGGTTTCATCCGGTGCTCCGTCCGAGCGTATATACCAATTCCACGGCGCTGTTTCAAGTGCCAGCGGTTCGGGCAATGCGCCAACTCATGTCGGGGCCAACTAACATGCGCCAAGTGTGGGCAACAAGGTCATCCCTCAGATAATTGTAGTTCAGAACAACTCCTCTGCATTACCTGTCAGGGCCCACACGTGGCTTACTTCAGAAAATGCGACAAGTTTCATCTAGAAAAGAAAATAAGAAACATAAAGTTCACAGAGAACATCAGCTTCCCGGAGGTGCGAAAGAGGTTCGCCTCTTTCCCCCTGGGAAGATACGCCGACGCAGCTCGCCGGGGGGCGGATCGGCGTCTTGTTTCGGCGGGGACCCAGAACCGACAGTCTGACTTGGCCTTGTCCCGCCCCCCTGTGTTGCCTCTTGCAGCCCAACCCGCCTCCGCACCGCTCGCTGAGCCAGCAGCGGCAGTGGTGGTATCCAAGTCCAGTGGGGATGCTGCTGCACCCACCGTTTCCTCCTCTCCACCGGCCCGAAGCACACGCGAGGGCCCAGGGGAGATAGAGACGAAGGAAACTGCAGTAATTCCCACATCCGCCGCACCACCTGTGCCACCCGGGGCGCTCCTGACGCAGTCGGTGGTCGCAGCTCAAACGAAGGGCACCAGAAAAGGTGCCAAGTCTGCGGGGTCCGGTACGTAGGGTACCCCTTCGAAATCTGATGATGAGATGAATGTGGGGCCTTTCCCTCCTTCTAAAGCTCCAGAGAATGCACAAAAGCCCCTCCCAAGAGTGCAAGCCCCGAAACACTTTACATAAAAAGTCACACTCAAGTAGCTCTAACGCATCATAATGGGAAGAGAAAACAGTTCAGTGGAACTGCAGAAGCCTTCTGAATAATTTTGACGACGTGTATGAGATTCTACATGCCTTCAGCCAAGTGTAATGTGTGTCCAGGAAACACATCTCAATTCCAAACACACAAATTTCTTGTATAGTTACCTGGTATTTAGAAAGGACAGGAATGGCTGCACACACTCTTCTGGCGGTGTAGCCATAATCGCCAGAAAATCGTTAGTATGCCACCCTGTCACCTTGAACACTGTCTCTGAAGCTGTAGCCATCCGGTAAGCCATCCGGTAACGGTATGCTCTATTTACATTCGTCCTGATTATGCACTTTTTACCTCTGACTTCAAGGCGCTGGTCGACCAGCTGCCCGAACCGTACATTCTAACAGGCGACCTTAATGCACACAACTCTCTTTGGGGCTCCTACAGAACGGATGCCCCAGGTCGCTTGATAGAGAAATTCCTTAAATCTTCAGGAGCATGCCTTTTCAAGAATAAACAGCCTACACACCATAACATAGGTAACAATACACACTCCCATCTTGACCTGGCTATTGGTTCTACTATTCCCTTTCCTTGTCTTGAGTGGGGTGTGGGCACGGACCCATATGGTAGTGACCATTTCCCCACTTCATTAACGTATATAGGTACAGGCTCGACCAGTCCATCTTACCATAAAACGTTTAATGAAGCAAGAGCTAACTGGAATACGACACATCCATGGGACACCTACACGTTGAAGAAGCTACCCAACTGCTTACGCCGCACATCCTCGACGCCACCGAAAAGTCCATTCCCCACGCCTCTCGTGCCCCGTGCAACCAGCGGAGGAAGCGGTGTAATGAAGACTGTAGGCGGGTGCGAGAGACCCAGAACAAGGCGTAACGAATCCTTCGTCGGCACCCCACGTCGGGTAACCTCATTTTGTTCAAACGGGCCAAGCGTTAGTGAAACGTTTGCGCCGTGAGGCAAAACCGGAGAGTTGGCGTTCCTTCATAACATCAATAAACTTCTACACAGATGGACGGAAAATATGGACAAGAATACGAAAACTGAAAGGACAACAAACCCACAGCCTGCCTCTGGTCAGCACAACAGTGGACACACTCGAAGACCAGGCTGACACACTCGCACAACACTTCCAACACGTGTCCAGTTCAGCACACTACAGAAACACTTTCATGAAACAGAAACAAACTGCCGAAATGAAGGCTATACTAGATAACAATAGGTCAACATCTTCTTATAACTCTGAGTTTTTACTGCATGAGCTGAGGGCTGCTTTGAGCAGGTGTAAACCCTCAGTTCCAGGCCCAGACAACATCACATATACAATGATACAACACCTACACGCAGACACATTTGAAGCACTTCTAAATCTATATAATAAATTATGGCTTTCAGGGCACATCCCACACTCTTGGAGGGAGGCCATAGTAGTGGCCTTTCTTGAAGGAGGGAAAGGTCCCGTCGTCCCCCTCAAGCTACCGTCCTATAGCCGTGATGAGCTGCCTGTGCAAGCTCTTCGAGAAGATGATCAATCGCACGCTCGTGTACGTCCTTGAGTACAACGGTCTTCTGGAGAGCTGCCAGGAAGGCTTCAGGTTGTGGCCATCGACGAACGATCAACTGGTAACACTTGACTCATACATAACTAATGCCTTCGTGCATAAGCAGTTCTGTTTAACTGTCTTTTTCGACTTCGAGAAGGCCTACGACACCACTTGGCGTTATGGGATCCTTAGTGACCTCAAGTCATTCGGTGTTTCGTGTGACATGTTGAACCCCCTTGTTAGTTACTTGTCAGAGAGAACGTTTGGAGTAAGAGTTAGCTGTGCACTCTCAAAGGTTCACGTCCGAGAACATGGCGTGGCGCAAGGTGGCGTGTTGAGTTGCACTCTTTTTATAGTAAAGATGAACTCTCTTAGAAAAGCACTGCACCAACAATCCCTTATTCTATGTATGTTGATGACGTGCAGATATCTTTTAAATCATGTAAAATCTCAATATGCGAACGTCAAGTCCAGCTCGGCGTCAAGGAACTTGCCGGCTGGGTAGAAAAGAATGGTTTTAAATTGAATCCTGTAAAAAGCTCCTGCGTTGTGTTCTCCAAGAAGCACGGGGTCCAAGTGTACCCAGACATTACTCTGAATGGCACGTCGCTTCCTGTGAACAAGGAGCACAAGTTTTTAGGAGTGGTGTTTGACCACAAACTCACATACATCCCACATATCAAGAAGCTTAGGCATAAATGTCTGACATCAATGAATATCCTTAAGGTTCTCTCCCACCAACCCTATGGGGCTGACGAAGATCTCCTACTACGGCTCTATATGGCTTCGGTTGGTTCCTGTTTAGACTATGGCAGTGTGGTATATGGCTCGGCGACGAAAACAGCGTTGCGTGCTTGACCCAGTGCTGCAGTTTGGGCTACGACTTGCGTCGGGTGCTTTTCACACTAGCCCTGTCGAGAGTCTGTATGTCGAGTGTAATAACTGGAGCCTTGCGAACCAACCGACGTACATGGACTTGCTCTATGTTTTTAAAATTTCAACACATCGACATCTGTGCTCTTTGTAAATCACCCATCCATTCGTCTGCCCTCTTAGAGTGAGAGAGCGAGCCTCGGATCTCACGCTTGGTTTTTACATGTGTACCGGTCACCATTTTCAAACATTTTACCTCCTTGGCAAGTTCGCCCTGTGTCCTGTGAACTTTCTTTTATAAAACTTGCAAAAATTGGGCACATTGAGCTGCAATACTGTACCACTTTCTGTCTCTGAAGTTTAAATATCCAATTGCAGAATTTTACAGTGACACTTCTAAAACCTCCACAATGGTGTCCTGCGCTGCTCATGGTCCGAATTTTATTGCAGCCAGAAGCATGAGCGTGCACACAACAATTTGTTCAGCAGAAGCGTATGAAAATATACGGATTGTAGGACGCATACTTGAAAATCAAATTCCGCAGTCTATCATCTACACAGAGTCTTTGAGTGTTGTTCGCGCACTATCGCCGCATACACCCCCCAAAAACCACATAGTTAATCTTGTATTCAACACCATCATGTCTGTGTATGCACAGGAGCATCAGCTGTTCCTCTGCTGGGTCCCAGGACGCGCTGGGATTGCTGGGAACGAGTTGGCAGACGAGAGGACCGCTGCTGCTGCGCTCAGCAACACTGTAGGCATAACAACCATACTATCTACAGACCTCATGCCACACATAAGACAACACTTGAGCAGAACATGACAAACCCACTGGAACGAACAGTCAGACAACAATCTACATGTAATAAACCCACTCTTGGACATTACGCAGCTCACTCACACAACAGACGCCGGGAAGTCGCCTTGGGTAGTCTGCGGATAGGCACACCCATGCAGACCACTCGTATCTGCTGACGGGATCTTCTAGACCCCAGTGCAGGAGGAGCGGAGAGCAGCAGGATGGAAAGTTGGGCGAGTTGGTGTTGCGACATGGTGACTAAACAGCGCAGAAGACGAAACACAGAGAAGAGCAAAAACAGGACGAGCGCTGACTATCAACTGGGGTTTATTGGAAAAGAAACATATTTATATACAAGGTCACAAGTAAAAAGCGCGTGCACTCCGTTGGTATCACCTCAGACAATCAGAAAAAGAGTGAACAAGCAGAATCAAAACCTTTATCGGCAATCAAGAAAAGCTACTTCTTTCTCTTGCAAACATACTGAGGCATGACTAATGCAAGCGTCACCGAGCTTTGTTATGTGTGAGGCCTCTATTATTTCACGTTTACGCTGATTAGAATGATTAAAAAGAATGACAGTTTTTTCAAGTATGGGCTCGCATGAAGGCGTGGAGCATGACCGACAGTGTTCTGACATGTGGGACGTCGGCGTTCCCTTCAACGAATTGAAGTGTTCTCTTAAACGTACATTAATACAACGGCCCGTCTGGCCGACGTATACCGTCCACATGATAACGGTATTTGGTAAACAACACAAATACAACAAGTGACATACTTATTATTGTGTTTAACCGAGCATTCTTTGTAGTTATTGGCCCCGGGAAAACCTTGCTTCTTTCGGTTAACTAAAGCACACACTCTACCGAGTTTATTTGGGGCAGATATGGCAACCTGCACCCCATATCTAGACGCTATCTTCTTCAACCTATGGGTGGTCCGGTGAATATACGGAACAACAGCATACTTTTTTCGTTGATCTGGTTCCCTCTGAGTGGCGGGCTTTTCACACCCTTTTACTACTTTGACCAGTTTATTACACGCTGAGGCCAAGGCACAGTTTGGAAAACCGCCTCCGTAAGTTTTTTTTACCTGTTCCTTAAAACTGGCGCCCATTGAGTGCACACAAGATTTAAACAGGGCAGAACGTAGGCTAGAGAACGCTATAGAGTTTTTTACAAGTTACTATGGCCTGACTTATATTTTAACAAGGGCTTAACTGATCTGGGGGCGAATTTCCAGCAAACATGTTCTTCGCCGAATTTTAGGGAGAGGTGAAGAAATTGAATGCAATTTTCTTTCATTACTTCAAATGTGTACTTAAGTCCCATACCATTTTCTTTAAATACTTTCAGTATATCCGCAATACTGCGGAGAATGGAACACTTATCAACAAACACAATATAATCTCGACATACCTGTACACTTTTTTAACCATGCCCGACAATTCTCTCTCTAAGGCACGATCAACTTACACAGAAAATGTCACTTAATAATGGAGCCACCTTCGAGCCAATGCACACACCCGACTTCTGTAGAAAAATACCATCATTGAAACCAACAAACGTAGAATTCAAATAAAAAGAGAGCAGTTCTAAAAAGGATTCCACACTTATTCCACTCAGTTTCTGAAGGCCAATTCGTCATTATCGACCTTAATACATTCTTCCACTGCAACCAAAAGGGGGTTCTGAGGCAACGAGTAGTACATGTCTTCAACGTCGATGCTAAAGGCTCCGATATTAGCAAGATGTTCATTTTCTAAATACTCTATTATCGTTTCTGAGTTCTTGACGAGAAAAGGCTGGGCAAGATTCAGAGACATAAGACATTTCTGCAAGTACGCGGACACGTGAATCTGCCAAGTGGCCCTCTCAGACACAACGGCGCGGAAAGGAATGTCGGTTTTATGGGTTTTGGCGGTAAAGAAGACCTCTAGATTTAATTTCGGGGTTTTTTTTAACATATTGGGCTACACTCTCGAGGTTCAGATCCTCAAGTAGGGACAAGGCTTGCTGTTTCTTTTCCGCCAGGTTAACGCTCATCTTCTTAAAGTTCTTATCCACGGCAGACATGGCCTTCTCTTGATACTTTCCTTCAGGTAAAACAAAGAAAAAGCCTTCCTTATCAGATACAAGGGCGCGAAGATCGTGAGAAACCAAGTACTCTGCTAACGGTTTTACAGGGTTGCGCTTCCGAGGTTCTCCCGACGAGCGGGCAAAGGCTTCCACACACTCATTTACACACCTGCTTCGTTCATCCTCATCGGCGTGTCTGCTGATTCCTCTGGCCAAGACGACTTTGTCGACGGGCTGAAGCCGAGGTTTCAAAGCAGAACTTGGGGCCCAACTCCAGCTCTCGGCGATGGCGGTCGGGCAGTTCAACTTCACCGAGTGTGAGTAGGCGGCCTTGCGTGGGATGCGCTTTTTCCTTTTTACGGTAGGGAGGGACGCACCGCTTGCCACAGGAACTCGGTTGTCTGGTCGATCGTTGTGCACCAACCCCTATATTCACGGTCACGGGATCGCCCGCCGCAGTGAGTCCTAAGGCAATCCCGAAAGAATCGGGCTTGCCTACGCCACTCCTCCGAGAACATTCTGCAGTAACGCCTGGAGCGAGCAGGAGTGGGTTGCAGCCAACCGCACACTCGCTGGACGTCATCTGGACAGGACCCGATCCTAAAATGCCAAGAGGCGATGCGCGCTTTTACATTGCACGCGGCAATGAGCGAAGCTAGGTTCGCAGAATTAGAGGGATCAAAGGGTTTTAAACACTGAAAAGAGCCCGTTGAAAAAGAAATGAACTGCAGCAGGATGGAAAGTTGGGCGAGTTGGTGTTGCGACATGGTGACTAAACAGCGCAGAAGACGAAACACAGAGAAGAGCAAAAACAGGACGAGCGCTGACTATCAACTGGGGTTTATTGGAAAAGAAACATATTTATATACAAGGTCACAAGTAAAAAGCGCGTGCACTCCGTTGGTATCACCTCAGACAATCAGAAAAAGAGTGAACAAGCAGAATCAAAACCTTTATCGGCAATCAAGAAAAGCTACTTCTTTCTCTTGCAAACATACTGAGGCATGACTAATGCAAGCGTCACCGAGCTTTGTTATGTGTAAAGGCCTCTATTATTTCACGTTTACGCTGATTAGAATGATTAAAAAGAATGACAGTTTTATCAAGTATGGGCTCGCATGAAGGCGTGGAGCATGACCGACAGTGTTCTGACATGTGGGACGTCGGCGTTCCCTTCAACGAATTGAAGTGTTCTCTTAAACGTACATTAATACAACGGCCCGTCTGGCCGACGTATACCCGTCCACATGATAACGGTATTTGGTAAACAACACAAATACAACAAGTGACATACTTATTATTGTTTTTAACCGAGAAATCTTTGTAGTTATTGGCGCCGGAACCTTGCTTCTTTCGGTTAACTAAAGCACACACTCTACCGAGTTTATTTGGGGCAGATATGGCAACCTGCACCCCATATCTAGACGCTATCTTCTTCAACCTATGGGTGGTCCGGTGAATATACGGAACAACAGCATACTTTTTTCGTTGATCTGGTTCCCTCTGAGTGGCGGGCTTTTCACACCCTTTTACTACTTTGACCAGTTTATTACACGCTGAGGCCAAGGCACAGTTTGGAAAACCCGCCTCCGTAAGTTTTTTTACCTGTTCCTTAAAACTGGCGCCCATTGAGTGCACACAAGATTTAAACAGGGCAGAACGTAGGCTAGAGAACGCTATAGAGTTTTTCACAAGTTTACTATGGCCTGACTTATAGTTTAACAAGGGCTTAACTGATCTGGGGGCGAATTTCCAGCAAACATGTTCTTCGCCGAATTTTAGGGAGAGGTCAAGAAATTGAATGCAATTTTCTTTCATTACTTCAATGTGTACTTAAGTCCCATACCATTTTCTTTAAATACTTTCAGTATATCCGCAATACTGCGGAGAATGGAACACTTATCAACAAACACAATATAATCGTCGACATACCTGTACACTTTTTTAACCATGCCCGACAATTCTCTCTCTAAGGCACGATCAACCTTACACAGAAAAATGTCACTTAATAATGGAGCCACCTTCGAGCCAATGCACACACCCGACTTCTGTAGAAAAATACCATCATTGAAACCAACAAACGTAGAATTCAAATAAAAAGAGAGCAGTTCTAGAAAGGATTCCACACTTATTCCACTACAGTTTCTGAAGGCCAATTCGTCATTATCGACCTTAATACATTCTTCCACTGCAACCAAAAGGGGGTTCTGAGGCAACGAGTAGTACATGTCTTCAACGTCGATGCTAAAGGCTCCGATATTAGCAAGATGTTCATTTTCTAAATACTCTATTATCGTTTCTGAGTTCTTGACGAGAAAAGGCTGGGCAAGATTCAGAGACATAAGACATTTCTGCAAGTACGCGGACACGTGAATCTGCCAAGTGGCCCTCTCAGACACACGGCGCGGAAAGGAATGTCGGTTTTATGGGTTTTGGCGGTAAAGAAGACCTCTAGATTTAATTTCGGGGCTTTTTTAACATATTGGGCTACACTCTCGAGGTTCAGATCCTCAAGTAGGGACAAGGCTTGCTGTTTCTTTTCCGCCAGGTTAACGCTCATCTTCTTAAAGTTCTTATCCACGGCAGACATGGCCTTCTCTTGATACTTTCCTTCAGGTAAAACAAAGAAAAAGCCTTCCTTATCAGATACAAGGGCGCGAAGATCGTGAGAAACCAAGTACTCTGCTAACGGTTTTACAGGGTTGCGCTTCCGAGGTTCTCCCGACGAGCGGGCAAAGGCTTCCACACACTCATTTACACACCTGCTTCGTTCATCCTCATCGGCGTGTCTGCTGATTCCTCTGGCCAAGACGACTTTGTCGACGGGCTGAAGCCGAGGTTCAAAGCAGAACTTGGGGCCCAACTCCAGCTCTCGGCGATGGCGGTCGGGCAGTTCAACTTCACCGAGAGTGAGTAGGCGGCCTTGCGTGGGATGCGCTTTTTCCTTTTTCGGTAGGGAGGGACGCACCGCTTGCCACAGGAACTCGGTTGTCTGGTCGATCGTTGTGCACCAACCCCTATATTCACGGTCACGGGATCGCCCGCCGCAGTGAGTCCTAAGGCAATCCCGAAAGAATCGGGCTTGCCTACGCCACTCCTCCGAGAACATTCTGCAGTAACGCCTGGAGCGAGCAGGAGTGGGTTGCAGCCATCCGCACACTCGCTGGACGTCATCTGGACAGGACCCGATCCTTAAATGCCAAGAGGCGATGCGCGCTTTTACATTGCACGCGGCAATGAGCGAAGCTAGGTTCGCAGAATTAGAGGGATCGAAGGTTAAACACTGAAAAGAGCCCGTTGAAAAAGAAATGAACTGCAGCAGGATGGAAAGTTGGGCGAGTTGGTGTTGCGACATGGTGACTAAACAGCGCAGAAGACGAAACACAGAGAAGAGCAAAAACAGGACGAGCGCTGACTATCAACTGGGGTTTATTGGAAAAGAAACATATTTATATACAAGGTCACAAGTAAAAAGCGCGTGCACTCCGTTGGTATCACCTCAGACAATCAGAAAAAGAGTGAACAAGCAGAATCAAAACCTTTATCGGCAATCAAGAAAAGCTACTTCTTTCTCTTGCAAACATACTGAGGCATGACTAATGCAAGCGTCACCGAGCTTTGTTATGTGTGAGGCCTCTATTATTTCACGTTTACGCTGATTAGAATGATTAAAAAGAATGACAGTTTTATCAAGTATGGCTCGCATGAAGGCGTGGAGCATGACCGACAGTGTTCTGACATGTGGGACGTCGGCGTTCCCTTCAACGAATTGAAGTGTTCTCTTAAACGTACATTAATACAACGGCCCGTCTGGCCGACGTATACCCGTCCACATGATAACGGTATTTGGTAAACAACACAAATACAACAAGTGACATACTTATTATTGTGTTTAACCGAGCAATCTTTGTAGTTATTGGCGCCGGAACCTTGCTTCTTTCGGTTAACTAAAGCACACCCTCTACCGAGTTTATTTGGGACAGATATGGCAACCTGCACCCCATATCTAGACGCTATCTTCTTCAACCTATGGGTGGTCCGGTGAATATACGGAACAACAGCATACTTTTTTCGTTGATCTGGTTCCCTCTGAGTGGCGGGCTTTTCACACCCTTTTACTACTTTGACCAGTTTATTACACGCTGAGGCCAAGGCACAGTTTGGAAAACCCGCCTCCGTAAGTTTTTTTACCTGTTCCTTAAAACTGGCGCCCATTGAGTGCACACAAGATTTAAACAGGGCAGAACGTAGGCTAGAGAACGCTATAGAGTTTTTTACAAGTTTACTATGGCCTGACTTATAGTTTAACAAGGGCTTAACTGATCTGGGGGCGAATTTCCAGCAAACATGTTCTTCGCCGAATTTTAGGGAGAGGTCAAGAAATTGAATGCAATTTTCTTTCATTACTTCAAATGTGTACTTAAGTCCCATACCATTTTCTTTAAATACTTTCAGTATATCCGCAATACTGCGGAGAATGGAACACTTATCAACAAACACAATATAATCATCGACATACCTGTACACTTTTTTAACCATGCCCGACAATTCTCTCTCTAAGGCACGATCAACCTTACACAGAAAAATGTCACTTAATAATGGAGCCACCTTCGAGCCAATGCACACACCCGACTTCTGTAGAAAAATACCATCATTGAAACCAACAAACGTAGAATTCAAATAAAAAGAGAGCAGTTCTAGAAAGGATTCCACACTTATTCCACTACAGTTTCTGAAGGCCAATTCGTCATTATCGACCTTAATACATTCTTCCACTGCAACCAAAAGGGGGTTCTGAGGCAACGAGTAGTACATGTCTTCAACGTCGATGCTAAAGGCTCCGATATTAGCAAGATGTTCATTTTCTAAATACTCTATTATCGTTTCTGAGTTCTTGACGAAAAGGCTGGGCAAGATTCAGAGACAAAAGACATTTTCTGCAAGTACGCGGACACGGGGAATCTGCCAAGTGGCCCTCTCAGACACAACGGCGGGGAAAAGGGAATGTCGGTTTTATGGGTTTTGGCGGTAAAGAAGACCTCTAGATTTAATTTCGGGGCTTTTTTAACATATTGGGCTACACTCTCGAGGTTCAGATCCTCAAGTAGGGACAAGGCTTTCGTTTCTTTTCCGCCAGGTTAACGCTCATCTTCTTAAAGTTCTTATCCACGGCAGACGTGGATAAGAACTTTAAGAAGATGAGCGTTAACCTGGGGGAAAAAGAAACAGCAAGCCTTGTCCCTACTTGAGGATCTGAACCTCGAGAGTGTAGCCCAATATGTTAAAAAAGCCCCGAAATTAAATCTAGAGGTCTTCTTTACCGCCAAACCCATAAAACCGACATTCCTTTCCGCGCCGTTGTGTCTGAGAGGGCCATTTGGCAGATTCACGTGTCCGCGTACTTGCAGAAATGTCTTATGTCTCTGAATCTTGCCCAGCCTTTTCTCGTCAAGAACTCAGAAACGATAATAGAGTATTTAGAAAATGAACATCTTGCTAATATCGGAGCCTTTAGCATCGACGTTGAAGACATGTACTACTCGTTGCCTCAGAACCCCCTTTTGGTTGCAGTGGAAGAATGTATTAAGGGCGATAATGACGAATTGGCCTTCAGAAACTGTAGTGGAATAAGTGTGGAATCCTTTCTAGAACTGCTCTCTTTTTTTTTGAATTCTACGTTGTTTGGGTTTTAATGATGGATTTTTCTACAGAAGTCGGGTGTGTGCATTGGCTCGAAGGTGGCTCCATTATTAAGTGACATTTTTCTGTGTAAGGTTGATCGTGCCTTAGAGAGAGAATTGTCGGGCATGGTTAAAAAAGTGTACAGGTATGTCGATGATTATATTGTGTTTGTTGATAAGTGTTCCATTCTCCGCAGTATTGCGGATATACTGAAAGTATTTAAAGAAAATGGTATGGGACTTAAGTACACATTTGAAGTAATGAAAGAAAATTGCATTCAATTTCTTGACCTCTCCCTAAAATTCGGCGAAGAACATGTTTGCTGGAAATTCGCCCCCAGATCAGTTAAGCCCTTGTTAAACTATAAGTCAGGCCATAGTAAACTTGTAAAAAACTCTATAGCGTTCTCTAGCCTACGTTCTGCCCTGTTTAAATCTTGTGTGCACTCAATGGGCGCCAGTTTTAAGGAACAGGTAAAAAAACTTACGGAGGCGGGTTTTCCAAACTGTGCCTTGGCCTCAGCGTGTAATAAACTGGTCAAAGTAGTAAAAGGGTGTGAAAAGCCCGCCACTCAGAGGGAACCAGATCAACGAAAAAAGTATGCTGTTGTTCCGTATATTCACCGGACCACCCATAGGTTGAAGAAGATAGCGTCTAGATATGGGGTGCAGGTTGCCATATCTGCCCCAAATAAACTCGGTAGAGTGTGTGCTTTAGTTAACCGAAAGAAGCAAGGTTCCGGCGCCAATAACTACAAAGAATGCTCGGTTAAACACAATAATAAGTATGTCACTTGTTGTATTTGTGTTGTTACCAAATACCGTTATCATGTGGACGGGTATACGTCGGCCAGACGGGCCGTTGTATTAATGTACGTTTAAGAGAACACTTCAATTCGTTGAAGGGAACGCCGACGTCCCACATGTCAGAACACTGTCGGTCATGCTCCACGCCTTCATGCGAGCCCATACTTGAAAAAACTGTCATTCTTTTTAATCATTCTAATCAGCGTAAACGTGAAATAATAGAGGCCTCACACATAACAAAGCTCGGTGACGCTTGCATTAGTCATGCCTCAGTATGTTTGCAAGAGAAAGAAGTAGCTTTTCTTGATTGCCGATAAAGGTTTTGATTCTGCTTGTTCACTCTTTTTCTGATTGTCTGAGGTGATACCAACGGAGTGCACGCGCTTTTTACTTGTGACCTTGTATATAAATATGTTTCTTTTCCAATAAACCCCAGTTGATAGTCAGCGCTCGTCCTGTTTTTGCTCTTCTCTGTGTTTCGTCTTCTGCGCTGTTTAGTCACCATGGAGCGGAGAGGCCCTATCCGTAGTGCACATACAAATCACATGCAAGGCACTTCACACAACACGACATAAACAATTCAGAGAACTCTACAGACAACATTTCCCCGTACATCCATCGCTGTTTCTAGGTGCCGATGCCATGGTTTCTGTGAAACGTGTGTTTGAATATTTGTCAGAAGTTAAGTTTTCAAATCTCATTTCCTATCACGCATAATCAAAACTGGCCTCATACACCAGCCTTCACAATTATCTTTAACGGATTTTACTATTTCGGTTTACACGTTTGTTTACCTACCTTTTTGTTGTAGTCACTTCACTTCATTAAATAGCCTTTTCTCTGGCGCTCTTTGCCCTTAGTCGGCCTTGCGCCATAAAAACCTAACCATCATTATGTCCCGCCAAGATTAGGTCCTGCTCAGACGTCTTCGCCTGGGGTGGAGCTGCCTTGCTCTTCGAAGCTTACGCGCTGTGCACATCGCCGCCTGCTGCCCTCTCCCTGGACGTCGACCAGATTTTATGGCGTGGATACAAGGACCACATCATGGGCCCTGCTACAATTCCTTGTAGAATCCGGGGTTTATCTGTACATTTAATTTCCCCTTATGCTAAATAGCTAACTTCCGCTATCAAAAAAAAGGTGCACTAAAGTAATTCTGCATTTACAATTCACAGGCTCGACTGGCTGGGGCAGCCACGGGAAGCCGTGGCCATAATCAAGAAAAGCATTCCGTCATATCTGTGGCCACCCATGTGCAATCAGAAATTTGTCTGCGCCGTGTTTCCACTCGTTGCCGGCACGAACATAATCATCGCCTGCAATTGCGCTCCAGATAACGCCACTCGTTTACTTCCGCACTACAGTCGTGTCTTCTTGACTTTATATCTCGCTTTCCACGGGCCAATCTGATATTAACCGGTGGTTTCCACTTTCCCGATATGAACTGGAACAACTTCACTGCGCACGCCAGATTTTCTAAAGATTTTCTTGATGTGACTCTTACCTTCAACCTCAGCTAAACAGTCAACACACCAACCCGAGGCAACAATATTCTAGATATTGTTTTTGTCTCCAATTCCAGACTAACCAAGCCACCAATATCTCAACAGTTCTGGGTGACCGCTGTGAAGTATCCTTTATTCTGTGTGTTCCCATTCTAACCGCCGTACCGTCCGTCAAATATATGCGTGGCTACAACAATGCTGACTATAACACAATTAACTCGGAGTTCTAATCCTTCCTCCAGCTCTTCTAGTTGGGTGCCTAAGAACAGTATACGCCAACTGGATGCTCTTCAAGAAGAAGCTGCTATTCTTGGTCGACGTACACGGGCCCTTTGCCAAATTTGTGGTTACGCTAACAACCTATGGTTTACCGAGGCCCGCAGGATGCTGATAAAGAAGAAAAAACGTCTGTTCCGCGCAGCCAACCAATCGTGTGTACAATCAAAATGGCAAAAATATCTCGTGTGCCCAAGCGAATACATCAATCAGTTAACCCAAGCTAACAAGACGTTTTCTCACCACTACCTACAAAAAGTGCTCGAAACGAACCCCCAGAAATTTTGGAAAATTCTACAACTAACAATCAAGAAGTAACTCTACCAATAACATTTCCCTCTCCCATCCAGATGGCTTGCATGTTCCACTTGAGCAGCGCACCGACGCGATGATATTTTTCTTCGGTTTTTGTCGCAACCCCGACCTCGATAGTTCCGTCCCTTCCAGAAACAACTTTTCTTGAATGCCTCCCGCCGGCGTTACGCCCGAAGGCATCACGACATTAATCGAACATTTAAAACCGTGAAGTGCTTTAGGGTATGATCATATAATTAGCAAGATAATCAAAGCCACCAAAATAACCTCTAACGAAATTAAATTTTTTATCTAATGTTTTCCCAATCGACAGCTACCAGTGCCCTTCTCAACTTGTAGACATTTAACAGAATAGTTGCGGTTTACGAATTAGGCAACGACTACGACCCTTGCAATTCCCACTCTAATTGCTAACATGCATCGCGTTGAATTAAATAGAACACATAACATATTCCCGAATTGGCGTCACTTCGACGGTAACAACTTTTTATTTCGCAAACAACAAGGAATCTGGCCCGGGCCTTCATGTGAACACAGTATTTTGAATTTACTGACGTTCACCTCTATCCTGACTCTTCACGTCCAACTGACGTTATTTACCTGGACTTTTCTAAAGCTTCCGATCGCTTTCTTTCTTAGCGCCCATAAGCAAAACTTTCTAGCTTTAACCTTGAATTCTTAATATTGTATTTGATTCGCTCTTTCATTACTAACCGCTCTCACTTCACTGTAATTGAATCCGACCACTCAGCCTCAACTGAAGTTATATCCGGAGTTTCTCAAGTCTCGGTACTAGTTTAAATGCCCTTATCAATTTTCATAAACGACTTGCCTTATAAGAATTTTGTCGTCCATTCGCCTCTTCCCTGGTGACTTCGTTTTGCAACGCCAGATAGAATGCGACAAAGACGGAGAACTACTTAAATGCTACCCTAATGAAATATCAAGATGGTGCTATAAAATATAATGAAGCTTAACCTTGATGAATGTAACATTGATGAATGGTTGGGAAAATCCGAGTTGGAAATGGACGTCGGACTGTTCTTTTCTGCGTCGCATCACCAGGAACGTGTTCCGAGTGCAAAGCCTCCGGACAATGCCAAAAAGACGAGAGTCACAGCCCCGAAAGACGACACACAAACCAACAGTCCTATCCCTCTCACAATAAATAATGGGAAGAGAAAAGCTAATTCAATAAAACTAGAGGCCTTCTTAAAATCTTGACGACGTGTAAGAGATACTGCCCTCCAATCAGCAATGTGTCATGTATCTACGAAAAACATTTCAATTCCAAACATCGAATTTTTGTTATATGTTATCTGGAATTTCGGAAGCACAAGGTTGGTGGCATCATTGCCCAGAAGTGCTTGGCCTGTCACACTATCCACGTACAGACCGTCCTTGAGGCTGTTGCCATTCGTACCGTAATTTTTAGTAGGCTAATAGAACATTATGCGTTTACCAGCCTCCTTCCTGATTTCCATCTCTCGAGTCCGTAGTTCGAGGGCCATGTACATCAGCTATCCGCACATTTCATTCTCTTAGGCGACCTTGACGCACATAATGCACTCAGGGGCATTGGAACCGGCGTGGCGTGGAACCGGACGTGGAACCGGCGTGGCGAAGAGCGATGCCGTTCACGTGGTTGTTGCTGCTTTTGCAGGTTGGCGACATTCAATTCCAGTACTACGGTGAACGCAAGTATTTGCAACGGGCGAATTCGGCCCCACTTCATAGCGTCAACGGATTCGGACAACGGTGCCACGACATATTGTGACGAGGAGCGCTGGTCGACATGCAGTCGCCGCTGACATCGGTACATGCCCGGCACCAGTCCATAAACATTGGGGAAAATATCCGCTGATCAGCGAGCATATAAAACGGCGACCACCGATGCTTCGACGGGGCGTGGAACCGGCGTGGCGAGAGCGATGCCGTTTCACGTGGTTGTTGCTGCTTTTGCAGGTTGGCGACATTCATTCCAGTACTACGGTGAACGCAAGTATTTGCAACGGCGAATTCGGCCCACTTCATAGCGTCAACGGATCGACAACGGTGCCACGACATATTGTGACGAGGAGCGCTGGTCGACTTGCGTCGCAGCTGACATCGGTACATGCCCTGCACCAGTCCACAAACATGGGGACAATATCAGCTGATCAGAGAAGCATATAAAAACGGCCGACCACCGATGCTTCGACGGGGCGTGGACCGCGTGGCGTGAGCGATGCGTTCACGTGGTGCGGCTTTTGCAGGTTGGTAATTACGACTTACCGCGTTTATTTGTAGTATTCATTTTGCCGGTTCCACGCCATTCCTTGTATGCTTGTGTGATTGTGCATTCGGAAATAGGGTGTAGTAGGCGCCGTCGATGTCATTTTCGTTTACTGAAACGTGCGTCATTTTATTTCATATTACTTCTTCTTTGCGGGGATGTGAGATAAACCGTGGCCCTATTCTGCAAGATGTTTTGGCTGGTCAAAATGTGATCCTCGCAAAACTACAATCGATAGAGCAAGCGCAGGCGCAGAACACCCAGGGCATAGCGAATCTCGGCAGCCGAATATCTTCTCTCGAATTTAAATTTGCTGGCATCGAAAAAATGCAATCGATGGTGATGGATTGTAGAAAAGAAACCGAAGACCAGATGCGGGTGCTGAATTCTGTTATGGCAAAGGTTGATGACCTCGAGAACAGCAGCAGATGCTGCAATTAAATTTTTATGAAGTAGCAGACACAAATGACCAAGAACCAAACGTTGAGTCGGAGAAGCACGTTAGCGGCATTTGTGAATCACTTCTGGATATCCCGTCAGTCACATTGGAGTGGGCCCACAGACTGGGAAAATTTAGGACTGGGAAAAACCGCCCCTTGATTGTAAACTTTGCTTCTTTTTAAGAGAAACAACGGGTCCTGAGTAGTGCGAAGAAACTGAAGGGAACGCCCATCAGTATTTCTGAGGATTTTTCTGAGACAATGCGGCGGAAAAGAAAACATCTGTGGGAGTACCCAAAATCGCAAAGGCAGGACGGAGACAGTTAGACAGGCATGATACTTTGACCATTAACGACGCAAAGTACACGTATGACGAGGTAACTGGGCAAGTAATCGCAGCTACATGACCCAAGCATCATAATGGTGCAAACTATTTCTTTTCTCGTCATTAACTGCAGAAGCATCAAAAATAAAGTTGATGAATTTCAAGCCTTGGTCGATATGGTCAAACCATCTGTGGTCTCGGCAGCGAGTCATGGCTGAATACAGACGTCATGAACAGTGAAATATTCCCGTATTGTTATACGTGTTACAGAAAGGACCGGAATTCGTTGGGAGGCGGGGTTTTTATATTGGTAGATAGCACAATATCATCGTGTGAAGTTAATGTAGATGTAGGAACGTGCGAAGCCGTTTGGTGTCAGTTGATGCTTGACAATGGGAAAGGCATTGTCGGTGTGCAGTTTTTTAGACCACCCCAGTCGTCCGCAGGTGTGCTGTCTCAGCTTGCTCAGTCAGCTGAAATGATTAAAAAGCGACTGTATGGTTATTGGAGGTGATTTTAAACCTACCTACTGTAGAATGGAGTCACAAGCCTTGTTCTCCTGCTGCGGAACGGTGTTCGGTTCAAGAAATGAAAAGCCTAATTGATGTGTTTTCACTACACCAACTTGTGAGAGAACCGACACGTGGGAATAATATTTTGGATTTGATTTTGACTAATACGCCTGAAATAGTCCTTTCTACTACTGTGATCCCTGGAATAAGCGACCATAGGGAGTAATCAGTGAAATGAAATTGGGGTACGTCAAAACGGTTGGCAGTAAAGGTAGACAAGTGTATAACTACGGGAAAGCGAATGTAGATGGGATTAACGATGCCATCCGTGCGCATCTTACAGTTTTTAAAATTGAAGCTGAGTCTAAGAACGCAACACACTTGTGGTCAATGCTGAAGGAAAAATTATTGGAGCTGCGCCAGCGCTATGTTCCGTCATGGGTAATGACGTCAAGACGCAGTAAGAGTAAACCATGGTTTTCTAAAAAACTTCCTTGTCTTTCGCGGAAAAAAGAAAAACTTTATCGGGCTTATAAACAACGGTCTACTGAATTTAATCTTGAAAGCTGAAGAGAGCAACGCATGAATTCAAGTCTCTACTCCGTTCAGAGAAAGACGCCTTTTTCAGTACTATTCACAGTCGGTTACAAGATAATCCGAAGGAATTCTGGAAACATGTAAACGAAACGGAAAAGATAACTTGTCTGTACCCCCTCTTAATATTAGCGACGGCTTTCTTTGCGACGACCTTGATTAAAGCTGAATCTTTCAATCAATACTTTTGTTCTGTTTTTTCGACAACGAGTACGACAGATAACAACCAATTGTTACGATGCGGTACAGGCGTTATGGAAGATCTTCTAATCAGCACACGTGGGATTGAAAGTTTGCTGCAGAATTAAAATATTTCCAAAGCCGGCGGACCTGATGGCCTTTCGAACAGCATGTTAAAACTTTGTGCACAGTCGCTTGCGCCTTTCTTAAAAATTATTTATGTTAAGTCGTTGCATGATTCTTGTATTCCAGAGGATTGGAAAAAACGCAGGGGTTGTTCCAATTCACAAATCGGGCCCTCGTGACATTGTTTCAAATTATAGAGGAGTATCTCTAACTTGCGTTGTCTGTAAAATTCTGGAACATGTCTTATATACTAGTATTGTTGAATACATGAATGCAAACTCGTTATTCAATGTTAAACAGCATGGTTTTAGAAAAGGTTTGTCATGGGTAACTCAACTAACTGAATTTGTGTACGATCTTGCTGGGGCATTGGATGAAAGATTTTCCGTTCATTGTGTATTCTTGGACTTCAGAAAAGCTTTTGATACTGTTCCTCATTCCCTCTTAATTAAAAAATTAATAAGCTACAACATTAACCCACAGGTAATCTCTTGGATTCAGGAATATTTAAGGCTGCGAAGACAGTTCGTAATAGTTAATGGGATTAAGTCTTCTCCGGTGGAAGTTACATCCGGTGTACCTCAAGGGTCCGTATTAGGTCCTCTGCTATTTTTGATTTTTATAATGATATTACTGATGGTGTTTTTTTAAAATATGAGACTGTTTGCGGACGACTGTGTCTTGTACAGGACTATTTACAGCACGGAGGATTCTGGTGTCTTGCAGCAAGATCTAGAACGAATTAACCTGTGGTGTGAAAAATGGAGAATGCATTAAACTTGGCAAAATGTGCTCATATGACATTTACCAGAAAAAAAATCACACAGATTTTTTTCATATAGCATAAACAATACTGTATTAACACAGGTTTTGGAATATAAATACTTTGGGGTTTTTTTTTACGCCTGACCTCACTTGGAATAGTCATGTGGATCACGTTGCAGCTCAAGCCTGCAGAGCTTTGGGATTTCTTCGCCGGAATGCTAAAAAGTTTCCTCAAGTTTCAAAGAAACTTTTGTATAAATCAATCGTCAGATCTGTTATGGAGTATGCCTGCATGGTTTGGGACCCATGAACTGTTAGAAACATCTCTAAACTAGAGCGAGTTCAAAACCAAGCAGCTCGTTTTGTTTCCGAAAATTACACGATGGATGTCAGTGCAACTCAAACGAAGGATGCATTGGGATGGGAACTTCTAGAATGCCGCCGTAGAAGACTTCGCTTAAAATTTTTTTATTCAATCTACCATTCCAGCACCGGACTACGACGTGACCTGTACATGCTGGAACCGCATTACAAATCTAAGTGCGTAGATTATGAGTTTAAGGTCCGTGAATTCTGTTGTAAAACTGATGTGTTTAAGATATCTTTCTTTCCTCACACCGTTAGTGATTGGAACCGCTTACCTCGCCTTGTTATCAGTGTACGAACAATGATGCCTTCTTTACTATGTTGCAGTAGCGTTGTAAAATTACTGCCTAGCCTGCCATCTTGTCAGTGTATATAACAATGATGCCTTCTTTATATATGTGGTAGTAGCATTGTACAATTACATGTGCATCTACGTGAGCGCGATTTGCGTGGTCTTCTTCTTGACTTTGATGTTGCCTGACCTATAATTTTCTGATCTAATTGTACTACCCCCCCCAACTGTAATGCCTCAGGCGCTGTGGGTACTGTGTAAAAAAAATAAACTAAATAAATACTCGCCCGCATACCCGAGGTCACCTTATCGAAAACTTTCGAGCATCTTCGCGAGCAAGACGATTCAAATAAAACAACCCTACATACCATATTAGAGGAAACAACACATATTCGCACCTTGACCTGGCTATTGGCTCGGCAGTACTCTTTCAATCTTGCGTTGAGTGGGATGTTGGCCCTAACCTATATGGTAGTGATAAGTTCCCAAACACATCATACATATGTAAAGGCCCGAACAGTTACCTTTGCCATAGCAGGTTCCGTGAAGCTACAGCGAACTTTAGTACATAAGCAGAAATATCCAAACCACACCACGCATTCATAACACACCTACACGCTGACGAAGCTGGCCAACTCCTCACAGCGCACATCCTCGCCACCACCGAAAAGTCCTTTCGCCGGGCATCAGGTACCGTGATCAACCAAGGAAGGCCCTGGTGGAATGATGACTGTAGGTTTGGGCGAAAGTCACAGAACAAGGCGTGGGGTATACTTCGACGGTGCCCCAAGTTGATTAACATTGTAAAGTTTAAAGGGCGGAAGCACTTGGTAGGCGTGTGCGCGGTGATACAAAACGAGCTTGTTGGAGCTGTCTTCTATAAAAAAAAATCATACACAGACACACGCAGGGTATGGAAACGAAAACGAGTACACAAAGCACAACACACACACAGCCTAGCCCTGGTTTGCACAACAGGGGACACAATTGAAGGCCGGGCTAATACACTTGCACAACACTATCAACACGTGTCCAGATCTGCACAATACACGAAAACGTTCAGGCAACATGAAATATCTACCAAAAAGAAGCAGCGGCCAGTAAACAAAAGGTCAGCCACGTCTTAAAACTCAGAGATTACCCTTTATAAGCTGAGGGCAGCTCTGAGCACGTGTCTAGCTTCGGGTCTAGACAACATCCCATACAGTATGATAAAGCACATACACAGCGGCACCCTGTAAACACAGCTACAGCCTTAAAATAAATTATGGCTTTCGGTGCACCTACCAAGAGAGAAGCCGTTGTAGTGGCTCTTCCTAAAGAGGGGAAGGACCCGTCTTCCACAGCAACTTATGGTTCCATCGCCCTGACAAGCTGCCTGTGAAAGCTCCCCGAGAAAATGATTACCAGGAGGATGGTGTACTTTTTAGAGCACAACGGTCTGCTCGAGAGCTGCGAGGCAGGCTTCTGGGATTGCTGATCTACAAACGATCAACTCGTTGGCTGAGAATTAAAGATCAAAGATGCACTCATCATAAACAGTAATGTGACAGTATTGTTTGACATTCAGAATACTTACGATACTACATGACGCTACGGTGTTCTTACTGACCTTAAGTGCTTCGGTTTCCAAGGCAACATGTTGAATACGATTGCTAGTTACATGTAAGAAATTAACTTCACGGGTTCATGTCCTGGAGAATCGGGTGCCTGAAGTGGGAGTATATTGATGTCTTTCTATGTCTTTTGATAGGTGATTTAGACCAATAAATGCTGCCACGGTCGTAGCGATGCATTCCGAGGGGGGCATATTGATGTACAATTAGCGCACGTCCAGCGTCACAAGAAAACACCATGGGTACTTGACGATACAAGCAATTTCCCGTAGAAAATGGCTGGTATCTTTGATATAGGGTGGATACGTAGGGGGTATGCCCTGTATTATGTGTATAATAAAGCTTGCAATTTCTTCTGTCACCGTCCCGTTACTGGATACAATGGATCGCTCTTATGTATTTTGGGTAGCAACTCAAATCAAGCGTGGGCAGGATGCTCCGATGACATAATGTTTACCATCGAGGCCGTTATATGAGCTTCCGTGAGAAGAGATTCGAAGGGGCTGTGAATTTGACTTTCATACAATTTTGTGGGGTAATTGGGTAGCTTATTATACAGGGTGGTCAAAGTTAAGTCGACAGGTTTTCTAGAAAGTAGGCGCTTAGATTTACGTAATGACCACCTCTACAGTGTGGTTATGCACCCAGGGGTAGACAAAAATAGCAGGTAATTATTGATTGCGGGGGCCTAATTAGGTAAAATGAAATAAATAAATTTTTGGTGGCGACAATAACCAGGCATGTTTGTATGAGAAATATAGACGCAATAACGTTTCTACGCAGTTTGAAATAGCAGAATTCTTCTAGCGCATCCGTAGTCCGAGATATGAAAAGGCGAAGTTTAAATGCCGTTCGCATGATTACGCTTGCAAGACAGTATGCACCGGCGTAAAACTCATCCCTTCTGTGACGTTCCTGGTGTGTACTGTGTTAGTTTGACAAAGAGGTGGAGGCACAGAAAAAGTGATAACTGGCAACCATTCATTCTTGGCTGGCGTTATCGCAATCTGCAGTACTCGCAAGCGCTATCGAAACACAGAACAAAAGGTAGGAGTTATGCGCCGTTTTGACTTCTAGCATGCGTAATCATGCGAGCGGCATTTAAACTTCGCAGTTTGATATCTCCGACTACGGATGCGCTAGAAGAATTCTGGCCATTTAAACTGCGCAGAAACACGACGGCGTCTAACTTTCGAATACAAGCATGCCTGGTTTTTGCATGCACTAAAAATTTGATTACTGAATTTTAGGTAATTAGGCCACCAAAGTCAATAATAACTTCCTAATTATGTGTCTCTTTGTGCGCATAACCTCACTGTGGAGGTGGTCTTCGCATAAATTTAAGCACCTATTTTTAAAAAAAACCTGTCGACTTAACTCTGATCCCCCTGTAGAATTGTCTGTCGCTTAGTTGTCGCATTTCCTCTTCCAACTATTCAGACCTGTCAAGTATAACAATGTCTCTCCCCTTGTCCGCTGGTTTGATAATTACGCTGGTGTCCGCTTGAAGGGAATTTAGAGCTTCTCGCTCTTCTACTGACAGATTGTTGCACACGGGTTGGTGCTGTGCATATGCCGGACAACATCCTTCTGTACAGCCGCTATATACTTATCTAAGTGCTGGCCTCGTCGGTCTTTTGGTGTCCATGATTTGGTTGGCGCCTCAGGGTGTGGTTTTTTTATGTTGGGTCGTTCACGGAAATATTTCCGGAGACGCCGATTACTTGCGAATGTGTCCAGATCCTGATTAAGTTGAAAATCAATGAAATTTCCGGATGCTGGGCAAATTGTCAAACCTTTTGAGAGAAGTTTGTCTTGAGCGGGGCATGACATATCGCTTGACGTATTTACCAAGTTCGTTTGTTGTGTGTTCATGGGGCGAGATATAGCATCGGGATCTGGGGTGACGCCCACAGGATACGTCGTTGCACGGGGTTGACCAAAAATCGATGGTAAATGTTATCGCGTCAAAGTTTCTTCATCTTTTGTTCTGATATTTATTTCCTCTTTGTCGTCTCAAAGTTTCTAAGGTCATTGCATTCTAACTGAGACAAATTCGATTGCGACCTCTCTAGACTTTTGGCACTTAGAGAGGTCGCACTTGAATCTATGCTCCTCTTCCAGCAGTCATCTTCCTGAAATGTCAGAAACGTATGAACGGTTTTTCGGGTGTTTCGTGTGTCTCTGTGCTTACTTAAGTTATTTGCTCGCACTCTGTGTAAGTTTTTGTGTGCCCATGTTTCAGGAAGAGGACGTTTTCTTTAGGGTACTCTGAAGAAAGTCCTCTTCCTGAAACGTCCTTGTCTGCCTGAAAATTTATTTTTTGTGTGTCTCTTTTGACTTACTCTCTCTCGCTCTCTGTCTCTCTCTATATATATATGTATATATATTGTATAAGGTTAGTAGAGACAGAGACAAACGAGGAAGACGTAGAAAAACAAAATAAGTTTACTGACGTTTCAGGGAGAGGACTCCCTTCCAAAAGGCCGAGAAGCGATTCCGTTTGACCCCTTTCCTATTCACATATCGGAGTATGTTGTGGCGGTGCGCTTCTGTTCCCAGGTGTTCGCGTTTTTACTTGTGGCCGTATACGCCGCCCCTTCGCTCCCTGTAACGGACACCTTGGACTTGCGCAGGGGCCATGCTAATCTTCTCTGTATCTAAACGTCGTAGTAATGTGAGAAATCCATAGGTACGTAGATCATCAGGGCGGCTGGGTACTAGGTCGACGACGCTGTAACCCTGGGGCAGCGTAGCAAGGTCTTGAAATACGACCGGTGGTCGACCGGGCCCCCTGAAGCTGCCGTTCATGGCCACTATCCGTGACCTTTCAGCGCCTCAGCACGGCAGACACACCTTACGCGTGGAAGCTTCGGGCAAGCAGTGGCGCTACTCACCGACACCTACCTCGTTAGAAGAGGTGACCCGTGCATACGCGCCCACCTGAATGGTTCAGGTGGGCTAAGGCGTGCCGCAGCAGCACACCGCGATTTTCAGCGGTACGAGTTTGAAGGCAGAAAAGAAAAAAGCGTTGTAGACAATTCCATTAGGTAAGCTTTCGCCAAACACCACACCTTAAGTAACTCCCATATCATGGTCTAACTACACCCCCAAACATATTGTGGAGGAGTGATGCGAAGCGGATATATCTAGTTCTCCTCGAGCCTCTTCGAAGCACCCACGGCCTAACGTGCGAGTACCGATTTCCCAGAAGTCGCCTAACTTTGCCCTCACTGTGACGCAAATATTTCAGCAAGCCAGTATTGAGGAGTAGCGACAAGTGGCCCAACGACACGCCCGCGGCTGAAGCGCTTTCTAAGACGCAAGTTACACCTCATCCAGTATTGAGGAGTAGGGACAAGTGGCCCAACGACACGCCCGCGGCTGAAGCGCTTTCTTAGACGCAAGTTACACCTCACCTCAGGAATGCTGATGATGATCCCTTAAACGATTGTTACATATTGTGGAGGAGTGATGCGAAGCGGATATATCTAGTTCTCCTCGAGCCTCTTCGAAGCACCCACGGCCTAACGTGCGAGTACCGATTTCCCAGAAGTCGCCTAACTTTGCCCTCACTGTGACGCAAATATTCCAGCAAGCCAGTATTGAGGAGTAGCGACAAGTGGCCCAACGACACGCCCGCGGCTGAAGCGCTTTCTAAGACGCAAGTTACACCTCATATTAACTCTATATCTCATAAAGTCCAATGTAAACGATTGTTACATATTGTGGAGGAGTGATGCGAAGCGGAAATATCTAGTTCTCCTCGAGCCTCATCGAAGCACCCACGGCCTAACGTGCGAGTACCGATTTCCCAGAAGTCGCGTAACTTTTGCCCTCACTGTGACGCAAACATTTCAGCAAGCCAGTATTGAGGAGTAGTGACAAGTGGCCCAACGACACGCCCGCGGCTGATCTATATCTCATAAAGTCCAATGTAAACGATTGTTACATATGTGGTAGAGTGATGCGAAGCGGATATATCTAGTTCTCCTCGAGCCTCTTCCAAGTGCCCACGGCCTAACGTGCGAGTACCGATTTCCCAGAAGTCGCCTAACTTTGCCCTCATTGTGACGCAAATATTTCAGCAAGCCAGTATTGAGGAGTAGCGACAAGTGGCCCAACGACACGCCCGCGGCTGAAGCGCTTTCTTAGACAAAAAGCGTAGTAGACAATTCCATTAGGTAAGCTTTCGCGAAACACCTCGGATATATCTAGTTCTCCTCGAGCCTCTTCGAAGCACCCCGGCCTAACGTGCGAGTACCGATTTCCCAGAAGTCGCCTAACTTTGCCCTCACTGTGACGCAAATATTTCAGCAAGCCAGTATTGAGGAGTAGCGACAAGTGGCCCAACGACACGCCCGCGGCTGAAGCGCTTTCAAGACGCAAGTTACACCTCCTTACACGTGGAGGTCTTGAAATACGACCGGTGGTCGACCAGGCCCCCGGAAGCTGCCGTTCATGGCCACCATCCGTGACCTTTCAGCGCGTCAGCACGGCAGACACACCTTACGCGTGGCAGCACGGCAGACACACCTTACACACCTTACGGCAGACACACCTTACGCAGACACCCCTTTACCCACACACAAAAGAAAAGCAATGACCTGGAAACCAAAATGGCACGTGTCACCCCGGCAACTTCCGGAACAGGCCTGGAACGGTGATAGCCTCTTTAAGTACATTCACGACCACTTCCCTCCCGGACAACATTCACCATACATCAGCTTTCAAAGCGGCGCCACAACCCAGACATCAGAAAACTGATTGATGCCGCCCCACGCAACATCACTCACTTCGTTCTGCACTTTGGCACTAACGACTTAAAGAACAACACCGCTGAAAGCACCATCGAGGCCAGGGAAACTCTTGTTCACGATTTTCATACCAACAGGCCCAAAGCAAAGATAACCCTGACAACAGTACTTCCCAGGATCAAAAACAAACACAAGCCAGACATACCCCAGACACACAGACTTCTAGCTCACTCACAAAGGTCAGCTAAGCTTAACGACTTCCTCATGTACCTTGGACACAACACAGGAAACGTTGACATCATCCACCACGCAAAAATTCACCACGACCCCCTGGGACACCTGGCCAAGGACGGACTACACCCTAACTTTCGAGGCGTCCGACTGTTTTCCCGAAAACATCAAGCACAGGCTGAGGAACACTTTTAAAGGGTGACGCTCCCAACTTCACGAATCAACCTCCCGTCTCCGGCCAGCACAGAACAACAGAACCAACCCAACCCCCCCAAAAGGTAGCGAAATGCCATGTCCACCTAAGAACAGCACATGTGACGCCAGCACACAAACCGTGGACGTGGCCGCAACACCAGCTGTACAGCACGTGAGCGAACAACAACCCGACCCCCCAAAAGACAACACGCTCATGGTTCACGCAGACCCCAACACGCAGTATAACGCAAACAGGCACCCAAACAGGCATCGAGGGACCTCACCCTAGCACCCCCCCAAACACTGACTCCAAGCAAAAAAGTGTCACCCCGGAGGTCTGCTCGGAACAAACACAAATGACTACCACCGAGTAGGCCGTATGCTCCAACCCCTAAATCCCGCTCTTTCCTCAAAGCTCGAAAACTAGCCGGCAAACAAACCAACTACAGATTTCATCTAAAAACGTACTCCTCGTATCTCCAAAGCAAAAAGACCCCCAAAGGCCCCGCCTAAAAGTTAGTGTGCCCTTGGTGAGCTCCCTCCTGAACTAGCTGCCAGGTGGCAAGATATTCTGAATAATGCTTCTCTTTCCCTCCTAGAAATTCTTAGAGAGCACTGTACTAGCCAACTCAGCCTCTTCAACGACCAGATTGAAGCTCTTCCCTAACCGAGCAGGAGAAACTAGATCTCAATATTTTCATAAATCGTAAGGAAAATGATCTTAGCAATAAGCAAGCGGTTAAGTTTCAGCGTGCCCAAACTTCCCTCGAAAATGCAGCTGTACTGTAAAAACAGCCTCTCAATAGCCCGACTATGAAGTACTAGGTCATGTAATTTTCCCCCTCGATACAGAGATCGCTTTAATAGAACCTCCTCCCCCAGCCAAAAATCCTATCGAAAAAACGAGCTGTCTGGCTACCTGCCCCAGCAACGTTATTGACATTTCCAAAACACTAACGGCCGACGAAAAAGGTATCCTAGAACGAGGTCTAACTTTCTGTCCCACAAATAACAGTGTGAATGAATACGAGTTACACAAAGATCTCACTGAATTTTCTCGGAGAATGAGACTAAGCGAGTTTTTTTCGGAGAATCAGGACCAACCTGACATTAACGAACGCACCCTCCGCCCTCCTAGCACTTGGACTCCAGATGTAGATCAATCTCCAGAATTGGATCTGTACTTAAAATCCGTATCAAGAGAAATTTTGGCAACAACTAAGCGATCAAAAAAGCGCAAGAACCTAACTCCGTCGGAAAAATTACCCTGAATTCCCTATCAGCCAGAACCGACATAGTCATAAAGCCAGCCGACAAAGGTGGGTGTAGTTGTTTTACCTATGGGAAAATACAAAGATGAAGCTTATAGGCAGCTCAATAACCCTTGCCACTACAAGCCCTTAGATAACGATCCGAGCCAGGAATACAGCCTAAAAATCCTTCAGACCCTCACAGATCTACGATCTAGAGAATTAATAACGACTACTGACTTAAATTTCATGAAACCGAATAATAAGCATGCAGGACGTTTTTACCTCCTCCCAAAAGTCCATAAAGTCCCCGTAGAATTATTGTTCACTGCCGACATTCCTGGCAGACCCATATTTTCGAATAACAATACCCCAACCGAAGCACTATCTCTGTTTCTGAATCATCACCTATCCGACATTCCGGCTCTTCTTCCTTCATTCGTTCAGGACCCCCCCCACTTCCTCCGCATAATAGAAGAGATAAATATGGGCGGGCGCCTACCCAGTGGAACCCTCCTTGTTACTCTTGACGTTGCGGCATTGTATACAAACATTCCGTTCGCCGAAGGAATTGAAGCGATCTTAAAATCTCTATCAGTGAACCCGCACCAACATGCACCAGAAGTGTACATAACTTTGTTAAAACTAGTTCTAACTCTCAATTATTTTGAATTTGACTCTTTTTACTTTTTTCAAGTTTTTGGAACTAGCATGGGTACTCCATTCGCACCGACCTATGCCAACATTTTCATGGGGCAACTTGAAGCTACCCTATTAAGCTCTTTTCCGCATAAACCTCAGGTTTACCTCCGCTACATAGACGACATCTTTATGATTTGGGAAAACGGTCGCGCGACTCTAGAAACGTTTATATCCCATCTCAATTCTTCGCATCCGACTATTAAATTCTCCTGCCAATTTCTGAAAAAGAAGTGAACTTCCTAGATACTACCGTCATTCTAGACAACGGTACACTTAAAACCACGCTTTTTAGAAAGCCAACAGACAGGCAGCAGTACCTAGATTATAAAAGCCATCACCCCCGACACTGCAAACAAGGGATCTTTGTAGGACAAGCCACCAGGCTTAGAAGAGTATGCAGTGATGACAGTGACTACGTAGAGCACCTAGACGAACTCAAGGCCACCCTTATGAACAGGAACCACCCCAAAAAACTCGCTCGATCAGGCGTACCAACGTGTGTCTAATCTCAAAAGGGATGACGTTCTCAACAAACAGCGGCAAAACGAAAGCGCCAGGCCACCTGCCCTAATAACTAAATTTCAAACGCCCTCCCAAACGTAAACAATATACTGCGGAAGTACTACCCCATTTTAGCCAGTAACGACCGACTTAAAAAGACTTTCCCGGAAGCACCAAGGGGTTTCCTACCGGAGAAACAGGAATCTAAAAGATATTTTAGTGCATGCTAAAACAGGGCCTTCAAAGCAACCAGTCATAGCCAGCTGCTCCCGCCCCAGATGTAAAACTTGTAGGCACCTGCAACCCGACTGCGTTGTAAAAAGCACAGCCAGTAATTATGTCCACAAGATTAATTCAAGTTTTACGTGCACTTCATCCAACATTGTGTATATGTTTGGTGAATGGCCACAAACAGTATATAGGCGAAACTAGCCAACCTAGGCCTACGGCAATGGTACCGGGGAGATCTCTTAGCAATTTCCCTAGTGTAGCGCAGCATTTCAACCAAACCCGGTTTTGATGACCTTAAGTTTTATATACTTCAGTCAAAATTTTTAAATCTCCTAGGGGCAGGAAATACCGAGAATCCTACTTAATTCACAAAATTTAACTCCATGGAACCTGCTGGAATTTAAAGCGTCTAAGGGCAACTTGGAATCCTTGCGATATTCACTGGGAATGCAGCATTAGGAATTTCGTGCATATACCTCATCCAAAGACTATGACCGTTCACTCTGCTCCGTACCTGGTCACCTAAATTTTCCCCTTTTTTTTTTATTCCTTAGCGTCTAGCTTAATACTCGCCCTCATCCCTGCAACCTTTGCTTTTGAATTTCATTTTTTTACTTAATTTCTCCTTTTTTTTTACTCCGCGTGGTCTTGTGCCCCGTACGTCACTCTAACTTTATTTTTTGTTTTTTAGTTTCAGGACAGGCCTGCTCCAGGAATGTTGCCGTGGGTGACACGTGCCATTTCAGTTGCCGGGTCATTGCTTTTTCTTTTGTTGGGGGGATGTGGTTTCCCTCCCTGTTTTTTTTCTTCTTTTTTTTTTTTTTTTTTCTTGACCTAGTTAGTTTTCCCCCCCCCCTATCTTTTTTTTTACCTGAGGCTTGCAGATAGTTTCTGATAAGGACCCCCCCCCACCGCCTGGTCTGCTTCCGGCGGTTCTGAGATCCTTTCCCTATACCCCGCGGCGGGTCAATAAGCACCCTCTCATCCTTTCTGTCCAAAAATTCCACGAATTTTACCCACCAGCTGACTTCCGTGTGACCTACTTCGCGGCTTAAACTAGACAACCTTCTTGGCCCCTCAATCTCTCCCCCGACACACTCCGAAAACCCAAACAGCTTGCTCAATTTCCTTCCATCTTTCCCTCTCCTTTCACCTGGGGTCCTACCCCTATATAAACCCTGCCTGCCAGGCGAGAGATTGCCCTGAGGGAAAACAAGTTCTCTTTGCTGAAACGTAGGCCACAATCGTGCTTTTACCTTGTTCGAAATATATATATATATATATAATATAATGGGATTTATTAGCAAACGGCTAGAGCGTGGTAACGGGGGCTGGTTGTGCCAGACGGTTAGCTAGCTCGGGAGTCCACGCGCAGGTCTCACACCAAGATCGTTCTCGATGGGGCTGCTCCGATGACTGAGCCTTGCACATAGACCCAGTTGGGGGATTGACGTCAGCTGACAGTCAGCTTCGGTCTCAGTTAAGCACACACCCCTTTTGCCACACTGGCGCGCCTTCTAACGGTCACTATCTCTGTTACAATATATATGTATATGAATATGTATATAGAAAGAGGTAGATAGGCTTTTCTATATCTCTTTGTGAATAAACAGTATCGTTCCAGCGTCTCTACGCGACTGCGTCTCACTAGAGTCCTTCAGTGTTTAGACATAAAACTTCTGCAAAAGTTCACATGGAGTAAAGTTTACTGCAGGGGAAGTCACTAAAGATCAAAAGTCATCCATCATTTTCTCGCTGCTCTGTATCCCTTTACGGCCCAGCCCACACAAACGTGTGGGTCCACAAATTCTTTTACTTAGTGGCGCCTGTTTCGGTTTCGGTTTCACAGCCGTGGGTAGCTGCTGCCAACGCTTCCGAGACTTTATTGGTTTCGGTACTTCACTCATTTTGCCACCAGGGGGCGAGGAATCGCACAATAAAAACAGCGTCCCAGCAGTCGCGATCGCGCTAGCCGCCTTCAAGATAAAAACTGATATTTCTTCTTCTTTTTCTCCTATTTTCTAAATGACAAGCGTAAGACAAGACTTGCGGGACTTAAGAAAACACGATCGGCTAAAAAATACACCCGTTCCCTTCGCGTGCGTTCCGTCATCATGGTTGAAAAATGCACCTACACTTATGTGTGGGCTGGGCTTTCGTCGTTAAGAAAATTTTTCTGGGCGGTATAGGCTGGCGGGCTCGTGCACTGCCGCGCTAGCGATGAAAAATTTTTTCTTGCTTTCTTGGTTTCCCATTTATTCGCGGTTTTGTGCTGGCTCGTTGGTAATGTTTTCTTGCGCCTTAACCTTGAAGTAGTTTAGTAAACACTTGTGATAATAATAATTATTATAAATTATAATTAAAATAATTAAAACCTAATTATTATTTATTTTCACAAAATATTATGTATAAAATAAGTACTCCTGAAAACAATATAAAACCTATAAATAATACGTAAAAATGCAGTTTTTTCTGCACCTGATGCTGTTTTTAAGGTATTCTTACTATGCGCAGATCATACGAATAGAAGCCCAGCCCGCACATATGTGTGGGTATTTTTTCTGTGTGAAGTACTCTGAGCTTTCCGTTTCCACTTGTCGAAGCATCATTAGGAAGGGGTAAATACACAAAATATAATTACTTGTGGCCATTTTTTCTAAAATATTTTTGTTGGCCAGGAACGGGATTTTTACCCAGACGAGTGGCAACACCTGCACCCCCTTTGTCAGCGCTTTGTCGATGGAGCCTGGTGATTGGTTGTTATGCACTTTAGGTTGCAACAAAACTGAAACCCTGAAGGAATGTCTTGGAACTGCAGCTTTTACAGGGAACAATCATCCATCAGAATGCAGAAAGTACGCATTTTACTCTGAGAAATTTATCAATATTTCCCTTCGAGAGGTGTTTTGGGTAGTGTGCAAAGCATGATGGTTGAAATGTTTTAGGTCTTATGACCACGTGGTCCTTATATAATTGCGAAACTTCCGTTAAAAACCTTGATAAGCAATTTTACACCACGGCATTGAAAGTTCTCCAAACGGTGCTGGTGTGTGCAGAAAACAAACACGTGCTGCGAAAGAGTAGAAGGCTTGGCCGGGGTGCTGGGTGATTGCACTTCGTAGGCTGTAACGTTTCATAACTTTTTTTTTGTTTGACGCGGCATGATATGAATGTAGTCGTAGGCATGCGGCATTGTTTTCTAAGCCTGTAGGACTGAAGTCTGTGCGGAAAGCACCCGAGACACTTCTATGCTTTGTGTAAGAAAAACCTTCAAATGCTTGCCAATTGTTTTTACCAGCTTCCATTGAAATAACCTACGTCATTGCTTTCCTTTTTTGACCGTGAGTTGCGGTGCGGCATCAGCGGGCACTTTTGAAACCATTCGATGCTTTGAAAAAGGGTACGCTGTGAAAGGAAAATCTTTTCCGCATATCTGTATGTTTTCTTTCTGTTGGTGGGGAAAAAAGGTGGGTGTGGACATAACGTTTAGAATAGAAACGGAAGTTGAGGAACTCTCTGATAAATCTTGAAGATTTGGACAACACTTTTTTTGCGCAGCACTAGCAGAATCACAATTTCAAAAAGATTTCAAATATATGAGATTTATTGCATTTGCCCTACGTGTAATATTCACGTAGTTGACGGTGTTATAGACAGATGGAGAGAAAGCCTTTGAATGGAATTCATGGCCTATTATTCTTCAGAAACGAAAGCTGCAAGGTAATCTGAACCTGACCCTTAAGAGCAAAGGGTTGGTACTAGCAGCTTTTCTTACAGATCAGAAGTGTGCCTTAGCTCAGAAAAAGTATCACCTCCCTCCGCTACAATTTATTAAAACAAACAATAAAAACGACATTCTAAAACTGCAAAGCAGCATTCACTGGCTTGGCTTTTTGCCTTCACTCGCTTGGAAGTATGAGAAAATCGATGTCGTGAAAGCGTCTTTCGATTCTGGAGTAACAACAATTAGGCAGCCCTTCAAAAAAGGTTAACTCAAGCGTTATATGTTTAAAATACAACCTACACCCAATCCTTCTCGAAGCCGTTTAATTGTCAAGAATTCTCCCTTCAATGCCGGCGTACCAAAGAGATACGTCGTTTTTTGTCTATTTTAGAAGTAATCTTCAAACCGACGGAAGCCTGATTCATGACAATTTTTCGACACACGCAGGAACGGAGCATGTCAAAGTTGAACCCTCTAACTTCTTTTGAGAGAACGACACGATTCTCCCTCGCACGAAATTGTGCACTGTAGGGAAACCAAACTAGCGACGCTTAGTTAACGTTCGAGCTGTATTCAGATCTGCAACTATGAACACACAAGTTTAGGCGCATTACCAAATTTAGATAAAAATTCTGGTATAATATATACTATTCCAATTTCAGTGACACAAGACTGGGAAAGCAAATCAGTACTTGTAAAGGCACAGGGAGCTAGAGTTCCTGGGATTATGCCCCTCCGATCACTTCATCGACTACAGTTTGATTATTCTTCAGTCCTCTAAGGCCACGCGCAAAGTATTTTTTACCATTTCAACATTGTTTGAAGACCAGAAAAGCATTGAAGGGCCCTTGTTTCCTTAGGTGCATGACTGGAACTTTTTGTACACCTTAATCATGCTGTTACTATAGTGTCATATATACTTGTATCACAGTAAAATAGCTTTTTTTATTACCTTTGTTTTTTCTTGATTTTTTGTACTTTAATAAAAGTTACCTTTTTAACCTAATTCAACTTGTATAATTTTTAGATGTTTGTTCAGTGACATTAACATCTGCTCTTCGGGCAGTGAGCGTATCAATTAGTTCTTTTCTAGGCCTGTTTTCCTTTCTCTCCCTTCCAAGATGCAACTCGTAAAGCCCACACACGCTCGCGGCTGAACCGAGTGAACTGATTTTATTTATTTATTTATTTATTTATTTTTTATTTGTAGTTTTTTTTTATTTTTTATTTATAAAGGACGACGTTTGAAACAAGACCCTTTGCAGGAGTAAGCGATATAGTATAGAGATGACACAGCATAGTTGAACATGTATATGAAACCAGTTAACTGGGGTACTGCCGGCGAAGCATACAGCACAAATTGCAAAAACAGGCCAGGGAGAAGCGAGATTTTACAACAGGATGACACAACACACGAGAAAAACAACAATAAATGCTTTGTTGCCTTCAACAACAAGATAACACACTGACCACCTATTCACTTTTAAAACGGCATTTTACCAAACGGCGAAGGACGAGCAGTAGGTGTTGCAACGCCGTGCGCGTACCACATGATATTGCACGAAAAGAGTTAATTTGAACGCTAACAGAAAAGATTGAAGAGACGCACATTCCACAATGTCTGCTCTTAGCCTATTCCACTCAATACTGTTCCTCAGAAAAACAAAGTTTTAAGGCATGAGTTCTGCAAGAGAAGTCTTTTAGGTTTTTGGAGAGTTGTCAGCGTGTAGCACGGGCAAGCACTGGTTCCCTGTACGCCTTTTTAATTATGCCTGCTTTGTCATAGAAAATTAAACACAGAAGTTTTTGCCTGTCATAATAGCGTCTGGACTGTAAAGTTTCTAACTGCGCATTTTCTAAAAGCACACTGGTTGATATGCGCCAACTGTAACTGTTGTTGACAAATTGAATGGCTTTGCGTTGTATGCTTTATATTCTTCCAATATTGACCTGTGTGTGAGGATCCCAAACCACTGAGGCATATTGTACTACTGGTGGGTCATAAGGTGTATAGGCTAGTAGTTTAATTTCTTTCGTAGACGTTTTCATTGTCCTTCTGAGATACCCGAAGGTGTGCATAGCTTTGTTTTTTGTGGACGTGACATGATCCTATCATCGCTAATCTGAGGAACTTGTTACTGCTAAGTATTTGTATTTATTTACGGATAATGAAGCGTGATGATCAATACAATACGAAAAGAATAAAGGGTCCCGCGTCCGCGTAATCCTCATAGATACTGTTTTGTTCACATTCACCTTCATTGTCAGGTTTTGCATTATGATTAAAGCGTGTCTAGTGCCGAATTTTATCTTATTCGCCTGGCGATGGCTTTTGCCATTTGGCCTCGATGAAGTTTTGTCGCGGCGAAAAAAATCGTGTCGCTTATGTTGCAAGTGTGAACGGCCGGGTAGCATCCGGAAACTTGGCCACCCGAGAAGCGACAGAGCTCAAAAAACCCACAGGTGTCCTAGGAGACGTCCATCATGACACATTCGCACTTTTTTGCAAGCGAGCAGGTTAAAAGAAAGTGAACTGTATTTTTGGACATTACCACGATGTGCAAATAACTCTAGAAATGCTGAAAGAAAAAAGAAAATGTGGGAGTGTACACGCATGTTTGATCTCCTTTAAAATTGGCCTGTTATAAACTCACTGCCCAACGAGCTTTGCGAATGCTATGTGCTCTACTTTTATTGAGAGTTGTCTGGCATGCGAAAATAGATATCTACCCAGAGAAGAAATATTCAATGCACTGTACTCCAAAGCCAAGATATTTACCTAAATGAAGGTACATGCATAGAAAATGGGGCACATGAGCTTAGCTCTGCGAAATTTACACGCTTTGGGAATTGTTCCCTACTGAACAACAATAAAGCTGTAAAGAGAAAAAACTATGGTTGCAGGTAAAACCTTCTGAGACCGCAGTGCCTGTACCCAGAACAGCAGCCCTCCTATATCGCGCCGCTGTCACTTATAGTGCCCACAGACGCTCAAAAGTTTCTGGGATGAAAGGGAATGAGGCAAAAGGTCTTTTCTCCTTCCCACTGCATCGCACTCAGTGATCATAACTCGTCGCAATGAGTTTGAATGAGCTTCCTGTTAGTCTTTCGTGCTCGTGCTGCGTGAGCGCAGTATGCAGGGAAAGGAGCTGAGGTGAAGCTGATGGTGCTGTGCTCCTTGCTTTCTGTTGATAGCCACAAACCTTACTTGTATGGGTGGGCTGTCCTTGGAAAGGTAAAGTCTCGGGTTTCGAAGGTACCAGAAATTGTTTCAAGCTACCCGATTTGCGGAGAACGATGTGGAATAAATTTGATTTTATTTTATTTGTTGTGCAGGTCTTCTTCTTGATTTTCATTTGCGTGTTCCTGTAGCGGAGCCTAAGAAGTATTGTTTATTTTGCGGGTACATTGAACGAGCCTAGATTTCTTAGTGCCTTAAAGGCAAGATGTCGGCCTGCTGAACATAAGACTGCAGTTTAATCCCGACAGCGAAAGCCTTATTTTTAATACAGGCAAAAAAATGCCCCTTGCTTCAAGGGTTCGATTACATTGAATATTTGAACACTTGATCAATTATTTATGGACATTTTGTCCAGGAAGAATACGCGTCTATGTGTTACTTCAGTGTGTCAAATTCACAAAAATTTTATTTTTTTTCTTGATCACGACGTATCGATGTATGTTGTCGTTAGCCACCTAATAAAAGAGGACGATAAAGCAGACAAAATGTCGTGATGCATACCATTGCTGGCACCATCCACATGTGTTTTTCACTAATGGTAAAGCCACTGAATCTGCATTAAAGCATTCACAAGTCAGAATCTACAACCAGAAGGCAAACCTGGAAAGAAAATACTGTTTTGTGCTATTCACCCCTTTTAAAACATCAGTTTTTGTGCCCACAGCCCATTTAATTGACATTACCAGGGATTTTACCTGCGAAAGTTTTTTCGTTCTCCGCTCACCTTCAAGACTCGTCCGTATTTGAAATTGAGGGCTCCACTCTTCAGTTGGTGCACAGAACAGAGTCAAGTGAAAAATGCCATAGTTGTTTTGAGATTACTTATGCCTATTCTACTGGCAGTATCTAAACCTGTGGGCTCCCCACTAAAGTTTATTAAACCATGTTCTCCAATTTATGGTGGTTTTGCGGCAGCACTTTTTAAAAACGAAGGAGCTTTTCAAATATGGCCGATATTCGGCAGAGCTACACAAACACTGAAAAGCCAGTAAACGTTTGACAACGGGAATTCATTGAAATCAAAAGCCCTCATCCTAACCAGCCTACCTTTTATTGTAACATTTAAGGGTTTCCAAAGCACAGACAGAACATTTTGAATTCGATATTGCTATAAAATTGAAAGTAGCCCCTCAAATGTTCAAACGTTATGCCTTTTGTCGGCTTGTATGTATAAAACCCAAACAAGAGCCCTGCAGACACTCCTACAAAGCTACCATGAAAACGTTTTGCAACACTTTTTTATGATCGCGATATTGTCGAGAAAATACTCCCGGAAAAACACCCCGTTGCTAAGGGCATTACGCATTTTCAGTTATGGTGGTTCGTGCACCACGGCTCACTATTTTTTTCTGCTCGACATCAAGAGTGAAAGATTATTTATTCTCATCCTCTTTCATCCCATCTGCCATCCCAGAATGCATTTAAGTCATTACCGGTGGCAGCTATGGCACAAGGGATGGCAGCTGCTTAGGGCAGGATTGCAGTGACCTGAGCACAGCTTCTTTGGGAAGAGCTACGTGTCCATAAACGGATCTGGTTTTGCTGGCACTGATTTCGGGCAAGAAATAAATGAAGGATATGCCAGAAGCTTATGAGAATGAAGTGAACGCGCCTTTGAGCTGGTGTGCCACTTTCTAAAAAAATCGCGCCTGCTCCCCAAAAAATTGATTTTCTCTGTTTTGACATGGCTTGGTTTGTATAAAATGTGTTATAATTTTTATTCATTCAATTGTCTGAATACCCTCATGGGCGATAGGACATTTCAGATGGGGTGGGGACACCATATTATAATACACAAAAGAAATAAAGACAAGGAAAAAAACAAAGAAAATCAACAAGTGTCAGAAGCACAAATTACAAAAGCAACATAAATCAACTAAAAAAGAATGTATATATAATAAAAAATCAAGCAACTAAAAGACAAGGATAGATAATGGACACTGCATATCGCTACAAAAATTGCTGAGAAATTGCAGACTTGAACAACAAGGGGTCTGTTATCGTTACAACGGAAGTGAAAAGGTGGTTCTAAACAGCACATGTTTTCGGTAAGAAGGCTGCTGAAAAGAATTTGCCACGGCAAAATGTAATGGCAACAATTTGCTGGGGATCATTGTGTGATGAGTGGTATGATGGTTGTGAAATGAGGACTCACATCATTGATGGTTTTTGAAAAAATATCTTATGAAAAAAAAACGAATGCGCGTCAGTTTCCCCAGAGTTATTTGGTTTGGTCAAAGTTAGATTTTGTGTGTTATATGCTAGCAGTACGGAAATATTTATAACATCTAAAGCAAGCTGACTGGTTTTGAACAGATTTTAAGCCGTTGATTAGATTGTGCTGCACTGGGATCCCATAGAGCTTACGCATACTCAAGCTTTGGGCGAATTAGTGATCGGTATATCAGAATTTTAGGGATAGTGGAGCGCGGGAAAAGTTACAGTGGAAGTATCCCAGCGTTCGGTTAGCGTTCTTACAGGTGTAGCTAACATGCATGTGCCAAGATAAGTTCTTATAATGCAAACGCCGAGGTATTTATATGAAGAGACATGTTCAAAAACGAACCATTGAACTAGACAATACCCATTGAACCAGCCTCTGAAATACTTCAAATGGCTTGTGGTTATTTTGTCATCAAAGTATCTACGATTTTATATCGGAGTGTTATCGTGTATCATATTTGGGCATCAACTGCATCGTTTCATACTATGAAGGATAAGCTTTGAAATTTTGACCCAGTTACCCCAGAATATATCATTTTACCACATACATATTGCATTTATATGTTGTTTCACTTTTAAGGCAATAATAAATTATCTGGTGATATGCATGTTCGAAATTCATAGATTCTATATGGGCTTTTTACGATAAGTATATAATTATTGTCTTTTTAGAGACTTCAAATTGTTGTTTAAGAAAATACGATTGTGCCTCCTTGACATTTGAAATAATACTTTTATGTTTTGTTACGCGAAGCCAAACTTTCCATTTAAAAATAAAAAATGTGTTAGTAAGGTCGCAATAGTTTTGTTTGTACATTTAGGTCAGTATAAACTGTTTTACTAAAATTTGTGTGTTACATTTTCTTCAAACCACTTCATGCACTGAATAATGAACCTTGCCATTTCGTTTTATAGTTTTTACATGCGACGCATCTCTTGCTCTGAGGTATGTCCCTCATGCGTCGGCGTCGGCGGCGTCGGCGCGACACTTCCGCATTCGCGACTCTCCTCCGCTCTTCTCTCCGATGGCTGTGCGGAACACTCTCACTCGGTCTCATTATCATAAACAACAGCTGCGTTCGCGCGCTTCGCTCACTTCGCTCCGCTCCTGTCGTGCAAGTGCGCGCATGCGCGACTCTCCTCCGCTGTTTCATCTCCTTCAGGCGTTGTGAATAAATTGAACCCCCCATTTGTTGCACCACTCCAGTGTTCCGTGGCGGGAAGATGGGCGTAATTTTTGTTCGAATATTATTACACATGCTAGTTCGTTTTTTAAGTGCCGGTGCAGATGCGTTTCCGGGACCGATCTCTGAGGGTGCCAACAGTGAGGTGACGCTGCCATTGCTTTAAGGGCGCTAAAAGTGGCTAGTGCACTACTTGTATACTATATTGGCACCTCTTGTGAATTGAATTTTTTTATTGGAAACAGGCATCTGTTCCTATCAGCATGTGTGTAGCGGGTACGGCACTTGATAATACATACTATGTACCACAGATGTTTCCACTGACGCATTGAAAAGTGCAGATGATAGGTGTGGGAAAGCACCGGCACAAGATTGCTTGAGCATGCTCCACATTGTGCTTGTTGCGGTCGGTGACGCTGCTTCAGCACAGTCCACTAATCCGTTGCATCTCGCCATGCAGGTACACAGTTTCTTCACCGGAATTCTTCTGCCCGCAATTCTGGCCTTCCTCCAAGCTGCCGCGATCGCAGTAACCCGTTCCAGAGCGGCGCGGGCGCCCAGCGTGGGCCCCTGCCCTGCTCCGTCCACGACCGATTCATCGTGCTCAACAGCGCCCCCACTACCATCTTTGCTTCCCGGATAACTTTCGAAAGCGCCATCGTCAGCAACATCATCCGCCACGTTGGCTACAAAACCGCCCATGTCGCCCCGCGCGCTCTGTGGGTTCGGTGGCTGTGCTACAGCGCAGTCCACTAATCCGTTGCAGCTCGCCATGCAGGTGCACGGTTTCTTCACCGGACTTCTGCCCGCAATTCTGGCTTCCAAGCGGCCACGATCGCAGACACCCGTTTCAGCGCGGTGTGGGCCCCTGCCCTGCTCCATCCACGACCGATTCATCTCGTGCTCACAGCGCCGCCAACTACCCTCTTTGGTTCCGGAATCACCTCGGACAGCGCCATCGTCAGCAACATCATCCGCCACGTCACCTACAAAACCTCCCCTGTCGCCGCGCGCGTTCTGTGGGCTCAGTGGCTGTGCTTCAGCGCAGTCCACTAATCCGTTTCATCTCGCCACGCAGGTTGGCAGATTGTATCATTCTTCTAGAAAATATCTAGAAATTGCTTTCTTATACAGCTACCGAGCCCAAGGTGCTGCGCTACAATTGTTGTCGAATGTCTTCAGGTCATGCAGTCTTTTTTGCTTTTGGTGTGACATATTGAATCTAATCCAGGCCCTCGCAGTATTGAGTACTTAAAGAACGAGTTAAGAAAGCTATCGGTGGGCCAGTCGAAGCTGATTACCTATATACTAGACATTCAAAACCAGCTACTGACAACAGACAAAACCCTTTCGGATCTAAATAAACGCATGACTGATTTATAAGGACATTATCAAGCCATATCAACCATCCAGTCGACCTGGACACTATAAAAACAGATACCACTGAAATGGCTAACCAGATCTTCCGTCTTGCTGTTACAGATGTATAATACCAAACAGGTCACGTAGTAATAACATAATATTTTATAATATTCCCTACCGAAACCCTAAGGAAACGTTCGCAGAATCTGAGGAAGTCGTCATCCGTCATAGTAATGATCACTTGGAGTTCGCCGTTGACCCTAATCACATTGAAAGAGCGCATCACCTAGGACGCCATACAGGAGGCCATAATCGGCCACTCATTGTAAAATTCAACCAATTCAAAATATAAAGAATCTGTACTTGCTAATGCCCCCAAATTTAAGGGAAGCAATTTCACTCTCGGTGAAGACTTCTCTCGGACTGTTAGGGTTGCTCGTAAAAACGTTATCACCTTCGCAAAATCAAAATCAACGTCCTACTCTCTGCACTTCAAAACATTGCACATTGGCACCAAACGCTACGTGTATGACCACTCCACAGGCGCTGTTACGCAAATGTAGCAAATGCCTCGTCATCAAAATGCGACTCACCGCCCTCGATCCGCCCTTATTTCAAACTTATTGCTCGCTGCTATCATTACTACGCAGCTTTATTCCAAAACTTGACATTATTTCCTATCTGGTGTTGTAATCTGATAGCAACCTTCTGATACTAATAGAAACATGGCTTAGTAGTGACGTGACTGACGGCGAGGTACTCGCTTACCTACCAAATTTTCAACTGTTTCCAAATGATCGGAGGGACACGAGGGGGGAAGGAGTACTTGTCGCTGTCAGTCACAACATATCCTGTTCGTCCATAAATATTGTGTCCAAACTTCAAATTCGGTGGCCTAAATGCCATATCGCACCGCACTCAGTTTTACTAGGTGTATGCTATAGGCCCCCTCACAGTACTCCAGACTTTTATTCTAAGATCAATAACATTCTAAGCGAAATAACTACCAAACACCCTAGTATGCATGTAATTCTATTTGGCGATTTTAATTTTCCTAATATCTATTGGTCAAGCCAGCCTGCACCAGCGGATACGTCAAGGGAGTCGAACGATTTTCTGGATGTATGCCTTAACTTTATTCTATCTCAAGTTCTCACAGAACCAACCTGCGTTACCGGTAACTGCCAAAACATTTTCGATCTTATTTCAACAAGCCATCCTGAGTGCGTGTCCACCATTGCGTACCTTACAGAAATTAGTGATCATAAAGCCATTCATGTTGACTTCGTAATTAAGCGTGTTTTGGTCCCGACCTTAAAACAACTATCCGTTTGTATGATAAAGGAAATTACGAAGCGATTACTGTGGACGAACGAATTTTTACTCCACTTTTAAAACTGCCCTTTCTTGTAATAATGTAGCCGAAAACTGGTTGATTTTCAGAGACGAAATAAAAGAATTGGTTGATAAATACATCCACCAAATTACAATATTCTAAGTCTGCCCAACACTGGTTCAATAAAGCACTGAAGCGATTAAAAAACACAAAAAAGCGCTCCTTCCGCGCAGCCAAGTCCCGTAACCCCCTTGAGGCATGAAACAAGTACAAAAGCGCCGAATCGGCTTATCTGCAAGCCATACGTCACGCGAAACACAAATTCGTTCATTCTGATGTACCGAACATGCCTAATAACAACCCCCAGAAATTCTGGCAAGTCTTAAACCCACAGGACACCTGCATTACTACCCCTTCTAACGCGTCAGGTGATGCCCTAAGTGACGAGGAATGTGCACACGTGTTTAACGCCGCCTTCGCATCAGTTTTCACTGGAGAGTCTGAGTTGTCATTTACCATTCCTCATGCGAACTTTGAATGTATTATGTCAGAAACTGAATTTTTTCCCAGCGGTATTTCATCCCTGCTGGACAAAAGCAAACTTTCTTCTTCGACTGGTGTAGACAATATTACATCCAAACTTCTGAAAAATACTAAACATATCTGTGCAGCCTATCTGTGTCTACTATTTTCACAATCACTCTCAACAGGAATGCTGCCTCCAGATTGGAAGCATGCAAAGGTCGTTCCAGTCCACAAATAAGGTAACACTGCCCAATAAATTATCGTCCCATTTCATTAACCAGCGTACCCTGCAAAATCCTCGAGCATATCATCTACACACATATCATGGACTTCCTTGATTCCAACCATTTTTTTTATACAGCGCTACATCGCATTAAGAAAGGGTTTTCGTGTGAAACGCCGCTAGCTATGTTTGTTCACGACCTTCATTTTAACCTCGACTCTAACCTCCAGACTGACGCCATCTTCATCGATTTTCCAAAGCATTTGACAAAGTTCCTCTTGAGTGTCTACTGCTATAACGTGCGGCGTTACATTTAAATGCCGCCATATTAGCATATATTTAAGAATTCTTAACTAACCGTTCGCAATCAGTTTCCATCAACAATGAAATCTCAACTCTACCCCGGTAAACTCAGGTGTCCATCAAGGGTCCTTCCTAGGCCCACTTCTGTTTTTGATCTACATTAATGACCTACCAATGCATGTATCCTCTAACATACGCAAGTTTGCAGACGACTGTGTTATTTATCGTAACTAAACATCGTTTTCGAGAACAGGTCTCTTCAAACTTACTTACGAAGCTTGCGAGAATGGTGTAATCTTTGGCTAATGGAAATAAACCCTAACAAATGTAAAACTGTGTTCTTCCACCGCCGTCGAAATTTGATTGTATTCCCACACCAAATTGCTGATACAAACCTCAAACTAGTTCCTTCCTATAAATATCTCGGAGTAACCCTTTGTAGTGATTTGACTTGGGCAACCCACATTACGCACATCCTTGCATCTGCAAACAAAACACTCGGGTTCTTAAAACGCCATTTGCGTCACGCCCAAAACAATGTCAAATTACTGGCTTATCAATCTCTGGAAAGGACGACATTAGAGTACGCATCAGCCATTTAGAACCCACACCAGGCATATCTCATCAGTCAACTCGAGTCGCTTCAAAATTGAGCCACACGATTTATTTACCCCAAGTACTCTTACGAAGTCAGCATATCGGCACTGAAAACAGAATCTGGCCTATCATTGCTTGCATCTCGTCGTAGCATTTCTAGTCTTTGCATTTTTCACAAGTTTTTTTGCAGCTCGCTCGGGAGGCCACCATGCATTCTCCCTCCGGCACGCATCTCCCATCGCACCGGTCACCCGCAACAAGTTGCGCGTCCGCATACGCGCATCGTCACATTTTCGTCCTCATTCTTTTTTTCTTGCAGCAATGGACAGGAACGGTCTTTTTAATGAAATCACTGCCATAACCTGTCAATTCACCTTTTTTAACACTAAAAAAATAGCTTGCATTGTAATAAAATATGGCTTTCACGTTTTCATGTATGTACCTACCCCTTATTTATTTATTTATTTTTATTTATTTTCGTTACCTCAAAGGCCCCATGGAATAGGGGCATTACATGAGGGGTGGGTAAGGTACACACAAAAAAGAAACAGTAGTACAGTGAATAAAAGACAAAAGTACAAGGCATGAGTTTCAAATCAATACACAAGTTGTAAAATTTATAGATAACATAGCACCAGAGTCAATATAGCAGTTTCATATAATCTAGAACGAAGTCATGGCAAGCAGTTCTAATTTAAATAGTTCAGGGTCGCTTGTTTGTACAACATGGTCAGGCAGATTATTCCAAAGTTTTGCACAGGTTATAAAAAATGAGTTTGCGAATGTGGTGGTTCTAGGGCGAGGATATGATAGCTGAATTGAATTATTACTGCGGCAAGGAGTTTGTGGGCGGGGGGTGATGTACTTACTGGGTGAGAGGGAATGATAGTATCTATGAAATAGGGCCATTTTGGCGAGTTTACGGCGGTGACTAAGGAGAGGAAGGTTGGCGCGTTGTTTTAATTCTGTGACACTTGTGAATGAAGAGAAGTCAGAATATGTAAACCTAACGGCGCGATTTTGAATGGCTTCCAGTTGATCGATGAGATAAGTTTGGTAAGGGTCCCAGATTGCTGAAGCGTACTCTAATTTGGGGCGGACGAGCGTGGTATAAGCCTGTAATTTGAGGTGCGGGGGGGGGCGTGTTTTAGGGTGCGTTGTAGGTAGCCGAGGGATTTTCGCGCTAATAATGAAATGTGGGTGATATGAGTAGACCATGAAAGGTCACTGGTCAGGTGAATGCCCAGATACTTATATGTGTTAGCTGCTTGTAGGATTGAGTTATTAAGCGTATAGTTGTAAGTGAGTGCTTGGTTACGCCTGTGGAAGGAAACGACTTTGCATTTAGTTACATTGAGACACATTTTCCAATTTTTGCACCATTTTTCTACTGCTAGAAGGTCAGCTTGTAATTTCGTTTGGTCTTCAGCGCTATTGATTGCAGTGTACAACACACAATCATCTGCGAATGGGCGGATTTGGCTAACAATATTGCATGGGAGGTCATTGACATATATCAAAAAGAGGAGAGGGCCCAGTACTGTGTCTTGTGGTACACCTGAAAGAACGGGGTGAGTGTGTGAGGATTTGTTGTTAACTAACACAAACTGTTTTCTGTTGGTAAGGAAGTCGCTAAGCCATGCTAATACGTAACGCCCCTGCAATGGGGTCCTTAAGGAAATAAAATGAAATGAATGAAATCATACGCAAGCCCAGTTGAAATGACCGAACATAAAATCTAGTGCCATTTACAATGCTCAACACTGTAATGTAATACTTAGCAGACACACCTTATCTCATACCACACCAAAATAACGTTATTAGCTTTGTACTTGGATGTGGCAGCGTCCACGCTCCAGTATGCAGAAGGCTCAGAGAACTCAGACTGCTCCGGTTACGAAGTTGAATTATGGCCGTATGTTTATTCCTCGGTGAGTATGTTGCAGATATGATATGGCAGACTGCATATCGGTCATAAACATTTCCACCAACAAATAAACTACACTGGTTATTTAGATGAAGAACAGTCAACAGCAGTAATGTTGTTCCCTGGGCCCACTGATTGCAATGTCCCGGGCTACCCCAGCCCGGGCCGTATTAGCGATGCAACGAGAGTGTGTGGGTAGCGGCTCTGACTGGTACCGGCGAGACTGCAGCTTCGAGTCCGGACCCCATTTTCCGGTATTGTAAACTTTCTATCACATACTTCCACTCGTCCCTATATGCAAACGTCCATTGTGGCACACAATACACGATTGCATGAAACAAAGTGCACACGTGTGCCTGCTTACGCAATAACAAATCAGCACGCCCACGAGAGAACTGAAACTCCATGCTGTACAAACCAGGAATGAAATAATTCAAATTCTAGCTTCCACAATTATTGGCAGCAATACAACAAAAACCGGCTATACACTGTTGAGTAATGTCTCAAGAGTGTGGATTTGCATATTGTTTTTTGATATTTCAGTAAAATACTCAAAAATGTATAAGGCGCTTTAGTTTTAGTTCTGCTTTATATTTTAAGTATGAACTGTTTCACCTGAATTTGCGCGTTATGTTTTCTACGAAAACTATCGATTTCCTGAATAATAAGTTTTGCCAATTATTTTCAAAAACTTGATTTCGAAGGATATACTTCGCAGCTTTTTGTAGCAACTCTTAAGAAAAGGGAGTTTTTATAGTCTGCTGTATAAAGCACTCTTGAACGGGAACCTTGTAGGAACGGTAGCCTTGGACTCGGTGATGCACTGTGGCTCTCCTGCATTTATTCAGGTGCGTAAGGCCCGACCAGTACACAGACAGCGGCATGAACAAGCGTCCACCAAGCTGCGCAGTCGTGCTCGATCTTGTGTCACGTGCCACTGCTGACGCTGGTCAACACCCCTTATGATGATTGGGAGATGGCGCGGATGATGATGATAGTGGCGCCTAATGCAGATGGTGTTGCCAACACTACAGGGCTCCCCAGTAGCGCCAAGTGCGTTATTGAGACAATGAATGACATATGTTATGTGCAACAAAAACTATGTACAGGTATTTACAACATAGTCACAACGTTTCTCTGCTTTCAAAGTAAGACCGTAATCAGTCCTGGTCAGTTCGGTGAGAGCGTGCGGGGTGTAGACAGACCTCCAGTGGCCTAGCCTTAGAGTGGCATAGCGGATGCAGACAGCAACGTATGTCTTGTGATTGGAAAGCAAACAGGCGCATCCAGACGGACATGATATGTCTAGATGGGCTGGGGTGCATCATGGGGACCGAAAAGCGGTCCAAGGAACTGGGCGGGGAAGACTTACGTGTGTTGGACGGCTCCGTTTTGCAGTCACCTCTGCGGTTACGCGGGGAACGATAACGTGCACCGTGTGAGGGGCAAAGTGTCGTCCGTAGTAGCCTAAGGATAGGAGACTGGCGAAGTGAAATGAACATTCGTGAATGCTTTCTACAGTTACTTATCTTACGTCTGAAGGAACATGAGGATGAAGAAAGTATACGGGTGTCCAATGTCTCTCGGACGCGACGCTGATGTTACCAATGGTGGAGACCGAAAAGTTTCCTTAGCAGTGCTCGCGACGCCGGCAATGTCGTGCATTGGGCAGGGGATAGAGAACGACGAGTGGGCCACAAGGTACACGTCGTTTGTGCATTCGCTTGCCGCGGCGGCGGCTTCGAGCAGAAGACGTGGCGTCGTTTCTTCAAGGAGCAGGCGAGAGTGTTGTTTGATATTTACGAGCAGTAGTGGGTATCCAAAGTTTTCAGCCAGTGTTGGAATGGTCCTAGGCGCTCGTTCAATGTCCTCTAACACCCTTGGTTCCTGACTGGCCAGCAGGTCACTGCAAGGGATGGCAGTTTCGTCCATAATGTCATTGCGACTAAGGAATTCTTGCGCGGAACACTCTTGCTGCTGCTTTGTTTCCGACAGGGCAAGACACGCAAGGTCACAACGACAGATGGAGGGTGCGTCGATGTGTATCTTACCCGTGGCCCACAGTGCCTGCCCGGCAGGATCGCTTTGATGGGGCGGCGTTACTGTGGACGGGTCGTGGGGTGAAGTCGGAGAATGGCTTGACGTGGGTATAGGTATAGGTTGCGCTGTCATCAGAGCAGGAAGGAAGGTCGCTGCTTCAGTTTTGCTCGGCTTACTAGTGCCTTCGTGTAGCGTGGCAGAAGCAGGAGAGGCGGGAGGTGGTCGGTGAGCGCCTGCGATGTAGTCGGGTTCAAGTCCGGTCGGTGAAGGTGGGGCTGCTGCGCTGGAAGTGGAGCCTATGATGCTGATACTCGTGAAAGGAAACTATGGCAATAGTGCAGAAGGTACCATGGGCGGCGGAGAAGCGTCCGGGGACCGCGCGGGTACCCTATATGCTGCAGGCCGAAAGCAGTCGTCCCCGAACCCGTAGTACGCGAGCACGGCTCCGCAAAGGTCATCCTAGGTGGCCACGCTGGGCGGTGGTAGGGCAGGGAGGCAGCGGAGCTCTAGCGGATGCGTCTCCCAGAGGATGCAGTGCTTCAGAGGCTGTACACTGACGTGGTTGAGCCAGAGGGTAGCCTCGAACTTGAAGAACCATCCTCTGAGGTGCCGTGGCTCGAACACTGGTATCGGTGATTCCCCCCACGTAACCACGTAGGTTGAGCACTGCCCGGGTATAGGGCACGGCACTCCCGGGTCACCACTTGTAGGGACGGGAGCCGTTCACTCGGTGACGCACTGTGGCTCTGCTACATTTATTCAGGTGCGCAAACCGAGCCACAACTTAGAGAGCGGGGTGGACAAGTGTCACCCAGCTGCGCAGTCGTGTTCGATCTCTCTCACGTCGCGTGTAACTGATGACTCTAGCCAGCACCGCTGATGATGATTGTGGGGGATGTGGATGATGATGATGATGATGATAGTGGCCGCCAACTGCAGATGATGTTGCTGCCACTACAGTCTCAACTGTACTAATCTTCTAAAAACCCACGGTGTTGTTTAAAAGCATAAAGTTACTGCTGCTGAAGAGTTAGCAAACCACACGTTTCTTCACATAGAAGTTTCTGGGTTGAGCCCAGTGTGTTATGACCACTAAAGCTGCTCGTGTTCGCCATTATGTAGCATGAACAAGCACACGTAAATCCAAAGTAAAAGTAAAGAAGAACGTGATCAGAATCACAACTGTTTTGCCTCCAACGTAGGTCCATTCAACTAATAAAAAATTTTGTTAATGAACTAGCCAACCCGGCATTGCAGTTATTTTACGACTCTCACAACATTTATTTTTCTGTTATGGTGGATGGTGTAACAACGCTACTATTGGTAGGAGGGGACGTGAGGTATGAAACGGTGTGAACTAACATACCGTTCAGCATTGCCCCCCCCTACCTTCGTCGTAAATGGTGCACTTGCAATTAGCACTATGCAGTACAGGTATGTTCGTCCTCCCCTTGTGCAATAATCTGAAAGCAAGTTCAACAGTAATGATTAGAGAAATAATTGCGATTTTTAGGTCATTGCGCGAATTGTACAAAAAGCTAAACTTGTTTACCAATTGAAGAATTGCTCACTTCCGGGTGTAAGTGTGAGCCATTTTGCAGTGCAGTGTGGCAGTGGGAAGAAAGTCAGGAGAATTTCAATATGTACCTTGATGTGGGGGTGGCTTCAATATTTAAAACAAACTGTATGAATACGTATAAATACCATGGTAAAAAAATTTTATACGCAAAAGTGTGCATTCTTGACGCTTGTGATACTTTCAAAGTGCAGTATCAGTTTTGATGGATTTTCAGCATTACCGGCCAATTTAATTGAGCTTTTTACGGCGTTGTAACATATTGTGCTTAACATTCGCTTGTTTAATTCTGCATTTCAGGGCATTAATACTGTACGTGTTGGCAAGATTATCTTTTCAGAAAAAGTTTTGTTTGTTACTGGGAATAATACGTAAATATTTTTCTAGGCGCAACACAGCGACCGAGTAGAATATGATATTGGTCAAAGTATACCTACATTAGCCAAAACAACAAAAAAGTTCATTCTCTTTCTTCAAAAATAAATGTTTTTAAATCTCTGTGTCTTCATCGCACTTGAGTGTGGCTGATGTGCTAAATTCTCTCGCTGCACTCTCGCTAAGGGAAAAGGCAGTGGCTACTTCATACCAAACATTGAGCCTACTTCGGCAACAACACTAGGGTTTAAGCCCCTGGTATATTTCTGTTACACATTTCAGGAATTCGCGTTGTATGGTTAATGTAATTGCTCAGTGATTTTCACACTAGACAGACCCCAGAAATGCATTCTCCTCAGAAATCCACAAGTTCAGGAATCTCTGGGGGGAAGTTTCAGAAGAAAATGTTAAAGCTAATGTACCCTTGAGCCTTCTGCTAGAGCCATCTGCCAAAGAAAGTAGTCCTTATTCTATCATTCAAACCGTTTCAAATCATTTTATAGTTCAAGCACAAGTATGGTTTCAGTCCTTCATTTCGGAGAAGGAACACGTGCCTTGCTACCACACCTCTATATTATTTAACTTGATCGTGAGACTAAACGAGTCGTCGTAATATCCCTTCATCCTTAAACTGCTGTTTTAAAATGCATAAAGTTTCATCTTCCTAGGTTACTGGGGCATGTTTCTGCTCCCTTGATGCCCCTCATAGATTAGTAACAGAGTTTTCAACGCAGAAAATGCACTTTTCACATGAAATCAAAGAGTACACATTATTACTCGGCGGCTCTGTTTTCTTTACTAAATATTTACCCGGTGACTTTATAAAATGTTTAATGGAAAATGGTTTCATCGATGCACCTGAAACATTTATTTTCCCGCACCTTGTTTCCGCGCAAACATGAGAATGTAGTTATTGCACAAACATACTGAACCCTTCGTGGGCTTCGCATGGCATATCACGTGTTACCACTTGGCGGAGCTAAAAAATTATGAAAAAGCAAATGCGATATGTCGGCCAAGTTTTCGATTAACAAAAGAAAGTATATATCGGGTTTTTAAAAAGAAAATCATAATGCTTTAAATGACGAACTGACATGATCCAAAATTGATTCCTCACAAATTTTTGCAGCGCTATGTTGAACGCAATTGCTACCTTTCTTAACAAAATTCAGAAGGTAATTTAAAAATACTTCTGCACCATTACCATTACAGAATTAGCACCGTACCCCTTGTTTAAAAAAAATCTTCTAACGTGTCAGTAACGAGAAGAGAAAAAGTAGTCGAGCACAATAGGCGAGCCAGCATGCTTAAGCGAAATATAACACAGCTGATAAACTATGAAAAGGGCAATATCAGAAATCTCGCCGGTCTCCTTCACTGCCTCAGTTCCAGAATATAGCAGAATGCTTTATCGTAATTTGAAAAGACACTTGCTCCATGTCACTCCAGATGGTTATCAATAAAGAATTTACCCTAGTCACTCCAAAGGGTTATTAATACAGACTTCCGTTAACAGTATGCAGCGGAGCACAACTATGCCCAAATTCTAAATCATTTTTTCTGATTCGTATTACTGCCCTACCGGAAAGTGAGGAATCCCACGACCTAATTTTTTTCCTCAATATTATGCCTGCGTAACGTGTCAACGTATTCAAAGTTTCTCGTATTTTCAAGTATTTACCTATCATCTTCACGTTTGTCTGAATACTCAGATAAGATGAATGGTTTAAATATTCATTTTTGTCACCGTCGTCAAGAATATTTCCAAGTTCAAAATTTGCGTCAGGAAAAGTATATAGCGAGCAATATCCTAGATGCAAAAAGATACCTAAACTTAAAGAGTTGGTTCTTCAAAAGCTGCATTTCAACGCTAGTCAACACAAAAGAGTGAGCGTTCAAGTTTTCTATAATAGAAACAAGTTGGTTTTGAAAGAAAGCTCAAGAGCGCAATACCCAGCTTTCAGTACCAGGTCGGATGTTTCTATGCCAAAAAACGTTTGCAATTGGGCGTTTTTAGAAATTTTATTCAAAAACCTCATACAAGCCTACTTGACATGGCGGTGTCCAAATTCCTCATTACTTAGAGCTGCTTTTTTACTAAATATTTTCCAGATAAAACAAAAACATGAGTTGCACGTATAAGGCAGCCAGATAACCGTCAGTTCTGAGTAGTGTAAGGAATCACATATGCAACAATACCTAAGAGCAATTACTGCTAATGATCTGCAACTTTCCCACTACCAGATACGAAAATATCAAGCTTTTAATTTAAATTATGACACTCATACAACTGTATTTTAAACAAAATTTGAGATGTAGAATAAAAAAGTATTATAAGAATATAGTTATATGACAATCGTAAGAAACAATATACAAAGTATTTTACATGCGTGCACTTCCATATTTTAGGTACCCATTGCAAGCATACAAAATACGGCGGCATATGTGTTATTACCGTTATGTGTTAACATTTCCAAAAACAGTTCCGGAGGTCAAGATTTTCGCTACAGGCCCCCTGCAGAAAAAGGATGTCTATATTTTATCGTTCTGCTTTATGCCTATATGGCAAAGCGTAATTGTATGTATTGCAAAACGAGTAGGGACCAGCGTTGCAAAAATGAGACCGGCGCTTAAGATGGTCCTGTAAGATGAACAGGAACATAAATCAATACGAGACAAGTTAACGAAAAGGAAGGGGAAGTTTTAACGTAGCGTCCTAAAGACAAGAACATTTACAAAGAGTTAAAAAAATAACGACGGTTGCCAGTTGTGTTAGAAGATACAGACGCGTTGGATTAAACGTCTTACGTTGTCTGGTGGGGTCTATGCGGCCACAGCCGCGACTTTATGAGGCCCCCATGTAGTTAACTCGTGAAACAGAACGTGGCCCAGAAAAAACCGGCAATTTATAGCGCTGTCGAGAAAGAGTTTGCATGTGCGGCTGGCACTACTGCCCAGCTAGGTCTCCGGGAGTCCTGTCGACGCCCTCCAGAGGCTACGGCTGCTGCATCGTTGCAGGCAGCTTTCCACACCCTAGGTATTTCGAACCCACCCAGTTTCGTCGTTGTTGTTGCCTCTTCCCGCAAGGCACATAACCCGCAGTGGAGTAGCCAAGTTACGGGTATGGTTTTTTGGCCCAACAAGCGTACCTCATGCAATGATATCCCCAAATAACGTGTGCCTCTTCTTAGCAGGCCTTTTTCTTGCTTCGGCTGCATCGACAGTGCACGTGGTGGAATATTACCAATTGCATTGTTCCCCCACAGGCGATTGTCCATCTTCCACCATCTCATGACCTTACTCCCCGACCGAGAAGGCAGCAGGAGTGAAACCACGCACACTTTCTGAAAAATAGTTGCCATGTGTGTTCATTAGGAAAGGAGGCACTCAATATTACGCAGTTACTTCATTGGTAGTATTGACACTATTTTGCCAAAACACCATCACTTCCTACACAAATACTCAAGAGTTTACTTAAAACTCGTGTACCCCATAAAATTATTACATAAATTAAAAATTCTCTGGCTAGTTTCCAGAGGCGGAATGACACTGTGTTGAGGAAGTCTGCACCAACACTGTCACTATTCTAGCATAGTGGCACTGAAAATGACTGTTCTAGTAAGAAGAGGCTCCACTAAACAACACAGTTGTGCAAAATTTTTCGCAGTTTTGCGAGGTACTTGATGTGCTAATGACTGTTTGCATAACAAAATGTTTTGCCACTTAGGTACAGGTTTGGCACCGTCATCTTTTTCTTCAGGACAAAAAAGGCTTGTTCGTGGATTTCAGATCTCTCTATTGTGTTTCTTACACTCACATCGGTTAGGTATGTAGATGGCTTGGCTAGTTTGACTTATTGCAGTATAAACAAAGCCGCAGAAACTGCCAGTTTCAAGCATTGCAATTCATCAAAGCCAATATGACCGACACTGTTAATACCTCGGCCGCCATTATTTGCTGGTGTTTTGGAAAGATAATCATCCTATATTAGGCCAGCTATGGAAGGCCGGTATACGCTGACCCTTTGCTTTTTTGGTGCACATATCTGACTTTCTGCCCGTCTTTGTTGCCGATCCATATTCCATCAGTTGCTTCTCGGCTCAAAGTCAGTTTTAAACTTGTCATTATGGAGAAAATTATTTATTGCTCTACCATGTAAATATTTCTGCACAGTATCAATTATGAAATAAAATCAAGGCATAAAGCACACTAAACGAAATGCATGAGTTTTAAAAGCTATTACGAGACTTCCCAAAAACAACTGACCAACCTAGGACCACAGTTCTCGTTGTCTACGTTTTAGTATGTAAATTAAATTTGTAACGAAAACATGACCTAAGTGTGGAAACAACCCGAAATACGTTTGTTCAAATGTTCAATGCGAAAGCAAAAACAAAACCAATAGTAGACAAATCAAAAAAAGAATATGAAATACGAACGAATCCATGTTTTTTTTAGATGCTTGAGATGCCTACAAATCTTATATTACAGCTAAACGAAGACTAGAACACTTTGTTTGGTTTTAGCCGATCTTTTTCTCTGTGCTGTTTTCGCCACATGTCCACGGGAAACACCTTTACGTTGTAGCCCCTGTAATACAAAATCGTTAAAGACAGTGGTAATGTACGCTGCTTATGCAAATACAGAACAAAGCCCTATTCTTAAGGCAGGGGCGTGTTAAACATATTCTGAAGAAACTTTTGCCTGGTTAAAAGTCGCACTCAAACATGGAACGCACTGCACTCACTGCCATTTGTTTTCCAATACTCTGCGTTACAATAGCAGTTGCTTGGCTCGTTCTTGAGAGATCATCCCGGACGTTTTGCAAATATAAACTTCACACTATGGCAGCCGGATAATGTAATAGGAAAAATATTTAAGAGACAAAGAAACACTCCAACTGTTGCATGAAGTTTGTTGTGGATGCACCAGCCAAAGAAACCATTATCGCAACCGACAAATATCGTGCTGCCAACAGTTATATTATCACACATTTTGTTTTCGAACAACGTGGGATCAGAGACTACACGGCAGGACACTACGCCATGGGCTGGAAACGCAAGAAAATTGAAATGTTTTAGCAAATCATCTCTGCCAACACGCATTCTAGATAAGGTACCCTGTGATCTTTCTTAGAGTTGTATTTTTAAGGGTAACAAAAAGGGGTAACCACAATTCTGAGTGACCCAACTAATTTATCTGATTGTCTAGTAAACTGGTTACTGTGGTGTTGTCGCCGTCGTTCACCTCTGCCTCGTCCGACGCGCCCGGAGAGAACAAAACCGGCGGAGAAGCGCAGCGTCAGGGTAAATGCGTTGTCACTCGGCAATACCTCTACGTAGCTCGCGAAAATAATAAAACGACGGTTTCATTTAAAGCTGACGTTTAATTATGCCAGCGTTATGCGCTCGTACATCTTATACTGCAAACGAGTCTTGCTTCAACTCATGCTGGACATCATGAATGTTAATTGGGAGCTCTACCAGCTCGTTTTGAAAACACAGAGGCGGACAGGCGGTGGGTAGAACTGGCGTCCCACAAAAGTTAGCACTTCTGTCGGACCGCGAAGTTCTACGCAGAAAGCAATAACACTAAGAAGCTATCATGCGTGTCAACCGCTATAAATGACGGATGAGCTTTAGGTGGGAACGACCATGAGATCTGCCATACCGCTAACTAAAAAGTAACTGTTTGCTCATGTTTTCAGCTGTTTGTCGAAGTAGGCGAACGGCGTTATTCCACCAGGCAGGTATACTTCAAACACAGTCACTGACAGTAAAATCCACCTCAAGGACACGTACACGAGAGTTATGGCGTCTTGAATCCCAAAATCACAAGCAACCATCAAAGCGACGAATCCGTACTGCCGGGAAGCTTACATGTACGTAGTCCGCCGAAAACCGATGGGTTAGGGTACACAAATGACCCACTTCTACAGGACGTGTAACACTAGAACGTTATAGCAGAGCGAAGATCCGGGCTCGGTACAGTACCCGGTACGTATATGCATAAGCACAACCATTTCTTTCGCCTTTGCGCACGCACAGTGGGGCGGTGGTTTACGGGGTAGCGTAGTGGGAGGGCATCTCCACTCTGCCAAAACTTTGGTATATGGCATGCAATTCTGCATAGGTTTCTCCTTTATTTGAGTAGGCGTCATTTCGTGACACGGTGCTGTGGCTTTTTGGGTAACTACTTTTTTATGGTTGTTACCTGTCCACCGCGCTAAACGTCGTGGATGCCGACGCCACACACACGGCTTGTGATTTGCTAGGATCCGGTTTTATTTGTCCCGGTACGGTAACTGGTACACCTACGCAAGCGCACAACCAGTTTTTCCGCTTCTGAGTACGCGTAGTGGCGAAGTTGGCCTACATGGCGAGGTGAAGTCACTGTTACAGGGAAAGAGGTTCTCTGCCTGCACCACATATGTATCGCAGGGAGAGAAAGGGAAGATGAGGGGGTAGAAATATGGGTTGAGCTAGTGGTACAAGGGTGCTTGGGGCAGGAAAAGGATGGGGTAATTGGAAAGAGAAGATAGATGAGCGACCACCGCCCGGGAACGGGAAAACAATCAGCGGGCTTATTTTTGAACATGAGAGCAAAATTTCCCTGTTTGAAACAAAAAATAAAAAAAACTGTACAAGTATTAAAAAAACACTAAACCTTAAAAACACTTCGTACTGAAAATTGATCTTCACTGTCGACTTGGATCCTTGGTAGACGTCTTGTCTTGTTTGTTCTTGTTCATGAACTTTACTTATTGATTCTTGATTCTTTCATCTTGGTATATTGATCTTGTTTCTTAATGATTTGTTCGTGACCCTGCCTTCACCGGGTATATAGATCTGTTACACCTATTGGTTATGAATATGTGTTGTTGATGTTCTGCTTGGTTTCCTTGTGTTGTTATGGTGTAAGAAGGAAATGACTGGAGATGTGGCGAGAGGGAGCCTCACCAACATGTCGTTTCTGCTCGCTCCCCGTATCATATCCTATCTTTTATATTGTCGTGATTGATCTTGTTAGTGTTCTGTTGCGTTTGGTCTATTCTTATGCTTGTAGAATGAATTCGTTAATTTTTAAAACCATCTCTTCAAAAATTATTCTTTTTTTCTATTTTTAATTATTTTCGGTTTTCTGTTCTCTGAGTGCTCTCCTGGTTTTTTGACAAGTCTTTTCCTTTCATTTATGAAGAGTGGACATTCTTTTATATCATGATCAAAGTTCTCTATCACCTTGCTACACTTGCATGTAGATGCCCGTGTTATTTTTATCTTGAAAAATAAAACGGGAATCTAACATGCCCTCTCAGGGCTTGGGAAGAGTGTTCCGGAATAAAAGTGGTCCGAATAAGATTTACGTTCTTAATCCGCTGATAGTATAACTTGTTTTGCCATCTTTATTCCACACTTTATTCCACTCCTGGTTTAAATTGGTACGTAAATGTTTCGAAATGAATGATTTTGTTATTTGAACAAAGGTGGCTCTTCGTTTTTTGCGGCTTCTTTCGCCAATTCATTTGCAATGTTATTGCCTATTGAGGAGCTGTGTGCTTTTACATAACTCAGCTTTATAATTACTGCTACATTCTCTCTAGTGACTAGTTTTATTTCGTTATATATTGCGTTTGTGTTAAGTGGGTTTTTTAGTCTTTGGAGTACCGACGAACTATCGATAAATAGTTGATGGCTATTGTTTGCTTTGTTGGTTATTATCAAGTCTATTGCCCTTTTAATGGCCATTAGTTCAGCTTCGTAGTTAGAACTGTATTTTGGAAGCTTAATTTTCTCCGTTCTTACTATTTGGTTGTTATCTTTGAACATTGCAAACGCTGCTCCTACTTCTTTTTCCGTCTTTGAACCATCCGCATATATACGGTAGTCTACTATTTCTTCTGTGGGAGAGATAATATTACCGCTTTTATTTGCTGGGTGATCTGTCCACAGATAGTATTTTTCATGATTTGATTACTTGTGTGTAGCTTGTCACAAGAAAATGTTTTGCCTTCTTGTAGTAATTCATAGTGTTAAATTGCTTTTTTAATTGTTAGATACACTGGCGGGATTTTTGCCATAATCTTTAAGGTTATGTTTAATGTTGTTTTAAACGTTTTCGTTATTATTAGTAACGGTAACCTTTCGATCGCCTGTAGTTTCCTTAAAATAGTTACCTTCCGAGTGTACCACATCGGTGCTGCGTAGGTAAGGATTCTTTCAATGCCTCTCTTAAACATAACTCGCTCTAGTTCTCTTTTTGGACTCTTGTCGTCGTTTAGCGTCTTGTTCAGTTTGTATATTATCTTAGCTATTTTTTAGATATTTAGAAAAGGTAAAACTGTTAACTTAATATCTATTATTACACCGAGTAACTTCATTTCGTTGACTGTTCTTATTCTGGGATGAACCTATTTGGAGTATAGGTGGATGGGTTTCATACTGTTTTCCTGTTATCATTGCTTGTGATTTCTCATTATTTATTGTTATTCCTTTGCTTACAGCCCAGCTATTAGTTATTTTTATTACTCTGTTTTTTCACCATCTTTTCTTGATTTAAACTGAACGATGACAATTATATCATCTGCGAAAGCTTGGAGGTGGGTTTCTTATGGGAGTTCTTTGCCTAGTAAGTCAGCTATGCTGATATTCTAGAAAAGTGGGCTTAGTGGTGAGCCTTGTGGCGAGGCCACGTCTAATGGCTTAATAACTTTAGTAGTGTCAAATTGGTAGACACTCTTCCCCCTTGAAAGTAAACCATGTGTTAGTTTAATGAAATTGCTGCACCATTTGTATTTTTCTAGTTTTTTTGTTACTGTAACTGGGTTAATAAAGTTGAATGCGTTCGTAATGTCCAAAGACACGATTAAGGTATTGGTTGTCTCAAGTTTCACTCTTGTAGTCCTCTTTTTTATTTCTTGTAAAGCCTCTATTGTTCAGTGAATATGAGTAAAGCCATACTGATATTTATTAAAAAGGGTATTTTAATATAGGTGGTGATATGGTCGGTCCTTACCTCACTTCTCCAGAACTTTACGTTGGATGTAATTATAGCTATTGGGCGAAATTTACTTTCGTCTCATGTCTCGTCTGGTTTTCTTTTGGGGATAAATATTACCCTTGATTCATTCCCTCTTTCTAGAAAATAACCGTTCATAAAGCAGGCTTTAAATATATTCAAAAAGAACTGTTTGTGTTTCCTGAAGATTGCTTGGATAACAGTGGTTTTAAGCTTGTCCGGTCCTGGTGTTATATCTTTCCTAATGTTATCCACAGCTAATGTTACTTCTTATTCGGTAAATGGGGTGCCTCTACTTCCAGGAGGCTCTCCATCCCCTGGACATTCCGTTTGATTACTACGAGTAACATTATCCCTGTTCGTTTCACCGTCTGGTGCTCCTGAGCTTGTGGTGTTTGTTCTGGGTACAGTTTCCCTAGTAAGTATTCTATTGCCTCTTGTAGATTTTATTATATCTCTCCATCTTCTTTTACTATGTTCTTAATGGTTACATTAGTCTTTAACTGATTTCGTGCAATTTTGTATGCCAAGCTGAAAGTATTTTTGTTAACTTTGACGTTAGTGCTTTCCAACTATTGTGTTTTGCTAGCTCTAGCATATTTTTATAGCATTCCTGCTCTTTGTAGTATTCCTTCTTATACTTCTCTCTCATGTCTCCTCTAGCTTTTTTGGTATTTTCTCTTATATGGCCTTACTCTTTTGTGTTCAATCTCTAACTCCATGTTTCAACTGTACTTCACTCTCAGTATCTCAAGCTTGTTATAAAATGTATTAATTACGTTTTCTGTTCCATCTGCCGTTCCAATCCTATTTTGTACTACGAACCGTACGTCGTTTGCTTTTCATCTATCATTCTAGGTTGACCTGTTAACGTTATTCCTTATACTTTTTCTATTTTGACTTTTTCAATATAGTTCTTGTTTATCTGTGGTCACTAATATTGAAAGTCTTTAAAACCTTCCACTCCTTATCCTGCAGGAATAAGAATTGCTGCATCATAGCTGCCCTTGGTGCCCCGTTTTTGCCGCACTGCACAAAGGACAGGTCACAGAAAACATACCTGGCTTGCCATGGTGCAATAAAATCAATGATCGGTGTCTTGTGGATATATAAAAATGACACTGCTAGCTCAGAAGATTCTGCTCTCACTCTGAGCGGGAACGTCATTGGAATAGATGGACTGTTTGAAAAGAGCTGCTGTGAGGATTCATCGTGAATGGTCGAGTTAAGAATGATTTGTCCGAGACATGATTTTAGAGGCATACAATAAGTCACTTTATATCCTCTGGCGATACGGGGACCATTTGTGGCACTCTGCATAGAGGCTTTCAACAGGGCTGGTGCGAAAGGCGCCACAAGCAAGGCGAAGCCCCAAATGCAGAACTGGGTCAAGCATTTTAAGTGCCGTTTTCGTTGCAGACTCATATACGACGCTGCCGTAGTCCAAGCGAGATCCTACCAGTGCAGCATAAAGACGCAGGAGTAGCTGCTTGTTTGCACCGTACGATTGGTGAGAGACGACTTTAAGGAGGAAGAAATTTTAGTTTGTTATTGAATATTAGGCCTAAAAACTTGTGCTCCTTTTTTACAGGAATCGACACGCCGTTTAGAGTAATGTCAGGGTCCACATGGATCCCACGAATACGGGTGAACACAAAGCAAGTACTTTTACGGGTGAACATACGGGTGAACACCACGCAAGCTAGCAAGTTTCTTCACGCTGAGCTGGACTTGACGTTCACAGAATGACATATTACATGATTTAAAAGATATTTGGACATCATCTACATAAACTGAACAAGAAATGCTTGGTGGCAATGCCTTACGGCGTCAGTTCATCTTCACTGCGAAGAGCGTGCAGCTCAAACCACCTCCTTGAGGACCGCCAATTTCCTGAACATGTACATTAGAAACTGCACTACTCATTCTTACACGGAAAGTTCGTTCAGACATGTAGCTAGAAAGAGTGCTAAGCATGTTGCCCGAAACACCGAATGACTTCAAGTCACTCAAGATGCCGTATCGCCATGCCGTGTCGTAGGCCTTTTTCATATCAAAGAAGACGGTAATGCAGAACTGTTTGTGAATGGAACATCTTTAAGGTAGGATTCCAACGCAACAACCTGATAATTGGTTGAGCGCCCCGCCCTGAAGCCTGCCTGGCAGCTCTCGAGAAGACCGTTGTACTCAAGGAAGTACACGAGCGTGCGATTGATCATCTTCTCGAAGAGCTTGCACAGGCAGCTCGTCAGGGCTATAGGACTGTAACATGAGGGGGACGACGGGTCCTTTGCCTCCTTCAAAAAATCCAATACTACGGCCTCCCTCCAAGATTTTGGAATCAGCCCCGAAAGTCATATTTTATTATATAGATGTAGAAGTGTTTCGAGTGTGTCTGCGTATAGGTGTTGTACCATTGTGTATGTGATGTTGTCTGGGCCTGCAACTGAGGGTTTACACGTGCTCAGAGCAGCCCTCAGCTCATGTATTGAAAACAGGGAGTTGTAAGAAGTCTGAGATTTGTTGTTGTCGTGTAGGGACTTCTTTTCACTAGAGTCTTTATATTTCGGCAAAGTGTTCATGTAGTGTGCTGAACTGGAGACGTGTTGGAAGTGTTGTGCGAGTGTGTTAGCCTGGTCTTCCATTGTGTCCCCTGTTGTACTGACCAGGGGCAGACTGTGTGTCTGTTGTCCTTTGAGTTTGCGTATACGTGTCCATACCTTGCGTTTGTCTGTGTATGAGTTTATAGATGTTAGGAATGAGCGCCAACTATCTCTTTTTGCCTCACGGCGCACATGTTTTCAGTATGCCTTGGCCCGTATAAACAAGAGGAGGTTTCCCGACGTGGGGTACCGACGGAGGATACCCCACGCCTTGTTCTGGGCATATCGCTTTTGCCTACAGTCCTCATTCCACCACGGCCTGCGCTGGTTGCGCAGAGGCGCGGGGGGAAAGGACTTTTCGGCGGCATCGACGATGTGCGCCGTGAGCAGTTGGGTAGCTTCTTCAACGTGTAGGTGTCCTATGGATGTGTGGTGTAGTTTGGATGTCTCTGTAAATGTATTCCAGTTAGCGCTTGCTCCATAAAACCTTTTATGGGAAGATGGACTGCTCGGGCCTGTACCTATATACGTTAGTGAAGTGGGGAAATGGTCACTACCATATGGGTCCGTGCCCACACCCCACTCAAGATATGGAAAGAGAATGCAGAACCAATTGCCAGGTCAAGATGTGAGTATGTTTTGTGACCTACGTTATGGTATGTAGGCTGTTTATTTTTGAAAAGGCATGCTCCTGAAGATGTAAGGAATTTCTCTATCAGGCGACCTCGGGCATCCATTTTGGATGAGCCCCAAAGAGAGTCGTGTGCATTAAGGTAGCCTGTTAGAATATACGGTTCCGGCAGCTGGTCAACCAGCGCCTCGAAGTCAGAGCTCACAAGTGCATAATCCGGACGAATGTAAATGGAGCACACCGTTACCAAGCTATTACAAATTATTGTTCGGCTGGCTACAGCCTCGAGGACGGTATTCATGTGACAGGGTTGCATGCTTAGGATTTTCGGGCGATTATGGCCACACTGCCAGAAGAGTGTGTGCAGCCATCCCTGTACTTTTTGTATTCCAGGTAACTATTCAAGAAATTTGTGTGTTTGTAAGTCAGATGTGTTTTTTGGACCCGCATTACACATGGCTGATTGCATGCAGAATCTCACGCACGTCGTCAAGATTACTCAGAAGGCCTCTGCAGTTCCATTGAACTAGGTTTTCTCTTCCCATTATTTAGTGTGAGAGCTACTTGAGTGTGTATGTTTATGTGTCGTCTTTCGGGGCTGTGACTCTTGGATTGGGCTTTTTGGGCCTTTCAGTGGGCTTGGACGTCGGAGGCCGCTCCTTGCGCTGCGTTGCAGGCAAGAACGGCACGACATCCATCTCGTCGTGCGATGTCCTGGGTGTGCCCGTCGAACCGGGCCCCCAAGAGTTGGCCGTCCTGCGGGGCCTTCGTTTAACCCGTCACCGCCGCAGGTATCGGGGGCACGCGAAGTCACACCGACGGTGCCGTTGCGGTGGAAGCCGGAGCGGGGCCCTTGGTATCCATGGCACCCTCCAACGCACTGGAGGACAGGGAGGCAGGGACATGAGCGGCACCGGTCCCGACGGAAGAGGTTGCCACCACAACCACTTCTGGCTCAGCGAGCGGTGCGCAGGCGGTTTGGGCCACCATAGGCAATCCAGGGGGTGAAGTGGGGGCGGGACCAAGTCCGACTCGCGGTACTGGCCCCCGCCGAAACCAGACGCCGCTCCGCCCCCCGGCGAGCTGCGTCGGCGTACCTCCCTTGAGGAAAAGAGGCGAACCTCTTCCGCGCCTCTGGGAAAATTATGTTTTCTGTTACCTTTAGATTGATTATTTTCTTTTCTATTTGAAACTTTTCGAATTTCCTGGAGTAGTCCGCATGTGGGCCCATGCAGTTTGCACAAGTGAAGATGTCAGAATTACAGTTGTCGGTGGGGTGGTCCAGGCGGCGCATTTCGTAGGCATTGTTTTGCCACGGCAAGATGTTGTACTCTGCCCGAACTGCTGGCACTTGAAGCAGCGGCACGGGTTCGCAATGCAGGGACGAATGGAGCATAGAATGAAGCCGGCGTTGATATGTTCAGGAAGTGAGGACCGGTTAAAGGTGAAGATAATATGTTTCGTGAGGATTATGTTATCATCCCTGCGCATCGTGATTCAGTGCACAGCTGTGACGCCCTGATGATTTAAACCTTCAACCAAGTCGGCATCTGTTTCTATATGACGATCTGCCTCAGAAATCACACGCTGGGAGCTGTTGAGGCTCTGGTGGGGTGTGACCCTGATGTCCAGATCATTGATGCGGGTTTGTGCAAGAAGAGTGCGGGCTGTTGTTAGGATAGAGTTCTACTACAATTTCTCCCGTCCAAAGCTTTTTAGCTTGATACTTTGCACCTATTGTGTTTTGCAGGAATTTCGAAACAAGGAATATAGACAGGGAAGCGACAGGTCTTGCTGAGTCTGCTGACTCTATCACAAGGAAACAAGCATATTTATTCATGGTTGTTGAAAAGCCAGTTTTTGGAAGGGGTTGGAAAGCAACTTCGGTGCGGCCCCTTATCAGGGACCGATCACGTCTGGGTGGGTGGTTAGAAAATGCCATATAGCATAACCTAAAAACAGTGAGACGGGGGTACTTTCTTTTTTGACCTTACCCTAGTACTCAAAAAGGTCCCGGAGCTCCCTGCCTGGTAGAGAGGCAGGGAGCCCATCGGCCGGAGCTTGACCAAGGCTCCGACGGCCAGCGTTTACGGCTTCTACCCTTCACCATTAAACACTTCGCCACGGTTGGCACCGGCTTATGTATGAGAGCTCGGGGTCCGCGGTGTCGCTGCTCACCGTCACCATGAATACTCACCGTGCCCCGTGCGGGGACGTCCCTCAGTACCCAAGACGACCGAACGCTTATGCTGCAGTAGTCATAGCAGCTGTCTCTGGAGATCTGTACCCAGCAGGTAGTTTCACAGCTCGCGACGGCCACCGAGACGAAGAGATGGTCATTACCCTGGCACTGACGAACCCAAGATATACCACCGTGCTCAGCGACTCGCGACCGGTGATCCTTAGCTACGCCACGAACAGAGTGCCCCGCAGTGCTGTGAGGGTGTACGGTGCCCTACCTTCCCGAACGACACCGGTAAATCTACGCTGGTTCCCGGTGCACGCGGGACCCCTGGGCCTCCGCGAGGGGCACAGCAGGAACGAGGAGGCCGACCGGGCCGGGCACTCGCTCACCTGTCGCGACGCGCCCGATGGACTGGCCTCCCCGCCTGTGCCGCTTCTATTCGCGGAGCCCGAACCCCTGAACACGTACCTGGACGTCCTCGAGTGGTACTGCCTCGGCCGTCGAACCTACCCGCCGCCTCATCCGAGGCTCCCAAGGGAAGAATAAGTGATATACAGACAGCTACAGACAAATTAGCTGCTAACCCCGGTGCTTGCAAAGCATATGTGTTCCGAAGTATACTCCAGTGATGTGTGCAGACTATGTGCGAAGGAGAAGGCAACGGCGGCAAACATCCTGTGGAACTGCGAACTCCATCCACGATAAGACTGCAAAGCCACGACGATCCCGACGCAGCTCAAGGCTGCTGCAAGAAGCGGTGAACACGCCACCCAACGCTTGGCCATCCAGCAGGTGATGGCTGCCCTCGACAGTCAAGCGGTCCGAAAGTGCACCCTCACCCCAGGGGACGCGAATAGGTCGCGACAGGGGCAGGCCGTCACGAAGTTTAGGCCGCGTCCTTGCTCCAGGCATCAATAAAGTTGTTTCTCCCTCTCTTCTTCAAATTCATCTTCCAGGCTGCTAACCGCATCTATGCTAGCCATGGCTGCATTACGCTCTGGTTAATTTTGATGCTAGGTGATGTAGAAGAGCTTGGTCTTGCTGTTTACATCAACTTCCTAGTCAATATTTTCGCTCTCTTGTAGTACGACCAACCAACCTTTCGATTCAATGGTCTGCTGTTAGGGTTACCAAGTAACAGGACTAACAGACACGCTCTAGGCTTGAGTTCTTGAGCTGCCGCTTTGCCATCGTAATGCGCTTTTTGCCTGATATTTTCCTTTTTTAGTTCTTATTAGGCAGTTACGCACGTTTTGCCCACGCGATTTTGAAGCTGCCTAAGGTATGTGTCGGAGGTTCGTGCCAGTTCTTCCTGCATGTCCTTCGTCTACAACCCTTTAAGGACTGCCATCGGAGCCCGGACATGTGGACTGTAGATTAACTCCAATGGCGAGAATCCTGTGCCTGCCTGGAGCACTGCTCTAGTTGGAAACAGCAATGGCGGCAGGTATCGGTCCCGAACTTCAGTATTTGTTCCCAATTTTTTTCCGCATTATTCCTGAACAAATTTGGGAAGACCTTTAGCAGATTGTATGCTGTCTATACACGGAATGTCAACCGCATCAGCGAGCCATGTGGCAAAGTCTATAATCGCCAAGATACACTTTTCTCCGAAGGAGGTTTCAAAGTGCTATGTTGTCAACAGCCATGCTCTGTAAAGTGGTCTCTATAACAGGCATACGTCCAAAGGGTACAAGGAAGAACTTTATTTCAGTGAAGTTCTCTGGCAGTTATTACACGACGACGAAACGTATTACATGCGCATGAACCTTCAGCCGCTAAAATCCTTGGTGCCTTTTGTCGGTTGTCTTCCGTAACCAGGTATATTGCCGCTCACTAGTTTGTCAAGAGGCCTGTTATACATTTTTGTGTAATCTTGCTGAATAGTAGAGCGCGTTTACTGTTATATACGGCCACTGGACCCGGTCCAGGAAAATTACGCTCGATGCTCCACCTGTTCGACAATCTTTCACAACAAATTCTCTCTTCACACTTACAGTAATGCTGCCAGTGTAACGAAGAGTGGCAATTGGCCTTCCGGTGGAATCCCCTATTACACCTGGTAAGCCAAGGGTCAAGCAAATTAACTTGGTTGTTTTAAGAGGTAAACTCCGGCTTTTCCCTCGCTGCCTGACACGCTGTTTTTGGGTCCATTGATCACGATACAGCTTTTGCATCGGTAGTCTGAACATAGCCAAACACACAAACTCAATCCCCTCTATCACTAAGGACACCGCAGAGGTCCTGTTGTGCGTTTAACGTCAGCGCTTAAACCTCGCGCCAGCACAACGTACATTCCATCTATCAGTATGGGCATAAAACCTATAGCTGCGCGTACACACCATTCTCCTCTCTCCTGCTATTCTCAACTACAAATCTGCGACACATGAACCGGCAGGCCGGTCATGTAAGCGTGCCTAGAACTGAAAAGACGCGATTTATAATATCCCCTGAAATCTCTCTGAAGAAGTGATATTAGCTCACACCGGCGTTCCAAGCGGGCAAGTTGCTGCTCATTCGCCACTACTGGACGAGGTGAACTTGAGGCGGTAACGGCGCCGCCATGAATGTTATTGTTTTTGCCCCATTACGCTCCTGATCGGGCAAAGGCGGCTTCAATTCGCTCTCTTCTTCTTCCAAACAAACCGCATGCATCCATCCCATAATGATATTGTGAGGTGGTGACAAGGTAAAGATGCAGCGAATATTAGACGATGGAGCAGCGATGTCTTCCCCTGGATGAACTATGTACAAATGGTTATGACAGATCGGGCTCAGTACGTGCCATGCACTGCTTTGTTCTCGTCCGCGGGGTTCCCTCGAGGTTTGTGCCACGTCCTTTTTCTGATTACCGCCGCAATATAAAACCTGGAATATCTTGAGCTCAATACTGTAGTACTATCATGAAGCTGTCCGTTTCCATCCCCCTCGTATGCATGTTACTCTTTGTGTAAGGTCGCTGTAAAACTGATCAAGCCGCACCCGAACCGCTAAATTAAGGAGGACAGCCCCACTACCCGCATTAAGCCATGCTTTTCTACATTTAAACCGGCAAACGGCGATGGCCCAAGCTTAGGCGAGAAAGACACCGGCGAGGTTAAGGTCAAGCATGCAATCCGAGGTCAAGCATGCAATCCAATCCAAACGAGGTCAAGCATGCAATCCAACTAGAAAAGTTTCTATTCCACCTCGAGAGATTGGCAGCTACTTGGCTAAATAAAATTTGAGCGTAAACAGCGACGGCGCGTTTTGGTCCTTTTAGGGGCAGCCCTTTAGGAACTGTTTCTTATGGTTCGCGGCAGCGGCGTTTGTTTATGTCCGCGTAACGGAGTGAGCGAACGCAGCAGCTACGAAAGAAACAAAACACAGAGGAGCGTTAAGCGTCGCGTGAGGTGGAGCACAACATGTGCAGCTGCGGCGTCACATTTCTCACAATCTATCCCTCAGATGTGTGATGAGTCGCCATCAAGGAGAACCCTCAGCCTGAGACTTTCCCGAGACGCTGTTCCAGTCTCCGCTAATCCAAACACGTGAAGTTAGCTCGGGTGGTTCAAAGACAATATGCAACAGATTCTCGCTGCTCCCTTTTGTGGGGCTACGCCGAAGCACGTGAAGTTTGCGCGGGAGGTTCAAACACGAATTGCAACATGCTGGCTGGTGGCGGCAGCACACTGCGAGGGATACGCAGAGTAGCGCACGCCTAATGGCCTTCGCTGATCACGCGAACACTTCCTGCGATGCTGCAGAAACGCGCCGTGACCGAGTACACTGCATCTCGCACTGCGCACAAATTTCATTGTAGGGAGTATAGTAATCGTCAAAGCATTTTTACCCTATCCGTGCTTCTGCTTATTTGCGCAATCATCTTATAACCGCCCTACCGCCATTACTTGCCGACTACGCAACTTTAGAAAGGGTCATCGGTGGAGGCGAGTAGGAAAATAGTTGTGACAGAGGTTTCAGCGGTTTTTAGGAGGAATCCCGGAGCGGCGCCGAGTAAATCGATGACACCGGAATGGAAAACTGGGGGGGGGGGGGTTAGACACATACTGCTTTGCAGTAAAAATACTGTAGCGGATGATGTGAAGTGTAAGAAAAACTGATAAGTTAACGAAGATCTAAGTTTTTTAAACTGAGGAGAGCGAAAAACATCTCATAAAAATTTTGCCCTTCCTGCTCGGAGGGTCTTAGCGATGGCATAAACCTGTTTATAAGAGCAACCCTTTCCAGGACTGTGGGAACGGTAACACAATAAAATCTTCTTTAAGGGCGTCTGTCACGAAATTATCTGATCTCTCACACATTATTATCTGATTTCTCACACATATCTGCGGAGGTTTATGTGTGAGAAATTGTGCACCGCTGATTAAGAGAAAGAAACAAATTTTAAGGACAGACCCACTCTTTATTAAGTATACCATACTAAAAGCTGATCAAATCTATTAATTCAAACTCTTGCAACACAATAAAAAATGCCTACATAACGTACTAACAGCGACACGAAGCACATAGCCATTACGCGAGCCTTTAATTCCACCACGTATAATCCGCACAAACTACGGTAAACAGACTATTTCTTATCAAGCTACAAAGATATTAAACAGCAGTTCTATGAAAATGAATTTTCTAAGACCATTTGTCCCATTCAAAAGCGGATGAAGAAAATGCCTAGTCCGGAATGGCACTTCATTCGCTACAATTTGAAATGTCGTTTGTTGTAAAATATTACTTCTTTAATATTTGTTGAACTCCAAAAAAGTTCCATTGAATGTTTGAATATTCAACTTTCATTTATGATATATTACTCATGCTGTGAACAAATTCACTGGACCCATTGTTAGAAATACATGTTTATTTTTTTCCGTACACTGTATGCTTCATTAACTTTTGTGAGATATATGCTTACCTAATGTTGGTTATTATATGTTACACGAATAGATACACTCCTGAAACGCTTTATCTATGCACTTAGATATATTGTAGTAGTATTGTGCTTCATTTTTTTATATGAACCCGTGTGATGTGATTTACTCTTTTGTTACGCTTAGTTTCTGCCGTTATATTTTCTATCTCGTTTTGCTGAGAGCGAGCTGTTTGAATCTAGATCCTTGGTGTTAAACTGTAAAGCCTCGGCTCCCTCTTTAAGCTGTCTAAGAAAAAATAAAGGAAAAAAAGTTGATGTTGCGATAATCAGCGACAACTTTAGGAGGAGTATTTGAGATTGGCGTGTCCAATGCATCCGACGAAATGGTAAAAACCAAAGAACCACTCACGCAGCTCTCTATAAAGGTGTGTGTTGTGGTTTGGTATCACCCAGAAGCCTTTAAAAGCCAGCTAGAGCCAAAGTGCCAGTATATCTGAGAAGCGATGGCGGATGGACCCAGCGTTTTAACGTAAAATTTGCATGTCTCCTAATGGACCGAATTGCGCCGTTGCGGGCAGCCCGCGGGAGGGTTCAACTGACGCTTTAACTTCTCATGCCATGATGTGGCGCGGATAGTTTAGGCTACCGTTTTGTTGTTTCGGAAACCTGCTGGCAGGTGCGAAAAACGTTTTTGAGATCCCGCCGGCTTTTTTCACCAATAGAATCAAATTATTGTGGCCTGCTTTGAGAATACGCCCAAGGGAAGACATTCTGCCTGCTTTTGGAAGCATCGGTATTCCTGTGATTGTCGCTATAACCTGGTCGCCATCACCGCAGGTAGGGAGACAGCAGTCGCTCCTCTCTTTGTATTTACAACAGACCGAGGTCGTACTGGCACGACGTGCACTCAATGGGCCTGTGCGCTCATTCGCTTTCTTGCAAATATGGGGTTGTTATCATACTCGCGTGCGCTACGACGCCGTTGTTGACAAGCACGCAGCAAACAGCTGTCCGCACAGAAAGATTGTAGAGGTGATAATGCGGCAAACACACATTATGCCGACCACACCCTTCAGCTGGCCCTAAAATACGTTGCCTTTACAGTAAAACCTTACCGCTTTTCAGCAATATGGAGCAACTGGCTGCGGAAAAATATGTAAAGCACTTCAACATCAGTTATGCCTTTCGCAACATTACCCCTTCAAACACATTTTCTGCGTTTTTGCAGCCACACCTTTCCATAAGGGCAATTTCCCGTGCAAGCCGGGTGTCATTCCCAAGCGTTGTAGTCCCACAGAAGGTCCCAGCGCCAGGCCGGGGAGCCGCTTGTACCTATTTTACCCGCAGTATTCCTGCGCCACCAAGGCACACGAATGCACATTCTTCCTTCCAGAGCCACGGTGGACGCTGAACTCGCAACCTTCTGTGGCACGACATGTCGCCGGGCTCTTTCGGCCCCCTCAATGGCGAAACGCGGTATGATGGCGTAGGGCTCCGACATATGGTGAAGGTTCAGGCCCTCTCCAAAGATTGCATCTTCTTGTCTTCCCTGCCGTTTCTTTGCTCTGTTTTTTGCCTTCAGTATGAACGAACTAGCCCGTCTTGGCACTTTACTGCAAGGGTAAAGACAAATCTTCAGGCGTGGATTCCCCTTCCAAGGCTCCGCACTCGACAAGAGACGCCTGTACACATTAAAAACCTGCAGTGCCCAGCGGTACCAGGATGCGAACCCTGTTCCTCCCGCATACGAGAGGAGTGCTTCACCTCTGAGACTTCGCTGCAGTTAAAACTTCTTGCGTTTTTGGCAGCCGCCACTTTCTACGGGGGCGATTTCCCTTGCAAGCCGGGTACACTTGTAATTTTTTCAGACATAATTTTGAATACAGAGAAATCTGATATATTGGGGCAGCCAAGACGGATAACAACATAATAAAAATACATACAATTCACCTAGCAAAAATAACCAGTAATCACTTCGCTTGTAGCCGCTTCAAATGTAGGCAATGGTTTTGCTATGAGTGCCAGAAATTTTACGACAACTTTGCAAGCTGCTCAAGGTCTTAAATGTATAAAAATCTCCTCAAAGCTGCATTCACTTTTAAAATTCAAGGCTCTTGGTTGCCGCGTAGATTCCAGGCATCAAGTTATTGTTCGGGTCTTCCCTAAACCTTATTTAAAAAGCCTTAATGGCACACCTCCGAACTCAGGTTACCCAAACAACAGGCAACCATTCTGCTCTAAAGACAGCACTTTGCTCTCACGATATTGTTTATAAGCACGATTTTCTTCCACTAACAGCGATATAAAGCTTTTAAATTGAAGGTAATATCTTCCATGTATTGGCCAACGGTACCAGATTGGGTAAATAGCTTTGGAAATTTTAGTTTGTTTTTGTCTAAAAACACTTTTTAAACCTTTTCTTCATTCTCCCACGGATTGGTTTTAGAAGAATAAAAAAGATCCAGTTGCAAAGATGCCAAACGTATTGGTGCTATCAAGCAGAAATATATAGAATTCTTATTGCGGGAAAAGACTGCAGGGGTGTGGTTTCTGATTCGTGTGAAAATAAACATTGCCTAAATGAAACTCTGGATCTTCAAAAGTTGGCGTTCAGCATGCTTCAATTTACATCTTTAGACGGCACCTCGCCCTTACACACCTACTGATTTTACTTTGACATATTGAGTGTTGGTATGGACTTTCATTTTGAAGGATTTGTTTTATACAAAAGGATATATTTGTCCTGACGTAACCACAGCATATATTGGTTTTTAGATTTTTAGGGTAAGTACCTTTCTTCATCAGGTCACTGATATAGGTTGTATTCAACGGCGCCGAAGCATGCGGCTATCACTGGTTACGCCGGGTTTCGGCGATGGTGGTATTTCTTCATGCTTGTGCCCGGAAAAGCACAGCACATGACAGCGGTTGTACAATGTTTCACTACGAACGCAGCAGTATGCCTCGACGCCACACACTATTTTCTGAAGTACATCTTATACGTAGGGTTTCGCCAGAAAAGGAGGGCTGTTGGAACAGGCTCCCCTGCGCCTGGTTTACTGCGTTCTCCTTATTAAATACTCTACAAATTACCATACCTTCCGCCAACCCTCTCTACCACTCAGAAATTGGATGTCTCGCTGAGGAAGGCGTATCGACATGCCTTGCTCCTGCCCCTACACACGCCCAGCGACAGGATAGAGCAGCTAGGCCCCCACAACACTTTTTCAGAGCTAATTAAGGTAAACAGTACGTATCAACAAACTCTGCTGGCAGCTTCTCCCACGGGGCAGTTTGTACTACACTCCGTGAAAAAAACACAACCACCACACCGAATAAACCCATCCCGAACTGACGCAAAACCAGATTATACTTGCGAATCAAACCTCTCCCTGGACATATGAACCCAACGTTTCACGTGGTCGTCGCATGGCGTGGCGAAGGCACACGCCCGAATGCATCCCCCGGCTCCACACACATTATACACAAATACCACGCCCTACCATGGCAACAAGGCGCATGTAAGTTTGCTTGTAGGCATCTCGACGCCCATCGAAGCCACCATTCAAACCCACCACACTACGACGGCGGAGAAGGCGCCTATTTCCCTGGCGATGTCTCATCACCCGAAACCAGCCTACGTTCTGTCTGATACCCATCCAGCTTTAGGACACTTTCTTCGGGTTGAAAATTCCCGGTTGCACTTACGATCCTCGCAAATAACACCCCTACCCATCCCGCCACCCTGATAAGAACCCCAGCCCACACGGGAGTAGGCGCGAATGAGACGCTGAAAGCACGTGCTCGCGAGCTTTCTCATCGAGCCGCCGTTTATTTTCCGGCTAGAAACGGTACCCCTCAGCAGAGGCCACAAACCCTCCTGACTTTCAGATACCTTGCTTTCCGCTCTCGCCTCCTCCCCAGAAGACCCTCACCCTAAGCCCAACCTCTCACCACAGCCGCCCTCTTATTGCAACGGCTTCAAACGCGCACCTTTCCATTTCGCATCATGCTAACTCACACCCATACTCGCCTCTTCGCTATCCCTGCCTGTTCTCCGTGTGGGGTGCTCGACAGGCGCTATCTTGCGCTATTAGAGCGTCCCAAGGACCCTTTCCACCTTCGCTCCTCACCACCCATCTGGGGTCAGTGGTTGCACCTCTCGGGAGGGTACAGTCAAGAGCTTGTCACGGCGCGAGTACTGGCGGTCGCGGACGCCCTCTGGGCTTCTCCCACCCCACTTCCCTAAACCTGAGATTCAAATGAAGTTTGCTCTCTCTCTCCCTCTTTGTGCGCCGTGAGTAGTTCAGAGGCTTCCTGAATGGGTAGGTGGCTTATGCTGGTCCAGTGTAATTCTGATTCTGATTGTGGGGTTTAACGGGCCGACGCAACGCAGGTGAGGAGGCACGCCGTAGTGGAGGGCTCCGGATTAATTTTGACCACCTGGGGGTCTTTACCGTGTGCCGAAATCTAGTACACACGGGCGTTTTTGCTTTTCGCCTCCATCAGAAAAGCTTCCGTCGGGGCCAGGAATCGAACCCGCGACCTCGTGCTCAGCAGAGCAACGCCTTAGCCACTGAGCCACCGCTACGGGTGGTGGTGCAGTGTAGTTTAGATGTCTCAGTCAATGCATTCCAGTTAGCTCTTGCTTCATTGAACCTAATATGAGAAAATTAACTGCTTGGGCTTTAGCTATATATGCAAGTGAGGTGGGAAGTGGTCACGGCCATATGGCTCAGAGCGCACACCCCACTCAAAAAAAGAAAAGAGAACTGTGGAGCCAATATCCAAATCAAGATATAAGTGTTTGTTTCGTCCTATGTTATGGTATGTAGGCTGTTTCTTTTTGAAAAGGCATCCTCAAGAGGTTGTTAGAAACTAGAGGATGGTAAAATTGTGCGCATTAAGCTCGGCTATGACGATGCATGGTTCGGGCAGCTGGTCAACCAGCGCCTCGAAGTCACGCCTTAAAAGTGCAAATTTAGATGGACGGTAAATGGAGCACACCGTTAACAACCTATAAGGTACTAGTGTTCAAATTGCTACAGCCTCAAGGACAGTGTTCACTGTGGTTGGGTTGCATGCTAAAGATTTCTGGGCCATAATTGCCACACTGCCAGAAGAGTGTGGCTAATCATCACCTATCGTTTCCTAATGAAAAATAGCAATTTAAGAAATTGGTGCGTTTGGAAATAAAATATCTTTCTTGGACACATTACACTCCCTGGATCAGCACGTAGGATCTCGTGCACCTAGTCAAGGTTAATCAGAAGGCCTCTGCAGTTCCAATAAACGATGTTTTCTTCTCCCAAAAGGTGTTCAGAACGAATGGAATATGTGCGTGTTTACCTTTCGAATTTTGGGGTTTCAGCTCTTGGAAGGGGCTTTTATAAGTTCTCTAATCACCTGGATGCCGCAGCCTGTTCCTTTCGTTGGTTTGCAAGCCGGAACAGCTCGAAGTGCATGTCGTCGTTTAGAGCCATGAGTGTGCCCTGCTAACTACACTTTTTCCGGTGCCCTTCATTGTATCCGCGACCGCCGAATGCGTCAGGAGCGCCCCAGGTGGCCGAGGGGTTGCGACGGGGTGGGGGGCGGCCGTGAGAGCCTCCGTCTCCATCTCATCCGTGCCCTCGCATATGCTTTGGGTTGGTGGAGAGGAAACAGTGGATGCAGCGGTGTTTCCAACAGACGTGCTTTCTACCACAGCCGCTGCTGGCTTAACTAGAGGTGTTGGGGCGGGACGGGCCACCGGGGCCAGGTGCGAGTCGCGTACTGTGTCCCCGCCGAACCCAGACACCACTTTACCCCCCGGCCAGCTGCGTCGGGGTATCTCCCTATGGGGAAAGAGGCGAAACTCTAGCGGGCCCCTGTAGAAGGTGAAGTTTTAGATGTGTAGGCTGTGCTGGCTGCCGCTAAGGAGGTAGGCCGCCAATGCCCACAGATAGCGCATGTCCATGTGGCCGAACGGGCCAGTGCCGCGGAGTAACGAGACGCAGACACAGTGTTGGCGTTCGAGCCTGGAAGCAAACAACGTTCTCTTCTTTATCAGACCACGCAACAGCGTAGCGATAACGATGCTGCTGTTGCGGTTGCTGCTACAGAAGGCCTCCCCACTAGCGAGGAGGTTGAATGTAGCGATGAAAAGTGCTGAGAATGGACACGAGCTGTATACACAACTGTGTAAACACGTTAACTATGTGCAAATGAGATGACAGACGATATCGCTATCAGCACAGATATGTACGAACGATGTACTTGACAATCGATATCTGTATTCCTAATGTTCATGCCCAGTCTGCGTCCGTGCAGCGCCGGTAGCCACAGAGGCAGGGAATTTTCGAGGCCTTGGCTGGGAGTGTGGCAGAGGTCTGCCCGCGTGACGCCTGATGCTGTTCCGCGAATTCCGAAGGTCGTAGTGCGTAAGTTTGTGAATAGAGACTCTTGGATGAGTTGGAGAGAACATGATGATACGGGTATGCGCTCGAGAGTCAGCCGGTGGAAGGAGAAGCCTGGCTCTGGGATATTGCGGATGTCGAACGTCACCTATTCCATCCGCAGATAGCTTAACCATGAAGGTGTAGTATTTTGGCCTATATGAACGGCCAATGGCTCAACCACACGCTCCCCTAGCAATAGAAGCACGCGATCATTACGCTAATCCCAGAGCCAGGGAAGCAACTCTTCTTTCAAAACCTGCGCCCAATCTCGTTGATATAATGTATGGGTAAACTTTTTTGAGCCCATACTGCAAGATAGAGTCAACTGATACCTAGAACAACACCAGGTGTAGCCCCTAATATGCTAGGCTTCCGACCAAACATTTCAACGTAGGATGCTCTCTTGCAATACCATCACGACCCACATTTACACCCACCAAAGGTAGACAACAGCACACTTCTATCGATGGATTTACACAGAGTTGTTGACAGGGTTTCCCAAAAAGAAATTCTACAAGCTATCTGTAACTTAAAAATTGGACTCAACTTGTACCAGTACGCTTACAACATCCTATCCTGTCTCACAGCCAAGATTGGACTAGGATCGATGCGCTCCGAACCTTTCTCCATGCCGAACAGATTGACACCACAAAAAGCCGTGCTGTCTTCACTGCTTTTTAACATCACCTTCATCACCCTGGGCAAAGTCTTCCTCACCATTGCCTCCCTGCGCAGCATGCTCTACGCAGATTTCGCTCTCTGGGTGACACGGGGATATGAGGGCCACATTGAACACACTTTACAAAGAGGCCTGGACACCGTGCTAAGGCACACAAAACCCCAGCACTAACTTGCTCTCCCACCAAATCCGCAATGCTTATTGTTACCCCACCAGGACAGAAGCCGTCTACTACACCGCCAAAAATTGTCAGAGTCAACGGGGATCACATACCAGTGGTCCAGCAGCTCAAGATCCTGAGTCTGATACTCACACACAACCGCTCACCTCACCGATCCTCCAATACATGCGTAGACACGTTGCGCATGTCAGATATCTTATACGCAGGGTTTCCACCAGAAACAGAGGGTTGTTGGAACAGGATCGCCTGCGCCTGGTGTACTGCGTTCTCCATAAAAAGATACTCTAACATACCTTCTCCTAACCCCTTCTACCACTGGTAAATTAGATTCCCCGCTGAGGAGGCCTATTCAAAAGCGTATGCGCCACCCCCTACACGTTGCGTAGTGACAACTTCACACTGCAAACTACGCTTAACTATCAGCATCACCTACGCTCGCACAGCGACAACCCTCCAGGTCCAAGCTCTTGAACCTGGACCGATTTAGAGCGGAGTGCCCAATTCTGCCCCCCGCGGCAATGCAGCAGGACCTCGATGACTGGACCACTCAACTATTAAAGGCGCAGAAAGATGCAACTACTAGCCTTGAGGCCCCACCAGTGACCCAGTATGTAGAAAATCCGTAACACATTTGTAGGAAGCCCACAAGTCTGGAGGCTCATTGGCGTAAGCACAACCACCGGCGAGCACTCAAGAACAAACAAAACAACATTCGTAAAGAAATAGCGTCTTATGCGGTTTGCCTTGCAAGAAATCACTGGCTTGACACTTGCGTTGCGCTTGAGGTCAGCTAGGCATCCAATTTCCGAGTTGTAGAGCGGGTTAGGAGAAGGTATGGTAATTGGTAGAGTATTCTATTTAGTAGAACGCCGTCACCCTGGCGCAGGCGATCCTGTTCAACAGGCCCTTTGTTCCTGGTAGAAACCCTACGTATGAGATGTGTGATTGGTGCAGCGTGTCTACCCCACCTGGACAGAAGCCCTCTACTACACCCATATAAATCTGAGATTCAATGGGGATGGCATCCCAGTGGTCCAGGCACTCACGATCCTGTGTCTGACACTTACACACAACCTCTCACGTACAATAACCCTCCAGTGCGTGCGTAGACACGTTGCTCAGATCACACCATATAAGTAGGCTTTAAGCAGAAACAGAAGGCTGTTGGAACAGAATCGTCTGCTCCTGCCTCACTGTTTTCTCCTTAATGGAATACTATACCAATTACCATACCTTCTACTAACCCCTTCTACCACTCGGAAATTGGATGCCTGGTTGAGGAAAGCGTATTGACATGCCCTGCTCCTGCCCCTACACACCCCTAACAACAGGCTAGAGGAGCTAGGTCCCCACAACACCATTTCAGAGCTAATTGAGGCTAACAATACGTCCCAACAAACTCGCTGGCAGCTTCTTCCACAGGGCAGTTTGTACTACACTCCGTGGGTATAAAACTGTCATCCTACCAACCGTCATGAGCCTTTGGTAGAGAACTTTAAGCTGAGCATTTCAGCACACTGCCTGTCATCAGTCGGGACCTGACACGTAACCCATGTCATCAAAAAAAAATGTGAAAATAAAAATTGTGTTGCATTAAATATAGAAAAGTTTGGCAGCATCACCCTACAAGCAACGTATTGAAGTTGTTTTTGCAGAGTCGATGGGAGTTGCCTCTGCACCAGGAATGCCCGGTGCCTGGCACGTTTGTTGTGTTTCAGCATAGACACCCATCCTAGACGTTCGAGGAACGTCCCTAGAGATATCATAGCATTGTCTGAATTTATATATTGGCGAGAAGTGACGTATGGTGGACAACCGTCGAGCACAAAATTGAAAGGACATTGAGCGAACGCCAGTCCAGTCAGTCAGAACATAATTTTCCCGCTCTCTCGGACACAACTGCTGCTCTAGCATAAACTATCTTGGGAGAGTACTTATTAGGTTTTGCCGGATCTTCCTAAGGAGCAATGCTACATGTTTTGCAACTGAAGGTAATTCCATCACAATGCAATATATTCCAGGCGGCAAGCAATTTAAACCAAGTGTCGTTTGATTTATTCAAAATGCTATCTAATATATTTATGTGGTAGCGCATTCAATCCAAGTGCCACTATTTTAGACAACGCGCTATCCAGATTAACCCAGTTTTTTGCGAAATCATTCGCACATTGCAAAATTTAATGCGCCTGGTGTGGTGAAAACATGGTGTGTGTTTATGCAGTATATGCAAAATGGCCTATGCACACGTCAAATTGCATATTTAGTAAGAGGCGCAGACAAGGAAAGGCCATTGTTGTAATAGCTGGTGCCGTGGGATCATTGTATACGAGATCGTCAGAAGTATCGTCATCCCGCCAATTTTAACGCTAGCAGACTTTCAGAGAATTGTTGATAGTGATAGGGAAGCATGGGGTGCATAGTGATAGGGAAGTATGACAACCAAATCGTGCGGGAAATTTTAGAAGCCAACGAAATCTTAAAGTTAGGACAACAATGCGGAAGCATTCCATCTATCTCCCTCTCAGATAAGGAGTGTCAGTACTTGGCGCAGCGCACCCCTCCCGTAAATGAAGATTACTTAGGCATGTCCCACGGTTCGATTGCGACCATGATTTTTGTTACGTCATTTGCACTTATCTTGTTTCGTCATGACCACTGTGAGTTTTTGCCTTCCCATAATTCTTATCGTGAGACGTCTAGGAATACGTGATGTATCTATTACTTTCATGTTATCATGTATAAAAACTTTTCTTTTCCTTCTCCTTTTCTACTTTTTCCTTTTTGTTGTTATTGCCAGTATTCCTACAAAACCGCTGGCAACCGCAATAAAATTTCAGTTGTAAGTCAGCGCTGTGTCCGTTCCTTCTTTTTTTTGTGTCCTGTTTTATTTACGCTGTTACCAAGCAAGAGAATTGTTATGCGACCAGGCGGTACTTCTGATGCGACACGAACAGACGATATTGCAATTTCGTAATATTATAAACGCACTGCAGAAAAGCATTCATTGAAGTTCACTCAAGGTTCAAACGGTGTTTAAGTAATGCGTTTTTATGAAACGAGCTTCTGAGAACATTGTTACGCGAGGAGGAGACGGTATTTTTTAAGTGAGCAATCGACGCCTTCTCGGAGGTGTTCAGCACACAGCAGGTAGCACCAAGGAATTAAAAATTCTCTCTTGGTCTGCGCGTGTTATCACATGTCCACTGAGCTGTGCACATCAGATAATGTGGACATAATGGATTAATAAACGCCATGTTTTCACGCCACCACGCAAAACCAAGTTCGTATAAGCAGCTCCTAATTTCACAAAAAAACGCTTGTGAACAGCCTTCCGCTGCCGAAATATTTTGTTAGCAATCACAATAAATTAGTTGGAACTGTCTTTTGCACATGTTATAATTTACATCTTACTTGTAATGAATTAGATGATGCTTGGAATAATTTGGCTGGCACTGGGAATAGTGTACGGCATTTGGAATAAATTGAGCGGGAAAAGCTGTAGTTGTGATTGACGCTCATTGAAAGTGACCAGAAGAGTTGTAAATAAAGAAACATCAGCTTAAAAAATGACTTTTTCTGCCGTCTCTCTCCACACACAGTTCGTAAGTAGAAGTCGCAGATTATCGCCGAAATATAGGTAAGACCCAAGATTCAATTGTGCCTTATTTAATAGTTGCATGATTTATTAGTGCCTTAAGTGGCAATGTCAGGCAGAGCACTTCGTTCAAGCATTTCAACCATCCCTGAGAAAATCTTATGGGCAACCAGCGCAATCTGCTCTTGCATATTGCATTTTTGCATACTGTAACAGCCCCACACTTCATGGCAAGTGAAGATGAAGCCGTATTGCTTTTCGGAAGACGTCAGTGCACCAGATTCGACACTACAAGCAGTAAAATCGAATACAGGTCCTTTAATGCAATTGGGCTGATCAAAATGGTTTGCGAAACGTCTTACTCTGATTGAGAGGCTGATGGCGTTAAATGCAAACGTGGCGAGAAGTGGTAGCCGGGAGCCGTTCTCCCTCATTCAAGACCACGGACTTACAAATTGAATTTCAAGATTTCGCGAGGTGTGAATGAGTGTACTCGCAGAACTAACCACGTCATTCGTGCGCCGGCTGAATATTATACGGCTCAATCATTGTAACCAATCTACAGCAGCTATGACCACTTTAGCTTGCCATGGGTCGTGACCTTCAATGTACCACCGTGCACATCTGGATGCAGTGGAGGTACCCAGTTCGATAGAGGCAGCTGATGAATCTTGCCGGCCGTAGTTATGCTATCTGGTGTTATTATGTTAGGTCCTACGGTACATTGTTTTGCGCAACTCACAAGACATTACGCGTCGTTGCTTACTGTCGCTACATTCCGCAACGTCACCCCCAGAAGCTACAAATAAACTCACCCACCAGCGAGCTATCTTTTTAAACCCCCTGTTCACCATAGAATGAACTCGTTCTGTTTTGCGACGTGGTGTGTCGGTTCTAGTGAGTCCTCCGGGCATTAACACCCCAAATAAGTACAATAGTATGCTGAATCTGATGACCCTTGTTTTGGTGCACATTAGAATTGCGTGTAGATGGTTTTACTTTGGTGGCAAGAATTGGTTGGATGACTTTGTTCTTTTGGTGTTTTTGGTTTGAACGCATGACGATCTAATGGAGCACTTTTAGTGAAGGTTGTCCGCCCTTTAGACTTTCGCGTTTCTCCGTACTTTTATGAGGGATGGTATTTTTGTGCTACGGTGGGAGTAATTCATGCCACAATGAATGGTCGTTTCGATTCTAAACAATTGTGCAACGTAATGGCAGCCAATAGATAAATTAGGGCACTTCATACCTTGTCCCTTTAAATTGTTGGATGCGCCAAAGCATGGTATTGCGGTTTGGGTACATTGGTGGTCAGATTCTGGGCACTGCTGTTCTCCTTGTTTTGGTAATAGCATGCTTGGTAAAGTTTGGCTTACGTTGCGTCATGAGCCTCTAGTCGTGTTTCTGGCCACATCGTGTTAGTTTCGGGGCACCGGGCTCAGCGAATATCGTTAATCACAGGTTTTGTGCGTCGTTGCATTGTGTAGCAGTTTCAGTTTGTTAACCTTAGAATAACATCGCCTCTTGAAGTTGGTACTGTCAGTGTTTTCTTCTTCGCCTGGAAAACTTTTTTCATACTAAGCCAGCGCTGCAACGGAGGTTAAGCGGTCTCTATAGAAAAGGAAAAGCAAATAGTTCAAGAGTGACGAGTATCTTGCGGCTTCTGATATGTACTTGTCGGTCTTGCCGCATTCTCCAGGCAACGTTGAGGTTTGGCCACAGGGAGCCACGTACCTCGACTGTTTTAAATACGCAGCAACAATTTCTGTGGATAGTTACAGCACAGGGATAGCTGAACAGGGAACGATCTCGCCCCTCTTCGTCCTTTTCTAATCGGGGTTTTGTAGACGAAGTGGCCAGCAGATAAACCATGCCCATTTTTAGTGGCACTTTTTTGTGATCAAATTCGTAATAGAAGCAACGGAAGGCTTTCATGTCGTAGCAAAGAGTTTTTTTATTTGCCCGCAGATATCGGTACACACTGTGTTTAGACTTGTGCGTGCAAGTACTTCAGCCAAACTCTAGCGGCATTTAGAGGAAGAATTGGCTTGGTGGTCTTACTGCTTGGAGCGCATGATATGGGTTTCTTTCGTGCCGTATCTTGGGCGAAAAATTCAGCAACAGTTGTGGTTGCAATATTACTAATCGCGTAAAAACCTCTTGGTTGGTTGGTTCGTGCAATAAAAAACGTGGGTTTTTTCTCTTCCATATTAACGTCAACTCACCAGAAGAGCCATTTTGTATTTCTCAGCAACCGCTGCAACATCTGCCATAAAAACTTATGCCGCCTTTCGGCATAACAGTTGCGAACACCAATAAATTTCGTCCTAAATTTTTTCACCAATGCGATAGAGCTCTTACGGTTCTCAAAGCAAGTTCCAACAAGATAGTTAGGCAAGAAAAACATTGACCAGCAATTTTTCATCGTGAAGTTTGTTAAAACACCGGTCGGGCTCCTTCTTTACGGGTCTGGAGAAGCAAAGACCCATGGTTATGGCGAATCACCACGGGCCGGCTTCAGGGCCCTGGTAAAAAAAGACTTTGTGGACGAAAGCGAAGCTCACCGCGTATTCTATTTTATCTTCCTATGGTAAAATTCAAATTGGGTTGGCGAGCTGACTTTCGATGGGTGGCTTGTGTTTGGCTGGCTTGGGGTGTTGCATGTGGTCTAGAGTTGCTGAGCCCCGCACCTCTCCAGATCTCTTGCCAAAAAAAGAAAGCAAGCTTCCTACACAACCTAACGTTCTTACAGGTTATAGCAGTGCCTGTGCTACTCAACATAATCAAATATCAGCAATGAAGAAGTCATCAACATCGTAACATTTATGAACAAGTGTCGGCGAACAGAAGGGTTTCCTCTATGATTCATAAACTTCGTCTGTTGCTCTCTGATAACTATAAAGATGGGCTTATATACCGAATATTTTAAATACGCAGGAGTACTATAGCAAAAATGCACCATTTTTTATGAAATGAGATGACCTTCTTGACATACACATGGATGCCAGATACGCTCGTACGCAATTGGAGGGATCGGTTGCAGTGGGAATGTTTTAAAAACAATAAAAGTTTTACGTCGCCTTTTATTTTAGCTTCAAGTAAGGACGAAACTAACATTGAGAAAAACATGCCCGGGAGATGTGAGGCATGGACCTTAGCTCAACTGCTTCTTGCATTTAGGTCGCTGTGGTTCCAACCTGTGAAACCTGTCTCCATTGCAAACTCGGCTTTTATTTGTGTTCAGTAAGAGAAACAACGTTAATTGGTTTAGGACTGTATTACATTGTCTCGTGCAATGTGCTTCCAATTCTGTAGCATGTGATGCCAGGCAACTATTTTGCCAGCAACTTCAGGCAATTTTTTAGGGGGGCCACTCATAGTACCTATAATAAATTGCGGAAGTACACTGGAAGCTTTAGCCAACCTCATAGGTATGCCCACAAAAAACGACAAAATAGTCGCGGTTGACGTTGACTACAGACAAGATGGGTGGTTACAGCCAGGCGGCGGCCATGGAAAGTACCTAAAAAGACACAGAATGCACGATCGCTACAGCACAATGTTCATGCATATTTTATTTATAGGCCTTAAAACATACTATATTTTCCTTACAGCCTGTTATTAAAAAGAACGAGCGCCTGCACCATACCATTTGTTCCCAATCAAGACCTCGTACCTCATTCAGAAAAAGATATTATCAGAAAATCAGAAATATTGTTTTAGAAAAAAATAAGATGTTTATTTCGAAATCAGCAATTATTTGCTGATCACAAAAAACTATTTACTGCGGTCATTTTCCTTACGTATAGTAGAATCAGCCCGAAATGTCTCCGGCCGTTCAAATAAGCATAAACGTACTTAGCTGACCATTTTGTGCGTCGTCCACAGCGAGCCTTTTAGCGCTTCGCCACCTTCCCAATCCAAAAACTAGTTGCGAAAAAAAATGGTCTGACTGAGTAGCTCTATTGGTTTTTAACACCTTTTGAAATAGGTTTTACAACCAAAAATACGTTAGCAGAGGAAGCTCCAAGTGCAAGCAGTAACAAGGGAAGGGCTAATAGACAAAGGACACAATCGGCATTGGCAGTCTCACCTTTATGGAATAATTAAATTTCGCTTCTGTTCTTCCTGATGAGTGATGAGAACAAAATAGCGAGGTTCTTTTGATACTCGGGCCGAGAGGACGGTCTGGGCTTGCCCCAATGACCAATTTTCGATGCTTGAAAAAGGTGAGAAGGTCAGGACTGCCTTTGTTGCTGGATATTAGGTTTATTTGCAGTGTTTACATAACTACAAGTATTTACATCAGGATAGAATGACGGTTACATTGTCCCTCTGCCCACAGCAGCCTGTTTGGCCAAAACCTAGACTTAACTAGATCTCCTCTCGACTACCCCAGACAAAGCCTAACACTCCACTTTTGATACCAAAAACCACGCCTCCAAAGGGGGCGTACAAGATAGAGCGAAAACCCCTGTCAAAACAATAATATGAGCCATTGATTGGCCACAACAACCAGCCAATCCTACACACGTGCCTACCTTCAGTCACGTGACCCAACACTCTCTCTCATGCACTCGTAATTCATTTCCCATGACGTTGTTGCAACCAACCAGGAAGTACAAGACATGTGCGACCTAAAGGCACTGATCACGCGGAGTGGACACACCATTACGTTGAGCGGGCGGCATCTGCTCAAAAGCCAAGCCGAAGGCTTAGAGCGGTCACCGCGCGGATAACATCTTCCCGCGTCCACCTTGCCTCCTTGTCTGTGTGCGCGCCGCGACAATAAGGGAGTCCTTGCCAATCCCCTCCCAGACTAAGCGACGCCGCCGCCCGCCTGACCAACCCACGGCAGGAACCGCTGCAAGATCAGGCATCCATCTTCGAGGCGAACCACGCATCAACGAGCAGCGCCGACGCCTGCTTCTCAAATCCTCCCAAACCACGTTGCGCGCATTTTCGACACTAAGAGACACCATCCTTTCGCTTCCGGTATGCTTGCCATGACGAACAACCCAGCCACCTCGGGAAGGCGTAATGTCGGCAAGCCGTCATGGCGGTGTGCGCGCCGTCCGAGAGGGAGCCCCGCGCCTGACGTGTTTCAACTACTGTGCCTCCATCCGCCGTTTGCTTAGACCGCCCGCTCGAGCTGACCGCATACCAACCCGACAGAGCTACTGAATCTAAGCACCCGTCTTTTGACCCACACAAGGAAGGGACACAAAGCATGCTCTCAGCGGCTCCCAACTGGGTGTCCCTACGGCTGCATGAAAGGAACACCGGATAATAACTATTCAGAGGAGGATATGCCGATACATGAGCTACCGCCGGCTTTAATTATTTAAATGAGGAGCCCTAATTTAGCAGGATTCACAATATATTTGGCCCCGTAAAATGTCTAGACGAGCCGTCGTTCCAGCTCCTCGAAGCTAAGCACCAGGAGGATGAAAGCTTTAACTAACAATAAACCGCAACATAGAGAACTTAGAATGCTTTAATGTTTCCTGTGCTGAGAATGACCAGCACACACAATATTTCTTCTAGAAGCTGATGGCAGCGTGAAACAATGATTCTTGGGAACAACGCAAATAGCAATTATTTATTGCACTAATGACCATGTGTCCCCATCATTACAGCTGGAAAATGCACTATTCACCAAATATATCAGTAGCTCTTTTTTTTCTGTGGAAACACTAACACCTTTGAAACTGTAATTTGGTTCTGTACACCACGTTATATGCACGAAAACATTATATGTTGTACATTAGGCTAAATGCACAAAAATGTTTCCTCAAATAAATTACCGTTTTTTTTCTAGGAAGCACGACATGTAAGATACACCTATTTTTATAAATAATAACGAATGCTTGTACACTTGAGCAAATTTTTTACAGCAATGCAGTATATGCCTCACACCCCAATCCCGAGTTTTCATTCCGGAGAAGCCGATTTACTTGCGCACCTCCCAGGGCTACGCCTCGCCACTGCCGACCCTTGTTTAAGGATAGTCCTCACAACGGTTATTCCTCTCGCCACCAGCTATGGCTTTTGCAAGTAGCGCAGTCACCTGAAAGTAGCCGTAGCATCGTTATAAGTTAATTGCGGTGCATCAACAGCAGCGGGAATCGGTGTAAAAACGATCCTCTATATCGCAACCGCCCTCGCCTGGAATGAACCGCGACCATTTCCGCCCCAAATTCTATCGGGAGCACTAGGTTCGGGTCTACACCATTTGAAAACAACTTGCCCGGTTGGAACGCTGGTGTTAGCACACAATCTTTCGTCAGATTGAGAACCGATTCCAGCTACATCGTCGCGTCAGCGGCCTCGTTGACCATCTGGTCACAGTGTCTTCTGGCGGAAGGATAATACTAGTACATAGTATGCCCCCCTCCACGTGGGGCACCTTCAGTAATCATGGTTGCGATATTTTTGACACCGTGGACCCCGACCCGCAAACATAAGCTGGAACCAACCGCGGCGATGTGTTTTAAGGTGAACAGTAGAAACCTCATACGGTGGCCAGTCGGAGCCCAGGTAAAGCACCGCCGGATGGGCTTTCTGTCTGTTTACAAGGCAGCGAGTTCCGGGACCTCTCTAGCAAACAGGGTAAGGCTCGAGAAGAAAGTACCTCTGTCCCCTGCTGTATACTATAGCGTATGATGTATTCTACCCCCAACCAAACGATGCCGCCCTGAAGAGGGCTCGCACTGAAGTATTTGCTTTCCGACCCCTTTCTGCTCTTTTGTACTTGTTTTCTGACAATACAGTCACTTGAGAAAAATGCACCAATCACCAGTAACTCAGTCTTTTCGGTAGCTAAGTTCGTAGAAAGTGTAGTTGGCGTAAACTACCAGGCAAAGAAGCTAACATTGTGTGATATTCCTATTGAAGTGCAAACTAAAGAACAATAATCAGAACCATTTAGCCAGAATGACATGGCACGATTTTAAGGTATCTGTAATTGACTTTGGCTTTCAGTCAAGCTTTCAGTCAAGGTAATTGACTTTTTGAAAGAAACAATTCTGACATACTAGGGTCGTGTGACCAAGGAGTTATTGCAGTCGGGAGAATGATGATAAGACGTGATGAGATTGAAATACCCACGAACACTGTGATACTACCTTTGATCGGAGCACTCTTCCAAAGTCAGTTACTCCAGGATTCTTGCAGTGCGAAGTCCCACCATACATCCCCAACAAATGCTGATGCTTCATACTGGCGGAGTGTACTCACCTCAAGAATCAACTATCTTCCCTCCCCATTTTCCTTCCCTCTACCAGAGCGATGGGAGATATTGATGTCCAGCCCCGACCTGTCGACGCAGCAAGAGCTCGCGTCAAGGGGCCCGGAGCTATTGAACTCATATAGGACTCGCGAATGAGGGTTCCACCCCGTCTGACGCCTGCGAGCGTCACCTGAAATCGGCTCAGGGAAAGTTGTTTCTCTCGCTCTCTCTCTCTCAAGTGCGAACGATATGGACACAGTACAACCTCCTGCCGTGGATGTCTGACGTGCGCCAAGTGTGCAGCACACGATCGGCCGTAAGAATATTGTGAAACCAATCAGCTGAAATGTGGCAACTCTGAACAACCGCACGCAGCCTGTTCCTCGACATGTGAGAAGTTCAAAGGTGAAAAGCAACTAATGAACCTTAAAGGAACGCAAAACACCACCTACTAAGAAGCTGGGGGAAAGCATGGCATTTTTTCTCGAGGTATCACAGTTCGGAACGCCGCGGGGCGTAGCCGCGTCTGGTGTTGATGGCAACGCACTACAGCAGTGCAGACTTTGCCCCCCCCCCCCCCGCTATTCAACCGCTGTCAGCCGGTCAGGGTCTGCGGCAACAGTGGCGACAAGCACTGCTGATGATGGTACCACCACTCAAGTGTGTTGCTCCAACCCCTGGTGTTAGTAAGGGCTGGGGATCCTGAACACGGGGGACGGCTCCTCCTTCCACGCTTGCCGCACCGCGTTCTGCGCCTCCACTGTGCGTGGCCAACAAAGATACCTACCCTTGAGGAGCACGCCCAAAATAGCCTGACCCACGAGAAGCTCTTGGGGTGCCCGTCGATGAAACTGACGTAACGCCATCCCTGGTGGCACCAGAGGTGTCGAGGTAGCGGCGCGCTTAAGTTGAGCGTAAAGTGCAAATAAAAAGAGTACCAGGTCTATCAAGTAACCAATAACAAAACCGAAACACAAAAACGAGCACCCTCTTCCCTAAAACAAAATATATGCTACAAAACATTGTACAGTGGAATTGTAGGGGCCAGTTGAATTATCTTGACGACATTTAAGAAATATTGTCTGAAAACAAGCCAGGTGTAATTTGTCTCCAGGAAACACATCTAGATGCAATTCACACACACTTCCTGACACAGCACATGATTTTTAGAAAAGGATAGAAATAGCTGCAGTCGCTCTTCTGGAGGTGCTGCCCTAGTGGTTGAAAAGTCCATTGCTTGTCATAAATGAAACTGCCAACTATCCTTGAAGCGGTTGTCATGAAAGCAATTATTTTTGATGGCTGTATAAAAGAAAACTCCGGGAACACAGGCAGAGCACTGCGACACAGGTACAAAAAACAAACTTCATTCAAATACACCACACCTAGGCAGACATCTAACCGCAAAGCTACACATATCTGTATAAGTTCTTTGCAGTTTGGGAATAGGGCCCACACATGACACACATGGCTGCCTTTTGTACGCGACACCACGGCCAAGATGCGATAAACGTAGATATTATCTGTGTAGTCTATATCCTAGTTGAATATAGGGTACTCGAAAGAAAAAGACACAGACACTTCAATAATCGGTGCACACAACACATGCCACGACACCCACCACCCGTTCTCTCTGATGAAGGAATCAGTTACAAAATATTTAAACTAGTTTGTGGAGGTTGATTTTTAAGGAAAATGACTGATCGTAGATGACTCCAGGCTGTCCGTCAGCGTTCAGGACACTGCTGACGTATTTTTATGTGACACTCATGGGCCCCACTTTTTGCTTGCCAGCAAAACCTCTCCCCAAGGCACCCTTATATTCAGGACACATCTTTCTCCACTCTCTCAACTAGTTTTATGCACTTTTTACTGAAAATCATTGCCCATATACACTAATTTTCTATAAACATCTTTTAATGAAGTCATGCAGTGGATAAATCACCTGAGTCACCACATATATTTTCACTCGTTTTCCTCGAAGCCCTTGAATCATTAAACCCAATTATCAGCATCTTATTCTGGCTTCATATAAAGTCTTTCTGTCTGCCTTCGCCAGTGTATTTCACGCTAATTATGCGCCCCGCTCCGGTTTCCGGTTAGGCGTACAGAGTTTGGGGGTGGAGGGAGAAGGCATGCACGCACAGGAGGGTCTAATGAGCTACCGATGACAGATGCTTTCTGGTGGTGTGAGATTTAAACGTTGGAGTCTTAAGGTTCAATGCGCCCTGTCAGCTGTCCCCTTGCATGCAGTGGTTTTGGTCTGGGCTGGTGTGTTGCACAGACCGTAACATGCTCACGACTGCGCAGTGAACGGGAAACCCTCGTGTGTGTCTGCTAGAACAAAGGTAAAGACCTTCGAGGTGTTAACTATAGGACTCAAGCATGTCGTTCGCTAGCAGCAAGAAAATCGGAAGCTGAAGAAGCGTCACCACGAACAGAAGAGTATGTCTGTGCACAAACAACGGAAAGCCGCTGGGGCCGCGATGGCCGCTTCAAGTTCCAGCCGGTCGAGTAGCTGCGAATCAATCCTGGATGAACAGTAACTGGTCCGCTTGGTGCGCTGATTTGGACCAAAATCACCTGTTCAACTTAGAGGGCTTTCAGAGCGACATGCTCCACAGTGTCCTTCACTTCTAAGCACACGCTCATGAATGGTTGCCCGTTTATGCGTGCACGCCTTGGGAGTAGATGGAACGGAGAGGCACAAGCAGATTTTGCTTCTATCCCTCTCTGACCACGCATCAGATGTTTTGGCATGAGGGGTAGGCGTGGCCGTCAAACAGCCAAATTCGACCGCTCCGGTATTTTCTTAATGGTAGAGCGGATTGGCTTGGCCTCAACACAAGGAGCTAGATGCCTACAAAGCGGGACGCAAGGAGGCAGCTACACGCTTGTGCACTATGGTAAAGCTCGAGTCTTTTAACATTTTATTCAGATGATTGGCTAGGAAGTATACCTAGTCGTAAATTACAATCAAATGTGTTTTGTATCGTGCACTTCGTGGTGGGCCTGCAGCTTCGGAGGTAATCCGTTTTCGCAGAGAGAAAGGGCAATTATTTTTTCAGATATGTGATTTGCCACCTCCAGTGCCCTTTCCTCCCCCAAGATTATGTACGTGTCACAATAAATTTACTCAATTAAAAAGGACAAATTTGTTGTTGAGGGTATGCTTATACCGCTTTGTTCCCGCGTGCTGCTTCTGTCTCCATTAAGCCCTGCACGCGCATTTCACGCAGTTTCAAGGTAATAAAGTGCCGAAAAAAAATTCTGTTTTTCCTTTTTGACCTGCTGCATTACTTCCTCCCTAACTTATTTCAGATAATGTTGACCGGAAAATTACTGTGAATGCACCTAACCAATTCAAAAATTCAAATATTTATTTCCCTTCTAAACCTCTTCAAAATAAAGCAAAGTGAAATATCGCATCAAACAGGAATTTTGCTTTCGTAAGTTGGTTTGTGGGGCATATACTGTGGGGCATATACTAGTGGGGCATATACTAGTTACTTTACAGGTATCTGCTTCTTAATCAAGAAATCATTATGCCAGTACCAATGATTGAATTTGCTTTGGTTTAGTACGCAATTCTAGAAGAAACGAACAGATCAGAAACTCGTGGTACGGTAATAAAACCACAAACGCTATCAGAGCAGAGAGAAAATGTTTTAGTTACGTTTATAACCCTTTCAGTCACGCGTGATTGTATTCACTGCAGAAAAATTTTATACTTGAAGGGTTAGCAGTGTCAAGCGTCTAGAGGTAAGAAAAAAAAGTTCAGCCTCTCAAAAATACTTATCACGCAAATGGCGTCGCTTCCTCATATGGAGACACAATTACTCAATGCTGCTTTTCCCTATAAAAATATTAAATATCCTGAGGCAGTTTACAAAAAATGGCGTGAAATAACATTTTTATTTACATGAAAGAGGTGTATTTGCCTTTATAAAAGATTCACGCCGCATTAAAAGAGAAATTAGTAACACACCGGAGCTCCCACAAAACGTGGTGGCGTCCATTTTGAAACGATGTTTATGAGTGCGGCTACGCCATTCCACATAACATGGTGCTACTTTTCACTTCAGTAGGTTTCGAACATCAGCCGCACCGTACTGCAGCATGAAAGTTTTTCGTTTTCACGAGGAAAACGACAACAAAAGTCGCGTCTCCGTTCAGAGACACGGTGACTGAAAGGGAGAAAAAATCAAATGCAATGAACTAAGTAAAAAGTACTAACTCTACGTTTAAACACTGGAATTCCGTTTCAAATGCCAAGATGGGCTCTTGCCCGCGTGCGCAGTAATAGCGAAGGCGAACTCCCGCAATACACCCCCACCTAATTCCAGTGGCCTATTCCTCGTACACGTCACGATGGCCGCCGTCGAGGTATTATTCCGTTTTTTTGCTGATTGAGTATTATTGCTCTTTAAGGCATTTGTTGAGGTCTACATAAGCCAGATATTCTGGTTTATGTACACCCGCTTTCATGCAAGTTAGTCGACATAGCAAGCGAATAGTAGCGCAAAACCCATAAGCAACCTGTCTGGAAGCTTTTCCTTTCAGACAAGGATTTGGGATTCATTGTAGCAACCGCAGCAAATTATGATTCAATGGCAACCTGGGTGATGAAGGAGAACGTCGGAGGTCCTAATCTGGTAAAACGTAAAAAGGCGAAAAGAGATATATTTATGATTTGGGAATCTCGATAGTTGAATACACTTTAGGACTCGGGCTCATGAATTTTTCGTCACAGAAAGGGGTTCTTCACAAAGCTGGTTTTGGAATTCCTCTCTCTTTTCGGTCAAAACCACAATTACAAGTCCCCTTACTGGTTATAAATCGCTGATCGGTCGCAGATTTCTAAGAAGCACTGCCCTAACCCAATGAGAAACAGTTTCCGTGACCTCCAAGACAGATAATTTCTTGGAAATTTGGTGGTACTGGAAGCTGTAAGAATATAGATGTGTGTGGGAGGACAAAGTTTAAAAATTATATTGGCAACTTGGTGGGGATCTACCTACAGGGCCTGATATGCTACTTGCGATCAACGTTCGTGACCCACTGCAACATGGTTTGCCTTGAACGTAACCGCTGCGGTAGCTCACTGGCTAAGCCGTTCTCCTGCTAAGCACGAGGACCGGGTTTCATTCTAGGGACGCGGCGGCCGCTTTTATGATAAAGGTGAAAAGTTAAAACGGTCGTGCGCACGAGATTTCGGCGCACGTTAAAGATCCCCAGTTGGTCAGAATTAACCCAGAGCCGTCCCCTACGGCCCGCCTCATAGCCGGTTTGGGTCGCCGTGTTAAACCCTACAATCAATTAATATACCTGGAACATGAAGCGTTCCACATATTTTGTCAACAGCACCTCGCCGTCTTTTTAAGGCTCCTTGTTATCCCTTCTTGCTCACTTGGCAGTAGCGAGTGTTACGTTATGTGAATGTTGTTTTGGCGCACTTCAAAAGTCGTGGACGTTCTAAAAGCCGACAAGACAGTATTTTGGAGGTATTTTGTCAGTTTTATTGATGTTCGCAAGAACTGATGACCGACCAAACTACAAGACAGTTATATTGACTTCGAAAAGTAACGTCTCCTATGAATACACACCATGGTCGCAAAATTGTGACCTTCCGCGTTACTCCGCCGAATCAACTGTAATGAGACAAGATGCAGCTGTTGCTTGGGGCCATAAAGATAGTGGTGTCACGATCTTGTCATCGCACGCTAAATAAAAACGTAAATTTCGAATTCAGCAGGCTCAAATCGGCCGGGTATGCGCTTTTCTTGCTGGGCAGCTTCGCGAAATCATTCTACAAAGACGCTAAGAAAATCGGTTACGGAAAAGCCAACCAGGTTTCACATGTAGATCGGGGCCCTTTAAACTTCACCTCCTCACCTCCTGCGTGCACGGAATTTGTGCCCGCTCTCGTAAACATATGTCATCAGCCTTGGGTATTTGTGCGGAGTGATGGCGTTAGTTCGCCTTAGGCGGTACTTCTTAAGGGGGGTGCATTGGCTCCTAAATAGAATTAATTTTCTTTTTTAGATTAACACATCCTTTTTAGTAGTTCGTGGTTTTAGTTCCTACTTCACCTGTGATATCTCAGCGTTGCAAGATTAGGTAGGTGCATGACTAAATGTTGTCACCTCCAATATTAAAGCCTTTTTTTTTCAACGGCGCTTCTCGTCATAGTTGTGCGTCCATGTTATCTGAGTTGTATTTTCTCAACATTATACCAAATTTAAGACAACATTAATGGAAAACGTTGTTTTGGAAAACGAACCGCTGCAGAAGAGTATGCCCTGTCTGGCCGTGACTTGAACCGCACCCAAAATTACAATTTTTTGCAGTATAAGGATTTCGACATGACTCCACTTAACCCACAGAACACACAGAAAGTGCGTATTATTCTTAGCAAAGTGTTTGTAATGAGGTTTTCTTTTATCTAAGGGGTATTTCGTGCACATGGTAGCTATTTCTGTATTTGTGCCCACCATTGAAACAAGATCCTTGGGACAGTGAGTGAAACATTATACAACAAATAACATCGTGTAGTAGGACATGTAGGTAACAGTTTTCGTTGTGCCAATGGTGAAATTAAAGCCATTTATACAAATTCAGACACGGTGATTGGCAAGTTTACACAGGGGAAAAGCAACAGAAGAAATAAACAAAAAGGTAGTGCAGATTTGGCTTCAACGAGAACATAACAGCTCCCTCAAGCGTGTTTGAAACAGCACTTTTACTGGCACAATGCGAGCAGTACGGAAAGCTACGCAGTGAGTGTGCGAGGTTAAATTGCAGGAATGGGAGAAGTATTTGCCCTATACAATCAAGAGTATTTTACCGCTTACTGAAAACATTGGAGTATCTCCCTCTTCAGAACTTCAGCTCGACGCCTTGTCGACTTGCATGTTGCCCTTACAAAAAGAGTTTTTAATGTGTCCGTTCTGCACAGCGAGTCTATAATTGTATCAATGTTTGAATGTGTACACCGGGCAACTACTTGCACAATTTACCGAATTTTTATGCCGATTTGCAATTGAGAATTAGTACATTAGTTCTGTCTTGGTCTATTTGAGTTTGCACTATAAAGTATAGAACCGCGCGTTATCGAGCAGTAGCGCCAAAAGTAGCTCTTCTGAACAATTCTGATAGCTTTCTTGTATGTTGTTGAATTTAACAACATACACCTTTTTGGAAGAACGTTATTCCGCTGATGCATATTGTTATATCCGACGGACGTATGTTTTGTAGGAGAGTGCTTTGATTTCTGCAGTAATGTTTTTATGGTTTTTATAAGACATTCGAAAGTGGTCATCGCTTGGTTTCTTCTGTACGTGACATGATAGGTAATATTATTAGCAATTATTTAAGCATGATCAAGTGTGGCCATCGATACAATATTCGAATTTGAAAGGTTACCACTTTTGTGTTATGCCCATAAACACAAGTTTATTTTCGTTAACAATTATCTGCCTGGTACCGAACCAGAGTCGTTTTGCTGCTATATATATAGACCCATTTAAACGCTTGGAGCAAATAAACAAAGCGATGACTTTAAAAGAAAAATAAAGCCATTGCAAACGCAAGGAGCAAGTATTGTGATTCGGCTTTCTCTCCTCAGACTGAAAACATTGAACTGTCTTCCAATGACACTGACATTGACGTGACTTTACATCTGGCGATGGCATATGTGCACTTCTGTATATAACAAAAGTGATCATAACAGCCAGACCTAATTCCTAATGCTTTCCCCCGGCGTTATGCCGAGCCTATACCGCACATTTTGACCGCCATTGGTTGTTTATGCTTGCACCACTCATTCGTCTCTGGTGATTAGAGATTAGACCGTGTTGTGGCAGTTTTAAATAAACGAAATAGCTGAAAAAATGAAAAATTATCGACCCATTCGTATTACCTCAACCTGCTTTGAAATTCTGGAGCCCATCAATTGCCTCTTTTATTAACAAGATTCCGGAAACAATCAGCGCTCTTCGTGAATTCCAAAATGGTTTTCACTAAGACCTTTCAACCACTACTGAACCTGTTACAACCACTCATGAAATCACGCACGCATTGATTCATCCAGCTAAATATATTTACCTCATTTTACTTCAGTAAATCCTTCAATATCCTACACTATGATAAGCATCTTACTGAATATTGTTATTTGGGTCTTCCTGTGTTTAGAACTAATTGGAATAAAGCATAATTAGAAATACAACACAGGTTCAAAAGTCGCATGGTGTGCATCTAAAAGACGATGTAACGTCTGGCGTTCCACAAGGCAGTGTTTGTGACCATTTCGGTTTTATTTTCTAATAATGACATATTATCTGCTATTGACCCGAGAGTTTGTATAAAATTGCTCCGACAGGACGGCCTTTATTTTTAAAAATAACAGGCACAGACAACAGCAGTTTCACTGGAAATAATCAGTGGTGCGCTACCTGGCGTATGCTCTTAAATACCGATAAAATATTTTAGTTGGTGTAACAAACGAAAAACAAACTTTTGAGTTTTTTTATTCCCTAAAACACCCACCAGTTGTAGAAAAAAAGCAGTACAAGTACATTGATATGATATTCACGGAAACTCTGTCATGATCCAAGCACACAGAAAACATCCGCGCATCTGCGACCCGCAAGTGCGGCTTTTCGGGCGTAAAGTCAAAGCTTCACCAACGCAAAATAAATTACTTGCCTTAAATATTTATAATATATACTAAACTGGAATACGGTTGGGTTGTGTGAGACCTATTCTATTAAAAAAATTAGTACAGGCTTGAAATGGTGCAAAGATACGCTATGGGGTTTACTTTTACAAATATAATACCAGTGACTCAGCAACCTTGCTAAAGCTAAAATAAACACTTGAACCCTACAATATAAACAAAAAATTGAAGGCCTCAAGGTAATTACTATTTATACTGGTTCTTCAAAGGTGATTACATCGGTTAACATCCAAATATTTCAATCACGCCTCACAAGACTTCTACAGACCCAATTTGCTCTCGTACGCTCCTACACAAACGCGTTCAAGAACCGGTTTTCCTCACGTTCAGTACCGGAGAGGAATTCCCTTCGTGAAGCTCTCTTCGCGTCTCAATCTTGTAGCGATTTGAAACTGGTATTGTCTATGGTGTAGTTGTTTAATTCTTTATTGTTTATCGCCTATTATGAGTATGTAAAGGAGAGTTATGCCTATTTTGCGCTGTACTGAATGTGGTGCTAAGCTTTGGTTAGGGTCCTCGTGACGTGTCTGTATAATTAATTTATCTGCTTGTATTTTGAACGCCTGCCGTCGCTATTATCAACATGGTTACGTGTGTTTGCCAACAGAATTTCTGTCTGTTTCTTGCTCTTTCAAGACGGCAAGTTTATAGTAAATAAAAAAAATAATGAGAGTAGCATTGGGGGTGCTACATTCAAAGAGCTTCTAACGGACATTCAGTCCTCTGCTAAAAAATACAGCCTTGTTAAAACAACTTGATTCTTACCGGTGTAAGACTCGTAATATAGCCAGTTTGAATAAGGAAAAAAACAGGATAAATATTTCCTCTTGGGGTAAACCTAGTCATTAACGTGCAGTGGAATGATCGCGATCAAACCGACGCCTTGGTTGAGGAAGAAAAAGCCTTTAAATCCACCATTTCGTTTCTTAAAACGAATAGAACCAAAGAACAAGATCTTGCGCTATAGCTGTATTGGAGGTTTTAAAGAACAAAAATCGAGACATTTTGGCGAATTCTAGTGGAAAATCACGGAGGGTTTTTGCGGGATATGCAGTGAATAGTTCTTTTTCTGAAAACGTTGGGGTTTTGTATTTCTTTTAATAAATGGCCGCAAAGGCAGAGGTCATTTTTCTATCATTTGTGCGCGAGGCTGGTAGCAAAAAATTAGGGTTGGTTGCAAAAATTTCCTGACACTGTTGTTTCGTAAAAAACTGGATGAATAAACTCAAACGGTGGTTATGCATTTCGCAATTAATTCACAAGAAGGTTATGGAATAAACATTAACTTTAGAACAGGTAGGACTTTATAGTCTTGGAGTATATCGCGTGCATTAGGGTAATTCGTGCCATTAGTGACAATGCGTATCACTTGATTTTTATCTTATGAAGAGGTTATAGATAAAAGTCATACGTGTTTACCCAAGCAGCAATATCGCACCAGATATAGGAATGAATAAAGGCGACAAACAGAGACATGTGTACATTTATATAAAAAACTTCACGCACTTCTACTATAGCCTGAATTCTGATGGTTTTTTTCTGCGGTGATCAGTGCGGAGAAAAATGTACAAGGGTTAGTCAAGATGTATAGCAAGAAAATATGAGTACCACGGGCAGATATAGAGTGAGGACCTCAAAGGTATTTTCTCAAGGTATGAATGTTCACATGTCCTCCAAGCTGAGGCAAAAGTAAAATGCGTCTTAATTCCTGCACTAATCACTCCCGCGGCTTTACACGTTTATGTTCCATCGCTAATACAGTCGCTGCTTGTGTGGCTTCATGGCATGCAAACAATTGCCCGAACAAGCAATATTACCAATATTACGGCGGTTGAGTTTGATATTCAGCGTGATAAGACAGTGTACTTTCTTGGTAAGAGGTAACGTTCACTAAGTATATGCACATTGCCCTGTGACAGCTGCAACATACACTATCGAGGAATAAAAATGTGGCTACAATTGAATTTTGTTTTGACAGGGCCGCAGTCCAGAACAAAGCTGATATAAGATCATATCGCTCTAGTATGACATTAAATCGGTGTGGTAAATATTACATCGCAGGGTTGACCATTTTAAATAGCACGCTAGTTTAAAAGTCTGACTGTTTGGAAAAAAAGGTCCTATTCAGCGCAGCGAGCACACACTCAAGTACCATCCATATAGGTTGTTTTCATACCTCATCTGCACTTTGCAACGTGTGGGTGCATCTGCGGATGGTGTATGAGTGTGTTGTATGCAGCGATCAAGCACATGCTTTCGGTTAGCACTTTAGTTAACCCAAAAACGTCAAATCGACCACGACACACTTGCAGATAACCAGAAGAATGCCCCTGAATGAAAACATTCATAAAAAAAATCCCCCCCACCTCCCCGAAGGGGATCGTGCAGAAATGCGAATGGATTGGGTGCACCGAATTCTTCTTTGCGGTATCGTTGCCGCGAGGGATTCCGCTTCACCGACTTCCATCGCTATCAAGGCGCCAGTCGGCAAGCAGTCGGCGCGCTCCCTGCATTTATATGCGCAGCGAGCGGAGAGGGGTGCGCGGAGAGGAGAGAGAGACCCGCGCCAGCCCGCGCGCGAGCTCTCTCTCCGCCCCGAGCTCCGCGATGCGAGCGCCCTCACACGCCGAGCGCGCTCCTCCTCTCCACTTGCCCTCGGCTACTCCGCACCTGCTCCGGTTGCTAGGTGCGCGCCACAGCTGTTGCTAGGCGCACGCCGCTCAACCACGCAATACAACCCGCGGCTAAGAAATGCATTCGCATTTAAAAGCCACCAAGAACTAACAGAAAGCTTGCACTGATCCCATTCAGAACCCTTGAGCCAATGGCAGCCCACTAGCATTAGTTGCTCCCCCGGAGTTTTGTCCACAAAACATTACTGCACCAACTCTTGGTATATTGACACGAAGCCAATGATGGCACAGTGGTTAGAAGGAAAAACAAGTTTATTGGAGTGAACTTGTGCTCCCCTAACAATTCCAAAACTACACAGGTGGCGAAGCAGCAGTCAACAAAGTAACTTGCGAAATAGAGTGTCGGCGAATCCAATGCCACTGCGTCTGCTCTTCAGGCTTTTATCTTTCGCCGCAAGTGTTTCTCGAACCATTTATTTGTATCCAGAACACTGTAAATAAACAAGATTATTCCAGGCTAGTGACGTTAGGGCGAAACGCTTTCCTCACCCGAATGAGATAACCCATGCGGAATAAAAATAAAGAATGGAACATGCGCTTCGCTTTGGATACAAAAAACACTTCCGGGCGCAGCCGGGCAGTACACACAAACTATAAATAAACCCAATGCATGTTTCGCGGCATTACCAAACATTTAAAAGTGCATCGGCGCGATGCTAAAATAAACTGACAGTCCTCACAAAGAACCAAAAAACGGCCCATGATTTTGCGAAGTAAGGTTTCAGGCGAACCACTGAACGACTTCGGGTCGGGTGCGTTGTCGTGAGGTGATATATAGCGAAGCAGGGCTCGAGGTGTTGTTCGAGAAATGAGAGGGCATTAAATGGGATGTAATAGGGCTTAGCGAGGTTAGGAGTGCAGGCGAAGCCTTTACGGTGCTGGCAAATGTACACGTCCTATGTTACCGTGGTGTAGAGGATAGAAGAGAACTGGGAGTGGGATTTCTAGTCAATAAAAGCATAGCTGGCAACACAGACGAATACTATAGCATTAACGAAAGGGCAAGCAGCAGGTCTTGTAATTAGACTCAATAAGAGGTACAAGCTCAAGGTGGTGCAGGGCTACGCGCCCACATCCAGCCACGACGACCAAGTAGTGGAACGCTTCTATGAAGATGTGGAATCGGCAATGGCTAAAGTAAAAAAACACAGTATACCGTAGTTATGGGGGACTTCAAGGCTAAAGTAGGCAAGAATCAAGCTGGAGGCAAGGCAGTTGGGAACTATGGTCTGGGCTGTAGAAATAGCAGGGGGGGACCTACTAGTTGAGTTTTGCAGAACGCAATAACCTACGCATAATGAATACCTTCTTCTGTAAACGGGAGAGTCGGAAGTGGACCTGGAGAAGCGCGAATGGGGAGCACAAAAATGAAATAGACTTCATAATATGGGATAACCCTGGCGTCGCGCAGGATGTGGAAGTGCTCAGAAGGGTAAGTTGTAGTGACCACCGTATGGTAAGATCTCGAATTAGGCTAGATTTGAGGAGGTACCGCAACAAGCTACTACGAAAAGAGCCGATAAATGAGCTAACAGTAAGACGTAAACTAGAAAAATTTAGGATCGCGCTGCAGAAACCGATATTCCGCCCTTAACGAAAAAGCCGAGCTTATGACACAGGAAGCCAGCGACAACCTTACAGGCATTATCCCGGAGTGTGCAGTGGAGGTCGGGGGCACTATGGCTAGACAGGATACTGGTAAACTTTCACAGGAGACGAAAGATCTATTCAGAAAACAGCAAACCATGAGAATCTCTACCGCAGCTGACAGAATAGAACTAGCCGAGCTCTCGAAGTTAATCAATAAGCATAGACAGCTGACATACAGAAGTATAATGTGGATAGGATCGAATACGCTGTAAGAAACGGAGGTAGCCTGTAAGCCAGCTGAAAGAGACGTCTTGGCGTTGGGAAAAATCAGATGTATGCACTTAAGGATGAGCAAGGCAATGTCATTCAAAAATAGGGATAAAATAGTCACAGTGGCCGAGGAGTTCTAGTAGGTATCTGTACAGTAGCCGGGACATAAAGGATAATGCCGAACGAGACAGTAGTTCAGAGGAGATAGATATCCCACCAGTAACGACCGTAGAAGTAAGGAAGGCTTTGAAAGAAATGAAAGGGGGCAAAGCACCCTTGTGAGGATCAGATAACAGCAGACCTCTTAAGGGTGGCGGAGAAATTGTACTTGAAAAACTGGCAGACCTGTATACGCAATGCCTAATGACCGCAATGGTACCGGAATCTTGGAAGAACGCGAACTATCATACTATACCATAAGAAAGGCGGACATGAAGGACTTGAAAAATTACATGCCGATCAGCTTACTGTCAGTCGTCTACAAGGTATTTACCAAGGTAATCGCTAACCGAATCTCTGCAACCTTAGATTTCTGTCAACCTTAAGAACAAGCAGGGTTCCGTAAAGGTTATTCAACAATGGACCATATTTACACGATCAATCAGGTGATAGAGAAGTGCACTGAGTATACTGAACCCCTGTATATAGCCTTCATAGATTATGAGAAAGCATTTTAATCGGTCGAAACTCTAGCAGTCATTCAGGCATCAGTAGATGAGCATTATGTAAGAATACTAGAGGATATCTACAATGGGTCTACAGCTACCATCATCCTTCATAGGGAGAGCAGTAAAATACCTATAAGGAAGGGTGTCAGACAAGGAGACACAATCTCTCCAATGTTATTCACAGCATGCTTACAAGAAGTATTCAGAACGTTGAATTGGGAACAGGTAGGAGTAAGGGTTAATGGAGAATACCTCAGTAACCTCAGATTTGCTGATGACGTTGCCTTGCTAAGTAACTCGGGGGACGAATTGCAACGCATGCTTTCCACACTGGGCGAACAGATTAGAACCGTGGGCCTGAAAACTAATATGCAGAAAACTAAAGTAATGATCAATAACCTCGGGCAAGCACAGCAGTTTGAGATAGGTGGTGAGGCCGTAGAAGTGGTAAGCGAATATATCTACTTAGGCTAAGTTGTGACCCCATATTCCAACCATGAGGCAGAGATAATTAGAAGGATCAGAATGGGGTGGGGTGTATATGGCAGACATTCTCAGATAATGAATAGCAGCCTACCATTGTCGCTGAAGAAGAAAGTGCATGACAGCTGCATCTTACCGGTACTCACCTACGGGGCAGAAACTTGCAGGCTCACTGAGAGGGTTCAACTTAAATTGAGAACGACTCAGCGGGCAATGGAGCGGAAAATGATAGGTGTAACATTAAGAGACAAGAAGAGAGCGGAGTGGGTCAGGGAGCAAACTGGTGTTAAAGACACATTAGTAGAAATTAGGAAGAAATGGACGTGTGCAGGGCATGTAATGCGAAGGCAAGATAACCGCTGGTCATTAAGGGTAACAGAGTGGATTCCTAGAGAAGGCAAGCATTGCAGGGGGCGCCACAAAGTTAGATGGGCAGATGAGATCAAGAAGTTTGCGGGGATAAATTGGTCACAGTTGGCACAGGACCGAGGTATTTGGAGAATAATGGGAGAGGCCTTTTCCCTGCAGTGGGCGTAGATAGGCTGGTGATGATTGTTATGACTCTTGTTTGAAATTAGTGTCTAAAACGAGGGTTTTGCATTGCTTAAAGCGCGCAAAGCCTCTGGCGACGGAGACACCACGGTCGAGAAGCAAACTTTAGTCACTCTCTATGATTTCGTCGATGTTAGGAGCCGCATCCTCACAGTAGACGGTGATCATCAAGCTTGCGCAGTGCGGGAGGGAGACGTGATCATCGGCGTTCATTCCAGCAGCACGGTGTTCGGAGTTCGGCTGTGGCGTCGTGGAATTATTGTGTTTTTGCCGTTGTGCAACCTCACCTCCAGATGATGCTGCAATTAGATTCCCCCGCGTAGGCTGGGGGACCTTGCACGTACGAAGTAAGCATTGATACGGCAGTGCGGTGACTGGTTCAGGTACGGCGACGCAAACGGTTGATAGGAGCTGGTCTATGGCTGGTGTTTGTCACGTAATCTTCGATTCTCAGATACGCGCTGGCCGGGTCGGGGGCGTGATGCGTCAAGTGTGAACCCTCCTAAACCAAGCCTCTTGTAGGGAGAGCGAGCCGTAGTATGTGGCCGGCCTCATCCGCAATGGTAGCACAGGGGGCGATTATCAGGCGATCGCACAAGTCGGTCTTCCTTGTCGTCTGGTATTGGGCTACAGGGCGTCGTGTGGGCGACACCGGACGGCGGTACGAAGGGGCCCCTTAATGGTGGTTTGGAGCAGGACTAGATCGAGGAACCGCTATGAAGTAGGCCATCGCTTGTGTATCACGAGGTGCGTATACACTCTAAGAAAAGAGCTAGTCAGTACTGACTCGTTTTACAGAGTCATTGGCTTGCTACAGAATTGACCACCTTTGGACTCTTATGGGGAGGGTCCGCAGACTCTCTTTCAGACAGAGTCCTGGGACTCTTAGGGAGGGAGTCGTGACGAAGAGTCAAAAGTGAATCTGCAGGACCCCTGAAAATGAGTCACGGTGACTCCGAAATTGTAAACAAAAAGAGTCTGCTTGACTACGTTATGGCCCAGCAACGAGAGTCGCCCTTACTCTATTTGGAAAAGAGTCTTGTGACTCTGTTAGACCGAGTCAAAAAAGGGTATGCAGGACTCTGTAAGAGAAGTCACCTCGACTCCTAATTTTCAAACGAAGAGAATCTTCATGACTACTTTGCGACTAGTAAAAGTCGTCACACAGACTCTCCGTTTGGCTAGACAGAGCCCACTTGGCTACTTTGGCTACTACATGGCCCCAGCCAAGTCGCCCTGACCTCCTGAAAGGGAATCCAGTGACCCCTGAGATAGAGCATGCAGGACTCTGCAGCACCGTCACCGACACTGAAAATCTGCAAAGAAAAAGTCCAGTCGACTATTTTCGCACTCGAGCAAACAGAATCCCTTCAGAGTCGATAGGGTAAAAAATACCATACAGATACTATTATGACCCCATAAGGACAGCCATGCATACATGCAAGAAGCATCAATGCAAAGTACCAACACAACTATTTTATTGAAATAAAGCCTACAACCGTTTTAAATTATGCATTGGCCCAATGACTACAAGAAATTGATACAAAATAAAAATCACGAGTTTTTGTTTAGACAGCATATAATCGACTATAAGAAACGTGAGAAATACAAGATTCAGAATTATCACCTTATACAACAGTTGTGTCTCACATAACAAAAACTTGTTACATCGAACGGGAGGAGCAACACTGAGTTCACATATACAAAACACAACCCTACAACAGTGATCAGCCATCAGCTGCTGGCTCAATAACTTAACAAAATGATAAGTGAATATAAAACACAAAATTTCTTAAAACCGCATTTATAGAAAAAAAATGTTACAAGAAATAAAAATTACGAGTTTGTCTTAGACAACATATACATGAATAGAAGAAACGTGAAAAATACAAGATTCAAAATTATCACCTTAGACAACATTCGTGTCTTAAACAACAAATTGTAACATTGAACGGGTCAAGAAACACTTGAGCGCACATATACAAAACACAACCCTACAACAGTGATCAGGCATTACCTGCTGGCTCAACAACTTAAGGAAATGTTAAGAGTGAATATGAAAACAAATTTTCTTACAACCACATTATAGCAAGTATTTGAAAATGCCACTCTAGACAACTGAAGTGAAAAAAATCTAGAACTATACAACTCGCAAATTGAAAGCACGACAATAAAATACACAAAACAGAGTTCGGGAGAGTGTTATTCTTAATAAAATTGTAATCTTGAACACATTCCTTTTTAATGTCTACAGCTAGGTTCGGCTTTATAATAAAGCCACTTTGACCACTCATACGCAATGCAAATGAACATAAAAAAAGGGTGTTAAAGAATTATTAATTGATGATTGTTATAATTTTCCTGAGAATATTTTGTTCATTTTAGAACACGGAAGTTTACTCGGAGGCTATATGTTGCAACACCTACCACTTGATCTGCTGGCACTAGCCAATGTATGTATTCCCTGGCTTTCCCTGCACGAGCTCTCAAGGTAGTGACTACCTTTGTCGCTGGCATTAGGTTGCTCAAGCATGCGCCCTTTCGCACCACCATCAGTTCCTCCAAAACTGTAAAGGTCTGCTTTGCAGACTTCACGTACTGCAGGTTGTATGCCCACTTCATGGCACATACAAGAGCGATTCCTGACGTGAAGTCAAAAACGTTAACAGATACATTTTCGGACACCACCTTAATTGAGTCGGACCCGAGTGGGCTGCTCTCCATGTACAGCAGAGTCGGGTGCGAGTATGCAGTATTTGGGTCTTGTAAAAAAAAGAGAAATAATGCTGAAATTTAGTTGCTGTAAAAAGAGTTCTTTATGTGAACAGCCATCAATATGTATAGATGATTATTCTGACTGTCTTTACTATGGCACGTGGACTGAAAAAGAAAATACCTGCGGTGATAAGTTACAGGGAAAGCTCAGTTATAGTACACACCCCGGTTACGCGAAGACCCGCTTCTTATGATTAATCATTGGGGTCGCAGCAACCTGCCCTTAGTACCTACGCATTAAATACACGGGTTGTATAACGCACAAATACACGCCGCTAGGTTTCCGTGATGTACGACTCGCAACCTGACACCCCTATTTCGGGTAAAAAACCTGGATACTTCCCACCTTTCAGACCGCTTTTTTGCTACATTTTCCTTTAGGCTGTGGCTAGCGATCCGCCCAGACGGAACGGAGCGCTGTGGGTTATTCTTCCGTCCAGACGAAATACAACTGAGAGCTTAGCGTTCCGTCCAGACGGAGCCGGCTTGAAATTTGTACAGTTCCGCCCAGACGAAAGCAAAACCGGCTGATTAGACGCCATCTTGAGTATTCATATTTGGTGTAGTGGTTGCGCCTCGGATAATGGCTCAATCGTACCGGGTTGTATTCTCCTGGGACATGCTTCTTTTTTTGCGTGGTTGTGCCAGCGTTTTGTAACAGCTAACTTCGCGCCAAGTTGGTTTAAATTTTGTACTCAACAGAGCCAAGGCCGAGGTAGCCATCGCTAGTTCCGCTCGATCTCCTGTAATTATTACCAGTGATTAATTAACAGCTAGGGACTAAGGCTAGTCTGAGTGAGTGCTAGCGGTTGGGGCGGTTGGGTAAAAATCAATACCGACTGCTGTCGCTGAAATATTGTGAAGCGGGTTGCGGGTAGCGGCTTGGAGATCCGTTCGGATTGAGATAGAGTTAGTCCGATTATATGTGATTACAAATAATGACTAATAATAAACATTGATTCTGGCTAGTGTGTGAGCGTAAGTGGTTTGGCCGGTTGTGTAACAAGAAAAAAAACACTGCTCTCAACGTGAGTTGTGTTTCCTCTGGACGCAGCTTTAGTGACAGCTGCCTTTCCGTCTGCACGGAGCTCGACACTTTTCTCTTGGCGCAAGAATTAACAGTGACTCTGGCTAGTTTGTGAGCGCAAGCGATTTGGCAGGTTGGGTGAAAATAAAAAAGACTGCTCTCAACGCGGGTTGTGTTTCCTTTGGACGGAACTTTAGTGACAGATGCCTTTCCGTCAGGACGGAACTCGACACTTTTCTCTTCGCGTTCCGTCCAGACGGAATGGCAACTGCCACTAAAGTTCTGTCCAGAGGAAACATAACTCGCGTTCAGAGCAGTCTTTTTTTATATTTAACTAAATGGCCAAACCGCTTCCGCTCACTGACTAGCCTGAATCACTGTTAATCACTGGTAATAATTACATGAGATCGGGCGTATCTAGCGATGGCTACGTCGGCCTTGGCTTTGTTGAGTACAAAGTTAAGACCGACCGCTCTCACCACGTCAATTGTAAATTGGGCGCTAAGTTAGCTGTTACAAAATGCTGGCACAACTACGCAAAGAAAACAATGTCTGGGGGGAATCGAACCCGGTACGATTGCGCCATTATCCGAGGCGCAACCCCTACACCAAATATGAATACTCAAGGTCACGTCTAATCAGCCGGTTTTACTGTCACCTGGACGGAACTGTACAAATTTCACGCCGGCTACTTATGAAGAGAACGCTACGCTCTCAGTCGTATTCCGTCTGGACGGAAGAATAACTGGCAGCGCTCTGTTCCGTCTGGACAGAACTTGGACGCAACGCTAGCCACAACATTTCCTTTAACATTGCACTATCTCCCGGCTTGTCTCTTTGTGGCACCACTCTTTTTCTACTCGTTTCTTTACTACCCCAGTATGCTCAAGGCATTATTTCAAGCAATCGCGACTGCAGCCGCTCGTGCCTGTTTTTCTGCTCACAATCGGTGAAGGGTGCTCAGAGCCACAAGGTCAATTTTTATTTTTCTGGCTGAGCACAACCAAGAAATGCTTCAACTGCCACAAGCGCTCGGTGATAAGATAAAAATAACCGAACAGACCGAAAAAACGCTGAGCTATCGCTGACCCTTCCATCTACATTCGTTGCTTCTTTGTTCACGAATACCAGCAGGCGGTTGCATTAAGAAAATGTCCTGCTTCAGAAAATGCCTTGCTTCACCCATTGCATTTGCCTTCTTCTCGCACTTTTGCTATGTTCAGCTTTATCCCATGGCACACAGCTAACACAGCAAAACGTTTTTGGAGCACACATATTGTGGAAGTAATTTTTTTTCAGGAATAGGTGCTTAGGTCACGCACTCACAAATTACATGAGGACAAGTTACACAGTAAATACCATGTTGCGCCGAACCATTTACATATCGCTGTTGTCGGTCCATTTTCGACTTCTCATGTCTTTATCTAGTCTGTGCTTCTTCAAAATGTTAAAAAGCACTAGCAACTAGCCCCCTTTGGATCTTTCCAAAGCATGACTTTGCTGGCTGATATCTTAAACACACTGGTTCCTTCCCAGGGTCTGGAGCTCCCCTTAAGGCTTCTCTTTATGATAAGTTACAAAATTGAGGTTATCAAGAAACCGAAATTTTGAGTGCACTTCACCTTTAGGAAAGCAAAAAAGTAAATGGTCATGGCTATTTCGCTACCTGTGGTTAAAGTAACCATGAACATTACATGAACCATGAAACACGTCAGCCAGCCTTTTAAAGAGCAACAAGTTTTTCCAAGTTTCTCTCTCTTACACGTAGATCATTTCTTTTGGTTTAGAATTTGGTACACCCTAATATTTTTAATGCCGCGGGCAAGTAAAGCCAAGAGCCGATTGCCAATGTTGCCATCTAATTCGCAAATTAAGCTCACTGTTCCCACCCGTATCCCGAAGACGTCATCCTCTCTTTCCTTCACAAAAATAGGGCAACCAAACAGGAGCGCTGACACCTTTTGCATCTGTAAAGAGAACAAACTAAAGTTGTACAGCCGAACCCAACTGACGGAAACCATTTGCATCCATTTATCCAGTATGTCGAACTCCTTCCGGTAACAGTATTGTTTCAGTGAAAAATGTAGCAAAAATTACGTCTATATCGAATAAAAATACAAACGAAACCCGCTATACCGAACGGCAAATGATGCAGGAATGCCCCCCCCCACAAGCTGGCTTTTCCTCAAGGTAAAAGAGAAATACCGCCGGCACATTTATCCCAGCCGCTCATCGGCAGTTTGCGGCTCCTTTTCTCCTTCTCGCTCTCCCTCCCTATCGTAACGCGCCTGCTCCGTTCAAGGCGAGTTGTGGCAGCCCCATGCAAAAAATGATCGTGGCCTGTCCGCCAGGTTTTTTTTCGTTCTTTGAGTTTGTACCGCTCGCGCTTTACAGGCTTTTTTTCCGAAGTGTAGCTGTGGTGGCTAGTGCTAGAAACGTTTGTTTGACGGCTCAGCTATCGCGAAGCGGCCGAATTTGCCTTTCGCCGTGAAGTTGACAATTATAAATCGCGTCAAAAGCGGTGTGTAGCAATAGTACTACAAAAGAATTGTCATCTAGTGCAAGATAACGCTGAGTATACTTAGGTATAGCCGGACATGGCATGCACACAAATTTTCTTGCCTGCTTCCTTTTGTCTGACTTCCACGTACGTGTGCTCGTTAAGGAGGATATTCCCCGCCTTTTGCTCATGAATGTGGCCTTCTAAACGCTCCTGCGCCACCCCAACGCATAATAATAGTTCACTCCAAAGCCCACACAATGCTAATAGACATTTCGTTAGACCGGCGGCCTATGAACAAAACGCTTACGCTGCGCAAGCTGCAGCAGGATGGTGCGGAATTTCATGTTTATACAGAAAACAAAACCTCTACGCGTTGCTGGAGCAGGCAAGACCAGGCTTGCGAGCAAAACATAGAAATGGTCTCATAACGAGCAAAGTCTCTCTGGAAGAATCAGCCACTGGAGTAGCATTAAAAGCGTTCTGCGCACCGCCTATATTCCTCTAGCATTAGCCACCGTAAGCTTACAGACGCGGTGTTCAGACATGATAACCTGAAAAAGCTGAAAAATGAAAACCGCATTTCACTAAGCCTCGCCGTACCATTTAACCACAAAGCTATGCCACCTTCCTTGAGGTCCGTGTATACGGGATTTCGGCGCACGTTAAAGATCTTCTGGTGGTCAAAATGAATCCGGAACCCTCCACTACAGCGTTCCTCATTGCCTGCGTTGCGTCGGTGCGATAAACCCTTCAATGAATCAAGCTCCCTCGAGGTACCCGGCGTTTCCTCTGGTTGATGGCCACTGCAATAGGACAGTTGATACATTTTCAGCCGTTCTCAAAGGGAACCTATTTAACATTAGTTTACCTTCGCAAACATTATAGTGAGAGTGAGGGCTGGGGGAGAGGAAGAGGGCAGGCCCATTAGTGCTAGTAAAATCTGCGGAGTGGGCAGTACTGAGCATGGTTTGGGTGCGACCCAGGTGTCAATCGTTATTTGCTCAAGTTACTGCACCCTACATGCAAACCTATGTCGACAATGTGCCGCCAGCACACAGGGGGAGGAGGCGCTCGTGTGAGCGGAGCACACCGTGGCGGTAGATACCACACTATCTCGGGCCGCATCACTAACAATTGTTGTCAGCGCTCTTGCGGCATGGCGAACATGCGAGCGAGCAGACAGCAACATATCACAGCGGGACAAGCAGCCTCGCTCCCGACATCTCAACTGCGCATGTCCGTGCGTTTTCCTCCGCCGCGGCCAGGTGACGGCACCGGGATCTTCGGCCGTGCGCATCGCGGTCCGTATTTGAATTGTCTATGACTACGAGCAAAATTATGTTCTACCAATACATACGCGTCCCGCATTTGTACGAAGTGACTGCTGCTCGGCGCTAAAATAAGCCGCTGTCGAACAGCTACTCGTTTTTTTTTATGTTAACATTTCGCCCCTCTTTCAGCCTGAGCTAAATTCATCAAAGCGCACTCAACATTCTGTGTTCAGGATCAAATAAAAGCGCCAGAGGAAGTGAAACAAACTTTCACTGCGCCTTGTCCGTGGAGTGGCCATCATGTTCAAGGTCGCCGTTTCGTCAGCGGTGAGCCATGGGCGGCGGCTTGCGCCAACGGTTATGCTGCCCTGTTCGCATACTCAGGCCGCGAAAAACCTGCCACTCACGCAGAAATGCGGTTGGACGTTTCTGCCACGACCTGTCCGCATAGTATTCAAGACCATATCTTACACAATTGAGCGTTATTCGCAGAGTGCAAGAAGTTTTTTCACGAGGGAAAATCTCTCACCACGGTGAATACTTCACTTACCTCTATCAGATGCAGTTGCTGTGTTGTCGCAGCTCCGTCCGTATATCTTCCCATAACATGGACGCTGTCCTCACGTGGAGCACGGCAAAAGCCCTGTAAAATTGTCGCGACACTGACCAGCGAGACCACGTAGTTACGAAAACCACCCCTAAACGGCCCACAACAGAAAGAACACCCTTCCGGCGGAGCACGCAGGCAAGTTCAAAAACGTCCACTACTCCGCCTGCTCGCCTGCTCGCGGGAAACGCCTGACGTTAAACTTGCGGCGCCCAATAATAGCGGCATCTCTTTTTTTTTGTTTTCTATGCTCCTCGTATCAGTTCTCCTCTCCCGCAAAGTTGCGCCCCAAGCCGAGTCAAAAAAGGGTCGCTGAAATCATGACTCTGATCTGTGACTCCCTTTTGACACGCCAAGAGTAAAAGGTAGCCGCGTCGCCGGGGACTCTCTTTTGAACACCTTTTTTCTTAGAGAGTGGAATGGCGTAAATTTCCCAGCGCCTGTTGTATCTCTTCGCGGTTGACGTCCGTGAGTAAGGGCAGCCACTTCAGTTGCGGCGTCGTTGGAAAAAGCTTCCAAAGCTCGTCCTTGACCACAGCTCGGATGATCTCGCGCAGTGTGACCGAGCTCATAGCCCCGGCATTAATCGCATCGAAAACCAGCGCACTGACCGGGCGATCGTACTGCCTCGCTCGAGCTTCCTGCGTCTTCTTTATTTCGTCCGCCTCAGTCGAGAATTGCACCACCGTCACAGGACGGTTGCGTACAAGGCAAAGAAAAACCTCCTGGTTTACCCCTCGAATGATAAGCCTTAGTTTCTTGTGTTTTTTATACTCCGTGTCCGCACGTCGAAAAGAGCTCTTCAACTCCTCAATGAAGATCACAATTACTTCGTTGGGGGGCCCCGCAGGGGGCACCTTGAGCAATCTTGGTGACAGTACTGGCGATACCGCGGACCCCGAGCCCCCAAACATAAGCTGGATCCAACCGTGGCGATGTGTTTATAGGTGGAGGGTTAGAAACCACGAACGGTGGCCGTCGGAGCCCAGGTCAAGCTCCGGCGGATGGGCTCCCTGTCTGTTTACCAGGCAGGGAGCTCCGGGACCTAATCAGCTATCAGGGTAAGGTTGTGGAAGAAAGTACCCCCGTTCCCTGCTTCTATACATGCTGTATGGTATTATCAAACCCCCCTCCAAACGTGATCGGTCCCTGAAAAGGGGCCGCACCGAAGTATCATTTCCGTCCTTACCAACAATCTCAACCCCAAAGCCAGCCAACTATCCCCGCTTCCTGATTATTCAATCCGTTGAAAAAGAAAAGCCTGTTGCCTCTCTGTCCGTCTTCTTGGTAACAAAGTTCATAGAAGGTATAATAGGAAAATCCTACAAAGCAAAGAAACAGAGAACAGGACAACTGTTGGTTGAAGTCAATAACCAGCAGCAGGCAACAAATCTCCTGAGCCAGACACGCATTGCAGATCTTGACATCAGGGTCACGCCCCACCGAAGCCTTAACAGCTCACAGGGCGTGATCTCAGATCCTGACCTCATGACTGAAACTGAAACCGATCTGCTGGAGGGCCTGAAAAAGTGAGGGCGTGACAGCAGTGAGGCGCATAAAGATACGCAGAGAAGACAAAGAAATTCCTACTAAACATCTCATCTTAACATTTGATCCATCAACACTACCAGAATTAATTAACGCAGGATACATTCGATGTTTGGTTCGTCCATACATTCCGAACCCGCGCCGCTGCTTTAAGTGCAAGCGGTTCGGGCATGGAACCAACTCCTGCCAGTGGCCGTTCTGACCTGCCCAAAGTGCGCCCAGCATAATCACCCATTGGACAATTGTCCATCATCAACTCTCACCTGCGCCAACTACCAGGGACCTCATACCGCCTATTCTCGAAAATGTGAGAAGTTCAACCAGGAAAAGAAGATTATCCACGTGAAAGTAACTGAGAACATCACCTTTCCAGAGGCGCGGAAGAGGTTCACCTCTTTCCTTCTGGGAGGAACGCCGACGCAGCTCGCCGGGGGGCGGAGCGGCGTCTGGTTTCTGCGGGGACCCAGTACCGCGAGTCGGACTTGGTCCCGCCCCCGCCCCCCCCCCCCCCCCCCCTGGGTTGCCTCAGGCAGCCCAACCCGCCTCCGCACCGCTGGCTGAGCCAGCAGCGGCTGTGGCCGCAACCACGTCTGGTGGAAGCGATGCTGCATCCTCCACTTCCACTCTAGTGTCCCAAACCACAGGCGAGGGCGCAGAGGAGATGGACTTGGGGGAGCCAGCAGCAGCTCCCACCACCACCGCACCGCCTGCGCCATCCGAGGCGTTCCTGAATCCCTTGGTGGGTGACGGGCAAGGAAAAGCGCACCCCAAAGGGTTCGCGGTCCAAGGAGCCCCGATCCCTCAGGCGCTCCGAGGACATCCGAGGATGAAATGGACGTCGGTCCGTTCTTGTCTGCGGTGCACCGCAAGGAAACGCGTCCCTACGCCAAAGCCTCCCGACAAGCCAAAAAAGACTTGAATCACAACCCCGAAGACGACACATAAACAACACAGTCCAGTAGCTCAGAACACTTCATAATGGGAGGGAGAGAACATAGTACAATGGAACTGCAGAGGCCTCTTTAAAAATCTCGACGATGTAAATGAAATACTGCATGCTAATCAGCCAAGTGCAATGTGTGTTCAGGAAACACATTTGAATTCTAAACACACAAATTTCTTGAATAGTTACCTGGTATAACAGAAAGGACAGGGATGCTGCACACACTCTTCTGGGGGTGTGGCCATAATCACCCGGAAATCTTTAGCATGCCACCCTGTTACTTTGAACACTGTCCTTGAGGCCTGTAGCAATTCGAGCAATAATAATTTAAATAGGGTTGATAACGGTATGCTCCATATACATTCCTCCTGATTCTTGCACGTTCGAGCTCTGAGTTCGAGGCGTTGGTCGACCAGCTGCCCGAACCATACATCCTAACAGGCGACCTTAATGCACACAATTGTCTTTGGGGCTCTACTCGTACGGTGCCCCGAGGTCGCCTGATAGAGAAAGTCCTTACATCTTCAGGAGCATGCCTTTTCAACAATAAACAGCCTACATACCATAACAAAGGACACAACACATTACTCATGTCTTGACTTGGCTATGGCTCCGCAGTTCTCTTTCCTCTTCTCCGAGTGGGGTGTGGGAACTGACCCATATGGCAGTGACCACTTCCCACCTCACTAACATATACAGGTAAAGGCCCAAGCAGTTCATCTTCCCATAGTAGGTTCAATGAAGCACGAGCTAACTGGAACACATTTACAGAAACATCGAAACTACACCACACATCCATAGGACACCTACACGTCGAAGAAGCTACCCAACTCCTCACGGCGCACATCCTCGACGCCGCCGAAAAGTCCATTCCCCACGCCTCTGGTGCCCCGCGCAACCGCGGAGGCCGTGGTGGAATGAGGACTGTAGGCGGGCGCGAGAGGCCCAGAACAAAGCGTGGGGTATCCTTCGTCGGTACCCCACGTCGGGAAACCTCCTCTTGTTCAAACGGGCCAAGGCTTTAGGAAAACGTGTGCGCCAAGAGGCAAAATGAGAGAGTTGGCGTACATTCATAACATCAATAAACTCCTACACAGACACACGGAAAGTATGGACACGTATACGCAAGCTAAAAGGACAACAGACACACAGCCTGCCCCTGGTTAGCACAACAAGGGACACTCTGGAAGACCAGACTGACACACTCCCACAACACTTCCAAGACGTGTCCAGTTCAGCACACTACACGAACACTTTCCTGAAACATAAAGCCTGTTGTGAAAAGAAGTCCCTACGCGACAACAACAAATCACAGACTTCTTACAACTCCCTGTTTTCACTACATGAGCTGAGGGCTGCTCTGAGCACGTGTAAATCCTCAGCTCCAGGCCCAGACAACATCACATACACAATGTTACAACACTTACATGCAGACACACTCGAAGAACTTCAACATCTATATAATAAAATATGGCTTTCGGGGCAACATTCCAAAGTGTTGGAGGGAGGCCGTAGTAGTGGCTTTTTTGAAGGAGGCAAAGGACCCGTCGTCCCCCTCCAGTTACCGCCCTATAGCCCTGACGAGCTGCCTGTGCAAGCTATTCGAGAAGATGATCAATCGCAGGCTCGTGTACTTCCTTGAGTACAACGGTCTTCTCGAGAGCTGCCAGGCAGGCTTCAGGGCGGGGCGCTCCACCAATGATCAGCTTGTTGCGTTGGAATCCTACATAAAAGATGCCTTCGTTCACAAACAGTTCTGTATTATAATCTTCTTTGATATGGAAAAGGCCTACGACACGGCATGGCGATACGGCATCTTGAGGGACTTGAAGTCATTCGGTGTTTTGGGCAACATGCTCAGCACACTTCTAGCTACATGTCTGAACGAACTTTCCGTGTAAGAATTGGTAGTGCACTTTCTAATGTACATGTTCAGGAAAATGGCGTGCCTCAGGGAGGTGTTTTGAGCTGCACACTCTTCATAGTGAAGATGAACTCACTCCCTAATTTATTGCCACCAGCCATTTCTTGTTCAGTTTATGTGGATGATGTCCAAATATCTTTTAAATCATGTATTATGTCAATCTGTGAACGTCAAGTCCAGCTCGGCTGTGAACAAATTTGCTGGCTGGGCGGACACAAAACGGCTTTTAAGCTGAACCCCGTAAAAAGTACTTGTGTTGTGTTCACCCGTGTTCGTGGGATCCATGTGGACCCTGACATTACTCTAAACGGCGTGTCGATTCCTGTAGAAAAGGAGCACAAGTTTTTAGGCCCTAATATTCGACAACAAACTAACATTTCTTCCTCATCTGAAAATGCTTAAACAAAAATGCCTAAAAACTATGAATATCCTTATAGTCGTCTCTCACCAATCGTACGGTGGCAGACAAGCAGCTACTCCTGCGTCTTTATACTGCACTGTAGGATCTCGCTTGGACTACGGTAGCGTCGTATATGGGTCTGCAACGAAAACGGCACTTAAAATGCTTGACCCAGTTCTGCATTTTGGGAGCTTCGCCTTGCTTGTGGCGCCTTTCGCACCAGCCCTGTTGAAAGCCTCTATGCAGAGTGCCACAAATGGTCCCTGTATCACCAGAGGATATACACCTGACATATTGTATGCCTCTAAAATCATGGTCTCTGACAAATCATCCCCTTAACTCGACCATTCATGATGCATCCTCACAGCAGCTCTTTTTAAACCGTCCATCTATTCCCATGCCGTTCCCTCTCAGAGTGAGAGCAGAAGCTTCTGAGCTAGCAGTGTCATTCTCATATATCCACAAGACACCGATCATTGATTTTATTGCACCATGGCAAGCCAGGGATCTTTCCTGTGACCTGTCTTTTGTGCAGTTCGAAAAAAACCGTGCACCAAGGGCAGCTAGCATTTCCTCTTCCTGCAGGATAAGTACCAGTGTGCCGAGTTTTACTCCGACGCATCAAAGACAGCTGATGCTGTGTCTTGTGCTGCCCATGGACTGAACTTTAACATAGCAAAAATAATGAACTCACACAACAGCATTTTCACACCTGAAGCACACGGCATTTTACTTATTTTAGACCACAATGTCCAACATCAAATTCCAAAGTCCATAGTTTTTACAGATTCTCTCAGTGTTGTACGTGCACTATTGTCCAGAAAACGCTCACAAATTCTGTAATCAATCTTGTTTTTAAGGCCCTTATGGCGGCATACGCATCAAGTCTTGAAATAACAATATGTTGGGTTCCTGGCCATTGTGGAATAGCCGGGAATGAAACCGCAGATGAAATGGCCACGGCTGCTACACTCTTGAATTCAGTGGGCATAGCAACACTGCCGTACACAAATATGAAGCCACACATCATACACCAACTTCACAACACATGGCAAACACACTGGAGTGAACAGACAGATAACAAGTTACACGTAATAAAACCACACTTGGGACCATACGCTACTGACTCACACAACAGACACATTGAAGTTACCTTAGCTAGGTTGCGGATAGGCCACACACAGTAACCCCACTCACACCTGCTCACTAGCTCTCCAAGACCTGTGTGTAGCAGGTGTGGGGAGAGCCTATCCGTAGTCCACATCCTAATAACATGCAAGGCAGTCGACACGACAAGACACAGACACTTCAAGGAACTATACAGACAACACTTTACACTACACCCTTCCTTGTTTTTGGGTGACAATGCCATGGTCTCTGTGCAACGCGTTTTTAAATATTTGTGAGACGTTAAGTTTTTAAACCTCATTTCCTATCATGCACAATCAAAACTGGCCCTATAAACCAGCCATCACCATTGCCGTTGATTGATTTTACTGGCGTTATTTTGGCTTTAGTAGCCGCTATTTTCTTTTACATACTTTTGTTTGGCGCTCTTTGCCCCAGGTGGCCTTGCGCCAAAAAACTCCAATCATCATCATCATCATCATTCGTTGGGGTGCTGTGTGCGCGTTTCCAACAAATTTACGCCTCGTTCTTTCCGCATGACGGTAGCGAATGTTTTAAGAAACTCGCTTTTAAGGAGGGTCAAGTCGGTTAGCGAGCTTTCATGTTTGTTGAGCAACGTTCGGAATGTATCCTTCAAGTGGAAGTGGATATAGCGGAAACTTTCTTCGTATTCCAACCCGTTAAAGAGTCGGACGCGCTCCACTTTCTTTCAACAATTCCTCTGGTTCATAAGCGGGAGATCCGCATGACGAGGGTGGTTCCCGTGGCTGCTGCAGGACGCGGGGGCAGCGGCTTCATGCACCAGGTTGGTGGTTGCAGCGGTCGTTCTCTTGGGTCCATCTGGCAGAAGAACAAACTCGTGTGGCAGATCATGCAGACGGCGGCTGGCTCTAGTTCGACTGGCTTGGCAGCTTGCAGAGGTCGTTGCGAGCGCAAGAAGTGAGTACTAACCCGCAGCTCTACCAGATGCCACGAAGCGATAGGTGACACAGTCGTCTAGATAGAAAAACAAGTTTATTGTAGCTAACTTGTGCTACCCTACCAACTCAAAATTACAGAGGAGGTGAAGCAGCAGTCAACAAAATGACTTGCGTGGGCAAGTGGCTGCAGAGTTTTTTCCTTGGGCTGTTGAAATACAATTTTTATCTCCATTTTATCCCAGGAAAACTGCTTCTGCTGGCGGTTATGCTGTCACGGGATCCCGTCAACAGACCTCACTAAGACGAAGACAACGAGGACATGGAAGTCTATGCCGTAAGAGTCGTTGCATCGCTCGTCAGCGAGGTGAATCTAGCGCGGTTGACGCAGGAAACGGGCAATGCTACTTTTTGATCATCGAAGCCTTAAGGAATATTAGGCTGTTAGAAAAACCGCTTAAGCCTTCTTAGATGAACTCACTAAGATAAACGGAGTAGTGTTCAAAGGTAGCAAGGTCGTCGTACGAACAACAATGCGGCCGGAGATACTAAGTAGAACATATGACGGGCACATGAGGCTTAGGAAATGCAAATTACAAGTACGACTGGTCGTCTTTTGGTAAGAATGAACGTAAACATTGATGCTCTTGTGAACAAGTGCGCAAATTGCCGAGAGTATGCGTACAAACAACCATGCGAACCCGTCCTGATGCGACCATTTCACGAGAACGCATGGTACAGAGTGGGGGTTGACATGTTTGTATATGCTGGCAGGCCGTACCTTTGTGCATACGACGCCTTCTGTGATTTTCCGGAAGTAGAATTGCTTCTCGACACATCCTCTGCCTATGCCGTTTAAAAATAAAGGGCGTTGTCCGCGAGGTGTGGCATTTTCATCGAGGTACGTTCAGGTGGAGGGCCCCAATTCAGCCACCGAGAATTTACGAACTTCGCAAAAAATTACCACTTCAAGCACATGATTTCCAGCCCTAGATTTCCCTGCTTGAACGGTTTGGCAGAAAAAGCTGCACAATTTGTTATTAGATCCTACGAAAAACGACGGAAGCAAAGAATGAGTTTTGGCTCGTTTTGTTCAAAACAGAGGTAGCCCTCTTGAAGATGGGCAGTCACAAGGCGAGGTGCTCTAAGGAGCGACCACTGAGGAATCTAATACCAGGGTTCAATGAAACAGAACTTCAGTTTGTCAACAAGCAGCAGCAGACTTTGCCGCCGCAAAGACACCTTCCGCCCTTGCATGAAGGACAGTGAGTCCGTGTTTAGGGGTACGCATGGGCAATGAAGGCAAAGGTAGTCAACAGGGTGCGGCCCAGGTCGTAAGTAGTACCACAGAAAAGGGCAAAGTTTTACGACGCAACCGCCAACACCTGCTTGCCACTGCAGAATCCTTCAACAGCTTTGAAGTCAGTGCGTCAGACAAAGAATCGGATGGTGAGGCAGAAGTTCAAGGTGACCCACCAACAAGCAGTATGACCACCTCCACCCAAGGGTTCAAGGCGCATGTCGCAGATTGTCGAACTGAGTGTGGGATTACAATGTTACACTGTTTTGTTTTCATTCCTGCAAAGAAAAGAAGATGTATCGCCTGTGTTATATTCACTGATCACGACACGTGCGGCGTCTGAGCTTATCATTGCGCATGCTCTGTGAATGTATTTTCTGTTTACCCTTTCTATTCACATCTTTAAATACTATGTCGGAATAAACCAACTTGTTTTTTTTCTGCATGAAACTTGTCGGTCGCATCTTGCGACGCAGCAACGAAGCAACCATGAGCCGCCCGATTAACTGTTGGCCCACACATTAGGTTCAATACAGGTAGGAATATTACACGCCCTGTCTGCTATCTGGAGAAAATATTGTCGCAAGTCGAGCACGGTAAACCTCCCCTGAAATGTCTCTGCCTCTCTTCTCCTTGACCCGCCTGTGACACACGTTTTCCTACAGTCGCGCTTCTTCCTCAAGAAACACGGTTTGAGAGTGCTCGCGAATTTTGCTCGTCCGCGTTATGTAATCGCACGCCACTAAACAACAATTTGTGGTAGAGTTTTTGAATACCCGCCAAGGATGCGATTTTTATTTTTTCGTTCAAAACAATAACGCCAATGCACTGTTTCTTTTTTCCAAAAGCAAAAATAGTGCCTCATTTTGTTTTCATTAAACATTACGTACAGTCCTACATTTGTATGTACCTTTCGCTTGAAAACTTTTTTTTGCGTTTTTTAGTTCAAGATTGTTCACAATTGTGAACATCGTGACGTGAATCACTAGTTTCCAGTTTTCTCCTCTAAAAATGCTTCGAAAAAAATTCAGTCATGGTTTGATGAGGTGGCTGAATTTTGCGAGAGATACATGGAGAAATGTTTTTAGTGTCAACTAGCAAACCAATGATATCATGAATAATTGTGCGGCTCCATCAGGACAGGTAATTTAAATAAAGAAATTTAGGTACTATAGTTTTTACAAGGAGCAAAGAAGTAGCTTTGATATCAGCATGTGCTGTGGTCTGCACGTTTAAAATAGAGCAGATAAGCATTAACTCTGGGGTTTGCATTAGACAAGGTTTCTCTACCGACACTCAGGGTAACGAGAGAAGCTCGGATTTGCACCACAAAAACGTCATACAAGCTGCGCGTTTAGGGAGACACGCAGCAGAGAAGGTAAATACTCCGGTTTAGAAACCCTTCGTTAAAGGATTTTCAATTCTTTCCGCCATCAGTAAAAGCTCATCGATATCGCGGATTGTTGAAATAACTTTGTCGATTGCTTCAAATTTCCGGGAATGTGTATTGAACATTATTTTTGACTTGACTGGTATTTCATGATTGGTCAGGGTGGTGAGAAGAGATGTACAAGGCGATAACGCCGATGTGTTTGGGACCCTCACGAGTCACAGCGCAATGCAACAACTTGTAGCTTGTTTCAATTGCAAAAATTGTCGCGGCTGTTTTGTTGACAGAGACATCATTCAACGCCATGTCACTAACAAAAGAATGCGCAGTTTGGTGATGGAGCTCAGGTTAGTGTGTCAAACACAGGGTTTTGTCGACATTTTTGAAACGCAAAATATCTTGAATGCATATAGCGTACGAAATCATATGCAGTCGTCCGGCTCAACAATGTTAACCTTAAAAACGTGAAACACACAAAGTTCTTGGGCGTATACTTAGACGATAAACTTCTATGGCACAAGCATGTTGAAGAAACTGCACGTAGGATCTACTAAAAAAATTTTAATGATTTACAAGGTACGCAACACACTACCCCTTAAAACTATAAATGCTATGGCATAGCTTGTTACGTTCCGACATTACATATGCAGTCAGTGGATATGAATTAACCTTATAACGCGCCACTCTTTCACCCTTCGAAATAGCCCAAAACACTGCTCTTCACGCATTGCTTTTCATAAATACATACGAGTCTGGTAAATTTGACTATCAAATGGTGAACATAATGTACTTAAAACTTGTATAAAATATTGTGCCCTTATCCCTCTGTATAAAATAAATTGCAATATCATCATCTGTCTTTCAATTACAATTACACACAGCTCCATGAAATACTCTCTTCAACACACATGCCCAACCACATTTGTAGTACCGAGGTTAAAACTAACTACGGAATATTTTTCGTTTCCTTTATGATTACACGCGTATGAAACAAACTCCCACAGAGCATAACGTCGAACTGTAATTTTATATTTAAAAGCAACTAAAAGATCAAGTGTTTATGTTGTATGTGTGATTTATAAATAACTGTGAATATATGACCTGTGTTTGAATTTTATACAATTGCTTTTCTAATACATGTCTTATAACACTGCTGTTGTCTTCTCTCTTTCTCTCCCTCTCTCTTTATTTCCTGCTCTTCGTAATTTTTTTCCAGTAGCGACTGACCTTTCTCCTTCTCCATGAGAGTGATTTGTTGTGTTGGTATGCATTTATTGTATAAGTCTTTGCAACAATGGTCTCTACAAGGAGAATGAAGGTTTTGTTGAAAATTTCCCATAAATAGTATTGCCACATAGATCGTATGAACCCCTGTTATAACCCATTATTGAGTTCTGGGGTCCCGCCTGTATATTTCCACGCACTTGTATTCTTTCTGGTAGAATAAATTTGAAATTTAGAATTTGAGTAAAAGCCCAGTACTGAATGGTGAACTTGGCAAAGTGAACTACCTATTTATCTACGTTTCAGTAGGCCTAACGAAACATGATGATGATGATGACTATGATTGGAGTTTTTTGGCCCAAGGCCAGCTGGGGCAAAGAGCGCCAAACAAAAGTTTCTAGAGAAAATGGTGGCTACAAAAGCCAGAATAACCATAAAATCAATTAACGGGAATGGTGAAGGGTGGTGTATAGGGCCAGTTTTGATTACGTATGATAGGAAATTAGGTTTTAAAAGTTAACATCAGACAAATATTTAAAAACGCGCTGCACAGAGACCATGGAATTGCCACCCAAAAACAAGGAATGGTGTAGCAGAATGTGTTGTCTGAATAGTTTCTTGAAGTATCTGTGTCTTGTTGTGTCGAGTACCTTGCATGTGACTATGATGTGGACTACGGATAGGTCTTCCCCACACCTGTTACACATGGGTCTTGGAAAGCCAGTGAGCAGGTGCATGTGTGTTACATGTGTGTGGCCTATCCGCAACCTAGCTAAGGTAACTTTATTGTGTCTGTTGTGCGAGTCAGTAGTGTAATGTCCCAAGTGTGGTTTTATTATGTGTAGTTCGTTGTCAGGCTGTTCGCTCCAGTCTGCTTGCCACGTTTTCCGGAGTTGCTGTCTTACATGTGGCTTGAGGTCTGTGTAAGGTATTGTTGTTATGTTTACTGTGTTTCGGAGTGCAGCATTGGCGGCCATTTCATCCACCAGTTCATTTCCGCCGATACCAGAGTGGCCTGGCAACCAACACACAGTAACCTCAAGGTTTGAAGAATGCGCCAGCAAAATTGATTTCAAGACAACGTTAACTACAAGGTTCTTAGAGGACTTTCCAGATGACAATGTCTGGACGATACTAAGGGAATCTGTATAAATGGTGGATTTACGAATATATGATGGTCAACTATGTGACTTACAACCATAAAACTGCCATATGCTTGTGCCGTAAAAATACTTGTCTTTACATTCATTGTTCTTCATGCTTCAAAATTGGCACCATGCGCAGCACAAGACTCTACAGTGAACGTTTTAGATGCATCACTGAAAGACTCTGCAGCCCTGTATTTATCCTGCACATACACGCACTGCAGCAAAATCCCACTTCTTGGTGTCCCGTTCGTATTGCATTTTAAGAAACACAGGTCACATGCAACAGGACGAAGATGCCATGTTGCTACAAGATCAGTGTGGGATGATTTGAATGCGTCTAAAAAGCAGACCTCATGAATAGTGACGTCGTTCCTCACTATTTGCGAGAAGGGAACAGGAATGGATGGTCGATTTAAAAAGAGCTGTGATGTGGATGTATCATTAAAATAGGTTTAAAAGGGTGGTTGTCCATTGATGCAATTTTTGAGGCATATAACAAGTCAACGTAAGTTCGCTGGTGTGATAAGCATTATTTTTCAGACTCTGCGTAAAGACTCTGTACAGGGCTCGTACAGAATGCACCACAAGAGAGGCGAAACACCAAGTGAAGTGGGTCGAGATTTATGTGCTGTTTTTGTGGCTGACCCATACACAACCCTCCCATATTCCAATCTCGACCCCACTAGGCTTGTCAAAATACGTACCAGGAGTTGCTTGTCCATTCCATAGGACTGGTGGAACCACCTTTTAAGAATGTTGAGACCCTTTAGACATTTATCTTTCAATTGTTTATTGTGAGGGATGAACGTAACTTTTTCATCCAAAACCACACCTAAAAACTTGTGTTCCTCCCTCACAGGAATCGATACGCCATTAAGGCTAATGTCTAGGTCCCGACGGATCCCACGCTTCCTGGAGAAGACAACACCGGTGCTTTTTGGATGCGACTGCATCTCATTCCCTCGCCTTGTCCCTCGATACGGCGTTGTTGTCCGTCCACACCCCTCCCCTACACTATAAAAATAATAGTTAGCGGAGCCAGGTTTCGATCTCACGACCCTGTGGGCGGAACGCGAGGTGCATGGTGCTGCTCGCACTGCGCCACAAAACCGAGACAGAATCAAACGCTACGAACGCACCTTTGACTCATTCAAACTACGTCAAGAAGCTACTGATAAAAGGCATGATGGGGCAATAAATAACACTTGCAATAAAAGAAAAGAAGCTCCCTTTTAAAGCAGCAATGATGGAGTAATGGTCGTTGCGACAGCGAAGCCCAAAGAAAACCACTTGGAGAGATTGACCAAGATTGGCGAATAAAACATAGTAATAATCATAAAACATATTAATCATACCCGTTCCCGACACGTTTCACGCGATTTCAGAATCAATCCAAAGGAAACACCAAGTGAAACACCACGATGCGTCGCATGTACACAGGGTTCCCCTCGCGGGGATGTGGGCAAAATTTTTTCTGCGTTAAAATTAAACACCGCCCTTGTCTTCCCACCTGGCAAGTTTTTTGACAGCGAGCTGGACTTGGCGCTCACAGATTTACATATTGTATGATTTAACGGGTACCTGGACGTCGTCTACATACATTCAATAAGAAATTGTAGGTGGCAATGCCTTCCCAAGGGAGTTCACCTTAACTATGAACACAGTGTAGCTTAGAACTCCACCTTGCGGAACGCCGTTTTGTTGCACATGAAGTCTTGAGAGTGCGCCACCTACTCTCCAGCGAAACGTTCTTTTGGACAAATAACTAGCAAGGGTGTTCAGCATATCTCCCGAAACACCGAAAGACTTCAGGTTACTGATGATCCCGTAGCGCCAGGTGGTGTCATAGGGCTTCTCAAGGTCAAAAAACACTGTTGTGCAAAACTGTTTGTGAATGAAAGCGTCCTTTATGTATGATTCAAGGGCGACAAGTTGGTCATTTGTAGATCGCCCCAACCTGAAGCCTGCCTGGCAGCCCTCGAGAAGACCATTGTACTCAAGAAAGTACACAAGTTTCCTTTTTATCATCTTCTCAAGGAGATTGCACAGGCAGCTTGTATGGGCGATAGGCCGATAGCTGGCTGTAGAGGAAGGGTCCTTCCCTTCCTTCAGGAAAGCCACTACTATAGCCTCCCTCCAAGAGCGAGGAATGTGCCCCGAAAGCCATATGTTATTGTATATATTTAGAAGTGTTTCAAGGGTGTCTGAGTGTAGGTGTTGAATCATGGTGTATGTGATTTTGTCTGCACCTGGAGCTCAAGGCTTACATGTGGTCAGCGCTGCCTTTACCTCGTGAATTGAAAAAGGACAATTATAAGAAGTGTGCGACTTGTAGTTATCACGCAGGGACTTATTTTCTACAGATGTCTGTGTTTCATGGAAGGTTTTGTGTAGTGCGCTGAATTGGACACGCGTTGGAAGTGTTGTGCGAGTGTTTTAGCCTTGTCTTCCACTGTGTCCCCTGTTGTACTAACCAGGGGCAGGCTGTGTGTCGGTTGTCCTTATAGTTTGCGTATTTGTGTCTGGACTTTGTGTGTGTCAGTGTATAAGTTGACGGAAGTGAGGAAGGTGCGCCAACTCTCCCTTTTCGCCTCACGACGCACTCGCTTCCTAAAAGCCTTTGCCCGTTTAAAAGAAATGATGTTATCTGACGTGGAGTACCGGTGAAGGACACCCAATGCCTTGTTCTGGTCCTCTCGCGCGCGCCTGCAGTCCTGGTTCCACCAGGGCCTCCTTGGGGTGCGAAACGCACTGGAAGCCTGTGAATAGACTTTTCGGTGGCGTCGAGGATGTGCGCCGTGATTAGTTGGGTGGCTTCCTCCATGTGTAGGTGTTTTATGGATGTGTGGTGTAGTTAAGATGTAGGGTGAATATGCTCCAGTTTGATTTTGATTCATTAAACCTTTTATGGGCAGATGGACTGCTCGGGCATGTACCTATATACGTTAATGAAGGGGGGAAATGGTCACTACCGTATGGGTCCGTGCCCACACCCCACTCAAGACATGGAAAGAGAACTGCGTAACCAATACCCAAGTCAAGATGCGAGTATGTATTGTGTCCTAAGTACTGGTATGTAGGCTGTTTTTTGTTGAAAAGGCATGCTCTAGAGGATGTAAGAAACTTCTCTACCAGGCAACCTCGGGCATGCGTTCTGGAGGAGCCCCAAAGTTGTGCGCATTAAGGTCGCCTGTTAGTATGTATGGTTAGGGCAGCTGGTCAACCAGTGCCTCGAAATCAGAGCTCCGAAGTGCAAAATCAGGAGAGATATAAATGGAGCATACCAATATCAACCTAATAAATATTATTGTACGGATCGCTACAGCCTCGAGGACAGTGTTTAAAGAGAGAGTTTGGCATGCTAATGATTTCCGGGCGATAATGGGCACACCTTCTGAAGAGTGGGCGCAGCCAACCCTGTCCTATCTGAATACCATGTACCTATTTAAGAAATTCGTTTGTTCAGAACTGAGGTGGGTTTCCTGGAGACACATGATACTTGGCTGAATGGCATGCATAATCTCCTACACATCGTCAAGATTTATAAGGAGGCCTATGCAGTTCCATTGCATGATGTTTTCTGTCCCCATTATTTAAATTTAAGAATGACTGGAGTGTGTGTGTTCGTGTGTGTTCATGCGTCGTCTTTCGGGGCTGTTACTGTTCAATTGGTTTTGTTAGGCCTTTCTACTGGCTTGGCCGTCGGAGGACGCTCCTTGTGGTGCGTGGCACGAAATAACGGTGGGACGTCCATCTCGTCCCACGTGTCTGGGGGGTGCCCGTCGAACCGGGCCCCCGGACTTGGCCCCCTTTGGGGAGCCCTTCGTTACCGTTGGGGGCGCCAGAGGGGGCACGGGTGGTGCGGTGGCGGTGGGAGCCAATGCGGGGCCCATGGTGTCCATCCCCTCGGCACCCTCCAACGCACTGGAGGACGGGGTGGTAGAGAGGGGAGTGGCACCGGTCCCAACAGAAGTGGTTTGCACCACAACGGCTGCTGTCTCAGCACGCGGCGTGGTGCCAGGTTGGGCTGTGTGAGGCAACCCAGCGGGGGGCGGGGCGGGACCAGGTCAGCCTCACTGAACTGGATCCCTGTGGACACCAGACGCTGCTCCGCACCCCGGCGAGCCACGTCAGCGTACCTCCCCAGGGGGAAAGAGGCGAAGCCTTTCGCACCTCCGGGAAGGTGATGTTCTCAGTTACCTTGATGTTGATTATCTTTTCTTCCAGTTGGAAATTTTCACACTTGCGGGAGTACGCTGCATGCGGCCCGCCGCAGTTCGCAAAAGACAGGGTATCGGATGGACAATTGTCGCTCGGATGATCATCCGCCGCGCATTCCGCACACGTCGTTCGGCCTCGGCAACAGTTTGTACCATGCCAGAACCGCTGGCACTTAAAACAGCGCCGCGGGTTCGGGATGTACGAACGGATGGAGCAGCGGATAAAACCTGCATTTATGTGTTGTGGAGAACTGCGCGGTCAAAAGTCAAGATAATGTGCTTGGGGGGAATCTTGTTTTCGTCTCTGCGGATAGTGATGCGTCTCACGGAAGTGACGTCCTGATCCTTCAATCCGGCAAGGAGATCCGCATCTGTTTCGTTCAGGAGATCTGTCTCGGATATCACACCCTGCGAGCTGTTGAGGGTCACGATGGGGTGTGACCCTGATGTCGAGATCAGCCAGTCTAGTCTGAGCTAGAAGCTTTGCAGACTGCTGCATGTCATTTATTTCGGTTAGGAGTTCACCAGACCTTTGGTTTTTGCACCTATACGATTTTCGTATTATGGCTTCAAGATACTTGGCGATCAAGAAGACTCACTGGGATGCCAGCGGATGGGTTGAGTTGAGGGAGTTCAGGAGAAGAAATCGAGAGCAATGATCTTGTTCAGTAACTGTCAAAGATGGCAATGGGGGAAACGATACTTCGGTGCGGCCCCTTTTAGAAGGCCGATCACGGTTTGGGGGGGGGGGGGGGCTTTGAAATACCATACGGCATAGTATTAAAGCAGGGAGGAGGGAGTGCTTTCTTCTTTGACCTTACCCTGGTAGTCAAAGAATTCTTGGAGCTCCCTGCCTGGTGGACAGGCAGGAAGCCCATCGGCCGGATCTTGAGCAAGGCTCCGACGGCCACGGTTTGCGGCTTCTGCCCATCCAATTTAAACACCTCGCCATGGTTGGACACGGCTTATGTATGGGAGCTCGGGGTCCGCGGATTCGCTGCTCACCGTCACCATGAATACTCAAGGTGCCCCGTGCGAGGCCTGACGAAACATGCCTTCTCCATTGTACGAAGACGAAGATTGAAGGAAAAGCTTTCTCGAGATGGATTCCTTGCTTTCCCAAGCTGACTGGGCCAGTATGTTCTATGCTGGAACTAGAACGTACTAATGACCGAGTAGTGTGTTCGACATTTACGTTTTTTTAATTACCTATCTTTACCATGGTCAGCTCACCTTTTATTATCTTGTGCTCCCTCAAACGGCACCATCGGAGTTTAGCCCTCTTTGGGCTTTCTGTCATTTAGCCCAAAGCTAAGCCTTTCTTGCAATTTTTATTGCATCATTTTTTTCTTCCGCGGCTTTTTTTTCGCTAATATTTCTAAGAACCAAGTAAAGAGCGCTTCAACCTATACAAACTCGGTGACTGCAGGTTCTGCACATACTTTTGTTGTCATATGAATGCTCTGTTTTTTGTGCGAAGTTCCCTAAACAAGTCTTACTAGTTCCTGCGGTTCCAGATCAAACGACTTTTGTTATATGAACCTCTTGTGAGGTATCCTTTACGTTACGCTCAGAAGGTTGAATCAACCGACGGTGGGCATATTTTCGAAGCCTCTTTTGTGGGGAGTGGGACCACGTAGCTGTGTTTGCGTGCGTGACGCCACCTGCGTGCGGAGGCCACACATCGTGACTGCAAAAAGAGGACTGGGCGGGCCATGAAAGAGATCCGCCCCTAGAATGGCTTATACCCATATGTGGACACGCTTATAAATGAAAACTGAAAAAACTGAGGTGGAGGCACAACCCGGCAGTTGTAGAGAACGCAAGTTCAAAACAAACTGTCGCCAGACCTTCGGTTTTCTGATTTTCCATTTCCAGGCTTCTTCCAGTGGTCTCCTATTTTTATCTGTGCGCACTGGCAGTGTCACAGTGGCTTTGCTAAGACTGATCAGGCAACATGTGGTAAAAAAAAATCAAGCTCCCCTCTGCCCGACAACCGCGATTGTTGAAGTTAAAGCTTTCTCATGATTGATTTTGTTGTTAGCCGATTCCACTAGGCGAGTATGTCCGACTCTGTAGATAAGCGCCACTTTTCTAAAATGATCGGCCTGCTCTGGTCCACATGCATGACAAAGGCCTCTTCCTTGAAGTCTAAATGCTCCTAAACTGCACTGCATGAGTCCACAGTTTACGCCTAAATTCCTCTATTTCAGTCCTCCATTGGATTTATAGCCTTCCCTTTCTTCCGGAACCATGCTTTAGTATTAACTCTGTTACCGTAATCGTCCACCGCTTGACAGTTAATTTCACGAGATGGCCAGACCAAATCTATTTCTTTTTTGTCATTTGAGCTATATCTTCTACTCTAATTTGTTCTCTCATCCAGGTAGCTCCCTTCCTCTCCCTGGGTGTTACTGTTAACACTTTCCCTTCCATGGGCAGTAGAGTCGATCTACGTTAGCTTTCTTGTTGTTACTAAGGTATCCATGTGTTATAACTGGCAGTATACAATGGTTGTAGATTTTTCTTGTGACTGACAGAGGAAGCTTACGTTCCATTATTGGGGAGTGCTTCGCATGTGCTCCGCAAACGACACTTATTGTCTGTCGGTTGACTCCCTCATGGTTTTAGTCACCACAAACCATCTGTTTCAGGCAATTGTAATATTTTACTTCTTTAGGCGTTTCGTTTCTTAATCTGAAGACGACGTTTGCTGTATTCTTTTTCCTCAATATTTTAGATTTATTATTATTAGGTTTGGCCCCACGGCTGTTCTTTTTAAAGTACCTCTCGACAAATTGTTTGCGGGTGTTCAGCAGCCTCACTCAGCAATACTGTGACGTCTGCCAACCTCAAATGACTCAGGTTGTCCCCCTTTAATCCTTTTTCTAAGTTTCCCAATGAAGCTTTCAACTCACCCCCTAGAGAAATGCAGGGAATAATTTAGGCAAAAGGTTATGCCCGTGTTTAATTCCATTTTGGATCGGTAAGTTGTCGCTATGCTTGTTTGGGGGTTATTCTTCTGCCCTTCCCAGAAATATGTGTCTAGAAAACATAAGTAGGTTTCCTCTACTCCATGGTGTATTAGGACTACTAAAGCGGCAGCGGTGAGTACGGAAAGAAACACTTTCTCTTAACCAAATATTGCCATGAAAAGGGCTTTTCATAGCAATAATAGATTTTCTTTAGAATTTTTTTTCTCGAGTTACGCCATGAATGTCATCCACCGTTTGGTTCCCTTTCGTAAATCCAGTCAGTACTCGGGAGTGTTGGAAATAAAGGCAATATTATAAGCGGCTATGTATAACTTTCGTAAAAAGCTTCTGCACAACCGACAGTAGGCTGATGGGTATGCTTCGTTGAGGTTTTGGAATTTTGTTTAGTTTACCTCAGGGACTGTTGGAGTACGTTTGGCGTACACGTTCTGGGGTACGTTTGAGTAAGCATTATTCCAAAAATAGCACAGCGAGCTTTCAGTAGAATTCTTCCCCCCCACTACAAAATATCACGATAATTCCGTCGTCACCGGCACTTTTTCTTCTGCTCATGTCTCTAATATCTTTTTTCTGGCCGACTTTCGTTACAGTAGGACATCTGTACTTGGACTTGTACTAATGGGGTTCCCCATGTCAGACATCGCTGCCTTACAGCCTGTGTAGAATCGTTCTCCTACACAAATTATCACGTCCAAATTGTGCATTATGTTACCCTGCTCGTCTCCAAGTGTCCACGTCATGTCTCCGACCATGAGCAACTTTCTCTCAGTTGGTTACAAGGTTAATAATTTTTGTAGCGTTTCCGAAATCACTGCCAGCCTATATGCCCGAATATCGTTTGGTCTTACATGACCCTTTCCCATTCTACGTTTGCTAATTTCATTGTTTTTTTTAAGTTTTCTGTTTGCTCCCTGCGTGCATTTGCACCAACAGCTGCAGCGAATTCACTGATTGCAAATATTAGGTTGTAATTTAGACTGTCTTTGTTGACATTGTTCTGATCATTCAGAGTGGCAAATGTTTTAACAGGTAGTTGAAACTTCTGGGATCTGGCTCTGACTGACTCTCTACTGAGTTTCTTTTTTTTCTCTTTTGAGAATAAGCATTAACATCCAGTTAACCATTTTATTGATCGCTGTTTTGAATCTTACACAGCAACCCTACGTCTCGTGCAATAACTGGGTTGTCAGTAATATAAAACTCAAATAAATGTTTTGTAGTAGTATGGGGACATTCTCTTGCTTATTTGCAATTCTGTTGTTTTTAAAAGAATGTGTCTATCAACGTCAGGCTATTTTCTGCAAATTGCACCTGTGCATTTTCTCGACTGTTGCATTTGCTCCAGTACATTTTCTCGAATGTCTGTCCTATGTGTCCCACGGACCTTTCTCCAATTTGCACCTTACTGACCTTTGCCCTAAAGTCTCCCGTAAGACTCGTGAACTGTAATTTTGGCTACATCAATGCCGGTCCGACATCCACGAAGAATCTCTGTATGGGTTCATCATTATAGCTGATTTTTGGCGCACAGGCCTGTACAAGCTTTAACCTGTCTCGCTTGTCTGCCTGGATCTCAAGCGCCGCCACAGTATCGTAAAGCTGAAAAGCTTATCTCAGTTGCCTGTATTTCTCTGTTGAATAAAAATCGCCCCGTGTTCATTCTTGCCTTGGGGTCCACTCTAGCACAGAATATGCCCCCTTGTGAGGTCCATGAAACCTTCTTCTGCGCTTCTATCTTCGCCTAACCCTCTAATATTCCTCCTAATGTCCGAGAGCTCCTCTAGTAATACAGTTAAGATTCGCTCACTTGACACACTGCATGTGTCGAACTATGACAGGGTCAAGTTTCAATTGCGGTCTCTCCGAACGCAGACATTCTTAGCACCCTTTGCTATATCGCTGTTGGAAATGGCGCTGTGTACAGCTGCTCTGCAGCTGTGGGGGACTGTAAGTAGAGAGTTCAGCTGATTGGTCGTGGGAAGTGGCGGCCATCTTCTAAACAAGAGTAGGCTGATACTTGTCTTTTGAGCGAGTGCCTAGGTCCTTCCTAGCATAACTGAACATGTCGGGAGCCCTTTACTATTCTTGATGATGGTTACTATCGCAGCTGGACGCACTCGTTACCTGCATGGCTAGGGCACACAGCCAGACAATAAAGCGAGAGAAAGGGAGACAAGTTTCTGGAGGGCGCATTCCCGCGCACGGTTGCAGTGATGTTGAGTACGCGTTTCGTGTTTATTACGTGGGGTTATGATGGATATACTCAGTCGCTAGAAAATGTACTATACTCGTTGCTCCACATTTAAACATAATAATAAGCGGAAAACACTTTTCATCAGAGCAACCGTGGCCTTTTGGCAGGGCTTCGCTAAGGTCAGTTAACACTATGCTTCCCTAAGTCTGGAAGCCCTGGCACCGCGGTAGGGTTTTTCAAATCCTATTTCCGTATTTTTACATAAAATTAAGATTAATGGTGAAAAACAGCGCAAGAGACAAAGGGACACAAAGAAGAGGTCCGGGGCGACGCACCGCGCTGAACTCAAACTGAACGTTGGTTAAAAAAACTGGTATTTTTACAAATACCGGACTATTGCGTGAACAGATAACAAGGGTAACGCGAGAGAGCGAAAACAAATTGACATTTTGAAGCAGTGTTGCACGAAGGGAAGTTCTGCATACAAGAAGGTACACAATCTGCTTGCATATAAAAAAATAAAATTCCTTGCCAAATTATGACACAGAAGGGGTACGAGCACACATGCCCTCGTTCCTTAATTGTCAAAATCCTCTATTATCTCTCGGACACGCTGGTTTTTATGTTTGGCTACTAGTTTTCTGTCCCTAAAACAGGAAAACGCCCCGGTGTTTTTGTTGTTCTTTCTAAAAAACTTTCAGTTGCGAGTTCCGCGCTTTGCATCGTCCTCTCTTTTTTTCTAACTCTGTTTCTTGGGCTGTTTTTCACCGTGAATATGAATCTGCGCCAACTAGCCGAAAATATCATATCCAGTTATCCCTTGCTTGGGCAGTCACAACAAGTCGTCACGCTTACTTGCGCGCCCAGGGGTTGGCCAGCTATTCAAATGTCAGCAATAGTACCTGTGTCACCGCGGATGGCATCCGTTATCCTAGCTTCATTACGGGCACCTCGCTTGTGAAATTGCGCAAAAAAATCGAATATTTCCTCTTTTGTAGCTCAGTGCCTAATGTAGCAGAACGTCTTATCTAGAGTTTCCAACAATTGTTTACCCCACTTTATGAAGAGTGTCATTTTGTTTTGGAAATGAATATCGCATCTGGGCGGGATGACATGCGGCCACTGCTGTCTGTTTACATGGCGTACCGACGAAGGGGCGTTTTACCCATTACAACTGTTTGGAGCAACGCCAAGTTAGGTATTCAGTTATTACAGTTTTCCACTCGCGGATCCTCCGAAAGGGCTACTGTGGCGGGCTGTTTCTTATATCGCTTTCGGACCAAGGGCAGTAGCTATGTTCTTATTTGTCTTGGTTTATGAGTGCCTGTCCGAGGCAAAATATTTTTAGAACTATTTAAACTACTAAGAGGCCCCTACGGGTGAATAAATTGTTCAAGCTATGATATTCCTCCAGTGCCTAGCCGAATGTGGCTAACTGTGTCTGTGTGGGCTTACATTTGCGCTTTCAGCATTACCTTTACAGTAAATGCGCCTAGGGAGAGGATTTATTTTCCAATCTCTCGAAAAAGCCCTAAAATAACCAGAACACTGCTTTATAAGGCGACCAGGTCAAGAAAAAAAACTTTTATTTGTTTTAGTTGCCTTAATATCTAATATGAAGTTTCCTCCACGCTGAAAAAAACGTTTGTATTTTTAATTAGTGTTTTTATTTATGCTTACGTTATTCAGACGTCTACATTTACATTTATAGTTTATATTTATCTTTAACGTCAAAAAACGTCTATATTTAAATTTACGTTTTATAACACAGTTTTTTGTAACAATATCGGTGGTACGACTTTAACGTTTGGCGTAAATATAATCTACAACGAAAAGAAGGACCAGTAAAAACTATTCAAAACCTACATGGCGGGCGTCAGGACTTCTCTAGAATACATTTAGAAAATCTAAGTTGTGCACGCCGGAGTACAAACGTTTGGGTTCGAAATGTACGGCGACAATGGATACATGCTACTTGGAGTTTTACAATGTCAAAATGGCGCAATAGGATACATGCCGGCCCCATAACGCTGGTAATCCAGGGGCAACTCCGGTCACGTGAAGCGTTTTCTGCTTCACTTCGCCCATGATTTGTCATCATTCCGAGAGAAAGTAGGCTGTTCAGTACAACGGTGTCCGTGAATGCAATAAAGATTCGCTTTGATAACACGGTATCAATTCAGTGTTTTTCGACTATTTACTGGCAATATATATCAACCCAGGCCTTACGCACCTACGACTACGGAGCGCTCTTTTTTCGCAGCAAATATACGTAAGTTACGGTTTCTGCGTTTATGAAATGTGGTTGATCATTGTATTGTATTTCCGCTTAAGTGCTTGCACTCTTTAGGTGTTAACTATTGCAGTCGGGTTTCATTTCCATGTCGTATACTCCTAGGCTAAAATTCTAGTGGCGACCTTCAAATCAATATGTTAAACGCGGTTTTTGCAGACATCTGATCGCTTGAGCCGACTGTGGGCGTGATGATAATTAAAATTTCAATGATATGTTACAAGATTTCAAAGCCGTGGTCTTTTTGGGACCATTTGTTCATGTTAAAATAAGAATAAAACCGTTGCCCTAGGAAAAACTCTTCTGCGTCTGGAAAAACCTGATCGATAGGAATGGGTATTTAAGACGGGCATGGGAGTTTGGCTTGCGAATTGTATTGTGGAAGCTTCAAACTTTTAAATAAAGTGCTTGTTTTTCTACTGAGTATCAATATTTCTATGGTCGCGATAAGCTTGCTGTGTTTCATTATTTAACCAATTATGTAAAACTTCTGTATTAGGTTGCCTAATCATGGACCCCTAGCTACGCATGCCATGCCCCAACAGCTCGGATTTGTTGTTGCAACCAGTATGCAAAAACATTTTCCAAAACTTGAAAACACTATGCCTTACGTAAGTAAGTGTAAATCCCCAAACAATGTAAGTGGAGGAAAGAAAGGAACACAAAAATAAAATTTCGCTGAAAAATAAAATCAATAATGAGCACTTGGTTGTTAGAGCCTCTGCAGTGCGAAATATACATTTTAAACATCGCCTAAGTAGAGGCCACCCTGTACCTTATGGCTCAAAGAACCAACGGATGCTTAGCACGAAAATAAAGGTAGTCGGAGCTGAGCAGCACCAACAAGCAGTGCATTGAGAATGCACCAAGTTTCCTAAAGTGCACGCCAGAAATAGGACAGTCAAGAAACTATCCTCTAAACGCGATCCTGCGCCAGCGGGTCAACTGCCGGCGGATTGCAATCTTCAATACACAAAGCCAACCTACGCTTTTCCGGCCCCAGCTGAGACGACCCAGCAAACTGATCTACGTGTTACAGATACCGTAAGCAGTCGTAGTTGCAGTTGTCCAGGCGATGTATCACTTAAATGAAAACAACACCTCTCTCTTATCGCTACTACCACAAAAAAGCCGTCTAATGCACATAAGAAATATTTTCGAGTGCAGCTCCTACGGTACATTTAAAAGCTCTTTTTTCTACATTATTACGATCTTGCTGGCCGGCGCACGTACGCATTAAATCTGCGCTCTTGGGAGGTTACTTAGAGGCTAAGCCAGCTTTGTTTTAAAGGCTGCCACTGTGTTGTGGCTTCTCAAATTTGAAATATTGCATTTACAGTTTATTTCCTTTGCTTGTTGTAACTTTGCTCCAACTTTTCATAGTAAATAGCTTCTATTTCCTCACAGTGTGCCGCTGTATTAAAAGCGTTAACCGCTCACGCTTGTTCATTCCATTCAACGCACCCATGTACCCTCAGCCATATCTCAACAATAGGCTACAAGGCCATAGTTGAACCATGTTCTCGAAGGTATGACAATTCCAGATAGTTTGATGCGGAATAAAAGCCGCGTACTTCACCGGACTATACACACATGCTGCCCCACACGCTTTTGTGTGGTGCAGTTGTTTTACCGACAGTGGGATAAGCCAGTGTGGTTTTGGGGAAACGGAAATGTTTACTGGAGATATGCATTTGCCCATGTCCCACCTGTAAGAGGCACTATCGAGGAACGAAGATGTGGCCAGAGTCAAACTTTTCCCGCAGGAGGCCGACTCATTTCTCACTGCCGTGTGCATATAGGTGCGTTCATGCGGCCGTTTTCTAGTTCAAAGTAAATATTAAAGGGTATGTTGCTTTGCTATAAGTTAATGTGGTGTGAAAAGCATTACATTGCAGTTTTGAGCATTTTAAATAGCACGCTATTTTAGAAGTTGCAGCATTTCGACTTGGCAGTGCTATCAATTGCAGCTCAATGCACGCTCAAGCATCTCCGTGTAGGGCCTTTCTCTCGCACACCTGCATTTGTAACGTGGTGGTGCACACGTGTGCTGCGCAAAAGTGTGTGGTATGCAGGGCTGAAGCACGTGCTTTTAATTACCTCTTTAGGTAGCACAAAAAACACAAGCTGACCACAATACACTATTACAGATGGCCACAAGCTTGCCTACAAACGTAAACGTCAATTTAAAAAGGTAATAAATGAAATAGCGACCGTGAACTCGCCAGCTTTATCGCAATTTACACGATGGCATCTTTACCAGCCTTGTTGGCTCAATCACAGATTGGTAAAGGAAAACGGCCGTGGTGTAGATTCCTTTTAAATCGGAAAACGAGCTATATTATCAAAAGTAAGTTAGAACCCTATTGGTAATGCCTTCTATAGAGTACATCAATAGGTTTCAAAAACGCATAACACACGTTCAATAAAACAGTTGTTATTGTCATTTTATTGTACACATAAATATATGGCGATTACCAGTAAGATTATAATAACAAATTTCTAATATAAATTAGACTTTGCCTAAAAGTATATTATAATGAACAGAAATGCATCCAAAACACAAATATAAAGGTCATAAATCAACATTGTTAAGCCTCACTAGAGAGACATTCATAAATATTGTAAACGTCGTCATAAAAACTAGGACTTCAAAAGATCTATAGCACCAACTAATTCATTATTGCCTTGGAAGTAAAAATTATTTAGAGACCTTAATTGTGTGGCGAACATAATAATGCCGTCAGCTACTGCTTCCCCAATTTAAAGCATATTCTGCCCAATGTGAAGCGGGAGCGGATTATTCTTATTTATTACACACAGCTTCCAAAGTTATTGAAAACCTTGACGAATAAAGGCAAAAGGACTGCAGGTCAACTGAACTGTATGTAGGAGCCACGTTAACGATAGTAAAACAGAGTATATTTTGAGAGTGTCGTGTATTTACAACAACAAATGAGGTATTTCTAGAAAGAGTCTAGAAAAACGTCAGTCATTCTCTGAAACATTTGGACTCTCCCTGATTGTGATTCTTGATGGAACTCATGCCTAAAATCTGTGCGAGCAAAAACAGCTCTTTATATAACAACTTTGCTGTATCCTGAAAAAAAATTCACAGGCAACTGAAACCATGCCCCAAGCAACCACCATCCCCTGTGGCATAGATGGCACCAGCGCCACTTGCAGAACAGATAAAAGAGCATGAGAACGGATATAGTGGTGATGTTTTGCAGAAAAACTAGTGTGCTGTGCTGCGACCCTCTTCAGAAGCTTTTCCGTCACTGTAAATGCATCATCCCCTACACCTGTAGGGATTAGCCAGAAACATTTTCTCGGTAACTTTCTTCTCCTGGAAAAGGATTTGGGAAATTTTTTCGTGCCAACTGAGAAGCCATATATGCAGGTACACAAGCTTTGTTTGTTTTTTACCCTTAAAAACCCATAAAAGCCCCATATGTCCATACAATAAGGGTCTACTTTAGGTTGGCTTCTATATTGAATTGAAACTGTTCGGTCTCTGATATTTGAAGAAATAAATATGAAATAAAAACGAGGCTCAAAACTAGAAGGCGTTTATCGCTATTGGCAAGAATGCCCTTGCGTTTTGTAGTTGTGACGAATTTGCTCCAGATATTAGGAACAGATTGATTTTGTAAGTTCGCCCACAAAGCCAAAAAAAGAAGTGAGAACACTAGAGAATTTATTGTTGTTAGGGGACCCACATGTTACGATACTGCAAATAGAATACAAATAAGAAGTGAACGCCCAGGGTATATCTCACTTGTCACAATTGTTTTTGTCATTGGAACCTTATTGTCCTATGCGGACGAATCTGCGACAGAACTGAGAAAAAAATCCTCCCGCGAAAAACAACACAAGTAATAGCAATCAAATTGAATATGGGTTGCAAAAACAAGTGTTCTAAAAGGGCTCAAACACAAAGAACACTAATTTCTGTCCAGGTTTGCCTTCTCGATAAGAATATCGTTTCTACATTTGGGGACGCACATGCTATGCTTCTATTATTAGTGAAAAACAAATGTTAATGATGCGAGCGGATACGACATGGTTCTATGCAGAGTCTTGGGGCGAAAATCTCAACCCAATGCAATCAAATTACATCTAGACGCATAATCTTGCTAAAGAAAAAAGGATGTAATGGAAATGACAGCGTTTTGAAACCTTCAAAATGAATCCGAGTCTCGTCACATGGGCTTTTTTTCTCATCTATTTCAAATGCGGCTCCACCTGCCACATTGAAACCGCGCAGTTCAGTTGAGTTAAGACCTAAGCCGCCATGGTACGTAATAGATCCAGGCTAGTTGAAGATAAAAAAATAGACCAAATCCTGGAGCATCACTAAGTGAACATGCTACTGCAAATATATACAAAATTATAGGTAGACCTGCGCAACTAAAGAAATCGGTTTCCACAATTGATGTTGCATTCCGAACCCGAGATTTCACCTTTCCAGGACAGCCAACCCTTAAACTTAGCGTTGGAGCAATAAAGAGCACACCACGGAGCAGCACTGCATTGCATTGACCACGGTTTTTTGCCTCCCATACTATACGTTTGAAGCCAGACGGGAGTAGGTAGGTTAAAGGGTACCTCAATGCAACACTACCTGGGGGCGGGTTTTTATCCCTGAGCGTGCGGCGGCTGCGTGAATAGCAGAAGAAAGGTAGCCTCACCTTTTGACCTCAGCAGCTACTGACCATCGGTGGGCACTATTGATCACGCCTGTATGATAATGAATAGCTGGTATGTTCGAAACAGCAATAATAGCAGCTTTACAGCTGAAAACTTCTTCAGAAGGACCCAAATCTAAAGCGTTTGAGAAGGGATTTATAGGGCCCACATGTTACTTATCTGTACATTGTATCATATTCTCTAGTTCTGTATATTCCTTGTGACTAATAATGTTGGACTTAGAGTGAAGCACATTGATTATTTGTTCTCTACCTAGCATGTTATATTTTGATGAGCGAAATAACACTGTTTGAAATTCAGTCATAACTCATTTCCAAAGATAGGTTAGCAGTCACTGCATTACAAAAAGCCCGCTCCAAGACGCATCAAACATGAATGTAAACTTTTAACCTTCAATTTTTCTCACCTTTTCATGAATTGTGGGCAGGCCAGGTAATGGCACTAACAGAAAGTTTATTTTCTTCGGGCGTAATAGTTCACAAAAGAAACGCATGTGTGTCGAGAATGAGGTGTCTTTTAAAACGGCTACATTTTTCTAAAACTTTGTGTATGTAAGAACGGCAAATTGGAAAAGCCCGTTTGAACTTGCGAGAAAAACGCCGCCATTTCTGTAGCGGCGGAGAAAATTGGTCGAAACAAAACGACAAAAGCGATCTTAAGGCGACTAAGCGACCGAAATTGCGTCACTTCTACTGCCTCAGCGGCAAGTGTGTCGGGTCGTTAGGAGTTCAGTGTTGGAAATGACAACAATGGGAAAGCCTTCAAAGGGAACAGTGCGATGCTCACTGCATGAGAAACAGATGTTACTATGACCAAATTATAACCTACCACTCATGCAAGAGTGAGACATCTATAAAAAATAATAGAGTAGGAGCAGGTTTGGGGATACCCACAAGAGCCAGTCATGCATTAAGGGAAGCAAGGTTTACTAAATGCTTTTCAGCTGCATCTGTTCCTGCTCTATTAGTAAGAGCTTTGTACATGGCACTAGACGCCTCAACAAGCATTACAGGGCGGACGGTAAAGTGGTCGGATGACATTAGGCATAGAGCAGAGGCTCACTGAGGTACTATAAGTGCGCATGTAGTTTGCTTGTCGCGTTTCACTGAAAACGGCTTGGTATTTAATAAATAGCAAAACTTTTCTTTGAATTGAACAGACCCGTCTTTTTTCCGTACCAATAACACAGGTGATGACCAAGGACTCCTAAATGTGCGTAAAATGTTGCGCTGCAGCATGCAGGCAACATTGTCGCTGATGATGTTTCGCTCAGATGAGGATACCCGGTATGGGCAGCGGCGAATAATACGGGATCCGTCTGTTTTAAGGTGATGCGTTGCCACGGATGTCTGACCAAGTGTAGGGCATTGAGAGTCAATAAAGCTTTGTTCCGGTGCAGGAGATTCAGCAATCAGTCGGTTTGCGGTGGGGAGAGGTCAGAGCTGATTCTCGTGGAAAGGTCAGGGTGGGCAGGAATAGTGCGACATTGGGAAGTGGCGGAAACAGAACAAAGCGGAAGAACAGAGACTGCTTTGGAGTCCGCAGCGGTAGCGAGCATGGTGCCTTGACGTAGGAAGATCGTTTCCGGTGTAGTGTTCTTGGCGACTAGCAACGCATACCCATGCGAGAAACGTAACAAGACAAGTTGCGAAAACGATTCCCCTTGGTAGAAAACGAGTGCCGGGAATCAGGAGCACGTGTCCCTCGCGGAAATGGCCACCACAAATAGAAATTCTTGCCTCACACCCAGGCCTAAGGACAAAATCCGCACTGCGGAACATCGGGGTTGCTGTCCGTATGCCCGGTAGGGGCAATCGCAATGCCTGGGTTTCGGCAGGAGATGACTTAACACCATCCCGGGGATTAAACATGCACTGTATGCAGATGACATCACGATTTGGACTACCGGTGGGTCAGAAGGCGACATGCAGGATGCGCTCCAGAAAGCTGCTGACGCAGTCCAACAGTACGCCAGTGTGCGCGGCCTTCAGTGCTCCCCGGAGAAGTCCGAGCTCATCATTCTGAGGCGCAAGCCACGTGGCAAAACACTGGAACAAACCACAATACAAATAAAGATCCAAGGTAGCGACATCTCCGTAGTCACAACCATCCGCATACTGGGAGTTTACATCCAGCAAGACGGAGGAGGAACGCTAACCATCCAGCGCCTCAACCCCACTACATCCCAGATCCTGCGTATGGTGAGTCGAGTAACAAACCGGCACCAGGGTATGAAGGAGGATGATGTCATCAAGTTGGTGCAAGCACTGGTTGTCAGCCGCATGGTGTACTCTACGCCTTACCTCCCACTGAAACCGAGGGAAATGGACCAACTTGACATACTACTGAGGAAGGCGTACAAGCAAGCGCTAGGCCTCCCTCCTCACACCGCCACTAGTAAGCTGGAAGCGCTCGGGGTGCACAACAAGGTGCGGGAGATAATTGATGCCCACCTTGTCAGCCAACTAGGAGCGGCTAAGGCAAACGTCGACTGGTCGCACGGTGCTGCGGCAACTAGGCTACCAGATAGCGGACGCCAGCCACCCTCGACCGGAAACTGTGCCACAGGGCATCCGTACGCTGATCAGGGTAGCTGCCGCTCCCGCGAAACATGCACCCTGAGCATCACGTACAGCGCAGACAAGCGCGAGTACAATTCCTACTAAGGGAGTACTCTGCCCACCCCATGTACGATTCACGGACGCGGCCCACTATGCAAACCATCCAGCCACAGCAGTAGCGTCATCGACGGCTCAGGCGATGTCGTTTGCACTGGGACCGTACAAACCAAAAACATCGTTGAAGCCGAAGAAACGGCCATCGCACTGGCAAAGGACGTCTGCAACTTCGAATAAAACCGCTTCACGTAATTACGGACGGTAATCTCAACATCCGCCCCTCCGATTACTAAAAAGCACAAGGATACCCTGAACGCTACCATACTGATATGGACACCAGGTCACGCAGGGCTCGACGGAAACGAGCGAGCACACGCTACAGCCCGAGCATGCACCCTCCAGGCACCGCACCAGTCGCTGCGTGACCCAGACTGCCTGCCAGCCGCAGTTCCGTGCACTTCTGCAACACCACCGCTTGCGAGATGTGCCTACCCACCACCGCACCAGAAGCTTACCCGAGAAGAGGCTGTAGCCTGGCGGCAACTACAGACCAACACATACCCCCACCTTAGCTTCCTGCACATTCATACAACCTACAATATATACACCGACATGCCCACACTGCAGCGAACATGCAACACTGTACCACACCACGTGGGCTTGCCAGAACACACCAGCAGCCCCCCCCTAATTCGCACCCCCACCCTCGAGCAGTGGGAGGCCGCGCTTTGCATTCGGACCCTGAAGACCAGCGACAGTTGGTGAACCGGGCAAGCAGGACCGCAGCCGCCGCAGGGGCCCTGGACTGAGGGCTTCTCCCGCTTTCAAGCGCAAATCTGTTGAATAAATGTTTTTACCACCACCACCGCAGACGCCGCCGACAGGATATCCCACGCTAGAATGAACTTCGTGGGAGCAGCAACACAAGACCACGCAGTGGATGTGTTGTCGAATTCCCTCAATCAAAACGCGCACGGTACAGAATCCATACGGCTCTAGCACAACTTGATTGGCACCACACAATGAGGGGCCAGGTGTACGGGGTTCGTACTTTTCGGAGCCGTGAACAGAAATTTTCGCTAATGGCGGATATGCTGGCGCCGGTGTCAACGAGGGGCGTCAAACATCACAACCTTCAACGTTCACATGTATGTATTGGACGGTCTTGTTGGAAGAGTTCTTGGCTTTTCGAGTAACGCAGTTTCCCCCTCCAAAAACTGCAGGCGCTAGTTTTCCGATTGGTAGTTTCGTGGGGTCGGACACGGGTCGTAGGGGCGAGACAGAGTGACGATATGGCGCGGGTGATCGGCGGCGGCGTGACGAACGCTCGTTGTAAGGCGTATCAACTGGGGCCGGAGCCGGCAAGTACCGTCGCATTGGAGAGACATACTGGTTTCGCGGAGCGCCATAGGCAAGGCGGATGTCACGTTCAAAAGGTGCATATCCTCGCATCTCATCCTGCTGACGTCGTCGACAGAAACGGGAGATGTGTCCGCGGATTCTGCAATAGCAGACAGGTCGATCATTAGAAAAAGCCCGGCGGGCAGGTCGGACGCCGTTGTAGTAAGTCTGGAAGGAAGCTGCCGATGAGATGGCACTCAAGTGCCAATGACCTGGCGGGACTTACATTGGTAAGGGTGGTTTCGTCGCGATCGCCGAATATGACCGCATGGTTGGGACTGGAACCGAAGGCATCGTTGGGACGATACCCGCCATGGAGGCCAACTCCTGTTTTACAAGTTCGCACCAATGAGGGGCGTCCGAGCGAATGCTATCCCGTGAGGAAGCAGGTGGGTCAGGCATCTGCAGCGCTTCACTGATGATACTCCGTATGAGGGCGCGCAAATTGACGTCTCCCGGCAGCTCATTGGCGCTAGCGTCCTGGTGCAGACGAATGAAGTGTAGCTCATCCAAGCGTTGGCACGTTTTCGCACATCGCTGACGCTCGCAGGATTTTGGACTGCAAGAGCGTTGAATGCAAAAGGAGCGATGCACTTCAGGAGTGGCGAACTTTGTCGGCTTCTGGCATCGCAGCATCCACTCGGCAAACAACAGCGAGGACATCCTCAATGTATGAGGCTTGCGTCTCTTCAGGGTGTTGGACACGGGAAGCTAGCTTCCTTTTGGCAATGTCCGAACGGGTGCTTGGAGTCCCGCAAATCTTCCGAATCTCTTCCTCAAAGTAGGTCTAATCAGTGATACGGCTGCCCTCATTTAGGAACCACGTTTTGCTGGCAGGTCAAGGTAGAAACCGAACGATGTAGAACTTGAAAGGAGTCGTCCCAATCGGTTAAATGCACTCACCCTCGTGAACTGGTCCAACCAGTCATCCACGTCCGCACCGTGGAGCCCGGCGAAAACAGTGCGTCGCGCTGGTGGCTGGTGATCGTAAATATCGGAGCCGCAGCAGCGGCGGCGCCAGCGGTTTGGCTCGCGGCTTCACGCTGCATAGCCTTTGGTGGTAAACGGCGTCCGCAACAGAGCTCCAGGGGTGCAGTGGGCAGACGTAGAGGTAGTGGGATCGAGGTAGACCTCCATCACTTGTAAGGGCCTTGAAGGACAGCCGGTACATTACGTTTATTAGGCGTAGCAGCCTCGCGGAACACACACTCAGCTGGCGGCGAAGAGGCGGACACGAGCCACGAGATGGAACATGATGATGAGGATAACTATCAGAGGAAGATGAAGTATGGGGTTGTGGCCACTAGGTAACTGTGGTAGCAGACAATGTCCCAAAGGGCTGGCGCAAGAATAGCTGCTCACAATATATGGGGCGTGACTTAAACGTCTACAGCCTGTCATGAGCGGGTAACTGGCGGGAAGCCCTCTTATGCTATTTAGGCATCAAGGCTGCCAGAACCGAGACCCTCGCTAGGCTTTCGCAGAATAATATAGTAAGGAAATGAGGGGCTCGTTGAGGAAATACAGAAAGATAGCTCGGCAGTCTACAACGCCAATGGGAGCATAGGGGTGTGGTTAAACTCTTTTTTTTTACTACGGTAATGAAGTTAACATTTTTAAATATACAGAAGAAATAAAGATAGAAAAACACCCGCCCAGAGTGGGGACCCAACTCGCGCCTTTCGATAAAATCTCGAATGCCTTACCAATTCGGCAATCTGGGCGACTGTGTGCTCCTTCACTTTCTGGGCTATTTATATTTACTAGAAGTATATCTGACGCTTGAGGGTGGTAGCCAGCGCCACTCTGACTACACGAGGAGAAAGGGACCTTCTTTTTAACCCCCGGGCGTGACTTGAACGTCTACAGCCTGTCATGAGCGGGTAACTGGCGGGAAGCTCTCTTATGCTACCTTGGCACCAAGGCTGCCAGAACCGAGACCCTCGCTAGGCTTTCGCAGAATAATATAGTAAGAAAATGAGGGGCTCGTTGAGGAAATACAAAAGATAGGTCGGCAGTCTACAACGCCAAAGGGGGCATAGGGGTGTGGTTAAACTCTTTTTTTTTACTACGGTAATGAAGTTAACATTTTTAAATATACAGAAAAAAGAAAGAAAGAAAAACACGCGCCCAGAGTGGGGACCGAACCACCGCCTTTCGAGTATATCTCGAATGCCTTACCAATTCGGCTATCTTGGCGACTGTGTTCTTAACTTTCTGGGATATTTATATTTACTAAAAGTGTATCTGACGATTGAGGGTGGTAGCTAGCACCACTCTGACTACACGGGGAGAAGGGGACCTTCTTTTTAACCCCCGGGGCGTGACTTGAACGTCTACAGCCTGTCATGAGCGGGTAACTGGCGGTAAGCCCTCTTATGCTACCTAGGCAACTAGACACAGTCGCCCAGACACAGTCGCCGTGTAGTCAAAGTGGCGCTGGCTACCACCCTCAAGCGTCAAATACACTTCTAGTAAATATAAATTGCCCAGAAAGTGAAGGAGAACACAGCGCCCAGATAGCCGAATTGGTAAGGCATTCGAGATCTAATCGAAAGGAGTGGGTGCGGTCCCCACTCTGGGCTCGTGATTTTCTTTCTTTCCTTCTTCTGTATGTTTAAAAATGTTAACTTCATTACCGTAGTAAAAAAAAAAGAGTTTAACCACACCCCTATGCCCCCTTTGGCGTTGTAGACTGCCAACCTATCTTTCTGTATTTTCTCAAATAGCCCCTCATTTCCTTACTATTTTATTCTGCGAAAGCCTAGCGAGGGTCTCGGTTCTGGCAGCCGTGATGCCTAGGTAGCATAAGAGGGCTTCCCGCCAGTTACCCGCTCATGACAGGCTGTAGACGTTCAAGTCACGCCCCGGGGGTTGTAAAAGAAGGTCCCCTTCTCCCGTGTAGTCAGAGTGGCGCTAGCTACCTCCCTCAAGCGTCAGATACACTTCTAGTAAATATAAATAGCCCAGTTAGCCGAATTGGTAAGGCATTCGAGATCTAATCGAAAGGCGTGGGTTCGGTCCCCACTCTGGGCGCGTGTTTTTCTTTCTTTCTTTTTTCTGTATATTTAAAAATGTTAACTTCATTACCGTAGTAAAAAAAAGAGTTTAACCACACCCTATGCCCCCTTTGGCGTTGTAGACTGCCGACCTATCTTTCTGTATTTCCTCAACGAGCCCCTCATTTCCTTACTTTATATTCTGCGAAAGCCTAGCGAGGGTCTCGGTTCTGGCAGCCTTGATGCCTAGGTAGCATAAGAGGGCTTCCCGCCAATTACCCGCTCATGACAGGCTGTAGACGTTCAAGTCACGCCCCGGGGGTTAAAAAGAAGGTCCCCTTCTCCCCGTGTAGTCAGAGTGGCGCTGGCTACCACCCTCAAGCGTCAGATACACTTCTAGTAAATATAAATAGCCCAGAAGTGAAGGAGAACACAGTCGCCCAGATAGCCGAATTGGTAAGGCATTCGAGATCGAATCGAAAGGCGTGGTTCGGTCCCCACTCTGGGCGCGTGTTTTTCTTTCTTTCTTTCTTCTGTATATTTAAAAATGTTAACTTCATTACCGTAGTAATAAAAAGAGTTTAACCACACCCCTATGCCCCCTTTGGCGTTGAACTCTGCCGACCTATCTTTCTGTATATATATATATATATATATAATATATATATATATATATATATATATAGATATATATATATATATATTATATTAATATATATATATAGTAAGGAAATGAGGGGCTCGTTGGAAATACAGAAAGATGGGTCAGCAGTTTTCAACGCCAAAGGAGCATAAGGGTGTGGTTAGGCTCTTTTCTTTTTCACTACGATTAATTAAATTAACATTTTTTTATTATACAGAAGAAAGAAAGAAAAACACGCGCCCAGGGTGGGGACCGAACCCACGCCTTTCGATTAATGTCGAATGCCTTACCAATTCGGCGTGAAAACTGCTGACCCATCTTTCTAATATATATATATATATTATATATATAATATATATATATATATATATTATATATATATTATTATTATAATATATATATATATATATATATATATATATATGTGTGGTGTGTGTATTTATAAATATATATATATTTATTTATAAAGACGACGCAGCTGCCTTGAAGGAAAAAAGCAAGTTGCTTGGAGTGAACTTGGGCTCCCCAAAAAATGCAAAGAATACAGGCGTGGCGAAACAGGAGTCAACAAAGTGACATGCGTAGCCTGGTTTTGGTAATTCCACTGCCACGCCATCTGCTCAGCGGGAATTTATCACTCGGCCTGAGGGTTTCTGGAATAGTCAAATTCTGTGCAGAACCCTGTAGATCAATGAAGAATATTCTGGGCCGTTCACAGTAGTTCACAACGCTCTTCCTACGAGAAGAGATAACACATGCGGCACAGAAAGAAATAATAGAACGCGCGCCTCCCTTGGCACACACAACAGCGATAACACAGACACAATAACACACAACACCAATAAAACAAACCCACTGCGTGGTTCGCGGCATTACCCCCTCTAAGAGTGCATCTACCCGATGCGAACATCAGCGACAGTCTGAACAAATAAAATTAGAAGTCCGTCATCGTGCGTAGAAAGGTTTTAAGCGCACCACGTGGACGACTTCGGGCCACGTGCGTAGTCGTGATTTTACGGAATCACCGTCAGGGATCACCTCCTTGGTAAGGTGGCCAACACGTTGCTGAATCCGGTAGATTCCGAAATACCATCATAGAAGTTTCTCACTGGGCCCACGTCGTCTGATGGGAGTCGAAACCCACACGCGACCTGCTGGACTGTACTCGACGTCTCGGCGTGGAAGGTATCAGTCTCGAAACCACCAGCTGCTGGTCCGTCGTGCGAACTCAAGCGAGCTGGCGGGCCTCCTCCGAAAAAGAAAGGTATCCTTGGACGTCGGCGTATAGGTCGTCGTTTTTCACGTGGGGAAGCTTGGCGTAAACCATCGTAGTCGGCCGTCTTCCATAGATGCGCTCGAATGGTGTTATCTGCGTGGTTTCCTGGATAGCCGTGTTGTACGCAAACGTGACTTAGGGTAGGACTTCGTCACTAATATTATATTCAATGTCAACGTACATAGACAGCATTTCCGCGATCGTCTTGTACAGACGTTCCGTAATTGCGTTCGTTTGGGGGTGGTACGCTGTCGTTCTTCGACGATCCATGTTGCTGTAGCGTTAGATTCCTTGCATAAGCTCCGCTGTGAATGTCTTTCCGCGGTCCGTGATTGGGACTTCAAGGCCTCCATGTCGCATACAACTTGGTTTATGAAGAACTTGGCGACTTCTGCAGTTCCCATCGGAAAAGCAGCGGTCTTTGCGTAGCGCGTTATGTAGTCTGTTGCTACGACAATCCACTTTTAATCGCATCGTGACGTAGGGAACGGGCCTAGAAGGTCCATTCCAATGTGTTGGAATGGCCTCGATGGGACGGCGATCAGCTGCAGAAGTCCGGTGGGTCTCGTTGGTGGCGTTTTTTGTCTCTGGCTGTCACCGCAGCTCCGGACGTAGTGGGTGACGTCAGATGCAAGGCGGGGCCAGTAGTACTTCGTCTTTATTTTTTCAATAGTGCGAGCTGTGCTGACATGTAGGAAGACGGGTCGTGTGTGGCATGCTTCCGAAATTTCGTCACGAAGGTCTGTAGGGATGACAAAAAGATAATTCGTTCTTGTTCCAGGCCTGAAATTCTTCTTGAGGAGGACGAAGGTTTTCGGACTGAACGCTGATAAGTTCTCTTTGAAGGCTCTAGGCACGGCGACGTTTGTTCTTCGAGGTGGTAGATCATTACGAGTAATTCGGGGTGAGCACGCTACTGTGCAGCTAGGTCACCTTTCGTAACGAGTCCCAAGAACGTGCGGTCTTCGTTCAAATTTTGTGGTGGTGGGTGGACGTGGCGGCGAGAAGACAGTCGACATCAGAGTGTTTGCTCCCGGATTTATAAACTACTGTAACGTCGATTTCTTGCACGCCAACTTCTACCTACCAAAAGGCCAGAGGGGTCCTTTAAATTTGCAAGCCAACACAGCGCCTGGTGGTCTGTCACAACCTTGAACGGTCTTTCATACACTTTTGCGCGGCATTTCGAGAGAGAGAGAGAGAGAATAATTGTTTATTTAAATCAACAGGGGGGATTTTGCGAAAGCTTGAAGGAGGCTCCCTCAGTCCATGATGCCTTGATCGGGGGCCGCATTGACAGCCTTTTGAGCCAGCCGAAGCTGGTCGTCCAGGCTGGTGCTCGCCAAGGCGCTCTCCCAAAGCTCAATAGTGGAAAGTTGCAGGTTGGGAGGAATAAGTGCAGATTTGTCACATCCTCCGACCATATGGCGTAGCGTTTGAAATGGCCCATGTAATCGCGAGGCACTCTTTCTCAGAGGCTGAGTAGTTTTTTCTTCCTTGGACAGAAAGCGGCTGGCATGGGCGATTACTACCTCGCCCCCGCTTTGCATTTGGATGATGCCGGCACCCAAGCCTATATCACTGGCGTCTGTGTGCATTTCCGTTTCGGCGCTTTTGTCGAAATGCGCGAGCACGGGCGGGCTTTGCAGGCATTGCTCGAGCTCGCAGAATGCTTTTCCTTGGGCGTTTTCTCAGCTGAAAAGGATGCAATCTTTCGTCAAGCGCGTCAGTGGCTTTGAAATGCTGCCGAAGTTTGCGACGATGCACCGGTAGTATGCGCACAGTACGAGAAACCTTCGCACGTCCTTCCTATCTTAAGGTCTTGGGAAGTTGGCTATGGCTTAAGTTTTCTACGGGTCAGGCAGGACTCCTGCGGCGTTGAAGACATGTTCCAAAAAGTTGGGTTCCTCGTACGCGAAGCGGCACATTTCAGGCTTCAGCGTTAACCTCGACGTACGGATGGCCACGAATACAGACTGCCACTTTCCAAGGGGTTCGCCAAAAGTCTGCGATAAAAGTACAACATCGTCGAGGTATACGATGCACCTGTGCGACTTCAGGCGGGCTAGCACAATGCGCAATTCTGTTCTAAATGATGCTGGCACCGTGCATAGCCCAAACCGAATCACCTTGAACTTCTGTAGGTCGTCTGGTGTTACGAATGCAGTACTTCCTAGATATCTCTCTTCCACTTAAATTTGCCATTAGCCTGTATTCAGATACATCTATGAGAAGTAGTTCGCGTGGCAGAGGTGTCGAGAGCGTCGTCGATTCGCGGCAGGGGGTACACGTCCTATTTGGTGATATTGTTCAGTCGCCGGTAGTCAATGCCTCAGTGGGCTGTCTTGTTTTTTCAAAAGTACGATCGGAGCAGCCGAGGGGCTTGTCGATGGCTGTATAATGTCGTCCCCCAGTATCTCTTCGACTTCAGTCCGGATGGCTACCCGCTCGTGTGAAGACACGCGGTATGGTGACTGTTGGGTAGGTCGGGCTCCATCTTCACTTTTTATTCGATGCTTCGCTAGGGGTTTCTTACGTAATTTGAAGTCGGACGAAAAACACTTGTTGTAGCGTTGCAGCAAATCCAATAATTTGCCCCGGTTTTCTTGCGACCGAGGCGGGCTCCAGGCGAAAGGAAGCGGCAGCTTGAAAGCATCTGCGCGATCAAAGTTTGCGACCGCGATCACAAGACTTGTTTTGTGTTTTTTCTTCGAGGAACGCAATTGCAGCGCACTTGTTTAGATGCTAATACTCCTCGGTGAAGTTAGTGAGCAAACCGCAAGATTTGCGTTTACTAAAGCGCTCAATGACTCTTGCGACGGATACGCCGCGATTAAGAAGCAAACGTTGGTGACTCTTTACAATAGCATCGATGTCACGAGCAGCATTCTCAGAGTTGACGGTGATCATCAAGCTTGCGCGAGTGGCGGGGTGACGTGATCGTCGGCGATTATTACAGCAGCGCGGTGTTTGTGGTTAGGCTGCGGCGTCGTGGAGTGATCGGAGGCAACAGTTTGCCATTTGGTCTGCACATCAAATATTGCGCCGTTCTACATCAAAAAGTCTATTCCGAGAACTGCGCCGCGGGAGAAGTTAGGCAAAATGATGAACGCAGCAGGGCACGTACTGCCATCTATGGTGACGCGCGATGTGCAGGTTGCACTTGGCGTTACGAGATGGCCTCCTACTGTGCGTATGTGCGGACCATCCCATTTTGTCATAACTTTCTTCAGCATAGACGCGAATGACCCTCCCATTACCGAGTAGTCGGCTCCCGTATCGATGATGGCGACTACGTCAAAGCCGTCGATGGCCAACTGGACGTCGGATGCCGCTTTTCTCGAGTTTCAGTGAATCGGGCCGTCGTATTTCGGATTGTGCGTCTTGACCGTTGGGACCTATTCGTCGTCGTTGCTGTCGTCTTGACAGGGGCCGTCTCGGTAATGTCGGGTACGCGTCGGGCCGTGTAGCTGTCAGCATTTTCGCGAGTCACATCAGGGTTAGGTTGGGTCGTCGGGATGAGGGGCATATAGTGAATCACAATCCTCGGCGCGTCCTTGCATCGTTGGAGGTTTTTCGGGTTTTCGCAGTACAGCTACTTCACCTCCAGAAGTTGCTGCCATTAGTTTCCCCCGCGTGGGCTAGGGGACCTTCCACGTGAGAATACACAGTGCTAATTGCGGTTCCACGATTGATATGGGTAGGGGAAGGCGGCCGGTTGAAATGGGCTGGGCCAGGGCTTGTTTGAGAGAGATACTCATCGATCTCACCTGATCCTTGGCCAAGGAGAGGGCGAGGGACGTCCACGGAGAATCCTTGTAAACCTAGCCTCGTGTAAGGGCAGTGACGGTACGTGTGGTCGGGCTCTCAACAGTGGTAACATAGCGGGCAATTAACGGGTGTTCGCCACACCTCTATATTTCTCTGCGCCTGGTTCTTGGTAACGGGGGGGTCGGGCAGGCGACAATGGGCAGCGGTACGGCGGGGCCTCTTGACGACGTGTTGGAACAGGGCGGGGTCGACAAGCAGCCACGGATCTGGTCATAGCCTCTGGCTCGCGGGGTGCTTCATACGGCATGGAAGTTCCCAAAGCCTGCTGCACTTGTTCCCTGATTACGTCAGTAAGGGAAGCGACCTGAAGTTGTGCCGTCGTCGTGGAGAAACGTTTCTGCAGCCCTCTCCCTCTCCACTGCACGGATGGTGCCGCGTAGTGAGTCGGAGGCAATGCACCGGCACCAATCGTCTCCGAAACCAGAACAATGATAGGGTAGTTGAACTGCATAGTTAAGATTTGGAGCGTTATCTCCATAGCGGCGGCCTCAAACGCGAATTCGGACACGGTATTTTGGGGGAAGGGTTTGTGAACAAGGCACTCGAAGAGCTCTTGCTTCACCCTTCGCATCAGAACCCTTAGTTTCTTTTCTTCCGTCATTTCTGAGCCCGCACAGACAAAAAGTCGCTTCATCTCCTCGACGAAGGTCATGACCCCTTCGGTGGGGTGCTGCGTTCAAGTTTCAAGCTAAATCACTGTGCGTTCTTTATTGACCACGGTAGTAAAGTTCTTAAGGAACTCGCTTTTGAAATGAGTCCGGTTGGTCAAGGAGCTCTCGTGGTTTTTGAACAAAGTGCGAGCTGAATCTTACAAGTAAAAGAAAACATGCCGCAACGTCTCTGCCTCGTCCCACCTGTTGAATATACGGACGCGCTCCAGTTTATCCAACTCTAATGATCCATCTTACGCGGCGGATAATCGAAATGGGGGCGGATTCCGTGGCTGCTGCAGGACGATTGGTGAGGTTGCTTCTAGCACAATGTTAGCGGTTGCAGCGGTCCTTCTTTTGGGTCCATCTGGCAGGAGGCCAAACTCGGGTGGGAGGACTTGCAGTCTGCGGCTGGCTCTAGTTGGGCTTGATCGGTGGCTTCCAGATGTTGTTTGTAGCATAAAGGGCGCATACCTAGCAATTCTACCAGATGTCACGTAGCCAAAGGCGACGCAGTGGTCTTGAAGACAATTCAAGTTTATTGGAGTGAACTTGTGCTCCCCTAAGAACTTAAAGAATACACAGGCGGCGCAACATCAGTCAACAAGGTGACGTGCGTAGACTGCTGTCGGCGATTCGAATGCCGCGGATATGCTCAGCGGAAATTTATCACTCCGCGCCAGTGTTTCTCGAATAGTAGAATTGTATCGAGAACACCGTATATCAATGGAGATTATTCTGGGTTGTTCACGTTAGTTTGGAACGCTCTCCCTATCAGAAGAGATAACACATGCCGCACAGAAAAAAACACCGGAACACGCACACCGGAACACGCACACCGTGGCACACACAACACCGATAACACAGACCGGTGCAGACGTGTGGCAACAGCAAAACACAAATAAACAAAACCATTGCATAGTTCGCGGCAATATATGTAAATATATACACATATATAAGTAGGGTTTTGGAAATGAGGGGTTCGTTAGGAAATACAGAAAGAAACGCCGGCAGTCTACAACGCTAAGGAAGGCATAGGAGAATGGTTAGACTATTTTTTACCGTTAGTGACGTTACATTATTTTTTTAATAATTACATGAGAAAGAAAGAAAGACAAACACGCCCCCGGAGTGGGGACCGAACCCACGCCTTTCGATTAGATGTCGAATGCCTTACCGATTCGGCTATCTGCGCGACTGTGTTCTGGTTCACTTTTTGGGTTATTTATATTTACTACAACTGTATCTGCCACTTGAGGGTGGTAGCGAGCGCCACTCAGACTACACGGAGAGAAGGGGACCTTCTTTTCAACCCCCGGGGCGTGACGAAAACGTCTACAGCCTGTCATAAGCGGGTCACTGCCGGGAAACCCTGTTATGCTACCTTGGCGTCAAGGCTGCCTGAACCGAGGCCCTCGCTAAGCTTTCGCACGATATAGGGTTTGGAAAATGAGGGGATCGTTAGGAAATACAGAAAGAAATGCCGGCAGTCTACAACGCTAAGGAAGGCATGGGAGAATGGTTAGACTATTTTTCCCCGTTAGTGACGCTACAATGTTTTTTTATTATTACATGAGAAAGAAAGAAAAGCACACCCTCAGAGTAGGGAACGAACCCAAGCCTTTCGAATATATCTCGAATGCCTTACAATTCGGCTATCTCGGCGACTGTGTTCTTCACTTTCTGGGGTATTTATATTTACTACAACTCTATCTATCAATATACAGGGTGTCCCAGCTATCATGCACGAAGATTTAAAAAAAGAGTAAAAGCGTAACTCGAAAGAAACAAGGTTCATAATGTTTGCAGTACTGTGTAGAAGCGGGCAGTAATTTTTTTAATGAGATCTAATTAAGTAATTGTAATTATTAATCAACTCGAGAAATACAGTCCTAATTACTAAAGTGTCAATGAGGCACTTGTAGGTGACAACGAGGGGCATCAAACTGTGGTATTTTCAACGATGAACTAATCGCGTACACATATATTATGACTGATAAAGTAAACCCGCGAAATATAAAAAAATAGCACGTGACGGCGGCTCCACGCGCACCCTAAAGCAACACCCTCAAACAGGCTGCCTCTGAGTTACCCAGAATGAAATAGACAAAAGAAAGAAAGAAGAAATTGCGACCGAGTTTGCTCCTTATCTGCACACGCATCGCGCGAATCTTGCTGCTACTGCTCCTTCCATACACGCTATTATCAAAGTGATGCGCTGTCTCGTCTGGCGGGTAACACGCGAAGCAGTTGCTTTCAATCAGCTTTGTTGCGGGACGCTGCTTTACAATGCGCGCGTAAGCGCCATCACATGGTATTTTTCATATTTCGCGGGTTTCATTTATGAGTCAGAATAAATAAGTACGCAATTAGTTCGTCGCTGAAAATAGCGCAGTTAGATGTCCCTCGTGATTACCTACAAGTGCCTCTTTGATACTTTAGTGATTAGGAGAGTATTTCTCGAGTTAGATAATTATTTACAATTAATAATTAGTCTCATTACGAAAAAATGACTCTCTGCTACTTCACAGTGCTGCAAACAATATGCCCTAGGTTTTCTGCGAGTTACGCAATTTATCTTTTTTTAAATCTTGGTGCATGATAGCTGGGACACCCTGTTTATATATAAATATTTCTATATATATATATTATATATATATTTAAATATATAGATATTGTAATGAAAAACTGGAGCAGGGAACGGTATGTGCGGAACCATGGCCAATCTACGCGCGGGTATGTGCTGCGGACCTGCAACACTCATCATCAGTTCCTGTTTGTGTGTCTTGCAAAGTTATCTCTGGCTTCGCCGTTTTTTGAAGAGACGGCTCTTCCTCGCCTCTCGCTTGGACAACTGATCGAATTAAACACCATTGGAAGTGGTGGAGGTGCGGTTTCAACGTCAACCAGCACGAATCCTGGAGCTTCGAAGCCGCAGGCTCCCAATGCCCACTACCCCTGTTGACGCTGTTGATCAACAAGCCCCAGCGATGCCACAGATCGTCTGCGCTGGTTCCATCCGTCAGCGGGATCCCCCATTCTTCAATGGCGAGGGCGATCATGATGCTGAGGATTGGCTGTCGACATACGAGCGGGTGAGTGCTCACAACAAGTGGGATGATCCCGCCAAGTCAAGCAACGTTGAGTTCTATCTCACGCAATTGGCTCAGATGTAGTTTTTGAACAACGCACGTGACTTCAAAATATGGGGCGATTTTAAGACCCGCTTCCTTCAAGCATTTGGCAGCCCGGCCGTACACAGACTACAAGCAGAACAACGCATTGGCGGAAGAGCTCAGACGCAGGGGGAGAATTTCATCAGCTACATCGAAGAAGTTGTAGATCTGTGCAGGCGCGTCGACGTGGCCATGCCTGAAGCAGATAGGGTGAAGCATATTTTAAAAGGCATCGATGATGATGCGTTCACTATGTTGCTTGCCAAGGACGCGAAGACCGTGACGGAGGCCGTGAGCCTCTGCCAAAGCTTTGATGAGCTGCGCAGGCAACGAGTGCTGGTCCGGCGATCTCTGGGGACAAATGCAGAACTCTCCGCTTTGACTTTCACTTCCGAGCACTCTGCACTTGAGACGAAGATAAAGGACTTCGTCTGCGAGGAAGTAGCACGCCAACTATCGATTGTGCCGTTCGTTCAAGAGCCACGCCAGCGTATGGAGGCACCGCCTTCATGCCTTCCTTCGTCTCTTCAGCGCACCATCCGGGAACAGGTCACCGAGGCCCTGCCAACTAATCGCCAAGTGGTAGCAGCTCCTGCTCCTCTTACTGTTCCCCGGTAGCTACTGTTGCTCTTCCCCTGGCTTCACCGGCTGCATTAACCGGTCCCCTGACGTATGCTGAATGTGTCACACAGCCACCCCGACCATTTACCCATTCATTCGAACCAACCATCACAGTGACTGTGCCGTCCAGCTATCAGCAAGTCTCCCAGTTTCGACGTGCAGTGCAAGTGGTCGCGCAGCAATCCTATCCGGGGAGCACGCCGGACAATCGCCCCATATGCTACTCTTGTGGATACGCCGGGCATGTCGCCCGTTACTGCCGCCGTGTGGTGCCGCACCCTGAGGTTTTCAACCCTCCAGGATACACTCCTAGGCACGTTCAGCATCGCGTATCCTCGAGGCCTTCCCCAACGTCATATGAGACCGACCAGCCGACGTTCACCAGTCGCCCATCGCCTTCTCCCTGCCGCCGCTCCCTGTCACCTATGCGCCGTCAGCTTCTCCTCCGGAAGTGGGAAACTAATACCCGCAGTTCCAGAGGCACGAACTGCGTACTCAGCGAAAATTCAAAGTCCTCGTGCCTATCCCCCGAACGTTATAGATGTAGTTGTTGAAGGAGTCCCTGCCGTCGCTCTAGTCGACACCGGTGCCGCCATATCTGTTATAAGTGCTAAACAATGCCGCTCGCTGAAAAAAGTAATGACGCTGCTTTCTGGACTTTCGCTTCGGACTGCAAGTGCAGCACACGTGTCCCCGATAGCAGCCTGTACTGCTCGGGTGAGTATTCAAGGCAACTGCTATCCCATCGAATTTGTTGTCTTATCTTCGTGCTCCCATAATGTCATCCTTGGCTGGGATTTCCTCTCATGTCATCATGCTGTTATCGACTGTGCCCGAGCTGAACTGGAACTTTTTCTACAGTGTGACGTCTCTGGTGACACAAAACTCGTACTTTCCGAAGACGTCGTTATTCTGCCGCGAAGTTCAGTGTTAGTCAGAGGTCGGCGAACTCACTCATGAGTACACTCACTCAGACTCATTTGGACTCTAACTCACGCGTGAGTTTGAGTTTGAGTGAGCGCGAGGCTAGTGTGGCATGGTGAGTTTGAGCTTGAGTGAGTTTGAGCCGAGTGATCACGACTGAGTTTGAGTCCGATTGAGTTTGAAGTCCATTTTGAGTTCTGAGTACATTTTGAGTTTGAGCCCATTTTGAGTTCTGAGTACATTTTGAGTTGAGTCCATTTTGAGTTCTGAGTACAAATGGAGTTTGAGTCCATTTTGAGTTCTGAGTACATTTTGAGTTCGAGTCATTTTGAGTTCTGAGTCCATTTTGAGTTTGAGTCCATTTTGAGTTTGAGTCCATTTTGAGTTTGAGTACATTTTGAGTTTGAGTCCATTTTGAGTTCTGAGTACATTTTGAGTTTGAGTCCATTTTGAGTTTTTGTTTGAGTACATTTTGAGTTTGAGTCCATTTTGAGTTTGAGTACATTTGAGTTTGAGTCCATTTTGAGTTCTGAGTACATTTTGAGTTTGAGCCCATTTTGAGTTCTGAGTACATTTTGAGTTTGAGTCCATTTTGAGTTCTGAGTACAATTGGAGTTTGAGCCCATTTTGAGTTCTGAGTACATTTGAGTTTGAGCCATTTTGAGTTCTGAGTACATTTTGAGTTTGAGTCCATTTTGAGTTTGAGTACATTTTGAGTTTGAGTACATTTTGAGTTGAGTCCTTTTGAGTTTGAGTACATTTTGAGTTTGAGTACATTTTGAGTTTGATTACATATTGAGTTTTGAGTACATTTTGAGATCTGAGTATAGGAGTTTTGAGTTCATTTGGGGTTTGAGTACATATGAGTAGCCTAGCAGGCAGCTATGGTTGGCTGTTAAGTTTCATGCGTCACTGTGGGCTCGGAATTCAGGTTACCTGCGGGTATGGCACCAATCGCGATCTGCATGATCGGTTGGGAGGGAGGTGGTGTCTGATTTTTTTTAGTTTCTTGTTGAATTTTCATGGCCATAAGCACTTGCTGTATACCTCATTTTCGCGGCTGGGCGCGTGAGTGATAATTGACTGGTGAGGTCATAAAAAAGGGTTCTCTTAACTTTTCCTCCTGACGGATCCACTAAGAGCGTGGGAAAGGGTGGTGGGAAAGCACAAGGCGGCGCTGGCGTTCTGGTTGTTCGCCTGCTACTGTTAACGGCTTGATATACTAGGGGTCACAAAGGAAGAGGTGAGTGCCGGGGGGAAATGGGGGCGGGGGCTGTCCTTTCTACTGTTTCAAATGAATTAGCTGAATTGACTGGGCAGCGCCCCTTAAGACAGAATAATGACCACATTAGATTGGGTGAAAAGTGAAACTGATGAGGCTAAGGCGTGTAAGGTATCAAATGAAAGGTCCGGATTAACGGAATCACGCGGGGTAAATAAAAAAAATGCTTCCTGATTGTAGTCATCAGGCAGTCATAATGAGTCATAGATTGGTTTAAAATTCAAAATGACGCTGCGAGGGCATGTGGGCAATCAAATTCAAGGTCTTGATGTGGGGAATCATTCGGGACGAACATGATATATGGATATATCATGACGTTGTCATGGTAAGTGAAAGATTCGGTTAAAATTCAGGTTCATGACGCTAGGGCGTATCAAATTAAAGGTCTCGTTGAGGGTAATCACGTGCTTCCTGATTATTATCATGACATAGTCAAAATGGGTCATAAATTAGGTTAAAATTCACAATGATGCCACTAGGTGTCCGCGGCATCAAATTGAAGGTTCCGATAAAAAAAATCACTTGGGACAAAAATGTGGTAGGGCAATATCATGAGATAGTCATGGTTAGTCATTGATTCGTTTAACGTTCAAATTGATTCTGCTAGGATGTGATGGGTATCAAATCAATGGTCTTCATGAGCCGAATCACGTGGGAGAAATACAAAAATGCTTCCTGGTTATAACCATTAGATTGTCATGGCGAGTCTTATATTGGGGTAAATTTCGAAGTGACCCCGCTAGGGCGTGTAGGGTATCAAATTTACGGTCTTGACGAGGGGATCACGTGGTACAAATAAAAAAAGGCTTCGTAGTTCGAATCATGAGATGGTCATTATGAGTCATAGATGGGGTTAAATTCAAGGTGAGGCTGCTGAAGCACGTGGGGCGTCAAATTGAAGGTTCCAGTTAGGGGAATCATGTCGGACACCTAAATAATGCGTCCTGGTTACAGTCATGAGAGGCATCGTTAGTTTAACTGGTATGAATTTTGTATGACCCTCCTAAGGTGTGTGGGGTATCAAATTAAAGGTCTCGTCGAGGGGGATCACGTGGGACAAATATAAAAATGCTTTCTGGTTATAATAATGAGGATATGAGCAAAAGGTATATAGCAAAAGGTACACACTCACACTCACACGCTCACTCACACTCACTCACACTAACACGCTCACATCCCACTCACTCACTCACTCACTCACTCACTCACACTCACTCACCCTCACACTCACACTCTCACACTCTCTCACTCACACTCACACTCACACTCTCACTCTCACTCACACTCACACTCACACTCACACTCTCACTTTCACACTCACACTCTCACTCTCACTCACACTCTCTCTCACTCTCTCTCACTCACACTCCCACTCTCACAGTCTCACTCTCACTCTCAGTCACACTCACACTCACACTCTCACTCACTCTCACACTCACACTCTCACTCTCACTCACCCTCACACCTCACACTCACTCTCACACTCTCACACACTCACACTCACACTCTCACACTCTCACTCACACTAACTCTCACACTCACACTCTCACTATCACTCTCACTCACACTCACACTCTCACTCTCACTCTCAGTCACACTCACACTATCACTCTCACTCTCTCTCTCTCTCACTCACACTCACTCACACTCACTCTCACTCTCACTCACACTCACCCTCTCACTCTCACTCTCACTCACGGTCTCACTCACACTCTCACTCCCATTCACACTCAAACTCACACTCACACTCACACTCTCACACTCTCACACTCTCACACACTCACACTCACTCTCACTCCACTCCACTCGCGCTCACACTCACACTCTCTCTCTCACTCAAACTCACACTCACACTCTCACTCACACTCACACTCACCCTCTCACTCTCACTCTCACTCACACTCACACTCATACTCTCACTCTCACTCTCACACTCTCACACTCTCACTCTCACTCACACTCACACTCTCACTCTCAGTCACACTCACACTCACACTCTCACTCACTCTTACACTCACACTCTCACTCTTACTGTTACTCTCACTCACACTCACTCTCACTCTCACTAACACTAACACTCACACTCACTGTCTCACACACTCACGCTTTCACTCACACTCAAACTCACACTCTCACTCTCACCCCACTCACACTCACACTTACACTCTCACTCTCACTCACTCTCACAGTCACACTCTCGCTCACACTCACACTCACACTCTCGCTCTCACTCTCACTCTCACTCACACTCTCACTCTCACTAACACTCACACTCTCACTCTCACTCACACTCACACTCACACTCTCGCTCTCGCTCTCACTCTCACTCACACTCTCACACTCACTCTCAGTCACACTCACACTATAACTGACACTCACACTCACACTCTCACTCTCAATCACACTCTCACTCTCACTCACTCTCACTCTCACTCACACTCGCACTCTCACTCTCACTTTCACTCTCACTCTCACTCTCTCTCACTCACACTCACACTCACCCTCTCACTCTCACTCACACGCTCACTCTCACTGTCACTCACTCACACTCACAATCTCAGTCACATTCACACTCACACTCTCACTCTCACTCTCATCCACTCTCACTCCCCCTCTCACTCACACTCCCACTCCCACTCTCACTCTCACTCTCACTCACACTCACACTCTCACTCTTACACTATCACTGTCACTCACACTCTCTCTCAATCTCACACTCACACTCACACTCTCAATCTCACACTCTCAAACTCCCACTCTCACTCTCTGACTGTCTCAATCTCTGTGAAGCCATGTGAGTTCTGAATTCATTTTGAGTTCTCAGCCCCTTTTGAGTTCTGAGTTCATTTTGAGTTTTCAGCACATTTTGAGTTTTGCGTCAATTTTGAGTTTGAGTACATTTTTAGTTTTGAGTACATTTTGGGTTTTGAGTTCGTTTTGAGTTTGAGTACATTTTGAGTTTTGAGTCCATTTTGAGTTTGAGTACGTTTTGAATTTTGAGTTCATTTTGAATTTGAGTAGACATTGAGTTTGAGTACATTTTGAGTTTTTAGTACATTTTGAGTATTGAGTCCAAATTGAGTTTGAGTACATTTTGAGTTTGAGTACATTTTGAGTTTTGATTACATTTTGAGTTTGAGTACATTTTGAGTTCTGAGTACATTTTGAGTTTTGAGTCTGAGTGAGTTCTGAGTTTTGAGCTCAATGTGAGTTTGAGTTTCAGTGAGCGCAGATGTGCTGCTCAGCATTGAGTCTGAGTTTGAGTGAGTGGTGAATCGAACAAAAAAATTGTGAGTGAGTTTGAGTGAGCCCCGCCAACGTTGCCGAGGTATGGTGTTAGTGGCTCTTTCTTGTGGTACCCTGCCGGATGGCCCGGTTCTATTTACGCCATCTGACCTTTTTGTTCGCCGAAAGCATTTATTTCTTCCGTTCGCCGTCCTTACGCTGCGTGCTGAACACACCACGATGTTTATTACCAACCTCACAGACAACCCTGTCAGTCTGCTTCGCAGCGAGTCGATTGGCCAAATTGAACCTACTTCCTCCATTCTCAGCTTCTACATTTGCAATGACGCGCCTACCCTGCCGCTAACCGCCCTGACGTCATCCCGTCTCACCGACCAGCTTGTATCCGACGACGTGTTCACGAAGCCTCTCGACACCGCTTTGGATTCTACCCAGCGCAAGCAGCTACTGAACCTTTTGCACGCGTTCCGTTCTTCATTTGACTGTCAACAAGCTCCCTTGGGTAGAACGTCAACGGTGGTCCACCATATCGACACTGGGACGCACGCACCTTTGAGGCAGCTACCTTACAGAGTGTCTGCGTCAGAACGCGGGATTATTAATGAACACGTCGAAGACATGCTGCAACGCGACGTCATTCGCCCGTCACAAAGCCCCTGGTCGTCGCCAGTAGTTCTTGTTACAAAAAGAGATGGGTCCCTAAGGTTCTGTGTCGACTATCGACGCCTTAACAAGATTACCCGTAAATACGTTTATCCCTTCCTCGGATCGATGACGCTCTCGATTGTTTTCACGGTGCCGAATTCTTTTCTTCCCTAGACTTGTGCTCCGGCTACTGGCAGGTGCCGGTGGCTTAGTGTGACCGGCCCAAAACGGCGTTTGTGACCCCCCATGGGCTTTTCGAATTCAACGTCATGCCCTTTGGGCTATGCGACGCGCCAGCCACCTTTGAGAGAATGATGGACAACATCTTGCGCGGCCACAAATGGCATATCTGCCTCTGCTACTTAGATGATGTCGTTGTGTTCTCTCCTGACTTCGAAACACATCTTGCTCGTTTGCACCAAGTACTGAGCTGTCTCACTGCAGCTGGACTACAGTTCAATCTCAAGAAGTGTCGTTTTGGTGCACGTAAACTAACCATCCTGGGCCACGCTGTTTCGAAAGACGGCGTGTCACCCGATCCCGAAAAACTGCGTGCCGTTCCCAAATTTTTCCCCCAAGCCTAATTCAATGAAGACCCTCCGCAGCTTCATAGGGCTATGCTCTTATTTCCGGCGCTTCGTTCGCAATTTGGCTTCCATCGTCGCCCCACTCACGCGGCTGCTCAACGGCGACAACACTCTATCCGCGTGGTCATCTGAGTGTGACGACGCCTTCACATCCCTGCGACGTCTACTAACCTCACCCCTATTCTCCGCCACTACGATCCCAGCGCTCCTACTGCAGTGCACACGGACGCCAGTGGTGTTGGTATCGGTGCCGTGCTGGTTCAGCGCAGCCCGACTGCGACGAAAATGCCGTTGCGTATGTGAGCAGAACTCTCAACAAGGCTGAGCGCAACTATAGCGTTACTAAAAAAGAATGCCTGGCGATAATTTGTGCCCTTACAAAGCTTCGCCCCTACCTTTACGGCCGGCCCTTTGACGTTGTCACCGACCATCACGCCCTGTGTTGGTTGTCGTCCCTAAAGGATCCCACGGGACGACTGGCCCGTTGGGCCCTCCGCTTACAAGAATATGACATTCATGTTATCTATCGGTCTGGACGCAAGCATTCTGATGCCGATGCACTCTCGCGCTCCCCTGTGCCTGTTGATGCTACATGCATTGACACAACGGATCCCCTATTGTCATCGCTGACCCTCACAGACATGGCCTCCCAACAAAGGAAGGATCCATGGATTGCTGCAATCGTTGACTTCTTGTCGGCAGCTTCAAACCGAATTCCGTCTAAGTCCATCCGTCGCCAAGCTGCCCACTTCTCTATTTGAGACAACCTCCTCTACCGCGGGAACTACATGTCAGACGGTCGGAAGTCGTTGCTATTGGTGCCACGGACCTTACGAAAATAGGTGCGTTTAACCCACCGTGCGGATCCGCAGAGCGCCCATGCAGGAGTCCTGAAGACTTATACTAGGCTGCGCCACAGGTATTACTGGAGGGGAATGTACGCCTTCGTGCGCAAGTACGTTCGCGCATGCCCCGAGTGTCAACAACGCAAGAAACCTGCTCCGAAGCCAGCTGGCACGCTGCAGCCCTTGCCGTGCCCCGTTCGTCTATTCGAGCGAGTCGGTATCGACCTCTACGACCCTTTACCACACACCCCTTCTGGCAATCGCTGGATCATCGTGGCTGTAGATCACCTCACGCGCTACACTGAAACAGCCGCGTTGCCCGCTGCCGCTGCGCGCGACGTCGGGGGAGGTATTCTCCGTTCCCTTGTTCTACGCCACGGTGCACCCCGGGAACTGCTCAGTGACCGGGGGCGGGTACTCCTCCCTGAGGCTGTTAAAGCGCTTCTGACCGAATGCAACATTGTGCATCGCACCACGACCGCATATCATCCGCAAACGAACGGGCTCGCCGAAAGGTTCAACCGTACGTTGGGGGACATGCTTGCGATGTACATCGCTTCAGACCATTCGAACTGGGACGTGGTACTCCCCTTTGTGACGTATGCATGACAAACGGCGGTACAGAGCACAACGCGTTTTTCACCTTTCTTTTTACTTTACGGCCGCGAACCTTCTTGTACCATGGACACTATCCTACCATACAGCCCTGACGCTTCTGAATGCCGCCATCTTTCCGAAGTGAGGCATCATGCCGAGGAATGCCGACAGCTTGCCCGTTCGTTCGACGGCAAATGACCAGGGTCGCCAGAAGCAGCATCATGACCAGAGCCACTCCTCGCCCACTTTTCATGCTGGTGATCTAGTTTGGCTATGGATACCTTCTACAACGCCAGGTCTTTCTACCAGGCTGCTTTGCAAATACCGCGGCCCTTACCATGTCATCAGTTCTCCATCACGTGTAAACTACGAGGTTGAACCGTTAACTCTGAAAGCTGATCTCCGCCGTCGTGGTCGCGAAACTGTTCATGTCATCCGCTTAAAGCGATACTACGACCCTCTCGTCCTGGACTCGCCGTAAGTCACCAGTATGGCTCCTCCTTCAGTGGGGGGTGATTGTAATGAACAATTGGAGCAGGGAACGGTATGTGCGGAACCATGGCCAATCTACGCGCGGGTATGGTTTGCGGACCTGCAACAGTCGTCATCAGTGCCTGTCTGTGCGTCTTGCAAGGTTATCTCTGGCTTCGCCGTTTTCGGAAAAGACTGCTCTTCCTCGCCTCTCCCTTGGACAACTGATCGATTTAAAAACCATTGGAATATATATATATATCGCACCAGACCCGTATCCTGGAGGTCGCAAGTTTAGATCCTACCCGGCGGGAATTTTGTCACCACTGTATTTCTGACTCAAAAAATTCTTCATCTGTGTTATAAAATGTGATCTGGTTGGAAGGAAGACGAGGCAGAAGGAATGAGCCCAGCAGCAGCAGCACGGGCAGCGAGGCTCGTGACATATTTTTTTACCGAATCACCCGCTCAAAGGTCATAATAAACCGGTGCTCCTTTAACCGCGTCTGCTTCCTGGTCTTCAACAATTTGGTGCCGTGACCAGGATGGAAAGATTACACCGTTGAAGACCCCTACCGATGAAGCAGACTCATTGAACAGGACGCACCGGCCAAGAACGACGCATTGCCCCAGCACCTGCTAGCGCGGCATCTCCGCGTACCGGGTACCATCATGGACCGTCTCAAAAGGAAGCGTGATGCTCTGCGTGCCTCAACTACACGTATCATCAACGAAATGAAGGCCACGATGGAGAATACCCCGCTACCGACAGGTGAGCTGGCGGAACAGCTAAATATGCTCAAGTTGAAACAGACTCGTTTAAACGATATTGACAAAGAAATAGAGGGCCACGTCCCCGATGAGGAATTAGACGATGAGTTGGAAGCCGTAGAACAGTACCGTGACTCTATCGCACGCATGATTTTTCGCGTTGAAAAGCATCTTGCAAACACACGCCCTTTAACGGCGAGTAGTGCAATACAGGCTCCAACCTCACACCAAGAACGAGTTCAGGTTAGACTGCCCAAGCTTGAAATCCAGCCTTTTCATGGTGAATTTATTCAGTGGCCTCCATTTTGGGACCAGTTCAAATCGACGATACATAACAACTCATCGCTAGCCAACTTTGACAAACTAAAGTACCTGCGCAGTTATTTGAAGGAGAAAGCGGAAGGTGTAATCAACGGATTACCAACAACCAACGAGAGCTACCCCATGGTCATCGAACTGCTGCAGCAGCGTTTTGGAAACAAAACCCTGTTAGTCAACGAACATATGAGAAAATTGCTGAACCTCCCTAAAGTGACCTCCGGCGACGACTTGAACGGCCTCCAGACGCTCATGAACGGATACAGACTAACGTCAGATGGCTTGAGAATCAAGGTGTACACATTAAGTCCTACGGGGTAATGTTGAAGACAGTGGTATTGCAGAAGATGCCCTTTGAACTCGTCCTCAAATTCAACCAGCTAACGTTAAAGCAAACGTCAATACGAGGACCCCGAGTGGAACGGCCTGACGAAGTCTCAGCGCTACTTGACCTATTGAACCTTGAAATACGAAGTCGGGAGATGACTTCAATGATGACTGAATCAGACACATCTGCCAAAATAGAACCAACCAGGAACGAAGTCAAGGACAGCATTCAAGGTTCTTCTTCCACGCTAACGATCAAGATATCCCGCCATAGATGTCTTTTTTGTGAATCTGACGAACACCGCACAGATGACTGCTCGGCTGAACTTCCATTAGAAGAAAAGAAAGCCAAATTGCGAAAACGGGGTTGTTGCTTTCGCTGCGCCCGGCCCTACCACCGCGCCAAGGAGTGCAAGAATGCAAGAAAGCTTTCATGTCGGCATTGCAATAGACGTCATGTTACTTCCTTGTGCGATCCAACCTGGAAAGGCCCATCAGAAACACTGACGAATGTGTCCAGCTCTACAGACGAACAAGAGACATCCCAGAAAATGGTTATTGGGTGGACACTGCAAGGAGACACGAAATTTATGTCGCCAGATATCGAATTAGGAACGGCGACAAACTTGCAAGTGGCAAATGAAGAGCGAGTTTCCGTGCCGAAACAATTTCGGGAGCTCGACCACCTAAGTATCCGAGATAAGCGAAAGCATTCCGAAGGAGAATATGAGGACTTAACAGCCTTCACTGCAATCACGTTTAAAAGCAGTGAACGTAACCTTGTTGAATTGCGCAGGAGACCAACTCGTCATAAGGCCGGGCACGACGAAAACATCGACGACATAAGCCATTTCGAACACGGCGAACATATGGACGACAAAGGTGCGACGTTTCGACGCCTAACTCGACGAGGAAGGAATGCTGAGGAGAGCAGGGCTTCTTTAGCTAAGGAACTCAACCGGAAGGAGCGTGCTTGCCGAATTGAAAAGGGATTTTTTGCCCGTTACCCAACTGCTTCCCTCGTTAGTTTGTGCTCAGCTTGAGCGCTTGATTCTTCAACAGAAACCATTTGTGCACGATGGAAACATCCAGGGCATGGATTGAGCAGTCGATGGAACAGATCGCGTACGCGTAAACACCTGCACAAGTGGCCCGCCACCCATATGACTCCAAGAAAAGTTTCAGTTCCTCTCGACCTTGAAGACACCGCGCTTGTTGAGCAGAAACGCGCACATCGACAAACATTGACGAATAACTCAACTTTCCTGGAAGAGATGGAAAAGTTCGCTTACGGGAAGTTCGCGCGCCTGCCGGAACCATTTCTAGTCGACCGATTTAGCTATGGCACTCCGACTTATCCGCAAAGAGCTCATTCCAGATCCAAGAAATTGTTCAACCAGATCCGTATTATTTGGCCGGCCAGGAGCTTGTTATAAATTGTGATCTGGTTGGAAGGAAGACGAGGCAGAAGGAATGAGCCCAGCAGCAGCAGCCGGGCAGCGAGGCTCGTGACATCTTTTTTTACCGAATCACCCGCTCAAAGGTCATAATAAACCGGTGCTCCTTTAACCGCGTCTGCTTCCTGGTCTTCAAAAATCTGTTTCTATGTCCCACCACAGCCTCCCCTTTGCTTTCCGAGGGTTTCTTGACTGGCAACCCTTATTTTCTGTGTTATTTCACCGAGCCCCTCATTCCCACCCATTTCTGATTTGAAATATATATATATATAAATATGTATATATATATATATATATATATATATATATATATATATATATATATATATATAGTATTATATGTGTGTGTGTGTGTGTGTGTGTGTGTGTGTGTGTGTGTGTGTGTTGTAGCCATGTCTTAGACAGTCGTGTCACGGCCCGGGGTTGAAAAAGGAAGTACCCTTCTCCCCGAGAAGTCGGACTGGCGCTGGCTACCACCCCCGAGCAGAGGAAAATTACATTGACATAAATACCCCAGAAAGTGGAGGGGAAAATCGTACCGCCGGTAGCGTAGTGGTTATCGCACCAGACCGGTATTCTGGAGGTCGTGGGTTCCTATCCCACCTGGCGGGCATTTTTTCTCCACTTCCTCTCTTTCCAAATTCTTATCTGTTTCAATCCCCTCCTACATCCTCCCCTTTGCTTTGCGAGGTTTTCTTGACTGCCAAACCCTTATTCCCTGTCTTAATTTCATCGAGCCGCTCATTTCTTATTCTCCTTCACTACATTCATAGCAGGGCCTCTGGTATGGCAGTCTTGGTGACATTGGAAGCTTAAGAGGGCTCAATGCTGGTTGACCACACTCGACATGTTTAGACTCTCGAGTGACGGCCCGGGGGTTAAAAAGAAGGTCCCCTTTACCCAAGAAGTCGGAGTGGCGCTGGTTACCACCCTCAAGCACAGGAAAAAATTACATTTACAGAAATACCCCAAAAGTGGAGGGAAAATAGCCACGCCAGTAGCGTAGTCGTTATCACACCAGACTGGTGTTCTGGAGGTCGTGGGCCTGAATCCCACCTGGCGCGAATTTTTTCTCCACTTTCTTTCTTTACAAATCCTTTATCTATTTCAATGACCCTACCATAGCCTCCCCTTTGCTTTCCAAGGTTTCTGACTGCCACCCTTATTTTCTGTCTATTTTCAACGAGCCCGGATCTCCTATTCTGATTCGCTATATATATTTATATATATATCTATATACTATATATATAATATATATATATATATATATAGATATATATATATATATATATATATATATACACTTATATATATATATATATATATACTATAAGAACACAGGGGCTTTGAAGACGGTCAACAGATTTGAAATATTGCTTGTGTAGAAGGGAGCGAGCAGCTCCGAAGTCTGCCAAGTTTCAACAATAAGACTTGGTGTTTTTTCAATTCGCACAGTTATTCTTTGGCGCACTGTTTTGTAGATAGAGATTGAGTTTGAGAGAGAGAGGGAGATTGTAAAACCGGGCTGGAAAGGAGGACGGCATTGTGGGCCAACAGTCGGTTTAAAGGAGGAAATAGTGAGAAAGAAACGGTGTGTGAGTAATAGGAAAGGACCCCGCAAGAGAGAAAGAAGAAAAACTACGAGCGGTTCAGGGGAAGCAGGGGTAATTGCTTAAGCTGGAATGCGGTGTTGTCGGGCGACCTCAAAGGAAGCTTCCGGGAAATTTGAGTCCGATTAGGGAGTCTGCGAGGCGCAATTGAAAGGTTACTGAACCTTGTGTAAGAGAGAAAGCTCGTTAACAGCAACAGCACATACAGTTAGAATTCCGAGTTGGGAGGCCAGTGTTCATAAATGAATAGAAGGGGTATGCACAGTTACACTCCAAGGGGTGCTTTGTGGTAGATTCAAGGGCTTCTTTCCTGTTTTCTATCATTTATTATTTTTTTGCGTGTGTGTGTAAACCAGGTAGTAAGACGAAATGCCGAAGGTCGAGGGAGGCCAGAGGGCGTGGTATGTCTACATCGGCTAAAAGCAAGTCGATCTTGCAAGCCCTTGAGCTTGGCGATGTCTTGACATCCAGCGTCCAGCAACAAGCGAGCTTCCTTTGTAAGGCTCGTATTCTTGGCTCTTCGAGGAGAAATCTTGCTCTTTAGGCGCTCATTACGCTGTAGGCTGCACCTAATGCCGGCATATTGTCTGGCTACCTTGCGGATGGGTTGCTTGGAAGTGGTGATTTTGGCGTTGAGGTGCTGTAGCGTGTCTCCGTTGTGGCGGAGTGCGTCAATGTACATACCGAGTACCCGTACGGACTTCACTTGCGGGATGGGGGCGCCATGCTTCGTCTACAGCTTGATGTTAGGGGGTTCATCACGATTGTTGCGCGTACCAGGGGATGGGAGGGTGAGCAGTTAGGACTTTGCCGAGGAGCACTGGAGTCCCGTACCTTGGAGTTGCTCTTCCACGGTGTCAATACCTTGCTGCAGGGTGGTTTCGATTTGTCCGTCGCTGCCACCGGCCTTCTATATGGTGATATCATCCGCGTAAATGGTGTGTTTGACGTCTGAGAGGCTGCCCAGTCTGCGGGCAACTCCTATATTGACTAGGTTAAGCAATTGGGGCGATATCGCTGATCCTTGGGGTGTGTCGGTGCTACCCACGCGTCTCGCCTGGGAGCTCGATGTCGCCGGCCGCGATTTGTGTCGAGTGGTTAGCGAGAAAGTCTTTGATATACGCAAAAGTGCAGTGTCCCGTGTTGAGGTGCGAGACCTGCGCGAGGATTGCTGTGTGGTGCACCTTATCAAAGGCGCTCTGAAGATCCAGGCCCTGTAAAGCGTAATTGTCGAGGGATCCGGGGGGCGGGTTCAGGATCTCGTATTGAATGAGGAGCATTGCGTCTTGTGTGGTGAGCTTAGTCCGAAAGCCCAGGAGAGTGTCGGGGTACACGTCGGCTTCTTCGAGGTACGTCTGCCAGCGATTGAGGAGAACGTGCTCCACCAGCCTACCGAGGCAGGATGTAAGGGAAATTGGTCGGATGTGATGGATGTGTGGAGGCTGGCCGGGTTTGGGGATGAGCGTTGTGCGCGCTTTCTTCCATTGTGGTATAGCTTGCCCGATTTCCCGCAGTTGTTATAGTAGGATGTGAGCACCGAGATTGCGCCGTCGGTCATGTTTCGCAGGGATTTGTTGGTGACCTTGCCCGGCACAGCTGCCTATCTGGAGTTGGGCTTCTGGAGTGCAGACCCGCACCTCCCATTCCTAGATGTCCGCGTCGAGGCCCTGGTTAGGTGCCCCCACGTAGTCCGGAAGGGGGTCTGGCGGGGTGGCTGCGAGATATTTGTCGTCGAGGCGTTGACGGACCACTGAGTCGCCGAGCTCAAGCAGTGCTTTGGGGAGGGTGCGGGCCAGGACATGCCATTCCATGCTCTTTTTCTTGCTGTCATCGAGGAGATGTCGGAGGAATTTCCATGCGCAACTTTGTACATCTGGCCATCGGCCTCTTGGCAAATGGCATACCAATGTTGGCAGCAGAGGGTTGCACTGTGAAGCTCTATCTCGCGGTTGAGCAGCGCCAGGCGTTTGCGGAGGCTTCGGTTGTGTCTTTCGCGTTTCCAGTGGGCTCGTATAGATGCTCCGGCTTCTGTGAGATAAGCGAGGCGGCTTTCGGCGAGCGGGGCGTCTGCGCCGATGGGGATCAGTGCAGTGGCCTCATGGGTGGCAGAATGCTGAGCGCGTGTTCAGTCATCAATGTCCTCTATGGTTGGCGGAAGGCTGCAATCGAGGTGGCGGCGATATTGCTGCCAGTCCGTGAGTTGTTGCGCTCTCGGGGTTAGTAGGCGATCCTTCAGCGGCACAAGGACTTCGATGATGCAGTGATCGCTGCTGAGCGTTTCCCCAGTGTTCCACCATGTGGCTCTCGTGCGGTCCATGGGGGCTTTGTAGAACGTAAGGTCTGGGTTAGTGTAGCATTGGACGGACGGCCCATGCCGGGTGTGGATGGCCGGGTTCCGGGTCATTCAGCAGTTGGTATCCCGCCTCCATCGTTTCGTCAAAGAGGCTGTGGCCCTTTGCGGTTGCGTTGAGATAGCCCCACGTGGTGTGGGGGGGCGCTAAAGTCGCCGCACAGCAGGATTGATTCCTCTTGAGCCAGATGGTCGGCCCGGTGTAGGAGAGTGCGGAATCACTGTTGACATTGCTTCGGGTTGCTATAGATGTTGAATATGTAGAGACTGGCCTTAGCTTTCTTGCAACCGGTGACGATTTCTACGGCCGTATCTGCTATTGCACTGTTCAGGCTGAGTTCATGCTCGATATAAGTCAGGCCTTTGCGCACTAAGGTACACACGCCTTGGGCATCACCAGTTGCTGGCGGCTCGGGCGCTGGGTGCACTGGTATGTGTGCGGTATCCGGGGAATGTGAAGGGGGTACAGTGTGTGTTTCCTGGATGAGAATGACGTGTAGGTTTTTTTGGGGGTCTTGGTTTAACTACTGCTGTAGTGTAGCTCTCCTGCTGTGGACTCCGGTAGCGTTCCACTGCCACACTGTGATATGCCGCGGAGGACCACGGTCGCCAGGCGTTCTTAGACGTGGGCGTGATGAGCTGGGGCTGCGGGCCATGATTGGGCAGGGGCGGGTGCGTATGGTGGCTGTTGGTCCGGTTGTATCATCGGCGCTGGGGTAGGTAGCGGTGCATTTTCGGGTTGCAGTTGGGCGCGAATTTGAAGCACCATAAATTGCAGCATCATTTGTTGACAAGTGTTAACCAGCGCCATGAGGCGGGTCGGTATGTGATTTTATGGCATCTTGGAGTCTCTCCTGTCGATCTTGTTGGTGGTCGAGACGCGTGAGAAGTCTTCTTCCTTTGGTGTTCTCTAGCGCGCGGTGCTTGAGTTGTGGTTCGGTGGCTTTGTTATTGGTGTTGTTGCGGTCGGACTGGGGTCTGTCGGTTTCGCTGTCCTCGTGGATGGGTTCCGGGGTGTCTTCGGGATCGGGAGGTGAGGTCGGGAGGTGAGGTCCCGATCCCGATCCCGATCCCGATCGGGATCGGGATCGGGATCGTGGGCATCCGCGGAGCTGCCATAGTAACCACGTGGCGGGTTGCGCTGCAGCTCCAAAGCTGAGCGAGCTTGGCCTTTATGGCTTCGATCGTTGCAGCCTGGGCTGCGAGCTTGGCGTCTGGCTCTTCGACGCGACGCTTCAGGAGTGCGTTCTCTGTTCGTAGTTGTAGCAGCTCTGGGTTAGCTCCGGTAGCTACCTTCTGCTGCAGGGTGGCCGTGATTTGCGGGCGAGCGGCGTCTGCCTAGCTGATGGTGTTACCTTGACCGATGCGTTGTCCCTTTCGAGACGCGGAGCGCCGCGCGCTGCATCCTCGACTGGCCCAGCGCTCTCGTCCGTTGCTGCGTTGGCGAGAGCGGCTCTGGCGGCCGCCAGGCGGGCGCTGCTGCTGCTGCGCGTGCGATTGGTGCACGGCGGCGGCTGCAGCTGTGGGAAATCCACGCGCTCAGGCAGCTGCTGGCGCTGCGCCTCCGCTCGTCGCTCCCAGCGCCTCCGAGTGACAACTACAGGAACCTTGTATTTGTTTGTGCAGCCGGCTTCTTCGGTCGGGTGGGGGCCGTTGCAGAGGTTGCAGAGAGGCTTGCAGGCGCTCGCATGATCTTGGCTGCAGTTGATCGTGCCACAGGCAAAACACACTCAGGCGTTGGGGTTCGGGCACACGTCTCCTCGGTGTCCTATCTGCCACAGTGGCGGCAAACGTCGTAGTGCTTGTCTGTATAGTCCACACCGCAGTAGCATTAAACCCATACTTGACGTAGTTGGGCACTTGGACCGGCGAAAACCACAACACACTGTGGTGGTGTTGCCAATTCTGCGGGCGTCGAGGGCCAGGGGTGTGGCGGGGTTGACCACAATATCTTGAATGTCAGAATTTGTGTCTTCTACGGCGATGCCACGTATTAACCTTTTACTTGTGCCGTGTGGAGCCGATCGGTAGGCATGCGTCCCGCAATGGGTGCCTCCAATAAAAAGATCTTGGACTTGGGTGTACTTCACGGCACGTGCTTCGTTGGGGGTACTGACCACGATAATATTCTGTGCAATGTTCGTGCAGATGTTATCTTCTCGCGCACATTTTTGGCCGTGCCTGCCGCTGTGAGTTTTCCGGACATGACTATATTAGCTTCGATTCGGCCGATGTTCAGGCAGGCACGCGGTCGCATCACGATTTTAGTATCCACCTTCAGAAAAATCCTTTGCATGCGAGCAGCGCGAGTTTAGCTTCGTGATATGCGGGGGCAACAGAAGCATCTTTGGTGCGAGACTTCACGGGTGGGGCGGTAGAATTCTCGGTTAAAGTTGGTGCCGGAAGGCGTTGGCTTACTTGTTTGCCGGTAGGTTTCCATCCTTCGGTATCGTTTGCTAAAAGGTCGACGCCGTCCACAGTAACGGCAGTCTGGCCGAATTGGCTGGCGATGCCCGGGGCCGGCGGCCGCATGGCTGCGTGCAACGTGCTCGTGAGATTGGCGATCGTGGGCACAGTAAAATCCATGGATTCAGGTGTAATATCCATTTTGACTGTGGTATTCTCCGTGCGGTGAGGTCCCGATGAGTCGGCGAGCACATTTTCAGCCATCTCGATTGATGCTGCCGTGGCGTGGCGCCCGGTTTCGATCCCAAGACTCTCTGCCCGCAACGGTAGGTACGCGGCGCTCTTCCCACTGCGCTACAAAACCGAGTCAAGAGCAAGTGCTACAAACGTGTCTTATGTCCTGCACTCATTCAAACTACGTCAAGCAGATACTGATACAACGAATGCACGCGAAGCTGAACGTCAAATAAAACGACGAACTGAAAACTTTCGATGAGGATGTTAGCGTCTCTTGCTCGGGGGGATAGCCCGCGTCCATGCCCCGTCCGCACCGCCTCTGATGATGATTGTGGTAGGACGCCTCTAGAGACTGGCCAACCAAACAATCCATCACGAGAGAGCTTCGCGTTCAACCACCGTCGTCATCTTCCCATAGGGGAACCGCTCAAGACGACGAAGGAGAACAAGACAAGCTGCGAAGAGGAGGGCATGTACGTTGCTCTCGCCTGTCCGCAGCGCTTCTGGTGATGATTTTGGCAGGAAGCCCAAGGGATTGGCCAACCAAAAAATCGATCACGAGATAGCTTCGCGTTCAACCACCGTCGTCATCATCCCATAGGGAACCGCTGAAGAAGAAGAAGGAGAAGGAGACAAAGCTGCGAAGACAAGCGCGCGTACGTTTCTCTCAGCTGGTGCACCAATGTCAACAACCTTTACCTCACCAACGCTAACGGAGACTACCGATTTTACCACAGAGACGACAACATCGACAAGAACATGATCGAGGTGTTTCGGAGCCTCGGGCACCACGGCCTACTCGCCGTAACACAAAAGTACTTGCGTGCCTTTGCCAATAGTGTGGACCTGGACGTGGAATTCCCTCTGGCGCTACTAAACACGAGATCACTCAACATAACGGCTACACGCCAGGAGCGCGGTAAACGGGCATGCGCGACTCCTCTCTCATTTCCTTCTCTCCACTCCATCTGCTCTATGTAATAAACCCGGTCCGCGCTCCGCTTCCTCAGTGTGCTGCTTTGGTGTGACACGCTAAACCGTCCGATGAGCTGAATGGACGCCAATAATTCTGCTGTTCATCACCACATAGTTCCCTTCGGGGAGATAGTGTAATTTATTTGAGCAAGTTAACAAGTTCGCTGATCGGGAAAGAGCAGTAATTTCTGGATGACGTGCTTTGCGACCCTCTAATCAAATATTATATGGGTTGTTTGCTACGTCTGGAAGCATTTGAGATTTAAAAAAAAAATCAAAGAACGGTTGCAGATTGTTTTAATCTGCCACATCAGGACATGTGCACAAAACCACCTACAATATGAATTTTTTTGCCCGATATACCAGGAAACGAAAACGCAGTATAACAAACGCTGTAAAGAAAAAAACCACTCCAGCTTTTTACTCCGAAACGCTTTGAAACTATTTAAACCGGTTCCAACCGGTTCAAACCAAAAGGCAATGATGCTCCGGAACTCAACCTTGAACTCAACCTGAAAGGCTTGAACCCGAACTCGAACCGAACCTGAAAAAGTTTTGATTCAACCCTCTCCGTGAGGTCCCTAGAACATCAGGAGTGCTGATTATTTCTGTCCGAGTAGTCTGGCGTAAAGTCTGCTGGGTCCATCGGCTGCCAGGGGTTTGTTAAGGTCTTCGTTGGAATTTCCGGCTTCGATGCCGTGTACGACATCGCTAACGGTTCAGGGTGAGGTTTTGTTTAGGTAGGGCAATCATTAAAAAGGCCGGTGTTGAGCGCCAGTTGATCAACATCGCCGAGCGGAAGGGCGTTGTGGAAATTTTGTGCTGAAGCCACCAGTTGTTTTTTGGGGTGGTTGTGTCTGCTGTGTATGGACGCGTAAAACTGCACTGGAAGCTCGCTTGCCACAACGAGTGTGGTCACAATGTCTGGTTGAACTCCGTGCAACCATGCCTGTGGCGCGACAATTGGTCACACAGAATGTAGGAGCCTTGAGGTGACGGGCTTGCGGACACGGGTTTGGCCGAGAGCTAGTAAGAGACCTGAAACCGATGCTTAACTTACAAGGGTGTCTGGGGAGCAGGCTGGAATTGCTGAAAAAGCGTCATCGCGATCTCCGGGTGGTGTATAGGTGGGCGTAGGAGATGCAGAAGATACAGCATTCTTGCGACATTGAGAATTTTCATCCAGAGCTATTTGTACGACCAATAGTACGACCGCTCAGTTCGTCGAAGTCGTTACTCTAAGTGGCTGTCCCCGGAGTTCACAGGAGGTGGGCGGTGGCTGTAGGCGCAGAAGTGGCAGTTCCGGAGGCAAGTCACACCACCCCTACCCGTTGCATCAACCGCAGCGCCTACTACGCATTTAACAGGCGAACACGCGGAATTCCTCATCAACAACACAATAACGACCGAAATCCTCCCCCAAATCAACCATCAAATTAAGACCACCACCGAGATGCTCCACAACCTGATCTCAGCCACCACCGAAAGCTGCTACAACTCCCCGAGCACTCACATGTCGCGTAGCCGACCTTGAGCAAACAAACAGCACGACGTGTCCCCCCGAGCCAAAGAAACGCAAAGCATTACCGACCGGTGACCAATACCCATCGATGACTGTTGACCCCTCCACCGTCACTATCTACCAGTAGAATTGCGGCCCTTTAAAGCAAAAAGCCCAACTGTGGCACTACATCCTCCACCTCGCCTCCCGATATTATCGCCTTGAAGAAACCGATACACCCAGCCCGAACTACGAGGATACGATACCTACACCCAAGACTCTACACACAGGACTGCAATTCTAACAGCATGAACTCTCACCACTCAGCAGCATCACATCTCATCACCCATAGCTCATACATTCGTCGAAGTGATCCCACGAAATCCAGGACAGCCCAGTCTGTTCATATTGAACGTATACAGCCCTCCACAGCACGCTCTCCATGAAGTGGCCCCCTTCTGTGTGAATCCATCAAGATCGCCGGCGCCAATCCACTCATTCTGCTTGGGGACTTCAACGCCCCGCATCATTCCTTGGGGCTATCCCACTGCCCTCCAAAAAAGGCACAGCACTGCTTCACGTGACACCGCATCATCTTTTTACTCTGTGCAACGACTTAGCGAGGCCGACAAGACAGAAAACAAGCGTAACAAGAGACACCATCCCGCACCTCACGTTCACTGGACAAGCACCACACTTATAATGGGCACGCCTCCCAGACACACTTGGAAGTGACCACTACGTCCTTGCCATTACTCTACCTCAACTCCCTCTTCGCTGCCAAATTGGACACGCAATACCCATCGATTGGCCTTCCTTTTGCGAAGACCCTACTCCCTCACCCCAGCTGAGTCAGATCTAGAACCAATGGACGACGGAGCTCGTAGCCCTGGTAAAAAAACACAGCAAGACCATAGCTCTTACCCCAGAAAACCCATCAGTTAGCCCTCACCTAGACCACCTGTGGGCTGCAAGACGCGGCTAGGTCAACAGATGGAAGACACGTAAACATAATTGTTCCTCAGACGACGAATCGCCGAAATCCACAAAACAAGCAGCCAACTACGTCAGAACACTTCAAACACAGAACTGGCACTCATTCTGAGACCAACTAGGAGGCACGCTAAAAACGAAGCGCACCAGGCACATACTTCGCACTTCCTGGGCTCCAAACCGAACCCAAACAGCTACGCAGCAACAAATTCGACGGCCTTATCCACAGCTACAAGCATCCACCGAGCAGCTCTTGGAGGAAGTCAGCGAGAAACTTTTTGGTCGATCTTCCCGGTCTCTTTCCCCTGCACCCACCACATACCTGGGGCTTCCAAATCCGAACCTCGACGCACGCTTCAGAATTCAGGAACTGGAACAAGCACTCACCCCGTCTGACGAGAAACACAACGCCTGGCAAAGACAAGGTTACAAACAAGATCCTGCGCAACCTCGACAATGAGGCCCTCACATCTCTCCTCGCACTCTACAACAAGCACTGGGAAGCATGAACCCTTCCGCCCCAGTGGAAGCATTCAGAAATAACTCTTATACCCAAGCCACAAAAACCGAGAACTCTTGACAACCTCCGCCCTATTTCGTGACGTCGTGCGTCGGTAAGCTTTTAGAGCACATGGTACACTACAGCCTGACTGCTTATATGGAGGACAACGACCTTTATCCCCACATCATGTTTGGTTTCCGCAACCACCGATCTACGCAAGACGTCCTTCTCCAAATAAAAGAGCAAGTAAATATAACCTCAGCAAACACAGCCCAGCTGCATACTTACCCTTGATATGCAAGGCGCCTTTGACAACGTTACAGATAGAGCCATTCTTCACAGACTTCAAGCAACCAACTGTGGACAGGCAATTTACAACTATATTCGCGCTTTTCTCACAAACCGGACAGCCACCATACGTCTCGGACCAATCAATTCTGACACTTTTCCCACTCCCGCAAAGGAACACCACAAGGATCTGTTCTCCCCTCTGCTATTTAGTATCGCCCTTTTTGAACTTCCACCCAAACTCTCCAACATTCCACACCTGCACCATGCCTTGTACGCCGATGACCTAACGATGTGGACGAGAACCACCTCCTCTGGACAACATCAAGACAACCTCCAACAAGCTATCAACGACACGCTCGAATACTTGAAGCAACCAGGACTCACCTGCGCCCCTAACAAATCCGCCCTTCTCGTACTCCGGGCTAGAACACGAGGTCTACCCCCACAATTTCCGCCGGAACCCAACCATGACCATCTCCACTGCTCCCGTACCACAAGTCCAAACCCTCCGAATTCTAGGAGTCCTCCTTTCACACAGGTGGATCGGGGGCGGCACTTTTACCACAATTACATCAAACGACTACGCAACTGACTCATTTAATTCGGCGCATCTGCACTCAGCGCCATGGCCTAAAGGAACAAGACATGTGCTGTATCGTCCAAGCACTGCTGACAAGCCGCATAGTATACGGGACACCTTATGTTCAGTTGAAACCAAAAGAGCATTTCAAAGTTGACGCCCTGATACGTAAGTCTCATAAAATAGCCCTCGGACTTCCGTCCTTCACGCCGACGGAGCACCTCCTTAAACTAGGCCTGCATAATACACTTTCAGAAATACTGGAAGCCCAACAAGTCAATCAACTGACGCGATTGTCTCTAACACCTACAGGCTGCACCCTTCTCGCGACACTTGGCCGCCACGTCATAACTCCGGCCAGAAGCACCCACCCGTATCCCTCCCGACATCCGTGCCAACATAAAAGTAACCCCTATTCCACGTCATATGCATCCCTTTTACAACAAAGGCCGACTGAGCAGCGCGAGTCCCCTATCTTCAGAGACGCTATTCGAAGGACCCCGACACCAGATACACCGACGCAGCTGCATATAATAACCGCCAAGCTCACGCCCTTGTAGCCCTAACACCCAGAAAACCCTCCTCACGTCCGCCACGCTATCCACTACCACATCCACAACAGCAGAAGAAACTACCATAACTCCACCTGCAACCACAGCCACGACAGATTACATTGTCATCATCAAAGACTTCCAAGGAAGCATGCAGCCACTGTCAAAAAGAGTATCTGGCCTCAAGCCCTCAACATACTACGACGCATACACAAGCTACCCTCCATCTACGTCGTGTGACACCAGGCCACACCAACCTTCCAAGGAATGAGGCGGCACATGCCGCTGCCCGCTAATTACTACCCAGGAATTTGCTGAAGGCAGAGAAGCCCAACTGGAATCCTTCAATCACCCCCCAGTCCGGAGTCGTTACACAGCAGCATCTTGTACGACTACCGTCGAAATCGGCTCGTCTAGCCTCCTCCTCACCCATCCCTCAAAACCTATGACGCACGACTTTGGTGACGACTACAAACCCAGACACACTACAACACAACAATCTACACAACATATCACCAACCATGTATCCCTACGAATGCCCATCCTGTAAAACCCCCAACACCACATACCACCTTGTCTGGGCTTGCCACTACCACCCAAATCCCATTCCTTCCCCCTTTTTGGAGCAGTGGGAGTGCGAGCACACCAGCTGCCTTCTAGAGACGCTGGTTAACCTCGTGTCTCGGGCAACAGCATCTGCCACGACTCGTGGCTATCCAGACTAGGAAGGCCACTCACAATAGCACTTTCCCCTCCAATAAACGTTCCTCTCCTCCTCCATGGGCGTAACTAAGACACACAATTTGTGAATACATTCGGAATGGTATGTAATACGGGTAGAGTTTTTGCACGGGGGGGGGATATACAATCGCAGTGGTACAAATGATAAGCAACTACAAGGGAACAGGAGATACAAAATGCCAACCACCGAAATCAGTACTGCAATTCAACCTACAACATATGATACAGTTTGAAGCAAAACATGAGAAGAGAGAGAGCATAAAAACAATAAACAAAAATGGTCACTGGGGCTCGGAGAGGGTGAATAGTAATTTTTTGAATGTTTCTGTATCTTTATATTAACAATGTTATCCGGTAGAACGTTCCAGTCTTATGCAGTGCGAACAAAGGATGACTGTGCAAACGTGTTGGTTTTAGGGCGAGGGTATATAACTTGTTTCGAGTTGCTACTACGATCAGAGGAATGGGTGCGGGGTGTTATGTAGATGCTAGGCGGGGATGTGTGAAAGAATTGGTCGAACAGAGCAAGTCTTGACATTTTTCGACGGTTCCCGAGGGGATTAAGGGCGGCACGTTTTTTTTTAATTCTGTCACACTGGTGAACAATGAATAATCTGAGAATGAGAATCTGGCAGCGCGGTTCGGAATATTTTTAATTTTTTCTAATAGGTAGTTGTGGTGTGGGTCCCACACGGCTGCCGCATACTCAAGTTTTGGTGGGGTAATGTGGTAAAGTCCTGTATTTTCAAGGGGGTGGGAGCAAACCTAATGGTGCACTGCAAATAACCTAGGGATCTATTAGCTGCAGAAATGATATGGTTAATATGGACTGACCAAGATAGATCGCTTGTATAGTGTACGTAGAGGTATTTGTAGCATTTAGTGGATTGTAGGAAGAAACCGCCCACATAGAAGTTGTAGGAAAATGGGTTAGCGCGTCTATGAAACGAAAGTGATATACATTAAGACGCATTTAAAGACATTTGCCACGACAGGCACCAGTGTTGCACAGCTTTAAGGTCTCTCTGCAGGGGTAATTGATCGGCTTGACTTGTGATGGTTGCATAGAGGACGGAGTCCGCAGCGAATATTCGGATTTTGTAGGTAATGCATTGCGGAAGGTCATTGATTTATGGCAGGAAGAGTAGCAGACAAAAGAGTAGGAGACAAAGTACTGTTCCTTGAGGAACACCAGAAAGGACGGGAGAAGTTCTAGATCGGGCATTGTTTATTATGACAAACTGTTTTCTATTACTGAGGAAGTTAATATTCCAGGATAAGATGGGCGGGTCAAGGTTAAGCAGTGAAAGTTTGGTCATTATGCGGCGATGTGGAACTTAGTCAAATGCTTTTTCAAAGTCGAGGAAAATAGCATCGGTCTGAATATTTTGGTCGAGATTTGTATGCAATTCATGAATGAAGGCGGCAAGTTACGTTTCACTGGACATGCCTTTCCGGAAACCATGTTGTGAAGGGTGGATTAAGCTGTACTGTTCAAGGTGATTGATTACATGGGTGAATAAAATGTTCTCTGTAATTTTGAATGGGACACTATATGGGGATGTTTTGTTGCCACTCTTATATACTGGAGTGCTTTTACCCACTTTTCAATCATCCGGTATGTCGCCCGATGAAAGTGACTGAGAGAAAAGTAATGCTAGGGCAGAACTGATTATCAGCTTCGTATTTTTTAATATTTTGCTGTTAATATTGTCACTTCTACTTGCAGATAAAGTTTTCATCTTGTTAATTATGCCTAATATGCTGTTGGAAGAAATGGCGATTGGTAACATGGGATCTGGTATAGTAATGTCAGTATTGTAAGGTACGTTAGGTGAGCGATCGATCGTGAAAACAGAAGAAAAGACGTTGTTTAAGGTATCAGCCGCATCTCCGTCGCTTAAAGGTTCATCGCTGGGACCTGATATGGCTATTGATGAAGCGTTGCTTGGGTTTATCGTTTTCTAAAATTTTTTTACGGTTACTATTGAGCATGATGGAAGAGTTGTCGAAAAAAGTCTAGTTTAGCGTTCTGAATCGTAACTGAAAGGCGTCTAACGGCGTCAGAGTGCGCCTTCCATAAACATGACTGGTTTTTAGCTTTTGCGGGTCTAAACAGGCGCTTTTTCCGGTTTATTAGTTGTTTTCTTCAGTTGTTACACCGTGGGGCCGATACTTTGTTTTTGATCGTTATACCAGGTACGAAAGTGTCTTATAGTTGGCTTAATTTATCGACTAACATCTTCCAATTCGTTTCAACCGAGCGGCTCTAAAATTCCCGTTCATAGTCAGCGTAAAATTGTTCGATCTGGGCGTTTATTATTTCGTAATTACCGTGGCGTACAGTTTTATCCGTTTTGAAGTAGGTTTGTCTTGTGGAAAAGTAAAACTAAAAAACGCTAGGATAATTTGGTGATCGCTTATTTCTTCTAGGTAATGGACAGACTCTAGCTACTTGGGTCGGACATAAGAATAAGGTCTAATATCCTATAACTGTGAGAAGTTTCTCCTGTGGCCTGAGTAATTACTTGGGTTAACTGGTAGTTTTGCAAACAGGCTAAGAATTTACTGCATTCACCGGAGTTTGGAGGAAACAAGTTGTGCCAGTTTATGGTTGGGTACTTAAAGACGCCGCAAACTATAAACTTCGCACGGGGATACGTTTTGTGTTGTTTATCGAGGGTGTCCTTAAAGTTTGTGATAAAATTTTTATCTGCTTTCGGAGGACGGTAGCAAACACGTGGAACGATTAGGCCATGCGAACTTTCGCAAGCCACTAAAACGGCTTCCAAGAAACTATTGCTATTAACGCTAGAATTTCGGATTGTGCGTTTTATGACAATCACACGCCACCACCTCGACTAGATAAACGGTCACAGCGCTGCAATCTGAAATCGGAAAGGAATGGCAGAACTTCGGTGTCTTGCATGAAAGGTGAAAGCCATGTCTCAGTTAACATCACTACGTCACAATTACATGATTGAATAAGGGTGCATATTTCGTGTTTCTTTGGCATGATGCTCCGTATGTTGGTGTAAAGGATAGAAACATCGACGTCACTTGTCTGCTTTGAACGATGATTTTTGATGTCGGGAACGGATGAAGAGGCCGTAGATAATGCTGACTGGTTTCGGAATAGGTAATTATCACTTGAGTGAAAGAGCGTTTCTTTCACTTGCTTCTCAGCTGTATCGTAGTGGTAGGACTTCTTCCCGATAACAACCTTTTTGTTGCGCAGCTTGAATTGGCTGCCTTGGTCACGCGGAAAAGGTAGCAGCTATCTCTGAATAGTGCGGGTTTGAAAGAAATACTCTTGGGGTACACTGTAAAGGGTATCTTTCAGCTTGAAACCATTCATTATTACATATTCTTTTATTTTAAACTTTTATTCTTTTATTTATAATTAACAATTATTGGGCGCTCTTTGCCCGGAAGAATTTCCCCAATTGGATGTGCTCTTTCGATGTCGTTTGTTTGTATGTTAATTTTAAGATCACTCCTGCAAATGTCGGTAACTAGTTTTACGCTGTCAGCCCATGTTTTTTCTTCTTTCGGGAGTTTCATCGACGCGACCAGTTTCAGCGACGCGACCAGTCTTCGGCATCCTTGAGCCTATCTTCCAAGTGGGAGAGGTGATGTGCTGTAACGCCTGCCGATTTAGTCAGACCATCTAAGCGCGTATGAATTTCCGGAATTTAAGAGCAAGTTTCCTGAGTTTTTGTGATTCGACTTATTAGATCCTTCATTGATTCTTCAGTTGTGGTTATTCTTTCGTTTATTGCCTTAAATGCTGAACACATTTCAAACTGTCCTTCACCGAATTTGGCTAGAAGTGCTTGTTACGTGTTGTGCTGCCGGGGTTAACCTCTATGTCATCTGCACCTCAGAGCAGTAACAGGTCAGGACAACGTTCACAGAATATAAAATATCTAGTACGATACAACAAAGACACTGTGGTCATGACAGCTGTACCAAAAAACGGTTGGTAGTCTTTTTTGCCTATAGGGAGTCGGTTGAACATACCTGCGCAATGAACGCAAACGTTGTCAGCGAAAGCTTCATGTTGGCACAGCTGTCAAGCTCACGAAATGGCGTCTGCGGTGCGCGGTCTTTTATATCCCGTTCAATTGCTGATGTCGTTGATGGGGGTGCTGCCGATATTCCAAGGGGTGCTGCAGGGGGGTGGGGAAGTTGGGGACGTCTGCCGGCGCAGGGGGGATCGGTGATGCGGCGTCATGCAAAGGAAACAAGCGTAGCTCGATCCCGTTGTTGAAGAAGTTGTCGAAGGGCTTGATTTGGCATGCAGAAGCCAGAACCTGCGCAATGAACGCAAACGGCGTCAGCGACCGCTGCATCTTGGCACAGCTGTCGAGCCAGCCATTGCCCACCATATTTCTCTTCTTCGACCTCGCTGAAGAGTTTTTCACACGTTTTCAGTCTCTGTGCGGCATACTTGCTTCACATGGTGATTTCTAACCCGCTTTATCCAGCTGATGTATCAAGTTCAATTATCAGCAATGTAAGAAAAAACATATTCTCTGCAGCATGAACACATCGCCGAAAATTTTTAACAACGCGCACGTTTACCACAGGCTTGTTCTTAAGAGTGACAAAATAGGTGAACATCCATTTATTTCTGTGTTTCTTGTGGAACGCGCTCGTTAAAATAGAAGGCTAGGCTGCAATCAGCAATGCGCAAAGCTCGGGCGTAGTTGCAACACTGGCATAAAAGGTAACTGGCTCAAAGGTAGCATAAAAGGTAACATCTTCAACAGGGATACGATTATTCCGAGCATTGATCAATTAGACACTCATATTTAGGAAACCACGCGCCACCAGGCGGAAGATTAAAGGAAAATGACACCGCGTAGATCCCGCATCTGAAGCTTTGCAAGGAGATCCTTGCAAGCAGACGCCACCATCTTTCTCTGGCACAAGTCATAGGACTCGATTTTTTAGTGACATTCCCCTGAGCAACTCCGGCCGACAAACATTTCTAGATCCTGTACTTGGGGAAGCTGAAGCCTCTGCTGTATTAATGGCATACGCGAGTGTGTTGGCTATTCACAGTGAAAATGATAGTCGTAACTTAGAATCCAGTCGTAAGTGGTCTATGAAGAAATTTATTTACCCGTGTGTTCCTTATTTCATATTAGTATTAGGCAGTACATATCTGCGACGCAATTAAAGCAGGATTCTAGCGATCGCCAGCACCCAGGATGGTAAAGCTATGACACTGGAGGTCAGAAACATTGAGAATAAAATATGGCCCTCTTTGGGAGGTTGATTTGCTATTCTTGTTGTTGTTTCTTGTGGCACATATCCACTTCGAGGATTGGTCTGGACCAAAACTTTTTTGGGGGCTTCAATGACCAAGTTAGCAAAATGAGATGTGGAGACAAAAATTTTATGAGAATAATCACCCAGCAAATAAACAAATTTGTAGAAAAAAGTGCGTACTACGCCAGAAGTTGTAAAAAAAGGCTCTTCTTTTCTCTTTATACAGCTCGAAAAAACATTCAAAGAGCGGCTAACAGGTAACGCACATTGTCTCCGAAATGTATAGTGGACGCCTTTAACTGATCCTTGCGAGTAAGCACAAGCGAAATTACACCATGCGAAAGACGGGTATTCATCGAGTGAGTCAAAGGCAGTGAACTGGCTGAGCTAGGCAGCTTCTTCTCAATAATGAGTTACCGCCGCATAGCAAAAAACAAATGCGCCATGGTTTCAATTCTATCCCTAAGAGCACAACGATCATGCGAGGTGAGAGCAGTTTGGTGCATATAGAAGTTGAGCTGTGGAATTCTACAGCGTAAACTATTTTAAGATTGGTGAGATTGGCAAATACGGGAGTTCACGTATGTGCCAAATGGGAATAGTCTTAAAATGAGGTGACAGCACCCTCCTGCGACCATGACGGACGCATCAGTGCTGGGGCCAGTATATTTGGAAAAGGGCAGGCGTCGATCGCATAACCGTCTAACGATGACCACGTTAAAGTAATTCCTTCCTCGCTCAGCCATTTAGGGAAGACCACACCAGAAACAGAACCGGGAAATAGAAACACATCGGACCACTTCTTAATGAATTGCCGTCTTTAAATCAACAGTCTGATTTACCGAGATTCGAACTGGCGAGGTGAATATTCTCACTGTTTGACGAAATATTCCGAAGTGCACCAGTCAGTCGCTTTGCTGGAGCTTTTCTTCAATGCCCGTCGTACATTCGTGCAACACGGTGTCCTAATGTGCTGTTGCGGGCTGCCATATCAATCGCCGTCGTTTTCCAGGACATTAACGTGGAACCACATCCACGCACGAGGTAGTATAAAGAATAAAATGCGGTATGCCAGTTGACCAATTTTTCCCTCACGACAACCCCAGGGCAATGGCGGAACGCCATATCTTTCCCCCTAGCTGTAATCTTCACTCCCAGGCTTTTTCATCTTCCCAGTGGGACATACCATGAAGTCTCAACCGCCCATCTTCTCATGTATATTTATTTTGGCAGTGCAAGTGCTCGCCGTTGATCAGAGTAACATAGGGTGCTTCGGGAATACTCAAAAGCAATTCCAAACATCGAAAGCGTATCCTGAACGAAAACAACCAGTACAGCGCACAAGTGTGTTGAACTGGAGTCATTTTTATATATATTTGCAGCTCTTCGAACACCTTGGGCCCATTTGTACCTAACAATATATACTGAGTTAGGTATTTGACTGTTTTTATAGCAGCATTGTGCACTTCCGCATGCATGTACTGTACCGTTCCGACCTGAAATACATGACTACTGTATTTTGGCAGCGTTTCATCGTAAGTAATTGTGGGTATTTTTGACTCGTTACATTGCTTACTTGTAGTGAACTGCTCCGCTGCGTAATGTGAAACAGCTTTGTACTGGCGATATTACCACTACAGAAGGTGAAACAAGACCAGTATCATGAGCCTGTCAGTGACATACGCGGCTGAATATAGTCGCGCGACAATAGAAACTAAGTTTATCAGAGGCCACTTTGAGTAGAGTGCATATTAATAAAAAACCTCACGCAAGGTGTGCACATTTTTTATTGTTCGGTCAAGAAAAGACATAAAATGGCGACAACTGTTGACTTTTAAACCACAAAAACCTGCTGAATGTACAGCTGAAGTAGGCAGTTGGTAAGATGGTACGCAAAATTGAAAAAAAATTACTTCTTCCTGCCAAAACAAATAAAAAGGTGCTCTAAGATTTGTACCCTTAGGCAGTGTACCAATACCATACTTTGAATTTGTGAAATCTACTCAACTGCTTTTCAAAATGCTTACCAAGGTATGACTACCTCCCGAATATGCTATCAAAAGTGTCGTCGACAATTGTGTATGTTCTCTGAACTAGACATGCTTATCCGGTGTCGCAACACCACTTGCGCGCCCACGCAAATAAGAAGCGCGACAACCGTTGTTTATTTTTACAGGGTGGTAAGCACGTGAGTGCGCACGCGCGCAGAAGTCGCTAGAGTTGCGAAAGTATAGACCTGGGGTGTACTTTGGACAAACCTAACATTTGTGACACATGAAAGCAGACGAGAAAACAGGGCATTGACAACTGTTTTAAAAATCCAACTGTGAGAAGTGTGCGCCATTACACCTTGTCAGGGTAAGTGGAAAGCGAAGCTGTAAATGACATCCACAACGGTTACTCAAGTGACGTCACTTGAATCCGCAAACGTGGATTTACAAAGAGCAAAACCAGAGAAAAGGGAAATGTAGTTTACCGCTCCCTTTGCTTCTTCAAAGAGATATCCCTTGCTAAGGTGAAATTTATGAATTATCCGTGAATGGCGGTTGGTTCTGGTCTATTTCTGAAACGCATGAGTGGCAACTGTTTTTTCATAAAATAAAAGTAAGCTCGAACTCGGTGCTCATAAATCAAAGGCGGAGCACACAGTGGCGTCAGCGTTCGCGTGGGGCTATGATGTGGCATTCAGCGACGCAAGGGGTAAAGCTAGAGATGGACTCGGTGGGGGCAGCGTCTCTCTTCCTAGTCTCCGCAGTGGCTCGAAGCTCCATCGGTAAGACAACGGGCCCTCTCTCCATTTCTCGGTTTCTTCCCGGTTTAATGGCTGGTGGTGCCAGATACTCCTTTTATTTTTTTGCGCCACTTTCCTGGTGGCACCAACGCTCGCGAAAGAACCCATTGGGGTTAGAGGTTAAAAACTTCACTTTAAAACTTCGGGCATACATCGGTATTTGAACGCGAGAGCACTGAGCATGGGAAGCAGTATAATTTGAGCATGTGCGCGCTGGGTGGCATGAAGTAAACCCGCAATATCAAGAGGCAGAAAAATACCAAATGCACAGGAACAAAAAAGATACCCAGTAAACAAAGAGGTTCGCGAACTACGAAAGAAACATGCTCTATAAGAAAGGTTTCACCCTGAAGCTAGGAATGGCCAGCGTCAAGGATTAGTTCAATGGCCAAATATCCTGGTGAAGTCGATTCAGCATAGCCGGCCAGCCGCGTATTCTTTTCGGATTCCAGGGGTGGATTCTGGTTACCATTGGGACTATGATGACTGGGTGAACTGGATCCTGTATATGATGCGCTGTCCCTAACGCTTCGAGATAACCGAGACTTCCGCCAAAGCAGCTGCACAACTGGAAACCCCGACCACTTTCACGTTGATCAACCTCCATCCGACTGCCATCTACCCCTGCCACCACCCTCGTACCCCTAAAAACACCCTGTCCGAAAATCGGCCCAGCCACATTTTATTGTCTCCACTGTCCTCTTTGGCCCTTTTGTCTCTTGGGTTCACCACTCCACTTCCAAAACCACCTCATGAGAGTGCGAGAGTATGGTGGCCAGAAAGGTGCTGTTTCGTTCGTTGCTGACGTCAACTTCACGGAGTAAAACAGCAGTCCGCGCAAGGACATTCTGCTCCTCACACCCGCTTACATCGCCCTATGAGTAATCAAGATGCCTGCACGCGCACAAAATGGCCGCTTCCCGCCCAATTTTTCGTTCGGAGAAGCGTTGATGAAGAAACAACAGAGAACCGACAGGTCACTGATGTGCAGGATATGAGAAAGCCGCGATCCAGGCAATGAAGCCCCCATTCGGGCGGCTCAAATGAACACGTTGAGTGCCTCCCCTTACGTTTGTGACACCTTCTGTCCTTAAGAAACATTCTACCGCGATATCATAACCCACCGAAGCGACACGCCAAAACACATGTACAACGCTCTAAACTACAAGTATATAAACAGTATTAGGAATACAATATCTATGAGGAGGGCCCGTGTTTCTTTCGTCGCACAGCTTTGACGCCTCGTTGACAGGGGGCGCAAACGAAACCAAGCTAGATCCAACGAGACTCTCGGTCGGTGGTATTGCGCACGTTCACCCGCCATCCTAACGCACACTTCTCTGTAACCGGTTTTCAGACACCTATGTTGCTGACCACAGACCCACACTGAATAAAGTTTCGCCAAAACAACGCCAAACTTGAAAAACACTCATCTCGTTCTCCAGAAAACAGCAGAGAAAGAAAACACATCTCACGCGCAAACTCTTTCAACGTGCTTACAGGACGCATCCATCATTATGCACACAGACAAGTACAAGACTCATCCTACACCAATTCTTCATTCACCTCCACAAAACAAAAAAGACTCATCTTAGACCGACCTTCATTCCCGTGCCTATTGTGCGCACGCAGCATTACACACAAATAAGAAGTCGGCAAAACCAAACAGGCAAAATGTGTCCGGCAATCGGCGACAGTCAAGCAACAGCAGTCTGTCTCTGCATGCTCGGTCAAATTACCCTTTTCGGAAAATGCTCCGCATTACCAATCCCTGAGGTAGTACAAAGGGAGCATCGCCTGGAAGATTCCAAACCTCATGTGGATGGCGCTGCCACCATAAAACAGAGTAAATGCCACTAATCTCCTTTCTCTTCGCACGGGAGTCTGAGCTGCCCGAACCCAAGCTTCTACTCGCATCGTGCATGGCGAGCGTCGCTCTTTGACGCGACTGTAGCAAATATACTGCGTATCTTCTGCTGCTGAAATACAGCCGAATATATTTACCACCTTCCCTCTACGACGAAAGATCAGGGCCTCAGCCCATGCTCCTCAATGACGTCTCAGACCCTTACGGTCTCCAATCTCAACCTCTGGCTCAAACTTGTCTCAGTTGTTTACCTAGGGGCTCACTTCCTTCTCTTTGGAGGCCCGGCTGAAAATATTGTCACGAAGCCAATGACGACGCAGTTGTCTTAAAGGAGAAACAAGTTTATTGGAGCGAACTTGTGCTCCCCTAACAACTCAAAAGTATACAGAGGCGGCGAAAGCAGCGGTCAACAAAGTGACTTGCGACGGCGAGCGTCGCAAAATCGAATGCCGCGGCGTCTGCAGTGCCGGCTTATATCTTTCTGCGCGAGAGTTTCTGGAACCGTCGATTCACATCCACAACATTGTAGATCACAGAAGATTATTCTGGGCTAGTGGCGTTAGGGCGAAACACTCTGCTTATCTGAATGAGATAGCCCGTGCGGCATAAAAATAAAGAATGGAACACGCGCTTTGCATGGGACTCAGATAACAGATCCAGGCGCGGCCGGGTATTGAAAACAAACGATAAATAAACAAACCCGTTTGTGATGCAGGTTGTTTTTGTAAATGAGGAGGTTAAAATTTACGGGGCGGAAAAGAGTAGACACGATTTGGCTACGGACAAGGACCAAATTATATTGACGGGACAAATTACAAAATAACGTGCACAAATGAACATCCAGCTAATCTAATTAGAACAGTCCTACGATCACAATGTCCCCCGCGAGAAGACCCACTCCAAATTGTTCGCGCTCACGTTTAGGTCCAAGTCGGTGCGTTGACTCGGTGCGCAGAGCTCGGTGCGCTGGGCTCGTTGCCCTTGTCGATGCCGGTGCTGCGCCGGTGCCGGTGAACAACACGTCGTATTTGGCCCGTGTGTTCTGTGGACCGTCTCGTCTGGAAGAGACCAGGTGTTGCTCGGTCTGAAGATCTCCTGGGCGTTGACGCCCAGCTGAGAGCTTCCAGGAGGAATGTGCGGCTCCGTGACGAAGACCCCCTAGGCGTTCTCGCCCAGCCGAGAGCTTCTGGAACCACCTGCTTCCTGCCTCCAGCGCTCGCCACCTCTTCTTCCTCCTCCTCTTTCCCTCTCGCGCCCTCTCTTCCGCCTCCACCCACACCTCGTCTTCCTCCTTCCACCTGCCGACCCCTGTCCGTTGAGCAGCGCCTCCTCACAATTGCCCCCATCGAAAGAAGTGTTTTGGGGGAAAAACACTTCCGGTGAAAAGTCCGTCGATGGTCACAGTGGAATGTCCAGTCAGCTTACACGCAAGGCACCACGTATCACCACTACCACCAGAACACTTTCACGTCATATAGTAACACTTCCAAAACACTGCATAACAATGAATCCAAACAGCACACAATCAAACTCAAATACAAGTACTTATAATACAACAAACTGCATCTCCTAAGTCACGGCTTACACAAACCACCCAAAATAAGTAGTGACTAACAGAACCAGAATTATTCCAACCAAACTAAGGAGTCACGGACGTTTTAAACAATACCAAACAATAATTAAACTACCACCGCGCAAAACCGTCCAGCACTGTATACGGTTGGCCGTCGTTCAAGGTTGCTCGAGTAGCCCGCACACAGTTAACAGAGTACAACCTATGAACCTAACATGCAACAATCTACCAGTTTTCTTTCCTGAAATAATTTTCAAACCTGTTCCTCTTGTTTAGGCATGAGATTTCTAGCCATGTCGAAATCGTGTCTTCAGTCCCGTTTGTTCACACGTCACTTCATCTTCACCTTCTTCCGACGCGTCCACTCCGCACCCTTAGGGATGCGATCCCTTTTCTTCTGAGAGCGAGGTCTCCTGGAGCACCTAAGGCACGAAGCCTGGCTCAACGGTTCCGCTAGAAACCGGCGCTTTACTAGCTCGTCAACTACCTTTCGCGCGCGAGCGATTCTTCGAGCCCACTTGTAAGCTCGCACGCGGCGGGACAATTCAGGTAGTAGTTCGCCAGTTTGCGTTTTCTGACCTCCCCGACAGTGCGGATAATTATTCTTTCCTGTTATCTGGAAACGTCGCCTGCATGTCTGTTTCTTTCTGTGCGCTACTGGCACGAATGGCTTATTTGGCCTGCATTTCAACTCAGGTCGACTCTCGCCTGTATCAAAAACACGACGCTTTGACCACATGACCTCCCTCTTATCCGCAGCCTTGCTGGAGGGTGCACACTTATGCTCCAAAAAATTTGTTACAGCTTGGTCCCTCTGGGTTTGCAAAAGCTTTTTACCGGGCCCCACGAGCTCGTGCAGTGAGTCCCTCTCTTTTTTTCGAAGCTCTTTATCTACCCCCAAGAGCTTCCCTGCACGCTGCAAGGATACCTCCATGCCACACTCAACACGTGCACCGTTTCGTGCCTGGAACAAGTCTTTCACCTGTACGTGTGGCAGTTCGGAATCTGTTCTTTTTTCTTCCTTTCCGCACGCGGCCTCATCACTGCCACTGACCCGCATGCCCTCTGTCGCACGTGCGTGGAGTTCCAAACTATTTTTCCATCCTTTTTCGGAACGGGGCGCTCTCTGTCTGCATTCTGAGATCTAAAGCTAAAGTCGCGCGCTTGTTCTCTTGCAGCTGTATTTCACGATCTAGCTCGTCGCGTTCGAGCTCAAGCCTGCGAATTTCGGCTTGTCTCGCGAGCGCTCTTTCTTGTCTCGCATCCTGTCTTTCCTGTCTTTTCTTTTCCATCTCTCTCTCGACCCATTTCTTCAGCTCACTGCCCACCAGGCCTAACTCTTTTCCACTGCGAGCAATTTGTCCATGTCCATTCCGGCGCCAAGTGCTCTCCTCGCCGCCGCGAAAATTCCCTCCTCGACTCTCTGGAAGTTACGCAGAGAGTCCTGTCGCGGACGCCATTTTTGTGATGCAGGTTGTTTTTGTAAATGAGGAGGTTAAAATTTACCGGGCGGACAAGAGTAGAGACGATTTGGCTACGGACAAGGACCAAATTATATTGACGGGACAAATTACAAAATAACGTGCACAAATGAACATCCAGCTAATCTAATACAACAGTCCTATGATCACAATGTCCCCTGCGAGAAGACCCACTCCAAATTGTTCGCGCTCACGTTTAGGTCCAAGTCGGTGCGTTGACTCGGTGCGCAGAGCTCGGTGCGCTGGGCTGGGTGCCCTTGTCGATGCCGGTGCTGGCGCCGGTACTGGTGAACAACACGTCGTATTTGGCCCGTGTGTTCTGTGGACCGTCTCGTCTGGAAGAGACCAGGTGTTGCTCGGTCTGAAGATCTCCTGAGCGTTGACGCCCAGCTGAGAGCTTCCAGGAGGAATGTGCGGCTCCGTGACGAAGACCCCCTAGGCGTTCTCGCCCAGCCGAGAGCTTCTGGAACCACCTGCTTCCTGCCTCCAGCGCTCGCCACCTCTTCTTCCTCCTCCTCTTTTCCTCTCGCGCCCTTCTTCCGCCTCCACCCACACCTCGTCTTCCTCGCTTCCACCTGCCGACCCCTGTCCGTTGAGCAGCGCCTCCTCACACCCGTATATGGTTCGCGGCATTACCCCCCCACAAAGAGTGCATCGACCCGATGCTAAATAAAACGACATTCCGAACAAACCGCAATAAGAAAAACAACAAAAAAGTTCGTCATCTTGCGAAGTACGGTTTGAGGTGAACCACGTGGACGACTTCGGGTCGCCTGCGTCGTCGTGATATGCCGGAATCACCACTGGGGATCACTTCGTAGGTTAATTGGCCAACAAGTCGTAGAATCCAGTAGGGTCCCAAACACCGTCGCAGAAGCTTTTCACTGAGTCCGCGTCGTCGAATGGGAGTCCAAACCCCCACACAATCCCCTGATTGGTACTCGGCGTCTCGGCGTCAAAGGTTGTAGCAGCCGGCATCTACCAGGTGCTGGTCCGTTATACGAACTCGAGCGAGCTCGCGGGCCTCCTCCGCACGTTGAAGGTATCCTTAGACGTCGGCGTTGAGGTCGTCGTCTTTTACATGCGGAAGCATGGCGTCGGGCATCGTAGTCGGCCGTCTTCCGTAGACAAGCTCGAACGGTATCATCTGCGTAGTTTCCTGCGTCGCTGTATTGTACGCAAACGTGACATACGGCAGGACTTCGTCCGAAGTCTTATTATCAACGTCGACATACATGAACAGCATATCCGCAATGGTCGTGTTCAGACGTTCCGTTAGTCCGTTCGTTTGGGGGTTGGTACGCCGTCATTCTTCGGTGAACCGTGTTGCTGTAGCGTAACATTCCTTGCATCAGCTCCGCGGTAAAGGCCGTTCCGCGGTCCGTGATTAGGACGTCAGGAGCTCCATATCGCAGCACAATTTGGTTTATAAAGAACTTGGCGACTTCTGCCGTCCGCCTCGGAAGAGCGGCGGTCTCTGCGTAGCGCGTCATGTAGTCTGTGGCTACGACAATCCACTTGTTCTTTGATCGTGATGTAGGGAATGGGCCTAGAAGGTCCATTCCAATCTGTTGAAAGGGCCTCGACGGGGCGGCGATCGGTTGCAGAAATCCGGCGGGTCTTGTCGGCGGCGTTTTTCGCCGCTGCCAGTCATGGCAACTCCAAACGTAGCGGGTCACGTCGGATGTAAGGCGGGGCCGGAAGTACTTCGCCTTAATTTTTGCAATAGTGCGAACTCTGCCGAGATGTCCGGAAGATGGGTCGTTGTGGGACGCTTAGAAAATTTTGTCACGAAGGTCTCTGGGGATGACAAGTAGATAATTCGTTCTCGTTCCGGGGCTGAAATTCGTCTTCACAATGACGGAGTTTTTCAGGTTGAATGCTGCTAAGTTCCGCTTGAATGCTCTAAGCACGGCGGCGTTTCGTCCTTCGAGGTTGTCGATCATTACGCGCAAGTCGGGGCGGCCCGCTTCGGGGGGGCTAGATCACTCTTCGTAACAACCCCGAAGAACGCGCTGTCTTCGTCGGAGTCGTGCTTGGCTTCGTGACATCTGCTGAGGTGCGGGGTAGCAGGGTTACATGATCATCGGCGATCCTTACAGCTGCGCCGTGTTCGGGGTTCGGTTCCGGCGTCATAGAGTAATCGGAGGAAAACGTTATCGACTTGGTCTGCAGATCAATTATTGCGCCGTTGTCTGTCAAAAAGTTCATTCCGAGAATTACGTCGGGGGAGCAGTTAGGCAAAACGACGAACACTGCAAGGTACGTCGTGCCGTCTACGGTGACGCGCAATGTGCACGTTCCACTTGGCGTCACGTGGAGGGCTCCTGCTATGCGTATGTGTGGACCGTCCCATGTGGTCATAACTTCCTTCAGCTTAGACGCAAATAGTCCGCGCATTACGGAGTAGTCGGCTCCCGTGTCTAGGAGGGCGTCTACATCAAAGCCGTCGATGGACACCTTGACGTCGGAAGCCGCCTTCCTCGAGTTCTCGGTGCGTCGGGGCGTCGCATCTGGGCTTGTGCGTGTTGACGGTCGGGCACTGTTCATCGTCGTTTCCGTCGTCTTCTCAGTGGACGTCTTGGTCAGGTCGGGTACGCGTCTTCCCGTATAGCTGTCGTCGTGTTTGGGAGTCTCGTCAGGGTTACGTCGGGTCGTCGGTATGAGGGCATGTCGTGAATCACTATCTACGGCACGTCCTTGCGTCGTTGGAGGGTTTCCGGTTTTTCGCCATAGAGCAACTTCACCTTCAGACTTTGCTGCTTTTAGTTTCCCCCGCGTGGATTTGGGGACCTACTACTGGCGAAGTCAGCGTTGATACGGCGCTTCAGCGATTGGTATCAGTAGGGCGACGGCGAACGGTTGAAACGCGCTGGGCCACGGCTGGTTTCAGATAGATACTCGTCGATCTCACGTGGTCGTTGTCCAAGGAGAGGGCGAGGTGCGTCGACGGAGAAACCACGCAGTCCGAGTCTCTTGTATGGGCAGCGACTGTAGATATGATCGGCCTCTCCGCAGTGGTAGCACAGAGGACGATGATCGGGAGTTCGCCATACGTCCGTCTTCCTCGGCGTCTGGTTACGGACTACCGGGGGTCGGGCGGGTGACAGTGGGCGGCGGTACGGCGGGGCCTCTCGACGGCGTGTTGAAGCAGGGCGGGGCCGACGAACAGCCGCGAGTATGTCATAGCTTGTGGCTCTCGGGGTACTTCGGATGGCGTAGAAGTTCCTCAACGCTTGTTGCACTTCTTCTCTAATCGTGTCAGTAAGGGTAGCGACTTGAGGCTGTGGCGCCGTGGGGAGAAATTTGCGCAGCTCCTCTCTCACTACTGCGCGGATGGTCTAGCCGGAATCCGCATGTTGTCGATGTAGTTCGCATTAGCCGCGCTAACAACGTTCCGCTCGTACAGCTTAGCACGCATTTTGAGGACCTTCTCAGTTCTAGTGGCTTCGGTCACGAATTCGGCGACCGTTTTGGGCGGGTTTCGGACAAGTCCAGCAAACAGTTCCTCTTTTGCACCGTGCATTAATAAGCGTAGCTTCTTTTCTTCCGTCATATCGGGGTCCGCGCGGCGAAATAGTTGCTTCATCTCCTCAACGAAGATCACAACCCCTTCGTTGGGGTGTTGCGTGCGCGTTTCCAACAAGAGGGCGGCTCGTTCTTTTCGCACGACGGTAGCGAATGTTTTGAGGAATTCGCTCTTAAGAGAGCCCAGAAGGTTAGGAAGCTTTCATAGTTCTCAAACAACGTTCGGGCCGTATCTTCTAGATAGAAGAAAACATGGTGGAAGGTTTCTTCGTCATCCCTGCTGTTAAAGATGCGGACGCGATTCAGTTCCAACCAGTCCTCAGGATCTTCTCGGGGGGATCCGCGGAACAATGGTGGTTCACGGGGCTGCTCCAGGATGATTGGCGACGCTGGTTCTTGCACCATGGTGTTGGTTGCAATGTTCCTTCTCTTGGCCCTTCTGGCAGAAGACCGAGCTCGGGTGGCAATCCTTGCAGTCGGATTCTGGCTCTAGTTACAGGGCTGGAGGATTGCAGAGGTCGTCATAAAAGGTGCGTACCCCGCACCTCCACCAGATGTCACGAATACAAGGACGACGCAGTTGTCTTGAAAGAGAAACAAGTTTATTTGAGCGAACTTGTGCTCCCCTTGCAACTCAAAAGAATACAGAGGCGGCGAAGCAGCGGTCAACAAAATGACTTGCGTCGGCGAGCGTCGCAGAATTGAATGCCGCGGCGTCTGCTTTGCCGGCTTTTATCTTTCGGCGGGCGAGTTTCTGGAACCGTCGATTCACATCCAGAACATTGTAGATCACAGAAGATTATTCTGGGCAAGCGGCGTTAGGGCGAAACACTCTGCTATCTGATGAGATAGCCCGTGCGGCATAAAAACAAAGAATGGAACACGCACTTCGCATGGGACACACATAACAGATCCGGGGCGCGGCCGGGCATTGAAAAAAAAAACGATAAATGAACAAACCCGTATATGGTTCGCGGAAATATTCTCGGAACCTCGACAGCGCGTAAGAGTCTTGTCTTTTTAGCGGTAGTAGGAGCTCCCTTCGCGATTTCTTTTTCCTCCGGAAAACTAGGTGCTTGCTGAATGAGTTAGTCGCCCCACGTCGCTAGTCGGTCACACCTCGTTCTCGCAATCCTCATTTCGCCACTCGTGGTCAAGTGCTATTTCACTGTCGAAATATGAAAGTAAGCGCACTCCAACCGAGTCACACAAGCGTCCTGGGCCGAGCCACCTGTCTAACCTTGCCTGTGGCATGCGGACAATTTTGTTTGACTCTCTTGTTCTCTTGCTTTGTTCATATTTCTTTTTGTTCAAAATCTCATAACATTTTCTAAATCCCTCTTGTTAGTCTTTATGGCATCTCTGATTCCTGCACCCCTCGAGCACATTCGTCTCCCCCCTGAGCCCTGCTGCCAGGACGTTTCTCCATTTGTCTTTGATCCAAACGTCCACCTCCATACCCAAAAAAAATCTTTTCCGAGCTCGTCTGTAGCACCTTCTCCTCGTAATCTTCACGCAATTTGCGGTCCCGCGCAACATACTATCCCAACATGCGGGCACGTAAACTCCTTCGAAGTCGCAGAATCGTCCCAGGGAGCGAAACGTGTCCAACATTTTTTCTCAAACGTTACACAAGAGAACCATGTGAATCAGCGAGTACCTCAGCTACAGATGAACCTCTCAGTCTCCAGAAATCTCTACACGTGGCCGTCCAATCATGTCATGGAAGCCACTTATGGTGACAAGCTCCTCGCCTGTTCTGGCAAACAAGGATACGCGATAGGTGCTATTATTTGTGCAGGGTGATCTCCCCGTGCGTGTGCACCGGCACTCAAGTCACAACAGTTTTTGTCAGCTTTAGCGGGTACCCTTTTAAAATTCGCACAACATTTTTAACTGCATGAACAATACAAGACTACATGGCGATGGAGAAGGCCTTAAATATAACAACAACAAAAACATCAAGCAGAGAAAGCAGGTGCGGAGACACGGAGCGTGGGACGCTGTACAGTTTCAGCACCTCCTAGCTGGAATGGAAACACACGGCAATAGCCATGTGGGCAACTTCCACACACGGACAAAACGAAATGTACAGGCAAAAAACATACCACATACACAAAGTAGGCAACTATGAAAGCATGTGCTCCAAGAGGAGGCCTACATATAAATCACAAGCCTAGCCAGCGTGAACGGTAGTTTCAAAAACAAACGATCTCGGCGAAGTCTTGTCGGCATCACTGGGCAACTGCTTACGGGTATGGTGGTTGCGAAGGCGGAGTCTGTCCCTTGGGACTGGCTAGAACAAGTGAAAGTTGACCGTGTAGAGGAGGCGCCAGTCTCTCGCTGTCGTCGCGTGCCTATAATCAAGCAGCCGGTGCTGGTCAGGCTTCCCCGGTTCTTCTAGGCCGCAGTCATCGCCACAGGAGGAATCGAGCTAAACGCGAGTGCGCGAATCGTCGCGAACCCGACCATGTGTCCCGGGCGGAGCAGCGACGACGAAAGAAAACATCACAGTACAGCAGTTGCGACTCAGATGCGGAATGCGAGGAAGGCCGAAGAGAAAATGTTTTTTTCCTGGTCAGGCATCTCCATTGCCGGCCGGCAAAAGAAAAAAAAACATTCCGTGCCCGGGGCGGACGTTTGTGACAACATAAATATATAAATTTCTGTAGTACTGTTGGTTGCTACCTTCCTTTCGGGATGGTGTGGTGCAAAACCAGTGTGTAAAAATTATCAAACCTGCAATCAATGCACAAAGACTGTTCGCTACTTTGACGACATCCACAACGACCATCCGACTAAAACCGCCTATTTGAAGTATACTAATTCTAACCGTATGCTTTGCTTATTAGAGGAGTATAAAAGATGTTTTCTCGTATACAATGAATGGACATAGACTGTAGCTGTTCAATGCTGCAATGTAAGAGAAAACCGGGTGGAATAAAAAGGCTAAACATGAGCTTCTATGGTCCATGTCTTCAACTTTTCAGCTCAACCGGTATTTTATGTTAGGTGGACAATAGCTTGCTGGTGATAGACCAGTAAACTGCCAAATCATAGCACCGCAATACCCCCTCCACCCTGAGATAGCATCGTCGTCATACGCCAAGAAACGCTGATAAAATAAGCACTGCACCGGTAGGGCATGACACCACAGTGCCCTATGACAAAATCTTCGGGGGTAGTAGGGTTTTAACATTCTTGCATGCCCACCTTCTAATCCTATGGAGCGGGGGCAGCGCGAGGCTCCCTCAGTGAGAACCTAATAGTTGCGATCCCTGATCTGACGGAAATATTTGTAGAGGACTAAGTAGCAGCGCATTCTTTGAGTAGGACTCCACACCTATACTTCCTCTCCTGGCATACAAGTAATGTTTCAGTGTCGGAGGTTCGTTGTAGTAGCAGTAGGTATTGTTGGATAAGGCGGATGAGGCATAACTGCCTAAATTGTCCTGCAAATATTTCCAAAATCATATCAGAGGCAAGCAATGTCACCACACCTCACTTAGTCCTGTAGACTCCAAGAATCCCAGCAGAAGGCACGACAACACTCTTCCCACAATCAAGTGGTGAATAGAAAAATAATGCCCTCTGGTGTAATATGGGGTGCTCCCTGCTGCTGTAGATCACAGAAAAAGTATGTCTGCTTAAGATTGCTTTTGGACCAGTTCTTATTGTAGTGAATAATGTCACCATTCACACTGCACAAGGGGCCACAAAGGGCATAAAACAAGGTTGATTTGTTATGTTCTTACTCAGTGAAGCAGACAGACTTCGGCTCTCCAGGTCTTCCATCACGACTGCTAGTTATACCGGTCCCCACAGTTGCCTTAAGTGCAGGCGAATGATCTGTTTCTGCTTAAGTTAGAAATCGCACGGCGTTGTTACCATATTTGTAGATGATGAGGTGTACTTGGGTAGGCTCTCATTATGTTCGTTTCCCGCTACACCGACGTGCGACGAGATGCACTGGAATAGCACGTTGAAGCCTTCATGTTTGAGCCGTTTAGTGGAGCTTCGGATCGCTGACAGGCTTTTTCTAAAGCTATACCAGGTTGTATTAGGTCGAAAACTGAATCCCTGCGCATCTTTTAATTGTGGATGTCGTACTAGCTGCTCGCATGGATCTGTCTTCAACCTGCGTGGTTGTGACCGTCGCAGAACCATTAAAATGATTTTCGCCACTCTGTAACCATGAACTAAGTGACATGGTTTGAATTGTGTACTTCTTATAGGGAAAATGTTGTAAGCGATATAAGCCACTATAGTAATGCCGCACCAGTTCCCATGGTTCATGTTCACGTTGATTGAAAGCACATGGACTATAATCTTTTTTAAGTTGTTCCATCGGTACGTTTCTGTGTGGGCGATAGGCCATCATTTGGCTGTGACTGGTGCAACAAAGCTGAAATACCTTTTCGTTAAGTTGGGGGCAAATGTCTAACAAAAAATTTATATAAATTAAAGTGCACCAAAATATGCATGTTGCGCGAACAGTCATAAGTACAAAATGGTTGGTTCGATTCAAACACGACTTGGCAGGAACATAATGAAGACAATAACCTGTGCAACTAACCTCCACGAATATCACATCTTTAAGCTAAGTTGCGTAATCATAAAAAGACTCAAAAATTTGATATCCGGCTTGTTTGGGTTTACACAACTGGCCATAATATAAAAAGTTACCAATATTTTCAGTCATTCTGCTTGATTGCATAGCTCTATATATAAATAAACAGCACACAAAGTTTCGTAAGAAAATAATTTCTAGAAGCATCACTGTTCGCGTAACTAATGGTTGCAAAAAATCAAGTTTTGAGAAAAATGGCTTTGAAGGTTTAGACCTATTGTACGTATTATAAGAAACAGTCAATGCGCCTAAAATCCGCCAGGCTTATAGCTTGCACCCTCCTTGTAACCGGCACGATCTCCGTTTGGCCGAGCTGAGGCGCACACATTTTTTTGCCTGTTTCGTGTCTTACAGTTGACTCACATGCAGCCTTCGTCTTAGGGTGACAGTCACTGGTCAGGCACGCCGTCCTCGTACTATAACTGTAACTGCAGACTATAAAGTACTCTAATGATCTTCTTGCGAGGCTAGAACTAAATCCGTGAGGTTAAAACGGCATACGAAAAAGCACGGACAACCAGACACGAACGCAAGGCAATGCAAATGCGCGCAACGTGAACACGAGTGTGCCACCCATTGCCCCTTAGTGAAAATTTTGAAATAAATCAAATGTACAATATCCCGAAATGTGTCCAAAAGCTTAGAATGTAGCTAAATAAATTGGCATTATGTAACGTATATACGAAGAAACATTTAGGACGACATGGCAGATACTGCGTAATCGGAAACCTTCAGTTTCGGTTTCGGATGCGTCTCGGCGGGGTTGAAAAATGGTCCATAACTTTTGAACCGATTAAGATAACAGCTTGTGGGTCAGTATTTCATGCGGTGGGCTCACAATGTCAAAGCAGATGTTGTCAATATAGTATCTTTCAGCTTCGACGGAAGTTCCTCTAGGAAAACCCTCAGTTTCCACCAAACCAAATAATTTACCTGTGGTCACCCCAATTCTCGGTTGCGTATGGATGACACAGGGAAGGGCTCAGCAGATCCGTGCCCCCGTGCTGAAGTGGTGCTCTTCGGTGGATCAACGGGATTAAAAAACGAGGTGCTTTTGTAGGGGAAACCTGCATAGTGCAGACTCTCGGTAATTATGCAGTAAGCACGAACAAAAAAAATCAGCGTACGGTTTTTGGTCTTGTTACACAGGGAACGAAGCGATGGCGGCTGTTTTGTCATTGTCCGGTCAGCAGTTTTCGAAGCAGCCCAAATCAGCTAATATTTTGAGCTCATCATTGGCGTTGTGCACTTCGGCTCACGGGAAAGATGGGATCAGCAATAGCTTTCAAAAATTCATTTCAGCTCACTCAAAGTTCTTGAAACGTTTCGGAAAATACCACTTCGTTTGCTACGTACACCAGACCCTACAGCCGTTTCGTTTCACACAAAACTCTCCCCATACTTCAATACAAGCTGTTATAGCGGAACACAATCCAAATGGCACAATTTTAAACCTATAAAGCGCGTCCCGGCTACCAACGCGGATTTTTGACGGTCCTGGTCATCAACCTTTTTGCCAATATCCGCTGGCTATATCAGCTGACGAGAAATACTGGGGAATGGGCAAACATTACAATCATTTATCGATGCGTGATAAAGGGTAAACGCCCTATTTCATGAATTCGTCCAGTTTGTGGATTCCAAGCAGAATTAAGCGTGCCATCTTCCACCTGGACCAGAACCACTGGAGATGCCCAATAGCTTTTCGCTTTTCAATGCTGCATAAACTTCTCCTCGAGTATTTCCTGAACTTGGCGAGTCTCTATTTCGGTAGCGGAATCTCTTTAAGGAAATTGGTTTATTTGTCGCTCATTACCTTTGGCAAATATTCGATGGTAATCGGTAGTTGCCGGCAGTGCTTCTGTCAACCGAGCAGAGTTGCTGGAAGTCTCTCAAGCGAAAAGATGTCCACATTTTGACACATTCAAACGGGTCAGCCGCTTTTTTTGGCAGCGTTTTGTTCTTTAGTGTGGGCCAATAGCTTCGCTAACGTGCTTAGGTTTTGGCGGTCATTGACCTTAACTAATTAGGCGACGGCCGTCTTGCGCGGTAAATGCTGGTGTCTCTGCTGCAATTCATAAGATGTAACTCTGGTCGTCTGTTGCGAATTTCAGCAACACCACGAGCCCGGGAGCCTGGTGGAGTCAGTAAAAGCCACACGTTTTGCTCAGCAATTCAACACTTTGCAAATGATTAATCGCAGTGGACTCTGGGCGGCATTTTGCTTGTTGTCACAGACGCGTAATGCAGTTCGGAACTGTCAACTGTTCTCGTGTAGCGCCTACAGTGTCTAAACCGGAAGTAAAAGTTCTCGCATGTTAATGAGCGCACCGCACTCACCAAGGCAGTCTTCAACAAGAATTAGTTGCTTGGAGCACTCCCACAGAACAACGAGCTCCCAGCTGCAATTATGCATGGGCACCTGGCGGTGGACCTGTATATCGTAGCAGCCAAGTGGCAAGCCACTGTCATCAATTGCTTGACATTGGAACGTTTCGCAGCTCCCAAACAAGTCTTCCATTCATCCAAGAATAATCAGTGCCAGTGTCAAGCAGGGCAGCAACTAAAATGTTTTTGTCAAAAAGTAGTATTGCCGCGTACAGTACATCAACTTCAAAGTACCTCGATTGGGGCTCGGCGTTTTGTGCAGGTGCGATTCCGTCGATGGAGGTTCTTGAATGTCGTTTGCAGCAGCCTCACAAGCGGACCCATCGGTGTCCGCAGTTACCCTTTGGGGTCTCGGAAATGTCTTGCCGGTAGGTTCCAAAAACAGGGGCATGCTGGGCGACGAGTATCTTTGTGCGACGGCGACATAGCTTTATCTACTCTGCATAGAGAGCAGGGTGGCTGGAGGGCGGAAAGGTACGTTTTGATTGGGGGGGGAGTCGTTAGCCGAGACACGTCCGATGCGGAACAAGCAAAATCATACGTTGCCCCGTCAAACGATACGGGCAGTGGCGATATATATGGTCTGCTTATCCATTGTGGTAAAAACGAGTACGGTTGTCTCGTGCATACTATGCAGAGCCATCTCGTTCGAACCTTCTCGTTTCATAGTGCACGACAGAGTACAGTGAGAGCTGGAACAGTAGTGGTGCATTGGGCAGTATCTGTAAAGCTGTAGAGGCCGGCATGTGGATCACAAACGTGCAGTTCGGTTGCCTAAAATGGGGACGCGGAATGCTCGCACCATTTGTGTCAAATGTAGCAGCCATTAGAACTTATTGAAATAGCACTAGCGTCACTGCCTGCAGCATTTTCTCGCAATGTATGTCGGGACCGTAGCAACAGTGAGGTTACGGTCACCTGACTGAAGCGACTGCAGGTTCTCCTAAACATGGCGTACGAGCTACCGGAGCCCCCATCATTCTGAAAGGGGGCGTGAAAACAGCCGGACGTGTTTGACCATATTGCGTAGCGCGCGGTTACAACGAGTGCTCTATTGCACATGCTTCTCTGGCGAAGTCGGCAACTTTTGTAGCGCGTTCTGCACGATTCCACCAAAAACCTGAACGTTTATTTCTTTATAACATGGCGAATCTTCTGTGCCTCGTTCGTACCGGGGTCTGCACGGCTAAACAACTGTGAGATCTTAAACAAACATAGCGACCCTCTCATTAGGCTTCTAGGAAATTGACTGCAGAGCTAGTTCTGATTTTTTGCTCTCACTGCTACTTTAGGCGCTGAGCAGTTGCCACAAAAATTACAGCGAAATCTTCTCGTACCAGGTTCCGGTACCAGGTTCTTGCTAAGCACTCGAGACAGAGAAACGAGTGCATAGCTTAGGCATATTCTCCTTAAAAATGGGGATGTGGTGGAAATGGTCAAAGTTGGCGCTGGTGGAAATCGTACAAGTGCTCTCAGTGTCGAGGACAAGTTGTGGAAGCACGTAGGAACGCCCTGTTTTCGCCTCTGTTGCCAGCGGGCTGAATTCCGCCAGTGGGCGTTAAATCCGGCAACTTGATGTGTGCACAGCTGTCGCTTTCTGACGACTAGTGCACTGCTTACGAGGTTGAAATAAATAAAAGTGCATGGGGTGTTTACACACCTACTCCGCCCCAACATTTCAGGTATAGAGCAAGTGGAAGTAGTGCTTTAGGTGTCCAATGCCCTCCAGTGCGAACCAAAATAACTGGAATCCTAAAAGGCTATATGTAAACTTCGATCGTCTGCTTCTGAAGCTTTAGCTCAGTTTGTGTTCCCGGTGATGTGGAACAAAGCATGCCTGACATTTACCAATAAATGCCTGAATTATAGCTATATCACTATCACGTGTGTAATGCAATAAAAACACTTTACTACTCCTGCACAGTTACGTCAATGTACACTTTCCGTTGCGACGTTCGCAATCTTGGCATTCAGGGAGATAGAAATTTGAAACACCCCACGACTGGTTTGTTCAACTACCTGTCAAATGTGCAGTGCTAATTGGACAAACGTTGGCGCTATGTCATTGAAGCTGTGAAAATTAATAGCTGTGTGAGTACAACTTGTGAACTTTTCATTTGTCCTGAGTTATAATTTTGAAGTGAAGGAACATAGGTTTCTGTATTGCGCAAAATATGGTGTGCATCATATTATAATAAAAGTTCACTGATCAAAATTTTAATTGTGCTAGTTTGTGAATAAAAATATCACAAAATTCCTACGTCTGTCATACCTCGTCATGTGAAGATGAAGGAAGCCATGCAAAACAGTCGTAACCGACAACCCCCTTCAAACACAATTCTGTTTGTGGTGCAGCCAGCACAAAGGATCTTTTCAGGGCGTTTCTTTAAAAAAAAACGCATTATTCTTCCACGAAGACGAAGCTTTGCTGGGAAATTGCCTGCGTAAGATGATTGTGACAGCCATATTTTTGTACATTCCCTGCAACCGGTTCTACGTCTGGTGAGGCCGCGTATTAGGTAGGCGGGCACGCGACCCGGGGTAGAGGACCAACAAAAAGTGACGTCATGGCTAGGGAACAATTGACAACACATATATGCTCTTGCCAACACACACACACACACACACACACACTAGGAAAAATAAACTAGGAAACCAACTTCGACGACCGGGAGCACACGCGCCACGCGAAAAGTCACAAAAGTCTTACCTAGAGTTCAAGCAGGGAAGGAAAAGAGAACGACACGCTCACATCACGATCCGCTCGATGGTGCGGCAGGGTTACGTCGATGGACCATGTTGGGGGCCTGTACACGTGTTAAAGAGTGCGAAGGTTTCTCGCGTGGCGGCGGTGCGCACCAAGATTACGGGAGAGCTGCGGTGGCCGCAACTGTGAACACTTTAACCACCAGCTGGTGCGTGGCCAGTCTACGCCCGGTTCCCGAACCTTGGCCTTGAACGCATATCGGAAAGAGGCACCCCGAGTGGCAGTAGCGTGCCCTCCAGAACACCTCCTGGTACGGTTCTCGCTAATGAGCACAAGCACGACCTTGGCTCAATTTGGAATCGCTTCTAGAGCACAATCTTCGTCCCCTTTCCTGCAGCGCTGTCTGGCTACTCGCTCCACCGTTACACAACTCTTTCGTGCTTCACGCCCCATTGTCCCTGTGGTCTTCCTCTTTCTCATCTCTCACCGACGGTTCGCCTCCATCATCTGCTTAGGTGTTTCCATGCCGGGGATGTCATTCATCACGTTCACCCCTCTGCCCGAGAAGCTCATTTGAGGCAAAAAAACTCGGCACACCATGTTCGCAGGCGAACTTCGACATGCATTTCATGGAGGAAGGTTCTGCACTTTCAGAGTTCATGACACAATAAGTAATGAATTATTCACAGCGTTGTTCCAAAGAGTCTCGAACAGAACGTCAGTGCAGAAGAAAATAAAACCAAGAAAAAAAAACATTGTATTCCAACTCCGCTGAGACATAAATCATATATCCACCCCTTTTTTATCGCTATACATCCCGTTTAGTATACTAAACCTTGCGAGGCCACAACAAAGCCCGTGGCTGTGAATATTTCTCGTGGGTTGGAAGTGATCGAAAGCGTTGTAGCCACTCAAGGTCAAATTGTTCTCTGTATTAGAAATAGTTTCCAAATGCCACCCTACTACTCAAGTAGAATGCATGGGAACTTTTGGCATTATTCGGCGCCAACAGTCGGTTATAGTCCCCGAGTTCGAGGAACGATCCTGCCCTCAGCTTTATCATTAGGTGCGCGTGGCTTCTTGATCTTATTAGAGGGGTTTCCTTTACCGGCGCTGGGCGAGAGTGGGAGAACTGGATCAATGGCAACATGCCGAAATCCCTCACTCTCCTCCGTAATCTCTAGAAGCTGTTCGGTGTTTGGGCGGAGACCGCTGACGGATGTCGCACAGCCTTACGAAGCGTGCAGACTTCGCTTGCATCCTAGGCCAGTAGAACTCCTTAAATAAGCGCTTCATGGATTTCTTGACATCCTTGTGACAGCCGAGGGTTCTTTGGCCTTTTCTAGGATGATGCCTCGTAGCTCCTCTGGTACGACGAGTTGCTTTCATCCTTTTTCTGAGGGTAACTACTGCTGTCGATACAAAATGTCGTAAGTTTTCACGAGCCCCATCACAGCTTCGTTAACTGTCACCTTTATCAAGATCTCACCGAAAACATTCCGGAGCCAAGGGTTTAGCTGTTGTAGCGCACATAAATCAGCAGAGGTGATAGTAGAGGGGCTGTTAGCAAGGGCTGGTAACTGCCGCGTTTTCCTTAGAGCCTCGCTTTTTTCTGCATTTTTGTGCATGTGGGTCTTTAACCCTGCCACAGCTGGCAAAGAATATGGCAGGTTCCGAGCACGCTGGTATTTGGGGACGCTGCCCGCTCCGTGTGTCGAGCTTGCAATTATCGGGTCCCTTTCGGGAAAGCCCTTGCGTCCGTTTCCGCGGCTATATTATGGCGGAGACTGGCTACGTTGAAACCTGTTGGACACTTCCGTCCTAAAGTTTTTGTGCCCGGCCAAAGATCTGGCCTGTTGACTCTCGTTCTCTGGTGGGCTGGAACGCGCTTCAGCCAGGTGTCCATGTCAGTGCTTGCGGTCCCTTACACAGAAAGCGCTCTCCTTTTCGCCCTGGCTCAAACCCGGAGACTGCTACTTCATCCAAAACTCTGCAGAACCAGGGCCCTGCTTGTTGGGGAAGAAGCACTAAAGCCGGGTCTTCAGATCCTGCTGATCAGGAGGCCGGTAACATTCAGGCTGCTTTCCCCTCTCCTCTTCTAGTCTTCTTGCCAACCTGGTGAGACCTTGAGCTCGGTGGTTTCGGCTTACTTTTCAAGGTTCTTCAAGCCCATTCCTTCACAAAAATGGCTAATTTGTTGTGTCAGCTTTTGAGGAACAGCTCGGCCACCAGTTTGTGGCTGAGCGCGGAAAAGACTGCTCAGTGTTGCATATCCTGCCATTTGTCAAGCTAGCCGAGAAGGTGACCGGGCAAACTGACAACCTCTTTCCGACTAATGAGGCTTTTACTCAGTAAACTCGCTGTGGTAGCCCTCCTCGGCGCATTTAAACTGCTCTAGAAGGGTTTCTTTCAGATTCGGGTAGTTAATTGCATCGTCAAACGACATCGACCAACGGAACTTGGGGCGACACCAGTTAAACAAGTGCAAAGATAACACCCACTTAGCTCAAGGCCATCTTTGACTGATTGTCATCCTCTCAAAACGCTGGATGTAAATGTCGAGCTCATCTCATTCTTCGTTAAAGCCAGCAATGAACTTGCGACTTCTATTGACGCCTTGTGCCGCATTAGGCGCAGTGTGACGACCTACATCCTGAGAACTTGGGTCGGAACTCTGCAACCCTTGCTGAACCCGCAGCTGATGTTAAGGCGAGCTCTAGTTTTTGACTAGGGTTTGTTGACTAGCATCGCGGCTTCTTTAGCTGGCTCGCGTTCAATCGCTAGCTGGTCCATTTCTTGCGTGCATTCCTCCTCAAACCGTTCTTCTAGAGCTGGACCTGACAGTCCGAATTTCTCGATGATAGACCTCACGTTTTCTAGGTATATTCTTGTTTGCCGAACCCACTTGTCTGCTTGATCTTTAGATGGAATTCCAGGAGACGGTTCTCTCGCGGACGCCAGAAATTACGAGGCATCGTGTTAAGCGGTGGAAGAGTTATCCTTTGGAGGAGGATCACGAAAAGTGACGCCATGGCTAGACACAATTCACAAAACATATGCACTAAAGAGGACACACACACATACTCGGAAAAATAAACTACGGAACCAACTGCGACACCCGGCAACACACGCGCCACGCAAAAAGTCACAAAATTTTGAGCAGCAGTTCAAGCAGGGAAGGAAAAGAAAACGCCATGGTCACGTCACGTTCTGCTCGATGGTGAGGCGGGGATTCGTCAGTGAACGGTGTTCAGGGCCTGTAGACGTATCGAAGCGTGCGAAGGTTTTTGCCCGTAGTGACGGTGCACATCGAGAAGACCGGATAGCTGCAGTGAACGCAGCTCGGAACACTTTACAAGCCCACTCATGCCAGGGCAGTCTAGGCCTCGTCTCCGAACCTTGGCCTTGCAGGTACTTCAGGAGTAGGCACGCCCACTGCCAACAGCAGGTCCTCCGGAACAGCTCCTGGTACGGTTCTGAGTGTCCGGCGCAAGCACGCCCGTGGCTCGAATTGGAATTAAAGCAATGACAATATCACGTGTGTAGTGCAATGAAAACACTTTAGTCCTGCACAGCTACGTCCTTGTATGACTTTCCGATGCGATGTCTTGCAATCTTACCACTCTAGGAGAGAGGGAATTTCAGCACCCCACGAATGCTATATGGAAATGTTGATTCATCTAGGAGTCATACTGAGCTAGTCGAAGGCACAATGACGTGAATAAAATCGTTGTCACCAACGTATCGGGATTAGCGTGACCGAATGGTTGTTAGCCATCATGGGGCGCCGATCAACTCGGGCCCCTATGACCTTGATATTTCAAACGAGAGTTCTTTATTATCGCTTCGTAACCACCATTGATTAGAATTTCCTCCATTCACTGCTGCTGCTTCACTGATAAGCCCAAAACTCACATTCTATAGTTTGTTTATTTTCTCAATGTGCCAATGTCAATAAATATTTTGAAATGAGTGATAGAATATTATCGAATCCACGTTTGGGTTCGAATCCACGTACCGGCGGGCACCGACGCTTATTTTTAACGGGCACAAGCGTCCCTGTCGAGTGTGGACCCTTGAAAGGATAATTGATATCTGGAAAGCTGCCTTTGCCCTTGCGAGGTGCCCTAAGCCGTTTCCTTCTAGCGGGTCCCCCAGCCATCATGCCGCCTTGCGACATTGCTGGGGGGAAAGCGTCTGGTGGCATGTCCTGCCGCCAGTTGAACATCCCCTGTTTCTGTGAAAGGCACCATGTGCGTCCGTTTGACGGGGTTGCACCGGTGACCTAACGGTAAAATGGGTACAAGTGACTTCCTGGTGTTCAGCCTTTGTGTGGGACTACAGCGCTAGGGAAGTTCACCGGGGTTTCACGGGAATATTCCCCTGGGAAAGGGCGGCGGCAGAAACACAGCAGCACGTTTTCGGCACTTGCAAAATACTTCTCTGCGTGTATCCTAACCGCTCAGTTGATTGAAATGACAATTTATAGACTAATGAAGCATATCCACAAAACGTGGCAAAAGAAAACAAGGACGAAGCCGGACAGGGTCATTTCACTGGAAGTACACACACTGCAGCAGAATGTCGAGCTGGGCCAGTAGGTATATATGGATAAATAAAATAGAAACAATTGACCACAGCTTTCAGTGGGAGAAAACCATGTGGTGATGAGACGCATCTAGGCGGTGCTTGTTACGGTTGCTTCGACCATCGCGGTAGCAGACCTGTTAGTCTCCATTCAACTCATCGGTGGTGATCGGATGTCACCGGAGCGGCAGCGGTGGAGCGACTGAGCCCAGCGGCGCAGTTATCGCGTTTATATGTACCGCGCGTTAACGTTGAGGCTAATGAGAGAGAGTAGCGAATGCACATGTGTTAACCGAGGGCTAACGCGCGCTGACGCACAGCTGGCATGGCGAGGGGAGCGAGCGCTAACGCAAGATGGCGCTGTGGTAAGAGCGGCATTACCGCGCAGCTGGCGTGGCGAGGAGAATGGGGAGAGGCGTTCGGATGGACGCCGGATGCATGTTGGATGGACAAGGCGTGTTAAAGACATGCGTCGCATATTAAACCTTCAAAAAGCGCATCACTAAAAAACTCGCCGTGTTGCCTTTCCGCTTCGTATGTTAGCCCTAAGTTTTTCCGTTAAGTACATGTTCTATCGCAGTGAGCATCAAAGTAGTGCGAGAACGTTTTACTGCGCAATTACATTGAAACATAATGTTCCCCCGATTTAAACTCGGTTTATGTCACATTTCCAGTGGCCACTGCTCTCAAATAGGAGAAGTTTGAATACGATTGCCGTCAGTTGTTTAGGCAGGCCTTCATTAACTTACGTACATTTTGGTGATGTGCCTTTCGCTGGCCTTCACGTTTTCAAGTACACAGCGGCCATGTGACGGCGGTGGCGGAACCATCCCTTAAAACCTCGTGGGAATGAAACCAAAACAGCAGATCCCACCCAAAAGACTTTGGCTACTACTACACCTAGTATACCCTGATCGGAAGTAGGCTGAAGATTTTTAATTTAACTTCGGATCGATGCACCGTTAATGAGGACACATAAGAACACCTACAGCACAAGTCCTGAAACACAGTACAGGGTGGGGCATGAGATTGCATTTGCTTGCACCAAGAGGTAAATGCGGACAAGCAATACACCACTTGCAAAATATATTACTTGGGTGTTTTACTGGCACTTAAGCAAATGACATAGCTGGTGCAGGCAAGAATCAGGACGCAAACAAAATACTTGGGAATTAAAAGTTGATACACGCAGTCTGTATTTGATGCGCGCTCGATTACATGCATGCAGGAGGCTTTGTTGCATGGGGGAACTCGACTGATTTGCAAGATATTCGCGATACGTCTTCCCCAAGTAAAACTTCGCAGTCCATCTTTTTACGAGTTTCGTATTACGTTTGGACTTCAGTGCTAGACATAAATAAAACACCAAATTGTGCGAAAAAAAGTTGCTGTATTGGCCAGACCGGTGCGCTAGAATGCTGTGTTACGACTGTATACTTTCAAGCTCCGTATGCTAAAGTGTTGCAGGATTGTAAGTGAGTATCAGAGCACTTAATTTGTCGCTCTATGGTTCTTCCCCCACATTCACTGTAATATACACTCACGGGATTTAAACATAGAAAAGCCTTGTATCCTTCCGTGAATCAAGATCTCGCTGTTCTGGCGAACACCCGGTCGTATTAAGGTTTTCGTTTGTTACGGAGTGTACAACAAGCACCTTCTATTTTGCGAATACGACAAGCCCGCGGGATACTTGTGTCAACGTGTGGGAAACGAGTGGGAAACGCACGTGTGGGAAACGAGGCTGCGTTAAAGAATGTGGACAAAACGTTCACACAGCTATACCACTACTGCCGATCAATAATGGTGATGATGGGTGGGTTTTTGGCACAAGGGCGACTATGGGCAAAGAGCGCCAAAGAAAAAGTAATTTAATGGTCGATGAGACTATATACTAAAACCAGTGGGTAGAAGTAACACTCAAGAAATGCAAAACACAAATGAGATGGCTGGTGTATATGGCCAGGATTATTACACGTGAAACGATAAAAGCTACGGAAATTTTACTTCCGCTAAAAACTTAAGAACGCGTTGAGTAGAAAACATCGGTTCGTCAGCTGAAAAGCATGATAGGAGCAAAGGAATGTGTCGTCTGTATGATTCATGGAAATATTTGTGTCGTGTTGTGTCAAAAGCCTTGCGTGATTAGTACCTGGACAAATGTATACGCTCTTTCCACACCTGCTACCTGGACAATGTATATGCCCTTTCCACACCTGCTAAAAGTGGGTACCGAAGTTCCAGTGAGCAGGTGGGAGTTCGTCACATGTGTGTGGCCTATCCGCATCCTAGCCAGGGCAGTTCAGAGTATCTGTTGTGTGAGTCAGATGTGTTGCGTCCCAATTGTGGTTTTATTACATGTAGTTTGTTGTCAGTTTGTTAACTTCAGTGTAATTGCCTTGCGTTACGAAGCTGTCATCTGATGGGTCTTTAGGTCGGTGTAAGATATTCTTGTAATGTCAACTGTAGTCATGAGAGCGGCATCACCAGCCATTTCATCCGTGGCCTCATTGCGAGGGATTCCCCAACACCCTGGAACCCAGCATACGATTATTTCAAGATTTGAGGCATATGAAGTCATTATTTTCTTGAAAAGAGCATTGATCACATATTTTTAATGACTTTTCTAATGCCAGTGCCTGTACAACGCTTTGAGAGTCTGTGTACACGATGGACTTGGGAATTTTATGTTGTATGATGTGGTTCGAAACGAGTAAAATGCCATATGCTTCTGCCGTGTAAATACTGTTATGAAAATTCATTGTTCTGCTAACTGTAAAAATTGGTCCATGCGCTTCGCAAGAGACAGTAAAACCAGTTTTCGACGCACCACTATAGAATTCTGCGCGCCTGTACTTGTCCTGCAAGAAAAGAATGTGCTCCAGAACTGCATTCCTGGGTACCCCATTTTTTATAGTTGCATGAATGACAGGTCGCTTGATATAGGACAAAGATGCCATGGTGGGATGAAATAATGAATGGGCGTAATGTATGAGTCTAAAAGTGGGACCTTGAGTGCAGAAGCCTCCTCCCTTACTAAGAGATAAAATGGTAAGAAAATAGATGACCTATTTAAAAAGGTTGCATTTTTGAAGTAATGCAATGATGGGATTAAAGGGATGGCTGGTGAGAGATACGATCTTAGATGCATACAACAGGTCGCCATCCTCCCGCTGATGCCCTGGGCACCATTTGTCGCACTCGACATAAAGACTTTCGACAGGGCTAATATAGAATGCACCGTATAAGAGGCGAAGGACAAGATGCAGCACTGGGTCGAGCATTTTCAGTGCTGTATTTGTAGCCGACCCATAGACGACACTACCGCAGTCGAGCCGATACCCCACCAAGACTGTGTAAAGACGCAGCAGGAGTTGTTGGTCGGCCCCATAAGATTGACGTGAGAGGTCCTCAAGAATGTTCATTGTTTTTAGGAATTTGCATTTGAGGGGTTTTATATACAAAATTATTGAGTGTTTTTCATCAAACAGAATACCTAAAAACTTGTGCTCTGTGTTCACTGGAATTGCCACATTCGCAAGAGTGGTGTCAGGGTCCGTGTGGACCCCACGCTTCCGGGAGAACGCAACAGCACAGCTCTTTCATGGAATAATTTTAAAACCATTCTTCTCAGCCCGGCTAGAAAGTCTGTTGACACCAAGCTAGACTTGGCATTCAGAGATTGCCATGTTAAACGATTTAAAGGATATCTGCACGTCGTCTACATGCATACAATTTGAGATTGTAGGTGGCAATGTCTTTCCAATGGAGTTCATCTTTAATATTACAAGAGCGCAGCTCAACACGCCACCTTGTGGCACGCGATTTCTTTCTGCATCGACCTTTGAGAGTGCACAGCCAACTCTCACTCGAAACGTTCTCTCCGACAAGTAACTCGCAAGGGTGTTCAACATGTTACCAGAAACAGCGAATGCCTTGAAGTCACTAAGGATCCCTTAGCGCCAAGCAGTGTCGTACGCCTTCTCGAGGTAAAAACAGTTAGGCAATACGGTTTATGCACGAAGGCGTCCTTTATATATGTTTCAAGAGATACGAGTTGATCGCTCGTTTATCAACCCGCCCTGAAGCCTGCCTGGAAGCTCTCGAGGACACCGTTGTAGTCAAGGAACTAAACGAGCCTTCGATTTATCATCTTGTCGAGAAGCTTGCACAGGCATCTCGTCAAGGCTAAGGGACGGTACCTTGAGGGGGACGACGGGCCCTTCCCATCTTTCAGGAAAGCTTCAACTATAGCCTCCTTCCAAGAATTTGGAATGTGCCCCAAAAGCCATATCTTGTTATATAGGTAGAGAGGTGTTAGTAGAGTGTCTGAGTGTAGGTACTGTATCATTGTATAAGTTACGTTGTCTGGGCCTGGAACTGGGGGTTTACAAGTGCTCAGAGCGGTCCTCAGCTCATGAAGGGAAAACACGGAGTTATAAGAGGATTATGACTTGTCGTTATCAAGTAAAGACTTCTTTTCGGCCGATTGTATGCGTTTCATGAAAGTGTTTGGTAGTGTGCCGAACTGGACACGCTTTGGAAGTGTTGTGCGAGAGTGTCAGCCTTGTCTTTGCTTCTGTCCGCTGATGTACTAACCAGAGGAAGCTGTGTGTTTGTTGTCAGTTGAGTTTGCTTATTTCTGTCCATACTTCTCACTTGTCTTTTTAGGAGTTAATTCATGTTATGAATGTACGCCAACTCTCTAGTGTTGCCACACGGGGCACACGTTTTCCCATCGCCTTTCTCCTTTTGAACAAGAGGAGCTTTCCAGACGTGGGGTATCGACGAAGCATACCCTACGCCTTGTTTTGGGCTTGCCGCGCACGGCTACAGTCACCATTTTACCACGGCCTTCACTGGTTGCGCGGGGCACCAGAGGCGTGGGCAATGCACTTTTTAATGGCGTCGAGGATGCGCGCGTGAATAGTTGGGAAGATTATTCAACGTGTAGGTGTCTAATGGTTGTGTGGTGTAGTTTCGATATCTCTGTAAATGTATTCAATTACCTGTTGCTTCATTGAACCCGTTCTGGGAAGATGAACTTCATGGACTTTTACCTATACATATTCCTGAGATGGGTAAGTGGTCACTACCATATGGGTCCAAGCTCATACTTCTCTCAAGACATGGAAAGAAAATTGCAGAAACAATGAGCCAAGTCAAGGTGTGTATATGGGTTGTTTCCAATGTTATGGTATGTAGCCTGTTTATGGTTGAAAGGCATGCTCCTGAATATGTAAGAAATTTCTCTATCAGGCGACCTCGGGCATACATGCCAGAAGAGCCCCAAAGAGAGTTGTGATTTCGCCTCAAAAGTCGTTTGGCTGGGCAAGCTGGTCAACCAGTGCCTTGAAGTCAGAGCCTGAAAGTGCAACATCAGGAGGAATGTATATGGAGCATGCGGTTATCAACTTAATAAATATTAATAAGAGTATTACTACAGCCTTAAGGACAGTGTTCAAAGTTACAGGGTGGCATGCTGAGGACTTCCGCGCGATTACGACCTCACCGCCAGAAGGGTGTGTGCCGCCATCCTTGTCCTTTTTGTATACCAAAAAACTATTCAAAAACTTTCTGTGTTTAGAATTCAAATGTGTTTCTTGGACACGCACTAAACTTGGCTGGTTAGCATGCAAAATCTCGTACACTTCCTCAAGACTATTCAGAAGCCTTCTGCAGTTCTATTTAACAATACTTTCTCTTCCGATTATTAGGTGTTCAGAGCTACTGGAGTGTGGCTGTTTATGTAGGGTCTTTCATAGCTTGGACTCTTGTTATTGGTTTTTTATCCTTCTCTGGAGGTTTGCATGAAGAAACAAGCTCCTTCGGCTGCAAAGCAGACAGGAAAGGTCCCACATCTATGTCAACATAAGATTTCAAGGGGTACACGGCGCAGCGGAGCACCCGGACTTGGCGCCCTTTCCGGTGCGCTTAGTTGGAGCCGCTACCGCCGAAGGCGTCAGGAGCACCCGGGTTGCAATGGTGGTGTGGCGGTGGTTGTAAGTGCCACGGGTGCCTCCGTTTCAATCTCCTCCGTGCCCTCGCAAACGCTTTGTGCCGGTGGAGAGGAGGCCGTGGATATAGCGGGCATCCCCAACCGACGTGGTTGCCACCACAGCCGCTGCCGGCACAGCGAGCGCTGCGGAGGTTCGTTGGGCTGCCCTAGACAGCCTGCTGGGGGCGGGAGCATGACCAAGTGCGACTCGCAGTATTGGGTATCCGCCAAAACCAGACGCCGCTTCGCCTCCGGCAAGCTGCGTTGGCGTACCTTCCCAGAGAGAAAGAGGCAAACCTCTTCCGCGCCTCTTGGTAGTTGACTTACTCTGTTACCTTGACATGAAATAACTTCTTCTACTGTTTGAACTTTGAACATTTTCGCAAGTACGCTGCATGGGGTCCCTAGCAGTTGGCGCAGGTAAACGTTTCGGATTTACAGTTTTCTGAAGCATGGTCATGCTGGCCGCACTTACCGCAGGTAGGTCGGCCATGGCATGAGTTTGTGCCTATGCTGGAACCAACTGGAACTTGACGCAGCGCCGTAGGTTCGGGATGTACGGGCGGACAGAATAATGTATATAACCGGTATTTATAGATTCTGGAAGGGTGAATTGATGGATGGCCAGGATAATGTTCTTAGTTGCTATCTGTTCGTCATAGCGGCGCATAGGAGTGCGCTTTACAGCTGTAACGCCCTGATCCCTTAAGCATTCCAAAAGGTCGGCATCGGTTTTGGAAATGATATCTGGCTCAGAGATCACAACCTGAGAGCTGTTGAGGCTGCGGCGGTGTGGGACCCTGATCTCCAGATCTGTCATGCAGCTTTGTTTCAGGTGGATTGTGGATTGCTGCTGAGTTTTTACCTCAACTTGCACTTCGCCTGTTCATAGTTTTTTTGCCTGGAAAGATTTGCCAGTGATTCCTTCAAGGAACTTGGAGGCGCGGAACACAGACTGGGAGGAGATGGGTTTCGACTTATCTACTGATTCAATGATAAAGACGAGCATAGTTAACAAGTTTCGGAATGTAATTATTGGTAGCTATGGGAAATAAACTTCGGTGCTGCCCCTTTTCGTGGTCCAATAACATTTTGAGGGGGGTTTTGAGGTATTCGTACGACATGGGAAAAAGCAGGAAGACGGGGGTACCTTCTTCGTCAGCCTTACACTGATAGCTGAAGGTGTCCGGAAGCTCGGTGCCTGGTAAGAAGACAGGGAGCCCATCCCCTGCAGCTTGACCTGGGCTCCGACGGCCACCGTGTATGGTTTGTAACCCTCCACCATACAAAACATACCCATGGTTGGTTCCAGCTTATGTTTGGGGGCTCGGGGTCCGCGGAATTGCCAGTATCGTCACCAAAATTACTCAAGGTTCCCCGTTCGCGGACTACTGCTAATCAACATGGCGTCGCCAGTAACCGCAATGCGCGTAGCTAGTAGTGCGCGAGATAAGTGTTTACATGAGGTAGTGTTGCCATTCCTAGTGGATGTTTCAAGAGTTTGAACTTGGGCTGGTTGGTACAAAACTTCGAGAGACGGCGGTAACCAGCGGAGGAGACGAGGCGAAAACTACAGAAACAAAACGCAAATGTTGTTGAGATGCACAATACTCACGACGGATATGCGATGAGCAAGCTGACAACTGTCGGAGCACTGGCGACTCGCTTGTCTTGCAGACGAATTGATCTCAGAATACAATTCAAGCGGCTGCCCACAGTCTTCACCTATTCACAGTTGTAATAGAAGGCATCTGTATAAAATTCAACGCTTTAATAATTTACGCGGTTACACTAGACCACACAAAACACGCATGACAGCGTGTTTCGGAAGTTCAAGAAGGATAGATTGGATTTGCTCATGGGTCCGGATTTATAGAACTTACTGCAATTTGCGCACTCAAAACCACATATCCAACAAGAAAAAGTTCGACTGCTGAAACCATGCCTTTAGTGCATATATTTTGTGTAGTATTTTGTTTTTATCTATATGAAGGGAGGCATTAAGTCCCACTTGAGAATCATAAGAATAATACGCAGGCGGCGCTCATGGCGACAACCAATTGAAACCTTCTTGGCTGCTAAACGGTCCAGCGGTAAGTAAAACCCCTTATAAAAAAAACATTAAAATCGCGCAAGTACAATGAATAAGATGAATTGTTTGCTTAAGTCTTGCATTGAAAATTTAACTAGCCAAACATGCACGAAAGGCGCGAAATTCGAACAGAATCACGAGCAGGCAGGTGGTATCTGATATCTGAAGACATTAGGTGTGTTTAAGTTTAAATAGCAAACTCTAACGAATATAACTGATGTCGCACTTCATAAACCAATACTAGGCCCATGCATGTTCTATCGCAGCGCGCTTATTACGCCTCGCGAATGATAGTGATCGCCTTAGACGGGTTATTTATATATCTGTAGGGAAGTGCGTTTGCGGCATTATCGGCTCGTTAGCTTCAGAAATTGTGAAGTACACCAGTATGACACTTAAATGGAAAAAAGAAGTAATGTTGTCAAGTTCCTGTTTTAGCTCGTACATCGTAGACTGTTTCAAATATATACAAGTTTCACCTTTTATCCGTTCGATAAGGCGTTATTTATTTTATGAAGCCTGGGACAAGAAAAACTACTATGCGCGTTTTGCGGCGACGGCACCGATTTACAGCAGTGACGTGAGTTAAAGGTGCTAAGCAATTGGACGATGTCCAAGAATATATGTCAAACAAGTTTCGGTTTCTATTGTGGGAGACAACATGCTTGTGATCTGACGTGTTCATTGTATGGGCATTCTCGATATCTCAGTAACGCCCATACCGCGCTTCTGCAATGTTGTCGGTTTTAAAATGTGTCATCTAAGCCTACCAGCATGGCTTAGAATCGTAGCAATCAGCAGCCGAAAGGTACTGTAAATGAAAGCCCTCCGCATCACCGAGGACGCTCAATGTCTATGCGCTTTTCCAGCACTTTTGGAGCTAGACAGGCTCACGCCTGTAGTATAAAAAAACGTCTTCGCACAACGACAAGGCTCAGCTGATTCAGGGCTGTCCCCATTGCCCGCAAGAAGTCGGTGCTAATGCCAACACCATCCCAGCTAAGTTAGCGCGCAGTCTCAGTTCGCACGATTTCTGCACCCTCGCTCGTAGAGCAATGAACGTTTGAGCAATGAATCAATAGTGAGCAATGAATCAATACTGTAAGATTTGTTTAGGCCCGTACAGGAAGTGGGCACATAATGCGCATTACACAGGTACGTACAAAAAGCCAACTGAACGTTAATAAGAACGGAACAATCAACAAAACCTTTGCCAAAGCACATAAAAAGAAAAGATAACAAAAGAATGCTTTCCGCGGTGTTTTTAGTTTGACAGACAATACTAAGTGAACCGATAGCGAAGGCGGTGCAGATAAATACGTCTCTTCTCACAAAAAAATGCAGTAAAACACTTGCAAACCGATGCAACACGGGTCAGGGTAAAATAAGGCAGAAAAGAGTAAACTCAAACATGCGCGAAGAAGAGGTAACAACTCACTTGCAAAGTAACTTTGTTAAGGGTTGGTGCAAAATATTTACGAAAAAAAAAATTATTGGCAGACCAACTTCACTGTTCCAAAAAGGAAGTGAACCTTAATTCCGCGTTCATAACGAAGCTATTAACCGATGTGGCCTTGATAACATCAGACGTTATTAGGTTCCAAGTTTCAATGGCCAGCGGAGAAAAAGAATACTTGAAGGAATTTCTGCGGCTGCGAAATGTATGAAAGGTTTGTCATGATTCGTCCCTGTTGAGTGTCAGTGAGGAGGTTTAAGGGGATGACTTTTGTTTATGCTTATAGCTTCCCCATACAAAAGATAAATCAACGTCATAGCGGAAACACTACGACATGACGACAAGGTTGGAATGCGCGCTAGCATGCGCAACGAAGTTACACTGTCGTGTCTAGAATATTTAGAGTACATAAAACGAAGAGCCTTATTTTGAATTTTTCTTATTTGTCTACAAAATATTGTTGACGTGGGTTCTAAAATATACTGTGATACTCGAGGATGGGTCTCACAAGAGTCTTGTAAGCCGTTCATTTGACATGGAGGAGGGTCTGCCGAACGTTTTCTATGAATCAAGCACAATTGCCTTAAGTCCTTTGTGCAGGTGTTTCTTGTGAACATCCCATTTCAATGTATGCCTGATTGGTATGCCGAAATATTTTATGGAAATTCTTCGGCACACCTGGGAGCCATTCAACGTGTAGGTAAATTGGAGAGGTGATCTCTTCTGAGTTATGCTCATACATTTTGTTTTGCTAGTATTCATTTTCGAATCCCAGAGGTCGCACCAACGGGCTATATTACGGAGGGAAGTGTTTCGCCTCACTTGGTCTGCCACATCATGCACACTAGTGTAAACAACACAGTCAGCGGCAAAGAGCTGCACGGTAACTCCACCTTCAACGCAATCAGCAACATCTTTAACATATACGAGAAAAAGTAAAGGGCCCACTACGGAACTCTGCGGGACGCCAGGAAAAAAGATTAGGATGGTCGGATTCCGATTTTTTAAGATACGCATTGAGAGCGATTTGATAAACATGCTGCTACTCACTATAACATTTCAGAATTTATGCCAATAAACTTGAGCTTTTCAATTAATTTGGTATGCGGACGCCATCAAAGGCTTTTGCGAAATCAAAAAATATTGCATCAACCTGGAGTTGGCATCTATTGCTGAATCAAAATAATGAGTTATTTCTTGAAGCTGCGTCACCATGGCCAAACCTTTGCGAAAGCCGTGCTGTTTTGAATAAATCAGGCTATTTTCTTCCAAAGAACTTAGTATTGCTTTATTTAAAAATGTTAAATCAATCTGCAGCAACACCTGGTTAGTGAAATTGGCCGGTACATTTCTGCCTGCAGTTTGTTGCCGCCTGTATGCATCAGTGTGGTTTTTCCGCAAAGCCAATCGTCGGGCAGAGTGGCTGTCCTGAGGGGTGTCGTAATGACCACGTGCAAGTACGGCACCAGATGTTCGGCATATCGTTTAAGGAAAACATTACACATGTTATCAGGGCCTGCACTTAGTTAAGAATACCTGGTTCTGTTTCAAGGAAGAGGACGCTGTCGGTGATGCTGCTACGGTAGGGGCACGTGTGTATAAAGATTGGAAGTACTGATTGAAATAGTTTGAGATGAATTCTGCGTCGTTTATAACAACCCCGTCACTTCCGGTGTAGTGATAGGGGCAACTGGTCTAAATAAATATCGCCAAAACCTATGTGCTGATTTATCAGAAAACTTGTCAACGTACTTGAAAAGAAGTTTCATCTTGCCTTTTTTATTTATTCTTTTAATCGTCGCGCGAGTTCGCCTATTTCTGTGGAATATTTTTGTTTCGTTCGCATTCTTTGCAACTTTCTTTTAATATGAATGATCTTAAGTGTAATCCATTTAGTAACGAATGATGTTAGCTTCGAAAAACTTTATCGCGGTTTTGAACGTTAACCATAAATTATTAATCTTGCACCGGGCAGAGATTAAAATTTCTCGAACACTACTTCTAAATGATCGGTAACGCTTTCGTCGTTTGCTCTGTTGTAATGCTTGACGGGGACTTCCGAGGTATTTAGAATGTGGGTGGCATTCCAATTTTGGTTACGAAGTGTTAGTAAAAGCATTTGGGGATCAGAAATACCATCTTCTAGTATGCGTTCAGGATTAAAATGACGCAATACAAACGCAAGATAAAGTACTGAATGAACACTTCCTTTTATGAGCGTGGGCTCTCTTACTAACTGTGAAACGAGAAAGTTTACATTATGTTTAAAAGCCACTCACAGCTGCTCACTTCGTGGCTACCATTTGTAAGCTGGTCCCAATCACTGCCTCCCAAGTTGAAATGACCTAGCGTGACAACATTAGTGCGGCCATTTATATTTTTGCGAAGGAAATTGTGAATTGATAATAAGTACAATTCAGGGGCTTTTGTTTTCAATAAATTCCACCTACCATAAAATAAAGCATCATTAACCTAATTGTACACCACGTACTTTCATGCTTAGGGATGCCTTCGCGGCAAAATATGTTAGTCTGTTGTTTGTTGCAATGGCTACGCCCCTACCGCGATTGTCACGATCCAATCGAAGCAGGGTATAAGACGGGGGAATTACTTCGGAATGATGTACGTTAGAATTTAGCCACGTTTCTGTTATGATGGCTATAATATAGGAGTAAAGCAAAACAAACTCTTCTAACTTTTCTACTTTGTTAACGAAACACAGTAACAAAACAGTAAGGAAAGCGGTGAACCATTCCTGATGCGTCACGCCTTTGAAGCTCCTACATCTTCTGGTAAATCATAATGAGATTGCTTCAGTTCCACTCGCTTATTCTGCACATCATCGCAAATATACAAACCTTCGTTTACTTTCAGTTTATTATACACCAGAGTAACATTATCGCCGTTGACGCTTTTAACTTTTGCCGACTGCCACAGCTTCCGACGCGTTTCCCGGAGCGCTAATAAAAAATTCTCCGAAACAAATATGGCAGACCCCTCCAACTCAAAACCATTCCGCAGCACAGCCATTTTTTTCTGTATAATCGTAAAATCTAGTCACAACAGGCCTCTCTCGCGCGGAATTTTCTTGCCAACGCGGTGTATGCTTTCCACTGACGCCATTAACCCCGACACTTCTTTAAAAATGTTGTTCACCGCACTTTCTACAAGATTTCTGTGATATTCATCGTCCGTTTCTTTTACGCCATACATAACCAAGTTATTTCGGCGACTGCGATACCCTAAACAATCTATTTTTTTATTCATTTCCTTCACCTCAGAACGATCGGTAGTGATTGGTGGCACACACTCATCTACCTTCTCCTGGTACTGTTACTCTGTGGACGAGTGACCTCAATGTCTGCAATCTTCTGCTCTACTCTGTGTAGACCACCTGTAACGTAGGTTATGAGGACTGGATCTCTGTGACAACTCTGAGGATGTCGTCCAGCTTAGCATGAACAGGCCAGTGTTTGTCTCGGCGTCAACACTGAGTTGCAACAACCTGATTATGCGCACAGAGTCAGAGCAACAAAGCATAATACACTGGGGGCTCGGTAGCACAAGACAACGAAAACTAGTTTTGACTAGCTTAACGAATAACCACCTATCAATAACATGAAGAAACAAGATTGCAGATTTCAGCATCTTATGTCGGGCGGTGCCACCAAGCCCACTGAACTCGGTGCTTGGCTTGGTCTTCTTTTTAAGCGGATCCCATGCTGTCGCGGGTGTCGCTGCTGCGCAGAAGGGTTGTTCCACTGGAGATGGCCAGGATACGCCACCAACGAGTGGTGTCGCGTACGGCATCGTTGTCGCCAGGATGACCGAAATCACGGGTTGGTAAAACACCGCTGTTGTCCTTGAAGTGGTGCGCAGCGGGAACGTACCGTGGCCATAACTGACCACGTACAGAGAAGACTGAAAAAGACAAGATTCAAGATTTCAGCATCATATGCCGGGTGGTGCCACCGAGCCCACAACGACAAAATGATTATTTCAGTGTAGAAAACATTAGCCAAAAACAATACAATACAGTTCAGAAAACGAAGCTTACACTATCAAATATTTGAATTGGAAACTTGCAAAGCAAGGTATCACCCCAGTCCACTCAGTCAAGAGCCAGCAGAACTGAGGGGCGGACTATAAGGTGTATAAAGTGTAGCCAGTTGACATTTTAATACATTGTACATTTTAAGCAGCCTATACTATTGTGTACCACTCAAGCAGAAAAGCCGTCCTCCCCAAAATTCCCGCCAAATTAATTCTTCACGAAAAAACACTGTATTCGATAGACAGAAAAGTTTTCGCAGATGTGTGGCCGTGCTGCTGACCGCTGTGATACCTCAATCAGCCGAAAACGTGCTTACCAATCCCTGACTTTTTGATGTAGAACAAATGTTTGCGGTTGATTTTATTTCTTTAGTACCTGCAATAACTTCACTCAGTCTTCTCCCGCTTTGAATAGGCCTTAGAATTTCCTGCTAACGTACCAGTCAGCGAAGCGTCGTATGTGCGCTTGTGCCGCACTTGTGTGGAGCGACCTGGCCTTAAAGCTTGATACAGTGCACAAGAAACCAAACTAAAGACACATTCTTCTATTCCCAAACGTGTCGTGGGTTAACTTCCTCTGAGTGAACTAATTGCGACGAACCCTCGGTGGGCCACGGACTACACTTGGCCGACTGACCAAGTCGCAGGGTTATTGAGGCTGTATTAGAGCGTTCAATTCGTGAGGCCTTTTTGTGGCGTCGTTCAAAACTTAACAGAAAATGGGCGAGGATTCAGGAAGGGGGACAGAATTTTCGAATTGATTTTTCTAATAAATAGAGTCGCGTAAACGCAGCGCGAGTGGTCAAAACATGACCTATATGCTCCATATCACAATTTGCGCTACTATTCCTGCAATTTTTACCAAAAAAGTAGTGTCACCTAGAGGTTGTAGTTTTTGAAGCGAAGCTTTTCCCCTCTACCCCGCAAGGGTTCGGTTGTAACCGTTGGTGTCAACAGGAGCCTTCCGCGAATAGATAAAAAAAATATTAGCACCACCAGGAATCGAATCTGGAACAAACACAGAAACTGAGGGAGAGCCTGTTGTCGTTCCGGTTGAGCCACGAGCACAAGATCAGATGGGGAAGACAAACGTTGCATACACAGAGCCCGTCTGTGTGCTAGCTGATTGCCACATTGCAGTGCCACGCGACCTATCGCGTCTCTGGCGAAACCCCTCAACACGTGTAGCACCTGTTTGCATGCCTTACGCATGTGCTAGGAATTATAACAACTAAAAGGAAGCTCAGCTCACAACAACCCGTGAAAGTGTTGTGTTCAGACCCGGAAGACCGACGGGCTGGCACACGAAGGTTGCAGGAACGGAATAGATTTATTCCATCATGACAAACGGGTGAAAGAAATGAGAGGGCTCGCTAGTAGGCGAGCTGTATTTATTGCCACTGAGAGGGGAGCCTAGGGCGAGAGTGTGGTGACATGTCACGAGGTCCAAAGTCGCGCAATACAACATCCCTCCTGACTTAATTTATGATGACATATCTATGGTTGGTATCTCTTTGGCGGCTGCGTCTATCGACGGCGGGTATCTCAGTTCCTGCGGTGGGTGCACGGTGGCCGATCAAAGGTGCTGATTTGTGGCAGGCTGATGCTCGGCACCGCAGCTGTCGGTGGGCTCGAGTGGAGCGGGTGTGTCTTTCTCGGGCGGCACGCGAATGATCTGGTCCTTGTGACGAGTTCACTGAAACAAACCAAGAGGGGTCATGGCACTCAATGGTTAAGTCACTGGTCCCCCACGAGCATGAATTACCCCTGCCAACCATTTCTTTCCACGCCTGAAATATCGCACTTCACACGATCACCCACATTCAAATGTCTCTCTCGTGTCGCTTCGATGAGCCTCTGCAGAGAGTCTAGGGGAACTTATTTGCGGCTACCTTTGCTTGATTTGATAGTTTGACCGCATCCAGTCGGGTGCGGATACGTCGTTATTGAAGCAATATGCCTAGAGCTTCTCCTGTGGTAGTTTGGGGGGTGTTATGGCATCCCAAAAACAAATCTGCAAGAGCAGACTGTAGTGGTATCCCTGCAAAGTTTCGCAGCGATGCTTTCAGTGACGGAACAAAGCGCTCTGCTTGACCAATACTACTTGGATTATAGGGCGCTGTTCGAATCTGACGCGTACGTATATTGCGCGTGTACCCAGCAAATTCTGAAGATGTAAACAGCGGCCCGTTATCAGAGACGAGTGTATGTGGAAACCCGAAGCGGCCAAACAAATCGCGCAAGCAGCTGATCGTTTTTCGAGCTGACTTTTCCTTCATTATTAGTACTTCTTGCAACGTTGAATGCGCGTCAATCACAGCTACTAGCATAGTACCTCTGAAAGGTCCTGAAAACTCTGCGTGAACACACTCTCTAAGTCGGGTAGGCCATGCCCATGTGCGCAGGGGAGAAGGGCAGAGCATGTTATGTTGCGTCTGACAAGATTGGCATGCACTCACTTGCCGTTCATTGTCGGGGTCAGTGGTGGGCCACAAGACGTAACTTCTCACCAACTTCTCGGCTCTGACTATGCCAAGGTGTACTTGATGAAGTTTTTTGAGCATGATGGACTGGTAGCGCTTAGGAATGACCACACGGGTACCAAGAACGAGGCATCCCTGCTGCAAAGACAACTTGTACCGTCTCTGGAAAAATGGTTTGAGTTCGTCGCTTGGAGCGGAATCCGACCAACTACTCCGTACGTAACGAAACACATTCTACAACGCGGTGTCGCGGCATGTCTCACATGCTACGTCACGAGAGTTCACAGTCAATGTACTGAAACGCAAAACGTAAAATATCTCTTCCGAAGGCTTTGCGCAGTGATCAGGAAGTGGGAGGCGCGACAAACAGTCGGAATATGCTTTTTCGGCCGATTACTTGAACTTCAGCGTATACGTGTAAGTAGACCAAAGAACGACCCAATGTTGCAGTCTCGCTGCAGCGATCGTTGGAATGCCTGCCTTCGGCCCCGACATAGTGTACAATGTTTTGTGGTCCCTAACGAGGACGCCGGTGCGTCCATACAGGTAGTTGTGAAGCCTCTTCACTCCAAAAACTAAGGCAAGTGCTTCCTTTTTTATAGCTTTGTAGTAAGTTTCTGTCTTAGAAAGAGTACGTGATGCGTACGCAAAAGGACGACTCTGACCTTTGGCATCCACATATGACAACACCGCCCCGATGCCATACGCCGAGGTGTCGCACGAGTGTTGCAGTGGAGCGGTGGGATCGCTGTGCATCAGCCCTGGGGAAGCAGGCAGGAGACTCTTCACTTGCCGCTAGGCTGACTCAGACTGGTCGCCCCATGACCAGGGAGCGTTGTTTCGCAAAAGCCTATTGAGGGGTGAGATAATAATTCACAAGACACAAAAGTGACCGCAACTGATGCTTGTCAGTTGGTCGTGGCCTTCATTTTGTCGTCTGCTGGTTGCACTGCCTCGGCGTTTACGATGTGTCCCAAATACTGAAGCTTATCTCTGCAGATCTCGCACTTGGCCAGTTTCACTTTGACCCCTCTGTCAGACAAGCGCTGCAACACGAATTCCAATTTGCGCATGTATTATTCGTTCGTTTTTCCGGTTACCATGATGTCGTCAATGTAGCACGTCACACCTTTCACGCCTTTCAGTATATTATCCGTACTTCTTTGGAAAATTCTCGGAGCCGAAGCAATAACAAAAGAGAGGCGATTTACTGCATACAATCCTTGATGGGTATTCAGGGTGAGATACGGAGACCACAAACCTTTGCACACAATCGTGGTCCCGAAGACAGGCATTCCAACGACACGTCACTTCACCTCTGCAATGGAACTCTTTGCCTCCATCAGCAGTGTCTGAAACGCCTAACGGCGGGATTGAGCTGCATTTATTTTCATAAAAAAAGAGTTTACACTGGCTAGCTTCAGAACTGCAACTCAGCCAACCTCCGTTCATAAACCACGCATTCATTTATCCTTACCCTTACCATATTATATCTTTGTGAAGAAATAAAAGTTGTTGTTATGTGCGCTTCACTTGTCTCTTGATCTTGGAGCCACGTGTGATCTTGGTTCTTGGAGCCACATGGGTAGTCGCGTAGGGTATGGTGTACAATTACCATTTCTTTCTTCTGCTGACAACTAGGACGAAAAAAGGTGTCAGATTTTGGAGAAAGTTTATGAACAGTTAATTTATTTATAGCAGCATACACTTTCGCTGAGTCATGTAGAACAGCTTAGTCCAGTGCACGGAGGGAATTCCGTCTTGATATAAATTACCTTAAAATGAATTTTTCACCTCGTAAATCAGCGAGCACTAATTTGTGGAAATATTTTATTATTGGGATCAAGCTGAAGCGGTTGTGCACTGCAATTAGAAAACTTGAAACTGTCGTGAAAGATGTTTAAGCACAATACGCTCACCAAAGGTGTTCTGCAAATTCTTATGCTCCAGCAGTAGGACTAAGGACGTAAATTACCTTCAGAAAATTAAGGCTAAAGCCTAAAATTAATTTCAGCAAATTATCATTAGGAAATGAAATCGATATCTATTTATTTATGCTCTAATCCTAAGAAAGTCAAAGTAACTGACTACCGTTAATTGCAGCCGATTTTAAATCAATTTATTTTTTTTTCAAAGAGGGTATTTCACCTGCCTTCGAGCCCGTGGGTTATGCTTGGTGTTGCTGAAATTTCTTCCATAACATGGCATTGCACTTTTTGCCGATGAACACTTAGGCAGTTCAGAAATGCCTTTCGATATTTCTCACTCAAGTTTCGGATCTGCTAACTCTAGGCCTTTGTAGGAGCTTGGTTGCGCCCACCCTCCCCCCTTCCTGAAAATAAAAACATACCATGCGAATGCGGAGAACACGTAAGCGTGCATTTTGTGAAGACCTCCCTGCGTAGTCCAGGCTTGCGCGTGGTCCTGCGCCACTTGAGGGGCTGACTAAAATAAAAGAGAAGGTTCGGAGTGCAGAAAATATGCGCGCATGTGAGCGTGCGTCATGTGAGGAGCACCCGGCATCGTCCAGGTTTGTGCGTGTGCTCCCACCGCGTGAGGATGTCACAAAAAAGCAAAACTTTCGAGAGCACGTGAGCGTGCTCCTCCTGAAGAGCGCCGAGCATCATCCCACGTCCCCTCGAGAACACTGCCCAGCGTTGGTGGCAGTATCTCTCGCATGCTGTTTTACCTCTCAAGATTCCATACAGTCGCGTCGGAAGTGAGAAGCACCGAGCAGCACGCGCTACAGAGAGAGAGAGAGAAACAACTTTATTTTGTTCCAGAAAGCCAGAAGGGGAAGGAGGGGGATTTCTCTGCCCTTCTTTTCAGTCGTCGGCCAGGAGTCCTTGACCCCTGGCGGCTTCTTCAGCTTCTTCGATCAGTAGTTGCTGTAGTAGTTCTTCTTAGCTGAGCAGCGCCGTCTGCCATTGCTCCTCATTAAAGATGTTTATTCTTTGTGTGTGTTTTTTGCTTTTCTCTGCATGCCCATATTATGTGTTTGAGGTCTGCCCCTTTGGCCGCATGCTTTGCAAAGGTCGCTGGACTGTCCCGGCGTAGTAGTAGCTATACAGAAGTGGGTTAGGGAAAGTTCCTGTCTGTATTTGTCGCCAAGCGATGGCCTGGGATCTATTCAGATTGCCGTGTGCCTCTGGGTGCTTTTCCCTGCTGCATCTGTAGTGGTACAAGATTTCTCTATATGTTGTGAGTGGGTCTCTGTCATCCGCTGTTTCATCTGGCAGTGTGTACGCAGGGGGTTGGGGGGCTCGGTAGACTAGATCTCGAGCAGCCTCATGTGCGACTTCATTGCCAGGCATTCCAGGAGTGCGCTGGAGTCCATATAGTGCGGTTTTGCTTCCAGGGTCTCCTTTATGTCTTTATAATACTGTATGCTGTTGTCGAGATGTAGCCTCGTGAGAAGTTTAGGATTGCTGTCTTCGAATCACTAATTATTCTTTTTGCCTTTCCGGTAGCCATGGAAAGGGCTATTGCCGCCTCCTCTCCGATCAGCGGGTATTTTGTCATAACCGTGCAGGCTGTCACAACAGAACCCGCATTGTCCAAGACTACACATAGCATAGATTTTCTTTTAGGTCCTTGTTGTAAGGCCGCATCTGTGTATAGGGTACCTTCTAGTTCACCATATTTCTTGTGGAGCGCCTTCGCTCTCTCCTGTCTTCTTTCTTGGTTGTAATTTGGATGCATGTTCCTTGGGATGCTGGCTATGATGAACGTTTCTCTGATTCTTGTGTCCATTTCTTGTTTCGGTCCCTCCTGCTGTGTTCTGGTTTTGATATTTAGTTTGTCTAAGATGTATCTGCCTGTTTTGCTTCTTGAGAGTCTCTTGTGCTGTGCTAGTTGTTGGGCTTCGATTATCTCATCCAGCGTATTGTGTATTCCAAGGACCGCCAGCTTCTCATTTAGGGTGCTGATCGGTATTCCTATGGCCCTTTTGTACGCTGTTTTAATCAGGCTGTTTAGCTTGGTCTTTTCTTCTGTTTTCAATTTCAGGAAGGGAGTCGTGTACGCAATTCTTGATAATCTATATGCTTGTATGAATATTATTATATTGCTTTCTTTGAGGCCGTGGTGTCGATTCGTTACCCTTGATATGAGCCTGATGGTCTGGTTTACGTTTCTCTCCAGGACGTTGACCGGCTCGGTGTTTGAGCCGTTTTCTTGTATTCTGAGGCCTAATATTTTGATAGCGTTCACCGTCGGAATGGGTCTGTTTTGTAGGGTGAGCGTGATCATCTCATGTTCCCTTGGCGTTTCTTTGGTCGATTTTCGGTACTTCTTAACCAGTAGTTCCGATTTCTCGGGGGAGCATTCCAGGCCTCTCGAAGATAAGAACTCCACAACCTTGTTTATAGCTTCTTGTAATGTGCTCTGTATGTTGCCATCGCTGCCTCCTGCCACCCATATTGTGAGGTCATCTGCATATATGGTGTGGTTGAGGTTCTCAATTTTATTAAGTTCCTCAGGGAGGCCTATCATCGCCATGTTGAAAAGAAAAGGTGATAACACCGAGCCTTGCGGTGTTCCTCTATTAATCATGTCAAATTCCTTCGATTCGATTTCTCCAATCTTTATCTTGGCAGTTCTGTTCTTGAGAAAATTTTCTACGTAGTTGAAGGCCTTTTCTCCGAGTCCGAGTTTGTCGATGGAATTTAGTATCGCATCGTGGCTGACCCTGTCGAATGCTTTGGTGATGTCTAGTCCTAAAAGGGCTCTCGTGTCCAAGATAGATGACCCTTCTCCGTCTATGATTGCTTGTTTTAATTGTAGGAGTATGTCCTGCGTCGATAGGTTTGCTCTAAAGCCAATCATCGTGTCTGGGTAGAGGCCATTTGACTCCATATGTTTGTTGAGTCTTTTGAGGATTATATGCTCGAGGAGCTTTCCCAGACATGATGTCAGGGAGATTGGCCTAAGATTGTTAAGATGTAACTTTTTTCCAGGTTTGGTAATCATTACTATGTTGGCTATCTTCCATGTTTCAGGGAGTTGGCCCTTGTTCCAAACATGACTGAAGAATTTGGTGAGTGCTTCTATGGAGGCGTTATCCATGTTTCTTATGATCTTATTTGTGATGCCGTCTGGACCCGGCGCCGACTTCGGCTTGAGTTCCTGGATAGCCGCCCTGACCTCACTCTCCGAAATCGGTCTGTCGAGTGTGGGGTTCGGCGCACCTTGGTATTTTCCGTTGCGGCTCTTGAGTTGATACGTTCCTCCAAAATATTTCTCTCGGATGTCTTTGAGTAGGTCCTCTTCTGTGCCTTCGTACAGGTGAATAATCTTCTTTATGTTTACTCCTTGGGCTGTTTTGTTGCCTTTTGAATTAATTAGGTGCCTGAAGATGTTCCACGTTTTTGCTAAGCTTATCTGCGAGTCCATTCTGTTGCACATGTCGTACCAGTTTTGTCTCGACAGTTTGTTTGCATGTTCTTCTATTTGCTTGTTTATCGTTGCTATTTTCTTTCTGAGGGTTCTGTTGTGTTTTTGAGAGCCCAGTCTTTTGTGTAGGCTATTCTTTGCCTCCCACATGTGTAAGAGTCGGGAGTCTGCTTGCTGCAGGTCGGCTTCTTGTGGTATTGTTTTCGTGGCTCTCCCAGCATCCTCTTGCAGTTGCTTGATCCATTCATGAATATCCTTTATTTCAGCGCAGTGTTCTCCTTCTGCCTCTTTTATTGCATATCTAATCTCTCTGAACTTATCCCATTTCATTATGCGGATTTCTTTGCCTTGACGCTTTTGAGGAGGTCCTGTTTCCAATGTACTTTGTACTATGTAGTGGTCGCTTCCGAGATTTTTGTGTAAGTTTGCCCAGACGAATTTCTCTCTCAAGTTTTTGGGGAACGTTAGGTCGGGTGTCGTGTCTTTGCTGATGTTGTTGCCCGTTCTTGTCGGAAAACTCGAGTCGGTTTGAAGAGTGAGGCCGAGGTTTTGGGCGTCCATCCATAAGGTACGGCCTCTTTTGGTTCTCTGTCGTATCCCCATTCCGCGTGGTGAGCATTGAAATCGCCTACTATTACCAAAGGATATTTGTCCGCAATCTTTGTGACCCTCTTCAGTAGCTTAGTGAACCCATTCTTTTCTTTTGGACTACTGTAGAGGTTAAGTACGAAGAGGCTGCTTTGTTTTCCCTATCTTCCAGGTATAACTTCGATGAATGCATGCTCTATAGTTTCTATTCCGGTGTCTTGTTGGAGGGTTGGGATATTTCTTCTAACCAGCGTCGTGACCGTTTCCTTCCCGTGCTTCCTGATCTCGTTCAGTGGCCCAAAAGCTTTGTAAAAGGTCATCTTCGCTATCCCCCCGGTTTCCTGTAGGCATATTATGTCTGGTCTATTTTCCACTTCTTTGTCGTTTAAGAAGAGCTCCACGTTGCCTCTCTTGTTTTTGCACCCCCTGCAGTTCCATTGCCAGATGATGTACCTGTTGTTTTTACCAGCCAAGGCGTTAGTTCTCTTTCTGGTTTTTTTATCGATTCTATCATTGACAGTCTAGCGTACGGTTTCGTTGTCTTTACAGGCCCTATTAAACCTCCCATACCTTCTTGGCTTCTAGCGTTTTCTAGCGCACTCAGCCGTACGTTGAAAATGTTAACGTGTTTAGCTATTGACGCGTCGAGTCTATCGTAGAGCTCTGCGCATTGCGCTTCTATTTTGCTATCTAGTTCTTGGCTGCATTTTTGAACTTCTCGGCCAAGTATATTATGGTGTCGTGCAGTGACTGTGGCTGAATATTTCTCATCTCGTCTTTGTGCGGTACGGCCCTTCTTTTTGCTGGGGGAGATTTATTATCGATGCCACTTGGGGTTGCTGTTTCTTTGTCATTTTTGGATACATGCATTTTCGTTTCTTCGTTACTGCGCGAGTCTTTTGCCTTCAGTTTGGCAATTTCTTCTTTAAGTTGTCTGTTTTCTTCACCTACAATTTGTAGCATCTTTCAGATTTTGGCTATCTGTGACTGGCTATTTTCTTCGGCTGTGGGGTGTAGTTTCTGTGCCTGTGTGCCCCCCTCGGAGACGGCGGTTGCCAAGCTCACCGTGTTGGTCGAGTGCGTCTCCGGTCGGCCGTCCCTCGACGCCGCGTTGGTCCCGTTCCTTGATTGGGACTTGGACCTGAACCTGGACCTGGACCTGGACCTGGACCTCGCCTTGGAGTCGCCCCTCTTTCTCGAAGCCGACCTGGAGTTCCTCATGTGGGAGGGAGTGGAGTCTCTGCTCGTCCTACCCCTGTTCTGGTGCTGAATTCCGCCAGTGCCCGCCGGCGGGAGTGCAGGGAAGAGGGACGACGTCTGTGTCTTTCCGGGTTTCAGGATTCCGCCGGCACCTTCTCCAGACGTTCTTTGGTCTTTGTCGCGATCTTGCCTTTCTAGGGCTCTTTTCTTCTTCTCCCAGCTTCTCTTCTTGAGTATGAAGGGTGTCTGGTAGCGTCTGCTGCATTTCTTGTCCCCTGTTTGACGATCGCCTCCGCAGAGTGCGCATTTGGGCACGCAAGTGTGATCCGATGGGGGATTCTTTGTTCCGCAGCCAATGCATATTTTGTTTTCTGGTGCCGGACAGACATCGGCCCTGTGTCCCAGTCTTCCGCATGTATTGCAAATTTCGTGTCTTTTCCTGTGGAGGTAGCACCTGTACTCGGTACCTCTATAGTACACAAAGTAGGGAACTTTTTCTCCCTCGAAAACGATTACCACGGAGTTTGTCTTTCCCATTCGCCGTGCTTGTAGAATGGTGGGGTTCCGCTTGTTAACTAAGCTGCGAGAGATTATTTCTTCGCTTTCTTCGCTTGGGATGTTGTGGATGACTCCTTTTGTGCACTCCTCTGGAGGAGTTGCATAAGCCACAATCTGGTGTTCTTGCTCCTTTATCTTCAGAGTGGTGATGTTGTTGTAGGCTTCTGCCCGTTCGATGCTCGGTGAACTTATAACTATTATATTCTTGTCATTATTGGTGGCACCGTGTTTTCTTCTGCTTCTGTTGGGTCGATGTTTGCAGCGGTCATTATGCAGTCTCTCAGGAGAACTTGGCTTGTTCTTGCTACATCTAGCCCATGCCTTGGTCGTAATATTATCTTTATGTCTTCCTTCGGCAAATCGGGTTGTCGTGGCTTTCTTGCTGGCTTTCGTTGCCTTAGCTTCTCACGTAGGCCGACACCGGCCCGGGCGCCATCCTCTTTTCGGCTTCTCTCTGCTGTTAGGCTTAGCGCTTTCAGCGCTTTCTGGTTCTTCTGCCTGTGGCTGTCGCGCCACCCCGCTTGTGCGCAGAATTCTTCTGGTGAAATATCCTCACCTTCTACGGTGACCTCCGTGTTACATTGCGGCCGTTACTTCATTTGCTTGTCACTGCTTCACCACTGAGGTGGAGCCGCTTCGCTCCGAGTTCGCCGCCCGCGGTCGGGGAGGCCGATGTCCACGTTAGGCCTAGCTGGACCGGGGTAGCTTTGAAGTGGAAGAAGGCCGTAAAAACTCGACCAATGGTCCGAGTTTCTTGAGAGAGGTGTCCACACGTCCGCGAAGGCTTCGTGGAACCAACGATGTAGCTCGCTGATCCGGGCGTTGAAAAATTCAGCCACCAGAAAGAGTTAAATGCACAGCCCATTCAGAGAGCAACCGATCGCCTCATCCCCCTAGTGGCAAACCTTCAGCACGCGCTACAGACGCCCAGTTGTCCAACCCGGCTGGCGACGGTCGCCGGTTCGAGCAGGTGCTAACCCGGTCCACCTGTTATATACATAAAAGCCAGCAGACGAAACGATCCGGGGCTGCCACTTACAGACCTCTTTCAGCGGGAAGCTCAGAAATCTATGTCAGATGCCAAATCCGGGTCTCCGATAAAAGTAGAAGGCCTCAAGCTCTCCTGTTTCTCCAGCCTTGCACCGTTGGTAGAAGCTGCGACAGTTTTTTTGTTTTTCGTTACCATATGTGGCTGCACAGGGTCACCAGTAATTTTTCTGGTTAGCATTGGTAGTTTCAGTAAGCAGGTAGAACGACCAAGTAAAACGGTAGTTTCATAACGAAAACGTCTAAGAGTTGTTGGTGGCAAAACGTTTATTCAGCCAAAGATAAGGGCCGTGGTTAGCCTTCTACGTCTAGGACGCCTCTTGTGCGGGCTGCTTCCGGTGCTTTGCCACACTAGGGGCGACCTGGCGCTCCGGTGCCGGATCTAGTCAGCACTTACTCCCATGGCTCAAGTGGAGGCGAGGGGTGGTAATGTCGGTGTTGGGGCAGGAGAAGATCCGTTTGTAGGTGTTGAGAAGGATGTGACAATGCGGGCATTCGAGTTAAAAGAGAGAAGGGGAAATGCGGGATAGAATAATGTGGTTAAAGTAGGTTTCGGTTAGTAGACGGCGGAGGATGTAGGCCTGTTGGGCGGTGAGGGAAAAAGGGGAAGAGGATGGGTATGGCCGTCGGGAGTTAGTAAGAGCATCACTTTTTTCAGCCATATAATAGGTCGACTTTATTTATAACGGCGTCTACATTTATATTTCCAAAAGGCTGCATCTAATATAAAGGCAACTGTGAGAATTACCCTGGAAAAATATTCACCGCAGTTTCTGTAAGTGCTGGATGGCCTAAAATTTGAGAATAACAACACATTCCACCGAGCCTAGTGTAGCCTCACCTCACTGAATCTAGTGTAACCTAAAGGAAAGCGTCATAATGTACCCAACGCAGCATCATCCTACACGGAAGCATTGAAAACGACTAAAAGTAATTTTTTCACTGTAGAGAAGAGCCGCGCCGGCAACACGTACGTCGCAAGGGCTCTCACTTTGGAGACTCATTTTTTCGCAAGTACGCTTCAGATAAGCAAGAAAAGTGCCTCATCAACAGGTTAGGTCACAACCGAACGGTCCGATAGCGGACACCACCAGGGGCGCCGACTACTGACCAGGAAAGCGACGACCAAGACACTGTCATGGCTGACTCACCGCAAGCGACATCTATCGCTGAGAACAAATATGCTCCACTGCCCTGCGTTCCTCCACCACCATCAACTGCTACGGCTCCGAAGACCGCAGACGTAATGACATCCCACACGGCGAGTCCCGTGGCACAGACCACACCAGCCACCGTGAGTGCCAGCGTAGATACTTTTCAGCAGCCCTGACTAACGTTGTCACCAAACACACCCCTGACATTTCTGACTATCATGATGACATACAATTCGACGTACAATCTTTCCGCCAGGCCCCTGGCAACAAATTCTCTCTTATTGAAAAGGTAAAAATGCTCAAGCTCCGCAACACCGCAATGCAAAACCACCCGGACTACCTCGACTCCCAGAAAACGACTATAAAATGGTCTACCGCCCAGGAACCGGCTTGAACCCCTCTGCCTGGACCGACCGAGTCATCATGAATGGCCTACAAGCCGCTAGGGCATTGAACCCACCCCGTTCCAGTAATTTGTGATCGTACTAGTGCAGACCCGGCAAAGCCTCATGATCGCTAGCACAGCCGACGAGGCATGCGCCCTCGCGTTGAGCGCCACCAATCACATCCAAATCAACCACATTACTTACGACCTCCAGCCATACTTGAAACCTCCACCCGGCACCACTCGCGGTGTTATACACGGATTGGAACCGACAACAACCAACGCCGACCTGCCCAATGTTCTCGCCTCAGACGATGCACCAATCCTGCATGCACGACTCCTAGGCTTCACCACGTCGGCTGTCATTACCTTTGGTGGACAACGAGTGCCCTTCTACATACGCGCGTACGGCAATTTCACCCGCTTCCGCCCTTTCCGTCACACCGGCCAGCTATGCATGCTTTGCCGTGACCTGGGTAATCACCGTGACGTATTCTCTAACCCCGACACGCGCATCTGTTCCACTTGCGATGTTAAAAATCCCTCCGTCAACCACATCTGCAACCCGCAATGTCCATTGTGTGGGCTTCCCCATCCTACTGCCAGCAAGGACTGCCGTCGCCGACTCCGGCCACCGCCACCTCCAGTTCACACTCGCAGCAACCAGACGTACCGATCGCCTCTTTCGACACCCACGAACTGCAAACGTCACGGGCCAACACCGCCACTACAGCATTCAATTCCAGGGTGAGCTGGGCTAGCTGCCAAACAATTTCCCACTGCTCATGACGCTTCCCCGCACAAACACCCATTGATCAAGACCTCTCCTGACCCTACCCTCCAACTCCACATTCCCCGCAGAACTTGCGCTTCTCAAGGAAAACGCAGACTTAAAAGAAATCATCCTGTCCCTTAAAAAAATTACATCCATCTCTCCGAAGGGAACCATGAGTAAGATGCGCTGCGTCATGGGGGTTCCGCTTGCTTTTTTATTATGTTTGTTAGCCAAATTTGGTGGAAATATAGTGAACCCCGTAATGACCATATATCCCACTCATGGTTCCCTTCGGTGAGATGGGTGTGATTTTTCTTATTGTATGCGTATATACCCGAGTGAGACGAGATTGAAGTGGTGTCTAAAGGTTTTTTTTAAGGTTTGCACGTCTTCTTACTTTGAGTATGACGGCCTTATGGTCACTGAAGTGCACAGTCAGTGGATCTTGTAGCAGCGGTTGTATTTAGTCGTCGCCGTTGCAGTTGGTAAAGACGAGATCGATACACGTTCCGTGGATTGTAGTTGCGTGTAATTGCGGTTAGTGTTTGCGCTCATAATCTCAATTAATTGCGTTAGCACACTCACTGACGGGGCTCTTGCTTCCATCCTACTTCATCTGAAGAATCACGGAGTCAAGTGCAAGCACAACGGGAGTTGTTGTTGCTGTTGTTGTTGTTGCTCCTCTTCTACAGCACGTACCCAAGGGGGGATTGGCCAAGAAAAGGTGGTGTGCGGACGCCGGACCACCGCCGACGCTGCGGGACATCCCCCTAGTATAAGACGTGGGGGATTGGCCAAGAAACGGAGGTCTGCGGACGCCAGTCCACCGCCGACGCAGCCGGACATACGCCCGGGCCTAAGACACTCCGTATCAAAAACCGTCCACGAACTGTTAGAGCAAATTGAACGCTCTCCCACGCCCTTCACGCGAACACCTCACCCCTCCTTCACACTATCTACCAACCCCCCACGCCCAAATCGGCTACCGTCCACAGCAAACCTTTCCCACCTACCTTACACCCCCTCCACACCGGCTAGCGCCCTCCCGGAACCAGACGCTTTATCGTCAGCATCAACTCCTTCCCATACCGACTGCGACAAAAAATACCGCCATCTCGAAAAAAAGTTGACTCAAACACAAGCGTCCTTTATGGCCACCATTTCAATCCACCTTCGTGTACAACTGTTACCCAAACCGTTGCCCGCCTCACCAACTTCGAGCATATCATTGCTGAACTAACACCAGTCACCCAGGAACAGGCCGAACGCATCGTACACTTGGAGAAATCCATGCCCGCTCCCCATAAAAAGCCAAGGCTACTACTTTTTAGGTCACCCCACCATCCGGCCACTCTGAGCCCCTCATCTAAGCTGTCTACCGGGCGTCCAGCGTCCCACCCATCTCCCTCAAGACTGTCTATTTGGCAGTGGAATTGTCGTACGTATAAAAACAAGCAGCCCTCCCTGACCCACCTAAGTCAACTTCACTCTCCCGATGTGATTGCTTTACAAGAAACGGAAACACCTCACGTATCACTTCCTAATTACATCACGTACATACGTTCCCATCAGCCTCGCACTGCCATACTCGCTCATAAATCACACACTTTCACAAGCACACACACTCCCCATTAATTTGCAATATACCCTCATTGAACTCATCCCGCCTAAGAAAACTCTCACCAGTCTCTTTATTCTTAATATCTACAGTCCCCCGCAGCGCTCCGTAGCTTCTATAAAATCCATCCCTCAGAAAGTTAAAGCTACGACGAAACATCACCGCCTAGTCCTTCTCGGCGACTTTAACGCCCCTCGTACGGCATGGGGTTGTCCCAAAACAAGTAAAAAAGGAGCGCAAATTCACGAAGCCGCTGAACAAGCTCACCTCACGCTCTGGACCGACCCCTCACCTCCCCCCCATAGGCAAAAGCGTGGCACGAGATTCTACCCCCCGCCTCACATACACTCACAACATACCACGAGCCATTTGGACATGCCTCGACAAATAATTAGGCAGCGATTATTATATCATTGAATTCACCATCAATCACACCCGCATTTCTCAAAAAATCGGCAGTGCTAAACTCACAGACTGGAAATACTTTCGTGACTCCACTCTCATCACCACAATTGAAGACATTGAAACTTGGACCAAAGATAGCCTCAAAACTGAAGAAGCCCACACCCGTACCCTAGCTATAAGAGAAGATCACCCTTCGCTAGACATGCATCTCCTACATCTGTGGGATGCCGCCGAGGGCTTATACGCCGCTGGAAAAAAACAGAAACACAACAAAAACTACCTACACGCATCGCCCACCTCACACAACCGGCAGCCGACTATGCTCGCACCTTTCACAAACAAAACTGGAAACAATTTTGCAACCGCCTTCAAGGAACTAACAGCATTAAGTCTACATAGAACATCCTCTGCTCCATGCTGAGTACGAAGCCCAACAAAGCATACACCGGCCACACCATCCGTCGCCTGATCCACAATCACCACTTCAATGAAACTCAGCTCAACGCGCAACTCCTCATATAATACGCAGACAGCTCAACACAACCACCGAACATTCCACCTCACAATTATCAAGGAAAAGAAAATCCCGACCTCGACACCCCCTTCACTCTCATTGAACTCAGCTTCGCCATCAGCAACCCCGCTCGTAACACCACACCAGGCAAAGGCCAAATACACAACAAACTACTTCGTAACCTCAACCCCTAATGCACAGCCGCACTTCTTGACTATTTTAATTATTGCTGGACGACCAACTATCGGCCCCCTCAATAAAAACATGCCCAAATTACGCTCATTCCGAAGCCCGGGAACCCAGTCACCCTAGAAAATCTTCGTACCACCTCTTTAACATCTTGTGTAGGAAAGTTATATGAACACCTAGTTATTAATCGGCTCACAGCGTACCTCGAAGAAAACAGCTTACTTCCTCATAGCATGTTTGGCTGCCACGCACACCTATCCTCGCAAGGCGTCCTGTTACAGCTAAAAGACGAAGTCCTTACACCGCTGAGCTCATAAACCAAACGCACTATCCTAGCTCTCGAGAATAAAGGAGCCTTTGACAATGTATCACATCAGGCTATACTCGAACAACTCCAATTGCCTAACTGCGGCACACGTTCATACAATTACATATAAAATTTTCCTACTGATCGCACACCCAACCTAAACCTCGGCCCTATGCGATCCGTCTCCTTTCGTGCCCAACCACGTGGTATCCCCCAGGGGGTAAGTCATTTCCCCACTCCTCTTTATTCATGCCCTGCTACAACTCCCCCCTTCTACAGCAAATTCCACACATACAACACGCACTTTATGCAAACGATCTGACTATTTGGACCACAGGGAGATCGATTGGGAAAACAGAAAGACGCCCTCCAAGAACCCATTAACAACTCCTACAACCACCTTACAGCCCACGGCCTCAATTGCGCCCTCGAAAAATCCGCCCTTCTCGTCCTCCAAAAACGCACCCAAGGCCCTAAACAACAACTCCTCCCAGACCCACAATTAAGCCTACATGGCGCTCCCATTCTAACCACCCCTACAATTTGTGTTCTAGGAATTACTATCCAATCAGACGGCGCAGGCATAAATTACAAGGAACGCTATTACAAATCACACACCTCATCAAACGCATTTCTAATCGTCGACAAGGACTGAAAGAAAATGACCTCGTGCGCCTAATTCAAGCCTTTCTAATTACCCGCATCATATACGAAACTCCATGCTTGCCGCTCAAAAATAGTGAAATGCAAAAAATCGATATAAACATCCGGCAATCCTATAACTTAGCACTAGGGCTCCCGCCGACAACTTCCACTGCCAAATTACTACAGATGGGACTTCATAACACATGGGACGAACTTCGAGAGGCACATCATCTCAACCAGATCAAACGGCTCAAACTTTCACACACTGGCAGTCACCTCCTCCGCCGCCTCGGCTACCAACTAGCTGCCACCCATCACCCCGGCCAAGGCATCCCTCTGGAACTATGCGAGTGCATCTCCGTCGCCCCAATACCCAAAAAACTCCCCCCACCTCCCCGAAGGGGATCGTGCGGAAATGCGAATGCATTGAATGCACCGATGAGAGCGCTGCTGCAAGCAGTCACGGAGAGAGGCGCGTGCTCACTGCATTTATACATATATTTCCAAGCGCAGCGAGCGGAGACAGGGTACGCGGAGAGGACAGAGGGACCCGCGCAACACGCCTGCCCCGCGCGCGAGCTCTCTCCGCCGAGCTCAGCGATGCGAGCGCCCGCGCACACCGAGCGCGCTCCTCCTCTCCCCTTGCCCTTCGCTACCTCCGCCCGAGCTACCATGTGCTCCGGTTGCTAGGCGCGCAACAGCTGTTGCTAGGCGCACGCCGGCCAACGCACGACAACCCCCGACTAAGAAATGCATTCGCATTTGCGCGCGAGCTCTCTCCGCCGAGCTCCGCAATGCGAGCGCCCTCACACGCCCGAGCGCGCTCCTCCTCTCCACTCACTCTCCGCTACTCTGCCCGAGCTCTGCGATGCGAGTGCCCTCACACACCGAGCGCGCTCCTCCTCTCCCCTTGCCCTCCGCTACTCCCGCCCTAGCTACTACGTGCTCCAGTTGCTAGGCGCGCCACAGCTGTTGCTAGGCGCACGCCGGCCAACGCACGACAATCCCCTACTAAGAAATGCATTCCCATTTAAAATATGCACCCCCTTCATAACCAGGGCTGCCGACAAGCCCAGATTCAAATGCTTCGCAAGATGCTTCAAGTCAAGCTACGAGACAACCGCTACGTTGAGGGCCAAATATGCCGAAAAACCAGCCTTCACAATTTCAACAGTGGACCACCGAGGAATTGAATTGACTTCCGCAACAGTAATTGGCAACGACTCCACAACTGCAGAAGAAATCACAATAGCCATCGCAGCTGCTACATCTCAAGACATTATCACCATCGTCACAGATTCGGAAGCTGCCTGTCGCCATTGCGCCGCCGGTCACATGGCTCCCTTAGCCCTCCGCATCTTACAGTCTATCCCTAACCCTGCTTACCTCTACATTCTCTGGGCCCTGCGACATGAATCTGGAGGGAAATGAGAGGGCTCATGCTGCCGCCCACGCGCATATCTACCGGGCGTTCCCCTCCAACACTCCAGCATCACCGTCGAAAGTCCACCATTCTGTGCCTCAAAAATTCAGACATCCTCGATCATTACCACCTCGAAAGCCGCATCTTTTTCACCACCCCACGACAAGTTGACTAGGGAAGAAGCCACCACGTGCCACCGCATTCAAACCAACACCTACCCGCACGGCAACCTCCTCCACGATATTCATCCCACCTCCTTCTCCGCCACCTGCAAGTACTGTTCCCAATCCTGCACACTCTACCATATGATTTGGGCGTGCTCCCACACACCATTCCTCCCCCCTACTCCCTCCCCCAACCATGAGCCGTGTGAAGGCATGCTAGCCAGCCCAGACCCCGGCGTTCAGCTTCGGCTTGTAGAAAGCGCCCGCCTGGCAGCGACCGCCCAGGGCCTTCTGGACTGCGAAGACTCCTCATTGCCACTACTAAAAAACTAATATTGAAATGAAGTTTATTCCTCCTTATCCTACCTTACCCTCTTAATTCAGAACTATCCCTAAGCGTTTTTGAGCACTATGAAGCTGAAGCAGGCTGTAACATTTGTGTGGTAGACATGTCGGGAGAACCAGTACCGAACCATTTATGTGCCACTGTACTTAATGATAGCTTCGCTAATTCTTTTTCTTAGCGCTTTATCAGTGATTTCTCCCCCATGCAAAAGTGTATTTTTTTTCTATGGATACATTACCTCTTGATCCGGCTGGTATTTCAGCCATATTATCTAAACTAAAAAGGTCGTCATGCTGTGGTCCTGATGGCAAACTCTAAAGTTCTTCAGAAGACAAAAGAGTACCGTTCCATTATTTTATATTTCGTTTACACCAAATATATTCACGAGAGGTACTTGCCCAGGGAATGAAAGACTGGCAGGGTGGTTCCACTTTATAAGTAAGGTGACGTGCATAACCCCTCAAACTACCGTCCAATATCCATTACTTCCATTGCTTCGAAAATCCTATAACATCTAATATTAACTCATTTGGTTAACTTCTTTTCCAACTTTTAATTTAATCAGTTTTTTTATATTTCCCAAAATGTTTTAAGAAAAAAAACTTCTGTTGTGAAACTGAACCTATTACGTTTACCAATGACTTGAATGCATTTCTTGACTCCTTGTGTAAGTGACTGTGTCTTTCTGGATTTCTTTAAAGGGTTTGATAAAGTTAATCATCAACTTCTCCAAATGAAATTATGTAACTTTTCAAAATTGATCCCGAAGTCTTACAATGGATAGAATTTCTTTCTAACCGAACTTATTTTGTGTCTGCCACCAAAACTAGCTCCCCTGAGGTACCTGTGCGCTCATGTGTACGTCAGGGCTTTGTGCTATAACCTTGCTTTTCTGATGTAGATTACCGACTTACATAGTAATATTTCTTCTCCCAGCCCTCTTTGCTGCTGATTGTGTGCTTTATTGTAACATCACTAGTTCCACTTACGTTGATTGCCCACAATGTGACCTTAATAATATATCTACTTCGTGCAAACTTTGGCATGTGGAGCTCAGCATAACTAAATGTAAAATATGAGGATATCCCGTAAGCAATCAATTTCGCCTGGTTATTTTCTTAACAGTACCCCATTAGAGTCTGTATTCGAATATAAATATTTTGTTGTCCACGTAACTAACAACCTCTCCTTGTGGGGACATATTGATTGTATGACATCTAAGGATAACCGCGTGCTTGGATCCTAAAATCGAAATTTTTCCTTTGCACCTTCTTCTCTAAAAAAACAGTTAAATGTTACTTACGTGCGCTGCATACTAGAGTATGATTTGTCAAATTTGGATCTCCGATATACTAATCTAACCAACCAACTTGAAGATGTGCAAAACCTTTCAGCGAGATTCATACTTTCTACCTATCAATGTACGGACAGTGTAACTTCTATGAAATCCGACCTGAACCTAACTCCTCTCCCTACACGCAGAAAACTATCCCGTCTGTGCCTATGTCACAAAATGTATCATAATAACCATGTACCCAGTTCACGCTGGATACAACCCGCACGTTTCATATCTGAACGTCCTGACCATCGTCACAAAGTTCATATCCTGCAACAAAACACTCTAACTTACTCTCATTCTTTTTTGCCGAAAATGTGCCGTCAGTGGAACCACCTGCCTGCTTCATTAGCTTGCATTGCTAACTCTGACCATTTCCGGGAAGAACAGTCAAATTCAAATTCGCAGTGCTTTTTTTGTGTGTAATACTGTCTAGTAAGAAGTGCATTCTCGTTTTTGGTTGTTTATTGTTTCTTTCTAGTGTATAGTATGCTTGTGTTGTTCCGCGGTTAAGGTGTTCTTTTACGGCGAATGATGTGCGCCTACCATTTGCTTTTCGAAGAACTGCGAGTTGGGCTTGTTGGTATAGGTTCATAATAGGAAACAGCGCAAAAACAAAACTTGGACAAGAAAGACAACGTCACTAAGCGCTAAGACTTCGTCCCGTTGTCTTTCTTGTCCAAGATTTGTTTTTTGCGCTGTTTCCCATTATTTGCTTTTCTTTTGTTCCGAGTGTGATCGCATTGATGGCTGGGTTTATTGCGTTTGCTTTGCAAGGTTCTTTTTTTCTGTATATTTCTGTATGTACAATCGCTAACGACTTGTGCCGTGCTTTTGACATGTTTTTTTTTTGTTTTTGTGTGAGCTCCTCGCCTCTACAAGGCTTGAATGGCCTGAGTGGTAAATAAATAAATAAATAAATAAATAATAAATAAATAAATAAATAAATAAATGAATAAATAAATAAATAAATAAATAATAAATAAATAAAAAATAAATAAAATAAAAAAAAAAATGATTGTAGCCCAACTGCAGCAAAATATTCTAACCCAGCCCAAAGACGCAGAACACAACCTATAGTACACGTTATACAAGCCATTCCAGATGTCCTGTGCGTCGGTCTCTTGAGATGTTAAAAACCAGACTAAAAAGTATAAACGAAATGACGATGACCGAGAAATTCGGAAAGTTTAAAAACAGAACTTCGCAGTGCCGGGCTCGAACCTGAACCTTCCCGTTTAAAACCAAGCTCTACACCACAGCACTAACGGGGCAACTGCGAAGACGACTTTTAGATAATATTTATTCATAGTATGCATGCGGAGCATGCTGAGCCAGTGACAGGCGACTGCCGTGAGAAATTTCTGACAGTAGTTCTCACGGGTTCTGGGATAATGAACACCACATCTGCAAAAAAGCGATATTCATAGATTACAAAACTTTTATATTCACGTGTCAAAGCCCAAGGTAACAACAAAAAAAGACATATGCGGGCATTTTTAAAATGATGTATGCCAGGTATAGCTAAAAAAAGTGTAACTGCGATAGACATGTACGTTCTGAAGAAAAAGTAATACTGACATACCACCAGTAACAAAACTATATCAGCAACATATGTCTAAATAGTGTCCTCAAATAAAGGATCACCAACATGTAGAATACGTGTTTAACATAGCCGAAATATAGCACGATTAGAGGACACCAGAAACATGTTGTTAACAACAAACATTTTTGGCAAAACTACATCATGTACTTCGGATGTGTTATAGATATATGCTGGTACATACACCTTCAGATCTTTTTGGGACGTCCCTGAGATATTAGTGGTTTGCTGGGTACTTATTTCTCCAAAATATTCAATGTCGTAGCTACAACACACAGGTGCAAAGCCAAAATAGAAACGAAACATACTCTTGTCTTGTTTGTATGGGCATCAGCAAATGCACTAATATATTCGTGTGACCATTTGCTATTGCGTTACACAAAAGAACCGCCCGCAGAAGGCGAAATGTGATTGCAAAAATATATTGTCACGAATGACACTACGGTCATTGGAATAGGCATGGTAAACTAGATTTCTTTGCTGGAAATTGGTGCGGAATCCGACAGAATTCCTGATGGCAACCACGCAACCAAAATACGTCTTGTTTTTTCTCTGGATATGATGGCAGCGTCATTACTCCTATCTCAGGAGGCATTGACTGGATGCCAATATTCACGTGAAGGCGACATGCTATGGAGGTACGGAACTTTGGGAATTAACATGTGTAGTAGCGCTTACGACGGACGACGTAGACCATTTCTGACATCGGCCTTCAGCGAGATGGCGGGTGGACCTTGTCAGCGATGACTTCGTAGGTAAATGGACCGGTGCAACGAAGCAAACTGTAGAGCCTAAAACAGCGCTTAATTGGCTTCTCGTTAATCCCACGACAGTATGCACGGGTCCACATCCAAACACTCTCACCCGGAGCAAATTGTATTCCATGCCAAAAAAGGTTGTAGCGACCAGCGTCGAAAGTATGCTGATTTGGGATTCTGATCCTTGTGAGGTGCCGTGCGTCCTCAGTGCACTGCGATATGGCTTCAATATCCGCGTGGGTAAGGGCACTCGGTAGGTGAGATGACCTGTCGTTCAGCATTCCAGTTACGTGCCCACAGTGCACAACAGAACATGGAGTGAATCCCTTCGTATTTTGAACCGCAGTTTTGTATGCGAACGTCGAGAAAGTAACTTGTTCGCCCCATGTTAGGCGTTCGACGTATATGTACTTGGCGATCACATCAGTAATAGCCCTGTTCAAGAGCCCTGTCGAACTATTACTTTAAGGATGGTACGGTGTTGTGCGGGAGCGGCTGGTATTACTTAGTCGGAGTATGACCTGCGTAAACTGGGACGTGAACGCAGAGCCTCGATCAGCGATGACCCCCTTGGCAACCCTATGCTGCATCGTAGCTCTGTAATCCAAGCCTCTAACAATGAAGCTCAGTGTGTGCGCCTTGCAGGCGCGGCCTCCTTGTTGCCCGCCATGCAAATATTTTGAAAATACATCGTTTATGTCGGCTGTCCCCCATGACGTTAAAATATCAACAACTGTAGCCAAACCACCAAGCACTCAGGAAATCCTGGAAGGAGCGTATATGAAAAGCGGCAATCTGTAATTCATAAGCTCCTGTGTTTGTGAAGGGGGTATGACCCAAGGCTACTGCTATGGAGGGGCCCAGGATAGGCGTAAAGTTCACGAGTCAGTGTGCTGCGCGCGAGCCAGTAGAGGCCACTTTTTTCCTGCTGCAATAAGCAGAAGATAGATAGTGATGGAAGCAAAAACACGAGACTAAAAACGTCAACATTACAAGTGGCACCGGGCTAACATTGCCATATAAGCCATAGAGGAAAAAAAATGACGTACGGTGTTTTGTCGACGTACCGTGCTGTCGACGTCACGACGCGTGCAGGGTCGACGGAGACGTCATGGCGCGGCTGCCTCGATGACAGGCTCAACTCCACGTCACATCCCAGTAGGGGACTACGTGCAGGCATTGTCGACCTTGAACAAGAGTCACGACCCAATAGTGAAGCCGCCGGTGCGAGCTGAAGGTTCCACCTACAGGGGAACATGGACCTGTGCTCTCTTGCCGATCACCTCACCAACTCCAATCACTGGGCAGCCCACGGGTTGTCGAGGTCAGCCGCGAAGCACTCTGTGGGTCAACAGGGGTTGCAATCGCGGTTTTCACCGGAGGACAACCACAGGGCAACACTCTTAGGCCCAGCGCGTCACAAATGTCAACTTATCGTAGGCCCTATAAATTCTCTGCACGCTCCACCTGCATGCTCGGTGTCCTCTTTTCCGTCGTTCGCCGGTGCCTCACCACAGCGATATAACAGCAACTTCATTAACGGGCTGGACGCAATCATACGGCGCCTACAAAAGGACGAGACAACAGACACACCTCCTTGAGAATTTTGGACGTCAGATGAAACAGAGGATACGCGCTGCCTATGAATGAGTAAAAAATGGGGAGTCCTAATTATGTGCAAATTGACAACGGGATTCCCAAGCAGCTTTTGTACGCCTATAGATTACCAGCTCACAAGTGACGGAGCTACCCTTTGTCGTTTACGTGATATTTGCTTTTATTAAACAACAGAGTCTCAGTAGAAACAAGAGTGAACGAAAATAGGATTCACATTTTAACTTTGGTTACACACTCATCCTAGTGGGGTCAAGCAAATTCCGAACGCAGTAGCTAGCAAATAATTGTTGTGTACAGAGTTCCCACCTTGGCATTGTGTGGCTGAAACACCCACACTTGCTTTATTGAGAGGTTGAATGACGGTGCAGACTTTTTAAACTGGGACTTCAACTCAGGCGTGCCCTGCTTCAACATTAGCTCCGTGGTTAACGTTTCTCTTCTCTCAATTACATATTGTTTGTGGAGGTGAGAAAAGCCCTAATGAGTTGAACATCCCAATACACAACCACTAAAAAACGGAAACCAAGGCAAGATTTGAAAGGATAGCCGGATGGCAAGCGTTTGTTTGGAAGACTAATTGATTGGAAATTTTGGAGGCATTGCTTTATGAAAGACGAGCTGTGGCAGAACTGGCGCGGTCGCAGCACAGAACGCCAACAGTCCCAATTGCTTGACCTGTTCTGGTTTTACGCCAGAAATTGCAATCCTCTGTGTCGGATAAATTTCCACAAACCCAGGTGAATACAAATATATAATGCAACAGAATCGTACGGTTTTTAGTGTGGCGAAGTTTGTCATGGCATTAGTGTTTGACTACCGATTCACAAATTCACCTTTGACTTACGGGGCCTCAACAAAGCACTGGCACAAATATATATGCTTGGTACCGAGAACCGGTATTCTCCGAATAATATAACAATATTTTAACACAACCGCTACCAATATGTCATGAGCCCAAATACTATATAAACTGCTACTAATTTGTATCAAATACTTGATTGATGGCCGCTAATATATGGTGAAGATATCTTGCTCGGTCTTTTTGGGACACTGAGATAGAGCGAGCTTTTTTCTATCGAGTGTGAACACCCAATTCTTATTGTTGTTTAGACATCAGAAATTCTGCTGCCTTCGTTATAACCATATTTTCTGTGCAACCTGTGCGACGTAGTACTATGAAAACCTGTAGCGTTGTCGGGAACGCTGATTAGATAAAACCTATCGTAAGGGCTCACACAGGCGTACAGGATGGTCCATTTGTTAAGTTAAATACCGCCTTGTAAACTGAACGCATGGGGGTGCCATTGTGTAAAAGATATTTATTCTGCTGTAGCTGTATGCTGACCAAGGGATGGTAAATGCACCCTGCATGAGTTGTCACCTCTTAAACATTTATTTATGCTGCCTTTGTAGACTGCGAATGAACGTAAAGGGTAATGTTTCGCCCATTCATGTAATATAGGGATAAAATACCTGCAGAAAGCGACTATTGTACTTAGCCCAGGAAGATATTGTTTATGAACCAGCCATCAGATGGGTCTATTTTCTCACAAAATGAGCTATCATTACAATTACATTTCGCTATACGCGCTGTCATGAAGATTATACACTACTGAATCAATAGCGTGAGGCACGCATTAGCCGCACGTTCAGAAAAAAGTAAGATACATCCGCCAATATTTGTTCTTGATCACTAATATTTTAGGCAAAAGTCTAGTGTTTTCTGCTATATAAAAATGTGTGAATGTCCCGATCCATTCGCAACTCTAAAATTACATCGCCGTTCCCCTGCACTTTAAAGCCGTTCAATGCGATTGTAAGCGTCGACAGCTTTCCCCTAGTGTTGAGGGTTTCCCAAGAAGCAGTTTGCTTGAAATACGTAGCTTTTTTTTTCTTTTTTTAAGACGTACAAAGGCCCCTCTTAGTGGATATCTTTTTTTGTAATGGTGACATACATAGAAATAAGGTTCACGGTTTTTCATTCGGTGTTCCATGTATGGTGTCCTACACAGTTGTAGATGGGGGTTCATAAACGAATTGCGGCCATTGCTGATGCTGCTAGTCTGCTTGCGAGTGTGCCCAAACTGATAACGCCCTGTTATCAAACATGTGCTACATGAACCCTTCGTGTTTGAATAATCAAATAGTGCTTTAACAATGATATTGCGGGCGCAGAAAGTGTGATCTCGCATAACCCTCCACGTGCCACGTTTTGTGGCATAAGACAGCTTTACCGTGACCAGTTAGCTTTGCAACTTAAGGCTTTTTACTGGAGCCAAGTTTTAAAGTTAATTACAATTGTAGCATACAATGTATTCCTACGCCCCCCACATCAAAGAAAACACAATTTTTGATGTTGTTACAGCCATGAAGGCTATACAGAACACGCAATAAATGCGGATCCCACGTATAAGGAGTGCAAATGTTTTATTCGCTAACATACAAAAAATTCTGTAGCACCTAATAATGCATATATACCGAGTGCACCATGAAGTAGTTATATTTTTATATTTGGATATTTCTGTGACGCGGCTCCTACATAAAAATAATTGTTTTTTTTTTCAGGAAGCAAATCTATCTGTACGTAATTTTGTTTATACTGTAGGCCCAATCATCGATGTTTTTTTTGTTTATTGAGACAAATTTGATTTCTACGCGGAATTCAAATGTTTCTTTATGAAGGTACAGCAAATTTTTGGAATCACACATTTTCGCAGTAGAAGTGTTGGTAGCAAATCTAAGCCATTATGGGGTGGCCTTTTCTTACAAATAGAATTTGACAGCGTGAGCGCTGGCTACCTTTATGCTAATTATTACGCACTCCAGACACCACGATACTTATTCTCATCACACACACTTGCGACATTTGAATTATCACCACGTCAATTTGCATTATGCACCCTGACGTAGTGCGCTAAGAACTAAGAAATCTTTTGTATTCACGCTGGTATGAAAAAATTCCCCCGCATTTCCCCGAGGGGGAGAATGTGAAAGTGCGAATGCACGGTTGTCGGCCCGCTTGCGGCGCTTGCGCTCGGCCCCCGCAGCCCACCGCCTCGCCGCCTTCTCTTCCATCGGGTTTGTAGTAATCACGTGTACACCACGCAGTTATCAAGCCGCTATAACGCCGCTGAGTCGCCAACGCACGCCGCTGACGACGTAGTTTGAATGCGTTAAAGATATAAGGCGCGTCACTAACGCTGATATCACGTCGCGTCCGTGGCTTGGTCGGTAGAGCGTCGCGCTGCAGCCGCAAAGTCCGCGGATCGAAACCTGGCGCCGGATGCTGTTTCTTTATAGAGGAGCACTGCGGACGCCGACGCCGCCGACGCCGGCGGTGGATGGTTTGGGGTCGCTTATAAAGTACATTCGCACTTAAAAGTGCTTGTCTTCGTGAAGAAGTAAGCCAGCGGAGGTAAACGTAATTTGCCCACTAAGTACCCCTAAAATCCAAGCTATTAATGATAACTCAGCCGTTCATCGCCTTGAGTCTTCACTGTGGCGCCCTGAGGTTTTACTGATCCATTTGGGTGGTGGCAACAGCCCATCAAAGGCAACGCCCAGTGTAATTCCGATAGTGGTACAACGTGTTAATATGGCGCGTATTCTACCCACATCTGTCGTCACTACCACGACAAATTACATCTTATTGAACATCTTCCCTTTGACTCTCCCCGGCCGTTGGCGAAGTAAATCCAAAGACATATCTTCACAAACGTGTAGCACAAATGTACCCTCACTGTTACTTATTACGTATTAATTCGAATATCTTCGCTGGCGAAGAAAACATGTTCGTGTTCAAAAAGCTGAAGCAACGGGTTTTGCAGGTTTCTCTTAAAGGACCAGACGAAACCGCTACATTGGTCATCGATACACTGAAGGCTGAGTAGCACGAGCAACCGCAAATGAACGAATAAGTGTATTCCAAAGTTTACGCCAAAACAGCAGAAAACAACACTTATAGGAGCATACGGGACGTAGGAGAGGCAGCCGTTTTAACAACTGATACACGCATTATCTGATCATTAATGCAAACTCGAAGGAATAATACGCAACGATGCGCCATAATCTCCGAAACGGCTACGTGAGACTGACAACGATGAACGAACCCCTTGAGCCGACTGGAAATGACAGATGGCTACTAATGCCCAATACGCAGATTGTTTTTACCAAATCTGGAATAATAAAATATAGGATGGCCGGAAGAAATGGCAAACAGAAGACCACCTGGTTACTCCAAATAGAAAATTACATACCTCTTCAACACATGTGGCACTGCATACCTTAAATCGTTTGATACTCCCGAACTGATCCCGTGACGTGGATAGGAAATCGAACGTCTTGCCTTCGAGAGCAGCATCACGAATGTGTAGCCTAAAGACCATACGACAAAGCTTTCTTCCACAAACGCGGTGGCACAAATACAATGCCTGAATGCCTGAGTTGGGAATGACAGCTGGCCGATTTTTCTACCCCAATATTGAAACCCCGAAGGAATAAAAGCTTTTTCGCACTCACCAACTTACGCCGGCGGTTTCCAGGAAGAACCACCGGAGAAATGAGTGCCCCAAAGCGGAGTTTAAGCGGAATGCCAGGAAGCTGGGATGGCACAATCTTCGTGGACATAACCATGTCATCAGTGCGACGACTATATGGGTAGTTGCTTTGGAGACTGCCGAGCGCTGCCAACACCGACGTTTTATTTATTTTCCCAACATGCCCGCAGCATGGCGGTTCAGTCAGTAAGCGGTACTGTTCCCTTGCTACCACACAATGGAGAGCTACCAGGCGGACAAGCAATGGTTTGGGCTATTAACGCACATGCCGACAGCCGAGAGGTAATGGGAATACTCAGCTGCACCCTACTCCTGTTCTCTCAATTTTGCCTCATTGACAACAATCCGGTATAGAGTTTCATAATGAAGCACATTATCATGCGGGTGATATGGTAGGCGGGCTCACTTGTGTCAGAAACGCCACCATCGACACGTGAACAAGGCTCGAACCGAGCGTCCCCTTCGACTCAATGCACCCAGTCTCCTAGTATAACACGATCTGGATGTTGTGGACAGCAGTGTAGCTACTGAAAAAGACAGCAACATTCTTTATTTTATGATTCCAGGCTTGTTGGCTTCCCTGCAAACAATATACCTTGTATAGCACAAAATAGGTGGGGGTGTAAGCAAAACCCTGTTCATTGTTACAACTGTGCCGAATGGGAGACTGAGGATTTGCTCTGGTTCTGAGGTACTATATTCTAACATCATGAATATGATCAACGCGTGAGGAATTATCATTGCACTAAGCATGAGTTCGGTATAAAATGAGAAACTGTGAGTAAATATATTGCTCCGGGTCATGCGTTTGGTTTGTGTACATGCGTGCTTTGTTATTTACATGCAGCGGAGCCTTGCAAGCCAACTGAGTGTACATACACGAAAAAAAAAGTCCCGAACTATATTAAATTTCATCTTGCCTGTGTGAAGTAACACAATGATTCCTGACTGTGTTTTTTTTACGCAGGGAAAGAACTATACCACAAAATTCGAAAACTTCTACACCTTGAAATTTACTCTCATAGTGAGAATCCTCAATCACCCATTGCGAAATGAACATGACAATTTTGCTCCTTCGACGCTTCCAGTCAACAATTTTTTGCAGAAGTGTGGCAATATCTACAAGTTAGAAATGTATCATGAATTCAATCAGCGCATATGACAAGGGACCCAAAAAAGAGTGCACAGAAAGGCGATGGGAAGCCAGCGCCGGTCCTGTGTCATCTACTATGCGTCGAATGTCGTGTGTGCTCGTTTCATGCGGCATTCATCAACCTTTTGTCTCTGGCTACTTTAACTTTCCTTTAGATTACCGCACCGGAAAACTGATCCGCAAAAGCCTACCATACGGTAAAATGACAGTGTAGACGATATTGAAAGTTTTTAAAATGGAACTCATTCTTGTCAACCAGAACCTTGTATTGACTTATAAATATCTGATATTATGACAAAAGAGTGCTCTCCAGAGAAAATAACGCGCAGGGGTACTTCACAAAGTTTGTTTTGCACAATGCCCCACAAAATATATTGTAGAAACCATGGAATGCCCAAAACGGCTTCGCCACCATAAATGTCACGTACATAATCCGAATATAAAGCTCCGCTTTTCAGCTCAACACTACAAAAAAGCGGTGTACCACGCTGGCTACAGAAATAATCAGTTATTTGACACCAAAACCATTTTTGTAGCGAAAGCTTCTGTACAGTACACCGAGCAGTCTTCGCGGGGTGACCAGTTTTGACCTTCAGAGCTTGATGACAAACCTCACTTGCATCGGTAGCGCCCGAGCCGGAGCATCAATCCGATGGCGGGGAGAGAGGCGGCAGTGGAGAGCAAGGTTATTCTGGGATGAAACTAGCGCGAACCTAAAAAAACGACAACGGAAGTTGAATACATGAACAGCCGCTTGTCTAAAATTTAAAGTATAATATAAAAAGGGTGAATATAATCACTTAACCAAAAACAACAAAAACAGTGCGCATGAACAAAACCCGTTTACTTTTGCCGCGGGGATACGGCAAATAGATTGGCACTAGCTAAAGTCAAGCCCCACGCAGTTATGAAATCTCCTTGTTATGAAAAAACACGCTCGCTCGGCCGACACAAATGTCTCCTCATTCTGATATGTGGAACACGTCAATAATTTGACGGTGCGTTCCTTCAATGGTTTTAAATAAAATGACCATGGCAGGAATATTAGGTAATTATCCGCGGTGCTTACTACAAAGTCAAGAGAGATGGGATGTTGGGCTGCCCTTTATTACAATTCATGCTCTCTCAAACGCACGTTGACACAACTTGCATTCCACTTCCTTTGTCTTTATGTTCGCAGTGGTTTTATTCAAGGATATATCTTTCCAACTACCCATCTTGCAACACTTTTAGTGATAGATAGGCGAGAAGGGGCTGTACATGAGGACTCGGTTTCAATTCGCTACCTCTTCGGGCACTATTTTGATGGAGGCGAAAGGCAAAAACGCCCTTGTCCGCAATGTTTTGGTGCCCGTAAAGATCCCCAGGTGAACAAAATTGATCTGTAGCCCACCACTATGGCGCGCCTCACCACGTGCGTTCCGTCTATGAGTTGGACACTACAATCAACCAACTAGTTGCTACCTGGTGGAGCGTCCAGCACGCAGCAGCGGCCCGATTGCGCGGAGAAATAGGCGACAGGGAAGAGATAGATGCTGAAGATGGGTGGATTTTTAAGGCACAATGCCAACAGTGGAAATAGCTACGTGTTTGGAGGTAAGTGTAAAACACTGAAATGGCTCAATAAGAACTCAATTTAAAACTAGGTTAGTGGGTGGTGTATAGGCCCGTGTTAATTATGAATGGTAGGAAATGAGGTTTAAAAACTTAACATCCGACAAATGCATAAAAACACTTTTACGGAAACCATAGCATCGTCACCCAAAAACGATATGTGGAATAGAATCTGTTGTCGGTAGAGTTGAGGAAAGTGTGTGTGTCGTGTTGATTCTAGTGCGTTTTAATCTATGAGGATGTGGATGACGGATAGGGCCTTGCCACACCTGCTGCACAGAGGTCTTTGTAATGCAGTGAGAAGGTGCGAGTTCATTGGATGTGTGTGCCTATCCGTATTCTAGCCCAGGCGACTTTTGTGTAGCTATCGCTTGTGCAGGTGGTGTATGATCCCAAGTGTGGTTTTACTATATTTACCTTTTCGGTTTGTTCACTCAAGTGTCTGCCATGTTTTGCGAAGGTGTCCGATGTGTGGTTTCACGTCGGTGTAGGATAATGTGGTAATGTCTGCGGTATTCAAGAGTGCAGCAACAGCAGCCATTTGATCCGCGACCTCGTTACCGGATTTGCCAGAATGATGAGGGACCCAGTAAAGTACCAGTTTAAATTTGTGAACGTATACAGACATAATGCCCTTGACGAAAAGATTGACAAAGTGTTTTTGAAAGACTTTGTTGACTACAATGGCCTCACAACACTTAAGGAATCTGTATATATAATGTATTGTGGGATGTGGCATTGAGGTATAGTATTAACAACAAGAAGTACACCATAACACTCCGCCGTAGAGATGCTAGTATTATTATATAGAGTTTTAGGGACAATAAGGCCGGGTCACATGCGCTGCGCAGGACAGAGAGGTTGCAGTTTTAGAGGCATCCGTATAAAATTCGGAACACTGATACTTCTGCTGCAAATGAAAGAACTGCCGCAGAATTGCACATCTGGGAGCTCGGTTTTTCTCTATATGGGTGAAACATGCGTCACATGATACAGGTAGGGAGATGCCATGGTGCTATAAAATCTCTTACATAAGTTAGGATGGTATCTTAACAGAATACAGCAAGGTCTGACGCTTTCTCTCTTACTCTGTAAGATAAGGGCGCCGAGAACTACGGTCGATTTAGCAGTTAAGTCATTAATGTATCATAAAAACTGATGTAAAAGAATGGTGAGGCATGGATGAAATTTTAAAAGCATAAAGAAGTTCTGTCTGTGCTCGTTGACGTTGTAGGTTCTATTTATTATACTCCACACACAGACTTTTAACCGGGATATTACGGAAGGTTCCACATGCCATGCGATGCCCCAGATTAAGCTCTGGGTCCGGCATTTTGAGGGTTGTTTTATTTGCGGACCCATAAACAACCCTTCCCTCGAGTTACTTAAGAAGGCAACGTCATAATCCCGAGGAGACATTTTCTCGGGGGGGGGGGGGGATTGCAAGGCATTCTTACCGCACAAGACAGAGTAGAACTATTGGCGTAAAAATATTACGCAGAAGACTAATGTAATGATCAATAACTTTTAGACAACACAGCGGTTTGAGATAGGTGGCGAGGCGGTGGAAGTGGTAAGGGAATATATATTCTCAGGGCAAGTTGTAACCCATGATCCCAACCATGAGGCCGAGATAATACGATGTATACAAATAGGGTGCATATAACGTTTCCAGATTGTGTTTAGAGTTTAAATGTGTCTCCTGAAGACACATCACCCTTGGTTTATTCGAATATAGTATCTCATAGACATCATCGAGATTTTTAGGCTTTAATTGTTTTATTGAATAACAATTGCTGTCCCCATTTTGTAGATTTAGGAGCTACTGGGGTCAGTGTGTATGCGTATTAGATGCAAAGCATCTCTAGCTCGGGGCTATGTCCGGCGTCCGTGCATTGTCCGCACCTCTCCACCTACGCTATATAAACAAATAGTTAGCGCCGCCCGGTTTCGATCCCACGGCTCTCTGGCCGCAACGGGACGTATGCGGCGCTCTTCCCCCTGCGCTATAAAACTTTTTTTTACTGCATTAAAATTTTAGAAACCTTCAAAAGACAAAACACGTAACACACAATATAAACAATAACAGACAGCAAAGGGAAATGACATCAGTGGAACAAAGATCAAAACTTAGACAAGCAAACGCACGCATCCAAAAGAGGCAGTAACTCTGGGATATCCCTCTGTGCAGCATAAACGCTCCGCACCAACGCCGCCTGTTCCTGATAAATGCACCTGGTCGGCCTAGGGGGTTGCACATGCCGCTCAGTCATGCGGCACTTCCACAAGCTCAACAATCCTAGGAGAACGAAAACGTCATACGACATCCGCTTACATTTCCAATGGCAGGAAGGGAATGGTGTACGGGGTGTTGTCAATGTCCTTTTTAGTGTAGCTGCGAAACGTCCCAGAAGAACACAGCGTCCCGGTACAACACAGAACAAAAATCAATTGTCTCTGGTTGATTACAAAGGTGACAATTGTCCCACCAAGGAATAGACATTCTTTTTTCGCGCAGCCATGTCCTAACTGGGAATGTGGAAGGGTGAAGCTTGAAGGAAAATGTTTCCGCATTTGGTGGGACACACATGCTCTTTACGCGTTTTAAAAAATTGCTTTTCTGGTGCCCTAAGCAAGGCTGGCGATAAACAGGCATCGGGAATACACTTTCAATAAGATTGTTCGTTATAGTTTTCCTTGACATGCTGAACAGATATTCCAAGGAAAACCGCGCTCTAAGATAGTTAAATTACTCCACGACCTCTTTGAGAAATCCCCATAGAGGCTTCGTATTGACTCCACCCGTACATACAAGCAAAAAAGGCGAATGAAAACTTAAGCACTGCTGAAGTACAGTTAGTAAAAGTGGGTGATCAAGCAATTTGTAAAAGGAAAAAAACGAGACTCAAGTTGGTGCACAAACAAATGCATCAGCCCAGCACCCCCTGCCTTTAAAGCAATACATAAGTTGTCCCTGCGCATAGGCTCTCATCAAGAACCTCACACAAATGTGAAAAAATCTCTATGTAGGGACTGAACTTTTGCTCGCCCACAGTGAAGCACTTGAAACACATAAAGGAGCTTTGGGCAAGGAAGTCGTTGCGCACTCTCGCACGTGCAAACACAGAGAGGTCTCGCCCATTCCATGCTTGCGATGCGCGCTTAACTTGCGTGCGAGCTTATGACCAATGGTGCCCTGTGGTCCGTACCTGATGTAACGGCACGCCGGAGTACTAAATTGGGGCGCTATCCCAAATAACACCAGCAAATCTGGATGGTTTCGTTCCCCATTGTCCGATCAAAAATCCCTTATATTTTTCCGCATTAACATCCGCTCCAGACACATCGCAAAACTGCTTATTCACTGTAAGGGCTTCTTTGACACTCTTTTTGTCAGCATAAAAATACGCTTTATCATATGCATAAGCAAGCACCTTAACTTCGCATAATTTTAAGCAAAAACATTTCACTCTTTGACTCTGCTGAATGCTGAGACAAAGAGGCTCGAGGTACAATGCAAACAGCAATGGTGAGAGGGGGCAGCCTTGTCTGACTGACGACTTGATCGCAATCGGCTTAGACTGAATGCGATTGACGATAAGCGGTGTACTGCACCGATCATAGCACAGCTTGATGCCCTTGTATAACACATCACCTAAATTGACTGCTGCCCAAAGTGCGAATATTAAATCATGAGAAACCCGATAAAACGCTTTTGGAAGGTCAAATTGTATTATGGCCACCTGATCTACCGAATCGGACAAGCACTTCAAGACAGAACGAGCGATATGAATATTGGTGTGAATATTCCTGCCCCGAATACCGCAAGTTTGGTGGGACCCCACTAAACTAGTGATTACAAATTGAAAGCGCTTAGATAAAATTTTTGCAAAAACTTTTGTAGTCAACGTTGCAGAGGGAGATTGCTGGGTAACCCCCTACGTACCTTAGTTTTTTTGCATCCGCAATTTTGGGGATTAGCACCGTGTGTCCTGAATAAAAGGTTGACGGCAAGGTATTATGTTCATAGGCAGCCGTAAATACATCTAAGAGAACTGGAGCAAGGATAACAGAGAACGTTTGATAAAACTCCCCACCAAGGCAATCTGTAAGGGCTTCGGCGTCTACTAGGGGACGATCCAAGCACGAAAGGACTGGCAGCCCGCTCACCGCACTTGTGCATTTCAGGAATCCCGGCTCCTACTGTTGTCCCCGGTTGCTTGGCTTTCAACGTGTGCCTGCCAGGACTGGCCCTCTCCGTGCCCTCTCAACCACGATTGGAAGCTGGACGCCACTGCGCCGACTCCGCAAAGTCGTCGCTGATGCACCGCAGTCGAAGCACATAAATTGTGCCTCGCACCGAGCCATGCACCACTACTCGGGGACGATCCAGGCACGAAAGGACTGGCAGCCCGCTCACCGCACTTGCGCATTTCAGGAATCCCGGCTCCTACTTTTGTCCCCGGTTGCTTGGCTTTCAACGTGTGCCTGCCAGGACTGGCCCTCTCCCGTGCCCTCTCAACCACGATTGGAAGCTGGACGCCACTGCGCCGACTCCGCAAAAGTCGTCGCTGATGCACCCGCAGTCGAAGCACATAAATTGTGGCCTCGCACCGAGCCATGCACCACTACTCGGGGACGATCCAGGCACGAAGGACTGGCAGCCCGCTCACCGCACTTGTGCATTTTCAGGAATCCCGGCTCCTACTGTTGTCCCCCCGGTTGCTTGGCTTTCAACGTGTGCCTGCCAGGACTGGCCCTCTCCGTGCCCTCTCAACCACGATTGGAAGCTGACGCCACTGTCGCCGACTCCGCAAAGTTCGTCGCTGATGCACCGCAGTCGAAGCACATAAATTGTGCCTCGCACCGAGCCATGCACCATTACTCGGGGACGATCCAGGCACGAAAGGACTGGCAGCCCCGCTCACCGCACTTGTGCATTTCAGGAATCCCGGCCTCCTACTGTTGTCCCCGGTTGCTTGGCTTTCACAGTGTGCCTGCAGGACTGGCCCTCTCCGTGCCCTCTCACCACGATTGGAAGCTGGACGCCACTGTACCGACTCCGCAAAGTCGTCGCTGACGCACCGCAGTCGAAGCACATAAATTGTGCCTCGCACCGAGCCATGCACCACTACTAGGGGACGATCAGGCACGAAAGGACTGGCAGCCCGCTCACCGCACTTGTGCATTTCAGGTGTGTAAATAGTATCTTGTTTTAAAATTTTCCGTAGCTAGTGCCTGGATCGTCCCGTGCAATGTCTGATGATTCAAAGAGTACCGATGTTGAGAAAAAAGAGGCCAGTGAAAAATGTTTCGACAAGTTTCCCACCACAGTGAAGGAGCTTGGAAGCCTACTCGTTATGATAAACGGCAAAATGGAGGAAATGAACTCTAGCATCGGTCAGGAACTGTCAACGTTAAAGGAATCTGTCGGGCGCATGAGTGACTGCTTTGATTCTTTCAAGAAATCGCTTGAAGAAGCTCAAAGGCAGTTAAATGAAGTAAATGCCGAACAATGCCACCTGAACAGCGAAAACTGTGCCTTGAAAACAGAACTGATGACTGCCAGGGCTGAACTGACTGAACTGAAACAGTACAACCGCCGATCTAATCTAGAGCTAAAGGGAGTGCCGAAAACAGCTGGAAAAACAGAAAGCGATATAGTTCTTACTCTAGCCGAGAAGGTTAACGCTTGGATAACAGCGGCTGACATTGATGTTGCGCACTGGGTCCCGAAGAAGGACAAAAACCAGGCGAACATTATCGTAAAGTTTCTGTAATGTTCTGCCCGAGATAAGCTACTCACCTCTTCGAAAAGGCGCGCCTCACTTCTTCAGACTTGGGACTGAGCGGCACTACGCCGATTTACGTTAATGAGCATCTTTGCCCTGAGTACAAGCAATTACTTGGCAAATCTGTTGCTGCAAAAAAGCAGCACAATTGGCGCTACGCTTGGGTGAGCAACGGTCACATTCTTATGAAGAAGTCTGAACATTCTGAGACGATTAGAATAAGCACTGAGGCCGATCTTGCCCAAGTAGCGTAAGCCTTTGTGGCTTCCCCCCCCCAGACCCGGCCTCTTTTTCTTTCTTCTTTTTTTTTCTTTTTTTCTTTTTTTTTTCTTTTTCTCATCCTTGTTTCATATGCTGAACATCAGCGTTGTTAATGATTTTTGCAGACTAAACCAGCCGCGATCAGTATTGCACTGTAATACCCGGAGCATTGCGAAAAATGTTGACACTCTGTGCGCTTTCTTAGCGCAGCACAGCTTTTAGTACGATGTTATCGCTGTAACAGAAACCTGGTTGATGCCTTCAGAGTGCTACAACATACCCTAACTACATATTTGTATCCCGACCTAGAATTTCCAGTGACCGAGGTGGTGGCGTTGGTTTGTATATCAGGAGCTCCGTAACTTTTGAACCATGTCATTTGCTGAATTCCTCTGTGCGCTCTGACGGTGAAATTTTGTTTGTCGAGCTAGACGACACACTTTTAGGAGTCGTGTAGAGGGCACCTCAGACTGACCGCAACCTTTTCTTCGACGACTTAGAAACGGTGTTTGCTCTGCTCACGGAGAACAATAAACGAGCCGTTATATTGGGCGATACATACATCGATATTTTAGGCAGTTCCATTCAAGAATACACAGACCTCCTCGTATTCGTATGGTTTTCGTAATTGTATTTCAACGCCAACCCGAATACGGAAACAAGTGCCACGTGCATTGATCATATCTTGTGTAACTTTGTTCCGGCCTGTTTTTTGTCTGGTGTATACGATACCGCTGTTGCTGATCACCTGGGTGTTGCCCTTCTGTGCCGTTTAAAGAATGCGCACCTAGAATTTAGAACTAACGCTGAATATGTCACTGGAACTAATTTTACTAAAGCGGCAAAGCTATTGTCCCAGTACAGTTTTAGTGAATTTGTGCACATGACCAATACTGAACATAGCCGTCTGCTGACCGAACAATTCAAGCCGTACTTAAAGAGTGCCGTGAAATCATCCGTAAAAAAATATTATACGCATCCAATCTGCCCTTGGATGACTGAGGCGGTTCTAGAAGCGATAAGAATTCGTGACCACTGGCATCAAAAAATTGAAACAAAACAGGGGAAATGCTTACTATTCTTTTCAGTATAAGAAGCATAGAAATAAAGCTGTGGCCATGATGCGAAAACAGAAAAAGCTGTTTTACTGTACTCGAATTAATCAATCAGCAGGAAACAGGCAACAACTTTGGGCAACCATAAATTCTATCATTCGACCCATGCATTCCCAAGAGAATGCCTACCTGTTCTAGACTGCTCAGCTGATTTCCAAGCCTAACGGAAATGTTTAAAGAACCACTTCTGCGCTGTCGGCATGAACTTGATAGCCAATATGCGTGATACTGAATGCCTTTACCTGCCTTCGTTGCACGAGTTATCTTTCGCTTTCTGGGACATAACATGCGCAGAAGTTAAATGAACTGCCCAACTGCTTGACTCGATACCATTCCGGTATCTATTCTTAAAAACAACATTAACACTTTGGCCCCCACTTTGGTCTCGCTTTTCAATAAGGCACATAATGAGATAAAACGCGCTAACAAGACGAGGACGAAGAGAGAATACACAAGCACAAGCGCGAACTTTCAACAGAATGTATTTCGGAAAGAACACCTTTTATACACTTGCTCTCACCACAGGGAAGTATCGCGCATGCGCACGTTTACACATCTCGTAAAAAACAAATTTCTTTTTCGGACAATGATACAGAAGGCGTGCTTACGCAGTTTGTTTTTAAGCGATCTATCATATCTGCTTCTATGATTTCGCGAGTTATTTTTTCTCTGTTTTTCCTGATTACAACACATTTTTGAAAATCCGCTTCACACCCCCCTTCCCACTCGCACGTGCTGGCAGTGGTGCGCCAGCCATCCGCTACTCCCATTCCTCACATTTGCGCAGTGTTCACGAAGCCTATCGTTCAAGCAGCGCCCCGTCTGCCCTATGTACCGTTTTCCACATGAAAGGAGTATTTCATAGACAACATTTCCCACGCATTCGACATATTTTGTATCGTGCTTTTTGGCACATTGGAGGGGGGGGGGGTTTCTAGAAGGATTGCTGGCTTTACACAGTTTGGTCAATTTGTCCGGCGCAGAAAACACAACTTTGATATTGGCTCGCCCGCCAATTTCTTTAGATTGTGGGAGACACCGTGCAAAATACAGTATAACGGCGAATTTTGGGCGGCTGTTTGTTGCTGTGATTGGTTCCTCCCGCGTTGCGGCCCTTATCTTTTTTAGGAGGGACTCAGCAACCGAAATCTGCACGTGGACTGGATAACCAGACTGTGACAGTCTTTGCGACTGTTGGCTAAGGCTTTTAGTCATGGTATGGGCACATGATTTTTTGATTGTATTTGTGAAACACATGCTCGCAATACCTCTTTTCATCAATTTTTATGCGCTGAATGGTAAGGTAGGAGGGGCTTATTGCTCCGCGGCTGATAAGTCAAGCCCCTCAAGTCAAGCTGGGGACCCTAATAACTACGGTAATTACAGACCAATTTCTGTTCTAAGTTCCATTAATACTTTATTTGAGAAGCTAACAGCCAAGCGAGTACGGCAGTTCCTTAATAAAAATGGCATAATTTCACCGCATCAGCATGGGTTTCAAGATACTAAGTCTACGACATCGGCAATAATTTGTGTTTCTGATTTAATTAATGAGGGCCTTAACAACGGTGAATATCCAGTCGTTATTTTTTTGGACATCAAAAAAGCATTTGATACCGTTGACCACGACATTTTACTAAGCAAGCTACAACGATATGGCTTTAGGGGTGTGGCTCTCGAGTTCTTTAAACGTTACCTCAGCAGTCGCCAACAAGCTGTAAATATCGACCAACATACCTCTAGCTTAAAACAAATAAACATGGGAGTACCCAAGGGGTCAGTATTGGGTCCCTTACTATTTGCACTGTACATAAACGACCTGCCTGATTGTCTACAGAGTGCCCAGGCTGTTGTGTACGCCGATGACACTGCACTATTAGTAAGATCGAAATCGTTGTTGGATGTCAAGTGCATTGTCAACAACGAAATAGAAAATGTTCACAAATGGTTTGTTTCTAATAAACTTACACTGAACACCTCTAAAACTAAATATATTTTGTTGAGGTCCCCATATAAAGCCCACATTACTATACCAATCACAGTACGCATACGTGACACCGAGATTGGTCGCGTTGAGACGATCTCCTACTTGGGTGTGATTCTCGACGAACCTTTTCATTGGAGGCCACACATAGACAATCTTAGAAAAAACTGTCTTATGCGTGTTTCATTCTTGCCAAAAGTCGACGCCATTTCGATTTTCAAACAATGTGCACTGTATATTTTTCTATATTTCACTCACACTTGTCATACTGCATTGAAGCATGAGGATTCACTTACAGCATGTATATTGCACCAATTGTGCTCCTCCGAAAAAGAGCGTTGCGGATAATTAATTTCGTAGTACGTTGCTCACCGTCAAAACCATTGTTTATTCACAGTCAAATAATGCCGGTGATATTGCTGCGTGATTACCGGTCAGTCATTTAATTGCACAACATCATTCATAACAACTTGCCTTTACCAGCGACAAGGCTTAGAAAATCTAACATAAGTAGTCGTTCTGCCTCCCAAGGCAAATATTTAATACCACCTATACACAATGTATAAGGCCAGCGGCGATTGCAGTATGCTGGTGTGAAGATTTGGAAAGAGCTCCCTTGTACAGTCATCCTGTGCTTACATCAACGTGCTCATGTCACGACGTATTTGAAGGCCTATTTTTATCTTCCTTGTCCTAAAATCACACTCCTGTTTTTGTTACGGCAAGCTGGTCATTGTTATGTATTGCAATACTCTTGTAATATTCCCTGTATTTCCTGGTTTTTTTTTTCTCTGTGAATATTTTTATCAAGTGTTTTGTTGTATCGTACGTCTGTAACTCGTAATTTCTAATATTTTTGGTTTACTTTATTTTGTGTGCTGTGCTGTTCGCAAGCGGTCTTTTCTTTTTACCTTTTTCTTGAATTGTTGTACGCGTGTTGGTACTCCCCTATGTCAATTTCTATGTTTTGAATGGGTCCATTACTAGCCTGAGGCTAAGGACCCAGCCACTGCTGTTTGTATTTTGTAAATGTGAAAACTGCACAATAAACTTCAACTTCAACTTCTGGCCCCGGAGTCGTATTATCCTTAAGCACGGACATGGCATCCTTAACTTCCTCTAGTGTAATAGGACCTGACGCCATCATGCACTCATCCTCTGTAAGCCTGGGAAGTACGTCACGGAGGGAATGCAACTTTAAATACCGAGTATTACCACTGGACCCCGCAAATAACGTGCTGTATTGTGTGTGGAAAGCACTGCCTATTTGATTAGCTTCAGTATACCTAACACCCTTAGAATAAATTTCAATTATCTTCTTTGCAAGTGCGAATTGCCGTTCATCACTAAGACACCGGCGAGAAGGATAACAATCAAAAAACCTTTCAGTTCTGGACCGAATTAGGGCACCATGAAACTTTTCAATTACATATTTTCGCAATTGTCGTTTAACAATCCCAATGTCTTCCAAAGTTTATCCCGCATTGACTTCTTCCAGTTCTCTGAAGCGCCAACAATGTACGGGAAAGTTCACGTACATCAAAGCGTTTTAAAAATGATAGCCGAGCTGACTCCTGTAAGGTGTTATTCCTAATTTTCTGTTTAAGAGATCCCATTTCTGATAACGAGTTATTCTGGGAGTTGCTAAAAGATGGTGTAAGCAATCATATATTTTTTTGCAAAAAAATTACGTCGGCCAGTAGAGACGTATCAAGTTTCCACCGATCCCATTGAGTCGGCTTGTGGAGTGGTCTTGACCTACTTAAGTAGATTGAGACCATACAGTGGTCAGTAAAAATATTGGACGTACACTATAGTCCATAAAACCATAAACTTTTTTCTGCTGATATATATACTTTGTCAAGGCGGGCATTTGAACTGCACTGAAAATGAGTAAAGCACTCTGCACTTCCTTTTATCTGACCGACATTACGGGCACTAAATCGGTCAGTGTGGCTGCACTGTGGGCATAGCGCGCAGCTGGCCTAGAACAATCATGCTCACTGCACACACAGTGGAAATCGCCCATAAAGAGAATCTTTCGTTATGTTAGAAGAACTGCCCCAGCGACAAGAAAAAGGTATCACATTCTCGACTATTAACTGGTGCATAGAGCCAAATGATACGCCCGTCAACACCCATAAGGACAAGGTCACAGCAAATCAAACGTCCTGAAGGATCTACAGTGCAGGAGAGACAAGAAAACCCTACTTGCTTGCTTATGAAGAGGAAACATCCGCCAGACAAGCTTGGACAATGAGTGAGGCATACACTGTAACGTTATAAAAAGGGCTTTAATCCGGCTGCCGTGTCCTCATCACTGCAAAGCTTTGTCTCCCGAATAGCGGCGATGCCTAAGTCCATCCGTTCAAAGAGACGTAAGAGCTGATACTGTCTTCTCCTGTTCCTGAGTCCTCTCACATTAAGTGTGGCAGCGTGAAATACCGTGACACTTGCCATCCCGTTCTAGCAGCTTACGGAATTCCTCCTCCAGCCGATCCACCCTTGCGGCTGGCCTTGGACGTTTGAGGCTTAACTTGCTTCTTGGAGCCGGCCAGCGGCACGCCTCCACTAACCCCTGTGTCCGTGTCAGCATGGTGCAAAACTGTGGACGCCTGCTTTTTGCCAGCACTGGAAGGTTTGTTTTCGCTGTCAGCTGGAGCTGGTCTCTTCATCGGTCCACTGCTGGCACCCGAAACATCCTAAGGCAGTACCGAGGCATCCACCAACGATGGTTATGAAACATCGCCTGCGTCAACATCAACAGAAGACATGTCGCTGCGATCGCTATCGCTTGCCGGAAGGGGTACTACAGTGTGGTCAACCACCGCGTCATTTGGAGGCAGTAGATGCGTGTCCATTTGCTCTTCCTGCTGCTGGTCGCATAACGTTGCCTTAGACTGGCTGTGATGGGAGCCCCCATCCTGCTCACGATCTGGGGACACTGCAGGTGGACACATAACCTTGTTTTCTCCTGCTGAAGGAGCCGTCATGTTTTGCGTCACCATCGACTGGCTAATCTCCCCTATCGCATCAACAACATCCGTGACGTCAATTACACGGGCGGAGAGGTCCTCATCGGGCGATGGTTCATGACCTTGGAGGAGCTTGTCAGCGTATGTCATGACGCATCTCTCAGCGGTGTCACCATATCGCCAACACTCACTGCACCAGGTTGTTAAGCACTGTCTCTACACATGTCCAATCCTGCTGCAACGGAGACATAGAGGTGGCCGAACAGGAATCAGAACAAGGCATTGGCTTCCATAAATGTCAATCATATGCGACACTCCTGTGGCAGAGCCCCTTCCTTAAGTATAAGGGACACTTCCCGAGCACAAGTTTTTATGTGGTCCATAGGTGGACACCGTCACATTTCGTGGACGACCAATTGAGTAGTCTCAAATGGCTCAAGAGCTTCTGTAATTCGACGGTTCTCCATTTCTCCATGTGACGCGGCACCCAAAGTAACTTCATTTTAATGTTCCTTGTGTCCGGGTCAAACACCATACACTTGAGTCTCTTGATGGTGATGTGCTCAAGTTGAAATAGCTTGTGCTTCAGGAGGCTCGAGCCGCAAGTAAGCATCCACACGTGACTCATTTGGTTATTGACCAATGCACACTACGTCTGCGAAGGTTTATCACGCGAGCCAGGTCATCCCTAAAGCGGGGAGCACTGTATGGACGGCCTTTCAAGTCCGCAAATAGGAAAACGGTGTTTCTGACACCATTACCTGTTGGGAGACGGGGAAGAATGATCTTGTAGTTATCCATGTCAGTTCCGGACGAAATAAAACCTCGGCACAAGGCCGATTCGCTGTTCCCAGCAGAGAGCATAGAAAAATACAGCCGTTCGGAATGGCGTAACTTTCTTCTTCCTCCCTGCTGCTACAAAACCGAGACAGGAGCAAGTGCTACAAATGCGCCTTATGTCCTTGACTTATACAAACTACGTCAAGAAGCTACTGATACAACGAAGGCAAGCGAAGCTAAACGTCAACGGAGACGACGAACTGAAGACTTTAGAGGAGGATGTTTGCGTCTCTTGTTCGGGGGGATGTCCGGCGTCCGTGCGCCGTACGCAGCGCCTCTGATGATGAATGTGGCAGGCTGCCCATAGGGACTTGCCAGCCTAAAAATCCATCACGAGATAGGCTCGCGTTCAACCACCGTCGTCATCTTCCTGCAGGGGAAACGCTGACGACGAAAAAGGAGAAGACAAAGATGCGAAGAGGAGGGCGTGACGTTGCTCTCGTCCCGTCCGCAGCGCTGCTGATGATGATATTGGCAGGATTCCCCCAGGGATTGCCCAACCAAAGAATCCATCACAAGATAGCTTCGCGTTCAACCACCGTCATCATCTTTCCGTCAATGCTGCGAAGATGAGGCCGTGTACGTTGCTCTAAGCCGGTGCACCAACATCAACAACCTTTACCTCACCAACGCTGACGGAAACTACCTATTCTACCACAGAGACAACATCAATGAGACCATGATTGACGTGTTTCGGCGTCTCGAGCAGCACCGCCTACTCACCGTAACATAACCGTACTTGCGTGCCTTTGCGACGGGCGTGGACCCGGACGTAAAATTCCCTCTTGCCCCTTTTGCGCAAGTAAACACCATACCACTCAACATAACTGCAACACGCCATCTGCGCGATAAGCCCGCGTGGGCGACTCCTCTCTCATTTCCTCCACTCTACTCCTTCTGCTCTATATAATAAACCCGGTTAGCGCGCCGCTTCCTCAGTTGCTGCTTCGGTTGATACACGCTGCACCGTCCGATGAGCTGAATCGACGCCAACAATTCTGCTTTCCATCATGGTCTAATTTGTGTAATTTATTCCTGTCTTTCAGGGCTTGTAGTTTTAAAGGGCGCATTTGGGCTTTTATGTTGCCTTGGAAGTCGAAGGCGGCTCCCTGCGGTGCGGTGAGGCCAAGAAGGGCCCCTTGTTCACCTCGTCGTCAGATGTTCTCGGGGTGCCCGACGTACCCGGTCCCTGGACTTGGCCCCATTCGGGGTGCCTATCGTTTGAGCCGCAACCACCGCGGGCGTCGGGGGCGCGAGAAGTGGCAAGGGCGGTGCGGTGGCGGCGGTAGCCGATGCGGGGCCCCCACTATCCATACCCTCGGCAACGTCCGACGTACTGCAAGACGTGGAGGCAGTTGCGGGAGTGGTATCGGTCTCGACAGAGACAGTTGGCACAAAAACCACTGCTGCCCAAACATGATGCGTGGTCACTCATTGGGCTGCCTGATGCAACCCAGTAGGGTGCGTGGGCGGCACCAGGTCAGACTCGCTTAACTGGGTCCCTTTGCATACCTGACACCGCTCCGCCCCCAGGCGAGCTTTGTTTGCCAAACCTCCTCAGTGGGCAAGGGAAGAACCTCTTTAGCGCCTCTGGGGAGGTGAGGTTTTCAGTGACCTCATTTATGATCTTCTCCTGCTTAAAGGTCTTGCATTTTCGAGAATAGACGGAGTGGGGTCCCTGGCAGTTGGCGGTGGTGAGGGTTTGTCATGACTGACGGGTGCTCATGCTGGACGCACTTTGCACACGTCAAACAACCATGGCAGGTGTTGGTTCCGTGCCCCAACCGCTGGTTCTTAAAGCAGCGCCGGGGGTTTGGAATGTAGGACCGGACACTACAAGTTACAAATCTTGCATTTACGTACTCTGGAAGTGTGTACCGGTCGAAAGGAAGGATAATGTGCGTTTTTGAGACTACATTGTCATCCCTCCTCATAGTTAAGTGCCTCGCACCTGTCACGGCCTGAATTATCAGGACCGACAAAAGGTTCGCATCTGTCTCATTAATGAAGTCTACTTAAGAAATGACAACTTCAGAACTGTTCAGACTCCAGTAGAGTGTGACCCTTAGTTCAAGATTGGGTATGCGAGTTTGTGCAAGGAGGATCCCAGCTATTAGGTGGTTGTGTAATTAAACCAGGATATCTCCTGTGCTTTGTTTTTTGGCAGTATATGAGTCACCAATGATGCCCTCAAAACCTTTTTGATACCAGAACACGAACTGCGATGCAAGAGGCTTTTCTTGTTCAGTGGATAGCAACACCAAAAAGGCGCTAGTTGTGGCAATTTGGAAAACATGGTTTGGAGTGGTGGAAAGCAACCTTCGGCATGGCCCCTTTTAAGGGGCCGATCAAGTTGGGGGGGGGGGGGGGGGGGGGTAGGCGGTTCAATTTACCACAGGAATGGAAATTTAGGGAAGGAATTAGGAGCCGGGGGTACTTTCTTCGTCAGTCTTAGCATAATAGCTGAAGAGGTCCCAGAGCTCCTTGCCTGGTAAACAGGCTGGAAGCCCATCCGCCTGAGCTTGACCTGGGGTCCGACGACCAGAGTTTGTGGTGTCTACCATGTACCTTAAAACACCTGGCCACGGTAGATAACAGCGTGAGTATGGGGGCTAGGGTCCGCTGTGTCTCCAATACGTTCACCAAGATTACTCAAGCTGCCCCGTGCGGAGAGGGAAGAGATAGTCGGTGAGGGAATGACGTGCTCTGGACCCATGTCACCACCTGGACGAGGACAGCGAGGAGGCCACCACAGCAGCCACAAGCTTGTGGAAGAAAGCAAGACAAGGCATCCACGCGTGGCGCAGAGCCAAATGCGATTGCGAGCCTTTGTTAAATCGCACAGCGGCGTGGTTTAAACAACGCCGTTGTGCGAAAACAGATGCTGCATAAGCAGTGAATTCTTTGCAAAGACGTCTGTATATTACTGCGAAACCACACCGCGACAGCGGGCCTAGTCAGGGCTGTGAAGCATTCGCTAACAACTAGGGTTGACCAAAAATAAACCACAGCAATTTTTAATTATTCATTCAGGCTGTCACGTCCCATCAGGGGCGGGGGGATGCTGAAAGAGTATTCACATGCCCTTATCCATATTTATGCTCGTGGCCTATAGTGAGCAGGAGCAGGTAACACAAACCTGCTTATATAGCTGCGTTTCTAGGCCACACAAATTCACTCCTAATTCAGCATTAGAATATCTTCATAAGGATTGGCAAATGCTTTGAATAAATGCAATCTGATAAGTATTGTATGTGCTTCTATAGTCCACCTAAATTTGCAATGTAGAGTCAGCAGCAATTTTATTTGCCACTCGCGAATGATATGCTGTTTCTGCGTGACGTCTTCACCACAGAAACCTCCAAAGAGCTATTGGTATCTGCGTCATCCCACAGCAGGACATGCAGGAAAGTACTCTTCGCAACCAGCAAGGCGATTGCCTTAAGGACAGCTTGATATTTAAATAAAGGAACCATACAATTAGCCGTAAAGGCGTGGGAACAGAAAAATGCATTGAAAGTAAAAAATGCTGTAACAAATTCACAGGTGTGGACTGAAACCAAACCAGCATTTGCTTGGCGCTACAAACAATAAATTTTATTTTCACCTTGTGTTCATCTTTATTAAACGTACCGGCGTTTTCTCACCACTGCTTTCTATTGCGTACATTGTTGTTACTTAACAACACAGTTTCACACAGCCAAAGTTCAGAAAAGTAAAGGATATAGGGACACTCGTCCCGGCACTTTTGTAATGTTTTGTTAAGTGATTACGGGCACTTGAGGTGCCGCTTTGTGGAAGGGCGTTTTGGTTTGTTTCGTTTTTTGATAGGTATTAAGGTGCCTCTTACCTATCCTGCTCCCAGCATATTCTTTGAGTGCGATGCCGCCACTGTCTATTTTTTTTCTCCTTTCCATAAACTGCACCCCTTACTTTTGCTCCCACACTGCACTTCATCGTCTTGCGGCTATTATTATACATCGTTTAACCTCCCCCTCTCTCGCTTTACCCTCCCCTTTCTGGCCCATGGTGGCGGCGAACGAACCCCGTCGAAGCATGTAAAAGTTTGCTTCAAGAAAATTATTTAGACGTCATTGCGGCCTGTGTGAAACGTAGTATCATGCCATCGTCACCGATATAGATATCTTTGCCTCACTTCTTGTGTTAGTTAAATAATACTACCTTTTTTCCTACTCTCGGCGGCGAAGTTATACGCCGCAAGTTACCGTTGCTTATGCCAGAAAACGTAACTGTTTCCCCATTTACATATCTTCCGTGTTATTGCAAAATTGCTCCACTAACGTTTCGTACGTGCTACCTCTGCATTTGATTAAAGCCGCCCTATATGTTAGACGTTTAGAGCAAAACAGACCATTAAACGAAGGGCGAAGACAGAAAAAAAGACTTGAGGTTTACTAAAGCTAAGCACTTCCTGTTGTCGTCCGCATTATTCGTTCGACTATGTATTGGTGTTATATATTTACAATGTACAATAAAATACCATTTACCGGGAAGTCCGGAGTACTTCAAAGAAATCAGTTTTTTTCGGGGCAATATTTTGAAACGGGAACGCGCGTTTTGCAAAAGTGGTCTGTGAATGAATATTCGAAAATAGCACCGATTATGTACTAGGGCAAATACAAGGAAAAAGCGGCTACAGGAACAAATGCCGAGTTTGGTATTTGGGTAATTCCAACCTTAACCCAAAACATTCATTTTGGGTTAAGGTTGTGCCACCATCCGATGTCCCACCCTCGGCGGCATCCGATTGTGGCACATCGGATGCCGCCGATAGTGATCTCTTTAACAATAAGATTTGAAGTCCTCCGCACCTGGTCTTGGTAGGATCGAATAAAATGGCTTAGATCAGATTGTAGGCAGTGTTAACTCTGAACTTCTGTCCCTACACTATTAATACGTCCGTGCCCGTAAGACAAAAATTTAAGCAGCCGGACGACACGACTTGGTTTACAGACATTCTGGTTGCCTCTCATTGGGCGAAAAATTAAAAACCTAGACAGGACCCCGCAGTTCTTGATTCAGGCGAGGAGCTCATTCGTCAGGCTAATGAAACATGCAGTAAAGGGGCCCGTATTTGTGTAAATAAAACCCAATTGAAGTATCCAAACCTCATTAAAAATGATAAGGCCACAGTAAGTAATCACAAATCTCCTCCACTTCCGTTTTGGAAATTATAACGCTTGAGCTTCTCTCGAAAGGGGAAATGAATTCACCTCATTCAAAGGCTAGCACAGGCGCCAGGCATGGCAGGACACCGCAGTTCTTCAACAAGACATCATGCGCATACATCATGACTCAGTAATTGCCGCCAGAGAAGACGAGTGCAAGCGACGAGGCTGCCAAGACAACGAGGAACATTTGTAGTCCTGACCCACCAGAGTGTTAGCTGGTTAGAGTAGTGCACTGGGCATCCACTTGTTTCGCACGGCGGAGTGGCATTTATTCATGTTTTGCTTACTTGAATACGGGTTTACGTGCCCAAGGCGCACTGGAAAACAGCACAATGTAGTAGGACGTCGGACAAAAACAAATACGTATCAAGAAAGCAGATATAACTTAGAACGAAAAAGCGTACATTCTACGTGTGTTGCGCTGCATTGTACGGGCTATAAAAAACAGCGAAAAAATTTATTTTATGCTTGTGCAATAGCACTTGTTTGCTCGAAGCCGCTGTTACCCTGTTTTGACTTCTATCGCAGTCCGCACTATCGCCCCTAAAAAGGTCTGACGCTTCTCATCCGGCTTTTTAAATATATTGACTAATTTATTTAGGTATGTTATGTTTAATTTTATGTATTAAGTATATTGTTAACGTTACGTATTGGCGAACACTGGAGCGTCATGACTGGAACGCATTTGATGTATACTCGCAATAAACCTTACGTTGTCCGTTTGACAGCAACATGCTTACAGACTGCGTAACTATCGGCAACAGGCACAAGCATAATATACAAAACGAAATCTGCACGTTTGCGGCTTTTGGTCTTTGCCCGCCTTAAATTCAGACGATTTATTTACACCCCAAAGTTACTTCTGTTCATTGACGTACTTAAAACCAAAGAATACGAAAAGAACAAGCGTTACTGATACGCCAGAGTCCAACGTCAGAAAAATTTTCGCTTGTTTCCGCTGCCTTATCTTACCAGCATTTCAACTGGCCATGCAGACGAAACACGCCTCGGTCATTCGAGAGACTTCCTAGTGAGTATCATACTCGGATCACTTTTAGGAATAGAATTAGAAAAAAGATAAATTGTGAGTTACTTACCAGATCATTGCTTGCCCGGGAACATGTGATGTCATTTGCACACTCATAGCCTTAAATTGGCTGAAGAATACAAAAGCAAAAGCAAGTTAGCAAAGGCGTATAAGATTGTAGAACCAGCTATTTTCGTTGATGTCTAATGCATACTCTTTTTATAGCAGGAAGAATCACGCGGTAAAGAATAAAAATTTCAACGCACACGTAACATAGAAGTAGCACTGCGTACTGCTGTTGCTTCTGCACGCACGACGAATGTTTCAGCTGCCCAAGAGAGCGCTGCTTTGAGGTTGTCGCCTATGACACCTGGCCCACTGGCGTAAGCGAGAGTGTTTTTTGTGACCCTGTTTGTTGAGGAAACCCCATGTTTCATCAAACGAATACTAACTACAGTAACAAAAAAGGCAGGCGGAAATACGGTGTTGAGGACAGCAAAGCCGCCGAGCTACGCGTTGCGGTATGGTGGCGTCATATAGGAGTACTGGCGGTAGACAAGGCTCCACCAAGTGCTGCAGAATAAACATACCACTTGAATCTCGCTTGAAGAGCCTACCATGTAACTTCATTGGAGACATCACACAACCAGCGATTTCACGAGATAATTCGATTTTTAGTTAGTATTGATTTGTTTCAGTAAATCAAGCATAGTATGAAGCAGGAACAGACCTTTCGAATAAACAACCTTGTATTTTGTCGGTATCGCCCTATTATTGCTATTATTTCCCTTGCAATAACAGAGAGAGGGGCAGTTTAATTCGCTACCCCCAAAAATTACGAATTTTTCAAGCAATTTCCACATTTTATCTTGTTTGCTTCTATACAAACCACGTTTTTCTTATTGACTTTGATGTAAGTGAACTACAGCAAAACGTCTCTCACTGGACTTTCATCCAGGACGACAATCCCATGTTTTTGGGATTTCGTCTTTATGGCCATGCTCGGTTTTCGTTAAATTCGCTAAAGTTAAATTCGTTTAAAGTTTTCGTTAAATTCGCACTTTGTTGTAACTATATAAACATATTTTAGCAATGTGGTTACGGCTTGAAAAGAGGAGGAGTATACCTTTGCTCAGAAGACCGTACAACACAGGGCTCCGGAGGTGCAGTGGTCTGCACATTGTCGGAAAACTCAAAGAGAAATGATGGTGTTTTGGTATAGCACATTTTCTCATCTCTATACACTCTTGTACAACGAGACGCTGAGCCTCAGTAAGTAATACGAGAACGCAATCAAATTTTTTTGATTGACGTGGCTCAGTGCTTCGTGTGAATGCAGATGGTTCCGTTCCAATAACTTGTTTGGTTGCGGAAAAAAACATTTTGTTAGCTCAAATTCTTGTGATCTTCTGAAGGAACTGTTTTGATTTCTTTACGAAAAAGGTAATCTGATTCTGGCAGTTTTATTCTGCATACATTGTTGCTTTGCATGACTGCGTGAAGCGATTTGGAAAGGTAAGCACTAAGCACATTTTGGGCGCGTAAGCATGGCCTTGATGGCGCCTCATCCATCTGAGAGGAACGACCAAGGCGCACTCCGCCCGGAAATTTTGCTATGGGGCAGGTGTTCCTCCACCTAGGCACACGCGAATGTTATTGATGAATGTAATGGGATACGGAATATCATGAACGGTTTTTGGTTTTCCAGAAGTCTTCAGCACGTCTCCGTAATTGGCTTTCAGAACATTTGAAGAGGCTGACTGGACAGTGTCTAAGCCCAGTCAAGCGCCTTGTGACAAATAGACGGATTTTCTTGCTGGCAACATTTAGCTTAGACGTATTGATTGTGCCTCCGTCCTTGACAAAAAAAGATAAGCCGTTTATTTTGCAGAGCTTTATTACATATTACAAATTACCAGGTGGCCACCGGGTCCAGAGTGATGACCGGTTCTACCCGTCTCATAGCTGCAGAAGTGTTGCGGAAGTTGCAGCAATATAGCAAAGTTTAAGCACTATTGCATGAACCATGTACGTGTTTGTTTATTTATTGTTTCTTTCTAATGCCCGGCCGCGCCCGGCTCTGTTACCTGTGTCCCATGCGAAGCTCGTGTTCCATTCTTTATTTTTATGCCGCACGGGCTATCTCATTCAGATAAGCAGAGTGTTTCGCCCTTTCGCCGCCAGCCCAGAATAATGTTCTGTGATCTACAATGGTCTGGATGTGATTCGACGGTTCCAGAAACTCTCGAGCCGAAAGATAAAAGCCTGCACAGCAGACGCCGCGGTATTCGATTCTGCGACGCTCGCCGGCGCAAGTCACTTTGTTGACCGCTGCTTCGCCGCCTCTGTATTCTTTTGATTTGTTAGGGGAGCACAAGTTCGCTCCAAAACACTTGGTTCTCCTTCAAGACAACTGCGTCGTCCTTGTCTTCGTGACATATACAAGACAGTAGATAAATAGGTCCCCAACACATGCAGGGCAATTTCTGTTCTTCCCCTATTTTTGAAAGGCCTAAAAAATAATTATTTCAAATCTGGAGCCATTCTTTTGTCAACATAAAATTCTATCATCCTGCCAACACGGTTTCCGCAAGAAATTCTTTTGGGAATACGCGCTGCTTATGCAAGAACATGTATATAATAATATAACAACATTGGGTGCTTTTCATTGATTCAAGCAATGCTTTCAATTCTGTTATTTGTGGAATCTTTCTTGAAATATATATCGCTATGGCGCGCGTGGTGTGCCACACCTTTTACTAAAGTCTTACTTTACTGGTCGAGTGTAATTAGGTATTATGACTGGCTATCCCTATTACTTCAAAATAAACCATGTGGAGTTTCGGAGGGTAGTGTCCTTGGCCTTTCTAATTCAATGTACATGTTAAAGACAGTGCATGTTTCGATGAAAAAACCGAATTTGTTTTGTACGCCAATGGTAGCTATCTGTGCATTAGTAGGGATAATATGTTCAACATTTCCTTTCGCTACATTTCTGTTCTGTCTAAATTGCTCGATTGGTCTAAAAAGCTAGTTTGAAAATTACTATCACGAAATGAAATATTACTTTATTCGCTCGAAAGAACAAACATATACCTAATCAAAATGAATTACTCCTGGGTTTATCACGTGTCGATATTTGAAAAGAGCACAAAATCTTGGGAGGAGTGTTCTCGAAGCGCATATCTCGCAAAACACATAAAGAATTGTCGAGCAAAAAGTGTTCATCTACTGTTTGTGTTTTCTGTTGTAACATTTTCCTAATGAGTGGTAAACTCTAAATGTATACCGCCCTATTTGATATCACTTGAATGTTTGCACTTTAGTTCAGAACACGACCATTAGCAGAGCATTATAGCACTCCTTCTTAGAAAAAGGCGGCATACGATTTAATAGTCCCTGTATTTATCCCTTAAAGGTGTTAATTCAGAATCACGAAATAATGAATATACAGAATCTTTTTACGTACCGACCCTTGTATCAGCTTTATTTTTCGAGCACTGCGCTACATAATTTTATTGGCATTGTGTGGTCGGTCTTTGCGAACGAAACAGGTCGAACGCGTGAACCAGATAAACATAATGTTCCTCGGTGTCCCACTGTATCATTTTTAAATGGCTTGGTCATAATATACCTGTGATACGTAGCCGATTACGCCCACATATAGCTGAAAGCGGCAGTCGCAATCACAACGAATTGCATTCTATGATGTTTACGACAAATAATAGTTATGCATGTATCAAAAATATATTTTATGTTCTTCTAAGCAATGGCATTTATTGTGCTATGGGATTGACACTTTGCAAATTGGTGTTTCCACGTGATTGATTACAAGAGTGAAAGATTGCTCAGTGTATTGTAACACTGCTTCTGTACAATTTTTGTTTTCAACAAACTAAGCTGTGCAAGGTATTGTTTAGGACCAAAGATGTCGCAGCTGTACCGGGACCTCGCCCTTCTGGCAGCCTCTGCGCTTTTTTTCAGACTGACCATAAACATTGTCGACGCCGTATCACTGCTAAAAATAAACCTTTATTAGATCCAAAGCATCTCTTGCTCGGGGCTATGTCCGGCGTCCGTTCGTTGTCCGCACCTCTCCCCCTACACTATAAAAAAATTACAACATCCCCAAAGGGAACTATGTCGTGATGCAAAGCAGAATTGTTGGTGTTCATTCAGTTCATCGGACGGAGCAGCGTGTATCAACCGAAGCAGCAACTGAGGGAGCGGCCCGCGTGTAGATACAGAGAAATGTAGAGACAGCGAAGAGACCGACACCAGCGTTACCTGATCGAACACCTCCTGGTTCTCGCCTTTTTTATTGCGTGCTCACGCTCATACCCCGCTACCCACGCTCTTCGTCCTCTTCTCTGGTTGAGCTGCAAGGCGAGTGGCGCTTCCCCCAAAGCTTTCCCACGGGATATTCAACATCCTCCTCTAAAGTTCTCAGTTCGTCGTTTTCGTTGACGTTCAGGTTCGCGTGCCTTCGTTGTATGAGTAGCTTCTTGACGTAGTTTGAATGGGTCAAGAATATAAGGCGCGTTCGTAACACTTGCTCCTGTCTCGGTTTTTTAGCGCAGTGGGAAGAGCGCCGCGTACCTCTCGTTGCGGCCAGATGGTCGTGGGAGCGAAACCGGGCGCCGCTAACTATTTCTTTCATATGCGAAGCATCTCTTGCTCGGGGCTATGTCCGGCGTCCGTCGTTGTCCACAACTCTCCCCTTACACTATAAAAAAGAAATAGTTAGCGGTGCCGGTTTTGATTCCACGACCCTCTCGCCGCAACGGGAAGTACGCGGCGTATTTCTCACTGCAGCTACAAAGCCGAGACAGGAGCAAGTGCTCTGAACGCGCCTTATGTCCTTGACTCCTTCAAACTACGTCAAGGAGGGTACTGTTACAACGAAGGCACACAAAGCTGAACGTCAACGGAGACGAAGAACCGAAAACTTTAGAGGAGTATATTGAATTTTCCGTGGGAAAGCTGTGGCGGGAAGCGCCACTCGCCTTGCCGCTCAACCACAGAAGAGGACGAAGAGGGTGGGAAGCGGGGCTAGAGCGTGAGCACACAATAAAGGAGGAGGAGGAGGTAGCCTTTATTGTGGGATGAAGACTCTACGTCAAGTGGGGAAGGGGAAATAGAAGGGGGGGTTGTAACTTGGGACATCTTAAATGCGTACAGTTCGACCCAAAACAGGTGGGCTCCTTAAGAATGCTGAAGAGGCCGCGTGGGGTGAGGAGAGCAGGCTCACGACTCTAGACTGCTCGCGCTAGACCGCTTTTTAGGGAAAAGTGTGCAATTAAAGCCAGCATGGAGGGTTCCAGTGTACGAGGGTCGATGTAAAGAGAGGCTGTATTTGGAGGAGGCTTGAAGGTTCTGTAGCGCACGAACTTCGGGCAGTGCCAAATGAGGTGCTGGAGATTGGCGGGAGGGGGGGAGGCGCAGAAGGGACATCGAGGCGGTAGAGACGGGGTGTACCATTTCCGGAAGGTCTCGGGGGTAAGGCTAGCATTTGCAAAATATTTGTTTATGAAAATTTTGGCTGATCTTGGGAGCGGGGCAGGGCGGATAAAAAGCCGGTTGGAGTCAGGGCCTTGAGGCGGTCTTTTTTTTCCTTTTTGTAACGTAGAAGCTGTATCGCTGGTGGTAATATCCCAGTAGGTATAGGAGCCAAGTCGGGTAGCAGTGGTGGACTTGAGGTTATACATTTCGTGCAGCCGAGTGGGCTGCCTGGTTCCCCGGTGATGACCCCTCATGTCCAGGTGACCAGTCGATGCGAACATGAATGCCGCTACATTTCAGGATGGAGATCTGATGAATGATTTTGTTGGCGATGGTATTGGTCGACGTAGGACATTTTAGAGTCTGTAGGGCTTCGAAAGAGTCTGTCAGGATGCGTATCTGGGAAGGCACGGAGGAGTCAAAGTCAAACATGAGGTAGTCTATGGCTTGAACAATAGCATGGAGTTCCGCTTCGAGGATGGTCGCACATGGAATATTAAGGGATCGTTTGCCTTGGATGGAAGGGAGGTCAGGAGAAGCCCATGCGGTGCCAACTAGCGGAGGAGAAATGCTCGCGTCGGTGTAAATGTCGATTTCGTTGGGGAGTTTACGGTTTCGGAGAGCGTTGATGCGGGCAGCGCGGAAGGGGCGGGCGTTGCGCGGGATGGGATGGGTGGCCGTAGAGTCTGTGACAGAAGGGCGGCTCCACGGAGCGAGAGGCGATGGGATGTCGGGGGGTTCAGGCGGCTTGAGATTATCTCAGGCGATGATAGAGACACCTTGATGAGTTAATGTGCGCTTATGAAGGGATTGATTCACTTGCTCTTTAATTATATTTTCCAGTGGGGTAAGAGCAACTGCCGCTTGCAAGTTCTCCAGACGAGTATGTTTTGTTAGTCCGCTGATGGTGCGAAGGGTGGCTCGGTGCAGCTGTTGAAGCGTTCTCATGGCCGTTTTGTTGAGGTCGTAGGTTTGGGCTGCCGTAAGTTATGGTAGCAATTGCGACGGTGTGGGCTAAAGTTTGGGTTGCCTTCTGGCTTGCTCCACCAAATTTGTTCGAAAGGCGATGTATGGAATGTTGAATTGTTTTCCATTTAGCTTTCATTCAGCTGCTGTAACCATATTGACGGGCTGTTTTTGTGTCCGATTGGGATTCCGAGTAGTCGTATGGGTTGAAAACTAGCTGTTATAGGAGTACCGGCGAGAAGAAGAGTTCGAAGGTTATAGTTGTGGAGGGGGTTTGTGGCCAAATACAGGTAAGAATTCGGTTTTTTTCGGGGGCTAATTCCAAACCAAGAGAGGCCAAGGAGCATTCAAGGCTATTTGCGGCGGCTTGGAGTTCGGTTTGCATGTCTTCGTAGCATGAAAAGTCGGCTGATTCAGTCCAATGGTTACATCGTCGCCATATATTGTGAATCGTGCAGCAGAGTCACGTTCGAGATTTCGAGCGACCCTCACCATGGCGAGATTAAATAGTATCGGGGAAAGTATGGATCCTTAGGTACCCCGCGGTCAAGGTAGTACGTGCGAGGAGTCCAGCCTGGGTGATATCCTTGAAGTCGTATTGGCCGAGCGTTCAAAAAATTGCGGATCCAGATTTGTGCCCGGGTTGCTTGGGTAGGCGTGCGCCAGTTCCTCTAGTATGGCAGATTGATTAACGCGATCAAAAGCCTTGCGTAGGTCAACTGCTAGGATCAAGTCGGGAGGATAGTGGTTTGTGATGGGAGCGATTGATCACTCGACCGTAATAGCCAAAGGCTATCGTGGGTGCTCAGGTTTAGGGCGGAAGCCAGTCGGTGCAGGGTGAAAGTATGGTTTGACATATTCGAGGTAATGGGTGATACGGTTATTGATTAGCCTTTCTATGAATTTGCAGAAAACAGGAGTAAGAGAGATGGGTCGGAGGTTGGTGAGGTCAGTTGGGCTGGTTACCAGTCTTCTTGGGTTTGGGATAGGGAAGATGAGAGTGAGCTTAAGATGCTCAGTAACTTGACCATTTTCCCAGCAGCGGTTAACATGGCCAAGTAAGGCCACAAGGGCAGGTTTTTGCAAGTTTCCGGAGGTGTTTCCAGGTCACACAGTCATGTCCAGGGGCACGATTTGGGTTTACCTTGGTGAATGGCCCGTGTAAAGTTCATTGAAGGTGAAGGGAAGGTCGAGGTCGTCCTTTTGGCGATGAAATGGGTATGTGTGGAAGAGGAGGAGGAGGATGGAGTTGGGCGTGGGGGAAAAAGCCATAATGATATCATGTTCAACGCTGACTGGGTCTTTTGTGAGCGTGAGGGTAGCAAATAGTGGAAAGTCGCTGTTTTTTCTTAGGTCCAAGACTTTGGTGAATTTGGTGAATTTGGTGAAGAGAGCCCGAAGGCCTTTTCCATGACCGAGTGTGGCACAGAGATCATTCCAGTGCTTATTGGATAGGCAACGTTGGTATGACGTGATGAGTTTGTACTGGCGGCGGATGCGGACGAGGATTGTTATGATGTTTTGCCGGTAGAGCGGTACAGTTGTGTGAGATAGTGCACTTTTTTCCAGAGGTTTTTGTAGCGTGGGCATCGAGAGCTTGTGTGTCGGAAGAGCACTCGATTTCTTCGGTGGCTGCTTGGGTAGAAGTTCGAATAAGATTCGCAAAATCATCGAAGGAGGCAGGGGGGTCTTTTTGGTCGATATATTCGCGGAAGCTGTCCCAGTCTAGTCGTGATAGTGTTTGCTTGGTGCGCGTCTTGTTGCCACGAAACGTTATTAGGAGGGGTAAGTGATCACTGCCCCAGGTTGTAGAGTAGGGGGACCAACTTTTGATGAGATTGGGTGTTGCCCAAGTGAGGTCCGGTGTGGTGTCTTCCTGAGCTTCATGAGGCCAATTCTTGTCTTTTGAAAAGGTTCATTGATAAGAATGAAATTGTGGAGATCCATGGTGTCGGCGAGAGAGCTTCCTCGAGCAGATGGGCGGCTGTAACCCCATTGTGGGTGAGGGGTGTTGAAGTCACCACAAATGAGTATTGGAATATTTGGGTGACGGGTGACGAGAGCCGGGATCCAGGCAAACTCGGAGGAACGTGAGGAACTGTCGATAGGTTTGTAGTAGGCTGAGACGAGACCACCCAGCAGTTCATCGACCACCAATGGAACAGCGCCCCATAGTGACCCAACTGCGGCATGTGAGGACGTCTATATGCAAGACGACGTGCAACACCCGCCGAGTGTTCCCAGCTCTGTTGATGCACCCCTGAACTACCCAGAAACACACTCTCAACTCGGACCTCTCAATGACCGTGCTTCGTGGACTCGGCCAACCTCTTCCACCAGCAGAACAGTGAACAAAACTGATCGGGTGAGTAGGCCACGCTCTCTGCTCGTGCTCAGACCGCTCGCTAAAATCAGCGTCAATGAGATTCCCAAACATACCCTGGCCCATCTAATTGGCACAACTGCACCAAACCCTTACCTTGCCGAACTAGCTTCCCACTGGTACGACACACTCGGCAACTGCATTTACATCACAGTGTACGACGATTCCCACACGCAACATCTCTTATCAGCCACTCAGCTACATTTCCTCCACAGTGGATCCTCAGTCACAATTCCAATTGAAATCAAGCTGTCCCCGTATCGGCCCAATACGTCCAGAGGTGTTATTGAAGTTGAGCCCAATGAAACAAATGAAGAAATTCTGAAATGGATCTGCTGCGAACAAGCCAAAATCATAGCATGCCACCGCCTTGGCCACTCCAACAGAGCAGTCTTAACGTTCGTCTCTCCCAATCTCCCAAAAGTGGTAAAATACTATATGGCCATCATCAAAGTGTCGCCATACCAACCGCGTCGAATAGTATGTTATAACTGCCATAACATCGGGCATATGTCTCGACATTGTCCTTCTCCAACCGTTTGTCGCAACTGTGGAAAAATGCATCCCGACACAACAGACTGTGGACCCACCATCTACTGCGTCGTTTGCGATGAGTTGGGCCACATTGCACTGAACCCTACCTGCCCTGGAAGAGTTCCCACGCCACCCAACAAACCCCCTGCCAAGGACCGTGCCAATGGCATCTCTTGGGCGGATCTCGTGCAGCAAAAAAATATTTCATTCCCTCGTCTTCCTACTATGCAAACCATTACAAACGAGCCCAAAAGTAATTCTCAATCGAAAGACTCTGACAACAATATGGCACATATTCTTGCTCAACTGAATGCCCTTCGTGCGGAAAATCAGCAACTCAAGGCCGAAATCATGGAACTTAAACGAGCCCAACAACCCAGACTCCCACCCACCTCTGAACCACCCCCCTGTCAACCGCCCTCCTCCCAGCCGTCCACAACCCCGACACCTTCATCGACAAGGCGCACTCGAAGCCCTGGTACTAAACGCACTCCTACCTCCAAATCCAGACTGGAACCCCAACTTACTCAAGTACTGCAAACCATACGTACTGACATACATCAAGAACGACTCGCTCGACAGGAAGATTGCAAAAACACGCATTCCTATATCGACACGCAGGTGAACCAAATACGAACACTTCTACAACAAGTCATTACACGCCTTCCACCCATTGACCCAACCAAAGAGCCCCCGAGAAAGATCCCACCCCCACGTCCGCAGATTGTTTCATGACTGCCCCAGTAACGGCACTACAGTGGAACTGCCGCAGCTTTCAGCACCAGCGCACTACTTTACTGATGAAGGTTAAACGTCCCAACCTTCCTTTATTCTCTTCCAAGAAACACACGGAACTTCGAGTATCCCCGGTTATGTTGCACATACGAACCCATCTATCACGCAATTGACGCGCGGTAGGCCCAAAGTAAAATCAACTCTTACTCCAGGATATGCCGCCGTTCTTGTACAGTCCCACTTCGCTACCTCTCTCGTCATCCTCCCCGAATTCTCATCCTGTAATCACGAAGTCATTGCAGTTTTAACACGCCTCCCTTCTGGCCGCAAAATTATTCTCGCAATAAAGAAAGGCGAGAACCAGGAGGTGTTCGATCAGATGACACCGGTGTCGGTCTCTTCGCTTTTCTCCTCATTTCTCTACATTTCTCTTTCTCTACATGCGCGCCGCTCCCTCAGTTGCTGCTCCGGTAGAGACACTCTGCGCCGTCCGATGAGCTGAATGGACGCAAACAATTCTTCTTTGCATCACCACAGAGTTCAATTTGGGGTGATGGTGTAATTTTTTATGCGACTGTCAAGCTTATGTTCTCAAGATATATTTGTATGTAATAAGGCGATATATGCTGTTCCGTTTTAACCTCACAAAGTCTAGTCAAATCATATTTCATTTGAGCCTTTGAGTATTTCAATAGATGATAATTGTACAATAAATGTTAAACAAGTACTTCCTCATTTAGTATAGCCCTTAGTCCATCAAGATTTTCTTGCCGAACATTACTAGGTTTTTTCTTCCTCTTCTGTTTTCTAAGTCGGTTGGCTTATTTTTTTAATCTGTATTGTGCGCTGCATGTTCTTGATGTGCGCTCCAAGTTCCACTTGTTTCGCTGCTATACTTTCCAAAATCGCGAGTTTGGACTTCATGGCGTCTAGTCGCTACTCCATAATTTATGGCCATGAAAAGTTTTCTTAGCAACCCTTCAGTATTGAATCCAGATCTGCATTCGATACAACCACAAAGCAGTAGCATCGGGAACAAAACGTTTGGCGCCGATGTATGCAGTGGAACCAGTGGTAGGGTACGTCAGCTGGACAAGAAATTAATTAGACGCTTTGACCGAAGAGTGCGTGCTACTAACCTGCGTGAAAAACCACAACTGCAGCATCGTGGCTCTGACGGATAAACACCTGACATGCGTACTGAAAGTATCCCGAGGAAGGTGGCTATTTAATTTCTCGGGTGGAACAAGCGTTGAGGGCGGTGGTCTTCGGTGAAGCCTCGCATACGCATAAAAGTGAAGCTGCGGACCCATGAAGCTGCATTCACGTGAAGCTGCCGTGAAGCAGCGGACTGCTTGCGCAGCCTTCACTTGGCAAGAAAGGGGGGAGAACAAAAGCCATGCTTATGGTCGTGTCATGAATGGCACCGGACATCACTGTCGCGGATAGAAGGATCTGCGTGAAAAACCAGAGCGGGGTTGTGATGGCTCTGACGGATAGCCCGCTGATGTGCCCACCGACAAAAAGAACTCAGAGAAACAGTGAGAGAGACATTTTGAGAAACAACTTAGCTTTTGTCAGTTCAGATGTATTTTTCAAGGCTGGCGCTATTGTATGTGTCTTGGATTGTTCAATGGTATTGTGCTATGATCGCGTAGGTTGTTAGCACACGACGCAAATTGAATAAGTTTTATGTTAGAGGTGAGGATCAGTTCAGGGATATTTATTCCTCTAGTTGCTTTGTTGCCAGGCTGAGTAGAATACCAGAGGACGAATTCCGAAATCTCTAGTCTGCGGAGGGCGGGTCGTGTAATTTGTCCGGTGCATATAAAAAAAACTTGAAACATGCTCAAAGTATAAAGTTTGCTTCTGTGAAGTAGGTCACCTCTTTATAAAATAACGGTCGCAGTTGACTGCCTGGTAGCAAGCAATCAAAAGTTTTGCGCCTATCGGTGGAAATATTCTGATAAAACGAATTGTGCTATCACAGCTGGTAGTAAGGAGATTAGCTTATGGGATTCATTTATCTAATACAAATCGCTAACATACCTCGGACCAGTCGTGTCAACGCCGATACCTAGTAAACACCGTAGTGCACAACATCTTCCTTCAATACCGGCAACAACACCTACCTGCTACTGCTGAACCCTCAAGGCAACGAGCGAGTTTTTTCCACCTTCACCTGTCCTGTTTATGTCTATCTCTGTGTCATCGTGCTCTTGTCAGAGCTGCAGCATTGGCGGATCCAAGATGACGGGCAGGGGCCACTGCGTCACCATTTCTCAAAATTTTACAGCCAAGCACCAACCATTTCTTTGTGCTTCAATTGGCAAATGCGTTCATACAAGGTGTATTGCCTTACCTGACGAGAATCAAGCACTTCAATTTATTAGAAAGATCCTTTTTACTCCTATATCTCTGTTGAAGAGCAACACCACCGGCCAAGCCCGATGGCACAATCGTCCCGCTTGCAGATGCAGTAGCGTGCGCCTCGACTCACCTCGCATGGTACGCGACAAGGCTGTCTTTCCCTACCCGGCGGTATTTGAAGCAACTTGCACTATGAATTACTTTTTCTTATTGCGGTAGAGGGCATTTCGTCCCTAACCTACGAGGTCAGCCAACTGCAAGAGCAGAACTGCTGTCTTCGATGGCAAACGACCATGGCATTGGAAGTACAGGGCCGTAATTGCCCGTCTCCAAAGGGAGTTGCGCGCTTTGCTCCCTCATATAGGGCAAGGTGGGTACAATAGAAGCACTCCACAGCACAAGATGCACGTGCTATAAAAAGCTCGCACAGCGCAGTCATGGCCTCCTCACCCACCGACCAGACATTGTCATGGAGTTGCTTTGACTGCGCTCCCACGTGGACCCCTACCGCCTCCCGGATTGAACCACATGGCGCTCAATGAATCTTTCATCGCGGCGAAAGAACACAATCAGTTACTCACTGTTCCTCGCCAGCCATCCAAGAAAGCCATAATTTTTCCCCGTCTGACTTCGGATACCTCAGTATCTGGCGTGGTGAAAATCGCCATAGGCGCATGCGAACAACCTCCAAAACTCGTAAGGAAATTGTTACAAATCTATTAAAGAAATTTGTGATGTATCCGGTGACAACACTTTCATGGCTGCATGCAAAAATGAAAGTGTTTGCCTGTAGTTAACACCAACCAGCCGAGCGCTACCTCATTCCACAATACTGTCAGAAATGCGTGTTGGAACTGATAAACAGGTGGTCAGTTTCGAGCGGGCGGTTAGTCAGCCAATTTGAAGATATTCTCAGAGAAGACGGAGCGCTGAAGCCCCCTTACATAAATATTGTATGTATATTTCTTTTACATGCATAACACATGATGTCTACACACAAAACGTAAACAATCCTTTGATAATGGTATTGTTTTATAATATGACGTGTACTGCAGTACCAAAACATAATTGTCACACCACATTCTCCGGCAGATGATATTCCCGACGATCTCGCTGTTTTCTGCCACGAACAACATTACCAATACACCGGTCAAAATTCCGGTGGAAGAGTATGCGCAATGCGATTGTGCAGTGAGGCGTTTCTTCATGGAGACTAAAATTAGGAATGAATGACTTTGTGTGGAAGAATCGTGCTAAACGTAGAAAATGGTGCCTCTTGGCGTGAATAATCATCATTCACTCTAAATATTTTTTTTCATCATCTCTCACAAACAAGAGACACTGGAAAGTACAATACCGTTTTATTGGGCGATTTCTACGTACCCGGGCATTTGTGAATCAAGAGAAAATGTTGGAAATTCTTCCAAAGCAGCTGACTTGTTTCACTTCTAATTCGTCTAATTAAATTTGCCCACGAGACCTTCGAGACATCTGAAGCCAATCGATGTCCCACCGAGGCCTTTCCAAGAGATCAGAATTGGTCTTCTGGGCCTGTTTCCTACATCCCACACGAAAAAAGTGGACAGTCGTAGTGACCCAGTACATAATCCTCTATGCAGAGACAACCGGCCATCCTACGGCAATTGCTGAAGAGGTCGCAAATTATTTTATTAAACTGTTTGGGCTGCCAAACTGAGCCCCTGGGATCCCAGTCAAGGACTGTGGAACTGCGTTTATTTAGGAGCTCATGCGGGGTGTCCTACATTACATCAAGATGGGATAATTGAAATACAATGCTCATCGCCGTACGACAAAAGAACTACCCAAGCGCTTACACAAGACATTGCCCGATATGCCCGTCTATACATAGAATCTCATCGACAGTGTAATTAGTTTCTGGCTCGGCAATATCTGAAGGTAGCCCACAAAAATAACAAAAAGGAAGCTTCATTTATAGACAGCGTTTAATGACACCAGCTAAATCAATTCGTATCTCTTATACGACAAAGGAGACTTGCTTCTACGCGTGCAGGACGTCGTGAACCTGCAGTGTCAGCAGAACCGCTCACTACGAAAACAGAAATCCGGAAAGAAAATAGCTAAAACCGGCATCCCACAAACAGAACGCTTATAAGAAGCGTATAAAAATAAAGGCATAAAGGTATAAAAGACCACTACTATTTCCCAGAGTGATTTGAGGGGAGAATTTGCGAGTTGGGTTAAGTTGCCTAGCAACAAAGAAGTTGTACACAAATGCGATAATTTTTCCACCGGCTGTCAATGTATCCGCAGTCCACCTACGATTCCCGGAAGAAAAATCTTCACGCAGAAATAGGGTGTGTGTAGTGCCTTGTGCGTTGCTCCTTTCTTCAGATATCTTTTTCCGGGCCATTTCGACCGGTGGCCGACTGTATATTAGGGCCCGGATATACATCAGCGTGTACAATTTCTTCATCATTTCTGAATGTTGTTCTGAGCTGTGCGTATAATTTTAGACATGACGTATTATCTATGCTGGTACTTTTGGCAGATTTCCTGAATCTGCTTCAGATGAGGCAGGGAATTTTATTACGTAAAGCCACAAAGTTCTTGGCGTCAATTTCAGGTTGTAAGATTACCGGATTCGTCAAGGGTACGGCTTACGCAGCGAGAAGCCGCTGTTTCCATTTAAATCGTCTTACACAAAACAAGTTAAATGCTCAGTAGCGACGATGTGTTTCCCTACCGCCTTCAGGACGTCCTGAGTTGACCATGACCACAGTGCTGTGGATGCGCAAGTTGGTTGACGAGGGGAATAAGGGTATTCTGAGAACATGATTCTGGCTGTCGGTGAGGTTGTTCAGAGGCAGGAAAATCTACCAGTGAAAGTTGCTGAAACCAGTAACCGGGACGGAAATAAGCGGAGTAAGGTGGTCGTAAGCGGAGTAAGTGTAATCATAGTCAGCGGAGAAAGATGGTGTTTTCTTTGTATAGGTCACGCTACTGACTATCTTCGATCGTGAACCGCCCGTGGAAGCACCAAACGCAATAATAGTACCTGGAACTGCGCAAGGCACCATTTGTATTTTTGTGCCGCGTGGCGAGAGGACGCTTGAGTACGATAGCCGCACTGCCGTCGCTGGAACGCCAAGCCGGGTACATCGATGGAATGCTCAGAGGGCACGGCGGGACAACATCAGGCGACCTCATGAACGCACTAATTTTCATCGTACAGGTTCGTGCAAGATATGCCAAGTGTTGTTTCCGTGGTGATGAAAGTAGTATTGTTTTCCTTCCGTGCCACGGGGGTGTGTTACTCTTTACTATATGAAGCATTCAACGTTCTCTTGACACTACTTCCGCTGCTGTTGAAACAAACCGTGGTCCTCTGGGCAACGATACTGAATTCGAAACGTTCAGTGAAGTTTGAACGACATGAAAACAAGATTGAAATCTTTAATTGATAACATCTCCACAACGTGGTCACGGTTGGAATCATCAATAAACTATCGATTGCTTGATTTAAAAAGCACACTCAAAACCTTAACGCAGCCCACCAAAAAAATTGTTCAACTAAAAACTCAGATTGCTTCCCTGAAGAAGCTTGTCGCTCCGCAACAAACTAAACTTTTTGACTTAGAAGACAGAAGCCATGGATGTAACGTTATAATCATGAACTCTTGTCTAATAGAAGGCGAAACACTGGATCGTTAAAAAAGAATTCTTCATGAAGTGGGTCAAGAAGAATTGAAAGTAACTGCTATCACACCAGGGACAGTGGGGTGTCTTGACCAGCCAACAGAGACAGATGCAGGTATGACGTTGACAAGTTTAACAAAACATACATTTAGAACGGACTCGGAAAAGTTCTAAAGCAACCCACTCAAGAAATCAACTGCACACAACCAAGAACCGACAAGAGCCCTATCTAAATATTCCAGAATAATGTACACACCAGAACCAAAATGCCTCTGCAATAAAGTACACAGTTCGATCAAATGGCCTCATTAGTAAAAAATAACAGTTTTCATCCAAATCTCTACTACAGCAACTTTCTAGATGTTTACTACGAGAAGTGTCCCCAGTGGACTGGTATACCCTGGTCCTCGGCGCTAACGTGTCGCACCCTTGCCTGGCCGCACCTCGGTGGAAGCAGTCGTCGTCTCTGTTGATGGCAACCCATGCTAACTTCGTACGCCACGCTTTCTCTGCATATTTCACCTTCACTTCTTTAACACTTGGGACTTTGTTCACTTCTGTGACAAGCAGTGTTCATTTCGTTAGCCTAACCTTCACCAATACCTCAACCAACAAATTTCCTCTCACAAGGATCTACTCCCACAATCAGTTTGCAAAACACACCCAAATCAAGCCCTTTCATACATCTCAAATTTAGGACCACCGTAAATTCACACTTAGCCAACCTCCTCTCGTATATATACGATTCATGCATTTACCCCAACATACCGATACAATCTCCTCTAACACATCACCAAATAAAAGATTTCAATATATCTCATACTTCACAACAGGGTTTGTCAATTGAAACTTCGCTATCAACTCATTTTTTCTCCCTTATACACATTTACCATGACTTTGTTATTTCCACTCTGTTCAAATATTTCTTTTACCTCTATACAGAACTTACTTGTCCCACTCTATTTATGAGTCCTATTCCTTTTCAAGTCCACTGCGTGGTTTCCATCAGTTTTGTTTTCTTTTGCCTTTGTCTTTGCCTTCTTCCGCCTTTTCCATTTAGCACCTTTCACTACTATGTCGGCTCTGCTTTGAAACACAACTTTGAAACCCTTGCTCGCGCTCCTCTGGCGTGGAACCCCGCGGATGTTTTAGATATAACGGGATGCCTCAAAAATTCACCTGCAACTTTATGCTTGCGCGCTGCTCTTTGTCCCTTGCGAGCTCACAAGTGGCTACGGGTATAACCTCTTCGGTGTAGTGAACTTTTTTTTTCATCGTACTCACTCTTAGCTATTCTCTAACTGATTTACAGCTTAGACGAGTCTTTCTTCGTCAACCTTACTTTTCTGCGAAAAGGTGGAAGCTTTGCAGTTAGCCTCTCTTCGTGGGTGCGGTTATGCTCGCGTTCATTACCCTGCACTAACCTCACACTTAGAGATTTATGCTACTGACGATATGGAAACGCCGCACTCCTTTGTTCGCGCCCGTGCTTTTTACGTGTTTTTTAATGTCCTCACGCAGCGTTTGTGACTGCGACCATTAACCTCTGCACTGGGCTGATACCAACATTTTTGCTGTGCTTTTGATCGAAAACAGTCAGTTTGTCATGCTACGGACCTAGCTTTTTTGGTACCGCTTTCCTTGGCCTAGTACTATTCACATGGTTCACAAGCTTAGGCACGAAGCTGTTCAGTAACTTTCTAAAGACTTTTCACTGACCCTTTTAGAGACGAGTCTGCTCCGCCTACACATGGACTGAACCCAGTGACCAAAACCTAAGCAGTCTCGATTGGTCCTTCTTCAAGAAGCGTATTTTGAGAAGTCCCGTCGCTCTCAATAAATAGTTCCTCACAGCTGCAGGAAAATCTCGGAACATCAAAATCACTTGAAGGAATCACACTGCTCTCGTCAGGCATGCTCTCAGAGCACTCATCTCGCTGCGTCTGGCCGGCCGTTCTGCAACACCCACACTGTAAACTAATGTAGTGTTTTACGTACGATATTGACGTAAAAAACGTAACATGTGTGGGTAAGTAAAAAAACACAGGGAGTGTCGGTAATTCAGCACAACGCCTCCTTGACAATAAGTAATAGACAACCGCAATCCAGAAAACGTAAGGAGTTTCCGTAATTGGATAAAAAGATTGCGGGAAACACAATTGAATTTGGCTTACTGAGACAAGAAGTTTCCGGTATGTAAACCTTTTGTCCCGATTGGGACCTCTTGAAAGTCATCATCATGACCACAATCATATCTATGCTAACGACAGGGCAAATGTTTCCCTCATCATCATCATCAATCTATCTATGCCCACTGCTGGTCAAAGGACTCTCTCACTGATTTAAAATTATCGCTATCCTGGGCTGACTGGGACCAATTTAGTCCCGCCAACTTCTTTTTCTTGTCTGTCCGTCTAACATTATGCCGACCCTGCCACGCTTGCCTTATCTAGGGATCCACTCTGCTACTCTTAATGAACTACTGTTATCTTGGCTCCGCATAACCTCCCTGCACACACCCGATTTCTTCTTAATTTCTACTATGTCCTTAAACCGCCTTTGCGCCCTCACTCCCTCCCCTCTCTTCTTGACCCTTATTGTTCCACCGATCATCTTCCTTTCCATCGCTCACTCTTATAAAAATGTTTTCTGTTTACAAGGTACAAAAGGAACAAAATTCAAACTTCTCACAGCAGTTGGGGTATCGCTGTTACCGCATCGCATCGATGGCTATTCTTTAGGAGAATGTGTGCACATGGCGCCACATTCGTTTATCACGCACGGTTTTTTGTTGTTTTTGCTCAGCCATGGAGTGTGCGCCGGTGAAAACTGTTCGCGCCACTTTTGCTGCGTTTCCGTGCAGTCTCTCCCATGTTGCACTTACCGCTCGGTTGACAGATAGCGTGAAAGAAGGCAAGCGTAATTTGATTGCTTTCTTTGAAGTACCACGTCGCGGGGCGTGTTAACTCTGATTTTACTCTCCACAAATACAGCGCCATGTTTTTAAAGGTTGCACGACGCGGTGACAGACCTCGCCGCGACACACCCTTCGAGCTTGCCAGAAGGTAAGCACCTCTTTTCCTGTCGTGTTCACACTTTCCCCTCGTGGCTGATTGTGAAGGGTCCCCTTAGTCTAAGTGCGACGTGCAGGAGCTTTGCATTGTGGCACGAGTTATCGGCGCGTGGCCTGGCACGGCCAATGAAATCTGAAATGGCTTGCCAAGCTGTACTGTATCACATACTTATGGTGCTGACTGCATAGGGCACGGGAGTGCATCTCACGTGGGTAGGCGGTTCTCAACAGCCGCCGGTTGTATTTGGTGTCCATTTCAAACCTACGCTGGCCGTGCTGTCACGTAGTTTTTGGGGGTATTTCCGCACTCCAGTATAACTTTTCGAGCGCCGCACAGATATTCAGTTCTGCTTGCAGTGTAAATTTCGTTGAGAAAGTGTGCGAAGCTGGGCGAGTCGGTAAGGATTCATGATTAGAAACAGCGAAAGAGACAGGATGAGGAAACTTAAAAGGACGTGCTCCGACTGACAACAGAATTTTAATTGAAAGAAACAACGAAATATATACGAAGAGCACAAGCAGAGCAAGAAAGGCAAACAAAGGTTACAATAAGATTAATAAACAGAGGTGTCAACCTCCGCAGCCATGCCGCCCAAATAACTTATCTCTTTTTCATGCAGCAAGATTGACGGCTTGCTTAGACACGAGTCCTTCATTTTATAGATTGTAAATGCCTCCGCAACTTCACGTGTGCGCCGATCCGGGTATCTGGTCACAATCGAAGCGAGTTCAGGCTTAGGCGAGTGACCATATTGTTCGCAATGAGTAGCAAGGTTGCTCCCCTGTGAGGTCTTGAGCGAATTTAGCATGCTCACACTGGCGATCGTTGGCGCATCGCCCCGTCTGCCCTACGTAGGACTTCCCGCAGGACAGTGGGACGTTGTACACCACAGAGAGACTGCATTCCGTATGGGGGCGTTTATGCTTGAAGTTGCAACGTTACAAGCTACGGTCATTGTTGTTCACCCTTTCTGAAGAGTTTCGAAAGCTCATTGGGGGCGGAAAAAACCACTCTGACGCCGGCCTTCCTGCCAGTATTCGTACGCTTGTGTGACACCCGGTGCAAGTTTGGAATGGCAGCGACGCTTTCTTTTTCTTTTTTTTTTTGCGGGTTTTCTCTGGTCTGCCTTCACGGATCTCCTTCAAAAAGGCTCCTGCGAGACTTTTGACCAACTGCTGTGTGAAGCCCGCCTCTGAGCCGCGAGTGTTGAGCTTTGAAGCTCTGTGATACAAGGTGGTGGCACCTTCGGTGTAGGGTATTCCGCAAGGCGCTTTGGGCGATTTCTCGCTTAACCACTTTGAGTGAGCCGATGAAAATGGTAGCAGGCTCTTCTGAGAAGGGGGGAATACTGCAAACAGACGTGATACGCATAAAGGTGCAGATATAAATCCAAGAATCGGAGTTCGGAGTTGATCGGTTGTTCCCTTGTTAAAAAGAAGCCATACAAGGTCGACTCGAAAATGCCGCAGATGTGGTCGACATCCTGCACCGACGTCACACAATCTGGACACTCGTAAAACACCAAAAAATCGTTGACGTACCTAAAAACCTTCGTTACTTTGGTGGCACTCAACTCCCCTTTAGGCTTCCCGTCAAACTGTGCCAGCAGAAGGTCGCCGAGCAGCGGGGCCAGGCAGGATCCGATGCAGACGCCATCTTCTGCACGTACAGGCTCCCTTGGAATTCCACGAGTGAATAATCTATGTTTAGGGCAAGGAGCTCAATTCCCGGGAACTTATCACTTTTGAGCTTACCCTCAACGTTCCCTAGTTTACTGCTCAGCTTGGTTGTAGGCATGTGCGCTGCACGCAATTTGTATAATGAAAATACGAGGCGTAATGCCTGACTGACTCCTTAAGCGTAAGGGATGGCGGCGGGCATGGCGGGTGTCTTGCTGGCGATTCCGCTAGGTCGTAGAATATGGTCTGCGATTCCTGCCACAAAATATAATAGGTTTTCATTCGCTGACAGCTCGTGGGGCCCAGTCGTAAATTTTTCTTTTATCTTTGTTATCCGGAGCATACGCGTTTGCATCCGGTAATCAATGCCGAGACGAGACGCCTCTTGTGGGGGATTGCTTGGCATAAGCTGTACCGCAAGTAGTTTCCGGTATGCGTCTTTTTGAAAAAACGGTGAAGGAGAGGCAGCCGTTCGAGAAATGAATGCAAACATCAAGGACGGAAGGCACTGTCCAGTCCCTGTTTTACATGCAAACTTTATGTGAGGCTTAACCGAATTTGGGAGTTCCAAGATCTTCGGCGGGTCATCCTTAGAGAGGATGTAGAAACCGTCGTCAACATATTGTAAAAATACCATTGGAGCGGGCACGAAGTTGTCCAGAACCTTCTGCTATACCGCTTCTGTGGCATTTTTGGCCGGGGCGCCACATAGCTGTGCCGTGTGTCTGTTAGAAAATTTTCGGTCCATAGGAGAAAGCAGTGATACTAAGGCAAAACCTAAGTAGCTCACTGAGTTGAGGTACGCCTATAGGAGTCCGATTGGTACGTTTGACATCCGAACGAAGGGCTTCTGTGCAGGTTTGCTTAGCAAGGTATACTGGAATGCCAGCGAAAGTCGCTGTTACGTCGAAAGGCACCATCACTTCGTCTTCAACAAAAATTAAGTCCTCTACCTTTTGTACAAAATACACTGAATTGGCAATATTTGTCGTTGTCTTACCAGCTAGTGGCCTCAACAGTTTGTTACCGTATCCGAATAGCCGGCAGAGCAGAGACTTCGCGAAGTACATGATCAGCCTCAACGAAACACCGGGTTTGTGACCTTTGGGAGGCCATAAACGGCGGGAGTGAGTAACCAACTGAAACACATTCTTTCAGACTGCTTGTTGGATTCCTTGCAAGAAGTGTGTAGGTATCCGCATCATTCAACAGGTGCAACATCTTGTCGTTGTAGTAACTTCGGTTGAGAACAATGGGTTTACGTTTGGCAGCCGGTAAAATGACAATGCTCTTGATGTTGCGGAGGTTCTTGATTTGTTTCTCCTAAGACGTCAATCCTACACATGGTGTTTGCTTTTTCAGCCCGAAAGAATACCGATGGCCCACGTTCGTGCTTCATCACGTACCCGGGGAGAAAGATAGCCCACAGCATGCTCCACGGTGCAGATAACATTCTTCTGATCAGGCCGGACCTGTTATTTCGTACCAAGGCGCGGAATTGAATATTCTGCAGGAGTTTGCTAATACGATAACAAGTTTAGGACTGCATTCTTGGGGTACTTTTCCTCATTTGGATTTTTGATGGTTGTTTGTGCCATGAATATGCGCCTTTAAGCTGCCATATTATGTATTTTGCTGTCGTTTTAGGCAGGCCTAACGGAGGTAAGGTTTTCAAGACGGCGTTTAAATGGGAGCTTTGCCCTATAGGACACCTTATAGCGAATGGTACAGGTTTGAGACCGGAATTTTTTTATTGAAATGGTGCTACTGAAACCTTAGAAAACACGTTTTAACGCACGCATTTTTGATTTCTTGCAGGCAGCGTCTATCATCAGAGCTGTTGTTTTTTGCGAGTAAGAGGAACAATTGACGGAGCGGAACAACCTCACGGAGGCAGCTTCGCTGCTGCTACTCGTGCGCTGTGGACTTAACCTGGGATATGCTGAGCCAGCAGCTAGCACACTTCAATTCCTCGAGAGCTGAGATATCTTTTCAACAGGCCTGGCATTGTGTTCTCGTTTGGCGCGTACTTAAATGCGGAGTTCTTTTGTGCTCATGCCCTTAATTTTCTTGGCAAAGATTGGGCATGCACGGCAGATATAAGTTGTTATTTTCGGTAAATTGTTAATTTTTAACATTTGTTAACAAAATTTGTTAACTTGATAAAACACACCTTAAAAAACCTTGGTTGTTCAATAAAAACCTGTTGACCTCGTGAGGAAACCAGTATAGGGTTCTCCTCTGGAGTTGGTGTATTTAAAAAGTTGTCGATGTGCTCATTTCATCCCACCTAAAATGGGACCTCAAAGAATGTAGAGACCACTGTGTGGAGGCTCAGCTGAAAGCAGAAAACCTGAGATTTTATAGTAAAGAAGACAGACTGCATAGCGAATAGGGTACATAAAGTGGCTCCTTCACCGCACGGCGGTACAACCTTCACAAGGGCTCTGAATACATTTCCATGGTTAAACTCGGCCACGCGGACAGTGCATCTGCCGGCGCGAAGCATGGTATACGGCGTCGTGTTGGCAAAAACATTATTGTGGGTGGAGGTTTTTTTCTGAGTAATTTGTGGGCTTGCAAATGCGGTGTCGTAACAATTACCCAACTTTCTGTTCGTATCGAGATTCCGGACTGTGCTGTTCAAGCTTCCTACAAACACGGGGCAAACGCACACCACATGATGAAAGCAAACGTGCCGGGTTTTCAACTGTTTCAAGGCCAAGGCTTGGGTGCTGCTCGAACACGATATGTCTGCATGCAATAAATTCACAAAGAGGGTATTGATAGCTTGGTGAATCAGTACCCAATCTGCAGCGCACAATTCATTGCAGGTGAGGACGACGCGGTGTTGATGCCGCTATCTCAAGCCGCGTCAGTTTCTTCAAACGTTGAGTAGTGCTTCAAACTCACCATTTAGTTTACCCAGGGTACTATAAGATTTGTGGTACCGGGGTCCCAGCGCCCGGCCGTGGCTCCCAAGAAAGACACCGAGTCCCAGGAAATCACGCCTTTAGTCAGGTCAGAACCGAATCCGTCCATAGACGTCCGATCTCCGCGAAGCCCAGGCACCCACTGCGCCAGTCCCTCGTCTCGTTCCAGCGCGTACACGCTGCGCGTGCCCCGAACTACCTCTTTCTCCTCCTTTTCGGCGCACCGTCCCCACACTCTCTACCACTCCAAAACCGAAGTCAAGACTCGTCGGGCATGTCGATGACGTGGTCGGCCGGGAGAGGGTCGCACAGGAGGTCCGGGCGGTGGTGAAGCAGCAGGGCAAATGCAGCAGCGACGGAGTCTTCAGTTCGGGGTCCTGCGGAAGCAGACGCTGCAGCAATCATGCAGTCATGCAGTCACGGCGCAGAGCACCTGCCAGGTGCGGGGGCACAGGTGGACACAGGCACAGGTAGGGCAAAGGTGACGCAGCTCCTCTGCCGTCCCGGCCCCGGAAATGCTCTGGGACATCAGCAGCTGGATCCCTACGTTCAGGACGTGGCTGGAGTTCCCAGGGGAGGCGGGACACCCAGCCAACCGAGCGATCTGCCTCCACGACCGTCCAAGTGGCCACGGTGCGAAGTGTTGGAGGGTGGTGACGTGGCGCCCAGGGAAGCCAGGGAAGAAAACGGGCCTGTGCGTACGCAGACCGACCCCATCCCCGAGAGGGCCCAGGAAGATTGCGTCGTGGCGGGGGCATCTACGAGAGCGTGCAGAAGAACATACAAACAAAAAATATTGAAATGGAACAAAAAAAGAGGAAGCCAAGCTGGTACTACGGAACAGGTGACCCCACTGGAAACATAAAGGACTGATCAAGGCTTTACAGAGACGACAGGTGAAGAATAAAAAGCGGAGAAAAAGCAAATGTGGATAGTAAAAGAAAAAAACTAATTCTGTTATTTCACTAGCGCTCATACGCAACGCTAGGCGAAGGCGTCCTCTGAAAAGAGAAACATGATCAGTATGCTTGGTACCGTTTAAAGTCGACTATATTAACCGGACCTGCATGTTCACCTGTCCTGTTGTTGCGTAAAAGATACGTGATGGAAGACAGCTTCTCCCTTACGCTAAAAGGGCCCTCCCATTTAGGAGCTAGTGACGCGGAAAACTTGCGTGAAGCGTCTCTCAGCGGATGAGTGCGCTAAAGAACCATGTCGCCAACCGCAAGCTGAGCATATCGACGACCCCGGTTGTACTGCTCCGCCTGCTGGAAACGAGCAACGTCAAGCTGCTCCCGGGTAGCCTGTATCGCGTCGCGGAAGCGCTAATGGACGGCCACAGCATGAGGCGACACACTAGAACCCCCGTCCGTTTCTGGAAGTGTCGGCGGAAAGTCGGCGGAAACCCGGCTGTACGATTCAATGTGATGCGAGTGGCAAATGAAATCTCAGGCAGTTTATCCAGATCCTTGTGTTGCTCCGTATGAGCAATAAGCATCGCCTTGAGGTTGCGAGTCACACGCTTAGTTATGTTTGTATCAGGGTGATAGGTGGTCGTACGTTGGTGTTTCACGCCTACAGCTCGGCAGTTGTCCTAAAACAATTTGCTCGTAAAATACGTAGCATTATCCGTTATGAGCTCTGCTGGGAACCCAAAGCGCGAAAACACTTCCATTAGGCACCTCCATACATTCGGTGTATTTACGGTACGTAGCGGGAAAAGCTCTACCCACTTCGTGAAATGGTCCTTCACCACAAAGAAATAACCATTACCACGCGTGCTGCGGGGGTAAGGGCCCATGATATCGCAAGCAACGATTTGCCAGGGGCTCTTACTCTCAACAGACTGCATCAATCCGGGCGGGCAACCGACTCGGGGTTTCGCTGTCTGACACACGTGACAGCTCCTGGAATACCTTAGCACATCCTGCCTCATTCCCGGCCACGTGACAGTCCGGCATAACTTCTCATAAGTTTTGCTGCCAGAGGTGTGTCCGGCCAGAGCTGAATCATGAAAGTAACGGATGAAAGCCCTCTGAAGCTTACGCGGTACAACAGGGCGGAACGGTGAATTAGCTTCGTCATTTTCCTGTGGGATATACCATAGCAGGAGACCGTCTTCCGCCGACACATATGTATCAAACTCACCGCTGTTGCTGGTGGGAGCTGCGCCCTGTGCCCCGACGTACTCAATGATCTTACGGCAGAGTCCATCGGCACGTTGCGCCGCGAAAAGATCTGCCCTGCTCACCAGCGTACCCCAGCGTGCGTCAGCATCCACTGCAACCACCACCGCCGGCGCTTCTGCGTCCGAAGATGACGGCAGGGGAGCGCGTGAGAGCGCGTCAGCGACATAGTTCTGCGAACCCTTCCTGTGCTGGATGGTGAAATCGTAGCGCTGAAGCACAAGCACCCAGTGTGCAAGACGACCAGCGAGGTTCTGCAAACGCTGCAGCCCGTTTATGCCATGTGGTCGACTAAATAGTGAAAGAGGCTCCGTCAAAATACATGTCAAATTTCTTCAGCGCAAACACAATTGCTAGACACGCACGTTCTGTGATCGTGTAATTGCACTCAGCTGGAGTGAGCGTATGGCTAGCAAATGCGACGGGACGGAGAACACCCTCAAACTCCTGCATCAGCACTGCTCCCAGTCCATAGTCGCTAGCATCGGTCTCCAAGACAAATTGTTTGTTAAGGTCCGGTATCCTTAACGCCGCTTTTTCCGCGATTGCGCGAGACAGTGCTTCAAAAGCTTGCTGTTCAGTCTTCTCCCATTGCCATTTTACGCCTTTCCGTAGTAGCTGGTTTAGCAGACGTGACAGCTCCGCACAATGAGGGATGATGCTGCGGTAAAAGGCTATCATGCCCAAGACGCGCTGCAAGCTCTTAACGTCACGCGGGCACGGATACTCTGTAATTGCCTTCAGTTTGGCATCGTTAGGCCGAAGCTCTCCCTTGTCGACGACAAAGCCGAGCAAGTCAACTTTGCTTGTCGGGAGTTTGACCTTTTAGGATTGATGGTGAGACCGGCGCGTTTCATGCGGCCTAGCACATCTGTGAGATGCACGAGATGCACCTCAAAGGTACGCGAAAATACGACGACGTCGTTCGTATAGGCCATCGCGTACTTATAACATTCATCGTCCAGAACGATGTCCATTATTCTTTGAAACGAGCTCAGGGATTTATTCACCCCAAACGGCAAGCGCACAAACTCGCAAAGACCCCTGTACACGTGAAGGCGGTTTTAGGAATATTGTCAGGGTGCAATTTCAATTTGCAAAAAGCTGCGTGAGCAATCGAGAGTGGTAAACACGCGTTCACCACCAAGCGAGAAAATGATGGATTCTACGGCAGGAAAAGGATAACCGTCTCTCACAGTTATGTCGTTGAGATGACGGTAGTCCACGCAGAGACGTACACTGCCGTCTTTTTTTTGGCACCAACACGACTGGAGATGCATGGGCGCTTTGCGACGGCCGCACAACCCCCGTGTTCAGCATCTCGTCCAGGGCGACATCCAGTTTCGCCTTCTTCTGGATGATGAGCGGCCGTGGATTTCAGCTCCAAAGATGGGCTTCTCCCGTGTCAATGCGATGTTAAAGGACGGTTGTCCGCCCAGGGGCCTCCGTGAACATTTCAGCAAGCGGCTCCAGCACATAGGCGAGCTGCTCCCTCTCATAATCACAGCAAGGACACTCCTCAAGCAACTGCCTGATTCGCTCAGGCAACACGGATTCTGTTGCGACTGCACCTGACCATGGCACGGTACAGATATGCGTTGACCCCACAAAAGGTATCAATTCTGCGTCATTGCCCAATCTGTAACCACCACCCGCCAAGTCAAGCAGGAGGCCCTCGCGAATAATGAAATCCCTGCCCAAAATCATGGGCACCACCAAACCCGGGCAGTACGTAAAGCGCTGCCGACACCTGCTGCTTGCGTAAGAAATGCTCAAGCGCACAGCACCATGTGCTTGAACAACAGCACCATTGGCCACTTGCAAACGGGTGCTGCATTTGCGCCACTTGACACCACTAGCTCGGCAAAGTTCAAACACTGTATCGCCAATTAGCGACAAACTGCCGCCAGTGTCAATCAAGGCGTCAATGTCCGCTCCAACCACGTAAACAGAAACATGCGGTGCTATGGGCTGTGCCAGCGCTTCAACACGACAAGCAGAGGGTAAAAAAAAAGTTTTCGCCGTTCGTCATATACGGAGCCCATAGCGATGCTTGGATGGCCTTAGCATCGCCAGCCGTAGTCGTTTCCCTGATGGCTGTTGATATTTTGGCGACGAGCCATCACCTCAGGACACTCACGACGGAAGTGTCCAGGCTGTCCACATCGGTAACAGCCGCCAGCTTGATTTCCATTGGGCCCGTAGCCCCACGACCCTTCAGTCTCGACGACCGGACGAAAAGGACCTGTGGAGTTCTGACGATTTCGTTGCCGACCCCCAAGGGAGGGACTGGGGTTGGGTAGCGGTGAGCCTGCCAGTAGAGCCGGCCTGTTTTCCCAACGCAGGAACCCTGGCTCTAACCGCTGCGCGGAGTTCCCGCCGTGGGCTGCACCATCTAGTGGTCTTCCGCGCTCCAACTGCCTGTCACCAAAAAAAGAAGAACCTCGTGGGCGGGGGAATACAAGCCCACCGCTACCGTACGCGGCTGTGGACTTCGCTGTGGCGAAGTCGCATAGGTGTCTCTCCATGCGCAAGCTGGCTCAAGTGCCTCCCCTACTGGCGGAAGGGGTACATAACTCAGCTCTGATATCAGATCGTCCTCGATTGCTCGAGCTGATCGCGCCATCTACTCCAAGCTGGAGTAATCACGACCGTTCAGGAAAGGTCGGAAGCGCGCATGGCAACGCCGCAAGACGTGCTTTACTAATTCCGCGTCAGACGCACCCGGGATAGCTCGTTTGAAGAACTCCTGACTAGCTCGAATGTATTCGAGCAAGCCCTTGCGCGGGTGCTGCGTACGTGCCTCCAGCTCACGGCGGAGGCGGTAGTCGTAGTCGGGAGGCAAGAACTCCTCGCGGCAGCGTGCCTCGAAGGCGGCCCAGGACGCGAAAGGGGTCTGGAGGCGCCACCAACGACCAGCCGATGCCTCCAGGGCAACCGCCACGACACGGGTCAACACGATCTCGTCCGAAGCACCCGACGCCGTCTTGTAAACATTGAGATCGCTCAGGAAGTCCGCCACGGATTTGAAGTCGTCATAGCCCGTGAACCGTGGCACTGCGAGGCTCGGGTGGAACGCCGGCACGCGCTGCGGCCCTCGAAGCTCGTTGGGGGGCGCATGCCCGGAATCAGCGGGCCCCACCTGCAAATTCTCCAAGCGATTAACAAGGTTCTCGCCTAGGTGTGTGATCGGGCCCAGGGTAGCGATAACCGCCGAGGTATCCGATCCAAAGCCGGCACCGTGAGTATCGGCTTAGAGGCTCCGTCGAGCAGAAGACGTGGCTGCGCCCCGGCGACGCCTACGCTCCATGATGAAATCCCGTGCACCAAGAAGCGAAAAAAAAAAATTCACAGCATATCCACGGGGTGAATGATGATGAGTGGGCGAAGCTCCTGAGAGGAAATCATCGGTAAAACCGTGACTCTTCAGTGAAAGTTCGCCCACTACATCTGTGTCCGAACGTAACGTCTAGAAAGTCTCTCTTAAACAGCGCGTCCGCACCTTGGGGCCTGAGCTCGCCTGATGCGTTTTGCAGACGCCTCACGAGCTCTCACTGCATCGGGGTCTGCCTGCCGATACGCGCGCTTTCTCGCCGCTTCCCGTTCTGTCACGTTTTGGAGATCCTCTTCGCGCCGCCAGCCGTGCCGCTTCGCGTACGGCAGGGTCCTCCGCGCCGTTGCCGCGACTCTTGGGCCTCTCGTTCTCGAACGCTGGGATCTTGGCGGCGTCGTCGCGCAGCCAGACGACACGCTTCGGCCTCCCGCTCTCGTACGGCAGGATCTTGGCGGCGGTGTCGCGCAGCTTCACGGAGCGCTTCTTGCTCGCGGGCTCACACATCTGCAGCCTTATCCATCGGGCGACTCCGAGCGCGCGCCAACAGCGAACGGATTTTATTGCAAACGCTCCCCGCCATCTAGTAACAATACAAGAACTACACTAGAGGAAGCCACGGCCATCTAGTAAACAATCCAAGCGCATCTTTTCATCATATACAAGTACCGCCATCTAGTAAACAATCCAAGAACTAAACTAGAGGTAGCCACGCCATCTAGTAACAATCCAAGAACTAAACTAGAGGTGGTTACATACATACGTCGAGGATGGACAGACCCACGCCTTAAGGAGCTTCGCCCCTAAAAGGCACACAGCAATTACCGCCGCCACGCTATCAAAAGGAAAATGCCACTCTTTATGAGAAACGCGACACAAAAATCGTCAGAGAATTACCGGGAATACCCCAGACACCAGGACGCGAACAGCGAACGCTCTAGCACAAAGAGGAAGAAGACCACAATGTCTTTCCCGAGAACCAAAGCCGGCCCCACGTTCAGGGCGCCAAATGTGGTACCGGGGTCGTAGCGCCCGGCCGCGGCTCCCAAGAAAGACACCGAGTCCCAGGAAACCATACCTTTATTCAGGTAAGAACCGAACCCGTCCTCAGACATCCGATCTCTTAAAAGCCCAGGTACGCACTGCCCCAGTCCCTCCTCTCGTTCCAGCGCGCACACGCTGCGCGTGCCCCGAACTACCTCTTTCTCCTCCTTGTCTGCACGCCATTCGCACAGATTATACACACCCGTGGGACACTTAGCACCAATCCCGGCTATTTTGAGTGTTTTGAAGTGAACGTGCTGCATAAGGCCACTGTTAATTGTGGGCGTACAACTGTTTATTCTCCTTCAACTGTTTCCGATGACTAAGCCATTTTTGTGAGATTGTTTTTGTTGCAATCCGCGCTTCGTGTACATAAAAATAAACTTTCAGAAAACCCGGTATATTCTTCGTAACGAAGCGCTGCATCCCAGACCGTTTGCATAAAAAAATAACTTTGATAGACGCACAGGTGGAGGATGGCCACGTTTGCAATGCATCAGAAACGTGTCACCAGAGCTCGTAAGAGCCTCTCATACTCCATAAGAAGCACGCAGCATGGCTTGGCAACACGGTAACATGAACGGCTCATCACCCATGCCACCACCACAAAAAAATGTTTTCGCAAGCTTTGGTAGGCAACGTTTTGCGACTCCAGCCACAGTCTTTTGCACCAACGCAAGAATTAACAAAAGGGACGATCAGGAAAGACACCGAGCTAACGTGAAACGAATCGCTTTAGGCATGGCAGTGCTGGCGCAACTCTACCAAAGAAATTTAATCTGCTGCACCACGCGGAAGAGGGTGCATAGAACGTATAGAATACTGTACAGCATGAATTTACCCATCATGAATAAATTCAATTGGAACCGCCGTCTTTTAGAAGTAGCTGTTCAACGTCAACCCACCATGGCAAGGAAGTAAACACGTGGCTAAATGATGCACACTAGAGTGCGCTCAAAGATGGTGGAGCAGGTGCAAAGCATGCGAATCAGTGAAACAACTAGCGGTAGATATTTTACTTCTTTAATATAAAGGTTCTTTCGGTATACATTCATAAATTTTTACTTTTTCGAAGCTTTTTGTCAGGCTGAGTATTACAATTTCAATAAATGTTCAATGTACAATACTTGAAGGTTTGCACAAGCCGACAGAAGACAAACATTCTCAATCTTACTTATTGGAGTTCTTTAATATAGGTACATTTCTCGCATTAAACGTTATTCTTTTGTCACTATAAGATAGTTTTAAAAGGTCTGGATTAGCATGTTTTATCTGCATATAAATGAGGGGTCTCCAATTGGTTTTGCGGAAAGATGGGATGCCATCATTTCTTTGGAAATTTGGGAAATGCACTTTCGGACATTTTGGTGTTCACATGTTGCGCATTTCGCGTGCTGCAGACCAAAAAAACAAGCACAGCACAGGACAATGTTAGCGAAGTCATGATTTACGCCTCTATTCTGGTAAGGAGTTGGCCAAACCATTCATACCCATGATAAAAAATAAATAAAAACCATAAACTATTTTTCATTGGGACGAAGGACTTAACATGGTGGTTTCAAAAAGGCATTTCACACCTGTTCTTTAGCTAGCCAGTAATCTTGTTTATTTGTTGTTGTGTTTGGCCTTATAGCATTATGAAACAATGAATCATCTCACTCAAGCAGTGAATTAATCACAACTGAAAAATTTTTTACCAAACAAATTATTCTGCTGATATGACTGGAAAATTTTAGCAGTTGGATGTGTTGCATCAAACCGTACTTGGCACCCTAGCAGCCACAAACTAGTCATGCCCATGATGCTTGAAGGTTATACCGCACAAGATATGCTGTGTTGGGTGCAAACTCCGACTGCGGACAGGCGGCATTACGCCAATTGGGAACATTTATTCCCTAAGCAGCTGTACACCAGCGCTGGCTACCTTAACTGTTTATTCTGATGCATTTTTTCTCTTAGCATTGAGCTGGCTAGCCTGAATAATGAAGCCTTACAACCATTACGTGTTTCTTGCGGCACGGTAGGCATCAAAAACATGACAAGAACATTTTGTGGCCCATATAATGTTGCAAGGCAATGAGCCTTTTATTTTAAAATCAAGTACAAGTAACACATAATTTCCAGGCAATGAAGGTAAATCGGCGCTAGAGAGGAAGCCAGGCCAAATGGAGTCACAGCACCTCACTTTGAGCACCATGCACACCATTACCGTGGGTGCTGTAATAAAGGGGTCTTCTAGCTAGAAAATGTTTGCAAACAGTTCTTAACACGCATGAACCACTCTTCACTCTCGATATGCTGCCACGCAGGCTGCCAACAACCGGTGGCACCAAGTCGACAAATCAAATAGAATGAGTTTTAAAACAAACACATAGTTCAAGTATCAGGCATAACAATATGTTTCACCATCTTAGACACAGTATGATCATCCGACTAGCAGGGAAATGAGGCACACACATGCATACCTTGAAACTCTTGCATTTCAAAGAAGATTCCCTGAAAAACTTTGTTTTGCAGTAATGAGTTTGCTTTCAAATCAGCCTTTGTAGAGTAGAGTTATTTCTCGAGCTGCGGGAAAACGTGCAAACTCTGGCTGCATTATTTTCTAGTGCTTGCCTTGCCAACTGAATAGTGTATTAAGCAATCCATGACTTGCAGCTTTTATAACACGCATTCGTGCACCGAAAAAGAGTGTCGTTTATGGCATTTGTTAGAGTATACATTGACTCAAGCTTGACAAAAATGCTACTGCATCATTGTGTTTCTTTTTATTCCAGTTTAAATTCATTTCAACTTGTTCGGAACACTTAACGGTAGTCCTTTCTATAGTAGGAATAAAACTTTAAAAAATTCAGTTTCACATCGGCAATAAAGATAATAAACAGGTTTGTTTTATTCAAAATATTGGTTTTTTATAGTGCTCCAACCACTTGTCCGGCAGCAAACAATGCATGGTAATTGAGAAATTAAGCAATGGAAGACCAAATGTAAAATGTGCTGCGGAAACGTGTGTTTCGTGAAATCTGCTTTTATGTGTCCAGGGCAAGTATTTAAGCGAACTTCGGTAGGCCGGCTAAGGCTGCTGTGTATGGTGAAATACCTTGTTTAACAGTCATCCTCATAGATGGCACCACAACATCGCCAGGACCACTGTTTGTACTCCCTTTGTTTTTATCCGGATTTCCATGTGGTTCACTGTTGTTACAGCTGACAATAATCGTACCGTGAAAAATTGTGTAGGCTCGTTTAAAATGGTCATGTGAAACTTTCCCGGTTATGCGAAGCGGCCAGTATTATGTGAGGCAACCCCAATGCATCACAGTGTTCTGTGCAGCTATAACAAGCATAGATTTTGCGATACGCACTGATGAGTTTATGCTTACGGGTACTAGAAGCACCAGGGCGTACTGCCGCACTATGCTTGTTAGAGCTGCACAGCAGAGTCCGGCTCTTTTGGATTCTTTCACATGACACGTACCAATTGACATAAGTGACAGCTTCTTAAAGGAGCCTGTTTGTCGAGCTTCAGCAGTGTTTCATGACCCTCTTACTGCCAACCATAGCAAAAACAAACAAGGCTGAAATCCGGTAAAGAACAGAGCCAGTGCACAAAGAGTACTCTCGTAACTTCCATTGTTTATCCCCATCATTGTTACTGCTATAAAAAAGAAATGTCTTCATTTTAAGTGCACATAGTTTATTCGGCAATCTCAAAAGCCTGGATCAGAAGCTTTTGGCAGCCTCAGCCAATCGCACACCTGCCTATAGTACGTGACCGGTTCTAGTGCAGAAAATGATCTAGTGGGTCACATGCCGGTTCTGTCTTTTCCTAGCTACACAGCTCATTCGTGCGAAATTTGAGTTAAAAGTCAGTATTTCTAACGAGGTATTCAAATGAACCAAAACTGGTATTTTGTCTACATGGCCCGTGTAAAGTAGAAACACTTATATAAATCGTATTCAAAATCTGGTTCGGTGTCAGCACAAAATCAGTGCTTTAAGGAATAAACAAACTTGGGTGGTCTCTACACCCCGTTTGAACACTGTAGAAAATGGGTTACAAAAACTTTGACTTCTCATTTAAACGCGTTTGAGGGTCCCGATTTTGATGTGAACACATGTTGGAAGCATAAACTACGTGTCATGCGTAACAAAATGTGTGGTTAGGCTTTTCCCGTGTCTTTTTTTTCACTTTCTTCTTTACCTATTCTGTGCGCGCGTTTAAGATAACGAGAATTACGTGTGACGAAAGTATTTGGAAGTTCTTTATTGCTTTTTTTCTGCTTCTCTTTGTAGCAACTACCTTCGCTTTGTAAAGATGTTGCTGTGTTATTAGAAAGGGGAAGGCGGCCTTGTAAAGCTGTCTACTACACCTTTTTTTCCGCTGCTATTCTTTCTGTTGGCATTTCTGGAACAGATAACGTTGTACCACAAATAAACTTTAAATGTCTGTGGAGCGGCAATTGCTCTTATTTGTTTTTTTTTTATTTTTAGGTATTGCCAGGGAACGAGGCAGAGGGTGCAGTTTGTAAAAAATAAATTGTATGTATTTCTGTTCTCACCTATGTGTCAGAAACGTTTGCAGCCAGAGCTACAGAGTTTGCCTGCGTGCATGTATATAGGGAACATGCAAGATCAAATACATTTGCTAGCTTGGAACGCCTGTATTTTTTCGACACCTGGTAACTCAAGCTACTGAACAAGCCAGAGACAATGTAAGAAATAAAGGAGCAGCTTTTCAGTATACAAGACACCTTCATTTCATAGTGGCTATAACCCAGATTGGTACACCGCAATTACGAAAGTATTACCCGAGAATGGAAATATTAAGCACGCGAGGGACGGACTTGTTTTTTGGATATAAAAAACCATTCATTATTTCTCACCTCCAAAGGTACTTAAGGTTAACGATTACTACCAGCCCAAAATGTGATCCCTACATCGACAATACCTGCACTAAAGCGTTCAAAAAACTGCGTTTTTTAACTGAAACCGAGAACATCATTAACAAAGGGAAAACATGATGCTTATCGCTCTCTGATCACACCAGTCCTCGAGTACGCCGGCATTGTACGGGAAGCTTTCTATGCTAAAGATATTACCGGGGTGAGAGGACACAACGATTGTCGGCAAGATTTATGTTTGATTTCGGATCCTCGTCATTGGTAACAAACATGAGGGGCAGCTGGAATTGGAACCACTCCACCTGCGTCGAATGGTTGAAGGCTATTTTTTTCTTCTGTGTAACAGTAACATTGTTTTAATGTAAAGATAAAAATGAGTATAGATATATATATATATATATATATATATATATATATATATTTCTTTCTTTCTTCCTTATATTTAAAAAAATCTTAACTTCATTACACGAAGTAAAAAATAGAGCCTAACCACACCCCTATGCCTGCCTTGGCGTTGTAGACTGCCGACCTATGTTTTTGTATTTCCTCAACGAGCCCCTCATTTCCTTACTATATTATTCTGCGAAAGCCTAGCGAGGGTCTGGGTTCTGGCAGCCTTGATGCCTAGGTAGTATAAGAGGGCTTCCCGCCTGTTACCCACTATGACAGGCTGTAGACGTTTGAGTCACGCCCCCGGGGGTTGAAAAGAAGGTCCCCTTCTCCCCGTGTAGTCAGAGTGGCGCTGGCTACCACCCTCAAGCGTCAGATAAACTTCTAGTAAATATAAATAGCCCAGAGTGATGGAGAACACAGTCGCCCAGATAGCCGAATTGGTAAGGCAGTCGAATCTAATCGAAAGGCGTGGGTTCGGTCCCCACTCCGGGGCGCGTGTTTTTCTTTCTTTCTTTCTTCCTTATATTAAAAAAAATCTTAACTTCATTAACCGTAGTAAAAAATATAGCCTAACCACACCCCGAATCCTCCCTTGGCGTTGTAGACTGCCGACCTATGTTCTGTATATATATATATATATATATATATATATATAGATATATATATAATCTGAGAGAAGATAAACTCACAAGCGCGCAGAAATAGTGTAAGTAAAGAGTCGGATACACAGCAAGAACAATAACAAACAATGTTTGTTATTGTTTCTTGCTGTGTATCCGACTCTTTACTTACACTATATATATATTATATATATATATATCCAAAGCCGTCAGTTTAACCGAATCAGTCACTTTAAGTTGTACGCCCCGAGTTTTCCTGAAGTAAGCGTTTTCAAATGTCATAGTTCCCAGCACAACTGAAAACTGAAACGCGCTGCCCTAAATGTATTGTACAGTGTACTAATTTTAATGGTTATGAGAATTGCTATTAAGAATAACTACTATAACCCTTCCTGGTAGGTCAGCAGTGCTGCCCGCAGGTTTTGTAAATAAACTGACACCGTACCTGGTAGTGTCCAACATATACTAAAGCAGTTAGGACAAAAAGATGGCTTTCAAATGCCATGTCCGCCACACTGAAGCTTGCGGGCCTCTCTAGAGACACATGTACACATGGAAAAACAAATGCGCGCTTTAGTATTGGGTGTCACAACTACGCCGAAAGAGTTAGTGATGTTGTATACCGTCTCCAGTTCACCTGTGCAAAGTATTCATAGGAATATCGCACATTGTGTCAACATCATGCAATACTTGACCGAGAAAAACAAACAAAATAAAAAGGGGAACTTCTCAAGGCAGTGCAGCCAATGCAGGAGGATAGAACTCTCATTTATAAATGAAATCTCATTGATTTATGAACATGGTCAGCGAACGCATAAGCTTGCAGAGGCGGCTGATGTCCAGTAGCCAGTAGCCTTGTCGGAAAAGGAGGCTGCATTGGACAAGACCAAGAGAATACCAAACGATGTTGGTCGGGTTTAATACTTTGTATAAATTTATATTCTTCTGCGTACATCTCGTTTGAAATATTTTGAACCATACTTCAATCTGTTGAAAACACTCATCTGCAAGTAGCCGCGTTCCCTTTTTTTTTGTGCGTGTCATTTTTTGTGCGAGTAAGTAGAAAGTTTAAGCATTACAATTGCCGCGGGCGGCTATTTTTTGTAAACAGATTCCAATACACTGGTTCAGCCTTAACTTCAAACGTTGCGTGCTAACAATTGAAGATAAATGGAGGAAAACTTTTAATGAGCCATTATTTGCGTGGGGATGGCTTCTTAGTGCAGAAGTCCAAGCGTCGTCTTCGCGCGTTCACCGTCTCCGTCAACATGACCTGGTCAGCGAGGTGTGCGCTGAACAGTGCTGTCTACCACCGTTCGAGGTTGGGGTTAGGGAAAGGGGGTGGCAAGTCCAGGTTTTACCTACATTCCCAGACTATGGGGTATAGGGAGCCTGATTTTCCACAGAACTTGCACTTTGGTGGATGCTGATTCGGGAATAGCAAATGGAGCTGGACTGTCTGGGGGAACGTGTTCGTTTAAAGAAAGCACAGTGTCGAGCATTGTTTTTTACTCAATTGTTGGCGTGGTGGTGAATAGAATGTACGTTCTAGCCGGTAATGCTGGGTACCTTTACGAGTAATAGGGTTGTGGTGAGGTTCTCCTTGCAGGTCCTGGTACGTGAGTGCGCAGTTCGACGCGTTTGCTAATTCGATGCGCGCCAGGCAGGAGTGTACCGGCGCCAAGACTATTGCGACGTGACATTTTGGGGGGTTTCTGCTCTGGATGCGGTATGCTGTTGGAGTCACCGATCCCAAAGTAAATCTTCTGCAGGCCTCCTAGGAGTCAGAAATTATCGTCGCTGTCTTGGTCTGGGTTATGGCAAGATCTATGGTCACAATTCTTCTGATTCTTGAGGGGTACTTTGGGGGATGATTGCTCTGGTGAGGCATTTGTCTCTCGATGTTACTACTGCCACCATTGCTCCCTTATGGTTACTGCTTGCTGCGTCGGTGTAAACCGTCCCCGCGTCTTTACAGTACATTTTCTCTAGAGCTTCGGGCCTGGCCTGTCTTCTGCCCGCCTGATGTTTCGGGTGCATATTGCGGGGATTTGGCTTATTGTGTATGCGCTGCCGCATATCTGGCATAAGATTTCGGGGTTTTAGCTGCCCTTGAGGCGTCCACTGAAGTTTTTTTAAGAGCTTTGTGTATGCAAGTGTGAGTTCGAGTCCTAATTTTTGGCCGGAGGGTGTCCTTCGGTTAATTCTGATGCGGTGTTGTGAATTCTTAATTAGAGTGGTCGAGCAATCAAAGCATTCGTGGGGATTACCAGTGCTTGCTTGTAGGCTTTCCGTATAATGACGTTGAACTTCTCCTCCTCATTTTTGGTCAGAGTGACACACGGCGCCACGTATAAAATGCGCGACAAAATGAGGGCCTCGACCAATCTGCTGGTGTCCTCCTCTTTCATCCCTCTTTGTCTGTTCGTCACCCTCTTAACATCTAGGTGACCTGTTTGGCGGTAGTCTTTAGCTTCTGAATCACTCCGGTGTTCCTTGTGTCCACCTGGCTATCAAGTACAAGTATTCGTAATGCCTTTGTAGGCCTGATGGGATGGCCTTCTAGTGTGACTTGGATGTCGTCTTTGTCTTTCTTTGTGCGTCGTCTGCGTACGACCACAAGTTCCGAGTTTTGCGAGCACATATTAGCCCGCAATTTTTGGCATACTGATTGACGGTATCAGTTGCCTGTTGGAGTGTGTCTTGGTGGCCGCCGATCGAATCTGTCCCGTCAGGATTGTAATGTCGTCGGCGTAAGGCCATGCTTTATATTAGGGATCTTTAGTCGTTTCGGAGGCTATATCAGCGCTATATTGAAATGCATGGGGGATAGGACAGACCCCTTAGGAGTTCCCTTTTTGCCAAGAGTAATTAGATCATAGGAGACGTCGCCTATTATTATGGCAGCTTGGCGGTTGGTGGGGAAATCGGCAATGTAGTTGTACGTCCTCTCTGCGCAGCCTGTTTTTGCAAGGTTATTGAGGATTGCGTTCTGCCCCATGTTATCAAACGCTGCCCTAATGTCGATGGTTTGTATGGCCCGGGGGCAGTGTCTCATGACCGGAACGAGTATGTCCTCCTTGATTTGAATCAGGATGTATTGGGAGCTCAGGTGCTTTCTGAATCCACACATCGAGTTGGGAATTGGCTGGGTGTCATCAAGGGTATTGCTGAAGTCGTAAAAAAATATCTTCTCAATGATTTTCCTCACGCAGGATGTTAACAAAATCGGCCGAAGATTAGCTATATGTGGTGATTTACCTGGTTTCGTGATCAGCAGGCGATCGGAAGCTTGCCTGTACACCAGAAGACATTGCAATCCTCTTTGAGGTCTCCTACAGCCCGGTCATCTATGTTAGCCAAACCTTTGTTGGTGATTTGGTATAGCCCAGGTGAGCGGGAGTTCTTGCTGGCTTCGATTGCGGCTCGGATTTTGTACGCTTTAATGTCTGTCTAGCACAAAATTGGGTGGATCATCATGAGGGAGAGGAGCACCTCCTTTCTCAGGCATAGGTATTTGTCCTTCAAGTCCTAAATGAGGCCTTCCGTGGTTCCCTGGTACAGGTGCAAACTAGGCTTCTACAGGTCTCTCCCTTGTTTTTTAGGGGGTCGGTAAGGTGTCGCAATAGGTGCCATGTTTTTCGAGTAGATAGTGTTCCCTGGAGGCAATCGCACAAGGTAAGCCAATTCTCCTTCCACAAGTGGGTCGCGTACTTAGTGGCGCTGTACGTTTCTTAAGCCGGCGGTTATGCCTCTGCAACTTCCAGCCTATGGTCAGGCTGTGTCTGGATTCCCAGATGTGCAGGAGCTTGGAATCGACGTGCGGTGTTTTTTATCTTGTGGCAAATATTTCGTGTTGACCTTAACATCTCGTATGGCACTCTCCGCCCACTGGTCGTAAGACTATCCCTTCGAATGGTCACGATCTTTCCTTTCTTTTCTAAATTTGTCCTAATCAGTTAATTTGGCTGTACCAATGTGTGACCTGTAGCTGAAGCCCTTCATGAAAGCTTCTATGACATCATGATCAGATACCATATTCTCCATGGTGTTGGTCCCCGTGATGACGAGTGACCCTCAGAGAAGGGATAAGTCTGGGTTCGTTTCTATAGAAGCGATGTTCCCTGTGCGGGCTGGGGTGTGCAGATCTTTTAGGAGCATGAAGTTGTGCGATTCTACAACATTGAGTAGATTTTTCACCTCTTACTGTTATATGTGTATCCCCAACGTTTGTGCACTGCATTAGGTTCCCCAAAACAAGGACAGGAGAACTACCAGCGAATTGTAGGGCTTCGCACACAGTATCTTCTATACCTGGTCGTTTTTTTGAGGGTCGGCAGTAGACGTTTAAAATAAAGATGCTTTCTTTGCGTTTGGCGTCCGAGGAATGAATGCCACTAGAGTGTACTCATATTCCCTTTGTGGGGTAATGTGCTGCATGGCCGCTAGCTTGCTTTTCGCCAAGGTTGCGGTAGATTGTCCAGACGGATCAGTGTAAGTAACGTATCCTGGGAGCTCGGTTGGACCATTCGTCTCTTGGACTGGAATGATATCACGTGGGGGTGAGAGTGTGCCAAGATACTGTGGTAGCGCTGCTGACTGGTCCTTCATTCCGCGGCAATTCTACTCGAGCAACGCAGTGGAGTCCGGCCTGTTTGGTAGCGTACTCATCGGGTAATCAGAACAAATCGTTGCTTTCAGACACTGGAGGATGGCAATACGGAGCTGGCCTTCTGCGGAGACTAGTGGTTTCGAGCGTCTCCATTCTGGTCGACCCGACCTACGACTTGATCGATTTGGACGCCGTTCTGAGCTACCTGAGCGGATACCGCCTTTAGTTGTCGGTTAATTCGGTCAGTTTGGGTCTTATCTGGGTCTGGAGCGGCGCCTTTATAAGGTCTTCGAGGGAGGTTGTGCCTCCTTTAGACTGGGTTTGTGGCGAGGAGGGGTCTGTGGTGTGCTCGGACGAAGTCTTGTTTTGAACTATCGAATCGACTTCAGCTTGTGGAGAGAAACTTGCGCACTCCCGCTGTGCAGGAGGGACAGAGGGAGCTGTGTCCATGACATTCGAATTTCTACCGGCGATGCGTGAACGGCGTTTGCGTTTGTCTGGCAGCGAATCGTCACGGGAGGTTTATAGTTAAGCTAACCTTTTTTTCTAATCACGTAATTATGATCTGTTGTTGCCGCAACTGTGCCTAAAGGTGGAAAATTCTGGACATGGGTGGGAATCTGTGTTTTTTGGTGGTGTGGGTGTGGGGTCGCGTCGAGCAGTGGGAGACACAACGCGAGCCAGCTCACCTGTTTCTCGTCGTTCCCGCTCTTCGGTTCATGGTTGCTAGACATGGATTTGAACCTGGTGCTCAAATTTCGTTTCCTTCTGGCTTTTGGGGTTCTGGATCGATTGCGGTGCCACCCCCGCTGGTCTGGTTGTGAGGCTGGATAGCCCTGATGCCATACTTGCTAATCCTCTTGGAGACTAGTTGGTCCACCCGAAAGCTCACTCCTCCATCGTCTTCCGCTCGAACTGCCGGTGACGAAGAACGAAAGGCTCCCGGAAGCGCTTGGCGCAGCCCTTGTTTGCTGTAAGGTGGGCCCCCCGCATAGCGAGCAGTGGGCGTTGCAGTCATGTCTGGGTTTGCGGACTTTGACCCCACACTGGTGGCACAAACGTGTATTGGGCTGAGGACATGCCGTCGCTCTATGTCAGAGTTCATGGCATGCGTCTCGCGCAGGCGCAGTATTCGTGTACAAGGAGCACGGGTACACCAAACCGAAGGTGGTAACGTAATAGGAGACCTTGTTACCAGCAAACGTAGCTACGACGATATCTGAATTTCCACGCATTCTGCATCGTAGATCTCATGGTTGGGCATGCACATGTGGTCTAACAATTCCCGCTGTGAGAAACGGAGTGGTGCCCTCTTATGATGGCCTTGACGGAGTGATCTGGGGCGAGTCCGTTGAGCTGCGCTGTGTAGGCCACGTTATTGATTCGGATTTGCTTCACCTGACGCAAGGCTTTTGTTGCTTCTGCTGAGTGGGTGCTGATTGTAGCGGTGTTCTGCATCGTGTCATCGCCGACTCACCGGTTGCTTTGCCGCCAGGTTGACTGAATTGCGCTCGACAAGGGGATCGAAACCTCGGATAGGTTTAATTGCGCTATCTTGACGCCACCCTGTGGTCGCAACAAGAGCGTTTAATCGTCCCTGGGAAGGGTAGGTGGCCTTGGAGGAATTTTGGGTGTAAGCGAGGGCTTCGTGGTTGTCGGCTGAGCTGTTAGGCCTACGATGGGTTGTGCTCCCGCTCGCGTCGCCGCTGGGCTGTGGTGACGACTTCAATCCAATCGGAGTTTGAGATTGCATCTGTCGCAGTTTCATCACATCCGCTTTAGGTTGGGTCTGGATGCACTAAGTTGTCCTCTGTTTCACTTCCGCCAGTGCTCGGGAGCACGGCGGGGCGGTCTCCTGCGTCGGCGGTTGTACCCAGCATTGGTCGTACTCGTTGTTAAGCCTAGTCCCGCTGGAAACGAGGCCTACTTGCCATGGTTCAAGAGTGCCGTAAGTTGGCTGATTTAGCACTCACGGAGAAGTGAAATAGTGTCCTCGGGTGCGCGAAGCCTAGCTGTTCATGACCGTGCTATCTGCTTTGGTCCAAGGAACGACATTACAGCACTTCTGAATAAAACTCTGGAGCCGATGCAAAACACGTCCGTTCGCTGTAGGCCACCTGGTGGCTTCCCCCACAATTGCGGACACAAGTGCTAAAAAATTATGCTAAAGCAACTAATCAAATAGGTATTAATTTAATAACACATTTATTTTATTATGACTGAGTACTTGCAAAGGCCAATAGGCCAAAAAAGGTACCTGGTTGGTGGGTGCGGCGTCGCAAGCCAAAGAAAACAGTAAAAAAAGAAAATGGCAGGGAAACAAAAACAGTCATTAAAGAAAACATTGACAAACACGAATTTTACGAGAACTCAACAATGATTCTAACTACAGAGTCAAAATTTCAGAAGAAAAGTTATAATGCTTTCGCAACCAATTCTTATGCCTGCAAAATAATCTTGCGATTGTTAATCAGCATGACACACGTATTTAGCAAAGCACCATAAAAACGTTCACAGCGCACATACACATACTTTGGCAGCAGTCAATTGTTACAGCGCACCACGCAAATGTTTAAGAGTTGTAAAGACAACTTTTAGTAGCAAAGTTCAATGAAATAGCTGGTACCTATTACGGTATTGCAGCTCTTCTGTAACGTGTGCGTACCCTTAACGTCATCGAACAGGGCATATGTCTAACAATATAGCAGAACCATTTGGAGTACAATAATTTGTACACCTGAAATACTGCTGCATGTTAATTTCCTTAACCGAACCAATTAATGACTGCCTTAAATCACTGTCTCAAATCGGCCCATATGAATTTTAAAGAACAGTCTTGGGAATGTTTTCTTCTTTAATTTTTATTAAACCAAAAAGGCAGCAATATTTCTAAATTGTTTAAATAGAAGACAGTACTTCTACATTTTTTGACATATGTGTCATGAGTTCGCCGAACAAAAGATGTCATAACAATGTCCACCCACGTATTACAGAAGCGACACATAAAACACGACTTAAAAACGGGGCGTTGTTGTAAGATATGGTAATACTTACTAACGGAAACATACATTGTACTTAAACTGAAGACAACCAAGTCTGGGAGACCATTTTCCCTGGTGTGAGCAGTTACCGTTTGTAGCTACCAAAAGTCTACAAGAAGTGTTTCATCTGGAGAATGCTGTCGGCCCAGGCCACAGGAACTAGATAAGCACGTCGTTTGTCAATTCTATTCTTTTTAAAATAATTTGTGAAAACCACAGGTTTTTATACTTGCATCTTCGGAAATCCGAGTTCGTTGGGCTATATGTAAATATTTGGCCTAAAATGAGAGAACATGTGGCACTGATAACGAATTTAATATCCCGAAATTACATAAAATCAGGTAATATTTTTCTTGCTTCTTCGGACCTCCGAGTTCGTTGAGCTAGTGTAAATGTCGGGAGAAATGACAGAACATGTGGCATTGATACCGATTTCAATATCACGAAATGTACAATTAATCAGGCAGTGTAACCAAATTCAATCTGAAGCACTCATATTCGAGGCTGTATATACAAATATATTCAACTTTATTTACACAAAGCAGCATAGAAATACTTGGGTGTGCCAAAGCTGAACAAAAACTTGAGGGGCGGAGCCTGCCTTTGGTGGCCAATAGTGCTATTTGGTATTCTCAGAAATACACAAAGTATCGTTTTCTTTTTACGAACAAAAAAGCAGAAGAAGAAAAAGCACAGGAACCTCGTATATATATACAGTTAAACCTGGACCTAACGAACGTCTGTGTAACCAATTTCTCGATTTACGAAGGTTTTAGGTTCCGAATTGGCACCGCTGTTGTAGGTCATGTGTTTGCGACGTATTTGTAACGAAGCCTTTCGATGGTTAACCCTGATGTACCGAAGTCGCTAAGCTGATCAGTCGTTGTTTTATCAAATTAACTGAAAAATTCGGCCAAGAAAAGCAATTATTTAGCGAAGGCTAGTCCTAATTCATTAAACCAGCTGCTTCGAAAACGTCTAGAAATGCCCAAACACTAAACTTTTATTATGATGGTGATGCTTATGATCTGCGTTCGCTTCTGCTGTCTGGCGCACTGCTGAAAAACGCTTTTCCGTTACGTTTATAAACACTGTAAAAGACACACGTTTTGGACGCTTGAGTTTTATGAGATCAAGTGTAATCTTTCTGTGCCGCCATCGCTAATTACTTCTAGTGGATGTCGTTTTTAGTGAAATAGGATCACTTCCTCAACTGTATTTTCAGAAATGGGTCAATGTAAGTCCTATTGTTATCTCTAGTGCTTGTTCTCTGGGGTATTTTGTGTCCTAAGATTGCTACATTGTTTACTTCAGAAAAATATAGGCCCTAGGAGATGTTTGCTTATTACGAGGAAAATCGAACTGTCACTCGGGATCGTGGGAAATCACTGTAGCAGGACCTCAATTCAATTCAATTCAACCTTTATTTCCAACAAGAAGTTGGAGGATCCCAGTCGAGAATCAACTATAAGAGCGCTTGAAAGGCGCCTGAGGGCCCGCACTCACAGCGTAGACAGTAGCAGTGTCGTTTCCCTTTTTTCTCCATTATACAGAGTTATTTTACTTCAAGACAAGGCGAGGAATTATATAGACTGTCATGCGCAGATGAACAATGAAGCATTGTAATTGCACTAACACAGGAGAAAAATTGTTTAGTCGTAAAAATCAAACTTTTTTAATACACTGGCTGCATAGACGCGAAAAGGAAAAAAAACGAGTCTTGATCAACATATATATAAAAGACCGGTGTGCGTGAAGACCATTTCGAAAACAATTCCCTGACTTCTTTTCTTGCATAGGCACTTAAATTTGTGCTTATGGTTTCCCATTTCTTAAGGTTTCTCAAATTTCTCTGAGTTCTTCCTTATGCTTACTGTTTCCCAAATTTCTGCTTATGGTTTCCCAGAACATTGTCCATCATTCGCTCGAATGTCACTGGCGCATTACACAGACCAAAGGGCATGACGGTGAATTCATAGATCCCATCCGGTGTCACAAACGCCGTTTTCTGTCTATCAGCCTCAGCCATAGGTACTTCCCAGTAACCCGAGCGCAAATCTAATGAAGAAAAGAACTCGGCACATTGCAAGCAGTCTAGCGCGTCATCTATTCGAGGTAGTGGATAGACGTCCTTTCGTGTAATCTTATTTAGGCGGTGATGGTCGACGCAAAACCTAATAGACCCATCTTTCTTGGTGGCTAACACGACTGCAGAAGCCCAGAGACTCGTGGAGGGGCGAATGACGTCCCGGTTCAGCATATCGGCTTCATGCTCTTCGATAACGCGGCGTTTCATGGGTGATAAACGGTACGGTCGCTGGCGCAGTGGGGCATGGTTGCCGGTGTCAATCGGATGACAGACCGTTGACGTGCGCCCCAGGGATGTTTGCTGGGAGTCGAATGATGTATAGAATTGTTGTAGAAGAGCCAGGAGCTGGTGTTTTTGCTCCTGGGTGAGGTCGGCGTCGATGGAGGCCAGAAAAGCTCCCGGATTAAAAGGAACGTTGGAGCGCAGGGCGTCGAGATGGGCCGGAGCGGACTCGTTCGGGATGTCGACGACAAGATGTGGCAGAACAATTTCGACGCATCTTAGAAATTGGCCACAAAGCACTCCGGACGGGCAAGGTGACGGGTTAATAATCGACATCATTCTCCAACCACATCTCATTTGCAGGACAGCGAACGGCAGGAGAAGATTCGTACGCGACGAAAATAGACGGGAGGGCGTGAAGTCAACGCTGGCGTCTAGGGCAACGGGTGACAGCACAGGTACAATGGCAGAAGAGAATGGGGGAATGGTGGCATCTTCAGCAGCAACCAATTTCACGCTGTTACTCTTCGCGGTTCCAGTACTGGGTATAAACAGTTCAACTTCTGGGCGGAAGCAATCGATGATAGCGTGGTTATGTGACAAAAAATCCCACCCGAGGATAACGTCGTGAGAACATGCATGAAGGAAGACCAGTGCAACTATGTGAGGGATGGCTTGAATTGTAATGCGAGCGGTGCACATGGCTAGAGGTTGAACAGGCTGTGCGTTGGCAGTGCGAAGAGTAAATCCCGAAAGCGGCGTCATCACTTTACGAATTTTGCGGCGAAAAGTCTCTTGAATCAAAGATACAGCGGCTCCAGTGTGAATGACCGCGAGTGCAGGAGTACGATCCACAATCACAGCAATCACATTTGAAGGCGAAATGAGTACTTAAAACGTTAGATGGTTGCGCCGCTCATGCCTCAGGAAGTGCGGCTGCTAGTTTCCCTCGGCTGCATGGTTCCCACGGGGGCGCTTCAGAAATAGAACGGCGGCATGGTGACGGGGAACGGCTTCCAGAAGAAGGAAAGCCATCTGGGGAATACGAGTTGGCGTTGATCTGGAAGGAACAGACGCGGAGTGCAACTGAGACGTAAATGCGGACCATCAAGAACCTCACTCGTAGGAGGTGGGTCGGCGCCGGCAGAAAAGTGCGACATGTCCGGGAACGTTACACGCGAAACATGTGGGCCGGTTATCGGACGTGCGCCACGGGTTCGGGCCCTGAGCTGCTGCTCGAGCATATGGTAGGACCCGCTGGCTAATTGTGTACTGGAACGGCTGAAATGTGGCTGGCGGCGGTTGGGTACAAACCGCAGCATAAGTGTAAGGACCTGCAACGGGTGAGGCGAAGGGCGCCGCCACAGCGGAAGGAATCGGTGGTGCCATCAGTGAAAAGAAAGGCGCGATACGGGTACGGCTGGGGGCGCGGCAATGGACGAGTCGAGGTGGGCAGTAACAGGCGGGACCACGTGCGCAGTCGAGGACATAGGCTGGCGGTCTGGCGGCAGCGCCTCGGTGACTCGGTCGTGAATTACGTGGCGCACCGACGTAGGCAATGGGTATGAAGGCGTCGATGACAACGGCTGAAGGCTGAGTTGACGCGCAACCCCCTCGCGCAGAAATTGTTGAATGTGAGGAAGAAGCGGCGCAAGAAGAGTTGAGATTGCAAGCGCTGAAAGTGAGGCCCGATGCGGTTCGTAATTCGGGGAGCACTGGCGGGTAGAAATGCGCTGTTTCCTGAGCTCGTCGTAGCTAACAAATCATTTCATGACGTCTCCAACTGTCTGGGGTCCTTGCTGAGAAACATCTGGAACGCTCCGTCCTCTAAGCCTTTTAAGACGTGCTTAATCTCCTCGGACTCGGGCATAGCATGATTTACGCGCCTACAGAGGTCGGCAACGTCCTCAATATAGCTCGTGTACGTATCGTCGGCAAGCTGTGTGCGTCCACGTAAGCTCTGTTCTGCCTTAAGCTTGCGGACCGAGGGGAGACCGAACACTTCCAAGAATCTCGTTTTGAAGGCAGACCAAGTTGTCATGTCGGCATCGTTATTTAGGAACCACCGCTCGGCTATTTGAGTAAGGGTAAAGTCGACGTTGGCTCGCTTCATCGGGTCATGCCAGCGGTTTTGGGCAGTCACTCTTTCGAAGTACGAGAGCCAATCTAGTGCGTCGCGGTCGTCGGTGCCGGAGAACTTGGCAGGGTCGAGGTAAGGAAGGGATCCGGAGCACATTATGGGCTCATGTTGCGGAGGCGCCATGTCGTGACCGATTTCTTGGGATACTGGTTGTATTATGCGCTTACTCCGTAGTTCCAGGCTTCAAAGGCGTAGAGGAACTGCACCGCACCACACTATAATGGGGATTATAGCTGGGGACCATCAAGACGCCAGGAAAGACGCAGAGACCAGAGACGGGCAAGGCAGCGCAGACCGATGTCTCGGTGCGTTCTCTTGTTCTCTTAGAGCGAGCCACTCGCGATGCTGACCGTTCCTCTTCTCCTCGAAGAGCACCTTGCATCTGCCATCATCATGCGGCACATAGCAGTCCTTCCTCCGCCACATACCCCGACGGTTGCACAGGGGAGATTTGCTGACACTACACGTAAGGTATGTCGTCATGTCGAGGACTACTATCTCCAGTACAATATATATATATAGTTTGAAAATATAAACTGTCACAGAGCGCGAAAAAATAAGGTAAGCCCTGAAGAAAGGAAGACCTCTTCCTGAAACGTCCGTAAACTTTTTTTAAATGTTTTTTTTTGTCAATGTCTCTACTTACGTTATCTCATTTATTTGATTTTAAATACCCCTAAAGGCACTCACTGGGAGGGTATTACATAGGGGCGGAAAACATTGCAAAGAACAACGCAAATAGAGCTAATAAGCAGGTTATAGGGAAAAAAGCAGGTACAAGCTGGTGCAATGCTAAAAATACATGTACAGCAAAAATACCAAAAACATAGAAAACACATACACACACCTAAGAAAATTTTCGGTGAAGTAAAATGGCTATGGTTGTGTTTTTAAGTTCTCGCTATTTGATTGGATAGGTGACAGTTGGTATATGAGATGGGAGCTACACGTGTGGCACTTTACACGCGTCACCTTTAGGGCATGGTCACATCGGGGAAAAATGGTTGGTGACAAATAAAAGAAATCGCCATTAAGTGAATGGCGATGGTAGAGTTTAGGAAACAAGGATAACAGTGATAGTTGGCGGCGATGTGAAAGGATTAGTAAGGATGCAGGAAGATTAACAGCCGTCAAGCTGGTATGAAATGAATAATCTGAAAAGATGTAACGAGTGGCACTACTATAAAGGGATTCAATTCGGTCAACTACATTTGCTTTATTAGGGTCCCAAATGGCAGATGCGTATTCAACTTCAGTCGTGACAGCAGTTGTGTAAGCAAGTTTGCAAAGTTCTGATAGGGTATAATTCAGTCTGGGATTTAAATACCCCAATGAACGATTGGCGAAGGCAAGAATGGTGTTGATGTGGTGATTCCATGTCAGGTCAGATTTTAGGTTAAGGACAATGTACTAATACGTGTTAGTAAGCTCAACCGTTGTGTTATTTAAGGGATAAGAAGTTTAAAAGCGAGATGCCCGGTTCGTAAAAGACATAAGCTTAGTTTTGATATGTTAAGTGACATTAACCATGTAGAGCACCAAATAGATATAAAGTCGAGGTTAGTTTAGAGGGATAGTTGGTGAGGGGCCCAATTTATTGTACTATAAATAACACAGTCATCTGCAAAAAGCCTCTTCCTGAAAGTAACGCAATTAGGTAAGTAGTAGATAATAATTAAAACAGTAGAGGACTGATGACGCTGCCTTGGGGGTACCCGGGTGGACTTGACCGAATGAAGAATTAACGGTGTTAGCTGATGTGAAGTGAATTTTTGATGACAGGAAGTCTTTAACCCATGGGAATAAAATGGGCTGAATATTGGGTGGTGTAAGTTTTGTGAGCAATCTGTGGTAAGGTAGCCGGTCGAAAGCGCTAAAAAAATCCAGAAATATTGAGTGCATTGGGAGCCCAGCGTCGAAGGATGAGTAAAGGTCGTTTAAGAATCCAGCGAGCTGAGTGTCACACGAGTACGCCTTTCTGAAGTCGTGTTAGTGTTTAAAGATGATATTGTGCTCTTCCAAGTAGTAAATACTGGTATGTGGATGATGTGTTCGAGAAGTTTACATATGGAGCTTGTTATTGGTATAGGTCTGTGTTTAGGCGGTGATAAAGAATTGCCAGATTTAAAAATTGGGGTTAGTTTTGCTATTCTCCAAATTTCAGGGATTATACAAGACGAAAGAGACTGTGAAAAAGGTCGGACAAGATGCGATACCTACAATCAGAAGCATTCTTGAGTATTTTGTTATTGAAACCGAGATGCTCTGATGCACAAGATATTTTTAGTGTGTTTAGTAAAAATAAAATATCGGCTTTGCTATGATAATCCCTAACATTGTGCTATCAACGACTTGGGTAAGGTTAGAAGAACTAATGATGTTTTCTCGTGTAAATACGGAACAAAAACTATCATTCAGCAACTGCGCACACCCTGTCTCTCGCACCATGTTATCGTTGACCAATGAAAGCAAAATTTTTGTATAAAATCGGAGGTTGATGATGCGCCACAGCATTTGCGGATTGTTATTTAACATAGACGGTAAATCATGGATGGAAAAATGACGGCAGGTTGTTTAAGAAGCGCTTGATATTGCTGGTCACACAATTTATACCGAAACCTTGAAGTAGATTCTTTATTCTTATCTGTGCACCTGTAAATAGCTTTCTTTTTGTTCTTAAGGCGACTAAGTTGATTGTTAAACGAAGCATTGTGTTAGTGCATGATATTGTTGTGACATTTATGTATTTCTTGATGAGTTGCGAAAAATTATTTCTGAAAAGAGTCCAGTTTACACAGGTGGAACGTGACAAATAGTCGCGTAGAAATTCTTCTGAAAAATGGATAACTCTTGGTAATGCAATTGAAGTTGGCTCTGTGCCACACCCTATCTGTTTTTGTTATTCTTTATGAGGAAAATACGTTGGATTTCCCGTGATGATGCAATGATCAGAGAGCCCATCGAGTTTGATAATGTCAGAACAAAGATCGATAATTTTTGTCAAGATTACATCAAGAATGTTGGCTGAGGTGGCGGATTGTCTTGTGGACTTGGTGATTAGCTGGACTATCGAAAAATCAAGGCAACACTCAAAAAACGCATAAGCTGAAAAATCGCTGGCGTTTAAAGATAACGTTGACGAATTAATGACCGGGTTTGAAGTGCCCAAACACTATGAGCTCTGAATTTGGAAACCGCGTACAGATTTCATTCAACACTTCACAAAATTCATTTGCGAACAATATACTCGCTTCCTGGGGGTGATAAACAACGCAAATATTGACAATTGATATGCCAGACTTGAATGGCACCCATACACAGTGACGAGATGAAGTAAAATGAATCTCTACAGCAATCATTTCTTATTTGACATGATGATGATTAGTGGCTTTCCCTATGAATCGGGGCGTCGCTTGTGAGCAACCGACTTGCCTGTTTTATTACGTTTACTTGCCCTACTCCTAGCTAACCTATAGATTTGCTTTCTCCTTCCCATCTCTCCCTCTTTTTTGTTTTAAACTCATCGCCCCACCACCCGTTTTTCTTCCCTCGCTTTTCTAAATTCTCATCCGTATGATTACTCCGCGTGCGTGCCCATCCGTTCCCTATATTTCCTCCACCACCACATAGGTCGCCCTTTCGTCACCTCTATGGCCTTGAAGTTTAGCTTCCCCCTCTCCCGAAATCCCAAAGCCTCCGCCAGCGTTTTTTCCATGAAGAAGCACACCAGCGCCTCTACAATGTTCACGTTCAAAAAATGAATTCGGTGTTAGTGATAAGAATAATATCGTCGGGGGAAGTTTTATTCATCCAAGCTTCAGTTACCATGAGTAAAGAAGGCGAACATGAATCGATAAGAGATGAGGGCCCCACGTTTTTTTACATAACACTGCTAGTGTTAGCCAACAAAAAAACTTGAAGTTACGATGGAACTGTGCTCCGCATTAGAAGACAATGGCCGGTTGTTTGCAGGGTGCAAAAGAGGGCGTAACTGGGTTGGGCCTGCTGAAGGGCTTGTCATATGTTGAGCGCTAGGGGGTCTGCTGCAAGACATGCACTGCGGAATCGCCATTCTAATCCCAAAGATATGTGGTAGTGTTTACAAGAAGCGTATAAAAAGATCGGCGGGCCCGATTACCGTCTTTTTATTGTACTAGAAAAATGCAAAAGTCTTCTTCATTGAACGTGGACAGCTTGATAATAAGCACGAGAAACACTAAAAGTTGCGTTGTTCAATATGCATCCTCGGCTCATCACGGTTTCTACTTTATTCACGTGTTACAACTTGGCTATAATTGGCCGCGGTTGTCATGGAAACGCGGCCTATACAGTGTGCCCTGACTATTGTAGATACAGTCAGTTTGAGCTTACTAGTGAAAAAGTCTTTTACGGGTCGCTGAGACTCTTGCCATGCTTCAGAATTGTTTTGATCGTCCAAGCCATAGAAATAGACTTGCGATCTGCGGGAGCGGTTTTTAACTCGCAGATTTATCTTGAACTTTAGAAAAGACTTTGCTAGCAGACAGGGCTGCGCTAAATAATGTTGCCGAATTCTTTCTTGATTCCAAATCTTTCATGCGCTTAGTTAGGGACTGTAAGCCGGTCTGCAATGTTACGTGAATCTGCAGAATTTTATTAATCCCTTCAAGCATGATAGTGTTGCTGTCATCTAATCTCTGAACAGAACAGAATACACATTCCAGGTTTTCTTCTTGAGCCTAGGTCATGGGCGCCGGGTTTTATTCAATGTCTCCAGCAAGCATCAAAAGCCAGGCGATATAGACTGCGGTTGCGCGGAAACGCTTCAAAGTACGGAATAGCCATGACACCGCAACAAGACAGACATCGTCATCGCGTAACAACTGCAGTCCTAATGCGTGACCGAGAAAAACATGCCCAGTGAGTGGTGAAACATTTTTCTAGCGGTTCCGTGGCCCAAAGCAGCGTCGTAGCCAGCGCGTTTTGAAGAGTCCAGGTTATCAGTGGCCAGTGTCACGTGCTGGCAGATGAAGGAGTGTGGCTTGTCCAGCAGAGGCAGTGATAGTAGCGGTGGCGCCGAAATTTCGCCGCTGGCGAAAGGGGAACTTGCCAGCGCTGTCGTGCGGAACGAGCAGGAGCGTCGATGCATGATACAGTACCTGCCCGAACAGGGCCAGCAGCAGTGTCTGGAAAAGATGCGCGATGGAGGCGAGGCATTTCTCTAGCGGCGCCGTGGCCTCCTATATTAGTATAAAATAAATAAAATAATATATATATATATATATATATATATATAACAATATACACAGAAAGAAATGCCGGCAGTCTACAACGCCAAAGAAGGCATAGGGGAATGGTTGGAGTATTTGTTACCGTTAGTGACGGAACATTATTATTATTATTATTAATATTATTATTATTATTTTATTTATTACGTGATAAAGAAAGAAGAAAACGCGCCCAGAGTGGGTACCGAACCCACGCCTTTCGATTAGATCTCGAATGCCTTACCAACTCGGCTATCTGGGCGACTGTGTTCTCCTTCGCTTTCTGGGTTATTTATATTTACTACAACTGTATCTGACGCTTGAGGGTGGTAGCCAGCGCCACTCAGACTACCCGGGGAGAAGGGGACCTTCTTTTCAACCCCCGGGGCGTGACGCGAACGTCTACAGCCTGTCATAAGCGGGCAACTGGCGCGAAACCCTCTTATGCTACCTTGGCATCAAGGCTGCCAGAACCGAGGCCCTCGCTAAGCTTTCGCACGATAATAGGGTTTAGAAATGAGGGGCTCGTTAGGAAAAACAGAAAGAAATGCCGGCAGTCTACAACGCCAAAGAAGGCATAGGGGAATGGTTGGAGTATTTGTTACCGTTAGTGACGGAACATTTTGATTATTATTATTATTATTTTACTAATTACGTGATAAAGAAAGAAAGAAAAACACGCGCCCAGAGTAGGGACCGAACCCACGCCTTTCGATTAGATCTCGAATGCCTTACCAACTCGGCTATCTGGGCGACTGTGTTCTCCTTCGCTTTCTGGGTTATTTATATTTACTACAACTGTATCTGACGCTTGAGGGTGGTAGCCAGCGCCACTCAGAAAGCGAAGGAGAACACAGTCGCCCAGATAGCCGAGTTGGTAAGGCATTCGAGATCTAATCGAAAGGCGTGGGTTCGGTCCCCAGTCTGGGCGCGTGTTTTCTTTATTTTTTATCACGTAATTAATAAAATAATAATATAATAATATAATGTTCCGTCACAAACGGTAACAAATACTCCAACCATTCCCCTATGCCTTCTTTGGCGTTGTAGACTGCCGGCATTTCTTTCTGTATTTCCTAACGAGCCCCTCATTTCTAAACCCTATTATCGTGCGAAAGCTTAGCGAGGGCCTCGGTTCTGGCAGCCTTGATGCCAAGGTAGCGTAGGAGGGTTTCGCGCCAGTTTCCCGCTTATGACAGGCTGTAGACGTTCGCGTCACGCCCCGGTGGTTGAAAAGAAGGTCCCCTTCTCCCCGTGTAGTCTGAGTGGCGCTGGCTACCACCCTCAAACGTCAGATACAGTTGTAGTAAATATAAATAACCCAGAAAGCGAAGGAGAACACAGTCGCCCAGATAGCCGAGTTGGTAAGGCATTCGAGATCTAATCGAAAGGCGTGGGTTCGGTCCCCACTCTGGGCGCGTGTTTTTCTTTCTTTCTTTATCACGTAATAAAATAATAATAATAATAATAATAATAATAATAATGTTCCGTCACTAACGGTAACAAATACTCCAACCATTCCCCTATGCCTTCTTTGGCGTTGTAGACAGCCGGCATTTCTTTCTGTATTTCCTAACGAGCCACTCATTTCTAAACCCTATCTCAATATATATATATATATATATATATATATATATATATATATACCATGGAGCGAACAGACGAACGGGTAACACACAAAGGGTATTGACGTTTCGGCCTGGGACAGCCTTCGTATATATAGTAAAAATATGTGCTCCCCCACTCTGTGAAGAAGGATGACCTGAAAAGCTGGACGCAGTCCACAGACTGCACAATACGAACCACGTTTAGAATAATTTTTAATGTCGCATATTTCCTAGCCAATTAGCTAAATTAATTTCTGACGGATGCAAGCTTTGTTCTTGCCGATAAACATGGAACTGCCTGTGTCGCTCCCGCGTCGTAAGCATCTCACTTTGTGTCGAGCCGGGTTCAGACTGTTGCCGCAACTGCCGTAATAACTTTAAAGAATGACATGATTTGACGTCTCAGCCAACTGAACTGCGTGACATGGCATTTTTACCTTCATACATCACGATGCGGGTTTTGCATCGGTAATCTGCAGATAGCCTAACACACAAATCCAATCCGCTCTACCACTACGCACTCCGGACAGGTCCCATTGGACCGTTTAACGTCCGCGTTTATTTTTCGCACCAGCACAACGGACATGCCATCCATCAGTACGGGCATAGATTCTATAGCTGCGCGTGCACACCTTTCGTTCTGCCTCCCACGATTCTTCACTAAAAACTGCGCAGGCATAAACAGGCAACCGTTCATTAGCGCGTCCTTAGAAGTGACAGACGCCGTGAAAAGTGTCCCCTGAAAGCACTCTCAAGAAGTGATATCGATCGGCTCACGCCTTCGTTCCAAGCGGGAAATTTGCTGTTCATCCGGCAGGGATTCGTCGCTACTCGTCGAGCTGAATTTAGAGGCGGTAACGGCGGTGACAGCAGCTTTCCGTAGTTTCTGCACCTATTTACGCATGTGTTCGGGCCAAAGCTTGGATTTTTGCTCTTCGTCCTCCAAACGACCGGCATTCATTAGACTCTAACGATTTAAAAACTGGAAGCCTTTGAGCTCATTTTCGCGTACGAACATGTGGCTGTCCGTCTTCTTTCCCCATCGTATCTATCTCACTGAGTGTGTAACACATCAACCCACGCCCGAACAACTCGATTGAACTGGACAGTCGACTATCCGCAACGAGCCATGTAATTTCGATATTTAAATACCCGCACAACCGGAACGTCATCGGTAGCGGCATGAAGCCTAGCAGTGCTTGCCCACCCCCCCCCCCTGTTATAACCGCAAACCGTGCGCGCATGAACCTGCAACCGGTGAAGGCACATACTCAGGCGCGAAAGACACCGCCGAAAATACCGCTCGGAGGGCCTTTCAAGCTGAAAAAAAATATTGGCTTATGCCGGCGTTGCAACATGCGAAGTTTGTCTTCTTCGAGAGGAATTTGCAGCTACTTGGCAAAGCCAACAAACGTGCACACGCGCACACAAGCACTAAACATGGACAAACGGCCAAGTGGCCCTGGAAAGAAGTAAAATGGCAAATGACTCGGCCCATTACCCCAGCCAACGAATTCAACCAAGTGACCAATAAAACAACCAAAATAAAGCGTGACAAGACAGTTGTTTGTTTCGCGGGTACACAAGGCGAGAGAAAACATTATCAATGTTCTCAGGAAGAAGGACGTATAGAAATAATTCGGTGCCTATACATTCCTTTACAATTCTGTTTTTATATATACACACGTGTACACGGTCAACTCCAAAATAACACCATGTCTATACATAATGACAATGAGCAAATTTTTCACTTAGCCGCAGCCTACCGACTGTTACGTTGGGTGTATCAGTAAAAAGGCAGTAGATGTGTGCGTTACGGGGACAAAACAAAAACTTGCCCTCTTGTTTATTTATTCCACCTGCAACTGTGTTGAATTTGTATATTAAAAATGATTCAAGCTTCTATCTTTCGTATTGTGTTCTAAACTTCAATTTTAGCACCTTTCCCGCGGGGAAGAAAAGGCACTGGAGGCTTTGAGCACCAGTACCAACATAAAAATAAAACCAGCTGACAAGGGGGGAAAGATATTGTGATGAACCGATCAGTCTACGTAACGGAAGCACAAAGGCAACTAGATAACATTTTTTTACATAAATATTGCGGAACGACCCAACACGTCATTTTAAAAATAAAATAAAAAAAACCTGGACCGCCTTGTGAAAGGACCAAAAATGACTAAATCGCTATCGCAGTCTCTGTTACCACTAAGTCCAGTATCAGGGAAGTTCTATACTCTGCCTATATCCCACAAACGCAACAATCCAGGACGATTGATTGTGGCTAGCATAGGAACAGTATTCGAATACATATCGAGTTTCGTGGACAGCTTGATACAGGACATACCATGCTCTCTTCCCTCCTACAATAAAGACACCACCCATTTCCTTGCCCAAACAATTAACCTCAGTATACCTGAAAACTGCCTTTTCGGGAACCCGGATGTAGCCTCGCTATACAGAAACATCCCTCACGAATATGGCATAAACTCAGCTATATTTGCTTACGAGGAAATGGAGTCGCTTAACAGATCAATCCATAGTCAGACGATTGGGGAACTCTTGCTGATATTTCTACAAATGAACAAGTTATAGTTAAATAATAACAATTATTAGCAAATCAATGGCACCTCTATGGGGCACAAATATTGGTCCCAATTATACACACATCTTCATGGGAAGTTATGAAAACAAACTCCTTGGTGACTACCCGTTAAAACCACTCTTCTATAAGACAATCATTGACGACATATTTCGGATCTCGCCTCACAGAGAGGAAGCTCTCCTTAAGTTTATTGAAGCATTCGACCATGTCCACAGCGACATCAAGTTCCCTAACTCGCCCTCTGCATGTAGCATAAACTTTTCCGACGTTACCGTGCAAATATCTGGCTGTGAACTCACAACATTACGTTTCTTAAAACCCACTGACCGACACCAGTAACTAAACGTTCACAGCAGCCATGATTGCTGCCAACGGTGACCAACTAGGCAAAGTTTTAACCCGCCAACAACATCCTCTTCCCGTGATAAACGATGCCATCGAAGAATGGAAAACACTTGACAGACGCGAACTAATAAACAGCAGCCGCAACTTTCAAACTCATAATCCTCGAACCAAATGGGCTGTTACATATTCGGTCTCCGCTCCAAACGTAAGAGCAATCTTGCGAAAACATGACAACATCCTTCTGGAAAGTGATCGAATGCGACGTGTCCTCCCTGAACCACCCGGTGTTCTATACAGACGAGCAAAAATCTGTAAGACATCATACCTTCTTCAAAAACTTTACCTTCCCAATTTCAAGGCTCTGTAGCATGCAACAAATCCCGCTGTAAGCTTTGCCCCATCTGGCCAAAAACTCTAGTTGCTAAAAGCACTGCCACTAGCTTCTACGTTCAAATACGCGAAAGCTTCGATTGTGACAGTGCTAATGTTGTGTACCTTCTTCAGTGCACTCTATGCAGCGCACAGTACATCGGTCAGAAAGGAAAACCCTTGCCAGTACGAATTAATACCCAAGATCGCACACCAAAACACTGCCTGTCCTCCCTATCTCAAAACACGCCACTTGACTGGTTTACTCCTTTGACAAATTCACTGTGGTCGTGCTAAAATCACAAGTTTAGAACACACCACAAAAGAGACATTTCAATCATTTCTAGTCCACAAATTTTAACACAGTTGCAGGTAGAATAAATGAAAGAGGGCAATGTATCATTTTCGTCTCCGTAACGCACACATCTGCTGCCTTTTTACTGATACACACAATGTTAGGTAGGTTGTGGTGATGTGAAAAATCTGCTCATTGTCATTATGTATAGACATTGTGTTAGTTAGGCGTTGACCGTGTACACGTCTGTATGTAAAACATAGAATTGTATCCGGAATGTATGAGCACAGAATTGTTCCTGTACATAATTCTTCCTGAAACCACCGATAATGTTTTGTCTCGCTCTGTGTACCCGCGCATCAACAAAACTTTCTTATCAGTGTTGATTTTGCTTGTTTTATCGGCCACTTGGTTGATTTCGTTGTTTGGGTTAATCAGCCAGTCATTGGCCGTTTTACATCTTTCCCTGGGCACTCTGGCGTTTACGCATGTTTATTGCTTGTGTGCGCGTGTGCACATCTGTTGGCTTTCCCCTTCTCCCTGTTTCTGTTTTAATTTGTTGCACCGGCATTGCAGTTTTTTCTCCCCCTGTAGATATACTATTTTCACCGTCTCTGCATACAAGGGGATTCATGCCTCTCTACTCAGACATCATAACTCTCACTTGGACTTTCCGACAGCTTCGCCCTCTTATCGCCGGCACGACTGGGGCGCCATGTTTTTTATCAGGTTTCTCTTACACGTAGACATTTAACGGCTATGGCGCCGACGTTAATTAGCGAGTGGTTGTGGGGGGAAGTGAATTGAGGAAAATCTTTGGGGGCCGACGAAAACACGTGCCCTCCGCACGGGAGTCTTCAAAGCACGCGCACGTATGACACCCCTTGCATATTGTTCGCCGGCACTAACCGAGGGCAGTTACAGCTCGCCATCCGAGTCTACCGCGCCATTATGTGTCCCCTATCGCTCCTCAGCTTCTGTCTGTCGTGTCCTGTCGGTTCTTTATAATTTTTCAGCTTGCCTGTCCTCACCGTTGCCTTTCTTTCAATTTACTTCTCCCTATCTCGCCTCTCTCCAAAACCCTCTCTCCCTTATATATGTTTTTCTATTTTGTGCTTCCTTATTGCTGGCTTTCTCTCTCATGTTTCCATTTGCTTTTCTCTCTTCCTGCTCACTTCCAATATTAGACGTACGCCATCGCCCCCAGAACTTCAAGTGCTTGAACTGTATATAAAGCACTTCCATTCTCTAACATATAATTATTGTTAAGGGACCGTCGCCATCCGAAACGTCGATGTAAAGTTATGTTTTCGAATTAAACTTGTTATGTTTTTATTGCGCGCCTGTTTACTATTTAACCTTTACTAGCTTAACCGTTTATCTTATATCTACACACACACGCACAAACACACATATACATATATATATAAATATATAGTCTGGAATCAAAAACTCACACAGAGCGCGAAAAAATAAGGTTAGTAGAGACAGAGACACACGAGAAGGACATTGAAAAGAAAAATAAAAGTTTACTGACGTTTCAGGGAGAGGACTCCCTGGTACTCTGAAGAAAGGGAGTCCTCTCCCTGAAACGTCAGTAAACTTTTATTTTTCTTTTCAATGTCCTTCTCGTGTGTTTCTCTCTCTACTAACCTTATATAAATAAATATATATATATATATATATATATTATATATATATTAAATCTAGAGAAAGATAAACTCACAAGCGCGCAGAAATAGTGTAAGTAAAGAGTCGGATACACAGCAAGAACAATAACAAACAATGTTTACTTACGTAGCGGCAACGGGACTTGCCTTCATCAGAGTAAAGTTACATGATTTTGCTGTCGTAAACATTTTGAACACATTTCTTATATAGGTTTGCACAAAACTGTGAGAAGAAGCGGAAAATGTTTCGGAAATGGAGAGTGTGCATACAGTCAGGCTACGCCTGTGTTACAACATCAACAAACAAACAAACAACAAAAAAAAAGGGGGGGGGGGAAGCGAGAGAGAGAAAAAGGGGGTCGTGTTAACAATGCAGCGTTCAAGGTTGCACCATGACGGGTCAACGTATCCCGCGCGGGCTGCAAGTTCAGACAATGGGGGAAAACTGGACAATCGCGGTTTGAACAGAAAGGGAAGAGTATACAATAAGGTATTCAGTGGCTGGGGAGACTGGTCCGCGAAGATGGGTGTGCCCTCCGCGGATGAAGAGAATAGATAGGGGGCACAAAAGAGCATTTCACAGAAGCTAGCAACTGAACAGGAAATAGGTAGGGTCACAAAAGGTTAAACATGAATAGATCACAAAGAGTTAAACATTCTTAAGTGGTGGTGGGAAACGAGGTCTCCTTCCCCAGGACAAATGGCATTGTTGAGCCGCATTAGGCTAATAAAGCTGCTGTATTAGGAGAGTTTCTGCGAATTCTGATGGCAAACTCGAGAGTAGGAATAATGAACATAGTTATAAAAATTATGAAACCGCTGATTTTAATCGAGGATAAGCACGTTAGTTTTCCGTAACTTTCATTAATTCCAAGTGTGGCTGACCCAAACTTATAAATGAGATAAGATTCCCGAACCTCGCGGTCGTGGTGCGTTTTGAAGGCGGATTCTAAAATCGTTGCTTTAAGATGTTCAAATGCATGCCCGGGACTGTTCACATGTCTTGACAGGGGTAAATAAGGGCAGCTTTTTGCATGAGAGCGGTGATTATTGAACCGCATACGGAAGGGCGTTTCAGTTTTGGCCGATATATTGTTGCCTACAAACAGTGCACTCTAGAAGATATACGACATGTAGCGGAGTCACAGTTAAGTTACCTTTTATAATTTACGTAGTAGTCTGAAGCCGTGCTGGTGGCGCGCTGTGTAGTGGTCATGTGTGGGCACACTTTACATCGGGGTTTATTGCAGGGCAATGCAGCCAGTAGTTGCCGGTCGGTTGATACGAGAGTTAGTAAGAAAGTCACCTAAATTCTTATTACGCGGTAGACAACGCGTGGTGGTTCGGGGAATATGCTTTTTAAGCGGTCACTTTGCATTAGGATATTGTGATGTTTTTTTAGCACGGTTGACACTCTTGGAGCGGAGGATGAGTGGGTTAAAACTAAGTTAGTTGGCGGGTTCCCGTTCGGGGCTTTTTTTCTACAGATTTCGTTACGGTCTAATTGGTTGGCTCGCACAATAGCGTCGTCGATAACTTTTCGGGTATTTTTTTATTCAGGAGGGCGGTCTTGAGTTTCTCGACAGTTTGAGTCAAAGTCGGCTTGGTTTGAGCAAATTCTCCTAGATTTAGGAGAATTTGCTCAAACCAAGCCGACTTTGACTCAAACTGTCGAGAACTCAAGACCGCCCTCCTGAATAAAAAATACCCGGAAAAAGTTATCGACGACGCTATTGTGCGAGCCAACCAATTAGACCGTAACGAAATCTGTAAGAAAAAAGCCCCGAACGGGAACCCGCCAACTAACTTAGTTTTAACCCACTCATCCTCCGCTCCAAGAGTGTCAACCGTGCTAAAAAAACATCACAATATCCTAATGCAAAGTGACCGCTTAAAAAGCATATTCCCCGAACCACCACGCGTTGTCTACCGGCGTAATAAGAATTTAGGTGACTTTCTTACTAACTCTCGTATCAACCGACCGGCAACTACTGGCTGCATGCCCTGCAATAAACCCCGATGTAAAGTGTGCCCACACATGACCACTACACAGCGCGCCACCAGCACGGCTTCAGACTACTACGTAAATATAAAAGGTAACTTTAACTGTGACTCCGCTAATGTCGTATATCTTCTAGAGTGCACTGTTTGTAGGCAACAATATATCGGCCAAACTGAAACGCCCTTCCGTATGCGGTTCAATAATCACCGCTCTCATGCAAAAAGCTGCCCTTATTTACCCCTGTCAAGACATGTGAACAGTCCCGGGCATGCATTTGAACATCTTAAAGCAACGATTTTAGAATCCGCCTTCAAAACGCACCACGACCGCGAGGTTCGGGAATCTTATCTCATTTATAAGTTTGGGTCAGCCACACTTGGAATTAATGAAAGTTACGGAAAACTAACGTGCTTATCCCTCGATTAAAATCAGCGGTTTCATAATTTTTATAACTATGTTCATTATTCCTACTCTCGAGTTTGCCATCAGAATTCGCAGAAACTCTCCTAATACAGCAGCTTTATTAGCCTAATGCGGCTCAACAATGCCATTTGTCCTGGGGAAGGAGACCTCGTTCCCACCACCACTTAAGAATGTTTAACTCTTTGTGATCTATTCATGTTTAACCTTTTGTGACCCTACCTATTTCCTGTTCAGTTGCTAGCTTCTGTGAAATGCTCTTTTGTGCCCCCTATCTATTCTCTTCATCCGCGGAGGGCACACCCATCTTCGCGGAACCAGTCTCCCCAGCCACTGAATACCTTATTGTATACTCTTCCCTTTCTGTTCAAACCGCGATTGTCCAGTTTTCCCCCATTGTCTGAACTTGCAGCCCGCGCGGGATACGTTGACCCGTCATGGTGCAACCTTGAACGCTGCATTGTTAACACGACCCCTTTTTCTCTCTCTCGCTTCCCCCCCCCCTTTTTTTTTTGTTTGTTTGTTTGTTTGTTGATGTTGTAACACAGGCGTAGCCTGACTGTATGCACACTCTCCATTTCCGAAACATTTTCCGCTTCTTCTCACAGTTTTGTGCAAACCTATATAAGAAATGTGTTCAAAATGTTTACGACAGCAAAATCATGTAACTTTACTCTGATGAAGGCAAGTCCCGTTGCCGCTACGTAAGTAAACATTGTTTGTTATTGTTCTTGCTGTGTATCCGACTCTTTACTTACACTATATATATATATATATATAATATATAAAATTATATATATATATATATATATATAAAATATATATTATATATATATATATATAGATTATATATATATAATATATATATATAATATATATGTATACCCCCATGAACAAATTTCACTTCACAAATTTTATCTACAACAGCGCCACTATATGTAACTGCAGGGCAGCCTCTAAGCGTTAAGCACCTTAGAAGCTCGCCCCAAGGGGTATCTTCGTCAGGGCGTCCCACGCTAGCTAAGAAGAGGAAGCAGGTTATATAGTCATATACAATAGAAACTCGTGAAAAGTGAGCGCTTGTCATGCCTTCTTCTCGTTGTTCAGCCGAACACGAACTGCAGCTACAATTGAGTCAAAATTCCTGTAATAAACCTACATCCCCGGCGTTATTTAGCGTAGGAATGCTCATTGTGTTTGTTTTCACGATAGTAAAAAGAAAAAGTGGCAGTGCAAGAAGAAAATGGCTTGTTGGAAATTTTGGGGTAAAGCACCCGCTCGTTCGGAATGGAGCTTGCACCCACTTGCACCCGCACCTGCTTGCACTCGCACCAGCGGGTGAGCTTGGACCCGCACGTACAACCTCAAAGAAAAAAATCACGCTCGCGCAGTTTCACTCTGGGGGCGCGCAAGCACTGCAAAGGCACATTTGATATGGTGTGGACAAACCGCTGTTTACTTCATCTGGAGGGTACTGAGAAAGGGCGACGAGGAGCGTGATGGGTGGTAGGTGAGTGCAGATTACGGCGCCACAACCCATTATGATAAATCACTGCTCTGCTCTTCCGACAGTTTTCACGTTGAATGGAACGCCATTATATTTTGGTGTGCGTGCAGTTGAGATATTTATAGAAATTTTTATGAATAATAATACACCATACCTAAAGGGTTCAACATATTTTCTTGTTTCTCATTTTGTGACAAAAAGTTTTTTTCATCCGAAGTTTTCTCGCACGCGAACACAAAGTGTTATAGAGCGTCGCCAACCATCGTTTTTTATGGGTAGCTGAACGCCAAACTTCAAAATGTGTGAAACATGGTTACATAGCGCGGTAAATACGGGACAGAAGTAGAGACCGCACAGGACTAGCGCTAAGTCATTGATTCCTTGCTTGTCGTGTAAGTTTTCCTGTCCGCTTGGACCACCTCGAATTGGAGTAATAGGGGTGATGCCGGCTTTAAATGTGAAGGACCCAGGTTAGATATCAGTCGCGTAAAGCGTGGTTTCACTCTGGATTGTTTACTCTGCGGACGCCATCAGTAAGAATACGCCTTCGCTTTAAAACACATCGTTCATGCATCATGGCCAGGATTTATTTCGGTATCGACGGGTATCGGTAAACGTTTTGTTCCCTCCACTCAATCTGACTCAAGTGATAAAATTAACGCCTTATTGAAAAAGGAAAATTGCTGCGTCGTTCAACCTGTTACACTCGTGAGCGAGAGAGGACCCATACCAACTTCCTAAAAGAGAAATATCAGCATTAAGCGTGGCCGTCCAGAGGTCGTCTTTTTGCCAACTAGATAATTCCTTGCTGGCCCATACGAACTCTTAGTTCAGGAGAGTTGTGGTCGATGATGCTAGTCGCCACATGTGCTTCACTTGGGCAAGGTGGAGAATTAATCATGCGGGAAACAATTCGGACAGATATAGGAATAAAGTCGCGGCAGTCGCTGTTCAAATTAGTTTTTTAAAGTGGCAGATACAGCTTGCGTAGTGTCTCACATTGCTTTGCACGTACAATCGAATAACACGTGGCCAAACATGCGTCATTCAGCCAACAAAACTCCAGGCGTTGGAACAATATAGGTCGTGGAAATCCATCACTATCTTCAGAAACGTACGACAAAATTCATATATCGGCCACTACTTCTACATATCTCCGCTGTGCTTTCCTTTTGTACGTCTCCTGTTTTAAAAGTGATCTTTGCTACTCACTGTCGTAAACCGAACTATGTTTTTCGTACGTGTGACAAATTAGAAATATTTTCAACAAACCTAAAGGTATCGCTAATTTTCACACATAAGGGCTAGTTCTGTCCTAAAATTTTGGTTTTAAATTATTCGGCATTCTTAGCAGACATTCATTCATAGAATGAACCCAGCCATTCTTCTCATAAAGGACCAGCGTCACACATATCTGAGTATCTTTTCCAAAATAAGAAATAAGGTTTAAGTAAAACAAGACCGGGTAGCTACTATTAAAACTAAAAAAAACGGTTTTACGGCCTTTCACTTTGGCGTTTTCTAGGCCTTACAAGAGGTAAGTAAGGCTACTTCCTCTACTATGCAATACGTTTATGTAAAAGTGGCAGTAGTACTAAAGGGCGCGTAAGCTTCTATGGAATGAAGCTTGTGGGTATAATACGTGTGCATTTACTCCTTTTGTTCTATTTTCCTCCCTTTGAAAGCAAGCATTTATGAACTAATGCTTCAATTCAATACTGCGTCTCCAAATGGGGTCACCGCATTATCAAAAATGGATAAATCGTGTTGCTTTGTAATCGTTAAAAAACATGCAGCGCTAGAATTCGCTCCTCACAAATCTGGTTGTACAAAGGTATTATCTAGATGACTGAAACAGTAACCCCGGCCACCAAAATTATAAAGACTAAAATTGCCTTCACCGAAATTTTGTGCTTTCGTATGCCCCAACAGATAGCTCCAGTTATTTTAAAGCAAAAAATCTTCACCATTATCATCATTTCCTTACTCTGTAGGTCCTGTGCGGGTTCTCTGCGCCCAATCACGCATTTTACATTTTTTTTCATGGGTATTTGGTCGCCGAGGATAAATTATTTATTAGGGTTCCTTTTGCAGCTTGAGAATAAGGTGGCGTAGGGTGATTTTGTGTTCCCGGTGGACTTGTGTGATTATCATTTTCATAAATTCGCACACACAGGACAGGACAGGCAGCTGTCGTTAGATGTTGCGATCTCATGCTGCGTGAGTTGCTTCCTGTTATCCTGCCCCTTTATATAAAATAGGTATTTGGCAAGGGCATTCCCGCTGCGTGCAAGGGAGAATGCCTTGCATAATTTGTACGAAACAAATAATCTTTTCGAGCTTTTGTTTTTTATTGCATTGTTACAGTGTCAAACATCAACTAAAATTCACATTTCTATAATGTTCTGACGACCATTGCACTGATTTTTAAAATTTCGTGTGCTATAAATTTTTCTTGCAAGTACCCACATGAAAGGTTATAAGGCTTTAGGCTCCTTAAAAAACATCCATTGTCTCGAAGTAAAAACAGCTTCGAAACTATTGATCTAACTGGAAACCCAAGAAAACACACACATCAAGGTCACTTCAGTTCTTATTAGGTTCGGTACGTGATGGTGTCTTTTTTTAAAAAAAAACAGACTGTTGTTTCGACGAGCGCATCATTTTTTTTCTGCTAGTAGCAAGTGTATCTAAGTCACTGAAAGACATATTCAAGCCGCTGTTACTAAGAGTAGAAACGTAGGAATCGGTTCTTTAGAGAGTTCTACACGGCTACATGAGAAAGGAGGACGTTTGTAATTTGTACACCCAAATGTTCATGGCTTGATGTACTCTAACATATACTGCCTTAACATTCTCCGAGCTTGAGACAACTTTACAAGGTACCGCTTTTTCTGATGATGTGAACATTTAATTTCGTGCAATAAAGCAAAAAAGCTATTGTATTTAGGTTCTCAATAAAACAAACACAAAATGAGTTCCTGATGTTTTGCAACATTATAATACAGTAGTTTGAGTGCCATCATTTCATACAGAGGCATTGCTTTCTACACGTGTAGCTCTGTGATGAGCGCCTTTCAATTCGTAAGTCCAAGTTAAAAAGTCATCACCGCGATTACGTCGGTTATTACAGCAACTGAAACCTGGTAAACAGAAAACGTTATCTGCTATTACAAGTTCTTCCCATTAGTGCTTCTCCGCAATGAAATGTGTTTTCTGTAAAGTAGAAAACCTGATTTTAGCATAGAAATAATGGTCCATAAAGCCAGTAATTCTCCATCACCGAAAAGCATGTGCTAGTGACATGTATATACCCATATTGAAGAAACTGTATTTTGCTGCATGAATGCTTAGGAAAAGATTTACACTAACCTAATTTTGACTTTCAGAGGACCAGACATGGCGTTTTAGAAACCGGTTTATGGATACCAAAATAGTAAAGTTTGCACTGAGAAATCAACAATACTATTTCTCGTCACACATATTTCGTCTACAGCAGAACGAAGCAGATTTCTTTGAAAGGCCCGAATTGTGTTCGAGTAAACCCGGTTGGACATTTGCGTGGCATGCTCACATCGAACAGGCCACCCACAAGTAAAACGGAGCACCGTAGTGGTTGCCAAACGTGCTAAACCTGAAGGCAAGCTGAAATAATCAACACATGACACGGTGATAGCCATGTTTTCCAGGCACATCGGGCCTTCGCATGTTGATTTACTACTGCTTGTTTTATTGTCATCATGTGCAAAATACGCTGCTACCATCCCTTCACGTCATACGCGCCTTCACGCTTTAAAATGCATTTGCTTGTCCCAGCCATTCTGAAAACGCGTTCTTCAGCGGCATGCGCTTTGTTATTCCTTATAAAGCCCCAGTTTTATTTTGCATTTTGTTGCTCGCGATTCTCAACGCGAATAGGGTTGAGAATCGCGAGTACGTTTGTGCAGGCTCGCCCGTTGGGTGAACGTATCCTCAGCCGTGGGCCCAACTCCAACGTGCGTTATCGACCAAACCACCTAAGATTGAGATGCCCTGTTTAACAAGCGGTAAAACTGCTTAAAACCACTGAAAGAGAATAGGCAAGGTAGCGCGCAATCGGGGCCTTCACGAAGCTGTCAAGCTCTAGGAATGATACATTACTGCTACTTCGAAGAGAACGTTGCGAAGGCTTCAACAAAAATAAGATTTATTCTACCCCCCCCCCATAAAGGTTATTTGTGGTTCGGCTTTACCATTCGGATAACGTCGCCAATATGACTTCGTTACTTGAAGATGAAAGAAACTCAACTAAGGTGATCTGAGACCCAACGAATATAGTTTGTGCCATCAGAAAGCAAGCACTTGCACTACAAGCTGCTTTGTCATAACGAATCCGCACGTGCAATCTACAGTTTGCCAAAGGCACACAAGACCGATGTTCCCCTCCAAACAATCTTCCACTTCACGCAGTTTCCGTTGCACAAAATATTCAGTTATTTCCACTGTGTCCTTCGCCCCTTGGTAGGGCACACGCCGAGTCACGTCAATGATTCATCGCATCTTATTGAGCTTATAGTAGGTGTCACAACCGACGACGTTGAGGTGATGGTGTATTTAGACGTGAAGTCAATATTCACATGTGTGCCTGTTGATTCCGCAGTGTTTTTTAAGGATGGAGACGCTAGACGGAGATGGAGACCATGGAAACGCAATGCTTACTCCGCATCCCAGAATTTTTTATGAGGAACACATGTTTTGGGTTTAACGGACAATTTTGCAAGCAGCGGATCGGAGCAGCAATGGCAGCGTCTGTTTCCGTAGTCTGTGTGAATGTGCCTTAGAGGCACAAGAAAATTCTGCGCTATGCTGGTATAAAACGGCTCCGAAAATTTTTGTCCGGTATTTGGACGACTGTTTTTCTCTGATCCAGCGCCGCAACGTAGTGCCTTTACAAGCATCCAGTTAGCCATAGAAGAAGAAAATATTGGACACATTGCCTTCTTTGATGTACTTGTAAGGCGGTCGGCCAAAGTATTTATAGCCGCTGTCGAATGTTAGGTTTGACTCTGCGCCTCCGAGACACCGAAAGCACTCCGTTGCTGATTGAGTCTTCTTTCGAAAATCGCAAATCAGCTCAGAGCCAGGTATGTACAAGCAAGAGCTAGCCGTGGTAAGGAATGACCTTCGCGCGCAAAGACAACCCTTCACAGCTACTGAGGACACAACAATTGCGGGTTTTAGTAGCTTGCTCTGAAGGGTTTCCTGAAAAAGACAAAGACTGATACAGAACACAAAACTCAAGCTTTTGCGAAGGTGTTTGGCACAAATAGCAGTACAATTGCACAATTATCAATAAACATGCTTAAGCAGAAGCTTGCACGCTTCAAGGACCCTTTCGAAAAGTAAACGTTTTCTGGGGTTTTCTACAACACACAGTAAAACCCCGCTGTTAGGTTCCCCAATGCTGGGTTTTACTTGCTCCTACGTTGTTTTTGTCTACGTTAATACAGGAGACTTAGAGTCTTCTGTATTAAAATCACCACTCTTACGTCGTGGCTTAGAGTACCTTTCATTCGTCATTCGTTTGCAATGTGACACTCCGAAGCCACCCGGGCAACATGCTTGGACCGCCATTTTGACGTTTAGTGAGCCTTGGCCATGCCTAGCTACGAAAATGACTGCGTGAAGCCTCACACAGGCCCTGTGTTTCACCACTTGATGATTTGTGTTACTCTATGCTGTCACCATCATCACTACGCCTAAACGGAAGCTTCACTTCGGACTGGCGGAAGTGCGTGTTGGCCATAAAGCGGCAGCGCAAGAATAGCGCGTGCTCTCGTCGTCATCAGCTAGAAGGCCGTTGAACTTGCAACCGCGAATGTTCTCGTGCCTTGATGGCGTCGCAAAAAAGGAAGGCTTGTTACTTTCAGGAAACGCTTGACGTTATAAACGCAGTAGACAAGCAGCCAGCACAGATTAGAGCCGGCATCCGTACATAGTATAGTTTTGAGGTTCGAAAACCAAAGTTGCAGAAATGCTTGGTTGTCAGTCGAACCTACACAGTTTTCATTTATTTTCAAAGCTGTCCCCATTGCTGAGTTGTCCTGGTTGATACATTTTGTTTTCCTGGTCCATTCAAAAACGTATGATCAGGCTCCCACTGTACCGCGCAAAAAGTGCGACGTATCCTACATACACATGCGTAAAACTGGAAATAATAAAAGATGGATTCAGCAGCACCAGCATGATGCCAAAAAGGCAATGCAAGCTTGAATGCAATTACAATCATCACCTGACTACTAACTGCGCATTTCATGTGCATTCTTCAAGACGCTACTAGTTATCGAAACCCCACTTATTCAAACCAATAAAACATGATTAACCGGTCGCGGGCTAATCACCCCGAGATATACACGCGCACAGTCGGCCACCAAACTAAAAGCCACCAAGCTTTTATACCCCCTCATTATTATGACCAAGCTGCCCGTTGGGGCTCCGAAATGTGTTTCTTTGTTTCTTCGTTTTTCAAAAGGCGAGTGCCTGTTTGTATTTAGTCTAACAAATAATATGGACGAGATGAAAATAGCGGAATGGTTCTACACAAGTTCAGCAACGTTGGACAGGGGAACTAATTACCTTACAAGCGTAGCTTTACATGTTTCGCCAGTAACTAAACAGCAATTTTAAAAGGCACACAATGGCATTAAACTTAGGAAAGCTGCAAGCCACGACATTGTAACCATGCACTTTCTAAAAGGGGATAGATATATGATAATGTTTATTCATTTCAATGTACCAAAAGACTCGAAAAACACTACAAAGTTTTAATTCACAAGAAGCGAGATTCTAAAGGTGTTAAGAAATAAAGACCCGTTCATTTTCGACAGCAGCTCTTTCCCAATCTGTTTTGTAACTATAGCTGCTTACGAAGATAATAGTAATCGCATCAACGAGAGACTTGAATTCCAACACAGCGAGCAGGCTGGACCTGTAGAAGGTACTTTAAAATAATACCATGCATTTAACGAACAAAATTAAAGAAACACGCTCAGAATACAATAAGGGAATTACAAGACATTTAGAGACTTTAAAAGAAACATTTGATTTAACAACACAACAGTAACTTTGGGCGCCCTAAATGATCCAAGAAATGCAGAAGACCCACCTGGACACTTACCCGACATATGTGCGGAATGCGTGACATCATCAGATTTCACAAAGTTATGAATTTCCGATCCAGAAGTGAATGTGACAAGCAGATACGATTCCACAAAAAGTACTTACAGCACGTGTAAATACTGTATTTCGGAGATGTGACACACAAAATTTATGTTTACAGATAAACGGCAAGCAGTTGAGCCATCTGAAGTTTGCCGACGACATAGTCTTGCTAAGTGAATATGCAGACCCGGCAAAAATTATTGAAGAATTGCATCAGCGAGCTCGAATGTGGGGATAAAGATCAATATGAACAAAATAAAAGAATGATAAATGAACATACTAATTCCGCCTTTTTCAGCATTTGCAAAATTATGCTAAATAAGGTAGAATAATAAAACAACATTCTCCAGAGCATTAGTGCCGACACCGACTACGAGAAAGGAATCCGAGGCAGAATAGGAACGCGTTGTGGTGCATTCGGCTAGATTTCGCCATATTTAAAAGTAAGCTACATCTATCCCAAAACGAAAGGTCTTCAATCAATGCATCCTACCGGAAATGATATACAAAGCGTACATTTGGCGCCTTACTAAATTATAGAGGAAACGCAGCCACCTATCCTGGCAGAGAGCCAATAATGTCAGGAGTAACACTTACACACAGAACATAAGCAACCTGGATTAGGAAGAAAACTCCAATACGAGATATCAATGTTCAATTTTAGAAAATGTAGTAGACATGGGGTCTCTCTGTAGGACTAGGAATTCACAACTGGTGGACCAGAAGTGCAATAAAACGAACATCGACAGATGGGACTAGACGAATGGAAACATCATTACTAGATAGACAGGCAAAACAAGAAAGTTCACAGGCACAGAATGGACTAGGGCATTGCCGGACAGAAGCGGGTGGAGGCAAGTACGGCACGCCTTTTTCCAGATGTGAACCTAAGAGGCTGTTGTTGATTTTCCTGATGATCATACTTTTGTCAAGCCGGGTTCAAATCAAGCTTGGGTCGAGGAACCAAGAAACGAAAACAAAAGCCACCAAGAACTGCATGCGGGGTTTGAACACATTGTTTTCATCTACTAAAGAGGCGCTATGCAGAACTTACAATAATAACCAAATGAAATAGAGCTACTTATGTAACTTTATTCTTAGACAGTACAAACAAACACAAACAAGTTACGCTAAATGATATTTTACTCGGCACCCCAAAACTAGAGCACCGTCTGCACTTCACGGAGAAAAAATACCTGATGGAAGACCAGGCTGTAGAGTTAAGTAAACGCCCAAAGGCAGTGGCATAAATATATCGCAAACATTCATTGAAGGAAACCTTGTAAAAGCAGTATAACGCGTTTTAACTGTAGCACAAGCAGCTCTTCCCCGTTTTTTACAAGTTCAAATACTTTTAAACTGCTGAAAATCTTTCTATACCTTCAGTTATTTCGCATGAATAACTTCAAAATAGTGGTGACGGTCTCAGACATGATTTCAAATTTGTATCAGCACATCTCTCACTACGCTTGTTATAATTAAATTGCGGCTCTACCAAGCTGGGTCTCCCCTTGCGCTTCTTGCAATTCACTTCGCTTGTGTGATCCGTACTACAATATATTTATATCAATTCGCGATCATTCCCAAAACTGGAAATGGGCAAAAAGGAAAAGGACAAACGAAAGCTATAAGGTACATCTCCGACTTGTAAATTTCTACAAATTGTATAACCGAACTATTTAAAAGCTTGCCTGATTATACAGTTCTGGTAACAACGATAACCCTTGCAAAATTACGGAGTAGGTATTTTGTGGCCAGTTTGGTTTCGTTGTATCTTGCTACTCCCCATTTTGTGAAACTAGCACAACACAGCTCATACATGTAACGAAACTTCACAAATACTATTTCTAAACAAACCGCTTTAGGTAATAATTTTTTCATTGCAATAAACACAAGTGGAATAATTTGGAGCAAATATTTTCACCACTCCGTGATCAGCAATGCTTGGAACAGTGGTCAAAGACAAACTTTGTGCTGTACAAGGAAGGATATCCTTTGTTCTAATTTGCCTATCTGCACACTGAAGTAACGACGAGTCGTAACCTTGAAAATCCAAGAATATTTTTGTGTATTCATAAGGTGCTGCTACGATTGAAATACCTACCTATATAATACGTTTGATGAATAAGATTTGCGTTAGATGTGGCATGCGCAAACATTTCAATATGCAGTCAAATGTCAGTAAATCTTTTACTGGGCAACCATTCGTTGACTTTACTGTTTCATGTCCATTCAGAGTTAAAAGTGTTTTAGTTATCCCATTCTTATATTATTATTACTTCCATTTTATTGCAGTTTTAATAACGCGTTATGGTGTGTAGCTTGACAATGGCGCCTATACTGATAAAATCACTTATATAATGACAGTAAGCATCAGTAAATATATAATTATAGCATAAATGGTTTACCAAAGATAATTGCTGTTTTTTTTCTATTTCAAAGTATTCACTTGAAGTTGCATGAGGTGATATTAACCGCTCTTCTTGTAGGGCTTCAAATACGCGTTCTGGGGAATACTGTAAAAAGTGCTTAAGCATGTGCACTGAGGTCTATGCTTTAGAGACGTGCTAATTATTAGCCTATTTTATGCAAATGTCCTTTTAATGTTCTGACGTTCCCAAATTTTAGGTTGTATATATTGTAAGTAAGGTTCACAAAACTTCAATCCAAAAATGTGTGTCAGTAGTATTGGATCTACTTTTAGCAGCGAAGCTCCTCTTGCTCGCGCATTGTCCCGTCCCTCGTAGCTCCGTGTACATACCGCTGATGATGATTGTGGCAGGATGCCCCTAGGGATAGGCACCGAAGATTGTACGAAGAGGTCAAAATGTTCAAAGCGTTCGTTCCTACCCAACAAGAAGGAGAGAAAAATAAGTGTTTGTTGTTCGTCGTCTACGAGCTCAAGGCGCGTACCGGGGGTACGCGACACAAGATCCACTGCAGAGGCGACAGCCAAGGTGGCTAAAATGTCTCACCCAGAATTTGCAATCTTACGCATGGAGATTCTCATCGTCCCAAAGAAGCCCAACATAATCACCACAAACATCGACGTTGTCGACGGGCTTGTCCACGGAGCGGTGGGAAGTCTTAAGTTCTGCGAGCGAGAAGCGGTGGTCTTGACGCCGGGTACCCGGTTTCGATCCCACGACCATCTGGCCAAGACGGGAGGTACGTGGCGCTCTTCCCACTGCAATATAAACCGAAACGCGAGCATAGCTACGAACGCGCCTTATGTCATTCACTCATTCAGTTGGTGCGCACCGTCAAGAAGACCTATAATACGTGCCGAGTCTTTGTATGATGTGTGGGTGAATGTTTCACGGTTTACCCGATAAGCATTTTAGCTGCGCCCCTCTCATCATCATTCATTTCGTGGAGATGGCGGGATGATTTTTTTTATAGGTTGGTGCGCAAATCTTTGCGAAACCTTTCGCCTGTCAGTGCTACAAGCTGGCACAGAAAGCTCCTTCTATTCTTTGGCAATTACTTTATTACAAAAAATACTGAGGGGTGTTTTCTTAAATTACGAAGCAAGAAAGTGTCATGCTTGTCAGGTGGTTCCGAGAGGGGTCTTTTTATTATCGAGATCGCGTACGTGTTAAAGGTGTCACACTGCCCATTGAACAAGGGGTCGTTGAGACCGCATACAATCACAGAACAGGCCTGACCACCTTCCCAATATCAATCCAGTCAGCTTGTTTGAGCTTAAAAAAATGGGAGCAGCTGGAAAAACTGAAGGAATAAAGAAATGCAGAAAAAAACGTCATGTATATGCGTTCATACGGAGCTTCTTACCACTTAGTCAAAAGTGCGCTTTGACAGTTATGTGTATATTGTTCTGCTGCATTTTATTCAAAGTTGAGGTGCATAAAAAATGTTGAAACCTGTTCCGGAGCCGAAATTATTATCCTATTGTTACTCCCCAGAAAGCCTCATAAACAAGAGCAAGTGAAGTAATTACAGTTTGGCTAAATCGCAATTTGTTTTCCCCAAATTGAAAGCTGAATTCACAGAAAAGACGAATGCATTTAACGGTAACTTTTCAAAACACCCTTCGAGATCTGGGACTCATAAAGCTGAATTGCAGCTTTTTATGTACATATCGTGACAGCCCCAAATAACCTAAAAGCATGACCGTATTTACGTTCTTACTTCTATTCCTCACCAAGGCTTTGTCTGCATTGTCAAACTTACCTCTTCATTATCACGATATCTTGTCTTCGCATGCCGCGCTCCTTTTTTATTGTCGTTCCGAAGCTCCTTACGAGTTTCAAACGCCGCTCTTGAATAGAGAACATTGTTATCATAAACATAGCTGTCTGGCCTTAGTCCCTGGCCGTACGTTTTAATTATCCTGTGAAACCCGCACGTGTGAACACTGAATATCTCGTGGCCTTCTGATAATGCGCAACGTGGCTATAACGTAAAACAATCAGAGTGCGCTGCATAATCAATTTCTTTCACACCACAAACGTATGCTCTCGCTGTGAAAACGCTTGACTACTGTTTGCGGTGCCTTATGTACATGAGAACGTTTGCAAGAGCTCTAATTGGAGCGCTAAGAACTTCTCACGTGAGGTGCTTCCATACATATACTGAAAGCTGCCTTCTCGCATTGATCCTCTCGATAATACGTTAAGGTATTCAAGGAATACCAGATGGTGAGCATGTGTGTACTCAATGCCAAAGATAAATATTACATGAATAAAGCATAACGCATCAATCACGCGTGTTTTTCCACCGAAAGAAGACGCCAAATGGACTACAGCACCCAGGAAGGTTAGTGTGCCTCACGTGTTACCGCATGATTAGACACCACTGCAACCCTCTAGTATTCCTTTTTCCCTCGCGCTGTGAACGCTAGGAATGCGCTACCAAGTGAATCTGATAATATTTCAAATTTTGATTAATTTTGTTCATTCATAGGGCAGATAGCCGAGCCTGTATAGGTTTTTTAGTTGTTCTTGTTGTTCTGATAGCGGAAAACGTGTTCTGCTGTGCTTTATGGTAGTTTTTGTGTATATATTGTTTTTTGTGTGTAGCACACGGTTTCTGTTATTTTGTTTTCTTCTCGTGTATGAGAAGAGTACCAATCTACTATAGATGTACAGGCTATTGAAAGTGTTCCGCTGTTCCGCTTATCGTCCCTTGAAATATTGTATTTCTTTGACTTTGTACATATGTATATACCTGGCATGTTGTATGCCCGCTCCCTGGGTGGATCTCAGAAGATATACAGTATTGAAAAAAAAAGAATGAATATTCAGCAAGCGCTCAGAAAGGTTTGGTTTATAATAGGCAACCGTTTTTTCTCACTCCACTAGTTCCCCTGGTGGCCACTATACAATACTTGCTTCTACTGTTTTATGCAGGAACGTATCTCTCGTTTGTGCAAAAAGTGCAAAGAGGATATGCGACAATCCTAATATACTTACAAAGGTCCAGACACCAGCGTGCCTTATTACACGCTCCAGTTTCACTATGACCACTTAACCAATCCCTCACCTCTCCATTCTGCCACCAGTAGCCCTCCTCTGACACCTCCCACCTCTCGCCCAGCACGTCAGTCGAGACGTCGTTCTCCTTCTGATTGCCTCGCGCCTCAGCTCTTCGGTCTGCCACTCATAGCTTCGACTACCTAAAACGCAAGAGTCGTTTTTGAGAGAAGAACGGTCATGTATGCATTCGACGGTGCCAGAAAGGGCCCCAAATAGAAAAATAATTTTCTTGATGCTATTGAGTAAAAGCTGTAGTTCATCTGTTATTTATAATGACATAGGGCTACGGCATGTGCAAGGTTATTACACGTTATACTGGCCAGTCTATGCATGGAGCTAGCGACATCACAATAAAACCCACAGACTGTGTAAAGCACCCGTTCTCCTCAGATCAATTGTTATCACTTCCACTTTTCGGTTTCATTTCCGTGTGGCATCGTGATATTCTAGGCGCAAAATTTGCTTCATTGGCATAGGCGGTTAGACTGTTTCCCTAGAATTTAATCCCACCCGTGACACATAGTTACATTGTGAGAATATTAATTAGAAAGACGTGGAGTTGTCTGTGACAGATTATTTTGTACGGTAGGCAAGTGATGAAATTACAGCACCAGACACGCCTAGCAATATTGTTGCTGTAGTCATGATGGCCATGGCTCTGAACAATTCACCCAAAGCAATTGTATTTTTTCCTCTGCATAGTTCGCATAGTTTTCCTCTGCACACTACATCAGTGTCAGTGTACTGCACCAGGGGTCACACTGTCACTTCTGTGTCAGACAATATGTTTGCCGGCCCCCGTAAGTTCCCTTCTCAAAAAGATTCATGTAAGTATGAATCGGAGTATTAAGGCCTAAAATAGACATTACTATCAGCACACAACTTTTCTGCAGCTAAGACAAAAGTGCTGCATAAACAGTTTGCCAAAGAAAGTTACCGTTAGGAGCCATTTTTTTCTGGTTTCTGCAGACACCAGCAGCCATATACGAAACAGAAAAGTTGGTTTTAATTTTTCTACAACGTTTGTTCCGTATATCTTCGTACAAACAAAAGATCGTACAAAATATAGTCGATGAAACCGTAATGATAAACGTTGTTTTATTGTCGGAAGCCCATGTCGTTTGGCGGTTGGTGTCAAGCGATAAAAAACTACATTCAGCTTACTAAACGGTGCAAGCCTAATGTCACAGCACAGATCTGTGCGTATCACTAAGCTTCAGGCAACAACACTTCTTTAGCTAGTGGGTTCATGGTTATTTAAAAGAATAAAAGGGGCACTAAGCAGAAGAAATCGAAGTAGACACACACATCACACGGAACATTTCCTACTTTCTTGCCGGTGGTTATCCTCTCTCAGAAGTCCATTTCTGGAGGTTCCTTCCGTTGCCTGGGTCTTTCCTTGTCTGTTTTGAGGTTACTGTCATTTGGGTCATCGGGTTTAGGTTTTTGCCAGAGGGATGTTTGTCGCGCACTTCACGCGCGCTTTTATTTGAAAATCAGGTAGCCTACCCTGTTAAACACATCTCGTGCTTTCGTTATCTGGTACCTGTAGTATCGGTTTCTGCTTCAGTGATCTATAGGTATTTTGTTTTTCTTGGGTTCTCAAATTGTTAGCATCACTTACCTTACATTCTCCAGAGCTTTATTTTACCCAGAGTTTAAATTCATAACCAGTTAACCAAATTTGATTGGACCAATGCCCGAGAGTCGGTACGCGCAATTGATTTTGGGTACCAACCAACCAATCACATACAGGCGCATGTACGTGGTGTGTGTGTGCAGTTCGTCTTCATCTGCTTAGCGCCCATTTTATTGTTTCCTATAGGCTTCACTCCAAAGCTGTAAAAGTCACTCAGAACAATTTACTTGTGTATATATCTTGCACTCATCAGCAGAAAAAAATTTCTTGCAAACATGCGGTTATTGTCATCATCGTCATTGTTAGCCTGTCAACACCCCTTACAAGGCAAAGTGTTCACCCATAGATATCCAGCGTTTTTAGTCTCTAGGTTACTGCGACCGATTTACCTCGAAGTCTTCTTGATCTTCTCTGCCCATGTAACTTTCTACCGCCTCTACCCTGCTTGCATTCTCTAGGGCTCCACTCTTCTACCCGTAATGGCCGTAGGTTATCTTTACTTCAGAGAACACGCCCTGCCCGCCTTTGTTTCTTGAGATTTCTACTAATTTGTCCTGAACACGCCTTTTTTCTCTGACCCACAAGGCCCTCGTCTTGCTCATTGGCGTTACACCTATCATCTTTTGTTCGATTGCTCGATAAGTCGTCTTCAATTTATGTTGAACACTTTCAGTGAGCTCCTAATCTTTGCCCTGTTGACGAGTACCTGGAAAATGCACTTGTCAAACACTTTCCTCTGATAGATATGTCATTTATTTGCATTGAGCCCTCTTTATCACCATCAGCAGCATAAAAGACTTGGTTTAGTGCACTCTTGCTGGTAGATACCTAGCCCCATCCCACTGGGCAGCGCAGAGTAGCAGAGCGTCCTGACTTCGCGCTGCGTCGTCTTTAAAATTTTATAACTGCAGGCGGTTTCAGCTAGCAATAAGGAGCGATCGAAATCCGGACAATACAACTGTTGTTTGTTCGGGCAGTGGTGTTTGCCGAAACACTACCTGTCACGTTAATTCGGTATTTTTCTTCAATTTTGTGAAGCCGCTCAAGTGGTTGCAGCCCATCCACAACACAGGGCGACTGGGGGTGCTCTTGACACGACGCATCTTACCGTGTGTAGTATTTGGGATAACGCGTCGAAGAGCTTAGTTAGCTGTGCTCATAAAAGAAGAGTTCAGTGCGATGGCGTGAGATACCTTGCGGTGTAAAAAATCTCCTGAAGCGACCAATACCCCTCGTTGCATATCTATGATACATTCGACTTTTCCAAGATGAATGACGCAGCAAAATTGCATTTACCACTCCTAACAGCCTACATGAATTTAGGCTGATGCCTTTGTCTTCGCCCACCAAAACTTGTTTTACTGTTGTTCTTTCTATTTTAGAAGAATCATGGTTCAATGCTGCATAACGCAAGTGAGACCTAAAGCTGAATTTTCTGCTTGCTGTCACGTGTGCATTTGCACCATGTGACGCTTCGCCTTGCAATATCCCCTCTCCCCTGAATATAGACTACCTGTACACGTGGCTTTATTACAAAACGCTGACTTTGCTTTACTTGTATCAGTGGCAGTGAATACAGCGGACGCCTCACAGTCTCCTATTACACACATTTGAGCGCTGCTCTGGAATTTTAGTTTAATTCTCCAGTGCTTTCCTGCCTGCCGACTGGGTTGTATCTGCACCTTGTTATGAATCACCTCGCCATACGCAGTGTTCCCTGGACCACATGCCTGTTTATTGAGTTCGTATCTGAGTTCGTATACTGAGTTCATATCTGTACTGAGTTCGTATCTGAGTTCGTATCTGTGTCTTTTCGCGACATATGAAGCATGCAAGGTGGTTGCCTCGCACTAGTCCTATTTGAAATTGTAAGGTCTGCCTCCTGCAGGTGACGTGGGCGCACGTTTACCATCTGAGTCATCGCCTCACCTTACACTTTTTGACCATGACCACGTGTGCCCTTTAAATTCGCTTTTTTATTGGAACACTCCATTCGTTTTTCGTCATTTGGCAACAAAGGCAGCGAACACACAGGAAGCTCCAGTCTTCTTAGCAAGGTGACAGGCGTGCACTGGAAAGTATGTAGAATTCATCGCGGTTAGTGTCCCTGCCTGCCGGCTTTGGTGCATCTGCCTCATTGCATGCATTGATTTGCCGTACCCAATGTTGACAGGAGTACGGGATCCCTTTTTAAGGCTTCCTATACCAGAAAAATTGTTTCCATTATTGTAACTTAACAGCAAAGGCAGAGGCAGTAAATGGAGCAGCCACCTCACAGCCTTCACACCCAAGAGGTTTTGGCTTCCTTGAAAATGTGCTTCATTTCAACATAGGTACAATTTCTGCTTGCCGAATGGGGTACATCTGCGCTGTCTGATGCAGTGCCGCGCAATTCTCCCTGTTTCCTGGACCAGGTTTGCCTTTCGTATTCAAGTTGCTACTAAACTGAACACTCAGCCCGTCTCTGCTTTACTTGGCAGTCGAGGAAGCGAACAGGACGGTTGCCTCCCAGTCGTATTGTTGAAAGGCTTGAAGGCTCCACTGCAGGTGTTCTACAATTCAGCGGGGTTATGTTTCCTGTTCGCTGCCTTGGGAGCATCTGCAGCATCTGATGCAGCGCTTCGCATACGCCCACTTGCGAGGAACATATTGGACCTTTTTATTCAAGTGCATCCTGTGACGAAGCACCACGTTTTTTGCATATCTTGGCAGCAAAGAGAGCGCATTGCGGGGTAACGTCAGCCTTTTCTTAAAAGGTTTGAGAGCTGAACCGAAAATGTGTCTACAAATCAGATGAATAACGTTTTGTGTTAGCCGATTCGGGTGCATCTGTAGCATTAGATGCATCGCCTCGCCAGGCGCCTTGTTAACAGCCCCACATGAGTCCTTTTTATAAATCGGCTCCTGTAGAAAACACGAAGTTCGTATTTCTAGGAATATTGTGTAAAGTAGTGAACGCAGTGGTTCCGTCGTGTCTACTTGTTCGAAAGCTTTGACGACTGCCTTGGAAGTTTCGAGGTTCTAGTTTCCGCCTTGCTGACACGGTATCATTTCCACGATTGAGCTTCGCCATACGTTTTTTTAGCGAGGACCACGTGTACATTTTACCATTCAAGTTACTCTCCAAAAAATAGGACAGAAAATTATGCTCACCGTATTCTAACGCAAAGGTTTGCGGGAAGCCTTAAAACTGTGTACTATTCAGATATGGTAAGTGTCCTGCTGGCCGGCTTAGGTGCGTGTGCGCCATGCCATGCGACCCCGCGCCATATCCTACTTTTAGAAACACGCATGCATTTATTTAGCGACTCCCATAACAGATGACTTCGTTTGGCTTGCGCCACTTGACAGCGAATTCAGATAACGCAGCGATTGCAGCAGCTTGATACTTTTGAATTGAAAGCATTGAAGGCTCTCCTTCAAAGTGTGTAAGATTCAGCAGTTGTCAGCTTTCTACTGGCCAACTTGGGCGCATCTACACAATCTAATGCGAGCCATACCATACTCCCTATTCCCAGGACTACGTTGGCCTTTTTTGTTCAAGTGGCTTCTATAACAAAGCACTTCGTTTGGCATGGCGTCACGTGACAGCGAAGGCAGTAAAGTGAGCAATCAGCTCACTGTCTTCTTACATAGACGACCTGAGGGCTGCCTCAACATTGTCTATTGGTCTGCGGTGCCAAATTTTATGATTACCGACTTGGGTTGCATTTGCATCATCTTCTTTTGGCGTTGACCGAAATCTTGTTTTCAATGCCACTCGTAGGTTTGTATTCATCTTGGATGTACACAAAAACAACCAGCTCGCCCTCGTGCTATCCTAATGTGGAAGCAGAAAACAGAGCCTTCACATTGCAATACTTTTAATTCAAAGATTTAAGGGCTGCCCTAGAAATTGCGTACAATTAGGCTGTGGTAATATTCCTGCCTGCCGACTTCGGTACATCTGCAGCTTCTTAGGAAGCGTCTTGCCATGCCTCCTGTTACAAGGACCACGTTAGTTTGCTTTATGAACGTTCCTCAAGTTTATAAACCCTCACTCCGTCTTTTGTGCACTTGGCAGCAAAAGAAACAAAATAAAGGGGTCCCTCACAGTTCTCTGTTTGGAAGGTTTGATTGGTTCCCATGCAAATTGTCTACAATTCAGCGTTGGTGTGTTTCCTGCTTGCCGCCTTGGTTCTCTCTGCACTATTTCGGGTGTCGCCTTGTGCAACCACTGTTCCAGGACCACGGTTGGTTCTTTTTATTTAGATATATCATATGACGAAACACTAAGATCGTGTTCCCGTCACTTGGTAGTCAAGGCAGCAAGCAGAGCGGTCATGTCAGAGTCCTGTCATTTGTAAGGTTTGTGGGCTGCTCTACAAATTGTCTCTAATAAGACGTGGTATGTTTCCCGCATAACCCATCCGTGTGCATCTGTACCATCTGTAGCATTGCCTCACCTTCCCCAGTTACTAGGACACTGTGTGCCTTTTTACTGCGAAGCAGCGGATGTCTAACACCCTGTTTTCATTTCGGTCAACCCTGTCGACTACGCGCCGCTCCGGGGCTCCTCCACGCCACAGCTAACCCCAGCATTCACAATTTAATTTCCTTCGCCAACACGCAAGAGTTTTCACGAGTTGCGCAATCGGATGAAATCACCAGGGCCGCCGTCATGAGATGATTGCCGAAAATACACCGATGCGAGAATTGGCAAAATAACGACTGGAAGCCGGCGCGGCCGTTGCCGCATCAGTTTATATTTCACGTTGTTAGGGCTAATACCTGAGGGTTCAAGAGCCACTTGTATGGTTTGAATGCTGAGGTGAGCCCATAGTACTACTTCGGCTTGTAAATAATTTTCATGCGTTATTTTCGACGGCGTAATTCACGCCTTATTGTGCGCCCATCCCCAGTTGTCGATTTACGCATGCACGGGTTGGTGGTAGAAGGAGTTGGGCTTGCACGCACAGCTGAGCTTTATGTCACTACCGATGACATGCCCTGGGTGTTGGTTGGAGATTTATATGGGTAAGGCTGTTTGCTCCTTTCGCCCTTTCAACAGTACTCTGTAATCGAGTAATTTCAGTGTTCCTTGGCCGGTTACACAGACAGTAAAATGCCTACAAATACGGAAGGAAAAGGACAATCTTCCTATATGTGGGATTCCCCAAAACATTGTCTACAATTCAGCGGTGATAATATTCATGATTCCTGACTTGCGGGCATCTGCGCTATTTGGTACTTGGCCTCAAAAAACAAAACATTTTCTGGGCCACTCATGCCTTTTTATTCAAGCGGATTACAATAGAAGACCGTCTGTCTGCGTTTATGTTACTTGATAATGGAAGCAGAAAATAGAGGAGTCGTGTAGTAGCCTTATTTCAAAAGTGTGAGAACTGCAATAAAAACTGTTTAAATATTTCCGGTGGTTCATTTTCTGCTGCGGGGCCACCTGCACCATTTCAGTCGTTGCCTAAACTACTCCCCGTTTTCAAGACCACGTGGCACCCTAATATTGAAAGAGTCCCAGTAAACAAACACTCTGTTTGCCTATGCATCACTTGGCAGTAAAACCGACAAAAAGATCGACGCCTCAGAGCCCTCCTATGTGAAAGGTTCAAGGGGTGCCCTTGAAAATTTGAAGAAATCAGTCGTGGTAAGTTTCTAGCTAAACCAACGTCCGTTCATTTTCTTCATTTAATATCTAGCCGTTTCCCAAAAACACGTACATCTTACTCATTAAAGTTACTCGAAAAACGCAGGACTCGGTTCGGCTTTGCGTCACTTACAGCAAAGAAAGATAAGTGAGCCGCCGCCTGACACTCTTGTTGTTGAGGGATTCGGGGTCTTCCGGAAAGTTATCTACCATTTAGAGGTATGAGGTCCTACTTTCCAACTAGCTGCGTCTACACAATCTGATGCACCTCCTCCCATTACGCTATTCCCAAAACCACATACGTCTTAATTTGGTATTGAGGCTCCCTAATGGAGCTCTCCATTTGGTCTTTTGTCCTATGGCTCCTCTGTGAATTGCCTAAAATTTAGCAGTGTGCAATTTCCTGCTTGCATACTTGTTGAATCCGCTCCATCTGGCGCGTCACCCCACTATACCGTCGGTTGTCTGAATACGCGCGATGTTTTAGGAGATCCTATAAAAGGACACTAACTTCTTTTTTCACTTGAAAATGAAGGCATGAAGAAGACCTGAAGCCCTACAGTTTTATTTGGTAAGGTTTGAGGGCTGACGTGGAAATGTTTACAATTCACCAGTGGTATGTTATATGCCTGCTAACTCGTGGGCATCTGCTCAATCTAAGCCATTGACCAGTATACCCACTGTTTCCAGGATCACGTTCGCAGTTTTCATTCAAGTAGCCCCTGTACAGAACACACAGTTTGTCCATGCGTCACGTTGGCATGCGTAATTTGGCAGAGTGATCGCCTGCGAGGCCTCTTATTTGACCGGTTTTTGTGCTGGCTTGCAAATTGTCTGGAATTAAGCAATGGTAAGATTCCTGCGTTCCGACTCGGCTGCAACTGTACATTTAATGCTTTGCGTCGCCATATTTATTGTTCTGAGAACCCGTGCGCATCGTTTATTCAAGTTGCTGGATACCGGACCACTCAGTACTGCTTTCCGTCAACTTAATAAGAAGTGCAGAGAACCGAGCATCCGCACTAATGTCTTCGTACTTGAAAGATGTTAGGGCTTGAGAGCTGCTCTCCATATTTTGTACAAATCAGCGGTGGCTATTTCCCTGCTTACCGACTACTGTTCATCTGCGCCATCTGCTTCTTGGCCTTGCCTGCAATCCATTTTCTTTGGACCCTTGTGACTTTCTAAACAAATCTTTTGTCCACTAACAGCCAACGATTCTATGGCGGCATGCGGGGCAATAAACTCTCAACGTGGCAGAGGCTGGGGTAAGGAGGCCGGTGGGAGCGTTTCACTCACGGAACACACTGTAGATGGCGCTGAAAAGTTACACAGTGTTCCCCGCGCGGAGGTGGCTGTTTGCACTGGTGGGTGCATCGGCGGGACTGCTTTTTCATCTGGTTTAGCAACGTTTGTTTTGGGTCTCTTTTGGCGCAACTTCCCGTCCTTTGGGGGCTTCATTCGCGTGGAGTTTTTCATTTTGGTTCGACAGCCCCTCCTGAGAACCTTGACCGGACGGAATGAAGTGCTCGGACGGCACATAAACGTTAATGATTGGTCTGGAGGCTCACATAGAGACATGTTGCCTCAAGAGAAACGCTTACATTTGCGCACTGCTTTCCGGAAATGGGAGTGCGATTTTTAAATTCGCGAATACCAATTAGGTTGTGTTTTAGGAGGTATTACAAACGGCGACAGGAGCAGCTGGTTCTGATACATGGCGATTAAACTTTTCCCTTAGCTTTCTAGTAGTTCTCAAACTACTTTCGGTGTGTAAATGTGAATCAGTATCCTCATTTACTCAATTGTTTCGGTGTCAGCGCTTTTGTCTCCCGGTGGTGTATCCCCGAGCTGGCATATCGGGGTCGGGTAGGTTCCGCGTTCTCACACTTCGAAAGATGCTTCTCTCCGATTTCATTTTTGCCGACGAACTGATGGGTTGCAGCGGTAGCGCAGGCCGCTCTAACCCTACCTTGGCCGCAGCTGTTGCTTTCGGGACGCCGCCGTCCCGGCGAATTGCAGGTAACTGTAGGGAGAATATGTGGTTTTGCTCTCTGTGGAGCAAAGTGTGTGAACTCAAGTGACGTCGCCTTGTCAATTGTTGTTGTCGTTTCAAGTTTTGCTTCCAGCCACCTTCACCGCGTGAATTGAAAGTAATTTTTTTTATTCAAGTGGTAGAAGTGGTGAACTGGTCACATGAAATGTCCACTAGACAGGTGTGAGGGTGGAGCTGAAAATTGCATACAATTCACCAGTGGTGAGCTTGTAATTTTTTTGCTTGCCGACCTGTACTATCCGGTACATCGCTTTAAATATTCTAGTTCACAGGAACACGTCTGCCTTTTCCTAATTGGCTTCTACAAAGGAACACTCAGTTTCGCTTTTTGTGACTTGACAGCGAAAGCACTGACCCAAGCAAACGCCTCGCAGCATCGTGATATGGATCATTTGAGGCCTGACAGAAATTTTTATTCAAAATGAGTGTTGCCACGATTCCTGCTTTAAGACATGCGTTCTACTGCGCCTTCTGCAACTTGTCATCGCCAAAAAGTTTTTTGTCCACGATAACTATAGATTTTTGTTGAAGCGCAATATAAAAAAAACACTGAGTCCATCTTCGAGTTAGTTCATAGCGGAAGGGGCTTACAGAGCAGTCATACCACCACTCCTTTTTTGAAAAGTTTTGGAGCTTCATAAAATTGCCTACATTTATACGAGGCACGTCTGTCTCTAGCCAGCATTGCCGAATCTCTCCCACCTGATGCATATCCTCACCATTCCCTGTGTTATCAGACCCCCCTGTGACTCTTTACGTGGCACCTGTGGGGAAACGATCAGAGCACATTTGTATCACTGGGCACCCTTAGGCTCCAAATAGAGCAGTCGACAGCCCCACAGTTATTCTAAACGTTTGATGGCAGCCTTGTTTTAGGTAAATTTAGCGGTGATGAGTCTCCTGCTTGCGGACTTTGGTGTATCTCCACCAGCTGATGCGTCACAAAGAAATATCCCCTGTTACAAGTACCACGTATTATATATTCAAGTAACCTACATAGGAACGCTCAGTTTGATTCTGCGTAACTTGACAGTGAAGACAGTGAACCGAACTATCGCCTCAGTCTTCTTGTTTGAAAAGTTTGGTGGCTACCGTGGATTTTGTAATAAATCAGTGGTGATACGTTTATGCCTGCCAGCTTGTAGGTATCTGCACCATCTGATGCATTGACTCAGTAGCATACTCCGTGTTCCCAAGAGAGGCCTTGCATTTTTATTGATATTGCTCCTATATTTTAACACTAAGTTTGGATATGTGCACCTCAAAAGTGAGTTCTAATTAACAAGAAGTGCCTCGTTGGTTTCTTAACTGAAATACCATCATGCCTGTCACAGAAAGTGCGTGCAATTCAATGGTGTGTTTTCTTCTGGTTGACTTGGGGGCATCTGCCTCATCTGATCCATTGTCTTGCCTAGATTTCTTGTCTTTTTCCTACGCCCGGTTCCCAGGACCACGTTAACCCTTTTTCTAGAAGTAGCTCTTATACCAAAAGACTCAGTTTGTGTTTGCGTCATTCTAGCTGCGAAGGCAATGAAGCGAGTGGTCGCCTGACAGTCTTCCGAATTAAAAGGTTATTGAACAGCTCTGCGAATTGTCCCAAAATAACAAGTTTAAATTTTCTGCCTGCCGACTCGTTTGCATCTGCAGCCAATTGATGCATTGCCTCACCGTACCTGATGTTCCCTTCAACGTGTGATTTTAAGTGGCTCCTATAATGGTCCACTCTGTTCACTTTGCTCAACTTGGTAGCGAAGTCAGCGAACACCCCTGTTTCCTTCGCATTCTCCTTATTTGCAATGTTTAGCGGTGCCTAAAAATTGTGTACAGCTTCAAGATTTGGGTGCTTCTGCACAAACGTCCTATGTGGCATTACAAAAAATCTTAGTCCCTTGCGCAACATCGGGTGTTTATTCAAGTGGATGTTATAACAAAACACGGAACTTGCGTCTCCGTTCTCGATATCAGATGCAGAATCTGAGTAGTCATCCCACCATCCTAAATAAAGAAACTTTGAGGGATGCCTCTGATATTGTCTGCGATTCGGGGTTACTTTGTTTTTCTCTTGCCCACTGGAGTGCACTGGCCGCATCTGATGCGTTGCCTTACCCACCCCTGATTACATGATCACGTTGGCCCTTTTATTAGAGTAACGTCTATACAGAACTCTTGGCCCGTGATTGTGTTTCTTTAGAGCGAATATACCGGTAGTCTCCGACATTACTTATCTTCTTCCTAAATGTTTGTGGGCAATCATGCACATTGTCTACCGTTCACCGATGATAAACTGTCATTTTTGCTGACTGTACCATACGATGCATCGCCCCGCCCACCCCCTGTTTCCCAGAACCATGCATGACTTATTTTTTTCTAGTTCTCCAAAACAGAGCACTCAGTTCGGCTTTCTGTCACTTGACCCAAAAATTAGCGAACCGAGCTGCATCATCAGATTCTTCCTATTTGAAGGATTTTAGGGCTGCCCACAAACTTCTGTACACTTCCTCTGTGTAATGTCTTGCTTTCCAACTTTGTTGCGACTGCACCATCTGCTTTATGGCCTCACCGATAATCCTCTTTGCTCATCCACTTATGCTTATAAGTGCATTCTAAAAAACTTGGCTACAATCAACAATAGAAAATGGTTTGGGAGAGCAAAGATTTTGAACTATACGAAAAGCAATTGGCAATTCGACGTCACTTGAATTTTCGCACGTCGCTATACAAAGAGGTAAACCAGAGATTCTGCCACAGTTAACTAGAATTCGCGGCGGCGGCGTCCAAAAGCCGCAGTGTCGGCCACGATCGTACTAGATGGGCGGACACAGCCATTGCAACCCGGCCGTGCGTCGGCTTACAGAAAACGGATAGAAGTGTCTTTTGAAGGGGGAGACAGCAGAACCTAGCCATGCGGATATGCAAGCTCCGGGCTACAGAATTGAGCTTGACTTTGGGCTAGTTGGTTTATAGTTTACACCTTGAAAAACCACGCAAAAACACTCGGATGGAGAGAGGGCAAACAGAAACGAGCGCAGACACCGAAACAATTTGGCACGTCAGCTTAGAGATTTTTATTTATACCGATTGAAACTAGTTAGTTTATTAGGAGAGAAGATTGCTAAATTGTTGATGAAACTCTTATCATGGTTATTTGTTAGAACCCGTTGCTTCATCTGGCTTTTGTAATGCCTCTTAAAACAACGGAATTGGTATTTCCCAATTTAAAAAAATTAGCGCCCATCCACCCTACGAATGTTTGTTGGAAAGCAAAGTTGTAAACGGTACCCACAACACTTACCCAAGTGACGTCAATTAAATTCCCTCACGTGGCTCTACAAAGAGGTAAACCAGAGACAAGTAAAATGCACCTACTACAGCCTTTATTACATCAAACAGATTTTGCTATGGTTAATCAATCGATGATGCATGAACGATGGTTGGTTGAGTTGCACTGGTTGTAGCACATGAGTGGAACCCCTTTTTTAACCGAATAAAGAAGCTCAAACTGGGTCTAAGACGATCTTACTTCTCCATCTGTGCCGCCACCGGCGCAGGCGACGAGCTAGGTGGCACAGACGGGGGAGCAGGAGCGGGAGGGCGAGAAGGAGATGAGGGAGAAGGAGGGGAAAGGAACTTTATTCAGATTTGTGAACGGCGCAGAGGGCGGCGCAGGGGAGTGGTTCCTTGATGGGAGCCCATTTGCACACCGCGCCACCTGTGCTCTGTCCACCAGCTGCAGCTCGGTAGGCAGTGAGGGCTGGACAGCAGCGTATCCCATTGCTCTTGTTGGGTAGTTCAGTGGAATAGAGGAGGGTGCTCAGGGCTAAAGTCGCACACCCCGATTATGTGGCGCAGTGTTCCTACTTGTGAGCAAAATATACATTCAGTGTCATAGCGATTCGGGTGCATTAGGTGAAGACGCGTCGGGTGTGGGTAGGAGCCGCAATGTATGAGCCGTATGATAATTTGTTGTGGTCTGGAAAGGTCAGCGTAAGCGGAAGGTAGGGTCTGTCCTCTGAAGGCGATAATGCTGGGGTATGTCCCTGAGCATCGACAAGCACTTGGTTGTGTTGGCCGAAGCTCCATATCCTGGTATAAGCGGTGGCTTCTTGCTGCGTGTATTTGTTGCCCTCAATGGAAGCGTGAGCAGGCGTCTAGACGATCTGAATATAACCGGTTGGGGGGTGGTGTTTAGCACACGCAGTGCAGCTCCGCACATCTACCCCGACTGGCAATTTCACTAGGCTTGATGGGAATCAGTGACTACCTTCCAAACCCATGGCTGATTGTGAGCCAAGGCGATGGCTGCCTTTTCTGCTGCCGTCATGCGTTGGATCTTGTGTGAGGCACACGCACGGAGGTTTGTTCTGGGGGTAGCCACAATGATGGCTTATTACGGCCCTCGATTTTGGGAAACGTCTGTCTGGATAACTGCATCATCCCTACTGAGGGTGGTGTAGAATGCTCTAGCCTGTGCTTGTCGGCGACCCCCGTCATGTGAAGGTTTTGTATTTCTAAGCGAAGGAAGCATCTCTAGATCTTCTCGCCAAGAGCCCGAGAGAACAAGACACGGTGTGACATTCTTCGCTCCTGAGCGAATATGTTGAAGGATGCGGCAACCCACTGCAGTTCTCCTCAATCGGTGCTTCTGGTTATAAAGGTGGCCCGCTATCAGCTCTTCCACTGTCTTGTGGAGCCCCATCCTAAGCAGTGTCTCCATGGACGCACACAATAGAAGAACAATGATTTGCTCAACCATCTTTCTATTCATTATATGAAACATGTTTTGTTCTTGCCGAGAAGAAGACAGAGGGTGACGTAAGTGATTCTCGAGAGAAAAAAAGCTGAAATATTCGAAGAGTATCGGTTTCTTTGAGGCTTCGCTTCTTGGGGACAACTGGCCTGACAATGTGTATGATTTTATTGATGCTGTTTTTAAGGGGCTGCAAAGATACCCCACTCTTGGTGTTGGCCTGGAGACGTAGATCCCATGACCTTGATGCTGGGGCTTGGAATAATGGCATTGCCATCAGGATAATATGAATGTCTTCCTTATATCGTGGTTTGGCATGAGGCGGACGAGAAGTATTTCCGATTTTTGAGGTGAACACTTGAGGGCCACAGTTTTAGCACATTGGCGTACTAGAAGTGAGATGCGAAGTTTTGGGTGTGAGCTCACTTTAATTTCAGTGTACCGCATTGCGCAAAGAACGCACACGGCTGCCACACATGCCACTTCTGAGGGTACAGCGGCGGGAGAGGTCGCATGACGCTATCACGTAGCATTGAATGGGAATGCATGGGGTTGAGCCACAGATGTGCTTGGTGAGTGCCCCACCTGTCCTCCCCAGTCTGCGCTTCGGCTCGCAGCTCAATCGGTAAGATAAAATGGTCTCCCTTTGTTACTCTATTAGTTTCTGGTTCGATTCCTGGCGATGCCAGTAACTTATTTTGTTTCTTGGCGCGAGTTTTCTATTGACACAAAAAGTTGTGAAAGAACCCGTGGTGGGGTGGAGGTAAAAAGCTTTTTCTTTAAGACGGGGTCGCCATTCGTTGCAAGCAGTGCACAAAGGCAGCTTCGCCCGAGCGGCCAGATGTCTGTATTTTGTTTCTACATTTTGGTTTCCCGCCCCTGCAAACCAATCCTAAGGTAGCTTTGCCATACGACCACTTAGTTCAGTAGGGTCCGGGTAACCCAGGATGTGCTGTAAACAAGTAAATCACGCCGTGTCACAAACGCGCGATATGAACGCGAAGGTGCACAAATTGTGCCAAAAGTAACCGTCGCTAACAGACAACGAAGCCGTCCCTCTTACGCACCCGCCACTGTGGGCAGCCACATCCGCGCGTGGAAGGCTGGGAAATTAGCCGCGCTATATACAGTGTTATCCCTGAGCGAAAATGTCCGCCCTCCCCTCAGCCACCTCATCCGCCGCATGGGGAGTTTATTGTCCCGCACTTTCGCGAAACAACCGCTTTCTGGTAGCTGTAGAAAGCTTCGCCTAAAGAAACATTTTAACCCGTCTTTTTGTACCTCAAGCTGGAGCAGCAAACTGCGTGTAGGCTCACAGTCTTCATTTTGATATGTTTAAGGGCTGTGTATAAAATTGCCCGCAATTGGTTGGTGGGTCACATTGTTCGGCCGACTCGCGTGGACCTGCCACATCTGATGCGTTGCCTTACCCAACTCCTCGGAGGACTTCTTTCAAGCTTATTATTCACGTACCTCCTATCACGGGACACTGAGACTGTCTTTCGTAACTTGCAAGCGAAAGCAGAAAACAGAGTGGTCACTGCAAAGTATCTTACTTCAAAGCTTTAGGGGTGACTTTAACATTGTCAACAATTCAGCGGCGGTCGGTATTATATTTGCAGACACGGGTGTCCCCACTCCATCAGATGCATCGCGTTGCTTACTGCCGGTTCCCCAGGACCATGTTGGCACTTTTTCTTTGAGTAACCCATGTGCCCGAGATACGCCAGGGTCCGTGGGCATGCGTTATTTTGGTTTGCAGATCTGATCGTCCACTCGCGCTGCAAGAAGCAGATTCTTCATTTTCAGTGTAGATGATGGTCATATCAACAGATTACCACCCGCCAAATTTGGGCTAGGATGGTCTCTGGCGTGTGTATTTCAAGCATTCCACAAGCGGATAAACGTGTTTTGTTGAATGTCGTATCAGTTCAAGCTGCTTCGCCCAAAAAAACACGCTCTGGTCTACTCTCACGTCCCGAATCCTTCTAGGTTCTCCGCAAATTATTATGAGGAGAGGGGGGTGTTTTTCAGCAGAAGGGCTTTTGGCACCCCCGCTGAGGCAAGAAATTTGTCTACGGCAGATGATAATGTGCAAAACTGAGCCTATATTACCGTGACTGTGTCCTACGCCGCGGTAAACATCCAAGAGCATCAGAAAAGAGTACAGGAACCCGCACCGTGACAGTCGGCGCCCGATAAACACAGTAGGGCGTGTGCGCTACCCACGTTGCCGCCACTGCGGCTCTTCCGCCCTGACCACCCACACCATCAATTTCACCCAAAACATGCCCTGTCTGCGGCGCCCTCGACGAGCACTTCACTCTCTGTGCGAGGGCGCAGCAGACCCCTTTCCTCCCAACCATCTGCCACCCGGCGCTGCACGACCAGGAGGTATGATGTGCGGAGGCATCGCGTAAGCCGTGTTCGCCAGTCCTGGGGTCGACCACCCAAGCCTGCCGTCGACCGGGTGCACCTGCTCTCACTCCCCTCATCGATGAGGACCATCCCGTCGTCTAAACAATGAAGCGTCGACGACCCGTGCCGCTGCTTGATGGACATAATCCGCTTTCGGCGGCACTCTTGGCCACCCAAGCGGCCCCAAATGCCACCCTAATAACCGGAAACGTTCCCAAGAGGTGGTGGACAAAGGCGCCTCACTTTTGGCAGCAAGCTTGAGGTTCCTGTCTGCTTCTTTAGGGACGTGCCGCGCATCGTTCTCCTGCACTTTGCGGTGTGGCTGATGACTCTGTAAAGGCCGTTGTTTCAACGAGCCGCCATCGCCAGAATACCAGAAGGCATCCCAGATATCATCCCGACGCTTCCAACATCGGTGTCCGAAGGGCTTCGACCTCAGGCAAATTGCCTCACCGGAGTCAACCCGACCTTTACATGTGCGAGGAGGGAAACGTGCCCTCTCTGTGCGAGAGTGTGGGCGAGTGTATGAGCGCCATAGATTTTTGTGATTGGTGCGTTCTGGATAACATCTGGAGAAATGGGATGGAACTACGGCATTGCCTGTTCACGCTGGTCAAGAATGTAAATGCTTTTATATGAAGTTTTCTTTGTCCCTCAACTTGGTCCTCATGAGTGCTCCGGCACGACACCAACCCCGGTCCACTTCGTCCATACTACCCCGGTTCGCAACATTGACCACCCAGGCCCTGGCAATCGTGGCGGCCTTCTGGCCCGCCCCTCCCGCTTCCCCTGATAGCTGACCTTGAACAATGTTGTTCTCTCTCTCTCTCTCTCCACCCCCACCAAGGAAAATATGCGACACGGTGCGACACAGGGCGCCACCGGCTCAAATTCAGTGGCGAGGGTCCTTTGCAGTGGAGGCAAAACGCCCCACGGTTAAGCCCGTGTTTGGACCGGAATTTATCGCGTGTTTGCCCTCTTGCGTGTGGTGTTCTCTGAGTTTCTCATTATGAGCACAAAAAAGAAGCGGCAAGGTTCAACACTGATGAACTACTTCAACAAGCTTCCGAAGGTAAGCTTTCTAGATTTGTGCAATTTTCTTTAAGTGCGAGAACGTAATGGAACGCGCATACAATGCTTCGGCATTTCTTATGCCGAGTTTACTTCCGGCTATTAACAGAAAGTTTAGGTTTTAGACGTATAATTTGAGGAGGACTTAAGCAGACTCACGTGTTACTTAGGAACGGTAATATTTTTTAGCATGCAGTGCTTGGGCAGGGTCGCACGAAGAGGACAAGACGGGTGCCAATCCGAAAGCTGCGGGTAGTCCACGACGAGAAAGTCGCTGGGTCGTCGTCTTTAGAAAGACTTCCTGTGAAGAGGAATGAACCGCCTAAAGAAAATGATATTGGAATATTCGTAGGCTGCTCGACCCTCCCCGAAGACACAAAAGAACGTGTCTACACGAGCACGTGGACACTTTGTTCTAAACACGATTTCGACGTTTTCGTGTCAAAGGACGGGAAAAGACAAAAAATTCCGTTGAACTGGTTGCAAGGTTTCCAGTGGAAAGCTTACTCAGACGTCTAAAAGGCGCCTTCTGCAGGTCTGCGTCCTTTTTCCATGAAATCCGGAACAGGAAAAGGTTCCCATGAAACTGCACGGAGCCTCGTCACTTCACCTTTCACGAAGTGGAAAAATGCCCTTAAGTGTTCCACAACCACGCAAAAACAGAGTTCCACCGAGACGCAACGATCGCAGCACACTCATTTTTGAAGTGGCTCACGGAGAAAATAGACAACCTTTGTCGCTTCTGAAGAAGCAAGCAAGGCATAAAGAAAAAAAAAACAAGGCAAAGCGGCATACAGTCATTGAGACCGTACTTTTTTGTAGCCGACGAGAAATCGTGCTTAGGGGAGACAGAGTATTCTGGGAGACTTGCCTAAGAAGAACCCGCAAAAAACGATGGGAACTTTAGAGCACTCCTACGCTACAGGGCGAGGGGGGGGCGATGAGGTTCTGGCTGAGCATATAAAAACGTCTGGTGGAAGAGCCCCTCTAAACAAGCCCGATGAATCAAAATGAGCTGATTGGGAGAATCGGCAAGCAAATTGAACATGGAATAGTTCAAGCTGTGAACAAGTCTGGATTTTTCTCCCTTCTCGCCGATGGCACAACTGATGGGACTCACACTGAACAGTTCTCCCTGTGCGTATGGTATGTGGAGCTTGAAACTATGAAGATCAAAGAAAATTTTCTTGCTTTCGTACCAGTTTCAGATTTCAGTGGATCAGGTCTGGCGGAAACATTGAAAACAGAACTTGTTTCGTCTCGGTTTAGACCTTCATAGCATGAGAGGTCAAGGCTATGATGGAGCCGCCGTCATGAGTGGCTCATTTCGTGGAGTGCAGGCTCTGATTCGCTAAGTGTATCCTTTAGCAGTGTACACGCACTGCTCTTCGCATTCGCTAAACCTTGTTTGAACAATGCATTTAAGGTAAGCGACATCCGAAACACTTTCGCAACGATTGGGGAAGTTTGCACATATTTAAGAAGCTCTTTGAAAAGAACCGATGTTCTCAAGAAGCAACTCGAGTCTTCTTCGCGCACATTTTCACGCCTTCATAGGTACTGCGAGACTAGGTGGGTTGAGAGGCATGAAGCCGTGATTTCTCTTCAGTGAAGCGCTGCCTGACATCGTCGAGTCGCTGGAAGTCCTTATGGAAAGTGAAACAGGGAGAAATGCGACGGCTTCCGCACTTCACACTCGTCTGTGCAGCTTCAACTTGTCGTCTGCCTCGCAGTGAGCGAAAGGTTTTTGAGTCTTACGCTTCGTTTGTCCCAGTACCTGCAAGGCAATTTCGTCGACATGAGCGTCGCCCACGAGCATATCGACTTGGTGCTGAAACAGCTTAGTGACATCAGAAAAAATGCCAATGATCAGTTCAAGGAGATGTTCGATTCATGTGAAGCACGGCGAGAGGATTCGGCATTCAGCCAGAGATTCCGAGAAAAATCTGTTCACAGAAGTACAGAGAAAACCATGCTTCGTCTTCTCCTAAAGAATATTACAGACAGTCTTGGTTTATCTCGTATTTGGATGATCTGCAGTCTGCATTGAACGAGCGCTTTACTGCTTACAGGGCGATGTTGAAGAGTCTTCAACTCGTTGCTACCGAATTACAACCGCCCAGAGCAGCTTTGAGTCACTACAACCGGGAGTAGAATTTTACATTGTGGACATGGAACCGAAAAACCTCAGTGTGATCAAGGCGGAGTGGGAAATATAGAAGCAGAAGTGGCAAGCAACACCTTCAGAAGAGCGGCCAGGGTATGCGACTGAGGCCATGAAGCAGTGCAACACCAGCCTGTTTCAAATATCATTACTCTCCTCAGGATACTTGCTACACTTCCTGTCACCAGAGAACCAGCTGAGAGAAGCTTTTCGACATTCAAGCGCCTTAAGACCTACCTTCGCCACAGGCTCTGTTGAGGAACGGTTTGAATGAGTTGGCTTTGATGTCACTCTACAGGGAGTCCGCGGACGAGAACAATGTAATTGAAACGTTTACGATGAAGGCAAGGAGACCTGTGTTTTAGGCTCCCGATCTTAAGGAGCTAGTGTGGAGGATCACCCCATAGCGTTCAAATCCACACGTCGGCTGAAGCTCTCGAGCGTGCTTCGATAAAAGGAAATCTGTCGCCGTCCGCCCAGTACACTCCGGAGTGTAGAGGCGGTGCGTCTTTGTCGTACCAGACTTAATAACGACACTCACCAGCACTGTCGTACCTCATTAACTTGCGCTGATACATGACCCCACCGTGCCCATCATGCCCGGCAAGATGCGCTACCGAGCATGTCCTTTGCAGTTGCCATGCTTTTGCAGCGCTCCGTGACGCATCACTTCAGTCCCTCGGCGGACATCGACCTCGCACTTTCCGAGAGTGGATCGATCCGCGATCGCACATGGGCCCATCGCACACACTTCGGCTCTGGCAGGCATTTCTTCAGTGCTTTAAGGAAGAAGAAGGACCTGGCCGCTTTATCGCAGAGCCGGGCTCAAGACCACCCCACCTCAGAGATGTGGACACCGGTCCCCGTTTTCCTCCACCTCAACCCACTTTATTCCTGCCTCAGTGGTTTTAACCTGTTATATTCAGAAATAAAAACGTAAAAAAATATTTCGGCTATTCGTTTTTTTTATTTTTGGGCCTGAGTAACGTAGGTTTATTTTTATCAGCGGAATTTGTTGAGACATGTTGTCCGTATGAAATATTGTACTATTTGGAATATTACTTTCAAACTAAAGATATAAACAGCGGAATATCCATTAAAAACTCAAAAATTTACATACTGCGATTTTTACCAAAACTAATCACTGAAAATGGGTACTTTCTCTAAATAGTCAAGGCCTACAGCTAGTTGCCCCCCCCCCCCAGAAATGAATTCCTGGCTACGAGCCTGGTCCAGTGTAAGGCGCCTCCTGGAATGACGATGTCGCTTTTTAGCAGCGTTATGGCGGTTGTTGGACTTGTGAGTGACGCTGCTCTGATTTTGTTAAGGTACTGTCAATGCCGCATTACCCAACAAGACCGTGTAATCAGAGCTGCAACGTGCTAATCAAGACTCCTTCACTATCACCAAAAAATATGCGTTGCTAATTTATCGTTGAGCTGCTGTCTTGCTCCAAAGACGTCCGCAGGAATTATTGTCATCAGCTCTCCTTGCTGCCTGTAATGCAGGTTAAATATCGATTATATATTGCTCCTTTGGCAGCTGTGCAAAGATGGTTCACATACATTTTCTGTGATTGTCAGCCTACCGATAATTTGTGCACCGAGGTCTTAATGCTTCTTAGGAGACGTTCCTAAAATTCTCCCCTCTAGGAGCACGCTCCGCTATCGCATTCCAGTTAATGTTACGTAAGGTGCAATATATATTAGGCTGCCGTGTCGAACCGTTTTCATCACAATCTTTGTCTTGCTCCACTCCCTCGAAGGTTTTGCCATTGCCTGAATATAACATTGTAGGTATTCCTCGTCAAGCTTTGACATTCTAGTTGCTCCTTCCAAATGAATCGCTCTTGAAACTGGAGAAGTTGTAATCGCTATTTGTTGCTTTGAGCACAGTCTTTTTACTGGTGGATAGGGTGACCCCTAAAGTCTATTACGCTGACTTGGAATAGCAGAGCTTGCGGTAAGTGGTGTTGTGGAAATGCAGGAGCCAGTAGGGCGACTGCTCTCGCAGTAGTGTTTTCAAAGGACGTACTTGTTTATTAGTTACCAACTGTCCGACGCCTTGTAGGATCCATAACCTTGTTCGTAAATGGGACAGCGTTGCTTCTACTCCACCAGGTCTTATCAGGCAGTGAGCGTAATTTAGGAGGGGTTCCGTAAAATGACCCCGATTGCTTGCTACAATGACGTGCTTGGATATCGTTTTGCTCTATTTCACGCCTCCTTTCTGTCTTTTAAATCCTTAATCGTCACGAAATGCAACTTGTCGTTCTATTTGAACCGTGTATTTGCCTTGGCGATGTGAGTGGCTGGACCGACCGAATGCTTGTTAAGCTTTCCAATTCGAGCCGTTTGGGCTGGAGATATTTTCTTCTATTTTACACTGTCGTATCGAATGTCATTTAGGTTCGTAATAAATCAAAATTGTCAACACAAATATAAATCACCAGAATGTAAGTACCTAGAACCAATTGTCAGTTCTCGCCCCATACCACTCGAGAAAAGTTGCTGCAGATTAGGAAAGGGCCGGAAAGAGCACACGGCAAGCCGTATTATTATATTCCAAATAACAAACCTCTAGAAGACGTCCCGAAGGGTGCTGCATTTTTACGGATGACGTCACAGGGGCAGCAAACTGATGCACGTTACTCTCCCTTCTGCACTTGGCCACTATCACCACAACACGTTCCCCCATTCCAAGGTGACGCCTTTTTCGGCATCGATGACAAATAGATGGGTATGAACGGGTGGCCTCGCCCCAAACAATAAACCTTAGCCACTGCCGGCAAAGCCGCTATTTTTATTAGAAAATATGGCTTGGAACTGGTATGAAAACCATGAAGCATTGCTGACCTCTAATTAAGGTTTGCAAGGAGAGGATGAGCCAAGCCTACCCCAACCGACATTGAAAAGCAAAGGGCTGTGTAAAACTCCTTGAATGCACAATCCAGCGCCATAACGAAAGGGTGACCACATTTGTCGAAGACCTATTTCAGCTGTGTACCCGCGCCGACCCAGAGGATATTGAAGGGAAATAAGTTACCCACATTGAGTACGGGCGTAAAGAAGTGAAATCTTTGGTGGTCTTGTGCGCAATCTCACGAACAACACTCGATGGTTTGTGACGGAAGCAAACGAACTCCGAGACAGCTTAGATTGTCTGGAGCGATCACTGTCACCGAACGGCAAGCTGCCCGGACGCTTTCAAATTCTGAGTCGGCTCACTTCTCCAACCATACAACCATAAAACACGGGCACTCTTGGAGACGAGTTCCACAAGCTGCTGCCATTTTCCGCAGTCGCCAGCCGTGCGAAGGGTATCTTCGCGCCTGTCCTCGCTGCTACCATTACTGTTCGAGGATCTCGGTCGCCGTTTTATAATTTCCGTTCCTCCTCACTTCTTTGAATATCCTGCCAATGGAGAGTTGTTCTTCCATTCCTCACCGGAAAAACTACCTCCGGCAACACGTTGAGGGTGTGTTGCCAATGTCACATATGGCAAAGCTCTTCCACGAACATCGAGATCCCGAAACATAACGCCCGAAAATGCGCTTTTTGTGTCAAACCTTGGTAATATTATCGTCACAAGTAACGTGACGGCACTCGTGGACGCCGGGGCAGAATATTTTCGTTTGAGTGTGACTTTATTCTTGTAGCTTGAGGTCACTGGTGGTCACACTGTGGGCTCAATAGGACGTTGCCCCGCCCCGCGTTGAAATCAATGGTGAGGTATCTCATAGAAGGTCTTCGTACTGAAGGACTGCTCCACGGGATTTAGCCATGGAATAGACTTATTGAAACGAATAAGTATCCAACCATTGGCCTAGAAACGAAGAGGTTTGGCGCTTCGAAGGGTGCACCTATACAGCGATCCTTTCGTTGACCGCAGCACCGGTAGTACGCAAGGGCCGGTTACCTAGAGCTGTCCCAATGCTCCCAGCGTCTTCTTATCTGGTGTGAAGGTAGGACAACTAGCGGCGAGATTTCATCGATGGCCATATCCAACTTCTCCTAGGAAGGGCGGTTGATAATACAGTGGAACACGGATATATCGAACACGGGTATATCGAATTATTGTCTATATCAAACTCATAAATTATCCCCTTGAAAATTCTGTGTAAAAGTATAGGAATTCGTACGGTTATATCGACCGTATTTTTCCCAACATTGGGTATATCGAACGCTCGCGACAGTTGGAAGGTGCTCTTCGGGGTCGGTGCACTCCCGATTGAGGTTGAGGGATATGCAGGAATGCGGCGGGCATGGCGAAGACTGGCTCGCGTAACTAACCTCCTTTACCGGCACGAATTTGCGCTTGCGCCAGTCGGTCCCCGCTACCGGCTGCCGTTAGCGTTAGCGGACGGAGCCCGGTATGCTAAATCCTCTAGGCACACAAGCCCGAACGCTCGAAAAATATGACATTGCGAGGGTAGGCATCTGCCCCGGACTGCACACGTCCTTTTTTTTTCGGCTGCGTGCGTTTCCCCGGCTTGCCGAAAAAGAGTTTTTCTTTTCTCTCTCTCTGGGTCTGTCTTCCCAGATGTCGTCTCGGGGAAGGAAGGGGAACGAAGGCGCTGGCGGCCTCCTCCTTCTTTTGCATTTTGCTGCTGTTGCAGCTGTTTGGCGAGTTGTCCCGCACCTTTCGGAGATCACTGTTTCTCTCGGAGATGACCATCGAAGTGCTTCGTTGGAGTCCATTCAGAGAGCCTTGGAATTGTTACCATCAAAGTTCTTGTGGTACGTGCGCGCTGTTCTTTTGCGTACGTGTTGTGCGTGGTGTGCGAAGGCGCAGCGTGCTGCTGGAATTTTCTAGTTGTGCAGCCTCGAGAAGATCGAGACCAGCGTTCTTTAATTTACTTTTCCAGGACGAAGAAGCGGCCAAGATGAGTGATTTTTTTTCACGGAAATAAAGTGTCCTGTTGCGTCGTGAGGGCGGAATTATTTGTCATCCTTGAATGCGACGATCGTCCGCCATAGGTGAGGTCTCAGAGCCCATTTTTGTTATACCGAATTTTTCATATATCGAACTAATTTGCGATCCCCTTGGAGTTCGATATATCCGTGTTCGACTGTAGCGCAGTTTCGTGAAGGGCATGCGGATGTTTTTGATATGAACTTCCAGGGCAAGCCTTCGCATTTAAATAGAGCAATGACTGCAGCCCACGTAGAAGGATTTGCCAAATCCAATAAGATTCTATTGTTATCCGAACTTACAACACAATCAGCAGCCCCGAAACAGACGGTTTTTTTTCGTCCATCCAATGAAACGTCGAACGCAGCTTGTCGACCTCAAAGTGGCACGGGATATCTCAACTTCTCGACGAGATTCGGGACTGTTTCCGCAGCATAGACCGATGCCGGAAGGACAACTGTCGTAATAAAAAAATTTATCACGACACAACAGATTATGTTCCTTAACCGCTCCACCGCGTTACCTGAAAGAGTGGAAATTTATCCAATAGTCCGACTCATGTGGCGAGGATGACGTTATTCAACACTCAAACTAACCAATGCGCCGTGCCGGTTTTGCTTGTCAAAAAAAAAAACGGAACATTGGGGTTTGCGTTGATTACCGGCGATTGAACAAAGTGAATAAGACGGACGTATACTGCAACGCATTGATTACACGCTTGATCGACGTCCACCGTGCTAAGTTTTTTTGGTCTATTGACTTAAACAGTGGGTATTGGCAAATCGAGGTTGGTGAGCGGGACAGAAAGAAAATTGCATTTATTGCACGACACGGCCTGTACGTCTTCAAAGTGATACCGGTTGGGTTACCCTAGCAGCGCGCTCAACATTTGAACACGTCATAGACACGGTGTTCTTGCATGCCGTAAATGGCAGACCTGTCTTGTTTACATTGACGACTTCAATATTTAGCTTCCACGTTCAAGGAGCCATTACGCCGTTCTGAGAGCCATGCTTGAATCTCTAAAAAATGCTGAATTAACACTAAATGCCAAGAAATATTGATTCACCTAAGACCAGCTAAAATGTATTGGCCATGTCGAAAGCAACGGAGTACCGCTTACCCAGGGAAGACTGCTGCAGTGAACACTTTCCCGATACTATCAGTAAAGAAGGCGGTCACAGGTTTCCTGGGCATTTCCACTTACAGCCTACGTTTCATTCGGGCCTTCTGTCACCTTGCTCCTACTCACGAAGGAATCCTACTCACGAAGGAAGTTGTTCCGTTTGCTTGGAGGCATGAGCAATAACAGCATCTTGAAGAATTCAAGAAGGCCCTACAGACAACCCCTTTTGGAGAACTTCGACCAGGAGGCGACGACAAAAATTTACGCCGATGCTAGCAACAACGGTCATTCATTCAAACAAAGGGATGGTACTGATAGAGTCATTCCGTATGCCAGCCGCGTGCTGTGTAAAGTGGAAAGCAATTACTCGACTACTAAAATTGAGTGCCTCGTCGAGATTTGAGCTCTCAATAAATTCCCCAACTATCTGTATGGGCGCCCCGATCCCTGTGGTCACTGGAAAATACTGCCAATGTTGGGTGGCCAACCTCAAAGACCCGTTTAGGCCATTGAGAACCGTCGAGCCATTGAGGTCGAATGCTTGAGCGGAAAGAGACGCGTCACCGGAAGCGTCTTCGCCCCGAGAAACGGTTTGGCTGCCCGTTGATTTGGAGCACCGGTCACTTCTACTCGCATCCATCCTGCACTATATTTTGACGCAACGCGTCGCAAACCGAATTGCCTAGCGACAAGGGTCGCCCGCTTGAAGCATAGAACCATTCGACATAGCAATGGCGTACAGGTCTGTTGCAGGCACAGTTATGCCGCCGGTCTATCTCGGGATGGCTAGAAGTGTGTAGAAGTGTTTACCGATGACCATGAGTTCTTGGGAGCAGTCAGTATTGGGGGCATAGTGAAACGCTAAAGGAGTAACTCTGAACTCCGGCAGGCGATCACCTGATTGGAGGCCCAATCAAGTGTTTTTCCTACAGCATTGAAACGTAATGTGTAGGCGCTCACTCTTCGCGACAATGTCCTCTACAGGGCGAACTTGGCGGCTGCCTTCCGCTCGTTGCTCTTAGTGGTAGTGGACAACCTACGCAAGCGTACTGTTAAGTTTGCCATGATGATCTGACTTTGGAACAGCTTGGGTACAGCCGTACCCTAGTTCGAATAAGGAAAAAACAACCCGAAATTACTTCCCACCACACAACATGCCGAGAATTCCAGATGCGAAATATGGCGTTTTGACAAGGTTCCTCATGGAAAACTGCTGCACAAACTCGAATCTATTGGACTGGCTTTCTCTGTGTTACGATGGCCACAAGTTTATCTTATGAATAGAAACAGTACGCTGATGTTAGTAATCGTATTTGAAATGTATGAGGTGCTTCCTCTGGTGTTCCACAAGGAAGCGTACTCGGGGCACTGTTATTTTAACTTACATTAATGATTTGGCTTCGTGATTCCGGCTGATGTTTCATTGCGGTTGTTCCCGGATGATTGTTTTGTTTTTAAACAGGTTTTATCTCCGGATGATCAAAGTTTACTCCAAGGTGCTCTTTGTGCTATCGACAGGGGGTGTTAAAAATGGGGCATGGAATTGAACATGGAAAAAACTGTACTGATGCGCGAAACCACAAAAAAGTTACCGAGCTTATATTTTTATAAAATTCAAGATTGTGTTATTTCGATGTCAAAGAATACAAATACCTTGGGGTCACATTCACAAGCAATTTAAAATGGTCTGCCCATATCTCGAAAACCTGTCCGTCTGCAATGCATAAGCTATATTTTCTCAGAAGAAAACTCAGACGCGGCCAGCCCAAGACAAATATTTTAGCTTGTAACACTTTTGTGAGGAGTAAAATAAAATATGCAGTGGTAATAACGGACCCACATACAAAAAAACGACAAAATTCAACTAGAAAGAGTCAACCGCAAGCGCACGCGGTTTTTTTTTGGGAAGTACAATACGGGAGGACTCCCTAACCAAGTTAATGCGAGAGAATCAATTTCAGACCTTGAAAACTGGCCAAAAAATCAGTCGCAATGCATTATTACATAAGTCTCTCTCAGAAACAAATAAACTAACCCTACCCGGTTACCTAAGACATTTAAAAACAAGGGTGACTCGTCAGAATCACCAACATTCATTGGCTCCCATCGTCGCAAAAACAAATAGCTACAAGTACAGTATGTTCTCCCAAACAATTGAAGAGTGGAATTCACTCCCTGCACAACTATTTCTTTTTACTAATTTCACCACCGAGGTAGAAAAACATTTCTCTTTTTAAATTTTGGGGACCAACATTTTTATACCTGTCCATGTGTAACCTTCATGTGAAGTGTCGTGCATTTAGCTTTGTACCCTGTCCTGCTTGAGCCAAATTTTTGGCCTGCAGTGTTGGCAAATAAATGCCTCTAACACGCTTTGCTCACTTCTGGAAGTGATAGAACCACCGATGGCAATGTTCCAGCTTGTCGGAATAGAATTCCTCGGTCATTTTCTTCTGTAAAATGCCCGTAGTAGCTAGATCGTGGTGGTAGCGGATTATATTAACACGTAGGCCAAAACGATAGTTTTGCTATTGGGAACCACATCGGAAGTAGCTGCTTTCTTTATTCAGCACGTTGTCCCACTACACAGAGGTCCTCATCACCGATCACGGTTTTGCATTTACATCTGCGTTTTGCGTTAAGTCTTCCCTGCACACATCTTGTGAGCACGCTATTGAAACCAGTTTTGACTATCAAATGACAAGATTTGGGATGCTGGCTTTCCGCGGTCATCCTTCTCTCCATGACGGAAGTATTGTTAAGGAAAACAAAAGCTGCTTCCTGAAAGCGCTGCCTACTGAGGTCTTGCCATACGAGCCGGGGACTCCGGTCCCAGCGTAGTCGCACCGACCTTCAGACACCTTAAGATGGTTGCTTCTTGGTTCAACGCACCGGTTGTGTTCTCACGGCTTTTAAACCTTACCCACGCTGTGCTCACGAATTGCGCCAGAATTGAAGTGAGAAAAATGCGAAAAGAAGCAAGTGAAGTATCAATTGCGCGATAGGGGTATATATGAGATTCCTTTGAATTGCTGTAAAGTATATAACAGATGAAGCAGCCGATGCTTCAATGGCAGCCTAAAAGAACTTGCCCTACCGATAGAAATGGAACTCGTTCACACTTGCCGCGATCTTCTGAGCATTGTGACTGTGATCGCAAAGCCGACCTGCCGAAAAAAATATACGAGACAATCAGAGATGTGACAGCACGTGACGTTGCCGAGGCGTTTTCCGACGACCGTCGCTGTCTATCTGGGATAAGGAAAGTGCATTTTTAAAAAACGTTTTTCGGGTGTTCGCGCTCTGCCAGATCCCGGTTTTCTATATTTTTCCTCTTCCTCTCTGTGCTTCATGTATGCCTGTCATATGTACACCTGTTCTTTTTGAATTAAATTGACTTCTCCATTGGTGCCTGCCTCGCCTGCCACTGTCCTCGTCTTTGAGCTAAGGCGCCCATTTACTTTGATATTCTTAGTATTAGAAATTAAGTTTTCCAGCCCACGACTCGTGAATATTGCGATCGTTGGTGTTCGTATGTACGATTTTGCCTTGTGTAAAATTTGGTCTTTTTTGGTTCAAAACGTTTCCGGGGATCAGTGAATCATTTTATAGGTAGGCTTATAGGAGCGGACAACGTTATGTTTATCAGGGAATTTTTGGCCGTAGTGGAAGCAGCCACGGCGTTGAAATGTTTACCACCTTTACTGGTACTTTAGTAACAGAAATGACTTCAGTCGGTACGATTCATGCATTCGGTTCCTCCTCTGCAAAATTGACAGTGTCACTGCTTTCAAGTACAGTCGGACCTCGTCTAAACAGTGTTCAGCGCGATACCTGAGGTATTTTTCAGCTTTAAAAAAAATATTCCATTTGCACTATGTGAAGAAGGATGACCTGCAAAGCTGGACGCAGTCCACGGAGCGCATGGAACAAAATACGTTTGTAGTAATTTGCGGTGGAGCATATTTAATACCCCTTTAGCTGAATGACCCTTTGAGAGATCGAAGCTTTCTTCTTGCAGACAAACATGGAACTGTTTGTGTCCCTCCTGCGTCGTAAGCATATTACTGTTTGTGTAAGGGCGGGTTTAGACGGTTGCCGCCACTGTCGCAATGACCTAAAGAATGAAATTATTTCACGTTTCAGCTAAGCGAACTACGTGACATGCCATTTTGTTACGTCTATAGATCACGATATGGATTTTGCGTCGGTAATCTGAACTTAGCCTAACAGACAAACCCAATCAGCTCTACCACTAAGTACTCCAGACAGGTCCCATTTGGACGTTTAGCGTCCGCGTTTAAATCTCGTACCAGCACAACAGACATACCATACATCAGTACGGGCATGAAACCTATAGCTGCGCGCGCACGCCTCTCCTTCTCCCTATCGCCATTTTTTACTACAAAACTGCGCACGCATAAACCGGGAACCGGTCATGTAGGCGTGCTTAGAAGAGACATACGCCACGATGGCGGGTTTCGGTCGTTTTAGGGGGGCAGTCCTTTGGCAGCCGTTACCAGGGCTTCGCGGGAGCTGTCTCTTTTTATGTCTGCTTAACCCACTGAGCGAGCGCAGCAGCGACCAAAAAAAACTGCACAGCAGCGTCTAGCGAAAGGTGAAGTGGAGTACGACACGTGTGGCTACCGCGTCAACTATCTCACTGCCTTTATTTCACAGGTTTCATGTGTCGCCACCAAGGAGAGCCCTCCCCCTACACTTTCCCAACACTCTATTCCATTTTCAGCTAATACAAACTTTTTGACGTTTGCGCGGGAAGTTCAAACACGATATGCAACAACATGCTCGCTGCTCCCATCTGCGGGGCTAATCCGAACACATGAAATTTGCGCGGGAGGTTTGAACACACCGCCTGCGGCGGCGGTGCCCTGCACGGTAGTAGCGGAGTAGCGCACGCCGTGGTACGTTCGCTGATCACGCGAACACTTTTTTACACGCAGTAGAAATGCGCCGTGACCGAGAAGACTGCCGTTCCTGCTGCGCACAAGTATTAGCAATCGTCAGTGCATTTTTTTACGCGCATCCGTGCTTCAGAGTTTTTTTCGCACTCATCTGATAGCCGCATACCTCCTTTAGCTGCCACCTGTGCAACTTTAAAAGGGGGCATCGGTGCAGGCGAGAAGAAAAATAGTTGTGAAAGAGGTGCCAACGGTGGGAAGGAGCAGCTCAAGAATGGCGCCGAGTAAATCGATGACACCTGAATGAAAACGGGGGGCGCGGTTAGACATAAACTGCTTTGCAGTAATAAACACACGTGTAAGTAATTTTTGTAGTGTGCGGACTTCTAGCCCTAAATAATCGCCCTGCTACTGTCAGTATTGAATTCAATTTTTCTCGGAAATGTGTTTGTTATCTTTTGCTTGCGAATGCTGACATTATGAAGTGCGTAATACCACTCGCCCTTCTAGGTCACTTGGGGAGTTTAAACCTGCCGTTATCCCTGAGCACAACACCAAAACTCCTTCACATCAAGACACACAATCAATGAACACAACCCAAGACGATTCCCAGTGTGAGAAGACCGCTGACTCTACCACCAAAGAACGAGCACGCACGTCATCACGAATTCACATGGAAATGACCCAAATGGAAATGACATGGAAATGACCCAAAATGACCCGAGGACGAGAAAAAAACCGCTCAAAGATAACATTAGCCGCTCTCCAACACCGACGCCTGTACTGCTGCCGTCACCGACCAACGACTCGCGCGGCTGACGGAGATGATCACCACGTCCTTCCACACAGTACAGAAGCAATTCGACTCCTTTAAACTGACCCTCAAGTTCATATTCCGCATCCAACCTTTTTGGTAGAATTCGCCAACCACACATACCTCTAAAAATAGAGTCAAGCGCTGACCCCACTTCAACTATGTCCCAGCCCAAAGTCACAATAGGATCGCTTCCGGGACTTACAGTGTTGCAATGGGACTGCCACAGTTACAACCACAGCATAGATGTGTGGTAGCAAAAAATCGCCGGCGTACCCACGAAAGGTGACATCATCCTGCTTCACAAAACTGCGATAGTGACCCCCTTCTCTACCTGGGTATCGCCCTGAGGTTATTCGATCGGAGGGGTGCCGCGTCTGCAAATTCTTTGGCAAATGGCTTAGGTTCATCAAGCACCAATTCAAACACGGCCGCTGCATGGCGCAATGAACGTTCACCAAGATCATCTCAAGCAAATAACGATAAACCAACCTGTTTATAGTCAACGTTACAGAAACCCCAAGCACCAAAGACAAACATTAAGTCGTCTACTGCACAACAGCCAGCCCAAGCAAAATACAACACATTTTTAGTCGTAGCACACTTAACTCCGGACAGCACACAGGGCGTTAAGTGAAAGACACTGCCAAGGGACGTGGTGTTTTAAATGATAACCAGGACCACAACTCTTCCCTGATCACAGACACCGCTTAGCCTATCCGCATCGGCGACTCCTCCGTAGCGAGAGTCACCACACCAGGCCTTACGTTAAAGACACTGCCAAGAAACGTGGTGTTTTAAAGGAAAACCAGGACCACAACACTTCGCTGATCATGGACACCGCTTAGCCTATCCGCATCTGCAACTCCTACGTACCAAGTGTCACCACACACGAACTTACGTTTATCAAAAACGACTCCATGGGCAACGTAATATGCCTTAACACCGCCATCGATCTTAGATGCGACCTCCAAATTTTGCAAATTACAATGCCCAACCAATTCCAAGCAACACCATTAAACAGAAGTGGACGGGCTGGGAAGGTTTCCGTACTGGACGCCCGACCAGAGCACAAGGCATCACAAACATCAAAATCTAGACGGCTGAGCTTCGCGATGCAGTGCAGGCGGCCACAAAGACCATCGAAACGGCCAAGGAAGTCATTGCCATAAACACCCCCCTTGCCCATCTGATTGAATCGTAACGTTCAACACCGGTGCATTGGAAGCGGCAACAGCTGTATTGCAGATGGAGAAACAAGGTGGCCGACATAAACAGGGCTATTCAACACCATTGCAGGGTCCTGCGCCATCTGCAGTGGAAGGAAATTGGCAACAGAGCTTACGAGTAACTGCATCACTGTGAAAACTGCAACCCATTTCGGCACGTTCTAGACGAGACAAGAGACTACATCACCCCAATGGCCTGTCACGTAATATGCACAGAACCACATAATCTGCAACGAAAACACGCGGTTATCGACGGCTTGGAGGCCAGGTATCTGCCGTACACGTCAAGAGAAATATACCTGCTAATCGGAGGACACACAATGAGGCGTGATTTTGATGGAGATATTACCATGTCAGGGGTACAGGTAGCGCTGCACTTACTACACACCCTCTCGGCAGCCGGCGCCGATCTTGTTACCAACAAGATGCAACGCAACTACGACGATGCATCGATGGAAGCCATAACCGGTTATAGAAATGTTGGCGTTCGGACTACCTCCGTAGACAGTGAAAAATGGCACGAACGACCCTGATCCCGAAAACGCAGAAACCTCAAGACACCGGCTGAGTTCAATCTCGCTCACGTCCTACGTGGGCAATGCGCTGAAGCACTTAATATGCAACCGATGGCAGGAATAGCTGGAGATAGAAGGCCTTCTCTGGACACGACGATTGACTTGTGCCGCAGACTCAGTACACAGCACATCAGTTTACAACTCAAATAAGAATCTATGGACAACAGACACATAAGAGCAAGGTAATTCTGCCAGTATGCTTACAATGAGTGTTCGACAGAGTCATATACTCAACCATATTAGCCAAAGTATCAAGACTCAACACGGGGATAACAAGCTGCAGGGATATCTCTTACTTTTTGACCAAAGGCACGATAGAGGTGCGCACCAATCACTACAGCTCCCCGAACGCACGATCGGCACCATACGTACCCCTGTGGGATTAGTCATCTCGCCGCTGGCCTTGAACCTCGTCATGTTCGGGGTAGCGAGGGCAGGGGTGGGGATCAGCATCCCACAAACGACGCATTCGGACATTACTCTTTATGGGAACGGCTGTGTCTACGCCAGCATCCAGCAACAGCTGCAAACGGCGGTTACTGCCATTCAGAATCTCATTTATAGCACCGGCCTAGTGTGCTCGCCCTCAAAATTCTGCGTTTTTTCCTGTTTTGCTACCACTGGGACGGAAAAGAGCTCCCCACAGAAGTGCGATCACATCAAGATTGTGACTGTGTCAGGGCTAAACATCCCTGCATTTTTGAAGATCAAAGTCATGGGCCTGCTTCTATACGAGAGGGGGCGACACGAAGAGAGCATAAACAAACTTACCACCAAGGCAGTTGACGCCATCAGCATCATACACGAAGCATTGGCGTGACTGGTTGGCATGGGTAAAAATGCAGCCAGACAATTTCGCCAATTTAGCCGGCGCTCAGTCGTCATGAGGCCGTCATTCTAGGGCGGCCACACACCTGTTCTGTCCCCGTCCCCCTATTGCTGCACATGCTTCACCCAGAACACCATTCTGGTGGTGTGTGCAGTGTGTGTGTGCAGTGGGTCCAGCGGACCAGTGGCACATCTTGTGGGAATGTGCCAGGTTCCATGCCGAAGGTACCTCCATGACATACCTGACCAACTTCAAAGTACACGGGTATCTATTGTCACGGACACGAGACTATGGGACCGTGGTGCGCTAGAAAAGCCCAAGTGTCAGGACCTGCCACAAACGGGACAAAGTGGGGTAAAGCAGAATGGGTCATATTCCATGGTCGATGCTTGGCCAACGCCTCGATGAGATTAACAGTCGTTTGACGGAATTTTATCGAAATAATTCTTCTCCTATGAGGTGCGTAAAAGATTTTCTTGTTAAACGTTTTCACAAAATAATGCCCCCTCGGAGAATTCTTTACACTTTTGGCGTGGTGGCTGAATCGAAGAAGCGATATGCAACAGGGTAAATATTTCGTTTTTATGCGGCCCGAAAAAGATAATTAAAAAAGAGGCCATTCTCCTTATCTATCAAGTGTGGATTGCTCTGGAGCAGCGTTGGCAGGTATAAATTTGTAGAAATATGCAAAGATTGGCTGGCCGACCTAATCAAAACAAAGGAATGTTTTCGAAAATACAAAAACTGGTTAACCATTTGTAATGCATGTTATACTACCGAATTGGCAGTGAACGTTTATGATACTATCGGAATTTCCTCTGGAAGCCGCTTGAAAAAAAAAAACTCGTTTGCATGACTACTACTAAACAGTTCAACGCGTTGGTGTCTTTCTAGGAGATATAGAAAAGAAGCTAAAAATGAAGTTAATCTGCATTTTTCTCATTTTATTTTATGCTCTCAACCGTGTGTAACTGTGAGCTGGTCTACCAATTCTCAGTCTTTTAAGCGGTATATAATTTCGGCTGTCTTTACTGAACTGCTTAAAACAAGGCTTGTGTGAAGTCAAAAGCTCATCGCTGCCATTATAAGCTACTCAGAAAAGGGCTACGGGCTTTATACATGGGGTTTCTGACACAATGCGGGATCCTCTTGAAAAACAATAAAGCCCATTTTACTTTTACCAATTGTGCGATAACCGAGCATCCGCCTCTGTAGACAGTGAAGACAAAATATCTTGTTTTCCCCTTCTTTTAGCTTTTACAAGTGGTGAGTGTTTTAAATACAATATATATTTTTACCGGAGTTGCAGTGTGTTTCTCCTGGTAAAAAAATATATTTTAAAAGGCACTATTTTGCCCATGGTGTCGAACTGGAACCGAACCGGAAACAAGAATCCAACAGGTACTATCGCCGGATCTGTACATGAGGTCGCACCGTATATTTTTGCATTTTTGACCCGTGCCAGAAATAAACTACAAAAACTAACTTATTACAGTCATGGATTACAAAAAAAGAAAAATTCCCCGCATTTCCCCGAGGGGAAGAATGTGAAAGTGCGAATGCACGAGTTGATTTTGCGCGGTTCGGTAATGTTTGCGAAAGAGAGATCACACACACACACACAACTACAAAGAAAGAAAAATGCATTTATTCACAGACACCTATTTGTGTTGTCGTTGTACTTGATTGCTAGAGCGGATCTCAGCTTTGAAATTTCGTGTCAGTACTCCTTTAGGCGGGTGCATTAGCCCTTCTCACGCCTGATTCCTGGCCAATCCCCCACGTGGGTATGTGCCATGTCAGCGGCCAGGCAGCGCGCGCCCATCTCCCCCCGTTGCCAAGGAAGACGAGGAGATTCCTGGCCAATCCCCCACGTGGTATGTGCCATGTCAGTGGCCAGGCAGCGCGCGCCCATCTCCCCCCGTTGCCAAGGAAGACGAGGAGCGCGCGCACCCGCAGCTGTTGCTATGCGGACGGCGGCGGACGCTTCAGGCTCGCTTAAGAAGTGCATTCGCACTTAAAATACATAACGGTTGCCGGCTCACAACGACAGGGTTCAATGTTGAGTTGTTTTATATTTCAGTGAATTCAAATATAGGAGATTTTTCTCATGTATCCTCAACTTCGTTGAGTCTTTTACAATATGTGCCGTGCACTACCTTCCTCATCGTCGCAAGTTAGCTAGTTGCTCGGTTTGTATGGGTGGAACAGTGTCTGCTTTCTTGCCCTTTCGTTTCTGATTCGGTTTGTTTCTGCTCTGCCGCACCAGTTTTTTTACTATCGCACTTACCGCCGTGATGCTCGGCTCCAGACTGCGTATACCCAAGCTAACTGCGCCGATGCAGCTAGAAAAGAGGTGACATTCTTTTGCTTCTAAACTTTCGACAAAAATGCTGAGAAGCGGAAACCGAGAATCTGCCCTTTTCAAATGCCGTCGTGAGTACGATTAGCGAATACTATCTTGGGTAGTACAGCAAAATGAATTTAACAGGTTGGGAGGCACTTCCGATCTGCCAAGTATCTTCTCTCTAGTTAAGGTTGCAAAGGCACGGTCCCTCAACCACGTAAAAGAACATCATTTGCTTAACTTTATTTATGTACCTCCTGCGCCGGAGTTGTTAAAACACGCAATCTGTGTGTGTGTATCTCCTCTCCTGTGCTTGAATATTTTTTTCACTGGTTTTCTCACAAGGTCTATATGTTATATTTACAAAATATGGTTGAGATAGTGGTATTTCATCGAATAAAACTCGTATGCTTCTTCTTCAAGGACTATAATATTGTCTCTTGCAGATTAGGAACAATACATGCCTTAGGATAAAAAGGAGTGCCTCACTTTGGGGGCACGCTTTAATACTATTTATGCCTATGCTCTTTAGTATCTGATGGTCATCGTCTATGTCCGAACTCCCTTCCTAAAAACAGTGCAAAAGACTGGAGAAAGTAACCGTGCACAAAGCACGGGCACTGACGAACAATTTAGTGCTTTATCGCAGCGCTGAGATTACTCAGCAGTTTAATACAGGACACACTGAGCACAAAATTTTAAAGCAATGCTTTCTACCTCTGCCTAGCAACGGTTCGTTCGAGGTTTGCGGGACAATAAACTCTTAGCGCTGTGGACGCAGTGGCGGGAGGGGGGAGAAACCGTAGGTTTTACTCACTGAGCACAGCGTACATTTTGCGGCGAATTTACCCAGCGGTCCCCGTGCGGAGGTGACTGCTCACACTGCCGGGCACGTGGGATTGACGCCTTTGTCGGCATAATATTCGTCGGAAAAGTGGTTTCTATTGTCCGAGCAATTTAAAGGCCCTCTTGTATCATGCCTGATTTCCTAGTCCAACTTAACAGTTTCTTGTGCGAATTTCAGAATGGCAACACGAGGACAATACTAACTGGCGATTTTATCTACAGCATATAAATTGGGAAAGTGTCGCATCTGGACATAGAGATACTCTGAGTGGTGATAAAATGTTGGACACAATGTTCTCTCATACCTTAACACATATTGTAAAAGAAATTACTCGAGTAATTGCTAATTCAGAAACATTGCTTGATTTAGGGTTCCTATCACGCAGAGTTGCACATAGCACTTTATTGGTTGAAGAGGGAAAATCGACCAGAAGTTGATAACTGTTATTATCCAACTAGACGCAAAGTCGCAGAAGCGGCCATTTGTCTCGATTTAGAATAAAAACGTTTGCACGGGCCGTAGACAGGCCTATACTTGAATATGTAGATCTATCCTTCATGAGTTTAAACTTGCTTCTGTCTCAGAATCCGTCGAAGAGTTATGGCAACGTTTCAAAAGCATTGTAAAGCACTGCACGGATAAACTTCTTCCAACTGGTAAAAAGAACACGAAACAGCTTAGTCCGTGGATAACCCGGGAGATCATTCATATCAAACGAAAAATAAAACACGTACGTAAAAACAGAACCAACTCAGTAGCAATCGTACATATGCCTGGTCAGTTAAAGACAGCATTAAAGAATTCAAACGAAAGTTTTATACCGAAACCCTTGCTGACTTCATTACGTGTTCCAATCAAATATTTTGTCTTCACTTGAGAAATAAAAAAGAATAAATTGAACATATAATATTTGAACCCGAAACAGTGCGAGAAATACCGGAGATAGTAAATTCTTTTAACAAGTTCTTTCAGTGTGTGTTCACTTGAGATGAAACCGATTAGGTGGATTCGGTCCTAGCTCACCCTCGTGCCTGTGGAATGGAGCCCTTTGCTATTATTTATGAAGGTGTGTTCAGTCATTTGCTAGGGCGTGACACTAAAAAGGCAAACGGACCAGATGAAATTCCCAGTGAATTCTTACGACGGTTTGCCGAATGGTCGTCCTTTTATTTAACACTCATTTTCAGAAAGTCTGTGGAAACGTCCTAATTACCCCAAGAATGGCGCACAGCGATTGTAAAGCCTATATACAAAGTCTGAAATCGGTATCATGGGAACAATTATCGCCCCGTTTCACGGACCTCTGTGTGTTGCAAAATAGCAAATATTTAGGAGCAAGGCACATTATTATTTTTCTTGAGTCAAAATTTTTTATCACAATCAACACGGATTCAGGAAGGTGAGGAAACTGTTACTCAACTGATAGAAACAGTTCATGATTTTCATTCATCTCTTGAATCTCGACAACAAATAGACGTCCTTTGGGCAGATTTTGCTAAGGCATTCGATAAAGTTTGTCATAGCAAATTATTTTTAAGCTTCGGCAACTAGTACGTAGCTCAGATATACAGAATTAGATAGCCGCATATTTAAATAACCGTCAATAAAAAGTACGTGTAGTATATTGTACATCTAGTTCATTGAAAGTTCTGTCCGATGTCCCACAGGGGTCGGGTTTTGGGTCCTTTGTTGTTATAAATTTTTATGGATGATATTTCCGTAGTTGTCGAAAGCTCGGTTAAAATCAAACTTTTTGCAGACGATTGTTTGATTTAAGTTCCCGTAACAAACACAAACGACCAAATCAAAATTAATCGCTGTCTGCAAGCCTTGCATAATTAGTGCGCCGAGTGCGGGATGGAAAATATTTTTGCAAAAACTACGTTCACCCACATAACCAAAAAGAAAGTCTCCACTCGCATATGATTATAAAACCGGAAATAACTGTGCGACCACAACGCACAGCTTTAAATAGCTGGAGGTGACTATTACCAGCGATTTCGTGTGGCACACACAAGTTCAGGAGGTGTTTTCAAAAGTCTTCAGAAAGTTGTTTTACTTTGAAAAAAACAAGAACATGCCGCAAAAATGTAAGAAACGTTTATGAGGGCAATAGATAACTGCGCCGATGCAGCTAGAAAAGAGGTGACATTCTTTTGCTTCTAAACTTTCGACAAAAATGCTGAGAAGCGGAAACCGAGAATCTGCCCTTTTCAATGCCGTCGTGAGTAAGATAGCGAATACTATCTTGGGTAGTACAGCAAAAATGAAGTTTAACAGGTTGGGAGGCACTTCCGATCTGCCAAGTATCTTCTCTCTAGTTAAGGTTGCAAAGGCACGGTCCCTCAACCACGTAAAAGAACATCATTTGCTTAACTTTATTTATGTACCTCCTGCGCCGGAGTTGTTAAAACACGCAATCTGTGTGTTGTATCTCCTCTCCTGTGCTTGAATATTTTTTTCACTGGTTTTCTCACAAGTCTATATGTTATATTTACAAAATATGGTTGAGATAGTGGTATTTCACGAATAAAATCGTATGCTTCTTTCTTCAAGGACTATAATATTGTCTCTTGCAGATTAGGACAATACATGCCTTAGGATAAAAAGGAGTGCCTCACTTTGGGGGGCACGCTTTAATACTATTTATGCCTATGCTCTTTAGTATCTGATGGTCATCGTCTATGTCCGAACTCCCTTCCTAAAAACAGTGCAAAAGACTGGAGAAAGTAACCGTGCACAAAGCACGGGCACTGACGAACAATTTAGTGCTTTATCGCAGCGCTGAGATTACTCAGCAGTTTAATACAGGACACACTGAGCACAAAATTTTAAAGCAATGCTTTCTACCTCTGCCTAGCAACGGTTCGTTCGAGGTTTGCGGGACAATAAACTCTTAGCGCTGTGGACGCAGTGGCGGGAGGGGGGAGAAACCGTAGGTTTTACTCACTGAGCACAGCGTACATTTTGCGGCGAATTTACCCAGCGGTCCCCGTGCGGAGGTGACTGCTCACACTGCCGGGCACGTGGGATTGACGCCTTTGTCGGCATAATATTCGTCGGAAAAGTGGTTTCTATTGTCCGAGCAATTTAAAGGCCCTCTTGTATCATGCCTGATTTCCTAGTCCAACTTAACAGTTTCTTGTGCGAATTTCAGAATGGCAACACGAGGACAATACTAACTGGCGATTTTATCTACAGCATATAAATTGGGAAAGTGTCGCATCTGGACATAGAGATACTCTGAGTGGTGATAAAATGTTGGACACAATGTTCTCTCATACCTTAACACATATTGTAAAAGAAATTACTCGAGTAATTGCTAATTCAGAAACATTGCTTGATTTAGGGTTCCTATCACGCAGAGTTGCACATAGCACTTTATTGGTTGAAGAGGGAAAATCGACCAGAAGTGATAACTGTTATTATCCAACTAGACGCAAAGTCGCAGAAGCGGCCATTTGTCTCGATTTAGAATAAAAACGTTTGCACGGGCCGTAGACAGGCCTTATACTTGAATATGTAGAATCTATCCTTCATGAGTTTAAACTTGCTTCTGTCTCAGAATCCGTCGAAGAGTTATGGCAACGTTTCAAAAGCATTGTGAAGCACTGCACGGATAAACTTCTTCCAACTGGTAAAAAGAACACGAAACAGCTTAGTCCGTGGATAACCCGGGAGATCATTCATATCAAACGAAAAATAAAACACGTACGTAAAAACAGAACCAACTCAGTAGCAATCGTACATATGCCTGGTCAGTTAAAGACAGCATTAAAGAATTCAAACGAAAGTTTTATACCGAAACCCTTGCTGACTTCATTACGTGTTCCAATCAAATATTTGTCTTCACTTGAGAAATAAAAAGAATAAATTGAACATATAATTATTTGAACCCGAAACAGTGCGAGAAATACCGGAGATAGTAAATTCTTTTAACAAGTTCTTTCAGTGTGTGTTCACTTGAGATGAAACCGATTAGGTGGATTCGGTCCTAGCTCACCCTCGTGCCTGTGGAATGGAGCCCTTTGCTATTATTTATGAAGGTGTGTTTCAGTCATTTGCTAGGGCGTGACACTAAAAAGGCAAACGGACCAGATGAAATTCCCAGTGAATTCTTACGACGGTTTGCCGAATGGTCGTCCTTTTATTTAACACTCATTTTCAGAAAGTCTGTGGAAACGTCCTAATTACCCCAAGAATGGCGCACAGCGATTGTAAAGCCTATATACAAAGTCTGAAATCGGTATCATGGGAACAATTATCGCCCCGTTTCACGGACCTCTGTGTGTTGCAAAATAGCAAATATTTAGGAGCAAGGCACATTATTATTTTTCTTGAGTCAAAATTTTTTATCACAATCAACACGGATTCAGGAAGGTGAGGAAACTGTTACTCAACTGATAGAAACAGTTTCATGATTTTCATTCATCTCTTGAATCTCGACAACAAATAGACGTCCTTTGGGCAGATTTTGCTAAGGCATTCGATAAAGTTTGTCATAGCAAATTATTTTTAAGCTTCGGCAACTAGTACGTAGCTCAGATATACAGAATTAGATAGCCGCATATTTAAATAACCGTCAATAAAAAGTACGTGTAGTATATTGTACATCTAGTTCATTGAAAGTTCTGTCCGATGTCCCATAGGGGTCTGTTCTGGGTCCTTTGTTGTTATAAATTTTTATGGATGATATTTCCGTAGTTGTCGAAAGCTCGGTTAAAATCAAACTTTTTGCAGACGATTGTTTGATTTAAGTTCCCGTAACAAACACAAACGACCAAATCAAAATTAATCGCTGTCTGCAAGCCTTGCATAATTAGTGCGCCGAGTGCGGGATGGAAAATATTTTTGCCAAAAACTACGTTCACCCACATAACCAAAAAGAAAGTCTCCACTCGCATATGATTATAAAACCGGAAATAACTGTGCGACCACAACGCACAGCTTTAAATAGCTGGAGGTGACTATTACCAGCGATTTCGTGTGGCACACACAAGTTCAGGAGGTGTTTTCAAAAGTCTTCAGAAAGTTGTTTTACTTGAGAAAAAAACAAGAACATGCCGCAGAGATGTCAAATTACGTTCATATAGGACATTTGTTCTCCCTATTTTGGAGTATGCGTCTTCTGTATGGAGTCCTCATCAGCAATCACTGAGAGATAAACTAGAAAAAAATCAAAGGCTTGCAGTGCGCTTCGTTTCCTCGCGGTAATGGAACACAGAATCCGTCACAACTTTCTCAAAATTATGTAACCTAGAACCCCTGCACGTGCGCCGCGAAAAGCAAAGGTTAGAACTCCTGTGTCAAATATAATAGGCGTGATGAAAATAAATAAAGACACATACATACAACCTGCCCCCATACGAGTAGCTCCGTTGAACCATAGTCACCCAATAAGGCCTTTTTGGGCGCGTCTAGTTGGCTTTAAGAATTCTTATTTATTATAGAATAGAAGTGTGGAATAGACCTTCAGAGTATGCTGTTACTAGTTAAAATGTCCAAGCGTTGGAGTGTTCGCTAGAATTGTACTACCGGCAACACAAAACCTAATGTCTGTGTTGTCATTGTGTATTGTTTTCTTGTTTGTATTCCTCCCTGTAATGAGCCTCAAGTGAGGGTTACATTATCAAAAAATAAATAAATATTTTTTCGACGGTTGTTTCGCCCTGTTTAGGTAAATAAATATATTTTACGACGGTTGTTTTGGGTACTTTTGGTGCAGCTTCGTTTTAGGCGTGCCTACGTTAAGGATTGGTTTGCAATGCGGGAAAATAAAATGCAGAGATCACATATAAACATCTGGCCGCTAGAGAAATGCTACCTTTTTCTCACTGCTTGCAACGAATGCAACTCCGTTTTTAAATTGGTGAATAACAATTCGGTTGTATTTTAAGATTTATTACAAAAGGCGAAAGGAGCAACTGGTTCTGATAAATGGCGATTATAAAAGTTCATTCAGCTTTCTAGCAATTTTTAAACATACCAAACTAACTAACCTAAATTTTACAAATGCGAATCACTAAGGTCGTATGCCGACTGTTACGGTGTCTGCGCGTGTATAGCGCGGTGGTGTAGCCCCGAGCTAATACATCAGGTTTTCTAGGTTCCGTTGTATCCTCCTTTGAAAGACGCTTCTCTCCGTTTTATTTGTGCTGACGCCCGGCCGGAATGCAGCGGTGGCCTCCGCCTCTCTAGCCTGGCCATGGCCGACTCTGCTGCGTTCGGAACCCGTCGCCGCAAATTTTAGGTGACGGCTGGCAGAATCTGTGGTTTGGTTCTTGCTAGAGCCACGTGTGTAAATTCAAGTGACGTCGCACTGGCAACTGCTGTGTGTGCCATTTAAAGCTTGCTTTCCCAACTCCTTTCCAGCGTGTATTAGAGCCATTTTTCTTAACTATGTCAGATAAATAGAAAGAAAACACGACTGTTAGTCGTCGGTTTCACTTCTGAAAAAGGGAATGGTGGACTCTTTTTGAACATAGTATGCTCTATTAGCACGACGTTGACCCCGTATTGGCACGGGCAATCGTTTTCCGCGTGACGACTTCTCTTTCTCTTTTATCCTTCCCAATTTCACTAATATGTTCCTGCAGCAAAACCGCTATTTTCTGATTCCTTACATTGTAAAATCTTTTGTGCTCTTTTTATTCGTAGTGCAATGTAACAACTGGGTCATTAGCAACCTCTTTTGCGTCCCTACGTTGCGAGCAGTTGCCTCTCTTGCTGTAACCTCCCCCTGGGTCAAATCGCATTGATGAACGTATGTGCCCTGCAACAAAACTTAGAACAGAAGCTCGAACGCTGTACCTTACCGTACTCGCCCCGTAACTATTTTCCTAACCCATCTTATCAGGAAAATGTACTGACAGACAAGCTTTCGTTCATTACGTTCACTGCACATGTGTACTCCGCCGTTTTACTATCTCCGCGATGTCATACTCGGAGACAATATAAAAGCCTTCTTTCCAAGTGGAAACGCCTTACCTTGTTCGTTGACACAGGCATCTTGCCACCACCCTAAATAATTATGCGATACAGACGTACTACCCGCGCTTGCGGCCCGGCATTCAGATTTTCCCACATGATAACCCATGCTTCCATTACAGAGGCGTTTGGGGTCACATTTCTTACTCTTGTGGACAACGTGAACAGTATAAGCAACTAAGTTGCGCTGAAGATTAATGGGATTTCCCTCACTCTGCCTAGATGGCTCAGAGCAACCGGAGTGTTTCTACCGCGGCCTTGCTTCCCCAAATCGTTACGAGATCTATTGCCCTAACAAGGATCGGCTGGAACTACGTCAGTCACCCTTGAGGTATCGTCGTTGACTGTAAAAACCCAGCGCCTGCAGGAAAAGGAAATAAGAGTGCATTATTCGTGAAAACGAAAACCCCACTGACCATCCATCAGACATTCTATAAGTAGAACCCAAAGCATTGTTGGGAGATGCGCCCATATATTACAGGAACAAGCATGTCAGTTATTTTACAGGCTGTTCAGTTTGCGGTGCAGGTACTACGGTCTTACAAAATAATTTTGGGTTCATAAGTTATCAGGAACGTCAGACAAATCTCCTGCTCATAACGGAATACACACCTCACCAAAGAGATACTAAAATTGTGTGAGATGTGCTAGTCCACCTGTTGTCCTCTACCAAAGATGGCGTACCGCCTCACGATGAAAAAAATACATTTTCCATGTCCTGACACAATACTGGCGACGAAGATGTCCTTGTCAAACGAGCTCACAGAGTCGCTCTGCAATGAGTCATATTACTACAATCTCGTTAAACTTCACACCTGTCAGAATTCAACGCTTCAATAACGTTTTCTTAGAGCCAATTCTACTGTCTTAAGAAATTATTGTTTCAATTATTCTTGTACCCTTAATTGGATTGGTAAGTCTATTAATCCTCAAAGCCAGATGTAAAGTACTCATGCATTCAGGTATAATTACTGTGTTGGCCTTAAAAAGACTGAAGCGCTCGTGGCTTTGCCTAACAAACACAAAACAGTTTGTTCTTGTATTAGAGTCTTCTACGAACATAACCGGCGGCTTACCGATTTCAAGCGTACGATATGCCGTGGTAACTACCGAATTTATGCTTGCGAATTACAAGTTATAAAAGCCATTGTCGACTTCATGCTTTAGTGGTACATGATACATCCTCCGAAAACTTCATGGTCATCAGTGGTGGTGTTGATCAAAAATAGAGACACACCTTGTCTTAGTAAGTGACACAGGAGGCACTTACAAAAAAGTAACAAAGGTGTTTATTCAATGCTCAAACTTGGTCTAGACACCTTGCAATGCGGGGCGCTTGTCTGGAGCCCTAACATTCGATCAAGTTATTGCAAATTCCTATCAGGGAATTCTGCAAACAAAACCCAACTTTCCTAAATCGAATGGCCCATACGCGCTGAGCGTGATACAATTACGAGTGTCAATGCTCCCACCATATTGACACGCATTGTTTACACCTTCGTTTGTTGCTTCAAATAGAAGATGTTTCTATAATTCGATGATATAGAACTTGTTTTCCACTTTTTTTAACAGCTTCAACTGATTGACAAAGCATTAAACTCCCTTTGCAGTGCTGGTTTTTGGTCAATATCAAAATTTTTGATTTCCCAATACCTCAATCTACGTATTTGGCTGCGTTGTCTGTGAGAATAAAATATGCCTTAATCCACACAATAGCATTGCAGTTCTTGCATTTCGGTACCACGCGTTTTATAGCAGCTTTTTTTCATGCTTCCTATACTCAGCACTGCGTTGGTACTTTTCCAACAATTTCCTAGCGTCTTTACAAACTGTTTGAACAAGGAATGACATGTTCTTCTGCGAAGACTGTGAAATATCTATCAAAATATGAAACAGTCTTTTAGATTAGGGCCTGTGTTGTTCTGTTTAGATGAGTGGGCTTGGACCATTATTTATACATTTGGCCATTGACGTAGTCTTTATGTTGTTCACAGCACTAGGATTGCTGTATGGAGCGACACCTCACCTACGCAAGCTGCACTTTCACGATGGATGACGTATGTACAGGAAATACGAAAAAAGGTTTCACATCATTCTCTGGACTCTGCAACAATATGGATCTTTTTACTGCCTTCGGTACGTTTTTAATGACTATGTTAAATTTTATCGTTTATTTTTTTAATTTATTGTGCTTCCTTGGTTATGTGCTAGACCTCTGCAATTGGTTCTCCTTTTACACGAGTACAACTTCATTGGACCCATAAGTTGGCGAGAACACACAAAAACGCAGAATCCCCTTTACACTGCCGAGAAATGTCCCGTTCAGTTAGCTTGTAACTTAAGGCGTTTTTCCACACAGCGGAACACCATATTCCATCAGAGCTCGTATTTATCCAACGCACTGTTCAAGGCGCACGTTCCACCACCTCTTTAACCCGCCAATGGCACTCTTTACTTTTAAGACTTCTCAAGTGCACTCTTTCAACTGCGAACTATCTTACGATTAAGATGTGATACAGTTCCCGCGCTCTTTTTGGCACTAATCGTTTTGGACACTCACGGTAACGCAATGGCTGAATATCTTGCTTTCAACAAAACATAAAACATTCAAGATTATTCCTACTGCCCGGGCTCTCCCAGCAGTGATTCTTGAAATTTTGCGGGATGTTCTGCGTGTCCCCGCCGTACGTACCCCAACTTACCTCCGGTAGGGTTGCTACAGCATTTGCCACTGTGCTCATTTCAAATTGTCTTCATCGACATCCACACTTGATTGCTTCTACTATGAATGGTGACCAACGCTTTGCGACTGGTTTTTATTTATAGACTGTAGTTATCGGTGCGGCTCTTCTCAATTTAGGCCACGCTTCCTAAGCCCAAGAATTTAAAAATAATTAAGATTACGCCTAACGTACCCTCACACATTCTTTTAAGCCACCCCAGACGTATATCTTTCTGAGCCGTTCTTGATAAAATAATTGGGCTTGGTGTTGCCATGAAAGGATTAGCGTTGCGATATCTGGTACAAGCAAATGATGTGTACGAGTGTTTTTATCGTACCCTTTACCCCTCCACTCAAACAGCAGCTGAATGGGCCGTCATCCCTACCCCGGCCCATATAAAAGTGGGTTGTTCGAAATATCATGGCACATATACGGTTTTTCTTGTTGATGGCTATCATCAATAATTCTTCTTTGGTTCAACTCTCTCTTGGGGAACATTTTTTACAGTCATACAGACGAATTTCAGTGTCTGACTGTACATCGCCGAAACCTTGCCGCGATGGACACCGAGTCGAGAAACGATCAGAAGTTTGCTACAGCATGACTGCCAATAAGTATCGCTAGAACAAGAAGGACTGTTTTGTATATGCCGTGTACTATCCTTAATGCCACGTTCCAGTGCTCAATGCCACTTTCCCCAGTGAAACTATTCGGCCATCTGCTTTAATAATATTGCCTGAACAATCATCAGTAGAGTAAGAAGGAGGAGGAGCATGAAAAGCTTTATTGGTGGTAATGTGGGAGTGGCTGCTCAGTCCAGGAGACCATGGGACGACATTGCTGTCTCAGCCCACGACCCCAGGAGTCGCTGTCCATCCACGCCGGCACTCGTCGTCAGGTTCCGTAACAGCTCAGGCAGGGGAAGGGAAATGGGTAAACGTGGGAGGGCTGGGCAGTGTGCGCACCCCAACATCATGTGTATGAGGGTACATGGGTTTAGGGAGAATTTACATGTGGCACGGTATTGGGTGGGGTACATTCAATGTAGCCAAGTTGGGTGGGGAAACGTGTTTGAATCCTCCGGAGTATAACTTAAGTTTCAGTAAGCTGCGGGTGGAGAGGGGGGAAATGTTGTGTTGGTATGCGGTAAAGTTGCTGATCTCTTAAACTATGAGCAGGGTAACAATACTTGATGTTTCTAGAGTTCCAAGGAGAGTTCACACGCTTGTATATGAACAAAATTTATTGCCCGTTTGTGAGGAGTGTATCGCGGTCTACATAATGTTAATCTTCGTGTTGTGGGAGTGTTGAGCCAGGAGGCTCCACGTAGTTGAGGGCACATATCATTATAAAAAGCTGTGACAGATGGCTTGAGAGTCCGTAGCTATAATCGTTGCAGGTGTTTGAGTGATGACAGTCGGTGGACAGGCGTGACGCTCTGCCTGGCCATATTCTTTGCTACACATATCACCTTTGGCCGATGAAAATTCTCCTATCGACACCGCGAAGGACAACTGAAGCAAGCCGACAACCAGACCCTGCATGCGCACGCGTCGTGCTGACTCATCACAGGACAGGGTCCCGCCACTTGGCGGTGCTGTCTGCGCTGCCATAGCGCTGCGTGCAAAAGCTGGAGCATCGCCGCTTCGTGTTTGCAGTCGGTGACATTCGCGACGCTGTGCCAGACCGAATTCTTTGCTACCGGTACCAGTCGTACACTTTCGTCTTTTGCTTTATTTTTGATGCTGCATTTTTTTCTGTAACCGACTGCCATCTTGTGAAAATGTTGCCATGTTCTCTGAAACAAGCTTTAGTAAGTGCCAGAAGGCATTGCCTCTTGATGGAAGGTTTATGACTTGTTCAGAGTGTAAACGCGGCTATCTTATGGTAAACACTGTGCTGGTGTTTCTGAGAAAGCAATGTCCGGTAAGGGAGCTGAAAAGCAAGTTAGCTGGAGCTGTAGTGTGCGCGTGTCGGAATCGAGGGAGTCGAGCGGAGACGATTTTTGCCGAGTTATGAGTCATTTTCAGGGTTGCTAAAGAAGGTAGAGATGCTGTTACCCATGAAGGATGCAATTATATCGCTTACTGCAAAGGATGACAAGCTGTTAGGTTTGAACGTGATCGTTGATGCCCTGCAGAATACGGTGGAAGCTGTGGAGGGCTCGGTATCTTTCTTGTCAAAAAGATATGACGAGGTCCTCAGTTCTGCAGCTGCCAGCCAGACCACAAGTAAATTGCTAGAGTCTAAAGTACAAATTCTGGAGACCACAGTCTCGCAGCAAGCTGAAGAGCTTCAGTTTCTTCATGCTACTTTAAATGACAACGAGCAATACAGCAGACTGTGCAATCTTGCGATTCAATGTTTGCCCATGCGTCCTGCCGAGGACCTGTCTGTGGTCATTTGTGACTCGGTTGGTCAGCTGGGAATTGAACACAGCGACGATGATGTCGAAGCTATTCACCGGCTTCCGGAGAAGCGTGACGTCATTCCGACTGTTCTTGTTCGAGTCGCACCGTTAACAATTAAAGAAAAATGGATGTCTTGCCGCAAACAGACCTGATCACTTGCCGAAGAAGATGTTATTTCCTTGATTTTTCTGAATGACAACTTGACCAGCCGGAACAAGAAGCTTTTTGTATCTCTGGGTGAAGCAAGGAAAATATCTTTGAACACATCCAAATCCGAACCTCCTCCTGCTTTCGTATCTACAGTAGCCTTGATCTAGACCATCTTATGTATATAAGAATAGCTCTTTCTTTCAGTACACTAACGTTGACAAGTTTTGCAGTTTTTCAACTAAAATTAGTGGACACCCATTTTCTCCTTTGCATGTAAACATTCGTAGTATCATGCAGCACTAGGACGAATTTTTGACAATATTGGAAAATTCACGTTGTGTCCTTGATGTAATAGTGCTAACCGAAATAAATATACTCTCAGAGCTTCTTCCACTCTTCGAAATGAATATATTATTCTTCAAATTTTATTACAGGTCACTAGATAGGGGTGGAGGGGTACTGGTTTAATGTACGCAAAAAACAGGCCGGGGGTCTCTCTGCAGGCCATGTTGAGCGCAGCGGAATGCATTGGCTTAAACATTGCTTCGGGTGCGCTCGACATTACGGTTTTAGCCGTGTACAGACCTCCGGCACAAAATGCCAAGGGTTTTTCTATCTGAAACTTGAAAGCTTTATACAATCAGTTTCTGTGAATTCTATATTTGTTTAGTCGGAGATTTCAATCTCGACACTTTGTCACCCTCGAGGCCGATTGTGTGCAATTATCAATACTTTGGCGAAGTGGGGTATCTAACTTACCATATCTCCATCCACAAGGGAAGAGTACGTCAGTGACAAATTTGTAACATGATGTCTTGCACCATCTCAACATTAGAGCGCCCATATCTGAAGTCACCGCCGCTGTTATCAAGCAGAAACTGGACGACCATATTGTCAGTAAGACGAAAGCAGTTGTGGAAAAGAAAAGTTTATTGGAGCGAACTTGTGCTCCCCTAACAACTGAAAAGAATACAGAGGCGGCGAAGCAGTGGTCAACAAAGTGACGTTACGTGCGTCGGCGAGCGTCGCAGAATCGAATGCCCGACGTCCGCACTGCAGGCTTTTTATCTTTTGGCGCGCGTGGTTCTCGAAACGTCGATTCGCATCGAGAACATAGTAGATCCAAGAAGATTATTCTGGGCTGTTCACGTTAGATCGGAATGCTCTCCCTATCACAACAGTAACACATGCGGCACAGAACGAAAGAATGGAACACGCGCTTCCCTTGGCGCAAAGATAAACACAGACCGGCGCAGCCGGCGGTAAAGGCAAAACACAAATAACAAACCCAATGTATGGTTCGCGGCATTACCCCCCCCTCTAAGAGTGCATCGACCCGATGCTAACATAAGCGACAGTTCGAACAAATGAAAATAAAAGTTCGTCATCGTCCGTAGAAAGGTTTTAAGCGAACCACGTGGACGACTTCAGGCCGCGTGCGTTGTCGTGATGTGCCGGAGTCACCATCGGGGATCACTTCGTAGGAAAGTTGGCCAACACGTCGTAGAATCTGGTAGGGTCCGAAATACCGTCGCAGGAGCTTCTCACTGAGTCCGCGTCGTCGGATGGGAGTCCAAACCCACACACGATCCCCTGGTTGGTACTCGGCGTCTCGGCGTCGGAGGTTGTAGCGCCCGCATCTACCAGCTGCTGGTCCGTTATACGAACTCGAGCGAGCTGGCGGGCCTCCTCCGCACGTTGAAGATATCCGTGGACGTCGGCGTTGAGGTCGTCGTCTTCTACGTGCGGAAGCATGGCGTCGAGCATCGTAGTCGGCCTTCTACCGTAGACAAGCTCGAACGGCGTCAGCTGCGTCGTCTCCTGGATAGCCGTGTTGTACGCAAACGTGACATACGGGAGCACTTCGTCCCAAGTCTTATGTTCAACGTCAACGTACATTGACAGCATATCTGCGATTGTCTTGTTCAGACGTTCTGTTAGTCCGTTTCGTTTGGGGGTGGTACGCCGTCGTTCTTCGGTGATCCGTGTTGCTGTAGCGTAATACTCCTTGCATCAGCTCCGCAGTAAATGCCGTTCCACGGTCTGTGATTAGGACTTCCGGGGCTCCATGTCGCAGCACAACTTGGCTTACAAAGAACTTCGCCACTTCTTGTGCAGTCCCCCTCGGAAGAGCGGCGGTCTCTGCGTAGCGCGTCATGTAGTCTGTCGCTACGACAATCACTTGTTCTGTGATCGTGACGTAGGGAACGGGCCTAAAAGGTCCATTCCAATCTGTTGAAATGTCTCGATGGGACGGCGATCGGTTGCAGAAGTCCGGCAGGGTCTTGTCGGCGGCGTTTTTCGTCGCTGGCAGTCACGGCAGCTCCGGACGTAGTGGGTGACGTCAGAGGTAAGGCCGGGCCAGTTAGTACCTCGCCTTGATTTTTCCAATAGTGCGGGCTGTGCCCAGATGTCCGGAAGACGGGTCGTCGTGGCACCGCTTCCAAAATTTCGTCACGAAGGTCCGCGGGGATGACGAGAAGGTAATTCGCTCTTGTTCCGGGGCTGAAATTCTTCTTCACAAGGACGGAGTTTCTCAGGCTGAATGCTGGTAAGCTGCGTTGAAGGTCCTAGGAACGGCGACGTTGCATCCTTGAGGCTACTCGATTATGACGCGTAAGTCGGGGTCAGATGTCACGTAGCCAAGGACGAAGCAGTTGTTTGGAAAAGAAACAAGTTTTATTGGAGCGAACTTGTGCTCCCCTAATAACAACTGAAAGAATACAGAGGCGGCGAAGCAGTGGTCAACAAAGTGACGTTACGTGCGTCGGCGAGCGTCGCAGAATCGAATGCCCGACGTCCGCACTGCAGGCTTTTTATCTTTTGGCGCGCGTGGTTCTCGAAACGTCGATTCGCATCGAGAACATAGTAGATCCAAGAAGATTATTCTGGGCTGTTCACGTTAGATCGGAATGCTCTCCCTATCACAACAGATAACACATGCGGCACAGAACGAAAGAATGGAACACGCGCTTCCCTTGGCGCAGAGATAACACAGACCGGCGCAGCCGGCGTGTAAAGGCAAAACAGAAATAAACAAACCCAATGTATGGTTCGCGGCAATATTTCATCGGTTGTCATCTTTTTTTTCCGGAGTCGAACAGTACACATCTTACTGCGCAGAAGCTGGTTATCTTTGACATATTGAAATTCGATAAATCCGTAGCTGATTTTGATTGGGAAGACTTTTTACAGAGGGTTACTTTTCAAGACGTGTATCAGGAATTCGTAGAAATATTGAAACAACTTAAACCAAAGGCACAAAAAACCATGCTAATAAAGAAACGCAGTATGAACAGCCCTTGGATAACAAATGAAATTTTGGAAGCTATAAAAGCAAAGGACACACTTTGGACGCGCTGTGTGCACTTTTCTAATCCCGAGTTAATTATGTTGTTTAGATCTATGCGAAAAAGTTACAGCTGTGTTGAGATCGGCGAAATGTTCGTACTTTAAAAATCCTTCTACGAGAATCGATTCCGCCCCAGGAAAACTTGGACAACCATTACCCATTTATTGGGCCGGGAAACACAACTGCTGATCGATGCAACAATTTCAAAACACTTCCGTAATCTTGGTCACTGCGTGCATTACAATTATAACCACTTTTCAACACCTTCAAATTGGTCACAGGATTCCCCCGGTGCAGCGCTGCGTTCTTGAGTCGCAACGTCACTTCGTCTTACTTGCCTCCCTTGACTTTCGCTTACTTGCATGACATAATATTGATTTACAGCCTAAAACAGCACCGGGATTAGATGGTGTTAGCGTAATTGAACTTCAGCGAAACTTTAGCGTAATATGCGACGTTTTATTCTTTCCGCTCAATTCTTTTATGAAACGTGGTTTCATCCCTGATGAGCATAAGATCGCCCTGATCAAGCCGCTTCATAAACGAGGAAGCTTTAAAGCGATTGATAATTACAGACCGCTATCTATCCTACCTTGTATCGCACAAATCTTAGAAAAGCATCGTTTTCGTACAATGAGCCCTTTTCTCGAAAATATTAACCTTTTTTCATATTCTCAGTTTGTATTCAGGGCTGTAAACAGAAGTACAACGCTTTTAGAAGTGTTCTGTATTCATATTTATTCCGTCTTCGATAATAATGAGGTCTCCTGTGCTCTTTTCCTGGATGCTAGAAAAGCATTTGGCTCTGTTTCGTATTGATAATTTCTTCAAAAGCTTCAACTTGTAGGTTTTCCGGGTCCTTTTCCTAAACTGTTAACAAAATACTTCCACAACTGGTTTCAAATTGTGCGTGCGGATAAACGGTTTCTCCAGTTCCAAACCTTTTTTGCAATCAGGAGTGCCACATGGGTCTATTTTATCGCCATTGTTGTTTAACGTCTACGTCAATGATTTGGGTTCTGTCACAACCAGAAGTCGCCTGTATCAGTTTGCAGACTGACACTGTTCTTCTGTCTACTCACTCTCCTTACAGTTCAGCGATTCACTCCCTTCAAACAGATGCAATTGCAGTTATGGATTGGTGTTCCTTCAACGGTATTTGTATTAACACACAAAAACAAAATGTGTATGTTCGCGTAATCCTCACAAAAAATGGACTGTACGCCGATTGTACTCCATAACTCAAGGTTGAAAGATTGCCATTGTATTCCTCTTCCCTTCTCGACAAGCGTGAAGTGCCTAGGTGGATATTTTCATAGAGACATGACGTGGAACACCCAGATGAAATACTTCTGTAACAAGGTTCGGGGGGTAGCTTGCGTTTTATATAATGTTCTTTCCTTCATGCCATTCCCAACGCGCATACTGATTGCGCACTCGCTCCCTTACAGCCTTCTCCGATATGGGATATATTTATTTTATCATGGCTCTTTCACTTGGCGTTGCAAAGTAAACTGTATATTACAAAACATTGTCCTCAGCGTTGCCTACAATGTAGATATCACGGTTAACGTTGATTGCATCACTTATTTCAGTCTGCCTACATTTTATGCCCTGTTTTTAGAGGAATATTTTAAAAAACTTTTGGTGCAGCTCTTTTTGGTCCCGTCATATGCCGGTGCGAGCGTTCAGACATTGTCCTCGATTTGTTTTGCCACGTTGCTGCACACGTTTTGGATCCGAAGTTAGACCTCACTGTGTTTCAAAAATTTTCACATCCTTACCCGATGAGATATTTTCTATTTCTTCTCTGCCTGGCTTAAGAACATATCTGCTATAAACGTTTTCTGTTTTGTCTACCTCTAACTAATACCTTTTATGGCCTGTGCTGACTGCCGGGTACGGCCCAACAAGCCTTGCATGGGTTGGGCTGACTCGATTTTGATTTATATATTTCAAGACGTGAAAATAAAATATTACTATTACTATTACTATAAAAAGAGCCACACAATATTCTTACGCGGCCCAGATAGATGTGGTCTTGATTAAGGCGCAGGTGATGAACTTGTCTTTAGTGGTTGCTATGAGTAAGTGATGAACGGATTATAGTAAGGTGATTATAGTAAGGTCTGGAATCTGTGTACTACACATTAGAATTGTTTCCGTGCATTTGTTCTTGGGCTTGGGTACGGGCGTTTCGACGACCAAAGTGCAAAGTGGTGATGCATATTTTTGAGAAGAGGGCAAACACGAACTGATTGACGGGAATTATGGAGAAGAAGTTTTCTGTCCTTGGTCTGAGGAGTTGAAATTTTAAGGTCCGGTAGCAATGCAAGTCCTCCGGTAGCTGTGCAAGTCCTGTTGGTTGTCAGTTAGGCGGAGACTTTGAGTGTAAAGATGCCTGTCGATGACTGCCGTGACCGAGTGGTGAATACCTAGTTGGAGCAGTTCAGTTGTCCTGGTAGACATAAAAAAATTAATAGCTTTCTTTATAGCTTCGCGGATGAGGTGATCAATGGCTTCCGTATAAATTTTGTTGAGACTTAGGTAGGCGGCGATGTAGATGACATGTACTGCTGTTACGGGAATAATGTGGGCAATGCCTCACAGCCCCTTGACCGAAGAGCGAGTGCGACGACGACGACATTCCTGGCGCGGATCTTGCGAGAGGTCTGTGTCATGTCCGCTATGCACATTCTGAAATAGATCGCTTCGCCACATCTCACCATTCATTTCATCTGTGTGCTGCTGCCACGTAAAATTTTGGGGGAGTCTGCGGGATCATTTTCACCCTGGCCTCCACATCGCATCGTCTCGGCCTTGGGCGAAATCGTCGAGCGATCTTTGGCCATGTCGGGAAGCCCCCACTGGTCATTGGCAAATTGAAGTAGATGAAAGAGGCCGCGAAGAAAACAGCTTTCCTTACTCCGGACGGCCTCCAGGTCCTGCCGTTTGGTTTGTGCTCCGCTCCCACCGCTTTCAAGCAAATGATGGACAATTTTCTATCTGGAATTAGGTGGCACACGTGTTTTGTATAGTTGCATGACGTGGTAGTGTTTTCTAGAACGTTCGAAGAACACCTATTGCCTAGTGCGTCTAAGAGCAGTTTTTGAGGCAGTCCGATCCGCCCAACTGTCGTTGAAACCAGAGAAGTGCCACTTTGTGTACAAAAAGCTGAAGTTTGCGGGCTAGCTGGTCAGCTTCCAAGGCGTCCGCCCTAACCCCCTAAAGACAGCTACTGCAACCGCTTTCCCAACAACAAGCGACAAAAGGCCGTACGCCCTTTTGTCGGCCTCTGCGTGTACAATCGTAGCTTTGTGGATAACTTTTCCGATATACCGAAGCCGCTAACTCACCTAAGAAGTATTGATGTGCTGTTCAGTTGGGGCCCAAGAGAGTGTGCTGCGTTAGACGAACTAAAAACTCGGTTGCAGAGTTCACCAGTGCTCGGCCACTTTGACGAGGACGCTGACACTGAACAGCATACTAACGCACGCAACATCGGTTAGGTGCAGTGTTTGTACAGTGGAAAGATGGTGTAGGGCGGGTTATGGCTTATACGAGCCATACTCTGTGACAAGCCGAAGCCAACTACTCTACAACCGAGGAGGAATGCTTGGTCAAGGAATGCTTTATTTGTGCAATATCGCTATGGACGACCTTTCAAGGTGGCTATTCATGATCACTCTCTGTGCTGGTTGGCCAACCTGAAAGACCCGTCTGGAGGTTTCGCTCGCTTGAGTCTCCGGCTATAGGAGTTCGATGTCAGTTTCATCGAGAAGTCCGGTCGTAAACAGCGACACAGACTGCCTCTCCTGTGCCCGAATTGAGAAAATCTCTACCGAGGAAGACGACGATGGCCGCTTTCTTGGAGCCGTCACTCCTTCTGACTTTGCTCAAGACCAACAAAATAGCCCAGAGCTTCGACCAGTCATCTATTACGTCGAAGGATGTACCTCTCAGCTACCCAGATCCTTCGCACACGGCCGTACATCATTATGACTGCGTAACAACATCTAGTATAAAAAACATTTGATGCCACAGAAAGAACATACTTGCTCGTTCAGCCAACAAAACAACGTGCCGAAATTCTGCAGACCTGTCACAATGAACCGTCGTCCGGACATCTCGGCTTCGCCCTTACCTTAGCGCGCGTATACGTCTACAGTACTACTGGCCGAAGCTTGCTTTTTATGTCAAGCAGTATGTACAAATCTTCCGACACTGCCAGAGGCGGAAAACTCCGCCCAAAATCCCCTCCAGTCTACTCTAGCCGGTTGACACTCCGAAGTTGCCCTTTCAGCAGATCGGCATTGATCTTCTTGGGCCTTTTCATTTGTCATCCTCCGGTAACAGATGAATCATCGTCGCTAAGGACTACCTAACGTGTTACAGTGAAAGAAAGGGCCTTCCCTGAAGCATGGCCCAAGAAGTTGCCAAGTTCATTATTGAGAACATCGTCCTTCGTAAGGTTGCCCCGACAGCAGTTACCACAGACAGGGGAGCTCCGTTGAGAGCACAACTTCCTAAAGAAGTGTTACATGTCAGCTGCGCAAGCCAACGGAGGAAAACCGCCTTCGACCCGCCGGTGAGCGGACTAATGGAGCGGCTAAACAAGACCATTGCCGATATGCTCTCTATGTACGTTGACGTCGACCACCACAACTGGGATGCTATACTACCATACACTGACATTCTCCTACAATACGGCGGCCCAGAAAACAACATGGTTTACCTCGTTTCGCTTGGTGCATGGCCGAGATGTCCTGACAATGTTGGACTCCATGCGTTTACCGGACGAGTGTTCTGTCGTCACCACAGACGCCGAAGACATCGTACAGCGTGCAGAGGCCACACGTCAGCTGGGTCGCCAGCGCATACGATTTCAGCAAGTAAACATTGCCCGGAGGTATAATGCGTGTCACAAAGAGGGGACATATGGACCAGGAGACCTCGTCTGGGTGTGAAGCCCTGTTCGCCGGAAGTGTTACTTCGAAAATTTGATGTGTCGCTGCTTTGAACCCTACAAGGTTCGGCGCCACACAAGCGAGTTGAGCTACGAAGTTCTTCCTGAAAGCACGGTGCGTTCTACTCGCACCACATCACAGTCTGACGTCGTCCACGTAGCACGAATGAAGCCGTACTACACCTGCTTGACTGAATCCTGAACTGCAGTGTTTGCCGTGCGACTCACGGAAGCATCGATGGGGTCGATGCATCGGAACGATGCTTTCTCATGGGACGGGGTACTGCCGCAAGCCTGGAACAATCTGCCTGTGTGGGTATGTGTTTTTCGAAACTTTGGTTCTGAGAAGAGGCTAAGGTGCTACCACGGTAGTTCTGGTTGTGCGTGAGGTTCGGTGCCGTCTGTGGGTCCTTCAAACCCAGTAAATACTGCTTTTATACCTTTATTAGTGTCAATTTGAGGAAGGCACGCATTTGGTAGAGAAGGTCTTCCTTGTTAACGCCGGAATCTCAATGGGAGATGCGGCGAAGCATGTGGGTAACTTGAGTGAATAGTGTGGTAAGCTTGACTACTTTCTCATCGTTTCGTGTATTGGCCTGGATCGTAACACCCAAGTATCTTGAGTGCAGGTGTGGGATGTATAAGTTGACCATCGAGGGTAATTTGAACTCCATCTTTATTGAATGCACGGGGACGTTTCCGTACAATGACGAGGTCAGATTTCTGCGGGGAACACCAAAGGCGAATTGATGAGACATATTGTTTTACACTGTCAGTGGCTTTTTGAAGGGTATCTTGAATTTCACCTAAAGAGCCCGTGTTAGTTCAAGTGGTAATATCATCCGCATACAGTGCGTGATGAACAGGGGGAATGGATTTAAGCTGACGAGGGGCGTCTAGGATAGCAATATTAAAAAGCTAAAAAGAGCAAAACATTGTGTAGTCCCTGAATCTCCTAGGGTGATTGGATCAGGTTTCATATCGCCTGCTTTTAGAATCGCCTGTCTGTGGGGGAGAAAATCGGCAATGTAGGAGTAAGCACGCAAGCCACAGCCTGTTTTGTTGAGATGGAAGAGGATGGCAGAATGAGAGACGTTATCGAATGCTCTCTTTAAGTCCAATCGAAGAATTGCACGAAGTGAATTTCATGAGGCTGGTATAAGAATTTATTCCTTTATCCAAAAAAGGATGTCGTCAGTGCACACATGTTTTCTGAAGCCGTACATTGCATTTGGCATGAGATTCTTTGTTTCTAGTAAGGGTTGTAGATGGAGTGACAGCCACCAATTTACCCAAACAAGATGATAAAGAAATAGGACGAAGGTTGTCCGGGTGGGGAGACTGGTTAGGCTTTGGGATAAAGTGGTTCTCTTGTGTTTTCTTTCCTTTGGGTCCGGGGTGCTGTTTTTGTTGAATTCGGGAAGAGATATTCGGTGTTCATAAATTTCAAAATCTTGATAAAGGTGTGCATTTGGCTGGCCTATGTATGGAGGGGGAGTGGAATGTTTGGGTGTGTGGAAACGTTTATTTTCTAAGGCACGCATGAGGGCTTCAGTAGAGCCATTGATAGGATGAAAAGTCTAGGTCAATGCTCGATGAGGAGCGCTCGAATTGGTTTGAGGATCGATCAGATGCCAAAGCAGGTGTCAAGTTCTGTTGGTTGTCAAAGTACTTTGGAGGCTGTCACTTCGCTGTAGCCATTTTTTTGTTTTGAACTGTGGTTGGCATACTCTGTTTTTTGTGATTTAAAAGAGTGATTCAGTGATGCAGTTGCAGTTTTGCTGCTGTCGCTTCAGGTGCTTGGTGAGGCTCCGTTGTGCCTCCAAATCCTCAAGTGTTTCGGGTGGACATCAGTGGTGTGGTAAGTGATAGCCGCAGTTTTGCTGGTTAAGTGAACAGTTTGAAGTAAATCATGAACCCACGCTGATAGGGGCTTACTGGGGTCTATAGGTTGGAAGAATTTACTTTTCTTAAGGCGCCCCAGTTGGTAGGTCGTGCAACCCTCAGCTGAGCATTATACATGTGGTTTTAATTGTAATTACAATAGCCTCTGATCAGATCCAGGGGTTTCCTGCGGGAGAAACCAGAAGACGTCTAGGGAGCCAAAAAAAAAATAAAAGATCCTGGGTAGTATCCCTGGTGGTGGTTGTACTAGTGCGGGTTGGTTTATCCGGTTGGTTTAGTAGCAGTATATTAACGTCGTCGATAACATTGGCCAGAATGGAGCCCCGCTGGTTTTTGTAGTGGTAGCCCCAGTTTGAATGAGCGGCGTTGAAATCTCCTAAAACAAAAAGAGGTCTACTTTTGGCGCTTTTGATGGCATCATTGATTGTGGCTTTAAGGTCGGGTGAGTTTTAGTCAGGACGACAATATATGTTGAGTATGAATAAGCTGGACTTGGTTTTGGTGGACGGGTACAGAAGCTCCAGGAGGGTGCGGTTATATCCGTGCTGCGGTGTGATGTGATGAACAGCTGGTGCGGCCTTATTGACAAAGGTTAAAGTTGGGTACGTGTCGATTGATCCATACGATATGTACCCAGGTAATGTTGTGCACGTGTTGGCCTCTTGAACGGCTATAACAACTGGTTTTTGGTCGAGGGTGCAGATGATTTCATGAAGAGCTGCTCTTTTCTGTTTGCTGCCTCTACAATTCTATTGAAGTATGATGGTTAAGCTACTCGGCGCCGTTTTCCAGGCATCCGGGTGTGGGGAGGAGACGACTGCATCGGAGTTACGGTGGTAAGGCTGAGTCTTCCGTGGGCGTGAGTCACGTTTTTACTTGGGCATTTGGTGCGAAAGTGATGAGGTCATAGGTGTGCTCTGGGGAATATGTTCTCAAGTTGTGAATGGTAATTACATTGCGAAGGGAACATTGATCAGCCCGTAGAGATTGCAGATCTTGTTTAAGGCTTTGATTTTCCAGGCGGATGAGTTTAATATAGTTAATTATTCAACTATGCTGGCTTGTGAGCTGTGAGAGCATATCATGAATTTGGGAAAGGACCATTCATTGTGATTGTTCGGCGGAGCAGCGGAGTTAGGAGTGGTTGAGGTGGCGTGGGAAGGATTGGGTTTCTCGCGTTTCTCCTTGAGATTACTTTGAAATGTTTCGATGACTTGAAGATGTGTCTAAAGAGACGTAATTGAGGCAATTTATTCCTCCAGGACATGGGTTAGCTTTTTGCACTCCATGCAGGCTGTTGGATTTTGTGTATCTTTGGTAGACAGGGGCGGGAAGGATGGGGTAGAACTGTGGGAGAAACCATCTGGCCCCAGCATACTTTTGCCTGCCAATCCAGTTGATCCCCAGGTGACGTGGTGCATGAGGCCCCAGAACTTGCTTTTGGATGGGTAGCGTTTCGGTGCAGCAGGCGTCGATGAACGGTCTTGTGAGCGACTGCCATGTGGTGATAGGTCCTGTGTGGTCCTGGTTGACTCACTTTGCGCCTGTCGCAGTCGTTGTTTGAGAACGAAGGGCTCAGCGTAGCGTTTAGTGCACCCATAGACACAGAGATATGGGAGCCGCCGCAGAGGTGGCACGTGGGGTTGCAGGCATGTTCTGGTTGTGGATTTTGGGTGCCAAAGACACACCACGTGGGCACCACACCACGAATGTGCGCACACCACGAATGACGCCACAGCAGTCGCTGGATTAGGGCAGGTTATCGCTCGATGTCCATCACTGTTGCATGTGCCACAGACAGGAAATATTTTCTTCTAAATAGAGCAAGGATAATCTGTTCCGTATAGCCGTATTTTATGGAGTACTTGGGGCAAGCTGATGTGATGATGACGGTGAAGGAGGTTCCAATGCGCCTGACAGTACATACGTCATCCACCGTCTTGTCAATGCTGTCGAGTATTTCGTTTTCTGTTAATCTTGTGGGCACACCACGAATGACGCCTTTGGTAGAGTCGTTAGGTGCAAGTCCATAAAGTTGAACTGGGTACTGCTTCTTGTCAAAGGAGAGTTGCTTAACTTGGCTCAGCAACCTGCTGCCTCCGATGAAAGGGTGCTGACTAGCTATGTTCTGCGTGAAGTCCACCCGTGATCGAAAATTTGCCTTTCAGTACGCGGTCTTTGTTGCGTTCAGCAACGCCAAGGAGAGCGCAACCTAGGGAAGGTCGCCGAGGGCTAATCCACGTTGGGGTGTTAGCGCCAGCTCAAACTGTTTTTTTTAGTAAAGGCTTGCGTTTCACAGCAGGCTGACCTGCTTGAAAACAAGGCAGCATGGTTGAAGACGCAAAGATCCCAAAATGACGTATGCCTTGTTGACTTTGCAGTCACAACAGGCTGAAGCTTTGGGGCCGAAGGTTGTGTACTGTCCCGCCGCTCCCGGCTTGGTGGCCTCGTTTCGTCGTCACACTTTCCAGGATGTAGAGGATTGGATCGACCAGTACGATCAAGTGGCTCATCACAACAGTTGGTCGGAAGACCAGTGCCACATAATTTCAACTTCTCTTTTGGGGGAACGGCTCACAGCTGGTTTATTAACAACGAAGCGACACTCACGTCGTAGCAGTCCTAGCAAGGAGTGTCTCCAGAGATCTTTTGCCAACCGTTTCCAAACTGAAAGGGCCAAAGATCTCTTAAAGGCCAGGTTGCAGGCACCGTACGAAAGCGTGACAAGCTGTGTAGAAGACGTTATCCTGTTGAGCTGCCGCAGATCACTGAGGAACGCAACGTGCGCACTCTAAGCGTTGGGACCTTTTCGGGCGGCTTCATTCGAAGTCTTCCAGCGACTATTTCTGAGTTCGTGACGGAGGTCACCAACATTGAGCAAGTGCTGGCAGCGAGAAGTGACTACTCCATCTGGTTTGTTCCTTCCCCCAGAATTTCTGCATATAGCATTTCACGGATTCAACTAGACAGCTGGATCAAGGCAGGCTCCTCGAAATTATCGACGGGGTACTTCGAGAGGAGCTATAACGACCATTTACCGCACATGAACGACAAACCTCAAGACCCAGTTGCTCAGTGTGCCTGAGATCACTACACTTTTGTTCCCGGAATTTCGGTCAACATTACCCGTGAACGTCCTTCTGTGTCATACGTCTCACCAGCCACCCAGCCGTTCTGATCAGTCACTGCCCATTGCGGAAATACGCCCGCCAACGTACCGTGTAATCGCCGTACGTCCCGCCGGCGGGACCGCAAAAACGTTTCCAACAAAAAACGTGTCTACCAAACAATGCACAACCGCTCTCATTGTTTCTACGGTGGTGAGCCATATCACACCTCTCGCCACTGCCCCTGCCACAAGCTGGGGCTTCCGGGATTTCGCTCATGTGATCCCTACCCTCTTTACTGGCGACGGTCTCGCTAAATTGAGGAATACGTCCGACGTCTATCGTTGCTGCCTTTGAATGTCCCACCACGCGGCTTTTTTTCGCTTTTGCCCCGTCGCTCACCTTCGCCGCTCAGCCCATCTTGTAGACGAAGCCTGCTCATCCCGTGGTTGAAGCCCGTCGCCCCTCCTTCACCACAAAAAACAAGCACGGCCACGCTGGGAGGTGATGTTGCCAACAACGAAAGCATAGAGTCTCCAAAACGTCACGACACTTCACTCCAACTTCAGCAAACTTCCCATGCATACTGCTTCGCTAGTGAGAACCCTGGCTGTTAAGATAAAGGGAGACGACTCAACTTCACTGGTACACACAGGCGCCCACTACTCAGTTCTTTGTGGAACTGTTGCCCGCCCCCTACGGAAAGTGATCACAATAGGGGTGGCCCCGATATACGTACCGCTGGAGGGCACCTCGTGATGCCTACTGGACGCTGCAGTGCGCGCGGGGATATTCCCTGTGAGGCCTGTCCTGTTTCATTTGTCGTCCTTTACAATTGCTTCATAGAAAAATTCTTGGCATCGACTGCCTGTATGAGTATGGTGCGATCATTGACCTGGCCTCGATCAGCCTCGCACTTCAGAAGCCAGAAGCACCACAGAACCACCTCCGGCCAAACACCACCTCGGCGACATTCTTAGACAATCATGTTAGGCTGACTCCACGGCCCAGTATTCATCTTCGAGGTGGATACGTTTCCTAATGGGAACGGACTGCAAGAAGGCAGCATGCACGTCCTTTTGAAAAATGAATTGGTGTGGCCAGTGGCCCACTGCAGCTTCAGGAAGGACGCGCGCATGTGTTAGTTATATATTTTTTGCAATGAGCCGCAGTATTTTATGAGTATGGTCATTGCACACGTTGAAGGCATCGTCGGATTTTCGGCCACGGGTGCTGTCTTATGGGAGCACACCCTTAGAACGGAAAAGACCATTATTTTGCATCTCAACCTTGACTCAAACCTTCCAGAACCGAAATGGCGTTGGTTTCTTGCATTCCTCATTTAGTTTAAGCACTGTTTTCCCAAATCGGCTAGAGTTGCCCACACCAATTGACCATTGTTTTGCCTCATGGGGCTCCAGAAGTGGTTGTCACTGACTTAGGCTCTCTGTTCACATCCCAGCTTACGCAGGACACACTGCTAATAGGTAATGCCAGCCACAGCTGCACAGCATCGTACCATCATAAAGCCAAAGAGCAAACAGAGCGCCAAAACAGGCCCATTAGTGATATAATCGCCATGTACGTCCAAATTGAAAACGGAAAGTGGGACGTCATGCTTTCTTTCTTGAGGTTTTCAACAATACTACGGTTCAGGCAACGGCCGGATTGACTATCTTTTTCCCGGTGCCCTGCCGAAACGTAGCTACCATGCCCCACGCAATGTCGCCTAACCTGCCGTGTGCCTTTACCCACGGAAATGCTGAAGCCATATCCCACCGCCCGGCAACTGGCGGTGGGATTTTCCTGGCGATGGGAACGCCAGGGAACTCGCCAGAGTCAAAATCCATTATTCTGAAAACAAGGAGTACGATAATCTTTTCTTTTGTTGCGCGCTTGTTGTTAGGACCATTCTCACTAATCATTCGCAGCCATAGTTTAATTTGCCCATTCCAAAGGCACAAGTGTCATTGTTGAGAATATGAAATGTGGTGCTACCAACCACTCGTGCAATGGCGTTGAAACTGCCGGTTTTGCTTCCAAAGCTGTTATTTCATGTATCGGTATCCGTTTCTTCTGAAATAACGATGGCCGGTCTGACCCACTGGAACTTAGCAGGACCAGAATTTTTTTATTCAGCCTAAAGAATGTTACCATCAGCATCCTCTTCATTCGTCTGCAGGTGGCTGCGACTTCATATCTCTCGCCTCGCGCCCTTCGTTTCTGTTGCAGGATCTGGTGTGTGTTCGTGCTGCCTACAAAGCCTTAGGCCCACATGAAAGACCTCACCTCCACGTGAACATGACATAACATAAATTCTGGATTTTGGACACAGAGACAAAAAGTTGTTACCCTCACAAGACCCTTATGAAAACTCAAGGAAGCAGTGAATGGCGCTAGCCCTAATATATATGAGACCAGTATTGGGATACGCAGCCTCGGTTTCAAATGCACTCACGCACTGCAATTTGTTACGCTTAACAAACTCTGGAGAATGCTCCTAGGTTTAAGTGATGTATCACATTTGGCGCACCTACGCACCTTAACTTGCTTTCTCTAAAAAGCCATAATGTGAGCTAACCTAACTATTAAAAAGTGAGTAGAGCTAGTTTAGTATATACGTATGTACTATGATGAGGTTTAATCGCAGGACGGCTGCAAGGCGTCCAGACGCGGACACGCTCAGCTGGATCCAAAGGGGTTCTACCGTGCGCGCACAACACTCGTGCCAACACACTGGTGATGACGACCTTGTGGCTTGCCATGATGATGATGCTGGTCGCATGAGGTAATACGCTCCTCTGCCTGTTCTTTCCACTTCACCGCTATGTAGCTGCGCTGTTAGCGTTACGTTGACGGCGGCTAGTGTTCCTCGTTACAATCACCCTTCGCTGCGAAAATAGCCAAGCTGGCGACCAAAGGACACGTATAAACAAGGTGATCATTGTATCGCTTGAGGCGCTGAATGTGGACAATTTTGCGTCCGCGGCGGCGTAGATCCATCGAAGGCGTCAGTGGCTCCATGAAATAGTAGACGGGAGTGGTACGCTAAATGAGACGATATGGGCCGTGGTACTTTGAAAGAAGTTATCTGCATAGGCCGGCTGTAGCAGATGGTGCACACAGCTAGACAAGAGATCCCAGAAAAAATTTTGCGACTTCTCCTCACCAGTGAATGTGCGGGCAAGCTGCCGGCACTCCTCGGCGTAAGAAGTCTCAGAAATCGTCACATATTCTGAGGCGTCTCGTCGATAGGAAGAGATGTTATCCAGGAGACAAGGCGGTTCACGTCCCTAGCCAAGAAAAAATTGGGAAAAGCATGTAGTGGCCGTGCGGAGTGGTTTGTACGCCTATGTTATAAATGGGCGGCTCTCGTCTAAATTCTTGAGGTCCGAATAGTCATACATGGATAGCATATCGCCCAGGGTACGGTTAAAACGCTCCGTAAGGCCGTTGGTCTGTGGAAGGTAGGCTGTAGTGCTATTCTGGATAATGCGACATACCGCGAGTAGGGCTTCAATAACCTCGCAGAAGAAAACACAGCCTCTGTCGGTAACCAGTTTACGAGGCGCTCCATGACGGTGCACGAAATGATGTAAAACCGATGTGAAACCGATGTGCGGAGTCCTGTCTGGTAACGCGGCTGTTTAAGCTAATCGGGTGAGGGAGTCGGCAGCCACTATAATCCAGCGTTAGCAGTAGTCATCTAGGGTGAACGCCCGTACAAGTAATTATCAACACAATCGGGCTGAGTATTATAACGGCTGCAACGCACCTGCCTGTGGGTCCGGTCGTAACTTTCGTCGCTGGCAGTCGGCACAAGGGCGAACGAACTTGCAACAAACGTGTGCATTCCGCGCCAGTAGTAGAGCACCTGGAGGCAGTGGTATGTCTTGAGCACTCCGGAGCGGGCACACTGCACATCTGTGTGAAAAGAGTTGCAGATTGTAGACTGCAAGTGAACATGAATGACAAGCAGCCACCTCCGGCCTTTGAAGGTGTAGCTACGACGGTAGAGAAGCTCATCACGAATGCGGAAGGGGCGCGCTGACGACGGAGGGCTCGGGGTGCTTATGCCATCGCCGTGTGCGAAAGGAGAGCCAAAATTGAAGAACTCCACGAGTGTTTGCGCTGCTCAGCTGGCATGCAGGCAAAGGGACGGGGCTGACTAACACTTTTTGCAGCGGCAAGAGATGCAGAAGCGAGGGTGAAACGTGAGCGAGAGAGTGCATCATTGTCGGAATACTTTTGGCCAGAGTAGTATATCACACAGCTATCGTATTCCTGGAGACGAAGAGCCAAATGCCCAAGTTGTCCGACGGATCTCTCAACCAGGACCGCCAAGAAAGAGCGGAATGGGCCGTTGCAACATCAAATTGGCGGCCGTATAGGTAGGCGCGAACTTTGTTGATTGGCCATACGATGGCTCGGCACTCTCTCTACGAGGCGGAGTACTTGGATTCCGGCTTAATAAAGGTACGGCTTGCGTAAGCGGCGACATACTCGTCAAACCGTGCTTTTCGCTTCGTGAGCACCGCGCCCAAGTACACACTTCTAGCATCAGTGTGAATTTCCGTCGGTGCCCCCGGGTCGAAGTGCTGCGGACGGAGTAGGTAGAGAGTCAACAGGCGGCGTCAGGTGAAAAACGCCTGATCGCATGTCGGTGACCAATCGGTGACTTTGTCTCCGCTAAGAAGCTTAGGTATTTCTGATATAACAGCGGCAAAGTTAGGGACAAATCGAAGAAACAAAAAACATATTCCAATAAAACTCAGTAGTTCTTTCATGATGGTAGCTTTGGGAAACGCAGCACCAGCTTGATGTTTAGTGGGATCAGTGAGAGCACCATCGTTCGAGATACCATGACCCAAAACAGTGAGCTTCCGGGCAGCAAAATGGCGCTTTCTAAGATTTAGATGACGGCCTGCATCGGTCATGAATTTCAATACTTGCTCGAGCTGGTCGAGTTGCGTGTCCAAGTCGGGTCAAAACACCGCGATGTCGTGCGACTAGCACAGACATATCCTTAGTTTCAGACCTCGCCGTGTAGTTTCCTCCATTTGCTCAAAGGTAGCGGGAGCGTTGAAGAGGCCAAAGTGAATTACCGTAAATTCGTACAACCCATCAAGAGGAACGAAACTGGTCTTGGGATAATCAGCGTCTGTCGTAGGTACCTGCGAATAACCAGATCGTAAATACAAAGAAGAGAAAAACTCAGCACCTTGCAAGAAATCGAGATCGTCATTGATGCAGGGTAGAAAGTATAAGTGTTTGAGTGTGATCTTATTCAAAAGTCGGTTTTCTACGCATAATCAGATGTAGCCATCTTTCTTCTTAACCAGGGCTTGGGTGACGCCAATGTGCTTTTTGAAGGGCGTACGACACATCGACAAAGACGGTCGTACACTGTTTTAAAATACTCCACGTTCGGCGGCCGACACGCGGTAGTGTGTTTGCCGTAATGGCGACTGGTACCTAGTTTTAATGTTGTGGCTGACGGTGGAAAAGCGGCCCAAATAACTTTCCCCAGAGTCGGATGAGTTGTGTAACCGGTTAAGAAGATGAAGTAGGTGATCACGCTGAGGAGCTGAAAGTTCGGAGTCGACAGAGAAAAGTAAATCTTGGTGACTGGGTTCCGATGCTGAAAGTGTAAGCGCACTAACGTTAAGTTAGATGGTTCGTCGGGGACTTTGGCTAGGAGGTTTGGGTCGAGAGGCTCGACTGAACCAATGCACTCCCCGCGAAGCACTGTTAATGGTGATGTGGATGGATTACGGATGTACATTGTAGAAAACCCCTTCTGAAATGAGGGACGGAAAAGGGCAGATGAATGTTCTTTCGTCGGGAAAACAGTTCTGATTGGCTGAAGATTACGCTCGAACTGGGGAGGAAACAAAGGACACTGGTACCAACACTCCTGAATTTCGAGGAACGTCGGCAAATTTCGTAACGGCGAGCTTTAGCGACGGTAGTAACAAATCGTTTAACTGGCCATCACACAGGGGCAGCAACGCAACCTCTGTGCGGGCGCAATTTTTAATGGCTTGATGACGTCACAGGAAGTCTCATCCCAAGACGATATCATATGAGCATGCTGGCAGCAGGATGAATTCGATGATGGAAAGAGCGTCCAGAAACGACCCCGGCTGTGCTTGCTGCGCCAGGTGAACTTTTTTCGCTCTAGCTTTGTGAAGGGGAAAACTGAAAACAAGGGTTGTCACAATTCGCATCTTGTGGCATAGTTTTGTGCCCATGACTGAAACTGCGGCACCATTGTCAAAAAGCGCAAGGGTGGTGACTGCTTCAAAAAAAATGTCAATCACATTTGTGGGGATAAACATGATGGCCTGCGTGTGTTGTGGTCGTCCAGGTTCTTGCCTCGGGAACTGCGGCGACTACATTTTCTTGGGTGTGGCGGGGCGACGTTGGATGGAGGACTCTAAACGACGACGTGGAGATGTTGAACGGCGGCAGTTAACTGTCGGTGCCTCCGATAAAAGAGATCAACGCAAGGGCTCCATTGGTGCATGGTCGTTCAACAGATTCCGCATTTAGAGAGGGTAGGCAGGAGCCCGGTAGTCTACAGTGAGGGGGAAAACTGGACGGCTGCAGAAACGAGCAATGTGACCGGGAATAAGACTGAGGAAGCAGATGGGCAGGTTGTCAGACGTGCGCCATGGGTTAGCAGGCTGTACCACCCGGTCAGCGGGAACAAAAGGTGGGCCGGCGCGAAATGTTGGAAGGCCGCGTAACTGGGTTACGGAGGCCCCGCAGCAATTTTGGCGTTAGCGAGAAGTGGGCCACAGGTGTGACGTGCAGAACCGCTGGTGCCTGCTGACGACAAGTGAAACGAGAAGAGCCTCAGCGACTTCTTGAATTACTTGTCGCAGTTATGATGGGAGGCCTGTGGGAGGCATCGGTGGCTTTACTCATGGCATGATTGAAATCTGCAGAGCGACCTCTTCGCGAATGATATATTAGATGAGCGGTTGGAGCTAGGAGATGTTGGGAGCAATGGGAACCATAGCGAGGGTGCGAGGTTCACGTGATTGGTGTGGCCGGGTAGACAGACGTAGCTTTTTCAGGTCTTTATAAGTCAGTTCAAGGTTTAGTACATCACACACGGTATCCGCATGCTTACCAGTCATCATGTGGAAGGCGTCATGGTTATTACCTTTGACAATGTACTTGATTTTTTTCGCCGCAAGCATCAAGGGGTTCACACGCTTGCAAATGTCGATAATGGCCTAAATATACCTGGTGGAACTTTCTGCCGCCTGCTGCACTCGCTCTCAAAGGCGCTGTTCAGCGCGAAGATTGCGTACAGCTGGGTGACCTAACGCTTCCACGAATCGTGCCCTAAAGCGTACTCAGGTCTGAAACTCAGCCTCATTAATCTAAAGCCAGTGCTTTGCAACGTTGGTAAGGTAGAAGATAATGTTGTTTAATTTGAGCACCTCGTCCCCTCTGCTATAGCTGCTCACTCCTTGAAAGAAGACAGCCAGTACTCCACGTCCTGATCATTGGTGCAGCTGAAAATTGAGGGGCGCGTGGCCAGAGGGATTCAGGGTACATGATGGGCTGCTAGGGTGGGGACGCGATGTTGCGTCGTTGTCCCGGGACGTGGGGGTGTCCAGCTCCAAGCTTCGTAGTTCCAGCCTTGGGCGATGTCAGGGGGACCCCGACCTCCACCAAAAATATGATGAGGTTTATTGGCAGGACGGCTGCAAGTCTTCGAGACGCAGACAGGCTCAGCTGAGTCCGAAGAGGTTCTGCTGTGCGCGCTCAGCTCTCGTGCCAACACACTTGTGATGGCGATCTTGTGCCTTGCGATGATGATGATACAGGTCGCATGAAATGATACGCCCCGCTGACTCTTTTTTCCACATCGGCGCTGTGTAGCTGCGCTGGTATCATAACGTCGATGGGGTCTAGTGTTCGTTGTTACCGTACATATAAATTTGGCAAGCCAAAGCTACATATAAGAAAAGCACCGTGCTTAAGAAGTTGGGGCTATTAAAAGATCAACTACCTATTGTCACATGGTTGTTTTTAAAAAGTCCTCCCCAGGCCAAACATTCGAATAGCCCAATGTGCCTTTAATTACGTTTGTTGTGGCTATCTAGTCGGCTCGTAAATTATTTAACAGATTTTTTTCAGTATTGGTACTTTGCAATAAAGATCCACTCTTCTTTCGCCTCTGAATTTCCAAAAAGATCATCGTGGCCTGCCCCTCGTAATATGTCAGCAGGGGTATCATTGCAAAGTTTTCACTCAGCTCTTGTGCAAATATGAATGTGTGTACAACCATGTGAATGTTGTTGTGAATTCAAAGCTCTTTATAGGCAGTATTTGGCTTGCTATTTTCGCAACCTATGCTTTAGACTGACCCAAAAGCCAGCCCTACGCAAATAAAAATTGTAAAGCATAGAGCTGTTGCTTTGGGAAACACTTTCCTGTTCAAAATCGGGTGACATATTGTTTATGGTACACATTTTTCTTATCACTGTATATCGTTAAGATGTTCAACTTGAACGCCAAAATCCCGAGGTCATTAATAGATTTTCAACCGTGAGTATAGGAATGTGTGCAAAAAACATTTTCATCAATGGAAATAAGATTTCTCCCTTAACAGTATAACATTTTCTCGCCAGCAAGACCTAATATCTTCTGGTAGAGCAATTGCGAAAACCTTGAATTTTTTGTTGATGCTTTTACAGATTGCTGTAATTGTAAGAAATTTTAACACACTTTTTTGGGAAGTGGTGCTTGAAATTACAAACTTATAGATATAAGAGTGTGTTTTTTTTCCAATTTGTTTCAGATATTGAAGCTTTTGGGATAATTATTCTTAGAAATTTACTATACAGTGTACTTGATGTTGGGCAGTTTACACAAATGTTTTTCTGATAGTAGAGCATTGGGATAATTATTCTTGAGAAATAAACAATACAGTTTACTTGATACAAGGCAGTTCAAATTCGTTTTTTTGCCCATAGAAGTACTGCTGTAGGCAAAGTACAGTGCATTATAATGACGCTTGTTAATGTTGTTGACATGGCAAAAGACTGCCACATTTTTCAAACTTACACCAGCAATAAATTTCGATACGAGTACTGAAAAGGAAGTTCTATTCACGAAATTATTTCGCCTTTTCTGCAAAGCTAACTATTTCTTTCAAACCAATCAACCTTCCATCTATCTTTCCGGCTTCGATGATCTGTGATCCGCAGTGCTCTGTACACTTCCTCCTTTCTTTCGATTAGACGTTATCGCAGACGAAATCTTTAATAAAACATTTAACGTTGTTTGCCGAGTCTTTTTTCAAAAAAGAACGTCATTGCTGTAAATTGGTCTAGCTGCCTCACAAAACATAACTGCATCCACCTGGAATGTTTCTCTTCACGATGCAACCACACACCGCATTGACAGGAATGGTTCGTTGTGTGCCGAGTCTTTTTATCAGAGAAGAAGGTAACGAAGCTAAAAGTTTTTAATAAGGTGAATCTTCACATTGTTTACCCTTCATATATTCCTTCTTCTCTTCAGTCGTACAGGTGGAGCGAAAGAGCGTCACGGCCCAAATTTGTATTCACGATTGTCACATCAAAACGAATAATTATGACGATGTCTATCCCATGCTGCCAACCCCGGAGCCTGGACAACCAGCAACAACCCGAAGTCTTTTCGGGCCCTGATATGAGTTCTGGCTTTTGGAAATCCTATTGCAGAAGTACAGTTTGCAAAGGCTGTGCATACCTTTTCCAACGGCGTATATATGTTTATGGTTATGCCATTGTGCCTCTGCAACGATGGGACGACGTGTTAACGGGCAATAAAGTCAGGTATCATACAGGTAAGAAACACGCCACTCTCCACCTGGACGATATCGCTGGCTGCTCGTCGAGTTTGCTGAGCCGAGGTTAGGTGAGGAATCTTTTATTTTATTATATCGTTAGTATATCGCAAGGCTGATGATAAAAGCTGCATAGGCTTGACAAGCCCGTCTGCCCTGACATATATTCGACTCCTGCAAGCACTTCTGCTGCATGAAGCCAGCTCAAGCGACGGTAGATCAAGCACGGCCTTTGAGATCAGAATTTGTATCTCAAACCGAACACGACTTGCAGAAACGCCTTCCGAGCTCAGCGTCACTAGTCCGCATATTGAGAGCGAGAAGCCCACAATCAATTCTACGAGCGCATCCTATGCGGGGACCCAAAACGCTACCACACAGCCTGTGTTCTTGCTCAGAGCGCCGCATCGAGGAACAAGTCAGATACCCGTGACAGGTAGAAAGCTTCAACGCAGACATGCCCGCTATTGAGTTCTGGACCACGCTGAAGAAATATGAAGACCACGGGGGAAAATCCCATGCACGACATCGCTGTCGCTGCAATGAAGCTACTGGCCTTGCGCTTGTCAAACGCAAAAGCGGGACGAGTATTTTCGGCCGTCACATTGACGAAGACGGACTTGAGAAACAGAATTCATCCACGAGCTGCTTGTCGCAACCCCAATATTGAAGTTTGCACTATACGCATGAGTGTTGTCACCAGTGCTGAATTTCAAGTGCCTTGAGATATGGTTTAAAAAGTGCGTCATTTATCAGTGACATATGGCAGCTGATTGGTTTCACAATTATGTTGGACGTTTTGCTCGATTGTTCTTGTTAAGTCAGTGCTTACTTTAAATGCCGCCATAGAAACCTCCTCCCCCCAGTCTCCTTAGATTGGATGTGATCAATAAAAAATACTTGACTTGCACGATGGGTTCTTTATTGGCTAGCAACTTATCTGTTTAAGTAGGTGTGACATTTAAATTGTGCTTGTCAACTTTTATTTGTTCATGATATTTTCATTTTCGATATAGATGATGAAGACGTACTGCCTTCCCGTACCATTGAAATGAATAAAATGCAGATCGATTGTGCTGATTTTACAAGAATTGTTCGCTTTTTTTTAAGGAAACCGCCGAAAAATAGCCTTGCCAAAAATTGCGCTTTTTTGGCGAATAACCAAACCTTTAGCTAAAGGTGCGCCTTTTATGGCTCCTTTCGACAAATTGCTGGCGCTTTTTCACTATGATGACCTGGCAACCCTGCTCTCTAGGCTCTCAACGCTGCGTCTTTTGTGTCCGCTCATCTGTCGTCTAGAGCCGCGACAAAGTCGCCTTTCTAAACAAGCTGCACTAACACGCATATGACACACTCGATAATGGCCGGGCTGCGCTGCGTTTGCCTTACGTACGCTAGCTGCGAAGTGTCGTGCTTAAGCGTGCAGTGAGAAATTTCGAATTCCAAATGCCTCTGCAACCGACGACCGCTTTTTACTGGCCTCCACCCAACTTATGGCGTCCGCCTTCGTTGCAAGTAAATTCAAATTCATCCGTTTCTTCCGCGGTTAAAGCTCCGAAGACACACCGCCGCTAGCAAAACAAACACGCACCAAGGTCCAGCAGGTATTGAACGCATAGAGTTTCTTCGAAAGTATTGTCAGCCACCCAAGTGCTCGACCAGCGACGAGTCATCATCCCAAACGTATTCATAAGGAGAAGCCGAATTTTAGGGGAACTGTCATCATGGCGTTCGATACATTGAGTTTGACGGCGAAAAAGAGTTCGATACAATCGCAAAAAAGTGCTATACCTTTGCATACACTTTGAAAGAGGATGTTTGCGCTGTTCAATGTATGCAATAATTCGATATATCCGGGTTCGACATATCCGGGATGGACTGTATTACCAGAATGAGGCTATCAATCTCCACACTTCCTTTTTGAAAGTAGGCGTCATATCTATATTTCCTGCTTCCAGTTCGTTCAATAGGCGCGGTAAAGTATTAGGTAAATTTTGCAGACCGTATGAAGTACGAGAGGTGGGCATGTGCCATTGTTCAGTGTTTCTGCAAGTATACACAGGCGAATTCGGGCTAAGGCAGGCCAGCTTAGGTAAAGTTTGTGGAACATATGAAACGCCAAGAATAAGTCTTTACTACACCTTGCAGTTCTCATGGTACACTCCTGGTAATCTGAAAATATCCGCAATGCGAAATCATAGAAACAAGAAATGGTGCAAAAAGCGGCCTTTTTACAGCACTAATCCGTGTAAATGAAAACAAAAAACAAAAAAGAGGGTGTGAACAGCTTCAGAAAAACAATCGGCTGTTGTGGTGGCGCCACACCATGGTCTCTTTATTACCCTTTCACGCAAAGGTGGTTACGTTTCCACTACCTTTGCCTTCAACACAACCACAGGCGTGTTTTTGTAAGGTGGTTGCCGCTTTCAGTGGGAGGTTGCCACAGGCCTATAGCCAATATTTTGTTTTGGAGGGGGAGGGTAAGGTTGTTTAAAAGCCCCTGTTCCCCCTTTTTTTGTTCCAAAAGAAAAAAAAAGCGCGGTAGTTTACTTGCTTTGTTCACTAGAAGCCTGCATTGTCCTGATAACAATGATACAAAGTTTTATCGCTAACTTCAAAGGAATGGTGAAAATATTAAAAAGAGCATATAAAGCCGTGCCGAATCCCCGCCAACATTCTCGTGATTTCTCTTGACATCAAATTATCTCATTGGTACGATTGGTTCTCAATGACCCTAAGCGACTTGCCGAGGAAAATGATTACGCGGTTGTAGACTGACTACCTTCTATCATTCGAATTCTAAAGCAAAGTTAACACACTCATAATTACTTTTATTGCTGGCCTATATACATCACTGGTGCCCATAATACGTCACTGCAGCACTAAATATGAGTTTTGATATTTGTTGCATTCCTTCGGTTGAAAATATTGAGTGTCCTTCCACTCTGTGAAGAAGGATGTCAAGCATAGCTGCGCCGCTGATATTCTACGTGAGGTTTCACCGTGTCGTAGTCCAAGGGGTGCAGGAAGCAAAACACGTTTGTTTTTAATTTGCGATTGAGCATTGTTCCTGGTTATTAACGGAAAGAACGTTTGAGGAACAAGAGTTTTGTTCGCATGCACAAGCATGGGCTGTCCGTTTCCCTCCCGTGGAATCCCATGTGCATTGACAGCGGACAAGAATTCCAAAATATTTTCAACTTCACTGTGAACCATGCAATTTTAAGACGCAGTTCGCCGTCACTTCCTGAGACGCACTTCCCGCTGCCGCTACCGCAGAGGCTCACAGTCAAGAGAACCGACGAGTGAGTGGTGCCCCAGCGCTTGGTAGCCATCAGGAGTGAGTGCTGAACTGAGAGAGACGCAACCGGTCATGCGCACCTGAAGCAGATGTGAAACACGCACATGCGATCTCAGCCATAGAGTGTTTAAGAAACTCTATAGTCTCAGCCAGTTCTTACTCAGCATTGAGCGACGGAACTGCCTGAACTGCTTCGTCTGCCGCTGCTGCTAAACGAGCTGCCCGAATAGCTGCGCCCAAATATCGCATTAGGGAGTATCGTAATCACCAGCCAGTTTTTAAACGAATTATAACCCCTCTTGTTATAAAATATGGAGGCCCTAGGACCTTTTTATTTTCGATGATTTTTTCCAATGCCCCGGGGGTGTGGCGAGCAGTTTTCCGATTCCGGCGATTTGAGTCGGCTCCGCAATGTGGCGCTACGCTCGCAAGCGATTGCTGTCTACATCGCTCTGGGACTGGAGACGATCTGCTAGATCCTCGCAATTTACAGCCTTGCTGTAGAACTTGTGTCACGGGAACGGAGCGTGTGAGTTACCAACGGTAGTTCTACCGAATTGAATGAGGCTGTATTTTGTCTTCATATGACCTCTGTAGGGTCTCTCTCGTGATATTGGTGTTAATTATGATGTTATATGCGCCAGGTGAAGTTGTAAACTGGGAGAATCCCCAGACCGCATGGTGCAAATATGTTCCTGTGATAAGGAACGCATTCTGCACGCACGAGCACCTTGTGCTGCCTTTGCAATAAATACTCATGGTTTCATGGGATTACTTGCTTTATTTTAACGTGTGGATAATGATGAGTGTGAGACCCGCAATAAAATGACGTTGGCCTAGTTCTTCTTGTCCAGAATGCAGAAAAAATGTTTTTGCATACAAGCATTCTACGCCCGTACACCAGCATTCAGTGCAAGGCCAATGAAGCTCAATCCGTAAACAGCACATCGAGTCCATGCCCATTGGTTATATGTAGCGCTGGTATTATGTTAGAAAAAAACGACTGGCTATGAATTATGCCTAATATAGGCGCTATATCACTAGCAAACATTCCAGGAAATAAAACAGACATCCTGCACAAGAACAGCGCTGTTAATGGTGATAATTACACGAACATTGCAGGATTACCCCTCCGCCAAGCGGAATAATTCAGCCATCGGTATTGCTTAAGCTACGCCAGTTGAAATCCCCGCTGACTTTTTTGTTCTCAGTGCAATCCATCTCATAGCTTCCATCAGGACTCAGGGCAGACATAAGAAGCTGGTGCTTTGTAACATAGTAAATCTTGCTGACATTTCGGCACAGCCCAAATGTGGAGTCTGCTATAATGACCTCCTCTAGTGTGTTCTGGAATATATGCATTATTCGCTGCAAGTATTCAATGCTTCGTGCATAAATGGCCTATAGCCTGTCTGAAGACGTGCAGTATCCAGTAACTTTTAGGGAGGACATTCCCTTTTGGTGTAGGCACCACTCCTGATAATGTATGGTAAGTCACTGCAAAGTTGACCATTCAATTCTGTATCGAGCTTTAAAATCAGCAAGATAAAATAATAACGCTAAGACGGTGGTGTATGGCCATACTCTGTGGTTAGGCATGTTCTGTGCAAGTTGAGCAAAATATTGCTGTGTTCGGAATTTTGCCTTGAGATCTGAGGGAGGAGTTATAATGAGGTCCTACCATTTTTTATTCCAAACTTTAATGAAAGGACACACTTTTCAGCAGACTCGTGCGCTGCCATTGTTCAGCTGAGTTCACACGGCTGGTTTTAAAGTAGCTTTAAACAGAAAATGCACCCCATTTATTTTGAAAGGAATAGGATTAAGTATCTCACTCTGCTCCTTTGCGGACGCAAAAGATGTTTTTAACAAAAAAGAACGCAAGAAGTATTAAAAACGTTCAAATTTCGCGCCACAGTGGCGTCTTATCAGAAGAGTGACGTCATTTTCAGTGCGTTAACCGCAAGTGAACGTTCAAGAGATGCGGTCAAATGGAACTAGGTGCCCCATTACACACGTCCAGTCATGTGTCGTCGCGACAGGACAGTTAGGCTGCCGCCAATCCCACAAACAAGGTTCCGGGACGTCATAGAAAAGGTATGGGAAATTGGCTAGGGGTCGCGACTGCTTCACACGTTATGCTTTATCTCTGTTGTTTGTTCGAAAGATGGCGATTATATGAGTATCATTGTTATCGGGACTAAGCAGTCTTTCTAATAAACCCAACTTGAATTTTGTCTTCATGGCTCCTTTAGGCTAACCGATAAAACAGCATTTGCAATGTATGAACATGGTTGGCTCCGGAATGTATAAGGCGTACAGCATATTCGTAGTTTACGTTAGAGACTCGGAAAATGGAAATTATGTTGGGAAGCTACTTGGTCCACCACAGAACGGAGCATTGGGCAGTTGTACAGAACCAGCAGCACCTTCGCGCGTGGTGCGATGCTTTTGTTTCCCCGACTCCACCAAGAAAACATGCGTAATCGCATTGTCCCGCATAGATAAATGCAACAGGCTGCCGTATTTCAGCGTTGAACCGGCAGTAATGGCATATTTACTGTATTGCCTCGGTTGACAGCGACCGTGATGTTCACCCTTTAGGCTGCAACATGATAGATTTGCAAACAAATTGCGAAGTTTTATGCAGTGATGATTCCTCAGTGATATTGGTTTATAAGCGATGCTGACGAGTACTCAAATTTATGTTCCTTCGACGTTTTAGATTGTATACGTTACAGATGCGGATGCAGGCGGAAAGAATCACATTAGCGCGCACCCTTATGAAGGGGTCGGGGCGGGTGGGGGGAAGGAAGAGGAGGGCGGCGGATGTGTGCTTGTGCTTTTGATATGCCTGTGGTCTTAGACTGTTTGTTTATTATGAAGTTGTGTTGTCATTAAAAACCGTTTTAACATTGAAAGAACGATACCTCTACGCACACAGAACTTCGAAGGCCAGGAAGCGCTAACGGAAAATTCTACAACAACGGCACGTAGGTTTCTGTGCCACGATTACGAATGTCCTTCACTTGCGCATGATGCATGATGACTTTAAAGTTGGGTGCAGCAGTGGATGCACGCGTTGGTATAAAACGCGGTGACAAAAGTCTCGGTAACGGGAACACCATGCGACAGCGGCTACTTCACATAGAGTTCTGTCCCTGTAAAAGCAAACAACGAAATCTGCAGCGACAACTAATATATTTTAACTCTCCATGTACTGATACTGATGCTGTCCCGATACACTCTGAGTATCCCTCTTCAAGAGTGTGCATAATAAAATGTTTAGGCATTTATACGAGTTAAAGTTTCGTTCTTGTTCTTTGAAAGTCATCTATCCGCTTCACCGTGTGCACTTCTTTCAACGACCAATTGAAACGCAAGTATTGCATTCGAAATAAAACCCGACACACATTTTTTATCTCTCAGATACAAACATTGTGTAAATTTAGGAAGGGATCAATTGATCTACACCGCACGGCTTAAGGCACAGCAATCTTCATCGTCAAAAGACATCGGTTATCATGCAAGGCAAAATCCATGGAAGAAAGTGACTTACAATTTTAGGCCTCTTCTGAGTGTTGGCACTTGAAGCATGAGCTTCTCAATGGCATGGGCGCTTCTGTCCTTGCAACATATTGCTGTTGTTGTGTCTCAATTGAGCCCCAGAACATACACTGCTCCGGGCAGCGGCCGCCCAGGTAAAAAGCGGCCGTGGACGTAATGGAGGGGCTTTAGTTGTGAGCGAGGTTGAAGATGGCCATCAGTTCTCTTTTACTGTCGCAACTGCCATCTGCCTGTGGCAGGGCTAGTCACCGCTGTGCCTTCACGTTGAAGATAAAGTCTGGAACTGTCTCGGTGAGCCGCAGCGCGCCATTTTTGTTGACCCACTGTTCTCCAATTCCCACAGTTTAAAAAAAATACCGCTGAAAAAATCTGCCTAATCGCGGAGGTAAAAATGACTGTCGCAACACCGCTTTCCGAAGGGGACCCGCCGTGCGCGAACTCTGAGAACGCACCAACAACACCCTCGGGGACGAGACAGAAACGCGAAAAAAGAAGAATGAAGGGGTGACGCCCGGAAGAGGGGCATAGTTTGCTGTGCGCCCTCCCTCTCACAAAGGCCCTCTGCCCACGCACGACATTCATGCAGGAAAACCCCACATTTTGCCCAATACGCAGCCCCTGCGTCGCATTCTTCTATTATTTTGCAGGAGACTTTAATGTCCGCCCACGGCCGCTCGATCGCCACCTTTTCAGGAAATGGAGAGGCTGTGGTCTGCCACCGCCGCTTGCATGTTGTTCTGCTTACATACAGTGATTGGCTGTTCCCTTTAGGCCCTTCATCGTACCAGTCTTCACCGTCAATAGCCGGCGGTCCCTCTTTTTTCCGTCGCGAGTTAGTGTGGACCACTACTTGCTTCCCCGTTCATACCGTGACGAGTCAATCTCCTCTGCTGAGAACGACTCAGCCGGCCAATTATTCTCAGAGTGGCGACATCTCTCCCACAAAGGCACACAACGCTCCAGCGCACTGAGCTTACCTGAAGGCGCGATTGGTTTTGGGGCTGCACCCTTCCGCAATTATCCTGACTCAGGCGCGTCGTTTTGTGTAAGCACGAATGCGTAGGGACGGAATTTAGTCATGCATGTTTCTAATAGCGGATCTTGCAAAAAATATGCGACTTTGTTCACAGCTGAGTACCAGGCAAAACAGGCAGCACGGCGCCGGCCCGAAAAAGTTCAGGGGGGGGGGGGCGAAAGCTGAGGCCCGGTTAGGCCTCACCTGGCTTCGCCACTAAGGGGGATGCAGTAAAAATTTCGGGGGGGGGTTTGAACCCCCCAAACCTCCCTCTGGCTACGCCACTGTCGTTCCATCGAGATATGTACCTCCGTCTCGGTCCTCGTTTACACTTTGGCGCTTGTTACAGCCGCAACTGCACGTTAACATCCTGGGAATAAAGAGAAAGCGGACCTTCCATTTAGTGGTCCGCAACAGCTCTCCCTAATCGTTCTACATTAGGCTTTCAGAGATCCGGTCCATGTCTACACGAATGGGTCGGAAACCACGTACAGTAATGCCGGTGCGGTTATAATGCCACAAAGGTCGATCAACATTCATTTTAAAAATTCACACTCGACGACATCAACCGCTTCTGAATGTACAGCTATTCGGGAGGCCCTTCTATTCATCAAGCGAGATTCGGCAGAAAAAAAAGGTTGTATAATGAAACTCGAGGCCCACACTTCAGTGCATCCAGTCTTCCCTCCGCCGCGGACCATACGAACAACTTGTGGCTGACATCCGGTGCGTATATGACGCAATAGTCAGGCATGGGCATGCTATTGCTTTCTAGTGGCTCCCAAGCCACTGCGGCCTACTGAGAAGGAACACGCGGATAGAGCGGCTCATGGCCCCCACAAAAGTGCAACATTTACCTGCATCCCTCAATCCCGCACTGATACAGTAAGGTGTCTATGGTCCATTTCCCGCAAAGTCCTTCTCGCTAACTACAACACACCAGAGCTCTCGAACGCTCGTCTTTACTCGCTCGACTCCTATTTCAAGTGCCTCCTGCCTAATAACGTGCCCCTCTCGAACGTCACCTTACTTTGTCGCCTGTGGCTAGGTGTTGCCTTAACCGGTGCTTGCATCCACACCATTGGACTAGCCAACAGCACTACTTGTGATGTGTGCGCCACCTACGAGACGATTGGATACCTTCTGTGCCATTGTGACCGGTTCCAAACGCCGAGGCCACAGCTCTCCACAACACTTCACCGACTCGACTACCACCCCTTGGCCGCACATACAATTTTGTGCCATAGCCATTGTCCATCACACGCCGAAAACGTTACAGAAGCTTTACTTCACTTTTTGGAGGACCCATGGCTGTCTGAACCATTGTAGGGACATTACTACTGTGCAGTGCCCTTAGCTCGCCAGTTTTATCAATGTACAACCTTAGTTTTGTGCATTTTCTGGTTTTGTGTACGTCCTTTGTACTGCCTTTGTAGTTGCCATATTCACGCCTTGTATTTTTCCTAATGTTCTAGTCTCATTTTCTACATTATTAGGTACCGCTGGCCTTTCTTTTCCTTTCATTTCTCGTATATCCTCCCCCCTAAGTAGGGTAGCAATATGAGACAATGCATACCCGATAGTGCAAGAACCAGAAACAAGAAGCGGCGGCAATCGGTGACAAGCAAAGCACTGTTCAATGCGTAGATGTGATCCCGTGTTTTTTACTTAATGCCCTAAGAATCAACTCCTAAAGGCGAACGGTTTCACTTTCCCGCGTAGTAGCACTACACGCAATGCAAAGGCATAAAGTTACAGCAAATCCACTTAACGAAGTGGCCTGTGCGTACTGTGCGCGGCTAAAAAGAGTGATCAGAAGTGGCAGCGATATGTGGGAGAACGAATGACGGGCCAGTTTGGCGAGACACCTACGGATGATTCTTTGTAGGCTTCGCAAGAAGTATTCCATATATATGCTTCTGCTTTCACAGGTAAGTACGTGGGATCTCCTAATGCAAAAGTGTAAATAAATAGCCTTGCAAAGTTATCAGCGAAAGATACACGTATGGCTCGGAGAGATTAAGAGTGCCGATAAGTGGCGGCGATAGGGAGTAGAACTAATCTCGCGCGATCGTGGGCACACAAAATGGGGTTTTACTTTGTTGCCTTAGCTATACACCTTAATGAAAGTGGTTGAGGTTTCATATGTCATAAGTATAAGGAAACGTCAATGCAAAGAGTAATAAGAAATAGTTTAAGAAAGTAACTTGTGGAAATTTTAAGATTCCTTGTGGGTGATGATGAGGGAATAGAAGTGGCTTATACAACCCGTTGTACGAAGCATGGACAATTAATTTGACACGACATGGTGTTTTTGTTACAAGGCTCAGCCATAGGTCTTTTATAAATATAGTTGCTATTTAACGGGCCCTGAATGTTTGAGAAGAACTGATGCAAATGTGATAAGAATTTTTTTTTAATTTACCAGTGGGAGTTTTATAATTCTTTTATAGGTAGGGAAGCAACGAGATGCAGCTAGGCTAAGTGTTAGAACAAAGCTCTGGCTATTATGGGCCATACGTCCTCAATGATTTTTGTGCTTCCACACTCCGCTAGTCTCTTGGAAATATTTGCTTAAGCTATGGTAAAAATACCTGTGAAAAGTTACCAGCTGATATTTCTAGATCGCTTGTGAGGGAAGTACAATGACCAGAAGCCGATTCGATATATGATACAAAAACCCCCTGGCTATGGTGACGACATTCACTGGTTTTTATTAGTATGTCTAGCACTGGTCCCTCAGTATGTTTTAGCACTATATATTGTGTTTTAAAACGTCCGACTCCATAAGTGTTAATAGGCACGCAAAGTTGCCAGTGTATATTTCACGATTCCTTGTAAGGTGAAGAAGGGTGACCATAAGTGGCGGATGTAAACTGCAACACGACGCAGATGCAATTGCTGGAAGACAACGCGTATTCTTACTTGGGTTACCTACACGTTTCCTATAAACATGCTTGCCCGTCCACACGTCTTAAGTATATGCTACAGGCAAATGGAAAAAGTGACAATGGGAACTCGATGTTTTTACTGCAATTCAAAGTTGCTAGATGAGAAGAAGTGGGAGGAGAGCCGGCTGGGATAAGGAGTAAAACGAAGCACTGGCAATTGTGGGAAAACGAGAACACCTGGTGCTTAGTAGGCATCACTACAGGTACTCTATGATTGTGGTTGGGCTACCACACGTCATGACTACATTTCAAACGCCACAGCGAAAAGTGATAGTAAATAGATATGCAAAGATATTTCTATGATCCCCTGGGAGAAAGAAGAGCGAGAAGTGCCTGCGCTAGGGTACAGAATGAAGCCTTTTATTCTGGGGTGACTTTACAACGAGTTGTATTAGTATACTTATTCACAGCTTGTCTATAATTATGGTTACACCTCCAAGCGTTTTAGGAATACGTGGCACGCTAGTGCAGATAGTTATTGGAAATAGGTACTCATATCTTCTAGTGCAAATTGTATTATGCTTTGTGGGAGAAGTGCGAGTAGAAGCGGTGACGGTATGCTTGAGAAGGAAGCACTGTCATTTGTGGTGACAAGACAAAGGGTTTTTTGTAGTAGTTTTTTGGACTGTTTTATGGCAGACTTTCAACACAACCTAAACCTATGGTCAACGCGAATGCAGGAAGTGTAATGCAGAAAACAATGCTTCTTGTGGGAATTCTCCTATTTATGGTGGGATCAGCAAAAGAAACCAGGAGAAAGTGCAATAGCCTAAAGAATGGAAATAATGGGATATGTTCACAGATACATATGAATATTGTGTTGTTAGATATAGATACATTGGTAGAGAATATATATTGCAAAATGGCACTAAGATAAATGGCAGGAAGCGTAACTGAGATTGAATATTTTGATCTCATATGCAGCATCTCATATCTCGCACATCGCGCGCATATTTTTCTTGGGTATAGCTTAGAACTGATGCGGTAGTTTTCAAGGTCTCTTCGTTCTCTCGTTTAATTATTTCCCGGCGACGTTTAAGGGACCGTTTCCATCAAGAACGCAAAATAATTATTGGTGAGTGAAGGTGAACGGTGTGAGCCGACATAAAACAGAAAAAACAGAGAATCGCCACCAGTGCAAAAAAGAAAAGCTTTTTACGCACCTACCCATGTGTACACGTGCCTGTAGAAGGCATAAGTAGCATCCGAAACCCTCGTTGAAGTGCCATAAGTCTGCGCAGTGGAACGTCGTCTACCTTACTTAAGCTCGCGGATAGACTTGTGTGGTATCGGAGGTTTATGGGCCAGAGACACCAGGCGGAGAAATGGTCACGTTCATTTCTCACCAGAGCTCGGTGTACCGGTTGAACCAAGACGCTTCCTTGCTACCGACCAATCTGGGCTGCTTGGGGACGTACCAAGGACCTTACCAAAGATGTTAAGAGGCGCCATGATGAAAGACATAAACTGTGATTGAGACCGAAGGGATCAATATACACATTACTGGCCATGCGGCTTTGTGTACCAGGATACGTGCACACATATTATTCTTTGTGTGAGGCTGGGAACAGCACGATAAGCGTCATTGTGTGTTCGTCATTTTCTTGTTACAATGAGGAAGATGTGAGAATCACCTCTATTCCTTTTACGAACTCCAAGCTGAGCTTGATGCACATGCCTTGCTTCGACATCAGAAGAACCTAATAAATTTTTGTGGAAATTTTTGTATAACATTAAAGTTGTGATTTGTGCTGTGATCGGCTCGCAGGTTACAGCCGTCTTATTTCTAGCCGCAATTCGGATAACTTGGATTCCTTCGCCATTTCTTCGAGGTCACACCAAATATTGTCACGAAGCCAAAGAGGGCGCAGTTGACTTCAAGAAAAATAAGTATATTGGAGCGAACTGGTGCTCCCCTAACCACTAAAAGAATACAGGCGGCGAGGCGGCCGTCAACAAAGTGACGCGCGAAGGCGAGCGTCGACGATTCGAATGCCGCAGCATCTGCTCAGTGGGAATTTATCACTCGGTGCGAGGGTTTCTCCAATAGTCGAACTGTATCCAGAACACTGTAGATCAACAAATATTTTTCTAGCGTGTCCATGTTGGTTCGGAACGCTCTCTGTATCAGAAGAGTTAACACATGCGGCCTAGAAAGGAAGAACGAAAAACGCGTCTCCCTTGGCACACAGACAACACCGATAACACAGACCAGTGCAGCCGGGCGGCAAAAGCAGAACACAAATAAACAAACCTGATGCACGGTTCGCGGAACTACCCCCCTGTAAGAGTATATCGACCAGATGCTAACACAAGCGACAGTCCGAGCAAATAAAAATAAAGTTCTTCATCATGCGTAGAAAGGTTTTAAGCGAACCACGTGGACGAATTATGCCCGCGTGCATCGTCGTGATGTTCCGGAATCACCATCGGGGATCATCTTGCCAGTAATGCGGCCAACACGTTGTAAAATCTGGTAGGGTCCGATATACACGATCCCCTGGGTGGTACTCGGCGTCTCGAGGTCGGAGGTTGTAGCGTCTCGCATCTACCAGCTGGTGGACCATTGTGCGAACTAGAGCGAGCTTGTGGGCCTCCTCCGCACGCCGAAGGTATCTTGGACATCGGCGTTTAGGTCGCCGTCTTTCACGTGGGAAAACATGGCGTCAAGCATCGTAGTCGGCCGTCTTCTGTAGGCAAGTTCGAAAGGTGTTATCTGCAAAGTTTCCCTGGATAGCCGTGTTGTACGCAAACGTGATACACAGTAGGACTTCGTCCCAAGTCTTATGTTCCACGTCGACGTACAATGACTACATAACCGCGATTGTTTTATTCATGCGTTTCGTTATTCCATTCGTTTGGGGGTCGTAGGCCGTCGTTCTTCGGTGATCCGTGTTGCTCTAGCTTAAGGTTTCTTGCATTTGCTCCGCACTGAAGGCTGTTCCGCGGTCCGCGATTAGGACTTCAGGGGATCGAAGTCGCAGCACAACTTGGTTTATGAACAATTTGGCGACTTCTTTCGCAGTCCCCCAAGGAAGTGCGGTGGTCTCTACGTAGCACGGCATGTAATGTTGCTACGACAATCCACTTGTTCTCGGGTCGCGACGTAGGGAACGGGCCCAGAAGGTCCATTCCAATCTGTCGGAAGGGCCTCGATTGGACGCCGATCGGCTATAGAAGTCTGGCAGGTCTTGTCGGTGGCGTTTTCCATCTCTGGCAGTTACGGCATCTCCGGACATAGTGGGTGAGTCGGAAGCAAGGCGGGGCCAGTAGTACGTCGCTTGATTTTTCCAAATGTGCGAGCTGTGCCGAGATGTCCAGAAGATTGGTCGTCGTGGCATGCCTCCAAGATTTTGTCACAAAGGTCTGTAGGGATGAAAAGATAATTCGTTTTTGTTACGGGAAGAAATTCTTCTTCACGAGGACGGAGTTTTTCAGGCTGAATGCTGGTAAGTTCCGTTCGAAGGACCTAGGCACGGCGACGTTTTGTCCTTAGACGTAGTGAATACTCATGCGTAACTCGGGGTCAGCACGCTGCTGGTTGCTGGGACGCTCTCCGTCACGACTCTGAAGATTGCGCTGTCTTTGTCAGAGTCTTGCGGTGGTGGATCGACGGGGGCGAAAGACAGGCAGTCGGCGTCGCAGAGTTTGCTCCAGAATTTATAGACTACTGTAACGTCGAATTATTGCAGGCTCAACCTCCACCTACCAAGACGCCGGAGCGGTCCTTCAAATTGGTGAGCCAACACAGCGCATGGTGGTCTGTCACAACCTTGGGTGGTTTTCCATACACGTATGGGCGAAATTTCGAAATGGCCCATATAATCGTGAGGCACTCTTTCGCAGAGGCTGAGTTGTATTTTCTTCCTTGGACAGACCACGGCTGGCATAGGCGATTACTTTTACGGCCACGCTTTGCTTCTGGACGAGGATGGCACCAAAGCCTATATCACTGGCGTGCGTGTGCATTTTCGTTTCGGAGTTTTCTTCGAAATGCGGGAGCACGGGTGGGCTTTGCAGGCATTGTTGCAGCTCACAGAATGCTTTCTTTAGGGCGTTTTTCCAGCTCAAAGGGGTGCTATTTTTGCCAAGCGCGTGAGTGGCTCTGCAATGCGTGCGACATTTGTGACGAAGCGCCGGTAGTATGCGCACACTCTGAGAAATGTTCGCACGCCATTCTTTTTTTTTTCGGCCTTGGGATGATCGCAATGGCTCAAGTTTTTGCTGGGTCATGTAGAAATCCCGCTGCGTTGAAGACATAGCCAGAAACCTTGAGTTCCTCGTAAGTGAAACCTTGAGTTCCTCGTAAGTGAAGCGGCACTTTTCAGGCTTCAGTGTTAACCCCGACGTACGGATGGCCTCGAGTACAGAATGCAACCTTGCAAGGTGTTCGTCGAAAGTCCGGGAGAATACCACAACCTAGTCGAGTTATACGAGGCAGAAGAGCCACTTCAGGCCCGCTAGCACAGTGTCCATGACTCTCTGAAACGTTGCTGGCGACGTGCATAGCCCAAAGGCATGACCTTGAACTCACATAGGCTGTGCTTGATTATGAATGCAGTCTTCTCTCGATCTCTTTCGTGCACTTTAAGTTGCCAGTAGCGTGTATTCAGATCCATCTATGAGAAGTACTTCGGGTTGCAGAGGTGGGCGAGGGCGTCGTATATTCGTGGCAGGGGGTATAGGTCCCTTTTGGTGAACTTGTTCAATCTCCGGTAGTCACGCAGAATCTCGATGTGCCGTCTTTTTACTGCAGAGCAGTATATGTCTAAACCCCCCCCCCCCATTTTCATTCCGGTGTCATCAATTTACTAGGCGCCGCTCCGGGTGTCCTGCTCCACACGGGTGACACGTCTTTCACCACTATGTTCCCCCTCGCCTCCGCTGATGCCCTTTTTCAAGTTGCGCAGTCGGGAGCGGACGGCGGTAGTGGGGTTATCAGATGATTGCGAAAAATAAACAAAAGCACGGATGGGCCTCAACAATGCACGGACGATTACTATACTCCCTAATATTAACTTTGTGCGCTCTGCAAGCGCCATTCTTTTTGGTCAGGCCACATTTTCGGTGCGTCTCACGAAGTGATTGATGGATTGATTGTAGGTTTTAACGCGCCGACGCAACCCAGGCGATGAGGCGCACCAAAGTGGAAGGCTCCGGCTTAATTTTGACCACCTAGGGATCTTGAACGTGCGCCGGAATCTCGTACACATCAGTGTTTTACTGCAATGCAGTATTCATCTACCCCACCCCCCTCCTTCAAGTTTCATTCCGGTGTCATCAATTGAATCGGCGCCGCTCCGGTGCTACTCCTCACCACCGTTGGCACCTCTTTCACAACTATTTTCTCCCTGGACACAAATAATGCTCCTTTGGCAAGTTCCGGAGTCGGCAGCTAGGGGCGCTAGTGCGGTAATCAGATGATTGCGAAAAATAAACAGAAGCACAGGTGGGCACAAAAAATGCACCGACACAACTACATTCCCTAATACAAAATTTGTGCGCAGCGCTAGCTGCAGTCTTCTCGGTCACGGCGCGTTTCTGCTGCGTCTGAGGAAGTGTTCTGATTAGCGAGCGTACGGCGGGTAAATCACAGTGTGCCGCCACTGCCAGCCAGATTGTTGCGTATTGTGTTTGAACCTCCCGCCCAAACGTCACGCAGATTGGATTAGCAGCGAAGGAAACAGCGTCTAGGAAAAGTGTCAGGGGGAGGGAGCTCTTTCGCGGCCACACATGAAACGTGTGAGGGAAAGACAGTGATAGAGATGACGTGGTAGCCGCATGTGTTGTAGTCCACTTCACCCTTCGCTAGACGCTCTTCTCTGTTTTTCTTCTTTCGTCACTGCCGCGTTCGCTCACTCGGTTCCGCGGACGTAAAAAGACTCCGCTCCCGAGAAGCCCAGGTTACGGCTGCCAAAGGCTGCCCCCCAAACGACAGACATCCGCCATCGCCGTTTGCACTCAAATTCACTTCGTCAAGTAGCTGCCAATCCCTCTCGGTAGAAAAGAAACTCCCGCAGTTGGAATGTCGGCTTGAGCCAATATATCTTTTGCAGCTTGGAAGGCCTACCCACCGACATTTTCGCTGGGGTCTTTCGCGCATAAGGATGCGCCATGACCGGTGGCCGGTTTCTGCGTACCTGGTTTGCGGGTAGAAAAAAGGGGGTGCCCACGCACAGCCTGGCTTCATGCCGCTATTACGTTCTTCGAATGGACTTGAATGAAAACATCCATTCTAGCCTGGCTTCTAGCCTGCCTACGTTGGTTTGGAACGCTCTCCCTATAAGAAGAGATAACACATGCGGCACAGACAGAAAGAACAGAACACGCGCCCCCCTTTGCACACAGAAAACGCCGATAACACAGACAGGCACACCCGGGCGGCAAAAGCAAAACACGATTAAAGAAACCCGATGCATGGTTATTGTCAATATTACATTTTCGTTGTGAACATCATTCCTTTTCGGCGCTTATAACTGTTGTAGAAGTTACAGAATCATTGGAAACCCATGCGACACAATTACCCATGGGCCGTGACAAGCGCCACCTCTTTGTTTACCTTGCCCAGCAGCGCATTAGCCTCACCACAACGATACAGGACGTGGCTGTGGATCTACGCGCCCTTTAATTTCCGTTTACCGTGACGCCTGATCGCGAGATTATTCGTCATGTTTTAGGGAGCAGCCCTTTGGCGCCCGTACCTAGGTTTCACACCAGCGGCGGCAGGGTTCTTCGTCATCGGGCTAACAGATGACGAAGAAGCTTCAATCAATCAATCAATCAATCAATCAAACCGACTAAGCCAACTCAGCAGCGAAAACAGAAAAAAATGAAGAGAAGTGTCTGGTGAAGGTTTGAAAAAGAGGGCGGCACGCGCAGCTTTGGCATCATCTATCTCACTACATCACGGTCACAGTCCCTTCTTGCGATGCTAGCGAAGAGCGCCCTTCCTCTAGCACTTTTCCCAGACGCCGATCGGTTCTCTGCTTATACAAATCCTGTCACATTGGACCGTGAGACCTAAACACCATTTGCAACAACATCTTTGTTGCTCCTCCGTGCGTGACCGTTTCAAACCACGTCACATTATCTATCGATGTAGAAACGCGATTTTCGGCAATATGCCCACCGGTTGTAGAGACGCCCTGCGAGGTAAAAGGAGAGCAGCGAGGCCCCCTTTGTGTTACGTGATGATGCGAACACTACCGGCGACAAACTGCATTCTGTGACAAGAAATTTGTTTGCTCTGTGCAGAAATTTTACAAAAGGCAGCAAAGTAATCGTCATGAATTCTTTGACATTGAAGAACTATTTCTCGGGTGTCATAACGGTTATCGGAATTGTGGTCATATGTGAAGAAATATATGTTATTGTTAAAATGTCGGTGAAAACATCTTTGCAATTTATTTTCAGCAAAATAGGACCGTAAGTTTTTGCCATAAAAGTGGACAAACACCTACAAACACAATATACGTACGCCTAGAGGTCCCACTGCTCCTTTTGAGGGATTCAGAACACTTTGAACACCTTTGTATATAATAAAAATGACCGGCAGAAGACAAAACAAATGTTTACGTATATTGAGGTGCAAACTTATCACGAGTTTTGTACACCTCATACAAAAGAAGATTCATTTATTAAGGGCAATACTGAGTAAATATAGTAAAATGTGTTAGTCAGTGCCAGTGTGCATTTGCAGGTGCAAACTGCCATAATTAAAACGCAGAACCTTTCTAAATAATGATTACAAAATCACTGTGAACTACAAGGGTTTCCAGTTTCCAGTCACGTTTCATGTTTTTATGGTTTCATCGTTATATGTTTGCTTCAACGACGATCTTCATATTGATATATTGATTTGTATTATTTTAAAGCCGGTCGAGATGGACGTGAGAAATATTTTTGCGTTGAAATGCATTTTTCGAAATTATGCCATGTTATGATTCGCTTCAACCGTAAATCTATGTGAATATATTTGTTCTGGTAATAATATTAAATATTGTTTGAATGCCTGAAGCAGGTGAACGAGCACGAGTATGCACGAGGCATATCCTCGATGAATTTTACACAAACGGCAATGGTTATTTGCAGCATAAAAAAGCGGTGGCGAAGAAACGTTTGGAAGCCGTTTGATTGCAGCCATACGGCTACAAAGGAAAGCTATACCGCTTCGTCAGAATATTTGCAGTTGAAAAAAATTCGTCGTGGTCCAGAATACGAACCTGGGACGACCGCTTAACCGGACCAGTTGCTCTACCAAATGAGTTGACCAGGAGAATATTCGTTTGTAGCGCGAAAACGAATTGATGAACCACTCATAGTAAAGGACAGGTGTTAATCGACCAGGATAAGCTGGATGTCAAACTTTCCTTCGCAGAAACTTGGTCAACCCTGGGGGATTTCCCTAAATCTGGTAGAATATTACCTGTCCTTTACTTCGAGTTGCTGATTAATATCCTCTGGCGCTACAAACGACTAGCCTCATGGTTAGCCCAGTTGGTAGAGCGACTGCTCCCGTTAGCGGTGGTCCCTGGTTCGAATCTTGGACCAGGACCAATTTTTCTTCTGCTGCGAAGTTTTTGAGGAACCTATTTAGCTTTCTTTTGTAGCTGTATGGCTGCATTCTGGTAGATTTCAAACTTTCGTCCTCATAAACTTGCTCCACCGTGGGGATTTCCCCTAAATCTGGTCGATCAGTAAACGGCATTTTCTCTTAAAAATATAATGTGTGTGACAGTGAAATTCGCTTTTTCTTATATATTACTTACAAGGGATAAAAAATCTGAATAAGTAAGGATTTCATAGTCCTCTAGACCATCTTTGTAAAAATATTTCCAGAAAATGACCACTTGTAGTTTCGAAACCGTTGAGTTCTTTCATTGGCCCCGTTTATCATCTGCCGCAAAAGTTTTTTATTTATACTCGTCCTTCTTCTCCTATTGCCGTCATTAAGAAATCACTTTTTTTACGTGTTCTTTGTACTGGTTAGCAACTATTTTGAAAAGACAATTCTCCGACCTAAACTTCAAAACAAACTTTACCTCTGGTTTTTAGCAGTTATGTTCTTCTGCAGAGTTTGTTTTCTGAAATTGGAGGCTTGTTAGCACTTTGCAGGGTTACTCCTTTTTTCTTTCCCTCTATTTCTCCTATAAGTTAATAAGGTTCATCAAAATAATCCTAAACAGCCTATTGCTGTCAACTGCAGGACAAATTCTTTGACTTCTACCCACTCCTGCATGCGCTGCCCGAGGCCTATAAATGTGTCAAAGTAGTCCTATTTTTTCTCCATCACCTTCGCCTCCTACTGCCGTTACCTGGTAAATATTGTTTACCATCGTGTTCCACTCTTTGTCCATTCGTATTTATACATGGGCAGTCAAAGTCCATTGCTTCTTCTTAATTTGAACTTTATGTCTTACACCAGTAGGCTCCTTGATTCATAATACTCGCATCATGTACCAAAGGTTTACTCAGAATAATATTTGCTCCGCGTCTTGTTGCGCCAGGCTAAGTTGCCTTCCCAGTTGTTTAGTATGCGCGAAGTTTCCGTTTATTATTTCTACAACCTGTTGACGTGTTGTTTGAATACCTTTGTTTTACGTTTATGGGTAGCTTACCTTTCATTATTTGTGACTGCTTTTCAAGTGCTCCCCAGCTTATCCTATTCGGCGCAGGATTTTTTCATCTCATTCAGATCTGATCTGGATACCTTTTAAGGGTGGTATAACTGTATGCTTTATGTTATGTTCCGTTGAATACGCTTTCAAAGGGGCTTTAAAAAACACATTGGTAATCACTTTACATATAATCGTATTTATTTTAAATCCCGTCTCCCACAGGGAAGCTCTTTGATTTTATATGGTCAATTATCATTGCAGTTTTTCTGCCTATGGATTAACAAAGAATATGTCTCTGCAATACTGCAACGAATAAAACAATTTGCGCCTATTTCGATTCAATCACAAAGATTATGTCGCTGCAACACTGAAACGACTCGAACAATTTGGCCTATTTCTAACGTGCCATTTCTAAGTCAAGCGTCTTGAATAGGCCTTCCAGAAATGCTGTAAACAATGTTGGTGAGATTGTATCTCCGTGTGACACTCCTTTTTGGTTCGGGATCTTTTCGCTTTGGTTGTGAAAGAAGATCTCGTCCCTACATTCTTCATATATTACGCGGATAAAAGAGGCAACACATCGTATTCACCCTATTTTCTGTATTATGCTGCAGATAGAAACACAAACCGGAATTTAACCGGACTTTCATTTTCCTTCAAGACCACTAAAAACGTCCCTCGTCTTCGGCATCTTCACTTAGTCTCTGGCGCCCTTTAAAGCGCTGTTAGGCTGGGGCAAACATATCGCTTGAGTCGGAAAATATGCACGATATCAGTTGGTGGATTTGAAGGAGAGCGCTGGAGTGGTAATACCTCATACGTCACATCAGTGACTTGGCGCACGACTCGATACGTGCCATAGTAGCGAGGAAAAAGTTCAACTGAGAGGCCCACACGGCGCTTAGGTGTCCACAAAAGCACGAGAGCATCTGGATGAAATTTGGCTGTAGAACGCTGCTTATCGTAGCGAAGTATGGTGGAGGCCAGGGATGTCGTGAGACGGGTGCGTGCTATATGACAAGCCACGTCGGCATTGGAGATGGCGTCGCGGGCATATTCAGTGGGGCTTGCAGCAGATGGGACTATAGTGTCCAATGGCACATTGGGGTGTCGACCATGGAGCAGGTAAAACAGAGAAAACCCGGCAGTGTGGTGGCAGGAGGAATTGTACGTGAAGGTTACATACGGCAAAGCAACGTCCCAATCACGGTGGTCAGAGGTGACGTACATAAATAACATGTTGGTGAGGGTTTGATTAGGCCGCACCGTTAAGCCATTTCTATGGCGATGGTAAGTGGTTGCCAATTTATGATTGCTCGAGCGGCCACGACCAGTAAGCAGCTGCTTAGGGGCCCTGCTGATAAGAATGACGTCGTTGAGCAGAAAGTGTGCAACGTCGGTGGCGCAGCTGGTGGGAAGAGCACAGGGTATGGCATACCGGGTGACATAATCAGTGGCCACCGCAACCCACCTGTTACCACCAATACGACAACACAACACCAACAGGACAACACCATCAACAGGACAACAGTTTGAACAACATAACAACACAATATTTCGAGTTCTCACAGCATACTTTTAAATTGTTTCCACATTTTTGCAGGTGCGGGATGGAGAAACAGCTGCAAATAAAATGCCTACTTGATAGCATGCAACTCAACATTGTGTTCGTGTCTGGTTGCCCAAGCCTAGTTGTGTTCTGATAGTGTTAAGAACAGATGAAATCTGTTTTAGTCTCTTATAGCGCATCTAATTTGCTCTTCATAATCCATACGTGTGTCTCTTTAGCTATCAGAGCCAAATCTGACATGGTAACAGCAATGATAACAAAAAAAGTTGCTTATGTGTTTTATTTCTACTTTGATTCTGTTTAGCTTCTATCTGGCTATCTGCTGTCTTACGCAGCCATAAGGCAAAATACATTTTATCTGTTTTCTACTGCTCCGGATAAAATACCGAAGCACAATGTGATAGACAATCCCCAAAGCTTTGGGAAAGGGAAACACGGTTGGTTTCAATCAATCCTCCCATTATGGGAATAATTTTAAATAGTGCGTATTGGGCAAGATAATAAATTTCCTTCTGATCATATGATCCCATTTTGGTCTTGCGTAACAAGAGAAGTATGATATGCATTGACCAGTTTCAGTGCTGCAATGTGTACCATATGTGTTCTTCCACGCATCCACTCAATCGACATGTGGTACATAAATTATAGCAGATTCCTTTCGATGGTACAAATCACGAAGTAACCCTTCAAACATACTTCATTGCCTGGATTATGTGCTGTCATTGAATGTGCTGTCATTGTGATTTACACTCCTAATATATGTGTAGACATTGCACTAGTTGAGTTGCGAACGGTGCTGCGTCAAGCAGCAGCCTAATGTTTGACTTGGCATCATAATGTTGAGCACTGCTTGAGCAGCGACCTCCTTGCTCCCGCAGGCACTTGTGAAGCAAGAGTGAGAATGGGTTAACGGCTCATGCGTTTTCCACCCTGAATGCTGTATTTCAAATTTAGAGTACGTGTATGCAGATGACCAATACAGCAGCAGTTTCTCACTTAAATGACACAAATACAGGGGAGAAGGGCCTATTTAGCTTTATTATTTTACATCTTTGACGAAAAGATTTGATTTGGTGAAAAATATGCATGTGCATGTGTAGGAAAAGCTGAAACGTTGTTCATTTGATTTCAGTGCTGCGTTTCATGTCTTGACATGCATTGTTGCAGCTGGACATAACATCGAAATCTAGCTTATGAAATGTCATTATTGAGAAGCACAGCTCATTCACAAAGCCTTAGCATGACAATGAACTTTAACTTGCAGTGGTAACACTAATGTGAACTTTTTATTATCATCAACAATGCCAACTCGATGCAGATACTTATTCGTGTTAAATTCAGAAAAGTGTTTGTCAAAAACAACATCTCAAATCACTCCAACAAAAAACTGGCGGCGAAAACATACCAGCTGCGCAAGAGCACACTTAACAATAACATCTCAGCGTAACCGAGAACAAAAATAGAAAAGGTGGCATATTTAATCACAGCACTCAGCTAAGCTAAAGCTCTACGCATTCACGTTCAAAAACGCAAAAATTCAGCTTTTTGTGTTTCGCGACTTGATCACAATTATGGCGAATACGCTTGCCCCCGGCATAAACTTTGGACACGGCTCGACATATGCTTTGACAAAACGGTGCGCGCGACGTCGCGCTGTTTGCGCCTCACCTGGTGCAATGATGTAATATAGTGACCACGTGAATAACTCTCCATGGCCTTAACGTCGTGCGCTATGCAGTAGAGTAATATTTACTACTGGTGCAATATACGAGAAATAAACATAGATTTATAGCCTACCATTGCAGTCATTGGAGCGATAACGTGGGCAGAACAGACACAGGAGATATTAAACGATAGAACGAGATGCAATTCACGTTCAAAACGAAACGCCCGCACAGGAAGACGACGACTGCTTTGAATCACGCAGCGTACAAAAATTCCAGTACCTGCAGCGACGGCTATTTCCCGGCAACGCCGATCGTTCACAAAGCGGAAGAAAAAACACCATAGCGATTGTCGTTACCGCGTATTATAAGAACACTGAACACAACCCAAAAACAAGGAATACGACTGAGCGACGCTAGAAATCGTTCTCAGAGCCTACGACGCCGCTGGATTGACACGAACAGTGCAGGTGGCCATTTTGGTAGAACTCTTTAAGCGCGGAAGAGCATGCTCTGTGATTTCTTCCGTGAATGCGGCGTGGAAGGCGGTCTACCAAGGCGTCACGTTGATACGGTGACGACATTGGCCGGATGGGGGTCTTTGGATGAGGAAACGCCGCATTTTTCTTGAGGTATACATGAGTATAGCATCATCTTAAGACTGGCAGGGATCCCACGAGCCCTAATGAAGATCAATCTTTCGGCCTCCTGGTAGGACCTTTACAGTGGCTCCTCAACTACTTGTTGAGTTGTCAAATAGACTCTACTGCATCCTCATGTGATGTGGCGAAGGGCCTATCGGGATGTGCGTGGTTTGCACACGGCTCCTCAACTACTTGTTGAGTTTTCAAATAGACTCTACTGCATCCTCATGTGATATGGCGAAGGGCCTCTCGGGATATGCGTGCTTTGCATTTTGGTAAGGAGTAAACTGAAGCACCGAAAATGGTGGGTGTCGCGTTGTTTGAAATATTCTTGGTTACGAGCTGATATTCTTAGAGGAGTCACGTGCACGGAAAGCTTTGAATCGCAGAAGTAGTGGCTGCGAAGCATGTTGATCTTACAACGGTAGAGCTTCTGTTGACACTGAGAGGTGGGAGTTCAATTTTGGGGGGTTATTGGAAGTATGCAATTGTAGTGCACGTATTCGGCTACAACGGCGCTGGGGCGTCATGAAAGAGTTTGTCTTGGAGTTTACACTGGCGGTTATAAAAAGCATCCCACTGCTCAACTCAGTCTGCGCTAAAAAGAAACTCCAACATAAAGTGAAAATGTGAACGTAGCAAAGCTATGGAAATACCCTGCAGATGCAGTATTCGGTCTTTTTTCTTCATGTACCCTAATAAAGCCTAATATTCTCGAATACTAGTTGCAGGCCAAGCCGTTTTGCACATTAGAGCGATGCTGGTAACACGTAGTTGCTCTTTGTTGGAGGTATCGTTGATAACAAATATTGAAAAGGTCAAGACGAGGACACCGAAAAATCCCGAAAGTTTGGCGCAGGTACATTTATTTGTGCGAATTCGATCACATATCATACCTCAAAAACATGATATTGTAAAGTTTTGAATAAGCACAATGTTCTATTCCAAGTCAACTGCATTTAGTTTCCAATTTCCTTTTGTCGCAAGACTTGCTAATAATGAACATGTTTGTATATATTTTTTGAAAAACCAAAACCATCTACTTGCGTTCACAACTAGAACCTGACGCACTTCAGTCAGTTTCGAAGCAAAGCAACCTTTCGCGAGCATCTCATGAGGGAATCTTCTGTATATAGTTGAGATTATTTTGTTGGTTTTTATATTACCAAAGTATTTCTGGAAAGAGGCTTTAAAAGGAAACGTATTTGTGAATGAAACCAGAATTACCCATTATTAGCACCGTTCACCAATTCAAACAACCTGAAGCAGAAAGGAAATTTTTAATGCAATTTTATATATCACTTTTTGAAAACACCCACGTTGTGGAATAAATATAAGTGGAATCTATAAAGTTAACCCCAAACACTCAATTGGGTCGCTTAGAAGCAGTGGTCTAGGTATTGCGAAACGGCGATAGCCAAGAAAAATTGATCGATTGCTTCAGGGACCGGGTACCGCACACATAGTTCCGTAGGTGAAAGTCCTGATCTGAACAGGTAGAAATTAGTTTTTTGAATCCTGCGGCGCAGCTCCGTGAAGGTCACCTCGCATTGCCGACAACCACAAAAATGAACACTCCACTCCACCTTTACATGTTGGTACTCTTTAAATGCTAAAAGTGTATCTGAACGAGTAGTGTCAAAATGACAATATCGTCTTAATCTTGCAGATGCAAATAGAGCCAGCTTAAGAATTGCGAAAAGAATATGAGTCGTTATTCGTGCTTGTCTATGCCACCCTGTCTTCTTCCTCTCCTCTTCGCTGAACCGCGGGATCCCCTCGTACCAACGCACCCGCATTTTTTCAATTTCCACTTCTATCTCGTAAGCAGCGCGTCCTGCAACTTACTCAAGATATTGGTTTCGACCCTGTAGAATTGGTTTGGTTAACAGTGGACTCGGGTATTACAGGACGTAATGTGGCCAAAAGTGTAACCTCTAATTTACCCAGATCAACAGATCAGTGCAAGATGCTCACAGACGCAGACATCATAAAATATTTCCGCCTGTCCCGCCAAAAAATACTTCTCCGCCCAAGCAATTTTAGCAGTGGCAGAGAAACGGCAATATAGCAGCTTTACATTTGTTCACCTTGCGGTTTACTCATACTTGGCCACAGGCGCTCCCCACTATATCCTAAAATACTCTACAAACACTACTCAGAATGAGGCACAGTAAAGCACAAGTGGAATTGCAACTGTCGAATTGCAACCACCGGGATGTTCAACTGGTATCGCCTGAAGGGGCTCACGCGTAGGTCAGCCTTAGCGCAGAAGCACAACGGTAACCGAATACTGAGCAGTTGACTAAGCCTGGGATAAATATTTCTACATATACTAATGTCGGCTTTCGTTGAGATATTTGTCTAGAAAGTATCCCAAATCGGCCACTTTAAAATGGCTGTTGTGTTTTAACAACAATTTCGAATGCACCGACCTTCGCTGGTCCAACTTCTTTCCAGAGTGAAAAGCACTGTGTTTTTTTACCGAGTTTAACGATTAATAACAACAAATCTAAGGTGTTTACAATTTTTACAATCCAACTTTTTTACGGCTGATATTTTATTTTTAATTATAGGAAGAACACTAGTATTTCTACTTCAACCAGGCGCAAAGGTACAATACTCTATGCAAAATCTTAAACTGCAGACGCCACGACCGAAATCCTTAAAATGTAGATTGGCAGAACCATGCATGAAATAAAATACGCACAATGGACGATCCCAGTTCTTCACAGATACGTTTCAAGAGAGTTAGAAAGAACTAAGAGGTAGATCAAGCAAAAACCAGTCATATCTAAGAAACGAAGTTTTGCTGTGGAGAATAACACTCGTTTAAAACGTGCCTGACACCCTGTTTAGCATTGTACACAGCAATCGGTTTATAGTTGTGCTACTGAAATATCATAACCCTTTCCGGCCCAGACCCCACAAAAATGTAGGTCGAAAAATTCGTTTACTAAGTGGCACCTGTGCGGTTTTGGTTTCACAGCCCCTGGTAATCGCGGCGAACGCTTCCGAGACTTTATTTGGTTTTGGTACTTCATTCATTTCTCCAACAGTAGGCGACAAATCGCACATTAAAAACGGTGCCTCACCCGACCCGAACCCGTTCGCTGCCTTCAAGGCGAAAAATGATATTTCTTATTGCTATAATCATACTTTCTGAATAACAAGCGGAAGAAAAACTTTGACAACTTCGAAAAAAACGATCGGCTAAAAATACACCCGTTCCCTTCGTGTGCATTCCGTCATCACGCTTGAAAAATGCACCCACACTTATGTATGGGCGGGGGTTTTGTCGTAACAAAAATTTTGCTGCACGGTACAGGGTGACAGCCCAGTCAACAACAGCGCTAGTGATAAATAATTTTTTCTTGCTTTCTTGGTGTCTCATTTATTTACGGTTTTCTGCTGCGTCGTTGGTAATCTTTTCTTGCGGCTTAACCTTGAACAAGTTCCTAATTACTTGTGATAACAATTGTCATTATAGTTATCAATTATATTATTTAAAACATCGTTACTATTTATTATCACAAATCCAATTTATAATATAAGTACTGCTGAAAACAATATAAAAAATATATATAACACCGAAAAATGCAGTTTTTCTGTGCCTAGTGCTGTTTTTAGGTATTCTTACCCGCAGATCATACGAATAGAAGCCTAGTCTACACAGAGGTGCGGGTTTGCGTTCTGCGTGAAATACTCTGAGCTTTCCATTTTCACTTGTCGAAGCATCAGTAGGAAGGGGTAAATACACATATTGTAATTACTTGTGGCGAATTTTGTAATATCTTTTTGTTCGGCAGGAAAGCGATAGGACAACCAGAAATCAAATTCACGTTGGGTCACTAAGCTTTACGTTCGCGTGGATTAGCACCATAAAATTAAAATATAATTTGTAACCAATTGAGATTTTGTCAAATAGGCATGCCTGGTATGCTGATTTTTACTCTGTTTCCAATATTCTCACGTAAAAAAACCCTGTATAATTTCCGCAGGGTGCCTTTCAAGTAAGTGTTTTGGCAGAAAAAATTAATATATTATGATATAGGTGAAATAGTTAATTTAGAACCAAAATACTACAACTCGCTCTAACAGTTTTAGAATTGGAATGTATGCCTTAGGTATTGTTTGTAAAGGCAGAGGAACTTATGTTGCCATATTTTCTAAACGCGGTCACTCACAGCGCTTAATAATTAGCGTTAATAGGTTTCTTACCAATGTGTGTACGTGCCTGGTTATCTTTTTGTATGCTTCAAATTAACTCGTTTTTTGTCATAATTCAAGATGGGCAATATTCTTTGAAAGCGACACAGTGATACCATGGTGGAAAGCAAGGCTAATAATGACTAAGCTAGAGTGTTTTAGGCCTAATATGATGGCGGGATTAATAAGTATTACGACACAAATGTGCGCACTGCCAATATTTTTGTTTTTTCTTCAGGTTAGTTTGTGGACCCTTACCTCTTTATAGGTTTTCTAGAGTAGTTTTATTGCGGCGCACAATTCTTCTTCACGAGCGTTGTTTTAAATAATGCTGCTAACCATGCATTGGGTTTGTTTATGTTTTTTTACTGACCCGCCGCGTCCGGCTGTGTTATCTGTGCCAAGTGAAGCGCGGGTTCCATTCTGTTTTTTTATGGCGCACTGGTTATCTTATTCTCATAGGAGAGCGTTTCGCTCTATCGTCACTTCCTTGGAATAATCTTTTCTTTTTACAATGTTCTGGATGTAAATGGACGATTCCAGAAACCCTCACACCCAAAGATAAAAGCCTGCAGAGCAGACTCCGCGCCATTCGAAACGTCGACGCTCGCTTAAGCCCGTCACTTTGTTGACTACTGCTTCCCTTTCCTTTCTGTAGCCGAGGTAACAATTCACGAAATTTGTGTATTTGTAATCCTAATGTGTTTCCTGTACACACAATACACTTGACTGATTATCATGCGGTATTTCGTATACATCGTCAAGATATTTAAGAAGGCCTCTGCAGTTCCAATGGTTTATGTTTTCTCTTATCATTATGATGTGTTATAGCCACTGGAGAGTGACTATTTACGTGAGGTCTTTGGGGGCTTGCACCCTTAGGAGGGGTTTTTAACCTTATCTGGAGGTTTCGATGGAGGGACTTCCTTCCGCTGCCAAGCAGACAGGAAACGTCCGACATTCTTGTCATCTTTCAATTTGAAAAGGGCACCCGGCGGACAGGACTCCCCAGACTTCGCACCATTTCCAGTACCCCTTGTTCGAGCAGCGATAGCCGAGGGCGTAAGGAACGCAACGAGTGGCACAGGTGGTGTGGCGGGGTTGCCAAATACTGCGGTTTCCTCCGTCCCCATCGCCTACGTTTCCTCGCGTGTGCTTCGGGCCGGTGGAGAGAAAACAGTGGATGCAACAGCATCCCGAACGAACGTGGTTGCCATCACAGCCACTGCTGACTGAGCAGGCGGTGTGGTGGTGGGTTGGTCGTCGGAGGCAACCCGTTGGGGGGCGGAGCCGGACCAGGTTGCACTCGCGGTACTGGGTCCCCGCAAAACTAGACGCCGCTTCGCCCCCCCGGCGAGTCGCGTCGGCATACCTCCCCAAGGGGCAATAGAACCTCTTTAGCGCCTCCGGGAAGGTGATGTTTTCTGTGGCCTTTATGTGTAATATTTTCTTCTCAAGTGGAAAGCTCTGTTATTATCCGGAGTACGCCGCGTGTGGATGCAATGGAGTTGTTGCGAGCTACAATAGAGGAGTTTTTTTTTTCAAAATGAGCGAAGTCCACTTTAAGTAGAATTGAGAAAAACGTCGTTTTGTGCTACCGAAGTTACCATGGCCTCTTCTGAAATACCTTTTTGCTACAGTATTCAAGAGAGGAACGGATCCTATGTGAGCACTGAAATGGAAATCTGGCTGCATTACTTCCCTAGGTAGGTACATGTGAAGTTCGTATCTGGCACAGATAGATGTGACACTCAGTATATGACCCATTTTGAAAAAGGAGCTCTTTATTTCACAATTTCTTCGTGTGAAAAACTGTTGGGGAAGTAATGTTTGAGAAATTTTCAAAATAATATGCACAAATCTAGTAACGTTATTGCCGTTTGATCGCCGCAAATTCTTGCTTTATTGGAACAGAGGTCACTGGATGACGACAACACGGCTTGATGTGTACAGAATGAGCGTCTTCTTGGCAACATACGCACTTCCCTTGTTCGTCAGCTGTCCTTTCTTTATCTTGGAATCTCTTGAAAATGTCGGAAAAATATTTCCACTCTTTATGATGGGGCCACAATTCTCCCAAGTATTTAACGAGAAGACCCGTGGCGTATTTCCCCTTGAGGGGGCTTACGCTGTACACGTAGAAGCCATGCCTCTCTCGGGCATCTGAAAGATTCTTCCCTTTGCATAAAACTGGAAGCAAATTTTATGCTCAGAACGGTAATGTGGTTCTATTCGAATTTCCGGGCTTCGTCTGTTGGGGCTAAGGTGCTTATGAAAAACTTTCACTGTGCTAATCTTAAAGGGCAGGCTCGGTGTTGGCTTCAATGTCTGGTGCGTAGGACTTCCAGTCGTATACATCCCAGTGCTTTCCGAGCTCCAGCACGGTGCCATGTTCCGCAAAGATTTTTTTATAGCTGTCTGGGTTTAATATTTTGTCATTCCACCAGAACTCTTTCTCAATCCTCCCAAACACTCTATCTGGCGGCAAGAAACTGCGACCGGTGACCGAGAATACAAGAGTAACATTCGATACCTCAGCAGGAGCTTCATTTTGGAGCCACTACAGAATCATACATAGCATGGCGGAATTCTTGTTCTGGCCAGCACAGCCGTCGGCAACCAAACGAACTTCTTGGGCTCACTCATACTTTATGCTTCGAAGCGTGCTGTGTAGAGCGCTTGATACTCCACTGCTTCCATTGGCAATCTCATCTTCGCTCCATGTGTAGCAGTGAACAGCCCCCCGCACGGGGCACCTTGAGTAATCTTGGTGACGGTGTTGGCGACACCGCGGACCCCGAGCCCCCATACTCTTGCTGTAATCTACCGTGGCTACGAGTTGTAAGGTGAAGGGCAGAAACCACAAACGGTGGCCGTCGGAGCCCAGGTCAAGCTCCGGCGAATGGGCTCCCTGCCTGTTTACCAGGCAGGGAGCTCCGGGACCTCTCTCAGCATCAGGGTAAACCGAGCGAAGGAAGTACCCCCGTCCCCTGCTTTTTTCAATATCGCATGGCTTTTCTTTACCCCCCAATCCAATGATCGGCCCCCTGAAAGGGGCCGCCCCGAAGTACTAGCTAAAGGTAAACCAGAACATTTCCACAAATTTCTTGTCATTCACTCTGCAGAAACCACTCCTGTTGCAAAGAAGTCTGTCATTCTGTTGGCAAAGTGCATTGAGTCTGTTGTTGGTTCAGACTATGATGCTAAGAAACTCGCCTCAGGTGATGTACTGGTCGAAGTAAAAAGGAAAAATCAGAGTGAGAACCTACTGAAACAGACGACGTTGGCCAACTTGACTGTCACTGTGACACCACACCGGACCCTCAACTCCTCGCAAGGAGTCATATCAGAGAAAGAACTAGAGTCTGAGACGGAAGCAGATCTTCTTGAGGCGCTCCAACCTCAACATGTAACTGCAGTAAAACGAATCGTTATTCGGAGAGCAAACCAAGAAATTCCGACAAAGCATCTAATCCTAACGTTTGATCGCACAACGCCTCCAGAAAAGGTCAAAGTGGGTTTTCTTAGCTGCAACGTACGACCGTATGTCCCAAATCCGAGGCGCTGCTTTAAGTGCCAACGATACGGCCATGGAACCCAATCATGCAGAGGGAAGTTGACATGTGCCAACTGTGCTGAGACAGGTTACTCTTCAGAAGCTTGTGAAAGCACCACTCAGAAGTGCCCAAATTGCAGCGGACCGCACGCTGCTTATTTTCGTGTGTGTAGACAATTCAAGGACGAAAAGGAAATATTTCACATAAAAGTGAATGAAAACATCACCTATCCAGAAGCGCGCCAAAAGCACAAGCTGCTTTCGGCCACATCGTACGCAGACGCCGCCCGCCGGGGGTTGGGGCGGCGTTTGGTTAGCACGGCAACACAGTGCAGCCTTCTTGCTGACGTGTTGCTCTCCCAACCCCCCCCTGAGCAGCCTCCTGCTGCCTCTACAACACCTGTAGAGGCTGCGGGAGCCCCGTCTCTTGCCGGACTGCCTTCGGTAGTCCAGAGTAGTCAGGAATCGTCCAGTGTGGCGACTCCAGCAAATGTGGCGAGTGCGATCGCCGCTGGGAGCTCTGCCGCTATTACTGTGTCCTCTCCACCGGCCCTAGGGACACCTGAGGGCACGGAGGAGATGAACACGGTAGGGCCCACAGAAGCGCCCATCCTAGCCCCGCCGCCTGCCCCGCCATCGGCGCTTGCGGCTGGAACCAAAGGCACCCGTAAGGGTGCCAAGTCCAGGGGGCCCGGTCCGCCGGACACCCCGCGAACATCTGATGAGGAAATGGACGTCGGACTATTCCTGTCTTGCATCGCTCCCGCAAGGAACGGGCTGCGGCGTCCAAACCAACAGAAAAGCCCAAAGAAACCCGCTCCAAGAATACAAGCCCCGATAGACAAACACGAACCCACACACACATTCCAGTAGCTGTTAAAGGTACATAATGGGAACAGAAAATATCATCCAGTGGAACTGTAGAGGCCTCCTTAACAATCTTGATGATGTCTATGAAATATTGCATTCCAATCAGCCAAGTGTGATGTGTCTCCAAGAAACACATTTAAACTCCAAACACGCAAATGTCTTGAATAGTTACAAGGTATTTAGGAAGGACAGGGCTGGTGGTGGTACATCTTCAGGTGGTGTGGCCACCATTGCCCGAAAATCATTGGCATGCCACCCTATCCAATTACAGACTGTCCTTGAAGGCTATTGCCATTAGAACCATAATTTTCAATAGGCTAATAACAGTGTGCTCCATCTACATCCTCCTGATTTCCAGCTTTCAAGCTCCGATTTCGAGGGTCTTGTAGATCAGCTTCCAGAACCTTTCATTATTATAGGTGACCTCAATGCACACAACACTCTTTGGGGCTCTCACCGCACAGATGCCCGAGGTCGCCTAATCGAAAAATTTCTAATATCTTCACGAGCATGCCTATTTAACAAAAACAAGCCTACATACCATAATATAGCACACAACACTTATTCGCCACCTCGACTTGGCCAATTGGCTCTGCAGTACTCTTTCCATCACTTGAGTGGGATGTTGGCACTAACCCATATGGTAGTGACCACTTCCCTACCTCACACACATACATAGATAAAGGCCCTAGCAGTTCCCCTTCCCATTGCAAGTTTATAGACGCAAGAGCAAACTGGAACTCATTCACAGAGACATCTCAACTACACTACACAGACATAACACACTTACCTGTAGAGAAGGCAACCCAGCTCGTCACGGAGCACATTCTCGCCGCCGCCAAAAAGTCAATACCCCAGGCCTCTGGGGCCCCGCGCAACCGAGAAGGCCCTGGTGGAATGACGACTGCAAGCGTGCGCGGGAGGCCCAGAACAAGGCGTGGGACATCCTCCGTAGACACCCCACAAGTTTTAACCTTATTTCTTTCAATAGAGCGAAGGCATTAGGTAAGCGTGTGCCCCGTGAGGCAAAAAGGGAGAGCTGGCGCGCATTTCTCACACCCATAAATTCATACACGGACACCCACAAGGTATGTACCCGAATGCGTAAACTAAAAGGACAACACACACATAGCCTGCCCCTGGTTAGCACGACAGGGGATACTCTGGAAGATCAGGCTAACACACTTGCACAACACTTCCAACACGTGTCTAGTTCTGCGCACTATACAAACACTTTTATGCAACACAAAGCATCTGCTGAAAAGGAGCCTATACGCGACAAGAACAAGTCAAAGTCTGGATACAACTGTGAATTTACACTCCATGAGCTGAAGATTGCTCTTGCCACTTGTAAACCTTCGGCTCCAGGTGCAGACAACATTACATACACTATGATTCAACACCTACACGCAGACACCCTTGAGACACTCTTGCACCTATACAACCAATTATGGCTATCGGGGCACCTTCCAAGGCTTTGGAGGGAGGCCATAGTTGTGGCTTTTCTGAAAGAAGGGAAGGACCCTTCTTCTCCCGCAAGCTATAGACCTATTGCCCTGACAAGCTGCCTGTGCAAGCTCTTCGAGAAGATGATTAACCGGAGGCTCATGTACTTTCTCGAGTACAATGGTGTTATCGAGAGCTGCCAAGCAGGCTTCCGGGCAGGGCGATCCACAAACGATCAATTAGTTGCACTGGAATCTTATATTAAGGATGCCTTTATACACAAACAGTACTGTATGACCGTATTTTTTGATATCGAGAAAGCTTATGATACGGCATGGCGTTATGGCATTTTTGTAGACCTAAAATCCTACGGTGTAACAGGTAAAATGCTGAACACACTTTCCAGTTACCTGTCTGAACGAACATTTCGTGTCAGAGTCGGCACGGCACTCTCAAACGTTCACATGCAGGAGAATGGCGTGCCTCAAGGTGGCGTATTGAGCTGCACCTTGTTTATAGTTAAGATGAACTCTCTCCGAAAGGCACTGCCGCCAACCATATCCTGCTTGATGTATGTAGATGACGTTCAAATATCTTTCAAATCATGTAACATATCCATTTGTGAACGTCAGGTCCAGCTTGGGGTAAACAAACTTTCCCGCTGGGCTGATGAAAATGGATTTAAACTTAATTCTTCTAAAAGTACCTGTGTTGTATTCTCAAAAAGGCGGGGCATCCTGCCCGATCCCGACATAAAACTCTTTGGTGACTCGATTCCAGTAAAAAAGAACACAAGTTTTTGGGTGTGGTGTTTGACGAGAAACTCACATTCATCCCTCACATCAGACAACTAAAACATAAATGCCTCAAAGCAATAAACATACTTAAGGTCCTTTCACACCACTCCTATGGCGCGGACAAGCAACTCCTCTTACGTGTCTTCACAAGCTTGGTGGGGTCCCGCTTGGACTATGGGAGCGTGGTTTATAGGGCGGCAACAAAAACAGCGCTGAAAATGCTAGACCCAGTGCTTCATTGGGGCTTCGCCTCGCGTCGGGCGCTTTCCGTACAAGCCCCGTACAAAGCCTATACGTCGAGTGCGACAAATGGTCCTAGATCATCAGCGAACATACATAGATCTTCTGTACGCTTTTAAAATTTCGTCAATAACCCACCATCCTTTCAAACCATTTATTTGTGATACACCCATGTCCCAACTTCTTAATCGTCCATCTATCTCTGCTCCGTTCTCACATAGGGTGAGACAGGAAGTGTCAGAATTATCTGTCACCTTTTCAGACACCTACAAATCAACCCTTTCCGACTTTTTACCACCATGGCAGCTGCGCCCCGTGTCGTGCGATTGGTTCTTTGTAGCTAGTGATAAAAAACGAGTACCCACAGCTGCAATTCTTCAGCACTTCTTGTTTCTTCAAGATAAATACAAGTGTACAGAATTCTTTAGCGACGCGTCAAAAACAGCCCGTATCGTGTCGTGTGCTGCGCACGGACCTGATTTTAGGGTATCTAACACTTTAAACTCGAAAAGCAGCATTTTTACGGCTGAAGCCTATGGGATATTTCTGGTTTTAAAGCACATAGTTCATCATAAAATTCCCAAGTCCATCATCTTCACAGATTCCTTGAGTGTAGTACGTGCATTGTCATCTAAGCAGCTTTGTAAAAACCATGTTATTCATCAAGTTTACAAAACCATTATGTCAGCCTATGCATTAAGTCTTGCAATGACCGTATGCTGGGTGCCAGGTCACTCGGGGATCGCCGGAAACGAGACAGCAGATCAAATGGCCGCTGCTGCTGCACTTGCAAACACGGTGGACATAACAACAATACCGTACACTGACCTTAAGTCACACATACGACAACACCTTCGCAATACATGGCAAGCACACTGGAATGAACAGGCAGACAACAAGCTACACGTTATAACGACACTCTTGGGAGCATACACCACTGACACACACAACAGGCACAATGAAGTTACCCTGGCTCGATTACGGATAGGCCACACGCATGCAACACACTCATACCTGCTCACGGGATCTCCAAGACCCTTGTGTAGCAGGTGTGGAGACGGCCTATCCGTGATCCATGTGCTACTTCAATGCAAAGCACTCCACACAACACGACAGAAACACTTCGCCGACCTCTACAGACAACACATTCCACTACACCCAGCATTGTTTTTATCGGATGACCCCATGGTTCCTGTACAACGCACATTTAAGTTTCTTAGTGACATCAAGTTTTTACACCTGGTTTCCTATCACGCGTAGTTGCTTTTAAACCCTATCTCATGCCACGCACCATCACAACCTGGCCTTTTACACCAGCCATCCTCATTGTCTTTTACTGAATTCACTTTGGTTTTTGTTGAACAGTTTTAGCGTTTACGGTTACATCCTTCATTCCTAACCACCGTTTTGGCGCTCTTTGCCCTCGTTGGCCTTGCGCCATAAAACACCATCATCATCATCAGCAGTGAACAGCCTCTTTGGGTATAGAAACATTTTCTTGGTTTTGTACTATGCACATGTGATTCTGATGGAGCTGCCGGCTCTAGTACGTCTGCTGGTCAGGAAGTTTAAGCATTGCTTGGTTTTCTTGGGAATAAAAAAAAGCGTCAGAAGATTTGCTCTTCTTTCTTTCAAGAGAGCGTAAAAAACGCTGAATTTAAGCGTGTGTACGCGCTGCACCGTAATCACTTTTTGCTTTTGCGAAGGATTGTCCACCGTCTTGTGGTAGTGTGCGTTTCACAAGCATACTGTACAAACGTCCGTCCGTGGTGTCCCGAAATAAAGAACAAATTTCGCCCAAAAAAACCCATAAAAAAAGGTGTACTTCACTTGCGCGTGAATGCAAGCTTCAACATTGTAGATGTGCCAAAGATTCCTGATGCTCTTCAGCTCTGATGGCATGTAAAGCTTCTTTGTCTCCTTCCTACAGTAATGCGTCTCTCTAGTGCAAAGGCTCTTCAAGGACCCAACTACGGCTGCACGCTTTGCACCTTACCGTTTTACATTGTGCTGGCCGCCTCAATTTTCAAGCTGGATTTCGCCCATTTCATGCTTGTGCTTCAGTACTGTTGTGACTGCAGTGTGGCTGACTCCTAGCACAGCACAAAACGTATCACGGCATATGTAAACAACTTTCTTGTCGTCGAGACGTACCTTGTATGTCGCAGAGAGCCCATGATGGGAGGCTGTACACGGTCCTGTAACGCGCTTCATAGGTCCAGAAGTGAAAAACCTCAAAATAAACGCACGACAGTTTTTCTTCGGAAGCCCCAAAAATTTGTTCTTGAAAGTTCTTGCTGAAGATGGGGAAATAAGAGTCCACTTGAGGGTTTTGTTCTTGTGTGCGCATTTCGGCTGTGGAATGTTTCGCGGTTCCTGTGTGCTACGTAGCATAGGACCGCTACTTCTTCTTCTGGGAACGGACCGGTCACGAATCTCCTCGCTACCTTCGTCTTTCATTTGAAACGGGTAAACTCGGCTAGAGAACACCAAAACAATGCAGCAGGTTCAGGCCCGAAGTGGAGTGGCGAGAGCCATGTTGGCTGCATGATAACGAGGCTTGCAAAGTGATCGCTCATTGTTTGAGGGTATTTGGCACAAATTTACTGAGACCGTTCGCGTACTTGGCTCGTTTTTAAATCAAAATAAGCCTTTTGAGTGCGTGTTTTATGTATATTTGGCTCATTTCGTTTTGATCGGTTTATTATATGAACGCTCTCTGCTTGTAGTATTTGTTAAACCAGCCTAGTTTTGGTTTCGTATTTGGCTCATTTGGAAAAAAAACTCCTCAATTATTTTATCCGTGGGATGATCATGTTGGTTGCACCTGGTGCAGGTTTGTTGGCCCCGTTCAAATGTCAGGATGATATGTCTAGTGCGCAGTTCCTTATTGTCTTTCTTAAGGATATGCGCCTAACCGCCGTCACACCTTGACGTTTCAGGCCTTCAAGAAGATCGGCGTCTGTCACGTTAGCAAGATCTGCCTCCGAGATTGCGCCCTGCGAGCTAATCGGGCTACGGTGGGGCGTGACCTTGATGTCAAGATAGGCCATTAGGGTCTGCTCTAGGAGTTTTGTGGCCTGCTGTTGACTATGTAGGCTGACCAATATCTCGACGGTTCTTTGCTTAGCTTTAGAGGATTCCCCTATAATACTTTGTGAGAACTTCGAAGTCAAGAACCCAGACTGTGAAGCAACAGACCTGGCTTGTTCAAAAGATTCAGTTATCAAGAAGTGGAGGTTGTTATCAGATTTTGGGATTGTCATGGTCGGAAGGGGTGGAAGGGATACTTCAGTGCGACCCCTTTTATGGGGACGATCATTGGATTTTGAAAATTTAGAAAAAACCCTATAGCTTGTATAAAAGCAGAGGACGGGGGTACCCTCTTCGTAAGCCTGACCATGACAGCTGAACAGGTCCCGCAGATCCCTGCGTTGTGAACTGACAGAGAGCCGATCCTCCGGAGCTTGAGTTGGGCTCCGACGGCCACAGTTTGTGATTTCTGCCCTTCACCTTACACCTCGTAGCCACAGTAGCTTACAGCGTGAGTATGAGCACTCGGGGTCAGCGGTGTCGCCAATACCGTCACCAAGATTACTCAAGGTGCCCCGTGCAGGGTCACTTCTAAGCTGAAGAAAGTTACGACCATGTCGAACGGACCGCACATTCGCACAGAAAGCGGCCATCTTGGACCGCTAAAGGGAACGTGCGCATACGCGTCACCATAGACAGCACCACGTACCCTGCAGCTTTTGTCATTTTGCCTCACCACTCTCGTGACGTAATTCTTGAAAGGGACTTCTTCACGGACAACGGGGAAATATTTGATCTACAGTGCAAGTCGATAACTTTTTCCTCCGATCACTCCATGACACTGGAACCGAACCCCGAACACCATCCTGCTGTAAGGATCACCGAAGATCATGTAACCCTCCCACGCCGCACAAGCTTGATGATCTCCATATACTCTGTACATGCTGTTCCTTACGTCGACGCTATCATAGAGTGTAACCAAAGGTTGCTTTTCAACCGCGGTGTCTCCATCACAGGAGGCATTGCGCGCTTTAAGCAATCCACATGCCATGTTTTGGTCACAAATTTCACCGAGGAGTACCAGCATCTGAGCAAGGGCGCTGCAGTTGCATTCCTCGAAGAAACTCGAGAAGCAAGTCATGTGATTGCCGTCACCAAGTTTGAACGGGCAAGCGCAGGTGCTCCCCAGATGCCGCATCATTTCGCCGTAAACCCGGTGCTGCCGCAATAAAAATGGGACCGATTAATGGATTTGCTGCGTCGTTACAGATCATTCCTAGCGGAGCACCGAATTATAACCGAAGATGGAGCCCGACCTAGCTGATAGTCGCCATACCGCGTCTCTTCACGCGAGTTTGACGTCATGCAGACTCGACTCGGCGTCATGCTCAGCGACGACAATATATAGCCATCGAAAAGTCCCTGGGCTGCGCCGATCGTAGCCGCAGAGAAAAAAGATGGCACAATAAGGTTCTGCGTTGACTACCGGTGACTGAACAAAATCACCAAAAAGGACGTGTACCCCCTGTCACGAATCGAGACGCCCTCGACCACCTCTGCCATACCAGGTACTTCTCATAGATGGATCCGAAGACCGGCTGCTGGCAATAAAGTGGACGAGAGAGACCGACAGAAGACTGCATTCACAACCCCTGACCGCCTGAACGAGTTCAAGGTGATGCATTTTTGTCTGTGCACGGGGCCAGCAACGTTTGAAAGAGGCACGGACACTGTGCTAGCTGGCCTTAAGTAGCATACTTAACTCGTATACCATAACGACGTTGTGGTATACACCCGGAGTTTTGACGAACATCTTTCAAGGTTGCAGTCTGTACTCGAGGCCATTCGTACGTCGGGATTAAATCTGAAGCCTGAAAAGTTCCGTTTAGCGCACGAGGAACTCAATTTTTTGGGCCACATCCTGAACGCCCTGGAGTCCTACCTGACCCGGCAAAAACATCAGCAGTGCCAAACTTCCCAAGGCTGAAAGACAAGAAGGGCATGCGAATATTTCTCGGACTGTACACATACTATCGACGATTCGTCGGAAACCTTGTGCGCATTGCAGAGCCACTCACACGCTTGACGAAAGATAGCACCCCTTTTAGCTGGGAAAATAACCAACAAAAAGCATTCTGGGAGCTGAAAAAACGCCTCCAAAGCCCCCCTCCCCCTTGTGCTCACGGATTTCGATGAAAACGCCGAAACGGAAATGCACAGGGACGCCAGTTATATAGGCTTGAGAGCCGGTCTCGTCCAAAAGCAAAGCTTTTGCGAAAAAGCAATCGCCTATGCCAGCCGTGGTCGGTCGAAGGAGGAGAAAAAATTACAAATGGCTTAGCCCGGCTATGCCAGGATATATGTAGCGGGAGCTAAGGTTCAGCTGGTTATTCTTAGGTTTTGTGGTTGTCTATGAATAATGATTATCATAATTACTGTTGCTAAGACGATTTCCAAACCAATCAAATCCAATCAAATCCAGCCCAGCAGGGTTGCCAGGTTTGGCGACTTCTCGCCATTTGGCTCCTTTTAGCGGCTCATGGCGCCCGCAAATTCTGACTGGCGTCATGGACACTTGGTGGCTACTTTTGGCAGTGATTTTGAATATACGACGGCTTCAAATTGTGGCCTCCAGCCCTGACATATATTCGACTCCTGCAAGCACTTCTTCTGCATGAAGCCAGCTCAGGGGACGGTGGATCAAGCACGGCCTTCGAGATCTGAATTTGTATCTCAACCCAAACACGACTTGCAGAACCGCCCTCCGAGCTCAGCGTCACTAGTCCGCATATTGAGAGCGATAAACCCACAATCGATTCTACGAGCGCATGCTATGCGGAGACTCAAAACGCTACCAAACAGCCTGTTTTCTTGCTAAGAGCGCCGCATAGAGGAACAAGATACCAGTGACAGATAGAAAGCGTCAACGCGGACATGCCCGCTTGTGAGTTGTGGACCACGCTGCAGAAATATAAAAGTGTGTCGGGGGCTAATCCCATGCAGGACATCGCTGCAGCTGCAATGAAGCTGCTGGCCTTGCCCTTGTCAAATGAAAGAGCGCAACGCGTATTTTCGGTCGTAACTTCCGCCGTAAGACGGACTTGAGACACAGAATTCCACCACGAGTTTCTTGTTCCAATCCCCATTATGAAGTTTGCACTATTCGCATGAGGGGTGTCACCAGTGCTGAATTTCATGTGCGGCGAGATATGGTGGAAAAAGTGCGACAAGGCAGCTGATTTGTTTCACAGTTATGTTCGACGGTATGTTCGATTGTTCCTACTGAGTCAGTGCTGACTTAAAATGCCGCCATAGATACCTCCTCCCTAACCAAGTCTCCTTAGATTGGGTGGAAAAAATAAAAGATACTTGACTTGCACGATGGGTTCTTTGTTGGCTAGCAACTTATCTCTTTAAGCAGGTGTGACCTTTACCTTCTGCTTGTCAACTTCGATTTGTTCACAGTGTTTTCATTTTCGATATAAATGATGAAGATGTACTGACTACGAATAACATGAAAATGAATGAAATGCTGATTGATTGTGCGGATTTTACGAGAATTGTTCCCTTTTTTTCTAAGGAAAGTGCCAAGAAATCGCCTTGCCAAAAATTTCTATTTTCTGCGACTAACAATACTTGCAGCTAAAGGTGGCACCTTTTCTGCCTCCTTTTGACAAATTTTCGGCGCCTTTTCACTCTGATGACCTGGCAACCTTGTAGTCCAGTGCAGCTCAGTCACTGCTCCTTCAGCAGCACTGCTTTCCAGGAGCCACGCGAAACGGCTATCAAGCGGCTTCGCCGTAGCGTCAGACTTGGCTACTGCGTACCGGAGGAGGACAGCTACGTACGCACCGGCGCCAGTGCGTTTGCCGTGGCTATGACGTCAATCCTCTGGAATGTTAAGACCGGCGAATGAGCACACTAAATTCTCTGCACACCCGTACTACAATTCGATTGGGCTTCAATCCAACAAAGTCTAATTTATTCTAATCTAATCCGATCCTATCCAAATCAATTCAATGCTCCTGGTCATTGCGTAGAACGGCCCTTCACGGCCCATGCGAAACTGCTCAACCTCGGCCAGTGTAGCTTACGCTACAAAACTACTCGTCCTCAGAGAAAGAATGCTTGGCTACCATATAAACCATTCAAAATTTGGCCCATACGTGCGGTGTAGACCGTTCAAGGGGGTGCAGACCACTATGCGCTGTGTTGACTCAACAGTTTGAAGGACTTTCTGGCCGTCCAGGGCGGTGTAGCTAGCGCCTTTAAGAGTTCGACGTTACATTCGTGTGTAAATCCGGCAACAGACACTCCAACACTGATTGCCTGTCCCGCGCTCCCATCGCCCCCCTTTAATACTGTGGTGAAGACAGCGCGTTCTTCAGAATCGTGACATAGAGCGACCTGGCCGCTCAGCAGCGTGCCGAACCTGACTTACAGGTCAAGATCGACTGCCTCGAAGGACGCAACTTCGGCGTGCCTAAAAGGCAAAACGCAAGACTAACTTTCCGGTCGGTTATTGGCGCCAGTAAACGTTGCGGAAACAGCTCTCTGCCGCCATTTGGTTGAATTGTAGACACATGGTGCCCGGGCACAGTCGACCCGTCGGGCCACTTAGCTCCGCCCCGTTCCATCGTGCGTGCACAGAACCTTTAGCAGCCGGAACAAAGGTCGCATTGGCGCTTGACGGAGTTCTCCTGGGTGCCCCGCGATGCTTGTAATTTCCTCTCGTAAGGGATTGTTGCTTTTGAATACGAAAGCTGTGCGTCTGCGCACACAAAAGCCAAAGCCCGCAAAAGAACGACAACTCGAATAGATAATCCCGCAAACGAACGAAACCAGCCCTACGCCTGTCATGTGCGGAAGGACACACTACTGCTGAAGAAAATGCGCATAATCAATAAAACGGTGTAACTTAAATAATTGACGAAAAAAACTTTAGAAAAATAAAAAATATTTCCCCAGCGTATTAGGCTACTCACAGCCAAATCTTGCTCTAAAAATTCAATGCATACTAGCTGCGTAGTAAGTATGCTACGAATTATTGATAATTATCTGGATTTCTGCAAATGCTTTTGCCATTCAATGTGGCAACAATTTGGTTTCGGTGGTTGTTCTTTTCACATGAACGTTAATAAAACCACCGAATCAACCAAGATAAAGGAAACCTTTATGGACTACACGGAGAAACAAAACACTCAAATGCCGGCACTTCTCAGAGATGTTGTTCTTAATTTTACTGTATGCAGCGGGGTCTTTTGCAGTTGCAAGGCAAAATAATCTCTTCCAACTGTGGGGAAAGAATCAAGGAGTAAAAAAGTTTTTTGATCTCATATATTGGTTCTGCTCGTACTAGAGATATCAGCTGATCATTTTCTGCGATGCGGGCCGCCCTTGAGCTGCTTGCGGCTGCGGCACAGGAGAAAGCCGTCTCGCGAAATCCAGGTGTGGTGAACAGGCTCACCTTGGTCCTAGAATCCCCGCTAAACGTCATGATTGACGTTGGCGAGCCTAGTTCTGCTATTGGCTACCGCTCCCTGCCACTTAATTGCCCACACGTTTGACGCCTTTCGCGGAGGAAAATATCTAGCATGTTTGACGCGTGCGGAAAGCCGGTTTTGGGTGCCAGGCGGGGGCCGTTCTGGCTACCGGAACGGGGAATCGCGTGCACAGACGCGTCACTCTCCGCCCATGTGTCCCCGCTTAAAGCGTTCAATCGCAAATTACCAGTATTCAGACTAAAAAACGCCGTCCTCGTGAAGAGCATTTCAGCCCCAGAACGAGAACGAATTGCTCTTTTGTCATCCCCGCGCATATGCATGACGAAATATTGGAAGCCGGCCACGACGACCCGCCTTCCGGACACCTCGGCACAGCTCGAATTCTTGGAAAAATCAAGGCGAGGTACTACTGGCCCAACCTTGCCTCTCACGTCACCCACTACGTCTGCACCTGCCGTGACCGCCAGCGACGAAACATACCGCCGACGAGACCCGCCGAACATCTGCAGCCAATCGCCGCCCCATCAAAGCCCTTCCAACATATTGGAATGGACCTTGTGGGCCCGTTTCCTACGTCACGATCCGAGAAGAAGTGGATTGTCGTAGTGACAGACTCTATGACGCGCTACACAGAGACGGCCGCTTTTCCGAGGGGTACTGCACAAGAAGTCGCGAAGTTCTTCATAAACCAAGTTGTGCTTCGAAATGGAGCCTCTGAAGTCCTAATCAGGGACCGGGGAAGGGCCTCCACTGCGGAGACCACGCAAGAAATCTTACGCTACAGAAACGCCGATCATCGAAGAACGATGGGGTACCACCCCCAAACGAACGAAGTTACGGAACGTCTGAACAAAACAAGACGATCATGGATATGCCATCTATGTACGTCTATGTTGAACATAAGAGTTGGTATTAAGTCCTCCTGTGTGTCACGTTTGCGCACGACACTGCAACCCAGCAAAGTACGCAGGTAATACCGTTAGAGCTTGTCTACGGAAGAGGGCCGACTACGATGCCCATAGCCATGCTTCCGCAAGTAAAAGATGAAAACATTGACGCCGATGTCCAAGGATGCCTTCAACGTGCGCAGGAGGCCAGTCTTCTTGTTCGAGTTCGTATAACGAACCAGCATCTGGTGGATGCCGGCCGCTACAACCACCGATGGCAAGTACCACCCTGGGGATCGTATACGGGTTTGGACTCCCATTCGACGACGCAAACTGAGTGAGAAGCATCTGCGAGGGTATTTTGGACCATACCAGATTCTGCAACGTGTTGGCCAACATTCCTATGAAGTGATCCCAGATGGTGAATCCGACACATCACGAAGGCGCGAGTGAGCCGATGTCGTCCACGTGGCTCGCCTCAAACCTTACTGGGCAAGATGACGGAATTTTTCGTTGTTGTTTGTTAGGACTGTAGTTTTGTTTTAACACCTGGTAGATGAACCCTTAGAGGGAGAGGAATGCCACCAAGCTTGGTTTTTGGTTTGTTTATATTTTATTTTTACGCCGACCGCTTCCGGGAATGTTATCTATGTCCTAAGCAAAGCTCGCGTTTCAATATTTTTATGCAGCACTGCTTATAGGAGGGCGTTCCGCTCTAACATTGCTTGCCTAGAATATTATTCAATAATGTAGAATGTTCTGGATGTAAATCGGCGTTTCCAGAAACACTCCAGCCGAAAGATGAAAGCCTGCAGAGCCGATTCTGCGGCATTCGCAAATACCGACGCTCGTTTACACACGTCACTTTGTTGACTGCTGCTTCACCACATGTGTAATTTTTGAGTTATTAGTGGAGCACTCATTCCCTCCAATAAACTTGCTTTTCCTTCAAGACAACACTGTCTTATTTGGCTTCCTGACATTACACGTGGCTTTTTTCTTTTGTATAACATTTAGGGAGGTCAAGGGTTGCAATATTAAAGCACCCTACGTCTACATATGCCGCCTAGAGAACTCACAATAAACTAGATGACTGCACAAGCTTCAACTTTATCAATCATTTTAGTGCAAAATGCGATGAATCGACCAGAAAACTCAAACACAATGGTCAAGGAAACAGTTATCTTCGTGGTGTTCTTTTCCCCGGGGCTTCTCCTCCAAGCCGCAGCAGCGCATAGGATCTGACTTCGGGCATCCTCAACCTACAAACGGAGCCTCCGATACGAAAACTGTACATATATTTACAGCCCAGCGGGCGGCTAAAAAACAGTGCTCTGGTGGAGCCCAATGACGGTGGGCCGAGCACTCCCGCGCCCGGACCGCGTCTCTCGATATCGTCTCCTTGTCTTCATCTTCCCTCCACCCTGACGCTGGGGGCTACGGAAGAGGGAAAAGCAAGTCTTTCGTGGGGGTCCAACCCCACGTGTTGGCAATTAGCGCATCCGGTGCGAGCAGGCGCGACCTACGTCGGGATGCGCGGAGTTTCAAGGCGCCGCGAGACACGTGCATTCAATTTCTGTGCTGCTCGTCCCAGGGACCGCGCCAGTTCGTGCAAGAAAGCGCCCGACACCTCTACCTCCACTGTGAAACTTAACTTCAGGGATGTTTCACACACCAAACACACACACCACACACACTTTTCGTTATCTTCGTGATGTTCTTTTTCCTGGGGCTTCTCCTCCAAGCCGCCGTAGCGCATAGGATCTGACCACGGGTATCTTCAACCGACAAACTCAGCCTTCGAGACAAAAACTGTACATTTATTTATTGCCCGGCAGCCGACAGAAAACTGTACTCGCGGGGAGCCCGAAGAGGACGAGCCGAGCTCTCCTGCGCCCGGACCGCATCTCTCTTGTCTCATCTTCCCTTCCTCCTGCCGCTGAGGGCCGCGGAAGAAGGAAAAGCCAGTCGTCTTCGTCGGTGGCCATCTCATGAGGTGGCGGCTAGTTCATCCGGTGCGAGCAGGCGCGGCCTTTGTCGGGATGCACGGCATTCGAAAGCGCCGCGCAACACGTGCTTTCCATTTCCGCGCTGCTCGCCCCGGGGCCCACGCCAGTTCGGGCGTCGAAGCGCCCGACACCCCTACAACCACTGTGGAACATAACTTCAGGAATGTTTCACACACGAAACACACACCACGCACACATTTGGCACGTGCACCGTCGTTCCTTCAGTTGACCACACAACAATAGCACGGCCAGTGCCCCTTCACGCTGGCTGCAGATCACCATGACAAAGTAGCCACAATCCTCACATAGCTCATTCAGAGCGAGCGGCCTTTAGAAGGTGGTACGGACCGGCCGTCGGCGCCCGAAAATTCCCTTGTCATGCGCCGCACACCCTCACACAAAAGTACCAGGGTCCCCTCTCCTGCTCACTTCCTACCTCGGGATGTTACCACTGCTGGCTCATCACCATGCGTTGAAGCCACTCTGCACTGAGGTGACGCTGACTGACGCTTTCGCCTCTTTTGAGGCGAACCCTCGGGTTCGGCCGCTTCTACGCTCGGAGCGCCCTGCTCCACTACGCACCGCTGTTCAGCGTAAGCAGGAGAAGCTGCTTAGCGGCTACGTCAACGCTGACATGAAAGGCTGGAGAGGCTACCTCTTCAGCCTCTCCCACAATCCGACCTGCAACTCCCTGGGGCTGCATTACATAAGCGGTAGTACCGTGATGTACATTTTCCTCTCTAAATTCCCTGGAGCTCCCCATTGCGATCACATTTTCGCGGCATGACATTTGGGGATCTCCAGAAACACACTACGCAATGTGTGCGACAGCAACTGCGACCGATTGCTCGCTTGATTCAGGTTCCGTTGCATGCTGCAAAGCAACTGGCTACCCCACCATCCTCCTGGAATGTTCTCCATCTCAGCACGCTGTGATAACGGGCTCACGCTGCACTGAAGCCAGCGCCAGGCCCTTCAGAACGGTTGATTTACCAACTGCATAGTTGTTCCGCTCCTTTCTGTGCGAATACTCGCATTCGGCCGCTACTGAACCACCGTTCGCGCACGAAGCGCCGTTGTTTACCACACACTGTTATGTGACGCAAGGAGTAGCGAAGGGCTCATCGGCAACATGAACACGAACATGCGACGCAGCGGAGCCTGTCTCTCTTGCCATCAGCTTCTTTACGGGCATGCGCACAGTCTCATTCACCCTTTCCTGCCTGTCATTTCCCCATGCAGCCTCGCGTGTAACTCCTTCCTTCACCTCCATCTTCATTTCAGGAACGTTTTCTACGCGGAATGCTTCACCATCCTGCTCCACGGTTGCAGGAAAACTGAACGCCCACGAAGGAATGCGTGCAACTGTCCTCTCTTCACCTGTCCCGAGTGACTCTGATCGTGGCGGATCGTGCTAAATAGGAGGACTACGCGCGCGCAGTGAATGGGTTCCACCCAGCACATCTTTCGGCTTACTGGCGCACCCCATTCCACTCTCTCCCTCAGTGCCGAACATTACTCGTTTAGCAATCGATGAGGCAGAAACATTGTTAATTCTCTTAAAGCGTTCACTGTTGGAACGTTCGGCCACTAACTCTTCTCAGCGATTCTCAATTTCGCCTGCAATAGCGCGTTCTGCTGAGCGAACAACATGGCTGACGTAATCCTGATGCTTGCTGCCTCGTCAGCCCTCACACTCAGCTCCATCTCACCATGCCTAGCTAACCACCCCCCATTATCTCAGGGCTGCCAATGAAGCCCCCCCTACATGTCATGGTGAGCCACGCACCCAGGATCAAGTGAAGCACTGACCTGCATAGTTCGGTTCTTGTGGTGATGGGATGGATCCGCCGAGGTGGCTATCCGTATCCACGCGGTGCCGGCCGCATTTTCCATCTCATGGCTTCAGGGGTGATCCGGCTCCTTCCGAAGAGGCATCCGTACGCGGCATTAGAGGTCACAGCATTCTGCCATGCCCAGCTCACTCACTGCTCCAGCCATTCCCGTTCAGCAGGCTGCTGCTCTCCGTTGAGAAGCCCGTTGAGCGCCGGTCGAGCCGCTTCTCCGCCAGGCTGGCGAGTTCGCTGCTCCCGCCGATCTCGTTCGGGAGACCGCGATTTCTCCGCCTGCTCCGTCCGTCGAGGGCCCGTCTCACTCGCCGGCTGACTGAGTCGCCGCTGTTGAAGATCCTGTCGACTGCGCCAGTTATCTTCGTGATGTTCTTTTCCTCGGGACTTCTTCTCCAAACTGCCGCAGCGCTGAGGATCTGATCCCGGGTATGTTCAACCGACAAACTCAGCCTTCAATACAAAAACTGTACATTTATTTACAGCCCGGCGGCCGACTGAAAACAGTACTCGCGCGGAGCCCGAAGACGACGGGTCGAGCTCTCCTGCGCCCGGACCGAGTCTCTCTTGTCTCATCTTCCCTTCCTCCTGCCACTGAGGGCCGGGGAAGAAGGAAAAGCCAGTCGTCTTCGTCGGTGGCCATCCAATGTGGCGGCGGTTAGGACATCCGGTGCGAGCAGGCGTGGCCTTTGTCGGAATACGCGGTGTTCGAAAGCGCCGTGCAACACGTGCTTTCAATTTCCGGGCTGCTCGCCCCCGCGCCCGCGCGAGTTCGTGCGTCGAAGCGTCGGACACCTTCACCACCACTGTGAAACATAACTTCAGGAATGTTTCACTCACGAAACACACACCACACACACTTTTGGAACGTGCACCATCGTTCCTTCAGTTGACGACACAACTATCAGCACGGCCAGTGCCCCATGTCCCTGGCTGCAGGTCACTATGACAAAATAACCACAATCCTCATCTAGCTCATTCCGAGTGAGCGGCCTTTATAAGGCGGTACGCAGCGGCCGTCGTCGTCCGAATACACCATTGCCATGCGGCGCATCTCGTCACACAACATTATCAGGGTTCCCTCTCCTCCTGGCTTTTTCGCTCAAGTAGGGGCCGCTGCCGGCTCGTCAGCATGCATTTCAGCCACGCTGCACTCAGGTGAAGCTGACTGACACAACAGTATCGGGAACCGCTCTCCTCCTCGCTTTCTCGCTCGAGAAGGGACCACTGCTGGCTCGTCAACATGCATCGCAGTCAAGCTGCACACAGGTGAAGCTGCCTCACGCTTTCGCCTTTTTCTGGGCGAACTCACAGGATCGGCCGCTTCTGCGCTCGGTGCGCCGTGCTGCGCAACCGCTGGTCAGCGTAAGCCGCAGAGGGCTGCTTAGCGGTCACATTACCGCTGACACTTACTGTCTGTTCAGCTACGCCTGCACTCCTACCTGCAACTGCCTGGGGTTGCATTACATAATCAGCCGTACACCGATTTACACTTTCCTCCTTCAATTCGTTGGAGCTCCCCATTTTGATCACATTTTCGCTACATGACATCTAGGGATCTCCAGAAACAAAAGATGCAGTGTGCGCGACACCAACTGCATCGGATTCCTCGCTTGATTCCCATGCTGCTGTTTCATGCAAAGCAACTGGCCGCTCGCCCACGCTCCCGGAACGTTCTCCGTCTACGAAGGCTGCGACACGCTTAACTGAAGCCAGCCCCAGCCCTTTCAGAACGGTTGATCTAACAACTGCCTAGTTGTTCCTCTTCGTTCTGTGCGAACCCTCGCGTTCGGCCGCTACTGAACCACCGTTCAACAACAAAGCGCCGTTCTCTACCACACACCGTTGTGTGACGCAAGGAGCAGCGAGGGGCTCATCGGCCACATGAACGCGAACATGCGACGCAGCGAAGCCTGTCTCTCTCGCTATCAACTTCTTCACGGGCATGCGCACACTCTCATCCACATCTGACTGCAATGTCATTTCCAAATGCAGCCTCGCGCGTAACACCTTCCGTCACCTTCATGTTTATTTCGGTGAAGCTTTCTACGCGGGATGCTTCACTATCCTGGTCCCTGGTTGCACGAAATCTGAGCGCCCACGAAGGAACGTGCGCCACTATCCTCTCTTCGCCTTTCCCGCGAGATTCTGATCTGCCGAATCCCGCGAAACAGGATGCTCATCCACGCCCAGTGAATGGGTTTCACCCCGCACATCTTTCGGCGTACCGGAACACCCCAGTTCATTCTCTCCCTGAGTGCTGAACTTTATTTTTGAGCAATCGGTGAGGCAGGAACATTGTTATCTTTCTTGAAACGTTCACTCTTCGAACGTTCCGCTGCTAATTCAGCCTCAGCGATTCTCAATTTCGCCTGCAATAGCGCACTGTCTGTCACGTCCCGACATCTACTATGCTCACGTCCTGTGCTTGTCCTCCGTCATCTTAAATATAGTTTTCGACGTGTAACCAGTGTTCTCATCTCGGCCTGCGTGGTCCTCGGCCCATTCATGACAAAAGTGGCGAGCCTGCCAGGATCCCAACCATAACATCTGCAGGGAGCAGTTGAGTGCTCTTAAAGCACACAGTTGAAGACTCCACCATGGATGTGCAGAAGCTAATGGCGATCGGGACGCAGCTAGGTCTCTCATGACTGGAACTTCGCAAGTGGATCGACACCCAGCGGGCAGAGCAGCGTGCAGAGAGGGCAGCTGAAAGAGATGCACTCCGTGAAGCTGCAGAACGGGAAAGAGAGGGACGGCGAGAAGCTGCCGAGATTGCCAAGGAAGCTGCAGAACGAGAAAAAGAGGGACGGCGTGAAGCTGCCGAGATAGCCAAGGAAGCTGCCGAGAGGTAAATGCGAATCCTGGAGTTTAAGATTCGTCTTCAATAAGGGTCGCAAACCACCAACGCTGTTACTGCCGGGAACGAAACGAACCCAAATGTGCCTGTCGTCAATCCCCAGAAGCTGCTACCACTGTTTGATGAAAGACGCGATGACCTGCACGCGTACTTGAAGCGCTTCGAGCGCGTGGCGACTGGACAGGGGTGGCCGCAGGACAAATGGGCCGTCGGTCTCGGTATGTGCTTGTCCGGGGAAGCGTTGACCATGATTGGGCGCATGACTGCAGAGGAGTCTCTTGACTACACCAAGGTCAAGAAAGCGTTACTTCAGCGGTTCAGATTCACGGCACAGGGTACCAGGAGAAGTTTCGGAAAGTTCGGGCAGAAGATGCCGAGACAGGAAGGCAGTTTGTGGCGAGTCTATTCAGCTACTTAGACCACTGGGCGGAAATAGCCAACATTCCCAAAACGTATGAAAGACTCCGCGATTTGGTGATTTCGGAGCAGTTCTACTGTTGCTACCACCCGAAGCTTGTGGTCTTCCTAAAGGAACGCGAGTGTACCACCCTGACTGTCCTGGTCGATGTCACGGAGCATTACCTGGAGGCGCAAAGCCTTGCGAACTTGGGGACCGCTCCAACTGACGCACCAGACCGGTCAAGGGGTGCAGCCAACATACCGGGAAAGGCAATACGGAAGTGCTTTGTATGCGATCATCCTGGACACCGCGCGCGAGACTGTCGCACTGTGATCAGGCAGCATGAAAACTGTTCAAAATATAACAGGCCAGGTCACACTTCCGACAATTGTCAAGGTGGATCAGGAGAGAAAGTTATCGCATGTACCATCTACGAACCTCCAAGGAGAGCCCCGAAAACTGAACCACTGCCGACCACACGCTTTAGCGTGCCACCGTCCTCGTGCGCTCATTTCACCCGAGCTAGACTACTCCAAGAGCAGTGCAAAGACTACACTTTGAGGTCTTGCTAACGAAAAGTTGGGAGGGAGTCTTGTTCCGCACGAGGCCACCGCTACACTTTCCTCGAAAGCGAGGCCCTCTTATATAGAGTGTGCCAATTTGCGACTGGGAAGACGTTGAAGCAGATGTTAGCGCCGAAAAGTTTTCGTGAGTTAATCATCCGAGCCGCACATGAGAACATCCCACCTCGACATGCGGGCATTCGCAAGACTGCTCAGCGAATTTTAGAGGAATTCTACTGGCCGGATCTTCGAAATGATGTTAAGCGGTTTGTGCGCTCATGCCACATCTGCAGTAAGAGAACAACCGACAAGTTGCCGCTGCATACACGCTAAACGACATAATCTAATGCAAAGTTCTGACTTTGATAGTTTGAGAACACACCTTTCGTCCGCTTGCTTACTTCATGCGTGTGAAACTGCACTGACAGGCCATCGTGGAACTGACTATTTCTGACTGCATACTGTGCGTGAGTGTGCTATGGGCGCGACCCGGGGCCGGGACTGGTAGAATAGTTGTACGCTCCCCTAACAACTTTCTTAAGGTGGGGGTGATGGTGATGTTATGAATGGCCATGTGAGTGATTGGCCGCGCAAGTGGGCCAGCCAGAACGACAGGGACGATGACAAAGAAGAGGAGCCGCACGTAAGTGATCGCGGAGGCTGGAACGGAAACGGCTGGAAGCCAATCGGCGGAACAGGACGCGGTCCATGGAAACTAACCCGTGAGACGCCTGGGCCACCTTACACGCGACCGTCGCTACCCCGCCACGGCTTGAGAGCTCGTGTGGGCACCGTCAATGAGGTGCTGATTCGCCGACTACTGACGCGCCATTCCGGCTGTTGGGCGCTTCCGTTCCTGCTGTTGGAGCGCCTAGAAACGCTTCGCGATCGACTGCAAATCAGCTGACTTGCCTATTAGGCAGTGCTCTGGGACCTCGCGAACTATTTTGTGTATCTTTTAACTGTGGACTGTGTGTACGTGTGACCGAAACCGGCCCTGTCTATCACGTCCCGACCTCTACTATGCTCACGTCCTGTGCTTGTCCTCCGCCCTCTTAAATATAGTTTTCGACGTGTTAACCTGTGTTCTTCTCTCGGCCTGCGTAGTCCTCGGCCCATTCGAAACAAGCGCCTTCTACTCAGCGAACGAAATTGCAATGCTTGCTGTCCCTGCAACGTTCATGCACGCTTCCTAATCCTCATCATTATCTCTCGGCTACACCCAGATAGCCGCTAGATGTCATGGTGGACTGCAGAGACAGCATCAAGCGAGGCACTGACCTGCATAGCCCTCTGGCTCTAGAGATGCTGCCCCGGTGGAGATGAGATATCCATTTATGTGCAGCTTCTTCCCCCGAAGTGTCCGCCAAACAATCGCCCGCTGACTTCTCGCCTGCCGACAGCTCGCTGCTCCTGCCTCTCCTCCTTCAGCGGGCTCCTGATGCCTGCACTGACCGCCGCTCAAGCTGCTTCTCCGCCACTCAGCAGGCCGCAGAGATTGCCTCGGTCTCCATTCAGCAGTCCCTCTAGCGCCGGTCCAGTCGCTTCTCCACCTGGGTGGCGAGTTCGCTGCTCCCGCCGATCTCGCTCAGCAGACCACGATTTCTCCGCGTGCTCCGTCCGTCGAGGGCCCCGTATCACCCGCCGGCTATCTGAGGCGTCGCTGTTGAAGGTCCTGCCGACTGCGCCAGTTATCTGTGACAAGTGCGTGGCGCCCCCCCAACCCTGATATTTCTTGGTCGCTAAGTTGAGTGGAACCACTACCAGGCTTAGTGGGCAAAACTGTGGGTGGCTGACCAATAAACACCACTGAGCACGGCTGCTCGCGGTTAGTCACCGTCACCACCAGCACGGTGCATGTCGTCTCTCGACTGGACGGTACCCCTAACCTCCCAGGTTCACGAACGCGGAGCTAAATCGGGACACTGGCGACGTGGGAAGAATCCCGCGGAGCGTCCTGAAGCCACTGTGAAATCCGCCACCGACAACGCCGAGACACCGCCCCCTCAAGCCAGCCGCCATTACGCCATGCCGCGGTACGTCAGGCTCTTGCCGTTCGAGGGTGAAGGGTCCACCTGGCCGGTCTACGAGGAACAAGTCGGCGTGTTTTTCTGGGCGAAAGACACACCTGAGGCAAAACAGCGCGACATCTTCCTGGCCAGCTGCGGGACCAGCACTGCCCCGCCCAGCCCGACTGCATGGTCGGCGTCATCGAGCAGCTGCTGCACCGGCGAGAGGGCGGCACCAACGGCGGCGGGGTGCGGGGCGCCAACGGCCGCCTGCTGCACCTGGTGGTGCTGGGCGCCGGGGGCAGCGCCCAGCAGGTGGCGCAGGCCATGTCGCAGGTGCCCCCGCAGGGCTTCCGGCTCGACGACAAGGCCCAGTACGCGCTGGACTTCAGGATCATCGACGGCGACGTAGGCCTGCCGCACAACTCGTTCCGCACGGAGCCCTGCCCCACGGCTGCCTGTGCGTGTACGCCAGCCAGCCGGGGCTGGAGTACATTCGCGAGAGCCTCGAGAAGAGCCTGCTAGCCAACCTTGAGCAGGAGGACCGGCTGCCATTCCACGGCCTGCCCCTGGTCATGGTGTTTGCGGGCCAGGGGGACTTCCTGCGCGAGGAGGGCATCAACCGGGCCAAGAGCCTACAGTACCCCTTCGTTGAGGACGGCGGCGGCCTGGACCCCATGCGGCTGGAGCATACGCTGTGCATGCTGGTGGAGAGCATCGGACAGCGGGCGGGCCGGCTGCACATCTACCAGGCGCAGCCCACGGTCGCGGGGCCCCGGCCGGACCTGCGGCTGATGCTGGGCATGCTGTGCGGGGATCCGTACGCGCCCGAGCAGGTGGTGGCGCAGCCGGGCTGCCCCAGCCTGAACTCCTTCCTGGGCCCTTGCTGGAGTCTGGGGTTCTGGTCTTTTCGAGGAACTTCCGGCCGGGTCCACCCTGGTCTGCTGGGCACGTGGTCTGTCCTGCCAGTGCGTCGTCAATGCTCATCCGCATTTTGGTAGAGACCACTTGGCACCGGCACGCCGACCATGCGAGCCCTCGCCTGGCAGCCTCAAGCGCCCCTTCAGGAAGCCAGCAGTCAGGGGAGCCAACCACACCGATCGCTGCCAGCAAAGCACCAGGGGCTGGTGCTACTCGTGCCTCTGCGATGCCACCTGCAAGGGCGGTGCCAGCTGCAAGGCCGACAGCTGGTGCGAGTGTGACACCGGCAGCACCTAATGCTGCCACAACGGCTTCGACACCTGTGATCCGGCAGAGAGATTGCGGAAACCTCCAAACTGGTACTCGCTGGGATGAAAGGTGTTTTGTGTTTGTGTGGACAAACAAACTTGGGGATGAGGGGTGTGACAAGTGTGTGGCGCCCCCCAACCCCGATATTCGTTGGCCGCTAAGTTCAGCGGCTTAACCAGGCTCAGTGGGCAACATTGTGAACGGCTGACCAATAAACACCGCCGAGCACAGCTGCTCGCGGTCAGTGACCGTCACCACCAGAACGCTGCATGTCGTCATTCGGCTGGAGGGTACTGCTACCCTCCAAGGTTCACGAACGCGGAGCTAAATCGTGACATCATCTTCGTGAGGTTCTTTTCCCCGGGGCTTCTCCTCGAAGCCGCCGTAGTGCTGAGTATCTGACCCCGGGTATCTTCAACCGACAAACTCAGCCTTCGATGCAAAAACTGTACAATTATTTACAGCCCGGCGGGCGACTGAAAACAGTACTCGCGCGGAGCCTCCCGAAGACGACGGGCCGAGCTCTCCTTCGGCCGGACCGCGTCTCTCTTGTCTCATCTTCCCTTCTTTCTGCCGCTGAGGGCCGGGGAAGAAGGAAAAGCCAGTCGTCTTCGTCGGTGGCCATCCCATGCGGTGGCGGTTGGGACATCCGGTCCGAGCAGGCGCGGCCTTTGGCGGTACGCACGGCATTCGAAAGCGCCGCGAAACACGTGCTTTCCATTTCCGCGCTGCTCGCGCCAGAGCCCGCGCCAGTTCGTGTGTCGAAGCACACGACAGAACCCATTATCAGTAGCTTTTCTCAGAGAACGACCATGGTACAGGGCTTTTTCTGGTGAACACTAGTAAGAGTATTTGGGGCTGTTTGACCAGGGTCTTGTTTCCCACCGAGGAGTTATTAAAGCAGCTGCTTGACTGGTGTTCTGTGAGCAGGAGAAAAAAGCAGGATTTATTGAACATCAGTTGAGAACAGTGTTTTCAACGCTGCGGTCGATTCGATATTTTATAGATGTTTTGTTTAGTTATTCAAACTCAAAAGTGGCGCAGCGAATTGGACCAGCGCATGGGTGAAAGGCGACACGTGTTATAGAGTGATTGGGCCTGCATGACTCTTTACAGTATTCATTGCAACAGCGCTGACACGCAACATTATATAAAATTGTACAAATAAAAGAGCTCAGGCCCAACAATAAACTGCTGTCGTTTAATGCAATGAAGGGGTGCATGGTATCAAACAGGAAAATAACAGACACTGTAGTACTGCCAGATCATTTCATTTCATTCATTATACCCTTAAAGGCGAGGAATTACATAACGGGGGGTCATGAAACATCGTTTACACAAGTACAAATTAACCAAGATATTTTTTACAACACAATAATTACGCAAAAACACAAACGCACAAAGCACCAGAGTTTGAAACATTGACTATGGTAGGAACATCGCAAAATGAGTGTTACATATTTGTAGGTTTAACAATACGTCGAAGCCGCACACACTGATTAAGTTTGACAATACATCTCGCACAAAAAGTGTGTTACAGCTATAGAAGTTGTGGTTAATCTTTAGTGACAATATGTTTTCTAGTTTATCCTAATACGTTTATTATTAGTTCATGTGATGATGTTGTCGGGCTACTCGTTCGATACTGTTAAAGCGTTAGGAAGAAAGGATTAGCTAAATGCTGATGTACGGCCTTTATAGCGGCTATTGGACGACCGTGATTTAAACGGGATAAAATTCTCTCAGGTGGCCTCATGAAATAGTGCCTAGATTGCGGCTAGTGAAAGAATCTGTGCATGAGGCATAAGCGGCTGAATGAAGCGGCGTGCATGAAGGGTCGTGAGGGAGAGGAATAGCTTTAGCGTGCTGACACTGATGTGGTTGCAATATAGTGAGGTGGCAAAACGTTCGGCCCAGTTTTGAATGCCTTTCATCTCAAGGATTAGATATCTTTCTGGTGGATGCCAGATGTCTCAGGTGTATTGCAGTTTAGGTCGTTTGAAGGTTAGGTAACCTAGTTGTTAATTTCACGAGAATCAAATTTTAGATTCCGCAGAAGGTACCGGAGCGTGCGAGAGGCTGCGGAAGAAATGGTATCAATATGCGCTGTCAAAGGTGGCCATGAGGTCAAGTGCACACCGACGTATTTGTATGAAGGGACTGAGCTGATTGGAACAGAGTTGATATGATAGATATGACATGTTTGTGTGTGAATGAAAGTGATTTGCACTTTGTTAAGTTTATTGGCATGTACCTTTTCTTACACCAGAGGGAGACGTGGTCAAGGTCAGATTTTAGGGTGTTATGATCGTTAGTGGTGGCAATAGTTGTGTACAAAACGCAATCGTTTGCAAAAATTCGGAGTTTCAAAGCGACGTCGAAGGGCAAGTCATTTATACAAATGAGTGAAAGCAGTGGGTAAAGACTTGCACCCTGCGAGACAACGGATGTTATGTTGGTTAGATCGCACTCGCGATGATTAGCAGACGTAAATTGTGTGCGTCCCTTCAAAAAGTATTTGATGCATGAAAGTAAGCTAGAAGGAATGCTTAAGGCAGATAGTTTTGCAAGTAATAGTTATGAGTAACAGGGTGGAAGGCTTCTTAGAAGTCTTAAAAGGCAGCGGCCACTTGAAAGTTATTTTGTACTTGTGTAAGTAAGTCGTGGGTGAATTTTGCAAGTAGTGTCTGACATGAGTAGTGTTTCCCAAAGACTTGCTAGTGCTCGGTAAATAATTACAGATCCTAAGTGAGCCTTTAAACTTGAAGTTCAGATGCGCTCCAGTATTTTGAAAGTAATACTCGTTGGGGAAATAGGGCGGTAGTTGGCTGCTAGTGAGTGGCTACCACCTCTGAAGATATGCACAATCTGGGCAATCATTCAATCGTCTTGTACGACGCCTCATTGCAATGGCTGTGTAAAAAATAAATAGAGTATTTGTCTTGAGAAGTATGCGATGTTTTTAACAGTTTGCTGTTATTCTTGCCACACCCTGCCCATGATGACAGCTTCAGGTGACGAATTAAGCGGTTGTTTCCTCAGAGCCAATCAATATATCTGGGAAGGTGAATCATAAGGTGGTTCTGGTTGTGGGATGCTTTCGGAGCTAGACGTAAACACCGAGGTAAAATAACTGTTCAGGATATATGCACGTTAATTGCGGTGTTGCTTTACCATCAGCATTTGTTGGAGTTCTTCGCATCAAGACGTGGGTGATAGAATGCGGCAAAATGGGATAAAATTTGATTTAGAAATTCATAGTTGATCAAAAGAAAAAAATAGTTCTTTGCTTCGGTAAGGGCTGTGAAGTACCTTTTGGCGCACATGTGGTATTTATCCCATGTGGCCAAGTTTTTTTTTCATTGGCTGGTGTGTAGGCACGTTTTTTTTTTGGTTTAGAATACATTTCAGTTGCCTACTAAACCACTGATTGTTAGAGTCGCAGGTTATGGTTGGCGTTGGTAAGAATTTCGTCTACAATTTAGGAATTTTTTTTATACAACTTCCAATTAGCGTTCACGGAGTCAGAAACATGAGTCAGAAAAGTCGTTGTAAAAGTGACAAGGTCATCATTATTGGCTTCATACTTCGCTTTTTTATAACCCGTTATTACTTTTTAAGGAGTTTCTATATTAATGGCAGTGCTACGTTAACATAGAGTAAATCGTCATTCAATTTACTCCTGGTCACTCGAACCAGGCAACAATCTCACGCTTGTAACGTCGCCAGGGCACGTTGTTAATATCAAATCTGGCGTGTCGTTATCTCTGGTGGGACAGGTTATTTCTTATTGTTGGGGGAAATCGAGTGACAGGCTGACAAATCGGTTAGCCTTGTTCGATGGGCATCTGTTCGGCAGGGAGAGCTGGGAAAATTGTTCTGGGGGAATTTTTAAAGAATGTGAAGGGTATGACGGAAGCCCGTCTGGTCGAGAGCAAGTTTGAAGAAGGAACCCCAGGACGCCTACCACAAGTTATTTCGAGTTTTAAAAATTAACGTTTCGGCTTTCACACGGAAGCTTTGATTACAATAAAATCATTAAGGGAAATAAACGCTTTAAAACAACTAAATTCATTTAAAATAAATTATTCTCCAAAAAGGAAGGTAGGAACATCGAGATACGTAGCAATAGCGGTTTGGGAGTAGCTAAAAAGGTTGTAAAAAATTCGTTACACTCTCAGGTGGTCTGTAGGATGCGCGATAATGGCTCTTATTCCGTGGGAATGAATTTGAATCCAGGTTAGTTAGATTGTGTCATGGTGACATATAAGTGACGAGGCTATGGTGTTTCAACAGCAATCAGAATTCCTTCCCTCTACGACCGATTCGATCGCTGCGATAAAGAGTGAAGGTCGGATTAAGTGGAAAGATTTTGTGGTCAAGAATGTCATCATGTAGCCACGTTACAGTTAAAATGATTATGTCTCTGCATTTACGTCAGAAATAAAACTATCTAGATGATCCCACTTTGGTATTAGGCTGCGTTTGTTTGTGCATCGAATGCTGAAGTTCAAGTATGCCAAATGCCCAGGGATGTCGCGAGGGTTGGGGCGGCGCGAACTACGTCATTTACTGGGCTTGGTCTGGTTATTAATGGAACCGTCATTTTCTCTTAAATTTTCAAATGGTATGGTACATTCTAGGACGGTGTCGGAGGCGCCGTCATAGTAATAGCAGTTTTTGCCAACATGCAGCCTGTCAAGCCGAAGTTTCAAGACACGTAGTCTCAAGACACTGTGTCAACACACTAGCGCTAATACACTGTGCTTCAAGAAACATAGCGCCGGCCTGATGAATTAGAGAAGCTTTGAAGGAACAAACAGGTGGCAGAGGCGAAGTTCTCCCTTTTTGCAAAGTTTGTGTGTCTTTGTTGATGGCCGCAAGACAGTATTTTCGGTTCGGTGCTTAAGTACATGAATTTAGGTATTATGGTCTGCTTGTTTTCAGGGGAACGCCTTTCGTTCCGATGCGCTAGCTCGATATTAATAGCGCATCGAGATATCTCCTTGCGCTAGCTTCAAAGAATCCAAAGGACAGTTTTTCTTCGAAGAACACCCAAAACATTATCTTCCCAGTCTTTCCACGTTTTGTTGTCATTATCATTGATTCCAAGGAAAAGTAAAATATCTGTGCGCAGTCTGTTGCTCACATCAGCATTTGACACCTTGAGAGCTCCACCGTCTTGTATTAGATTGCCTTAGTCGACAGTGATGGGTGCGGCGTCAGGATGCTCATGAAATGCCTTTAGCTTACACACCCTGCTGGGCAGCGTTGATATTTTAACGTCTTGCGATTCATGGGCTTCCTTAAGTAGCTGTCCGTTCTTCTTGGAGCTCTTTCATCGCCATTAGGATGGCTGTGATTTCCTTAGTGGGCCCGGTGTTTAGCTCTACGTCTCCACTAAGTGGCAACAGTAACAGGCTTATTAGGCTTTGCGCGAGCATACGATAATAGACACAGTAGATACTGTGCAAGTACACAGCGATGGGGCACGACACCGCATTAGCACAGCCATTACTAGAGGCACATTGTTTAGTACTGTTGAGGTGACTAAGCTGGAAAGTTAGAAGGCTGAGCATGGTGCGACTGACGATGTCGTGCCCCGAGTTGTTGGTGATATCGCACATACGATACACGCCGCACTCAGGCCTCGTGGCGTGTGACGTTGATGATGACGGCTGTTGCCAGGCAGAGGTTCCACTGCGATGCAAATTTGGGGTTCCTGGTGGCTCTGCTATTATGATGTAAGGGATTTCAGTGTCATACTGTGCATCAACAGTTATTTCAAGAACAAAATTTACAAGATAAGCGGTGTATAAAAGTTCTGAATAGGAAAAATTCAATGTTTTAATTTGATTGGAAAATTTTGAAATTTTACACGGAGGTTTTTTCAAGGGAACAGAAAGAGATGCAACACTTTCTCACTGTGAAGGGATTTTTGTTAAAATGTACGTATGAGCGTGTAAAAGAATTGGAGTCAGCGTTCGTGAGCGGAAATTTAATGCATATTGATAAACAAATCGTGAAGTCATAAAAAACTGAACACGGTGATGTGGTAATATTTAATTCTTGATTAAGTCAAAGATTTGCAGCGTCTGTTACAAAAACAAGAACAGTAACTGCGCATCTCAAAATATACATACAGAAAAAAGTGTGGAATCGCGCCAACACAGCACTGGCTGAATGGTTATGTCTGATAAAAGCACACACACCATAAAAGAAAAATAAATATCGTATACTTACTTTATACAATAAACGCATAACCAGAATCCATCAAGGTGAATAAAGAAATATTCGTGAACTACCGGGCCATGACGCTTCACAGTGACATATATATTCTTTAATATTTCACGACCTTTTTGCAGGTTTTTTTTATATGGTATGAGCGAATAGAGAACTATGCAGGAGGAAGCGTTTAAGTGATCTTTCTAAAGATTGTAATGGCGTTCGACTTTTTAGAAGCAGTATTAGTTTGTTCCACACACCTATTATACTAAACCTTACCTTCTTTTTTTCATATTTTGTAAGCACTGAAAGAATAAAAACATTTTTTTTCGCATCGAAAACAGCTGGGCTGTGTAGTTGGTGAGATCTATTCACACTATTACATAAACAAGGTAGTCGTGGCGGAGCAAGGTGTGGGAGGTAATTGCAAAGTTTTGCAGAACGAGTTAGCTGATTTGTAGAATGTTGGCTATTTGGTGTTGAATATGCTGCAGTGACGTAAGAAGAGGCGGCCAAGTGTTCCCCCATGATGTCATGCGGTAATATATGTGAATATGAATGGAAGGTTTATATTTGGTAATGACGTGGACAATGTGCAAAAACCCTGAGCTTCCTGTAGTTCACGAAATAAAAAGGCCGTATTTTTCCTATGGACAAAATATGTGAAATTATTTTATCTACCTCTTCAGTTAAACAAACAAAAATATTCTCTGAACGATAATTATTACGTGGTGCGAGTTTACTCTTTATTTATTACTTTCGAGTGGTGGACTCGAGAATCAAATACTGCAAGATGAGTTCACAAAAAATTTTTTGGTTTTCCTAGGCACGGTGGAACTGGTAGGATGCGGTGGGCTCACAATCCCTTGATCTTCTTTATTCAGCTACAAGACTTTCATTCGATTCCCAATATCAGAAAGTCGGGGCAGCTTCTTGGCGTCGCATCTGCGCACGACAACCATCCACGCCAACACCTGCTTGCCTGGCACAATAATCGACGTTGGGCGATCTATCTCCCGGAATGTCCACATCGTGGTTTGAGTCAGGAGATATCAACCTACATGCAGAGCCAAGGTGAAACTGGGCCACATAAATGAAGCCTGTGTTCGTCATAATGAGTGGGCATGGCGGCAATAGCAGTATACGGTGGGCTCAAAATTCCTTGATCTTTTACGCAGGTGAGATAACAAAACGATAATTGTAAAGAGGCCAGCCTGCTGAGCAGGCTACACACAGTTGGCGCGGTCACACAATCACGACTGCACCTTTACAAGAAACTAGATATCCCCGAGTGCCGGCACTGCGTTGCATTTGAATCAACAAACCACTACCTTATCGCGTGCACTGCTTACAAGTTGGAGCGCGAGCAGCTGCAACGAGCCTGCAAGCAGTTTGGAAGAACTTGATGGAGAAGTTGGTGCATCTTCATCGTTAAGTAAACAACTGCGCATTTTTGAATGGCCACAAAAAAGAAGGAAGACTTGCGCAGACTTGCAACTAACATTTATTACACCAAAGTAACATATAAGTGCATCCGGAAACACCCCCACTGCGCATGCGCTCTACAAAAACGAATTAGACTTCGCATTACGATAAGAAAAACAAACAAATCAAACACTCTAATTCCGGTCAAAAATAAATTTCATCTCACTGTAGTGCAACCAGATCGACGTTTCGCTGATGCACCCATGACCCAGCTTTTTATGCAATACGCCTCGCGTATCTCCCTCGCCCGGCTATCAAGGCCCCGACACAGGACCTTAACCTCCTTCAAAAGTGGCTTAAATGGCTTACACGTGCATGCCGAGCAGAGAGCGGGGACATGCCCGCTCTCGCTGTTCTGTATCGATAATTCATGCTCCCGCAATCTGCCATTACGCATCTTCTCGTTTGGCCCACGTAACCCTTTCCACATGTCAGCGGTATGTGATAATATACCCACGTGCAGCAATCAACGTATTCATGGGAGTGCTTTTTCCGCAACCTTTTAGTCCAGCGCGACTTTTGCCGATGCGCGAGCACATCCCTCCTGCCTTTACTGGTGTAGAAAATGCCACCTGAACGTCATACCGTTTCGTTTCGTGACCTTCTTCAAATTGTGCGACCGTTTGTGCACTTAAGGCACACCATCACGTTTTTATTCCCGCGTTCCTTTTCAGGTTCACGATTGGTATTCTCGGCTTTCATTTTCTTTAGCACCCCCTCCACCGCTGCTGACACCTCCGAATTGGGAAATCCTGCCTCCTCTAATATTGCAATCTGTGCGTTAAAGCTTTCGTGCACTTGGTGTGATCATGATCTTTTAACAGCTGAGGTGATGCACTGGGTAGCTATCGCCCGTGTCACTGTATTGTAATATGCCGATTTATACTGCAATAATTCCTTTTGGACCTTGGGTTATATGTCCGGCACAGGTGACGGGCACAGAAGGTTATGGTGTTGTTTAAAAACTGAATCGTGCTGTCATTAGGTCATGCGTGAAGGTTAGACTTTTACCATGGCGCTAAAACAGATTAAAGGCATCAGCAATGGTGTTGTAATACTCCGAAACGTCTCTTTTTTTAAAAGTACAAAAAAATGATGAACATAACAAAACACAGTAAGAACCTTGTCACTGTAGTTCATGGTTGTGTCTGATGCTGTTTGCCTAATCCCCCCTCTTGGTCAAATTTTTATTATTACTCGGAGGAGATATTGAAAAAAATACTGGGACCGAACTTGCGCCAATAAAAAAAACAGGTATAAGAAATTGCCTGCAATATTCTGAAAATAAAGGTAACGCGATTGTTAAACATAGAACGCAAGATTTACGCCCTAACACAACTAGAACAAAAGCTGAGTCTTAAAATGAATGACTTCTATGAGAGCTCGTATTCAGGTTCTAGAGAACAGAATTGATGAATTAAAAACCCACATCAGAAGAAGAAACTATATTGTTTACGGAATGCCTAAGGTTGATAAGGGAACCAGCGAAATGCTCGACGATGCTGTGAACAATGCAATCATTGAAAATATTTTCTAACCTTGCCAGTCACAACTGAATGCTTTCATCAATTAGGAACTCCGGACTTCAACAAGACAAGGCCTTTAATGTTCAAGCTACTTGACACGCGCTACAAGAGCAGCATACTGACGAACGGATATACTGAAGCTTACAAATTTCCTGATTGGGGAATATTTTTTCAAGAAAATTCGAGAAGTGCGTAAAAAAGTGTGGGTTAGGGCTACACCAAATCTTCACCCGATACACCAAACATTCACCCGATTGTACATAAATTACAAAGCGTATTTCGTGAACTGCGATGATTATGAGGGAGTATCATTTCCAAGAAATGAAAACACGAACAGAAGCCGCCCAATGACACAACATGCACAGCGACAAGAAACATCTCGCTAAACCAGAGCGAACACCCAACAAAACGCTCCGTTCACTTTGGCAAACACTGCGGAGTGAATACTGCAAAAGTAATCAATGAATGTGTACTCCTAATTGTAAATTTCAATTCTCGATGTATTATTAACAAAGCAAAACCGTTAGAAATTACTATAACTTCAGCATGACCCTCACATTGAAGTGGTGACTGAAACCTGACTGCGCAGTTATGTAATTGAAGACCACATTTGTCTTCTTGGTTACAATATATACTGGAAACATAGAGAATCCAGAGGGTGGGGTGGCCAATCTTATCAAAAATTAATAGAGGAGGTTAATAAATTTAAAAATTTTAGCTTCAGTTCACATGTTTAAAATTGCCTTGTTGAGGCTTTAGGTTCCTTCTGAATGCTCTTTATAGATCACGTGATGCTGGAATCGAATACATTGCCAAATAACGTGAACACATCCTGCAGTTTAAAAAGCTAAATATTACTGATTGGTGAGTTCCCAGTTCCCAGGCGTAAACTTTGGGAGCGGTTGCAGACCGATTATGAATCGAACGAACAAATAAATATTCTATTTGTTGTAATGCTCACCCATGATTTGGTTCAACTAGTTAAAGAACCGACACGTATCAAAGGTACTTACAGTTCTGTAGCGGGATTTGCTTTCATTCACTGCAATTTTAGGCAGAGTACTGTAGCAGTGAAACAAGGATTATCAGACTATGATCTGGTATTTACCTCTCTCCAATTGGATAACTCAGTGAGTACTGATAAATATTCCTTAAGGTCGTTCAAGAATTATTCGCGAGAATTAAGAATCAAGAATTAACGATGAATGTAGTATTCGAAATTTAAAATCTTGCCTTACTTATTTTGATGGCAATGACGTATGCGCCCTATAGAACCGGTTTTAGAATATATGCTGGTACTGTCTACAAACTTTTGTTACAACTAAGCGAAAACAAAAGTTCATGAGCACACGCGCTGGACTACGCGCAAAATTTTACACTTTAAGCGAAGAATTACACGCCTAAAAAAAGGCCCGCACAATCGTCTGTTGAAGAATAAAGAAAAGCAGTTTGGCGCGCAGTACGTATTTTCATAGACTAAGAGGTTAAAACAGTCCTTCCTAATTATATTATAAATTATCCTAGCAAATTTAAAACTACGGTACTGAAAAAGGAAACCGATGCAAGAAACTGTAGCAGACGGGGTGTTGTTTAATATCCGTATGATTGCTGAATCCATGCTAACGAACGATATAAAAAAATTCTGGCGCACAATAAATCCTAAACCCGACGACGCAATCACCCTAGAAGACGCTAGTGGACATCAACTTCCTTCTGAATTTTGTGCGAACGTTCTGAACGATTTTTTTTCCTCTCACTTTTCTGTTCTGTTGATGCATGATGTGTTTTACCTACTGCAGAACCCTTTCCCTATCCCGTTATGCCTCCAATATTTATTGTTTTTAGTGGTGTTGAAGCGATAATTAGGTCCTTAAAATCGTCTTCCGCTCCAGGTTGTGACCAAATTGACCCGAAGTTCTTAAAGAGTACGTGTGTTTATTCATCGGTTATACTGACAATGATCTTTCAACAATCGCTCGACCAAGGTTGCCTGCCCGCTGAATGGAAGATCGGGAAGGTGACTCCATTTTTCCAAGCTGGTAACAGCCATGGCCCACTAAATTACCGACCTATATCCCTTACCAGTATACCGTGCAAAATATAAGAACACATCTTATTTTCTTACCTTGTAGACATCCTCGAATCTAATTCATTTTTTACCCTAACACAACATGGTTTCCGAAAAACATACTCCTGCGAGACCCAACTGGGATTTTTTACACATAAACTGAACGTTATACTGGACCAATCTTCCCAGGCCGACTGCATATTTTTAGATTTTTCTAGAGCGTAATGCACAAATTACTTCAACTAAACCTTGACCGGAAATTACTAACTTGGATTGAATTCTTTCTTAACAATCGCTCTCAGTATGTCGCAACAAACAGGGTGAATAGCCGCCACACCGCTGTTCAGTCTGGAGTTTCGCAAGGGTCAGTGCTTGGTCCTCTTCTTTTTCCTATTTATGTTAACGACTTACCTGCGTGTCTTTCTTCTCATGTACACTTATTTGCTGATGACTGTGTAATATTCCGTGAATTAACCTCCCATGCCGACGTAACTGCCCTTCAAACTGACCTTACTGCTGTCTCAACTTGGTGTCAAAAATGGTTAATGAAACTCAACGTCAACAAGTGCAAAGTTATGAGAGTGTCTAGAACAACTAATCCACCTCCTACCTACTATCTCAATAATCTTGCATTGGATACCGTTTCTAGCTATAAATATCTAGGCTTACATAAACCCAGCAATTTAAATTGGGCAATCCACACTGAACACATAATTGCTAAAGCAAACAGAATGCTTGGGTACCTACGTCGCAACTTTGCTAAAGCTCCTTCTTTCTTAAAACGCACCCTCTACAAAACACTGATTCGCCCCAAATTAGAATATGCTGCCTCGGTTTGGGATCCTGTATATGCTAATCTAATACACTCAGTCGAAATGGTTCAAAATAATTCTGTCCGCTTTATTCTCTCTAACTATAACCGCCCCGCCAGCATATCAGCAATGAAATTTAGCTTGAATCTCCCATCTTTAGCATCTCGACGTCAGATTCTTCGATTGTGTCTTTTCCGCAAAATATATCACCATCCCCAATTACATAAAGAACTTATATCACCACCAGAATATATTGCGCCTCGTCTAGATCATCGTCACAAGGTCGGAGTCCCATTATGCAGAACAAATGGCTGCTACAAATCATTCCTACCACGCACGAGCATTCAATGGAATCACCATCTCGCATCAATAGCAACTATCCGAGATCATGAATTGTTTAAAAATGCTATTAGCTAAGACTGTATGAGTAGGAGCCGCACCACTGTAATTACATGCATATCAACTGCTGCACTTCTGTATTTTTCCCCCATGTGCAAGTACCACTCCCCTCTGTAATACCTCCCGGTCCTGAGGGTACCAATAAATGAAATGAAATGAAATATTTGAACCAGTATTTCCAAAGTATGTTCTCTGCTTCCTCCTCTTGTGGGCTGACGCACACAGTGTATCGTTTTTCTGATGTTAACTTGATTTCCTACTCTGGTGTGTTTTCTATGCGTTTTGCACATTTAAAAAAATCACACGGCCCCGATGGCAATCCGAACACAGTTCATCGCCGGTATGCTGAGTCACTAGCAAAATTCTTGTGTTTTTTCGTACTTCTTTAATGTGTGGGGCGCTCACCGCCGACTGCGAGATAGCTCTGGTCATGTTATCTTTAAAAAGGGGGATCGTCTGTGTTATCAAAGCTACAGCTGGATATGACTAACACCATCTTGTTGCGAGCTAATAGCACACATTATTTACTCTCGCATTCTTGAATACTTAAGCAGCCAAATTATTCTAACAAGTTTCCAACACGGCTTTGATAACAGTCATTTCATTTTTTTGTGCACATGCTCGACAACACCAGTGAAAGCGATGCAATTGTCCGGAAATTTATCAAAGGGTTTGATAAAGTACTACATAAAAAACTATAACTAAAGATGCAAAATATAGGCCTCCCCAAATTCCTGGTCGGATGGGTTGCGAACTATCGAACAAACCGCAACAACTGGTCCCAATAGATGGGGTAGAATCTACTACCTTGATGTTACTTGAGGACTTGTGCCAGGAAGTGGGGTGTGACAATTGGTTTTCTCTACATAACCTATATCATTGATGTAATTAACCCTTGGTTACAAATTCCATTGTTCGTGGATAATGCAGTTTTGTGGCACGATGGTTCATACTCTACTAATTAGTCTGTATTTATTACCAACATTACTAACACACTCACTTGAATAGGGTAGTAAGTGGGGAATGACAAGAAATGCAGAGAAAACATTTTATGTTAGCGTAACACGAATGAATGTGCCGTATGAATACTAATACACATTAGGAACATCACCGTTGCAACAAGTAGCCAGTCCTATATACATTATGTCATATTAACTAGTAATCTATCGTGGAAGATACCTAAAGCATAACAAGAAAAAAATCATGCATCCCTCTGTCGCACGACAGCGATTAACGCGAAAGCTTCCCGCAATGAATTATTTGCTTCACAAATCCAACATGGCAAGCATGTTCTATTCTGAAAGAAGGTACAACGTTTCTAGATTGCGCACGGCAACTCTCGGGTAAGCCATCCGTAGTCCTAACATTCGGGTTTGGAGTGTACACCGCGAACGTCTACCTGCTGCTTTGCATTCGATTAGACTAAGTCTAAATTGTCCAGTTGGAGAAACGCAAAATTCTATAACCAGAGTCACCCAGGTACTCTGGCCAAGCGATGCGTTTTTTTTTACTTACATTTCACTAACGACGATTCATCTTCGTCAGTGTGTGTTGGTTTTCCTCAGGGCATATTGGCGAACAAAGACCTTAGTGACGTCGTAAAGCTTTACTTTCGAACCCGCCCGAGAATGTAAGTATGAGGTATTTTAATGTAATATTTTCGGTATCTTACTGAACATAAAATAAGAAATGCTTTTGTTCATGGTGAAGGAGATAGCTTTGAATCAATTGGAGGCTGAGCATGAATATTTCATGCGTATACTTTACAGAAAAGTGTATTTTGATATTTCTCTCAAAGGCATTAGTAAAATCGATGAAGACAGATCCCAAAATTTTCCATCTGTCAATATGTCTTCCATTTTTCAGTTTGAGCAATTACAGCAAGGTCGGTTCAAAAGCCATGACGAAAATGAAAGGTCCTTCTTTTTTGCATACCTTTTTCAAGGTAACGATATAGGCGCTCTTTGAATAATTTTTCAACATCTTCTCTGGTGAATACAAGAACTGTGATCAGTCTGTAATTTGGAGTAATGTTGTTGCCCCGTTTGTTAAAGACAGAGAATATTTTTTTCTTTCTTCGCTTCTTTCAGAAAACATGCAGGATTCAATAAATGGGGAGCGATATGCGCAAAAGTATTGAAAAAAAGTGGCTGTAATGGGTTTAATTTACCTTTCATGCATATTGCCGTGTGCAGAACTCGCATTCGTAAGATAAAAAATTGTGAAGTGTGCCTAATTGGGAGAACTAGTTAATAAGAAGGAAGTCTCCAGAACGTGTTGCGGAATATGTTAAGTAGGCTGGTCAGATAAGCTTTGTGGGGCAGAAAAGCTATAATTTGCTACTGGATTACGACGGATGAGGGTGTGGCCGCCTAGAGCAATGTTCGCAATCCGTTTTTTCTGAAATTGTTGTGCATAGACGGGTTGATTTAGAGCAAATGCTTTATGAACGAGTTGGTTATTAAAGCTGCACTGCCTAATAAACTATGCTTTCCGCAATAAGGGGACGCACGTTCCTTTGTTAAATTTGAAGTGGAATGAAATATATGTTTTCTGCATGGTGTGAAGGCTGTATTGTTGCATTGTCATGAGTTGTCGCATATAATACACAGTGGTTAATGCGCGATTGAACCGTATTGAAATGAAGTTGTCGGCTTATATTCATTGGCAGCGGCGTACGAATGTTGTTCAGCTTAGCTATAGTATATGCGATCTTATGCCATTATCATTCCCATGAGATATCAGTTTACGATTTCTATAACATTGCACAACAACAAATTCCTGCGCAGGATGTCGATCTAGTATTTATTTATTTATTTCTTCATTTTACTCCCACAGCCAGGGGCATTGAAGACGAGAGTGGGTTTTGCAAAAAGTATTCACAAATTGAGTAAAAGGGAGTACAGGGTTCAACGTTTTCTGAATAAGCAATTTTAGCTGATAACAAAGGGCACAAAAGCAGAATAAAAAGGATAGAGTGTACCCATTATAAGAGATCTTGGTATACTATGCTTGCTACAAAACCCATTAGAACACAAGAACCGAAACAAACCGAAAAGGGCGAAAGTCATATGTAATCTAAGTTTACGATCGTTGCCAGTGCAGGGCGAAACAGCTGATAATCAGTAATAATAGCAGTCGGGCCAGGAATCTGGCTCCATTCCTTGCTGGTGCGTGGGAGAGAAGACTCAAAACATGTTCATATTTGGCATACCATTATACCAACCTTTTGCGCATGAACAATACGTGAAGAGACGTAGCACAGTGGAAGAAAAAGATTAGCACGAAGGTGTGGGCGGTTATGAAACAGTTTCTGAAAAATGCACACGTGAAAAAACGTACGACGAGTAGAAATGAAAATCAGTTGCAACTAGTTTGTCATAGCTGTTACACTTGCTGTTTGATCAAATTTTGTAGGATGAACCGGGCAGAGTCATTTTGGACTAAGTCGACGCCTTTATTTAAAAAATTCCAGCTCAGTACGAAACTGACGCAGCATATTCGAATTTCGGATTGTTATTCGAGATATTCGGGATTATTAAATCGACATCGTCATTTCCTCTCATGTTCATTACAACAGGTAATATACAATGGACTCTTCTTATTTACCATAATATATGGCCGCATGGTACGGGCAAGAGAATCAAATTGTATTATGGACCAATTAAGTGTATGCCAACAACATGCTATACGTACAATTGCGAATGCTCTATTTAAGGCCAATACGATACAATATTTTCTGATATTTGAAATATTACCAGTTTCCTCGATTTATTCTTTCCGGCTGGCTTGCACTTACCGGTCTGCTATTCGAAACACAAATCTTGATTATCTAATAATAATTAACGATTAGGAGCGCGGGTACATTTATAACACAAAAACACGTGACCGATGGATTACGCGCTTGTGCCGCACGATATATGGATCACTGTCTGCGCCGTTTAACATTGAATTCCTTTTAAATAAGCCATCTGCACCAAATATCGATGGTATAACAGTGTAGACTCGAAGCCTTTTCATGTATTTTATATCCGTGGGAAGCTGCGAACTGATATCAATCAGCTCCGTCATCTGTCTGATCTTGCACTAATATTGATTACTGTATAAATTCCATTCATAAAGAAACATGTTCAGTTTTTACATTGAACATGCGCTCTGCTTTAACGGCTCGCAATGTTTCAGAGCACCGTACATTGCATTTTGTTCCTTTTCTTGGGCTCTTGCAATACCCCAGTTGATATTTGCGACCATTTTCTCCTTATTAATTTTTCCAGTATTCATCGCATTTTTAGACAACTCCGAATCGTTGTCCAACTGTTACGTTGGCTGTCAAACTTGTAATATTCCGTAATATTCTGTTACCTGTAATTCTGTTACCTGCAATATTCTTTCATTTTGTTGATTGTGGTGTTATTGGACTATCGCCATCCCATTTCACAGTGCATGAGCTCAACAGCAGTGGCCACCTATGTTTCTGTATGCTGTAACTAGTTTGCCGTTAACGCTTTCGTGGTTCTTTTTTGTGCTATTTCAGTTGATATCGGCTTTTATGCTCTGTACCTCACATCTTTCTTTTTTCTATGCCCAAATGTATGAACCACATTACTGTACCGCTGCTGAACGGAACAGTATAGGGTAGGGGGCTTGGTCAAGCTGATAATGCGCCGCTTATTTCTGTCATCCTCCCTTTCTTCCTTTCGAAGAACAAATAAAAAATTATTGATTGATTGGTATCAGTGATGTGATTCATGTAAACTAAAAATAAGAGGTGACCCAGGACAGAACCTTGTGGTACACCCAAATCCACACGACATTCTAAGGAACTATATGAGTTGGCAGCAACAAACTGTGGTATAGAAAGCTGCCTCACTTCTGGCTCTTATAAACTTGCAGATTGTATGCACCCACCGCTGCAGTTCACTGCAGCTATATATTGTCATGCCGAGAATAGGTGGTTTCAAAAAACTTGTTTCGTTGGATTATAAAATATTGTTCCCCTATTTTTGTTGTTGCTGGCATGCTCACTGAATTACTTCTGCTCTGAAGCTATGAGGTTTTCCAGGGTTCTGTTCATAAACTATTTTGATCTTAGCCTAACACAGCATGTTTTCACCAATTCCAAGTACATTTTGTTGTTTTTTTTATAGAGCATCCCCGTGTACAATGGTTTTCTGGTTGGCAAAATGGCTATGCAGGTCGGTAGCTACAAATTTATTTCTAGTAATATTATATCGTCACTTTTATTGTTTATAATACTAATGCGACAGCTGAAGCCTGTACGTATTATCATTATTGTGCATATTAGCTGCTTGCCAGCCTTAAAACTTTCTCAACAACTTTACCAGGGTAAGTTGGCACTCTTGCGATTCTGGTACTAATGACCGATGTGCCTATGTTACTAATGTTACAGAGTATGTCTGTGGTGAGTGCATTTTATAGATGGATGAAAATAAATTCTGTGCCTTGCTCTTCGTGCAATACATTCACACTTTACACTCACTAACTCATTCTGTGTCGGCTCAATAACCCTGTCTTCCAGAGCTGAACCAGGGTTCCACTAATGAGAGCAGTTGCTACTGCAACAATCCTAATTGGATGGCGCAATACTGTGAACAATGTAGACTGTAAGGACCACTATGAGATTAGCGGCCCGGCGCCCGAGCTGCGCGTGAGGACCCACCGCTCTGTCTGGTGGCCCAGCACTGTCGACTCTACCATGCAGCCGTCGCCAATTCGTCATGGCGTGCACGGAAGACGGATTCTCTTGCCCACCGCATACCGCAGGGATAATACCCCATTGAAAAAGCAGACGGCGCCTTCGAATTGCGAGAACCACCGTCGGTGTGACGCGCGGAGGTGGTGGGATTATTGGCGTCGAAGCGCGCGCCGCGCGAGACTGCGTTGTTCACGCACCCTGGCCGGCACAGTGCACTGTCGCCGCCGTTCGCTTTTACCCCGCGGGGTCGCCCGCACCTGCTCGCCTGCGAGCGTGCCCTAGACCCGAAGATGGCGGCGCCTCATTGAATATTCCGTGGCGTGCTGAGTTACAGCTGTCTATGTAAATTTGAGCACTCCCATACACGTGTACAAACGCTACTGGGGCGTTCCCGAGAGAGGGTGATATCGAGGTTTTATAAGGCCGAACTTCGCAGTTGGAAATCGTTCTTGTCTGAGCGCTGAGCTGGGCGCTCAGACAAGAACGGTGGTGTAGGTTGAGACAAGATCAGTGGTGTAGGTTGAGATGGCGTTTACGCACCCCGAAGACACGACCCAATTTATTGTTCCCGCACTTAGTGTTTTTAGCATTTGTTAGTGTGTTTCCGGTTTGCTACAGTATTTTGTCCCTGTTGAAGGGCTAGTGAATAGGCTGTGTTGTAGTTTGGGTGAGAGAGAGAGTCCGGATCAGCTGCAGAAATAGAAGGGGGCTCATTTGTGGTTATACCTAGCTCCTTCCACGTGTTTTTTTTTGTTTGTTTGTTTGTTCCGCTTCTTTTGCTGAAGGAGAGATGAACCGAATGGCCCGTTTAAATTCTTTTCGGATTGACTGAACCAAGAGGTCAAGTAACCCCCCTAAAGGGGGGAGATGTAAGATCCACTTATGAGATTAGCGGCCAGGCGCCCGAGATGCGCGTGAGAACCCGGCGCTCTGTCTGGTGGCCCAGCACTATAGACTCTACACTGCAGCCATCTCCAATTCGTGACGGCGTGCACGGGAGACGGATTGTGTGGCCCACCGCATACCACAGGGATAATACCCCATTGTGAAAGAAGACGGCACCGTGGGATTCCGGGAACCACCGTCGGAGTGGTTCCATTCCGGAGAGACTCCATTGTCCACGCGACCTGGCCGGCACAGTGCACTGTCGCTGCCGTTCGCTTTCACCCCGCGGGGTCGCCCGCTCCTGCTCGTCTGAAAGCGCGGTGTTGACCCGAAGATGGCGGCTCCTCATTGAATATTCCTTGGCGTGCTGAGTGGCAGCTGTCTATGTGGATTTGGGCACTCCCATACGCGTGTACGAACGCTACAGGGGCGTTCCCGAAAGAGGGTGATTTCGAGGTTTTATAAGGCCGAACTTGGCCGTTGGAAATCGTTCTTGTCTGAGCGCCGAGCTGGGCAAATCCCGGCGGGACAAGGAGTCTCGACCGTTATAGTTAGGTTGGGATTTGTGAACCCCCTAGGCTAGAGGTTATGATCGCGTCGGAGGTTTAGGGTGGAGCGCCGTACCGGGCAACTAACGGATCTTGCGGCGAGACAGAGTCTTGGTCGACGTTTCTCGAGTGGTTTGTGTACGCTCCGAGAATAGGAGAGTTAGGCGAAGTTGAGGAGCTCGAGTTATTTGTGCGCACTTGGAGCGAGCGTCTAGCTGCAGTTTGAATTTTCTCTTTTCATTACTCATGTACCCAGTTTTTCTAGTACAAATAGCTGTATATAAACTTCTGTTTCACCTAATGAACCTCAACGCGTCGAGCTCGTCAATTCGACCGCCGTCTCCAAGAACTTCCACACCATCGCCCTGTCAGCCTCCTGCCAAATCAACCGCAGCCTAGGCGATTGGGTTCCTGAGCGACACCGGACTTCGGGGAATCCATCTTTACTGTAGACTGTCAGAGACTTTATTAAATAGCAAGCCTGGATGCCGTTGATCGCTCTTACAGGAACATAGCTTCATCAGTGCACAGCCTGTGTCCCAAACGCTTGTCATGCCCCCAAACAATCATTACAGACTGTGTTTCTTCCAGTTAACGCTATTCTAATGCTGCAAATGCAAATTTGTCCTTCCCGGTCTCGTACAGCTTGACGAGATCGTTTTGCGGTACATTAAAGAGAATTGATTTTACTACATTCTTTTTACGTTCAGCCTGAAACACAATATGCGTCAGTCACTAGAAATATTCCATAAGTTTGCATTGGTACGGGCTGTCACTGCAATTGTGTGTTCTGCTTGATAGCGCCAATGAATACACGAAGAAGAATCAAAACAAAATGGCGTTGTTCTGCTTGCGGGAACAGCCCAGCAGGCGGTTGCACTACGGTGATCATCCTGTGCTGCCTCCCTTGTTTCACCGCTTTCTACTATTATAAGGTGGAGATCCACCGGCTGGTGGACGCTCCTGCAATATTAGAAAAATCACCGGCTGTCCGCACATACCTAGTGCTGGCGCTCCCACGCTCGCATTTTCATCTCAAGCGTCGTCCTCAAGGAACTAGGATGAAACATTGACCTCGTACTACCCGGAGCAGAGTCTTGAGTATTGATCTGATTGCAGTGACGTATCACAACAAGGTTCATCGGGCAGAATATACAAGATGATGCCACTGCTTCCCATATCCATTCATTCCTGCCGAGCAGTATTTGCTGATTGGACTCGGTTGAATCGGGCGCCAACATCAAATGTGCCCCGGAGCGACACGTCGGCCCTTTCGACGACAAAAGTGAAACCGGTGACACGAATAATTGCGAAGCCTAGAATTTTGAAGAAACCTCAAGACAGCAAGTTAGAAAAAAAGGAGTTATATCACACAATCACTTCCTTGGTGAGTGAACAATTGCAGCGGCAGTGTGCCCTCCTGTATGATTTTAATGAAAGTTTCAGGTTAAGTGGTACTACGCGTCACCGTCAATTGTTTTCTGCCTAAGCCTGAGATGGACGTATTGTTTGTGCAGTTTTAAGGGTAAACTAATTATTGTTGGCGGAAAAAGACATTTCTTTTTTTCTTATCTATTGAACGTGTTGAGTATATTGTGTACTGTTTCTTTACAAGCAGATAACAAAGTTGCTATACGTCTTAGGTTATTTGGGAAATTTTACTGGGTTTTGTATCTAGCTCATTCGATAATTTACAATGCCGCGACATTTTATTCTCGTTCCCAGCACAGTGTAATGTACGGGGTCATGGCTCCGACAGGGCAGCCGTTCAGGTTACCCAGGAACTTTTAAAGACAGTTGTCTTTCTTGGCTACTGACACCCAGAAATATTGGTCGGTCTGTACGTCTGTCGGTCTGTCTGTCTGTGACTCGATTCAGCCACCCGGCAATAGCGAAGCAAAAACTGCGCAATAGGCCTATATACTCGAAACTACATCTACACGTCTATGTCCAGTTTTTGTTCATACTCGTTAACATTGTTGAAAAAGAACGAGACATTACCAAAATTAAACACATAAAATATAGCATAGGTGATATTCATAGTGTTTCCTTGTAAAAAATTTATAGATACTTGATTTTAACGAAATGTAATACTACATCTACTGCAGAAAAAAATTTACTCCGTCACCTGCTGTTTCCCAAGCCACTATGGCTTCTGTCGGCATTTTAATAAATCAACGGCGACTGTTAAGAAAGTTCCACTACATAGGATCCACGTTTTGCTCGGAAAGCGCGTGGACTAGAGCGACGCGGTTCTATTAACGTTGAAATAGGGCGCCTCTATTAACGTGCGTCTCCGCCGTACAGCAGTGTTGACATCGAGGCATCTCGCCTGGAGCAGTGGAAACCGGTTTTTTAAACTGACATGAGCAATCCTTTAGCGTGTTTACGTTAAGAAGAGTTGGACGCAAAAAAAAACAACATTTGTTGAAATTTGGAACAAAAGCACCAAATACGTGGCTTTTTTTATTGATACCGTCTTGGATTGGGGCTGATGCAATCATGGTGCTCAAATTCACCTGCCCAAATACGACATTCAGTCTTTTCGTTATCTTTACCAGTGTATAATCTAAGCGTTTCTTCTGTTTGTTCCTCTATATCTACCGCATACTTATTCTATTATGTCTCAATCCAACTTTTCTAATTGGTAAAAAAACAGTATGACAGTTTGTGGCTCTTTCTAGGGGAGTTGGGTACGTGAATATGCTCTCCATCTTGTTGTTGGCCCCTTCCCCCGTCTCTCGGTGAATTTTGTACGAGAAAGTATTTTACGCAAGCTGTGCTGTCGTCAATGCTGCGATGCAGGGCCTGTAAGTTGCGAATAACGAGTGTGGCCACCATCTATTTCTTTTTGCTAATCAGACAAGGCACCATTCTAAATCTAAAAGTACGATTTATAGCGATAATTTTTGGCGGGGCAATCTGTGTCCTGGATAGAGATGATACTTGCGGTGTGATCTGCAGTTTCGAATTTTACAAACTGCTCTAGATTGGAGCTTTGCGCTGAATGCTCTAACGGTTCCACTGCTAATATAACGGTTGCGGTTTTGCTGTGCGCCAAAGTTTCTTGGCTCAGTGCGTTTAGGTTTGCCTTATTTCGGTCCACGAAAATTGGCCTGAGGTATGGTTTAGTAGCTTGCATTAGGCCCCCTCCTTCTCATACTCCGAGGCAGACGCGGGGTGTGGCGGGCTTTGACACGGCTACTTGAGCGCTGAGGGCTGCAACACTGTCGCTTTTGGTCTGGGCAAGTTTGGTATGTAATGCTTCGACATCGTGCTTTGTGCGGGCAACAATGTTTTTCGAATTGTGGATCCTTTTCATACGGAATTCATTCTCTCCCGTAAATCAGGCTTTACGAAACATTGGTCTGAGGTGGTTTAGAGATTGCTGACTTTTTGTGGCTGCAGCCGCGATATTGCGTAGCATTGGGGGTAAATTTTGGGTCGCTGCCACGCTCATGAGTATCGCTGTTTCTAAAAATACAGCTGTATTTTTCTTAGCACCATCTCTGTTATCTCGTCGGATTAATAATTTTTAATTGGTGTATTTTCTGTTGCTTAATTTTTTACGCTCTTTAACCTCGTTCTGCTTTTCCATGGTTTAGGAGGCAGAGTAGCCTAGCTTAATTTCCATTGTTCGTTTCAAGGTGGCGGTGCTTTTCCGCTGCGAGACCTCTACCTTGACTTGTGTTGGTGCCGCTGAGCGACGGAGCCTCGGCGCCAAGACTATGTTCTCAACCGGTGTTGTCACCACGCGGATCTGTCTCGGGCACCAGCTGTTCTCCTTAGCTCCTTCTCAATCTGTCGCCGGTAAACACAGAAGAAAAATAAGAAGCAGGGTGAAGCCACTCCCTTTTTTGTCGCGATTCTCGCCAGGCTTGAATTTGGACAGTGTGATCGACGTCAGCCACGGTGTGTTTGTGGTTCTTACTTTTTTTTTGCATTTGCCATTGTGGTAACAATAATTAAGGGGCTGTAAAATCTGTGTTGGTATGTTCCGTCGCCTGCGGGTGGATGTATTCATTACAGCGTAATTTGTCAGCCACTGACGGCTTTCTGGTGGGTTCGTACTGGTCTAGATTTTGCACACCTTGCTGTCTGTTGTGACGGACCCTCATGGCTGATGTCATGCTCTCCCCTATGCATCCCATCGCATATATTACACCGCTTCTTGTGCAAGACCCATACACAATTGGCTCAACTGTGATACAAGTAGGGGGTGTTTTGTTGCCTCTGCAAACAATAATAGGCAAGTTGCTCATGCTCAGCGATCTAGCTTGCGGGATCGTAGGAATTTTCTTCTACATGAAACCCTTGTTATATCTGGGGCACTCTCGTATTTCTATGTCATGAATAACTACTTTGTTATGACTTTTGGCAGCGACACGTAGGCCACAAATTTAAAGGTGTTTTCACTGGAGTGGAGCTCTTCACTGCATTGAGTTTCGCTGTGTTTTGAAGGTAGATCCAAACTCTATTATTCTTGGTTGTATGTATGCGACGTTGTTATTCTTCTGTGTTTTGCACGCGAGGCTATCGCACCAATATGCGATATTATTCTTGGTGACGTCCAGGTCCTCCCTTGGCCACTGAACGTTCTTCATCTCTTCTGTACGCAGGATTCCGTTTGCGAGACATCCGCTGTTTCCTGCGTAGCTGCTCTTGCTCAGGGAGTGTTTCGTTCATTGAACAAGTTTCAGCTGCGCTTTGGCCACGAGGGCGCACCGGTGCCAGGTTGGTTCTGGCAAGGGCGCCAGCACCAGGTTGCCGACAGCTTGTGAGCCACCATTTTTCACTGTAATTTTCCAGGTGAGTGGGGTTATGTTCTACTTTGTTGCTGTGATATTATTCGAATGCATTCCTCGGGGGAAGGCCCCCTACATATAATACCCACGTGGCGGCCGTCACGTGGCGGCCGATGTTTTAAATAGGGTTAGGCTGGCTGGGAAACCCAAGATAGAAGAGGTAACTGAAAAAAACTGCCGAAAGTTTGTGTCACATTCTTTTCGCAAAACTGCAGAACAATCAGGTCAAAAGTGTACAGCACCTGCAAAGCTCTGCCTCCTCGTGGCGCCCCAGGGTAATGAGATATCATTTTATGGAAATACTGAAAAGGGTTCATAGGGGGTCATTATTCCAGAATGTCGTGCACAGGGACAACATAAACTGTACTTCCAATCAAGCATTGCTCATGTTCAAGGAAATGCTGGCCTCGGTTCTTTTAGTTCTTATGACGTCTCGCCCAGGTGTTTAACATTCAACAAGGCAATAACAGAGACAAGCTAGCATGTTCAAGGTGAATGTTATCATCGCCACTGAAACGACAACAAACTCCCCGCACAAAACTCCCCATGCTTTCCTTAAATTAGAATCAAAGAAACAATTTTCTGACGATCCTACATCCGCCTGTCTCTTCAATCGCTGGCGTGGTCCAACAATTTGCTTCTGTACCTAACTACATCTAAATCTACTCTTGAACGTTAAGAACAATTGTGTACGTCAATACTACGCGAATATTTCCGCAAGGCTCGAGTCATAATCTGTGACACCAGCGTTCTCATACCGCGCCCTTCACCACGCGTCGTCACATTTGGCCTTTTGTATGGTTGTCCAAAGTCGTTCGACCGCCTACAACAGTGCTACACCCCACACCCCGGCGGTCCGCCTTGCGGCGCACCCACTGGCTCGATTCCTTGAATACCTTTGCGAAAAAGCTGGCCTGATGTATAATTGCTTTCCTAAAAAGCTACTCAGCCGACGAGCATTCTCTCCATTCAACCCTCCTGTGTCAGACCAGCAACCAAGTGAGACACCACTTCATGAATCATAAAAACAATGTTGATGGGTGTTTTGGCAGTCCTTTGACACCTTATCTGCAAGAACCGCAAAACCACCGGAGTACTTCTGACTTCACGTGTAGCAGCTCAGAAGACATCCTTTAGGGGTGATATCGCTTAACAGCAAACAGAACCATTCGCACAGGGTTAAGACACGCCGAGTATTAAGATTTATCACGCCGCGCAAGCCTGCGGGCTACCGCAGACCAAAATCACGTTCAAATGGGCAAAAACAAATGCAGCAACGCATGCCTTATTTGTCCAGCTCTGCAATGTCCAATAAGATGAATATGCCAATAACATAAATGTTAGCATAACGTGAAAGAGGATTGATCTTCGTGTGCACCCAAAATCAGACGAGAATCAAACCCAAGGTTTAAATATTTATGGATCGCCCGCACCTAGTCGCCCTGATAAACAGGGATACTCAACTGCTAGAAACTCGCGTCGGAGCTGAATAACGTTTGGTGTTACGTTACACGCACTCGCACTACAGGTGGTCATATCCACCTGTTGTTCGAGAACTCATATATAGTGTGTTAATGGACTGGCTCACTCCCTTCGCGGACATCGCGCAGTGAAAATAATTCAATCTAGGCTTTAGAGGAGTTGCGTTAAGACTGAGAGAAACATAAGATATTTTGCTGCAATAGTGGCCTACCACCTGCGAGGTGAGATGTTTTAGAGCTGCTGGATATTGAGGGCAGACCGTTGCTTTGAACAAATTGAAATGTCTTCGTTAAGAATTTGCGGTGACTATTTCTTCAAGCTAGTTTTTGAAGGGAGGGGTGGGGTCCTCAGGGAGGAATGTTTTGCAGCTGCTAAACCAGCAAACATTTTGAGATCTGTGGCTACACATTTGTGGGTGTCATTAGTACGGACTTCAAGCAGATGGTTTGGTTGCAAGGCAGAGGGATACGACAACGTGGAAAAAGTGGGCATAAGCAAGTGAAGTTCAGTTGCTTGGAGGAAAGATCCGACGATGGTTTGTCGCGGCAGCCGCTGACAAGAAGTACAGTTCAATGAATCAGTTGGCAAGATCACCTCGCTGTCTACTTCAACGGATTGCTTAACCACGGTCATAGCTGTGAAACGGCCTTTCAGTTTGTGCCTATTGTAGCATGGAGTATATTACAGCTTGCGTGTTGGAGTGCACACATGATCAGGTCTAGGTTGGCTATTGTCAGTCAACGCAACGTGAGTTATGGGAGCGGCAGAACGCGTCCACTCGGTGGTAGTGCCATTGCTCGTACGACACACTTGTAGCGTCAGCCGAAATAGTAACGTACCGTACAGCACATAGCCCACATTCACGTATATGTCCTTTCATTGACTGGTCAGCAGAGTGTCCAACGAGGATGTGAAATAAATGGTTTGTTGTCCAGTAGAATGTACGCATTGCGAGCATCCAGAGAGAGAGAGAGAGAGAGAAAAAAAATTTTTATTGCTCCGGCAGAGGCTGATGTGTGGGCGTCGCCCCGTGGAAGGCGTCCCTAGTCCAGGATGCCTTGACTTCAGCTGGCCGTCCGTGCTCGGGTCACCAACTTAAGCTGGATATCCGGGTCCGGGCTGGTAGGGAAGCCCTCCACTGCTCGAAGGTTGGGTTGGAAAGGGGGGGGGGGCAAGTCTGGAGTTCGTTGGCACTCCCATATGATGTGGTAGAAGGTGCCAGGCTGGGGACAGTAAGCGCAGAGGGAACGTTGTTGGGTGGGGAAGATGAGGTGGAGGTGGGTGGGATGTGGATAGCTCTTCGTTTGGAGCCGCCGCCAAGTTGTAGCGTCCTGTCTGGAGAGGCGCCAGTGTGGTGGTGGGAGACGACAGCGACTTTGCCGGTAATGCGCGAGAATCTCCGTGTAGCCACTGAATGGGTGGAGTTGATCGTAAGGGGGTAAACATTGGCCACCGTCGGCAATGGCTCGGTGTATCATATCGTGAACCGCGGCGTGAGCCGCTTCATTGCCGGGGACGGCGGCGTGTCCAGGAATGCAGACGATTCGGATGTCAGGGGTCGTTGAACAGTTTTTGAGGATGTGAAGTGCTGATGAAGAAATTCGGCCAATTTGGTAATTTCGGCAGGCTGTCTGCGAATCGGTGAGGATGGTTACTTGGTCAGGGCGAGAAATGGCGGCCAGGGCAATGGCTATTTCTTCGGCGACATCGATTGAGCTTGCGGTAGTAGTGGCGGCAGTGATGCATTGGCCAGTATGATTAACCACGCAGGCTACGTGGCCGGCGCGCCCAGGGTAGGGGGTAGCATCTGTATATAGGGCGCTGGGGTCTTCGCCGTATCGCGCAGTCAGGGCTGGAGCACGGGCAGCCCGGCGAGAAATTACCCTATGCACATCTTTGCGCCGATTAGAACTCTCTTGCATGAGGAATCATGCAAACGACACTTTACATTTTCAGTCGGATATCTTCAAATTGATACCATGTAGTCTTCAAATTGATACCATGTAGCAACATAACTGCCCTTAACTTGTTACTGCAAATATACCCACGTTCAGCGCTAAAGAAAACGTAATTTTTATATTTTACCAATTGGGTTGCACCCATCTCGAATTATTATTCTACACCGTGTCTGCCCGAATATGTAATGTATTTTCACAGGTGGTCTTCGGGCTCCCTAAGGTTAATATATTTAAGAAAACCAGAGGCGTTCCTTTAGAACTCCCGGTATGCCCTGCAAAATTTTTTCATATAGCCATCACGTCTTCGCGTTGCAAAAACAGTTCAAAGTGCAGGAAACGATCATTTATGGTATGTGCATTTTATTTTTATGACAGGTTTACAAGTATTGTTTTCTTCGGTTTCATTTGTATTAGGCTTTTCTGAAGAAAAGAAAGTTGAGGTGTTCGCAAGCGCTTTGTTTTTCTCCTTGCTGTCGTCCATGTATATTCGCTTACATGAGTGGTCAAAAAGATTGCGCTTCCGCCATATGGTACAACACGACTTTCTCCTGAAGGAACGCTTAGGAGTTTCGCCTAAGAGCACTTCGGTGCTCGGCTTTTCAAGTTTTTCTTCAGGCTTTTCGTTGCAGATGACGTGATAACACTAGCCTAAATCAATGAACATTGACGATGAATCACTATAGTGAGGCGAACGATGTAAGGAGTAGAATGGTGCACTATAAATTCTGTTATGACAGCGCGAACGCATACTACGGTGGAATTTTGTCGTGGATGAGGAAAAATAGACACGTACACGATTACCCTCTTTAGCTGCCTGCCTTGTGGTCTAGCCAATTAGGGAACAAACTCATGTGGTGTCCGCCACAAGAGCAGAATTGGGGTGACAAAAGGGATTTTCAACGAACAAGAGAAACGTTAATGTCTTCATCGATGATGATTAGGAGTTTATTACTATGGTCTCTGGAAAACCAGTGCTCACTGATCCAATGAACAACTGCTCTAGTATATGGCAGAATCGGCCAAGCACCTAGCGGGTGACGTAGTGTCCGTCTAGAACATCCATATATCAAATAATAATCACCCCATTCCGCATGTAACTTACGCATCCTAGGCCTTACAATTAAAGCAAATAGAAGCACAACCCTCACACAACGCGCCCTCAGAAATCCCACTCTAGAGACCATCGGAGTCATAAAACGAATAACAGAAAGACAGCATGGAATATCTGAAATGGAACGCCTCAGACTTGTGCAAAACTTAATAATAAGCCGTTTCTGCTACCATCTACCATACGCGAATCTACCGAAAGACAACAAAAACGACTTGAACGCACTACTCCGCAAAGCCTACAGAGCCGCGCTGCTACTGCCCCCCCCCACGCCCAGACTGCAAGACTACTCGCCCTGGCTGTCCATAACGCCACTGACGAACTTGTCGAGGCCCACAGAACAGCTCAAATAAACAGACTGTCTCAATCCCTCCCGGAACAAAGGATCCTCCAACGGATTAACCTCAACCCACCAGTACCCCTCGACCCACCTCAGGTCATCCCAAATGACCTACGTGAACTTATCAAGATCAGGCCAATTCCTCGAAACATGCACACAACCTTCCATTCGGCCAGACGACAAGCTAGAGCAAGAAACCACAACACCCACTACCCCCCCTCGGAGCACACGTTGTACGTGGACGCAGCACAGTATCACTTCAACGAAGCCTTCACTGCAGTAGTGCTTACCTCACTCACAGATGCACCAACCAATCGCATAACCATTTTCACTAACTCTCCGGTGACAGCGGAGGAATCGGCCGTCGCCCTCGCCCTCACACAAACCCCCACCCCAATGAAAATTCTCACGGATTCCCAACAAGCACTTCGCAACTTTGTCAAAGGCACCATATTCAAAGTAGCACTGCAAATCTTGCGGAAGAAGCCCCCCACACAATCCGTGTCGCTGCTGTGGACCCGGGCATACACTGAGTAGCCGGTAATGAGGCTGCGCACCATCAAGCTCGAGCACTGACCCCCCGAGCACGCCTCTCTTTTCCGCCCTACAAAGGTGTCCTGACGGCTTCTCGGTATGCACTTCTAACATATCGAGAAGTCACCCTGCACTACCGACTCCACCGCCGGCACTATCCCCCACCGCACCCGTCGCTAAAGCACGCTGCCGCCAACATGTGGCGCATCCTACAAACTCACTGCTTCCCCCACAAAATTACGCTCACGCACATGCACCCACACAAGGTTCCAACACCACACTCGCCTCATTGCCGCCAACGTGAGACCCACTTTCATTCGCTGTGTGAGTGTCCACATGACCAATTTACCTCCTACCCCACGCCCCACCACTGGGAACAGGCCTTGGGGAGCTCGGACCTGGTGGTTCAGGAAACTCTAACCGCACGGGCCCTTGCGGTCTCCGAAGCCGTATGGGCTTCGGCCATCCCTCCCCCCTAAATCTCAGTTGTAAAATAAATTGGTTCTCTCTATCTCTATCTAGAATTAGCCACTCTTACAATGTACCTGAACGGGTAATACGCAGTGACACGGGGATTGGTATCGCTACCTATCGATTCCGAAATAAATGCAAGGCCTAACGGTCTATGAACATGAGTTATATCACTTGTGGAGCTGACACGCAATGAAGCACAAAGTTAAAGGAAGGTGTTGCGCAACATATTTTTATAACCATATGACGCGGCGATAGAAAAGAAGACCAAGCAAGGAAAGTTGTTATTCTAGGAATGAACACCAAAGCATGGCTCACTATTTGGTCTTTATACGTCGGGGAGAAGCGAATTGACCATAACGTTTCCCCACCCTGTATTTCACTCTAAAATCTTATTCATTTTAAAAGAGACTTCCCTCAAGCATGGTAGCCAGTACAAAAAATTTCACTTTGATGATTTTTTTTGCTTTGACCCATACATTTTTGAGGCTGAATAAATTATACAACCTCTAAAATATCAAGCTAACACCTTTGGGAAACCCAGAGTCCTGGCGCGTTCCCCATTCCTCACCGCCCGCCGCCGATGCGAGGGGGGAAGGCTTCTTCTCTCTCCTCGGGAGATGCGTCGCTCTCGCCGCGGCGCAGGCGTGTCGTGGCGCGGCGATCGCTCATCACGTGACCGGTTCTTCGGGGCCCCGGTGGGCCGGTTTCGGTGCGCGGGACGAAGGAAGGGTCTCTTGGGTTCGAGCGGGCAACAAGGAGAGACGTACGTGAGTACCAGAGATCCGGCTTTCCGCTTCCTTTATCTACCCCATTTGCGCCTGCCTCCTGATCCTCGCCAGACGGCTGGGTCGGGACGAGCGAAAGTCGGCTACGTTATTGGTGGAGCGCCAATAAACGAGAGTTCGGCCGTTTGGTTGTGTTTGTGTGTTTCTTGCTGCTCTCTGCCACTACGCCGGTCGGCGGTCAATGGCGGAGTTCAGCCGAGCTAGCCTTGCGGCCGGAACCCTGGTCCCCACACACCACAACGCCGGACGTCAAACCTAATTCCCTGTGTGACGCTGCTCTTTTTCTTGCAACCGCGACAAATATCAGAAATGAAAAGTCACAAACACACAACAGCTCAAGCAGCTGTAGGCATGTCTCCGTCCAAGAGACCGGAAAGGCTGCCAAGTGCGGCAACACTTTCTGGACGTACTAGCACGTGCCTTTATTAACTTCAGAGCAAGGGGCACGTGACAAGCCAGTCACCCACAGTATATTCAGTGGGTACGTCAACTACCCTGTTGTCAGCCGGATGTATTTTTCTTAGGGTTACTTTCTTTACGCAAGTTGCTTTACTTGAATCATTAAAAGAAGTGATCCTCGATTTGTGCATCCTACGTCGCCAGAGCATATATGTATGCTTTAAGATATCATCCAAGATATTATAATGTCGCTTTTCACCCCTATAGCAATATTGAACACAACCACGAGCTTACCATCGAGTAGCCTTTCCGAAAATATTGGTGGTTTATGTAATATCATATAACGGTTAAGGGCATTTCGGGAATTGTCGTGGTGATTTCAGCCTAGCATTGTACAAAATAGGTCAGCACAAAAATGAAACCTTCTGAAACATATGCTTGACCGAGTAGACAATACTATTACCAATTGGCAGAAGAAGAGTAGCCGAGACAACCTACTTGTAAATGATGTTAAAAACGTTAGCAAAACCGCTGGCGAGGACCCACGAAAGCTTCATTCGATTATACCAAATAAATGCAGAGTGGAATTTTGAGAATCGTGGAAAACACGCATAGAAACCAAGCCGATATTTATAGTCTTGTATATTTGAAACTAGTACACTACTGTGAAGAAACAAGTTTTCAGAAACTCGGGCAGTAATAAGTGCCAAAACTCCTTTGATAAAGAAGCCCTTTTTCTTGGCCTCTCGAAAAAAAACGGGAAATGATTTATGAAAACTACGCTTCATCTTGACAACTGGGGAAAAACAATTTAACTGATTCCTGACAAAATCAAAATAAACAAAATAATAATATTATTTGACAATTCGAGCAGAAATAGTGGTTTCATAGATGGTAAGTAGAACAGGCCGGCCATGCAAAAACCGACAGTCAGCAATACCTGTTTTGATGTGTAGGCCTAAACACTCGTAGACTAGGAAATAAATCTGGAGGATTGAAAAGCGTAGGACGTATTTAAAATTTACATATATTTGTAATGCATACATCTGGCAAAGCACTGCCATGAGAGATCCCGACAAGAGGATACAGATGGTATCTCGAAGACAAATTCTGAGTTGGCGGCGGCACGGAAATTTTTCAGGAAACCCTACCCGTATTCCGTTAGTCGCTACCTCTTCGATAAAGTGGGATCAGTGCATGGCTGGACATGTTTAAGGAAATTGTTTCTGCATTCCATTTCCCACTAGGCATTAAAATATTTCTTTAAAACCTTAAAACAATCATAAGTACTTGTATTGCAAAAAGAAAAACGACCTTCATGTGGGCGATTTTAATTTTTCCGAAAATACTTGGCAAATAGAAGTTTGTTAAGTGGCGCCAGCAACGTGAAGCACGTTGGGGATTTGAATATTTTGGAATAGGTAGCATATTGTTTCAAGCAACCGATAGGTGTTCCTATTTTTACCCCTTCGAATTTGGAAAGCTTTTCTGTCAACAGCCGAGGTCGGCGGACTCATTCATGAGTCGACTCACTTAAACTCATTTGACTCAAACTCACACTTGAGTTTGAGTGAACGCGAGGATAGTGTAGCATGGTAAGTTTGAGGTTGAGCGAGTTTTGAGTACATTTTGAGTTTGAGTACATTTTGAGCACTGAGTACATTTGGAGTCTGAGTACTGAGTACTCAGTACATTGAGTACTGAGTACATTTTGAGTTTGAGTACAATTTCAGTACTGAGTACAATTTAAGTTTTCAGTACATTTTGAGTTGAGTACATTTGAGTACTGAGTATATTGAGTTTGAGTACAATTTGAGTTTTCAGTACATTTTGAGTTAGAGTACATTTGAGTACTGAGTATATTGAGTTTGAGTACATTTTGAGTTTTGAGTACATTTTGAGTTTGAGTACATGTGAGTACTGAGTACATTTTCAGTACTGAGTACATTTTGAGTTTGAGTACATTTTGTGTACTGAGTACAATATGAGTTTGAGTAGATTTTGAGTACTGACTAAATCTGAGTTGCCCAATAGGCAGATATAGTTGGCGGTTAAGTTCTATATCCCACTTTGAGCTCGAAATTCCGGTTAGCTGCGGGTACGGTAGCTTTCGCGATGCGGATTATGGATTGGACAAGAAGTTAGGGTAGGGGGGTCTTACTTAGCGGCAGGGCGTGTGAATAATATTCGACTGGTGACGTCATAAAAAGGTTTACGCACGTTTTCTTTTCATGGATCCTCTTAGAAGGTAGAAGAGGGTGGTGGGAAAGCACACGGGGGCTCTTGCTGGTTTTTCGCCTGCTTCTGTTAACGGTTGTACTTGCTAGGGTGAAAAAAGAAGAGGTGAGCACCGGGTGGAAGGTGCGGCGGCGGTTCCCTGCGCTGTCTCAAATGAATTGTCAACTGAACTGACTGGGCGACGCCGTTTTGATAGAATATTGACCGCATTATGAGATAGATTGTGTAAATATTGAAACGTTTATCACTAAGGCGGCTAAGGTATTAGGGGAAAGGTTCCAATTAGGGGAACACCGCGAGGTTAATTAAAAAAATGCCTCCTTTGTATAGTCAGCAGACCGTCAAAAAATGTCCTAGATTGTGTTGAAATTTAAAATGATTCCACGAGGGCATGTGGGGAATCACGTGGGACAAAAATGCGTTATGGTTATAATATGACCTACTCATGGCTGATCATACCTTGGAGTAAAATTCAAATTCATAGCACTAGGGCGTATGGCATATGGAATAAAAGATCTCGATGAGCGGAATCACGTCGGACAAATGCAGAAATGCTTCCGCAATATTATCATGTGATGTTATTATGATAGGTCATAAATTGAGTTAATATTCAAAACGACGCCACAAGGGTGTGTGGGGAATCAAATGGAAGTTTGCATTGAGAGAAATCACCTGTGATAATTATAGAAAATCACATGCGGTTTGGTTAATCATGAGATAGTCATGGTTAGTCACTCTTTTGGTTAACATTGAACTTGATGCCACTTTGAAGTGCTGGGTATCAAATTATTGGTCTGGATGAGAAGAATCGCGTAGGACAAATACAAAAATGGCTCCTGGTTATAGTCATTAGATAGTCATGGCGAGTCCTATATTGGGTTAAAATGCAAAGTGTCCCCGCTCGGGCGTGTAAGGTACCAAATTTGCGACCTTGATGACGGCATTCACGTTGGACAAATAAAAAAAGGCTTCGTTGTTCTAATACTAAGATAGTCATGGTGAGTCGTACATTTGGTTAAAATTCAAGGTGAGCCCTTGAAAACGGGGTATCAAATACAAGTTTTTAATTAGGGGAATAACGTAGGGCACATAAATAATGCGCCCTGCTTGCCGCCATGAGAGTCATGGGTAGTCAGATTTGATTAAAACTTCCAATGACCCTGCTATGATGTGTGGAGTACCAAAATAGGTTTCTCATTGAGGGGAATCACGTGGGACAAATAAGAAAATGGTTTCTGGTTGTAGGTATGAGATAGTCGTTGTGAGTAAGAGATTGAGTGAAATTTTCCAGTGACGACAATAGGGCTTGTTGGGTATCAAGTTAAATGTCTTGATGAGGAGAATCACTTGGAAAAAATAAAGAAATGCGTTATCATGATACATTCATGACATTATTATCATGATATAATCATGGCTAGTCAATGAATGGTTTAAAATTCAAAGTGCTGCTGGTAGGGCATGTAGGGTATCAAAAGATTTTCTCGTTAAACAGGTGCATCGGATGTAACCATCAGAAATCATGCAACTGAATATTGACCAGTTAAATAAAAAAGTCTTATTCAGTGCCCGATAGATATACTTGTACCCGTTAATTGCTAGCACGCCATCGTAAAAGCGTTCTTGGTTGCACACATTGCAGTACACAACATCCGTCAACATGCCTGCGTTCCCATAAAACAGCTTAGGGACTATTCAGCTGATATGCCTCCTACGTTTAAGCTAAGTAAGCGGGTTGGTGCAATAAGCGAATGCCTTCCATCACACGCGCGATAGTGCAAATTTCCAACCATGGCTTGCAGATGTCGGTTCGTAAACGTGTTGACATTTATTACGCACTCCCATACATCATACTGAGTTGGTTGTTAAACAACACTATGAAATATCCTTTTAAATGTTCAAGCCTAGACGTACATGCTCATAAACGGAAAAAAGTTCCGCCTCATAACACTATTTTGTGCTGCCAAACCGGCGCAACTTTTTTGATAAACCAAGATTTCATGGCCGATTGCTTGCTTAGAGGAACTTTACATTTCAGTGGCGGGTGGGAACCGCGAACAGCAATTTTCTGAGCCGACCGGTTGTTCTGCTGCGCCGCGACGCTTTTATTTTGCTTTCGGCTCAAAGTTTTCACATTGCCGAGCTTAGGTGTCCGAATGATTTTTGTCCGCTTCCCATTGAACAGAAAATTACACCAGAGTACGAAAACGTCCGATAGGGATTGAACATGAGGGTGAATAAGCAGTGCGTCCGGAAGAAGCGTACCACCGCACATATTCCGGCAAACGTGCTTGGTTCGAAGTCTTTCCTGTTCAGCACGGTGAACAATTTGTGGCTTCACTCGAGGTAGGCCACCACCTTCAAAAACGCATTTTTTTAAAAAATGGCCTTTTTTACATTTAGCATTCTCAATATCCGTGTATATTCACAAATATTTAACAAAAAGAATTCTGCTTTTATCTTACGCAGTTCAAAAGTTGTGATCATTTTTCTAACCCCTACTAGACGGAACCGATACCGAAACTGAAGGTTTTCGAAACCGTCGCAACCGTTCACTAAGTCATGTCTCTTCGTACAAAAACCTACGTAATGCTATTTCGCCTAGGTACGTTCTAACGCTTGTGGACGCATTTTGTGGAACAATATATCTTGGATTTATTTCAAAAGTTCCACTAGAGGGCCGCAGGGCGCAGTGGTGCACGGTTGTTTACTTTTGCGCGTTTGTGTTGCGTCGAGCTTGCGTCTGGTGGTTTGTGCTTTTTCGTATGCCGTTTTGAGCTCGCCGATTTATACTAGCCTTTAAAGGAGACAGTTGTAGTACTTTATAAGACATGGCAAAGTACAGAACGAAAAGGAGGCGTCAGCGCAAGATTGTAGGGAATCAGCATACCAAGCATAGACCCCCAATGGAGCACATGGACGCTTCTGTTTCGGCCAGTACTCAAAAGATAGGCAGTATGGAGCAGGACTGTGACATCCCACTGCAATCTTTCCACTGGAAGGTTACACGATCGTAGATATGGAAATCCTTTGTTGCGTGTTTTCACCCTTGGCCTGCTCGGAATGCAAGAGCGCTTCGCTAAACCTCTACGAACCTGCCCGCTGTGGTGTCTCCTTTACGTAAGGTATTATGTGTGACTCGGGTGGGATCAAATGCGCGTTTCTGTCTTCCAAAAATACCGGGCGCATTGTGGAAAACAATGTCCGCCTTGTGTATGCGATGCGACAACTTGGAAAGGGACACAAAGGTGCTGTCACATTGTGCAAAGTCATAAATATACCACCCCCTGCTTGGCATTCTCCATACCAAAAAACGTCATCAAAGTTTTCTCAAGCGGCTAAAGTGGTTGCCATAAAATCTATTGCTAATGCTGGCAGTGAAGTGTGCAACCTTGTCGACAGGGAGGAGTGCGGCATGTCAGGGGACGGCACATGGCAGAAACACTGACATTTCTCACTTAATGGGTGTGTGTCATTGATGTCTGTCCATACGGGGAAAGTCATGGACGTAGAAGGACTCTCCAGCAAATGTAGAGCTTGTGAATCGAGGCGTAACCTGAGTACTTCAAGCCAGGAGTACCTCGAATGGAAAGCCGATCCCACAAACTGTCACGCCAACCATGCTGGTACTACCGGAGCCATGGAAGCAGTCGGCTTGTAAAGCAAGTTTGAAAGGTCGGGAGCAACTCGGCAACTCAAGTACGTGGAGTTTTATGGAGACGGAGACTCGACGAGTCACGCTGCAGTGAAAGAAATATATGGTAAAGACAGCGTCCAGAAACTGGAATGTATAGGACATGTGCAAAAACGTGTCGGCTGCCGTCTAAAGAAGGTAAACAAGACAGAGCGCCGACTCGGAGGGAAAAGAAAACTAACAGATGTCCTGATTTATCGGCTGTAAAATTACAACGGAATTGCAATAAGTGTCAATGTTGGAAATCTGACAGCAATAAAGCAAGCCACACTCGCAAGCCGATTTCATTGTAGCTCCACAGACAACTGCCCCAAGCATGGCCTCTGCCCTGAAGGAGTTAGTAGTTGGTGCCGCTTCAAGCGAGCGAAAGCACTCAGAAGGCTTGGCTACAAGCACAAGGGAGGACTTCCCAACGAAATCATCAATAAGGCGAAAGCTGTGTACAGTGACCTTTGCTCCGAAGAACTTTAGAAAAAGTGCCGGCACGGCAAAACTCAAAATGCTAACGAGTGCTTCAATGGAATGGCCTGGCAGAGGGTCCCGAAATACGTATATGTAAGACTGCGGATTAGTTTGTTTGGGTTGTATGATGCTGTGATACAATTCAATGATGGAAACAGGGGCATACTGGATATTCTGCAGCAGGCAGGCATTGAGCCTGGCCACTACACGAGGACCGCGTGCCTCATCATTGACTGTAGCCGTGTGACGAATGCTCTCGTGCGTCAGCTGGAGGCACAAAACAAGCTCGAAAAAATGCGCGTTACAGCTTGCTCAAAAGGAGATCGTGCCGCTTCGTAGGAGGGTGCAAGCTATGAGCCTGGCGGATTTTAGGCGCAGTGACTGTTCAAGTGGTCTAACACCTAGAAGCCATTTTTCTCAAAACTTAATTTTTTGCGCTTCACAGGTACGGGAACAGAGATAACTTTCTTTGTAATAAATATTTTTGTATGCTATTTTGCATGCTGTTTCTTTATATCTACAGACATGCACGGAAGCAGAATGACTAAAAAATATTAGTAAGTTGTTATGCTATCGCCAATTGCGCAAGAACAAAACCTGCCGGATATCAAATTTTACCGTTTCTTTCTGATTAGTCACTTAACTTAAAGATGGATTGATTGTCGAGGTTAGTTGCAAATGTCATTGGATTCATTACGTTCGTACCAAGTCGGGTTTGCATGGCACTGACCATTTTGTAGTTATGACTGCGCAAGATGAGTATTTTCGAACATTTTTATTTATATATATTTTTATTTGACAATTTTAGCAGTTTTACCTTTTTAAATGTTGTAACTACATAGGCTTTACAATCCAAAAATATAAATCGATCAAATTTTGTTGATGTCTTCACTGTGACCTTGGAAGGAGACCATACAGATTGAGGACTTCCGCGCGCGTCTCCACAAAATGGGCGTGCTCAAGGACATCGCAGAACTAGGGCCCTTTAAAACGGGCCATGTCTGGCTGATCAAGCTGAAGACACAGGAGGCACGAGAACGGCTTGTGGACGCGCGAAGACGGAAAGTGAAGCGGCGTTACTGCGCCGTCATAGACCCCATTCAACAAATAGTTCCCATCAAGCTACACTGGGTGCCCTTTCACTTCCCCGATGCCTCGATACACAGGGTGTTCGCAGATTTGGTTGAAATGAAGGACTGCGTGAGGACGCTTAGGGGGCAGAGGTTTCTGAGAAGGTGGAGTCGACGGCGCGCCTCTGGCGCGTAAATCTGCGGGAGGAACCCACCACCGACTATTTCCCCCCCCCCTTCCCCCTGTTAAAGTTCTACGGAGGCTCCGTCATAGTCGTCGTTCCGGGTTGTGCGCTTCAGTGTCTGCGGTGCAAGCGCACAGGACCCATTGAAAAACAGTCCGAACCCCGAGTTGCTGAAAGTGTTACCTTTTTGGTCACCTGCAAGACGAATGTGTAAGTCCCTACGCCAATGTCACCGGTGCTAGTCAAGAACGGGAAGTATAAAGGTAAAAACGATTAGCGACAAAGTGCGATCGCGTTGCTTCGGATACCTGTAGCCCAGCGTGCTAGTAGTCACCAGTGTGACCATCGAGATTAGGTGACGGAGCTTGTGCAGTTAGGCATGCGAAAGCTATTGCCGACACATTCTTGTTTTGGATGGAGAGGTTCGGTGCCGAAAGTCCCTCACCACAACACCACCACGCTTTATGTGTCTGCGCAGGTGGGCTAAAAGTTCACCACGCCAATAATACACGTCTTGAGGCGATTTCTGAGTCAACACATGTTTCTGCTCCCGACCCATATTCTATTTTTTCACATCTAAACCATACCAACGGCGAAGAAAAGACTGCACTTGTTATCAGCGTAAGATAACGTTTTATATAGGCTGTAGCGGCGGTGGTGGTGAGCGACATTCGGCGTCAAACCTTGCCCCCCAAATCACAGAAGTATCGGCAATACCTTTCAGATGCCAAGCCGGCGCAGCGCCGTCACCTACTCTCACTGGTTTCACCCGGGGCTATCAGCAGTCTGCACTGCGCGTATCGAAGGCCACTCGTTCGGGCGTTGTTGTTAACAGTTTTGACCTGTTTACATCCCGAAGCCATGGACCAGGAAGAAGGGGAGATGGCAGCGGCCTCGACAGCTTTGGCCGCGGCAGCTGTGGAGAACAAAGTGCAACAAGTGGACAAAGTGACGACCAATTACACCTTTGAAACTACAAAAGTATGTGAGGAGCAAACCGCAAAAGGGTCAAAGTTGGAGCCTCAGACAAGTTACGCGGTTGCAAGTACAGCTGAGACCGAGACAGTGCGATCGACGACAGCGCAGAGAGCTAGCACTCGTGTGTTTCCACACGGACATACCATAGCGGAGGTATCTGACGGAGGACGTGAACACGAAAGCTAAGAACACCGGATGTCTCGACGTGACAGCAAATCGACTCCGGCATGCGACATTGTGCGAAGAGAGGCGCCTCGCCCGCATTGAGGGAGAGTGGAGGATATCGACGAAAGAAGGGCAAGTTCGAATCGCACCAACCGCGGCTACACACCGCAATAAGTTTTAAGAAGCAGTCAGTCGTCTTTTCTGTCGAACGTAAACCATGATATCTGTATGAGGCTCATAATCAATGACAGCCGATACGCCCCCTTCAAGTATCGACGCTAAATGTACGTTGTCTTGGTTTATGGAAGCGTCAATTTCAAGTTAGAAAGTTAAGGGAGGATGCAAAATTGATATGCTAGCTGTACAAGAAAATAAAATTCAATCTTACCAGCACACGGAAACCATGGTGCTACGTTTTCTTGAGGCGTAATATGTGTGTGTCAGCCATGCAGCTAGAAAATCAGGGGGTTGCTGTTTGTTTTTCAAAAAGGCTCAAATCATCGTGGTTCAAAGTGTCAGACGGGCGTTTCAAACGTGCTAAGACAGGCGTTTCGTCTGATGTGACTTCGCATATGACCAACAGCCTTCGGGGGCTTGTTGGTTTATGAGTCCACAAAATTCATGAAACGTCATATTTTTTGGAAGATATAGTTCATTTGCTGTAGTGTGAGAGGAAGAATTTTTTTCTTGGAGACTTAACTGTGGTCGTAGACCAGGGCACCGTTCGAAAGCAACGCCTCCTCAGAAACAAGTGCTATTTTTTGTTGGAGAACATCAGCCGCTTGTTGCTCGAGGACATTGCGTGCTTCGCAAATTCTACATGCGCTGCGAAATTCAGGCATTTTCAAGGTGCTAGTCACGCGAGAATAAACAGGATTTGTGTGTCGCCCGAGCAAGCCGCTTGTTTATAATATTTCAGTGAAACCAGTGTCGTTTTCAGATTATTGTCTCATTAGTGAGTGTGTTGTAAGTAAAAATAACAAAGCAGGACAAAGTTTAACTGGACCATTTGTAAATAAACTGATTAACGCATGATTAACGCAAAGAGATTCCATGATTAACGCAAAGAGAAATTAATTTTTTTCAGACGAAATGCAGGAACTTTATAAAAAAATGGGAGTGTTTGAAAACAGGAGAAAAGGTTGTAGCTATGAGCGTTCTACTGAGATCCGACATGAAGAAAGAAAACAAGGCAAGTATTTGCGCAACTGGAATAAACAGCTGACAGATGAGGAGAAAAAAATCACCAGGACACTTTATTGCTGATATGCCCAATGTAAATGAGAAAATCGAAGCCATTGTAGTAGATAGGTACAAGGGGGCGGCATTCATAGCACGTTCGGTGTACATTATTTCCTGGGAAATGCGAACGAAGCGCTCGATGTCAGACGAGAAAAAAGCACGCAAAAAAGAAATAAATTATGAAAATATAATACAAAGCATCCGAAGTCTGAGAACAAGATGAAATTGAAAAAGCTCTTTTGGAACACTACAAAGGCCTTTTTCCACTTAGCAGGCACACGATGGGTTTTAACACTGTTTTCTTAGCGTTTTGCCCGAATTAGAAAAAAAGTGTACTGAGAGTTTAGAAAGTCGCACAAGCGTGAAAGAAATCGAAGACGCGATCAACAATTTAAGTAATTGGAAATTGCCTAGATCAGGCAGGTTAAATACTGCGTTTTACCAACTGTTCATGCAGGATATGGCGCCTATTCTGTATGAAGTTTTCCGTGAATCTCTCAAATATTAGTTTTTACCCCCGTACCTTCTCAAAAGCGCATACAATTCTGATTCGCAAGAGTGACGATACAGAACAATTGTCCAAAGTCACACTGGCTATCGGCCCATTACTCTGACTAACACTTGTTACAAAGTGTTCACGAAGGGACTAGTTAAGCGTATTCAGGGCAATATAAAAACGTTGGTAGGTTCCAATCAAACTTGCGGGATAAAAAGACGAACTATTTATACCAACATACATGTAGCACTGAGCATTGTGGAGGCATCTGACATAAATTTTAGTAGCGTAGCGATGCTACGAATTGAATTTGAAAAGTTGTTTGATAAGGTGTCTCACTCGAATCTTTTCAAAATTTGGAACGTGCGGTACTAGGAAATGTTGCACTTGACGGAGTTAAGATTGCTTACCGTGACTGCACAACTAAGATTTTAGTCACCCGACGACTAACGTGTAGTGGAGATATGTGTGCCTCAGTACGACAAGGCTGCATACTTTCCTCTCTTCTTTTTGTGCTTCACTTGAAACCATTAGGGCAAGAATAAACAACAGCACCAACATACCAGGATTTGCTCAGGAATCGTTCGAAATCAAAGAATTGAAGTACACGGATCATGTTGGCATATGAAACAAAAAAGTTTCATATGCCTTGAGCATAACCCAGGAGTACTGTGATGTCACCGGCAGTTCAATTAGTTAAAAGAGTTGTGTCGGCTTCTGGCATGGAGAATGGTCGCAAGCACCATACATTTTCGGTGGTGTGATGTGGTCATCAAAATAAACGACTCATCTGCGGATACCGCTGCAACATAACCATGACAACAAAACTTGGTGGTGCGAAAAGGCAGAAAAAATACGTGAATGGACAGGGAACTAGGTGGTCGTGGTCGATCCATCTTCGCTGGTGTCACTGTCTGTAAAGTTGTTCTAATGGCCAAGATTTGGTATGTTATGCAGGATTTGTATTGTTCACGTCATAATATTGAGAAATTTTAGCGCATTTTTGCAGTGTTTGTTTGGAATTGAGCGTTCGAAGGAACTAGTCCTAGCAACCTTTTTAGAAAGCTCAGAGGAGGAGGGCTAGCTTTGCCCCTTTTCTTTTTGGGACAAGTTGTGTCGTGTTTATTTCTTTTTGCGGGAACAGTCGGACCCGTCTGGCACACCTTTGTACATTTTTGTTTTGGTGATGCTTTACCTTATTTTGTGGTTTCTAATTCTGTTGTGGCTCGCTAGAGTGTCAGTAGTTTTTTAAAGGGAGTTGTTCTTTCTCATGGGTTTCTAATGGCACAGTTTTCTCGTGGTTTTCTTTCTTCCGTGACACGCAAGAAAAAAGCAGCAGCTACACTCCGTGGATGATGGCGAGGGGGCGTAAACACGATGTCGTCCGTATTGTAGTAAACTGCAGAAGCCCTCAAAAATAAAACTATAGAGTTCACTCTCGTTGATAGAATCAACAAATGCGCACGTAGTCATTGGTACAGAATCCATGGCTCGACAAACACATTTAGCGACAGCGAAATGTTTCCCTCTGGCTATACCGTATATAGGAAAGACCGTAATTGCCATGGTGGTGGTGTATTTGTTCTCATTCATATAGCATAGCTTGACAATTCTATAAGCGTCGAAGCCGACTCGTGCGAAACTGTCTGGTGTAAAATATTGCTACAAAAACGGTTCTTTCCGTTGCCATTGGCTCATTTATAGGCCGCCCGGTATAAGAACTGCCCATCCTCTCTTTCAGTTGAGTAACGTTTTATTAAGTTTGCAAACAACGCACGTAATTCTCGGAGGCGATTTTAACTTCCCGGATGTAGAATGGAAGTCCTTTAAACCCGTGTTAAACACAACGTCTTTCCTCTGTATACCGCCTTTAGAGAGATGATTAATGCCCACTCATTATTTCAATTTGTGGAAACGCAAACACGAATTGGTGGTGACAGCGCAAACATTCTTGATTTATTTTTGTGCACTGAACCGGATCTTGTATCCTCTGTTGTCACAGTCCCTGGTGTCAGCGACCATGACGTTGTTATCACTAAAATGTATTGTAGTGCTAAAAACCACCGCGCTGAGGCACCCCGCAAGTGTTCTCTTATGAAAAAGGTGACTACCCATCACTATCGCGTGAACTAGATGCATTTTTTCCTGAGTTCCAATCGCATAGTTCATCGTTAGACATGAATGCGCAGTGGAATTTCTTCAAAACAAAGATATTGTTCCTTGACCCAAACTTTCATTCCTTCGCGTATCATTTCGGCCAGACGACGCAATGATAAGCCATGGCTCAGTAGGGAACTCCGATCAAAGATAAATAGAAAGACTCGGTTGTATCGAAAGTATTGCCGCATGCCTGATCCTGCGTTGCTTTCAAGAATGAAGGCGATGGGCAAAATGTGACCAAAGCTATGCGCAGAGCACAAGAAAATGTACCTTTGTCATCTAGGCGAGAAACTTAAAACCAACCCTAAGGAAGTGTCGAAATACGTGAAAAATAAAAGTAATTCTAGACCCACTATTCCTGACACCATGGACGGGATAAATTACGATTCTAACACGGAAGCCAAAGCTGAGAGTTTCAATGCATACTTTAAGTCTGTGTTCTCGCAGCCAGTTGACACACGTAGTGTATGCCAGAATGTTGGCGCGCTCCCGCAAATGAACGACATAGAAATTTCCGAACGGTGGTGTCGTGCTCTTGTTGGAAAAAATAAATGTTCACTCTGCTCCTGGCCCTGATTGTATATCCAACTTCGTCTGAAAAACTGCGCAGTGTCTATCGCCCCTTTTTTAGCACTCATGTACAAAACGTCGCTTGAACAATGCGTTTTTACCAGCTGATTGGAAAAATGCCAACGTAACTCCAGTATATAAAGCGGAGATAAAACAAAAAAAGTGTAACTACAGGCCTATTTCTCTGACAAGCGTGTGCTGCAAGACACTCGAACATATCATTTACACAAACTTAATGAATCATCTACAAAGTAATAACTTCTTTTCCCCATTGCAACACGGTTTCAGGGCGGGTTTTTCGTGCGATACACAATTGGTCGAGTTTACGCACGACATTGCAGCTTCTATTAACTCAGGCCTTCAGGTTGACTGTATATTTCTGGATTTCCAGAAGGCATTTGATTCCGTGTCACATGTGTTGCTGTTGCAAAAGCTTCGTTGTCTAGGTATACCTAATGCCCTTCTCATGTGGATCGAAGCGTACCTGTCTGAAAGACAGCAGTGCGTGATTCTGGCGGTGTGTGCTCATCAAGCGTCGATGTATTGTCAGGAGTGCCGCAAGGGTCAGTTTTGGGGCCCCTGCTTTATCTTATTTTTATAAATGATATCTCTGACAATCTCTCTAGCCGTGTTCGATTGTACGCTGACGATTGCTGCATTTACAATAACATTAACTCTGAAGCGGACACCGTTCAATTGCAGAATGACTTGAACTCTATAGTTTCTTGGTGTGATTCATGGAGAATGACATTAAATGTGTCGAAGTGTAAATTGGTGAGGTTTACGAACAAAAAACAGCCTCGGATTTCAAATTACGTCATGACCGGGGCTACCTTGCGGTTTGCATCAGAATATAAATATCTAGGGATCATTTTTTCTGCCAACCTGTCTTGGAACGCTCATATTAATTACTTAACATTAAAGGCTAGTCGCGTGCTAAATTGTTTGAGGCGCAATTTTAGACAGTCGCCAACTAAGTTGAAAGAAACAATATACATATCCAATGTGCGTCCCATATTGGAATATGCTTGCAGTGCCTGGGACCCCCTCAACAAAATCAAATATAGAAGCCCTAGAGCGTGTACAGGCACGAGCAGCACGCTTTGTGGCAAGCAATTATAACTTCACCGTAAGATCAGCTGACATTCGTTCAGGATTACAAGGCCTCTGTTAGCTGACCGGCGAAAATACCTACGACTGTCCCTATTTTACAGCATATTCATGAACAGAACAGGCATCGACAGAGAACAGTATATAAGACCAACTACCTATGTGTCACCCCGTACTGACCATTCTTTAAAACTGTGTGAATACGCGTCCAGGATCAACGCTTTCAAATACGCCTTTTTTCCAAGGACCACGCATGAGTGGAACGGCTTGCCAGAGGAAATTGTCTCTGCGCCTCCTCATCTTTTGTTAGAAATTTGCACAATTTTTTGTTGAACTAATCCCTACTGTACATTTCTGATGCGTTCCGTACTGATTGCTTTTTATTTTATTTTATTGCCCTGTGTAACCGATAGCACTCTTCTTTTTTTGCGTTTTTGCTTTGTATCTGCAATGTGATGCCTTATTTATGACAGTGTAAGTCAAACACTTTGTTGTTTCAACCATACAGCCTTTTACCCCGCAACCATTTTTTGTTATATTGACTGTACTGTATTCCTTGGCTTGTTTTCCCCCTTACAATAATGCCCGTGATGGCGATGTAGGTACCTGTATAAATAAAAAAAAATAAATAGTACGGGTACTCGAAATAACATGCAAGTTGCGCCTTCGGTGACACCTGAATGGGGCCCCGACCGCCATTCGATTTTCGCTTTATGGTTCTGTGCCCACGGATGCACGTCGGTGGACATTGGGAAGTCTTAAGTTATGCCGTTTGACTCTCGCTTAGTAAACTCGCCGTCGTAGCCCAATTGGTAAGACGACTGACACTATGTCTGGTCTACCAGACACAGACTCGAATACTGCCGGTGCCCGTGTGATTTTTTGAGATTGTGAATGCTATGCGCACGGACTGGGACCTGGGACAGACACTGTGCGGACCTAAGGTACTCTGCACCTAAATATTGATGGGGTATCTGATCGAACATTTATTTGCCGAACCCCTGCATTGCTATGCATACCTTGGGGCCCAGGTAAGGATGTCTTGCAGGGAGTTGAGCAAAATCAGTGCAGGGGGAGTTAAGACTTTATTTTTAACCTTCACACAGAAACTCTTCCGGTTATGACTGATATGATAGCCACGGTGCTCTTTTTGCCGGTGGGCGCGAATTGTTCACTCTGCAAGAAACCGGAGAGTGCTGAACATGTATTGCTGTTCTGCTGAGACTTAGTATTTGTTTGGGACGTCCTGCAGCGCACATTGGAAATCGACCTACCTTCCTTTGACGCCTCTTGAAATTCGATACCTGGCTTTAGGTCCAGATGTTTCGCCCTATTACCTGTTCTTCCTCATGGAGCTGAATACTACATGGAGGAGCCCTAAGGATGTACGTAATGCAGATGTAGATGCTCGTTTCGTAACTTGTTACTTTGTAGAAAGGACATGTAAATGACGCGAGGTGCTCGCCAGAGCAGGCTATGATGAAGAAATATGGTCGGTATGGATGACTTTGCTTTCATGAAGGTGCATATTTTTAACTCCTCGCTCAAATGGACGCAGTTCCCTTTTTGAGTTTCTCTTTATTTCTTTTCGTTATCAGTCACAGTGGCTGATGTTGTATGTGTGTTGTTGTGCCTATTTGGACAATAAACAAACAAAAGCAACAAAACGAAACAAACAATAAAAGAAACAAAAGGAACAAAAAAACAATAAAGGGACCGTCGCTTCCATCCTGTCTGCATCGGAAGAATCAAGTCAAGCACGAAGTAGTCGAAGCACGGTCACGTCAGGGTGAGAGCGAGCGCTTGACTGAACCGCCGATACCTGCTTTATATTCACAGAGATTGAAGGAGATAACACAACGAAGGAGAGTCAAGCATGCGAGCACTTGCGCGCACCGGAGTAGTTGTTAACGCAGCGAAGCGCGCGCCAAACAAGCGCGCCAGCTGTCGTATGCTAATGAGGCAGAGTGAGTGTTGTACACAGCTGTGGGAGAGAAGAACGGAGGAGGCATGCGGACGGACGCCGGCGATGACAACGCAGCAGTAGTATTAGTTGATAATTTCATTATAAAGTCAGGCTGTCTAGCTCTCACAGGGTGGTGCCCATAGTCAATGGCACCATTTGCTGCTGCGATCCGTCTTTGCCGGTCGATCAGTCCGCGCTGGTCGTCCAAGGCTGAGCTGGAAAGAGCGGCTTCCCATCCGGAGGGTGAGGGGCTGGGTATTGGCAATTGGGTCGGGGGTTTGGGGCATTTCCATGTGGAGTGGTACAGGTTCGGGTGTCCTCCTCAGGATGGGCATCTGTCTGGATACATGGTAGGGTAGAATTTGTCCCGAAGCGAGAGCTAAAAACCTGTTAGTTTGTAGCTGGCGCCATGCAGCGGCTTCCTCACGGGTGAGTTGCGCGTGTGGCGGAGGAAGTGTGCTACGGGAGGAGTCTGTAATGTTGTAGCTATATGTGTGTATGTGAGTGGGATACTTTTCTGTCTTGTCTGGTTTGGGTTGGTCTTCTGCTGGTGCCCGGAGAGTGAGGCCTCGGGTTACCGCATGAGCACACTCATTGCCAGGGAAACATGCATGCCCAGGTATCCAGATTTGACGGACTGGTGGAATCTCGGTTTCGCTGCAGGATGTGAGAGGCGTTCAGGGTGATACGCCATTGCGCATAATTTCGGCATGCCTCTTGTGAGTCGAATATAATATTTATTTGTTCCCTGAAGGGCGAGTGCTGATGCGAGTGCTATTGCAACTCTCCGCTTCCGTGCTGTTCCCGGAGCGTATGGTGGCTGCCGTTATCGTCTCACCCTCCAGTCGGCTACAGCTGCCACCTTGGCATTTATGGCTGGATAGTCTGCTGCAATCCCGTATAGAGGGTGTCGGGGTTACTGCCGTATATGCGATGCAAGGCCTTAGCCAGCGCGGCACGCCTGCTGGCATGATGTTCTGGATGCATATTGCCGCGAACCATGTATGGGCTTGCTTATTTATTGTTTGTTTTTTACTGCCGGGCCACGCCGGGCTGTGTTCTCTGCGTTCCAAGCAAAAGCGCGTCTTCATTCTTTATTTTTATGCCGCATGGGGCTATCACATTTCAGATAAGCAAACTGTTTTCGACCCCTAACCGTCGCTAGCCCAGAATAATCGTCTGTGATCTACAATGTCTGGATGTGAATCGACGGTTTCCAGAAACACTCGTGCCGAAAGATAAAAAGCCTGCAGAGAGGCAGACGCCTCGGCATTCGATTCTGCGATGCTCGCCGCCGCAACTCACTTGTGGACCGCTGCTTCGCCGCCAATGTATTCTTTTTGAGTTGTAAGGGGAGCACAAGTTCGCTCCAATAAACTGTTTCTCCTTCAACACAACTGCGTCGTTCTGTGGCTTCGTGACATCTGGTTGAGGTGCTGGGTACTCACCCTTTGTGCTCTCTACGACATCTGGAAGCCGCCAAGCCAGCCCAACCAGAGAAAGTCGCCGACTGCAAGGATTGCTGCCCGAATTCGGTTTGATGCCAGAAGGGCCCAAGAAAAAGAACGCTGCAACCAACACCATGGTGCAAGAAACAACGTCACCAATCGTCCTGCAGCAGCCCCGGGAACCGCCATTGTTCCGCGGAGTCCCCGCTGAAGACCCCGAAAAATGGTTGGAGAAGCTGGAGCGCCTCCACATCTTCAACAGCTGGGACGACGAATAAACTTTCCGGCATGTCTTCTTTAACTCAGAAGATGCTGCTCGAACTTGATTCGAGAACCATTAGAGTTCTTTGACCGACTGGACTCAATACAAAAAGGAGTTCCATAAGACCTTCACTACTGTTGCGAGAAAAGAGCGAGATGCGCTTTTGCTTGCAACTCGAACGCAGCACCCCAACGAAGGTGTCGTGATCTTCGTTGAGGAGATGAAGCGACTTTTTCGCCGTGCGGACCCCGAGAATTCCGAAGAAAAGAAGCTCAGGTTTCTAATGCCAGGAATGAAGCAAGAGCTTTTTGCTTGTCTAGTCCGTAACCCGCCGAAGGCTGTGGCTGAATTCGCGTCTGAGGCGGCTGCGATGGTGAAGACGATAGAAATTCGAACGAGGCAATACGACGGCCCTGTCAACGCGCTGTTCTCGGACACCATCGGTGCCGCAACTGGAAGCTCCGATACATTGCGCGAGACTATTGGAGCAGTGGTCAAGGAGGAGCTTCAGAAGCTTTTTCCAACAACGCCGCAACCTCAAGTGGCTTCTCTGAGTGACTTCATCCGTGAAGAGGTTCAACAGGCGCTCGGAACTTCGATGCCTTCAGAAGCACCCCGTCAGCCCCAAGCGATGACCTACTCCGCAGCTCTTTGTTAACCCCGCCCTCTCCAACCCGTTGTCAAGAGGCCCAGCTATACCGAAGTCTAATGCCGCCCGCCCGGAGCCCTGTAGACCAATACCAGGCGCCAAAGAAGGCCGACGTGTGGCGAACGCCCGATAATCGCCCGCTGTGCTACCACTGCGGAGAGGCCGACTACATCTACCGTCGCTCCCTTTACAAGAGGCTTGGTCTGCGAGGCTTCTCCGTCGACGCACCACGCCCCCGACCCGCCTGTCCAACATGAACCCAGGACCTGCCCGCTTCAACCGTTCGCCGTGGCCCTACCGGTACCAGTCACCAAACCGCCAGAACACCGCTGACTTCTCACGTGTAAGGTCCTCCAGCCCACGTGGGGGAAACTAAAAGCAGCAACTTCGGGAGGTGATGTTGCAGAAAGGCGAAAAAACGAAAACCCTCCAAGGACGCACGGCCGCGCCGAACACCATAGCTGCAGCCCAACGACTCGATCTAACCCGGACGTGACTCCCGAACCCGACGACGACACGACGCGACGCGTACCCGAAACGACAGGGCCTGCCGCTGAGAAGATGACGAGAATGACGACGCATGGTGCCCGACGGTCAACACGTACAAACCGAGATACAACGCCCCGACGCACCAAAAACTCCAACAATGCGGCGTCCGACGTCCAGTTGCCCATCGACGGCTTTGAGGTAGTCGCCCTCATCGACACGGGAGCTGACAACTCGGTAATGAGCGGCTCATTCGCGTCGAAGCTGAAGAAAGTTACGACAACTAGGGACGGTCCGCATATACGCACAGCAGGAGGCCATCTCGTAACGCCAAGTGGAACGTGTACATCACGCGTCACCGTAGGCGGCACCACGTACCCTGCCGAGTTCGTTAGTTTGCCTAACTGCTCCCGCGACGTAATTCTCTGAATGGACTTTTTGACGGACAACGGTGCAATAATTGATCTGCAGACCAATTCAATAACTTTTTCCTGCAATCTCTCCACGACGCTGCAGCCGAACCCAGATCACCATGCTGCTGTGAGGATCGCCGACGATCACATCACCCTGCCACCCCGGGCAAGCTTCATGATCGCCGTCTACTGTGAGGATGCTGCTTCTGAAATCGACGCTATCGTAGAGAGTGATCGAAGCTTGCTTCTCGACCGCGGTGTCTCCGTCGCAAGAGGCATTGCGCACTTTAGTCAACGCCAATCTCACGTTTTGGTCACTAATTTTACCGAGAGTACTAGCATTTAAACAAGGGAGCTGCTATTGCGTTCCTCGAAGAAACGCAAGAAGCAAGTGACGTGATCGTGGTCGCCGACATTGAACGCACACCCGGTGACACCTTCAAGCTTGCGCACCCCTTCGACGTGAATCCGGCGCTACCGCAAGAACAACGGAACAAATTATTGGCTTTGCTCCGTCGCTACAGCGAGTGTTTTTCGTCAAGTTAAAATTACGTCAGACACCCCTAGCGAAGCATCGTATTATAACTGAATATGGGGCCCGACCTACCCGACAGTCACCATACCGCGTCTCTTCCCACGAACGGGAAGCCATCCGGACTCAAGTCGACGATATGCTCAGCGACGACATTATACAGCCATGGAAAAGCCCCAGGGCTGCGCCGGTCGTACTCGTAAAGAAAAAAGACGGCTTATTAAGGTTCTGCGTTGACTACCGGCGACTAAACAAAATCACCAAAAAGGACGTGTATCCCATGCCACGAATTGACGACGCCCTTGACCACCTCTGCCATGCCAAGTACTTCTCATCGATGGATTTGAAGACCGGCTACTGGCAAATTGAAGTGGACGAGAGAGACCGAGAGAAGACTGCGTTTATAACCCCGGACGGCCTACACGAGTTCAAGGTGATGCCTTTTGGGTTGTGCAAGACGCCAGCAACGTTTCAGAGAGTCATGGACACTGTGCTAGCTGGCCTGAAGTGGCACACTTGACTTGTATACCTCGACGACGTTGTGGTGTTCGCCCGGAATTTCGACGAGCACCTTGCAAGGTTGGAGTCTGTACTCGAGGCCATTCGTACATCGGGGTTAAGGCTGAAGCCTGAAAAGTGTCGTTTCGCGTATGAGGAGCTGAAGTTCTTGGGCCACGTCGTCAACGCCGCGGGAGTCTTACTTGACCCGGCAAAAACTTCGGCCATTGCAAACTTCCCAAGGCCGAAAGACAAGAAGGGCCTGCGAAGATTTCTCGGTCTGTGCGCATACTACCGGCGCTTCGTCGCAAACTTCGCCCACATTGCAGAGCCACTCACACGGTTGACGAAAGATAGCACGCCTTTTAGCTTGGAAAACGACCATGAAAATGCATTCTGCGAGCTGCAAAAACGTCTGCAAAGCCCTCCCGTGCTCGCTCATTTCGACGAAAATGCCGAAAGAGAAATACACACTGACGCCAGCGATTTAGGCCTGGGTGCCGTTCTCGTCCAAAAGCAAAGCGCTGGTGAAAAAGTAATCGCCTTTGCAAGCCGTGGTCTGTCGAAGGAGGAGAAAAATTACTCAGCCTCTGAAAAAGAGTGCCTCGCAATTATATGGGCCATTTCAAAATTTCGCCCGTACGTATATGGTAGACCATTCAAGGTTGTCACAGACCACCATGCGCTGTGTTGGCTCGCCAAAATTTGAAGGACCCCTCTGGACGTCTTGGGCGGTGGAGCTTGCGCCTGCAAGAGTTCGACGTTACAATTGTCTACAAATCCGCAGGAAACACTCCGACGCCGACTGCCTGTCCCGCGGCCCCTTCAACCCGCCACCTCTAGACTGCGATGAAGACAGCGCATTCTTCGGAGTCGTTACGGAGAGCGACCTAGCCGCCCAGCAGCGTGTCGACCCTGACTTGCGCTTCATTATCGACTACCTGGGAGGACGAACTGTCGCCGTGCCTAGGTCGTTCAAGCGAAACTTCTAGCATTCAGCCTCAAAAACTCAGTCCTCGTGAAGAAGAATTTCAGCCCCGGAACAAGAACGCATTACCTACTTGTCATCCCTGCAGAGCTCCGTGACGAAATTTTCGAAACGTGCCACGACGACCTGTATTCCGGACATTTCGGCACAGCTCGCATTATTGCAAAAATCAAGGCGAAGTACTTCTGGCCCCGCCTTACATCCGACTTCACCCACTACGTTCGGAATTGCCGTGACTGCCAGCGACGAAAAACGCCGCCGACACGACCCGCCGGCTTTCTGCAACCGATCGCCGTCCCGTCGACGCCCATTCAACAGATTGGAATGGACCTTCTAGGCCCGTTCCCTACGTCACAATGACAGAACAAGTGGATTGTCGTGGCGACAGACTACATGATGCGCTACGCAGAGACCGCCGCTCTTCCGAGGGGCACTGCACAGGAAGTCGAAAAGTTCTTCATAAGCCAAGTTGTGCTGCGACATGGAGCCCCGGAAGTCCTAATCACGCACCGCGGAACGGCCTTTACTGCGGAGCTGATGCAAGGAATATTACGCTACAGCAACACGGATCACAGAAGAACAACGGCGTACCACCCCCAAACGAACGGACTAAAAGAACGTCTGAACAAGACAATCGCACATATGCTGTCAATGTACGTTGATGTTGAACATAAGACTTGGGACGAAGTGCTCCCTGATGTCACGTTTGCGTACAACACGGCTATCCAGGAGACTACGCAGCTGACGCCGTTCCAGCCTGTCTACGGAAGACGGCCAAATACAATGCTCGACGCCATTCTTCCGCACGTAGAAGACCGCGACCTCAACCACGACGTCCAAGGATACCTTCACCGTGCGGAGGACGCCCGCCAGCTGGCTCGAGTTCGTACAACGCGCCAGCAGCTCGTGGATGCCGGGCGCTACAACCTCCTACGCCGAGACGCCGAGTACCACCCAGGGGACCGTGTTTGGGTTTGGACTCCCATCCGACGACGCGGACTCAGTGAGAAGCTTCTGCGACGATATTTCGGACCCTACCAAATTCTATGACGTGTTGGCCAACTTCCCTACGAGGTGATCCCCGGTGGTGATTCCGGAACATCACGACGACGCACGCGGCCGGAAGTCGTCCACGTGGTTCACTTGAAACCTTACTATGCAAGATGACGGACTTTTTTTGTTTTTGTTGTTGTTGCTGTTGTTTGTTCGGACTGTCTTTTATTTTAGTATCGGTTCGATGCACTCTTATAGGGGGGGTAATGCCGCGAACCATATATGGGCTTGCTTATTTATTGTTTGTTTTTACTGCTGGGCCACGCCCGGCTGTGTTATCTGCGTTCCAAGCAAAGCACGTCTTCCTTTCTTTATTTTTATGCCGCAACCGCTATCACATTCAGATAAGCGAACTGTTTCGCCCTAACGTCGCTAGCCCAGAATAATCGTCTGTGATCTACAATGTTCTGGATGTGAATTGACGGTTCCAGAAACACTCGCGCCGAAAGATAAGAAGCCTCCAGAGCAGACGCCTCGGCATTCGATTCTGCGACGCTCGCCGACGCAAGTCACTTAGTTGACCACTGCTTCGCCGCCTCTGTATTCTTTTGAGTTGTTAGGGGAGCACAAGTTCGCTCCAATAAACGTGTTTCTCCTTCAAGACAACTGCGTCGTCCTTGGCTTCGTGACAATATTTCTGGGTGTGGGCAACGCCGCCTGTATTAACATTGCCTGACGCGTCGCGCGCTTTTCGATGGGAAGGGTAGGGACGCTTAGTTCAGCACTTATCCGCTATGTGGCGCGTGCCGGCGGACATCTCGCCTTACGTCACTGCTCGCGAGTCGCGAACGCTGCACCCACTTCTACGACGTGTGTCTGTCAGCTTGCCTGTTGGGCTTCAAGGGCCGTTTAGCTAACATCTTAGCCGCGAAGCGGCGCTAGTTCTGGGGCGCACTGGGGGATCTCGTTCAACGTGTCGCTCGCTTCATACATGGTGCCTTTTTCCAAAGATAAAGACGGAGGCGGACTGAAATAGTGTAAGAACATGCTAATTTTCGGGTTGACATATGGCAAACAGAAAAACGATATTTTCGGAGGGGGCCCCCATTATTTTACTGATATTATTCTTTCTGGAGTATTTAGAGAAGAAAAAATTGCGTGCACGTTTTTTGTTCAGGCGCTCACTTCTACGATAACTTTCCAATAATATCACTGTTTGTAAACTTCAGAAAATTATAGGAAACAAAAGATAGGAAGGTGGGATCCCGCCACGCTGTCCGGGCGCTTCTACAATACAGTCCTCAATTTTAGAAGTGCGTACCGATGTGGAGTGCGAACAGCGGGGTCAAAACAATTCCTAAATGCGGAGGAGATAGAGGTGGGATGCCCCACTCAGAAAATGTGAGGGCCTGTGATCCGAGTAGATAAGCGCGAAGCCGGCATCAGCCTGCGGTAGCGCAAGGGATTTTGCTTTGTGACAAAGGAAGTTTTATCAGTGACAGACCAAGACAGACAGGCATGGTGGAAAACAAGAAGGCGTAGGACCGCCGCCTCCGCGCGCCGTCTCGGCAACGCTAAACCTACTTTCCACTATTTTGCATAGTTTCCGAGAAGCGGCGTGGGCTGGCGGACACGAAAGCGCGCTGGAAGGCTACGGAGCGGCGAAGGGTAGGAGAGAGCAACAGGAGAGTGGCTGTTCGGCCATTTTTCGCTCACGCGTTAGGCAATATTTATACAGGCGGCGTTGGTATGTGTGATACTGTTATTCTCGCCCTAACTTCCGGGGGTATTAGTTTGTATTCGCGAGGGGCAAGTTCAGACGTCGAGTACCCTAGTAGTCGGAGGACGTGTCTCCCTGTTGGGTTGCGTTTCAACCTTTCTAATTGCCTGATTTTTTGTGCTTCGAATAATTCTATCGTGGTAATATGTAGGCCCAATCGTAATACCAGGCTCTTAGAGGCGTAGACAGGGATGCCTGTCACCGCCTTTTCTGCGGTGCGGATTAGGGTGTCCAGCTGCTTAGTCTGTGCGTGGGTAAGTCGGTGGTAAGGTACATGATAGGATATGCGGCTTATGATCAGAGCCTGCACGATGCGTAGTACGTCCGCTTCTTTAGGGCCGTGGCGGCGGTTGATTATCCTTCGGATAATGTGGAATATTTAATTAATTTGTTTTTCCAGTAGTCCCGAGGTGTACGTGGCCTTCGCGTTCGTTTACACATTGAGCCATTGAAACCCTAGCCTTCCTACTCTGTTAAATGGCTCGCCCTCGACAGTGACCGTAATGTCGGGCGGTGGGTCGGTTTTCCGGCGTCTTTTTCTGACTATGAGTACTTCTGATTTTGTGGGCTGCAGGTTAGTTCCCGGGCCCTTGATTACTGTTGGGTGGCGCTTGCTGCTTCCTGTAACGCGTCTTCTATTTCTCCTTTAGAGCCGCTGGTGGCCCATATGGTAATATCATCCGCGTACAGCGCGTGTCTGATTCCTGGAATGGCATCTAGAAGGGAGGCAGTCGACTCATTGCTAAGTTAAACAGCATTGGAGAAAGAACGGACCCTTGTGGCGTGCCTTTTAATGCTAGAGGGATAATGTCTGAGTGAATGTTCCCCACCCCTATCGTTGCTGTGCGATCTTTGAGGAATGCTCGTACGTAGTTGTACTTTCTTCGGCAACACCTGGTTCCGGCGAGGTTGTCGAGTGTAAGATCGTTGGCCAAATTGCACAAAGCGCCCTTAAGATCTAAAGCTAGTATGGCTTTCGTTTGCGTGCTGTTAATTCGATCAATATCTTTTTTAATTTGTATTAGTACCTCCTGTGTGGACAACCCCGGTCGAAACCAAAACATTGTGTGCGGCAGTGGTGCGTATTCGTCTAGGTATGGTTGCAGTCTGGCCAAGACGATAGACTCAAGTAACTTTCCCACGCACGACGTGAGGGAGATGGGCCGCAGTTGTTTTAGGGATGGTGGTTTGCCCGGTTTCGGTATCATGGTTATATCGGCATGGCGCCACTCTTATGGTAGCGTTCCCTCCTGCCAGTAGTATTGATAATAGGCGGTTAGTTCCTGTATTGACTTGTCGTCTAGATTTTTTAGAAGGCGATATTGTAGGCCATCAGCCCCCGGCGCAGTGTTTCTTGTTATCAGGTGGAGTTCTGTTCTGACTTCTTGCTCTTTTATGTCCCTGTCTAATTCCGTGGAATCCGCGTGTGGATAGTCTTTGTAGGACGGAGTGGCGCCAGTGCCTAAGTAAGTGATCCTTAGGTCCTCGATAATGGCTGCTTCGTCACCGGGTGTCTGTCTCAGAATCTTTTGAAGAGTTTTGCTGGTCGGTGCTTTTGTTTGATTGGGATCAATAGGGGTTCTAAGCAGCGCCCACGTTTCAGCCGTGCCGAGAGATCCCTGCATGCGATAACAGAAGTTTTTCCAATTATTTCGGGTCAGTTCCATTGCGTAATTTTTGGCTTGTCCTGTTATTGCGGCTATTCGCTGCTTGAGGTTTCTGTTATGTTTTTGCATTCGCCATTGTTTTTTCAGGCTGTTGCGGGTATTCCAGAAATGCATCAAGTGCCGGTCTACTTCCGGGTGCTCTGGGGACGTGTCTATGGCTTTGGTTGTTTTGTTTAGGTCTGTTTGGAGCTGACGGACGCACTCCTGAAGAGTTACTCCATTTGTTTCATCCTCGCCTGTCTCGATATCACGTTGGAGATCGCGCAGGTGCCGGAATTTGTCCCAGTCAGTTATTTTTACTTTGCGCTCTTTGATTTTCGTTCGTTCAGGAGGACTAGCCCGAGGGCAAGAGATTCGTCGCATCGAAAAGAACAAACACATCTCGCTGAAAAGCGTGGAAGAGGACAAACATTTTTTTAGCCTTTAGAGGCCCCTTTGGGGGATGTGCTGACCGGCGTAGCGGTGACCGCAGCAGCCCTCGTCGTGACCACCCGTTCGGTAGACAGGTCGGAGCGGCCCAGCGCCTCAGCCCAGTACCCACGGTTTTGTAAGCAGCGATGGGGGTTGTGGGGACAGTTCCAAAGGAGATGGTCCAGTGTTTCCACTGCTCTGCAGTCCGGGCAGTTGCGGAAGGGGTAGACGGAAGGCTAAATACGGTGCAGCTGGTAGCGACAGGGGAGGGTATGGGTTCGCACCAGTCGCCATAGCCGTTCTTCCTTGTTGGGTAAACCCGGGTGTGCGGGAGGGTGCTGGCGGCGTGAGAGGCGGAAACGTGCCGTAATGTCTTGGAAGGATAAGAGGCTGTCCCGAAGTGATAGGGCTCCTTGAAAGGTTTCGAGGCTAGGGCCTGCTCGGATGGTGATCTCTCGAGCAGCCCTATGCGTTGCCTCATTTCCCCCCACGCCCGTGTGGGCCGGAGTCCAATTCCAATTCCATGTTCCCCCCTTCCCCGTCAGAAGAAAAAGAAAAAAATTGTTGGGAACTAGACCTGCTCCAGCTAGGCTATGGCAGGTTTAAAGCCAATAAAAATAAACAAATAGGGCGAAAACCAAACAAAGATTTTTATGAAAAACCGAATTTAATTATTAAAAAATTAGGGCTATATTTCAGTATATTTAACCATATTTAACTCATATATTGCAGTTATATTCAGCTATATTCAGCTGTAGCTGAATATAACTTCAATATATCAGTTAAATATGGGCCGTCTGGGCCGGAGTCCAGATGAAGCGTGGTTGGCGATAGCCAGGAGTTGTCGCTTAACTACGCGCGGGCAAGTGACAGTTAAGGCAGGACCCAGCATATGTTGCCAGACAAGCAGACCGCAAGCGTCATGCCGACCGCGATGACCAGGAGCGACGACAACCACAGAACAAATCAAAACGATGCAAGTACCACGCTGATGTGTTGGCCATTTTCAAGGTGCCAATTCCTACTTTGAAAAAAAATTCTCCAACTTGCCACGAGTGCGAATTCAAGTGACGTCGCATGGATACTCGTTGTGAGTGTCGTTTACAGCTTCACAGTGTTGATTGCAGCCAAATGATTATATGTTAAGGTTTTGTATCTAGCGTCTGGTCGCGTCCAGCTAGCTTATCGTTAGTACTCAAGCGCTTGCAGCGCGTTTTTTTTTGCATGTCGTACAAAGTTTTATTCGCTAGAAAGAGTATACTGCCTGTCCTTGCTAAACTGAGACGTTCTCCTTTGGTCGCCAATGATGTAAATCGAATTAGATAGTTCTCCAAATGTTAACGCAGAAGCCTTAATACTACCCGCGTAAACACCGCGGATTTTGTTTCTTGACTGACGCCAGTCTGCGCACATCGCTTCGTTGGCTGCTTCTATGGATCTTGCATTGCTGTTTTGTTTTTTCTGAGCACACGCTTACTCAAATAAACGATTGTTCTTTGGAAAAAAATCTGCATTGTTATTGCTCAAGTTATAAATGGTCTCTTGCTCTGTCCATTTCTATATTTACCCCTCGTAACCTTGAATTTTTGGCTCTGTGTGGTATTTTTCAGTGTCACTGCAACAGGAAACTGCTCAAAATTTAACATTGATTTACTTTATGCAATTCGAGTAATGTATCGCTTACTCCTGCAAGGTACCTTGTTTCAAAACTTGGTGTTTTTGCGCCAATACGAAAAAAGGAACAGGTGAGTAAATAAAAATGTTAAATAAACTTGTTTAAGGTTTGGAGTGTTGAAATTAACACTAGCAGTCAGTGTGTTCTTATGCAATGCATCTTTCTGCTGTCCCGACATTTGGCACGCAATGGTGTTTCCCAGGATGACTCACAAAAGAAGTGATGGAGAAATAAGGGCATCAGTGTCGCTTATTCATATTTCACACTGATTGCAAGTGTCCCATAAATCCTGGGGATATTAGCCTAATGTGGAATGTAAATACCAGAATATGTAATTCTTTCTATAATATCGTGGGAGTCGCACCCTAAGAATTATCCTCGGTTTAATCGTTTAATGGTAAACACAGGCTTTTGCTGAGGAAAACGTTCTATCCCGTACTTTTCCCGATTAAAAATTTTTTAAACTCCGGCGTCTTATTCATTGTGACCCTCAAATGTTTTATGTTTTATCTGAACGGTATTGCTCTCATGTATTCACGTATTCTCTTTGTGTATTTGTTTGTACCGAGCATATGTACCGGCCTACCCTTGAGGCTATGGCACCGTTTTTTTAAACTATGCCTTAAGGACAAGACCAGTCAGTCACAAACGTTTTAATGCTGCCACGATAACTCTGGCAGAATTTAGATTACTTCGTAAGGATATTTGAAGAATGTTTTATGAGGAAAATATACAAGCCTCACTTCCTTGCGAACAATCACTCTGAACCTAGATGATATAGTTTCAAGTAATCAAGTATTCAAGATATCCAAGTAATACCGTAAGCACTTTAAGAAAAACAAGTGGTTCTTTTTTCTGATGCCGGTGCTGGAATATACACAGTGACTTCTGTAGAAACATGAATTTGTACCTTTGTCAAAATAGGTTATTCTCTCGTGCTAGTGTGCGAGAACTGAGCGTATCCGCAATTAGCCGCCCAAAGCGAACTGCGAGCATAGTATGAGATAATATTGTGATCACAGCGCCCTGGCGTTCGCATAGTAGGTCAGGGCTGCAGTTTTTGTAGTAAAATTCAAACGTAAACATGCCAGGGCATCGTTGTTCACGTCGTGCTTCTGCAACCCGGCTGAGTTGCTCAGGCATACAGAAGGTCTACCAAAACTGCGGGAACAAAATACAAGCATAGAGGAGCCATCCTCACAGATCCCCATCATTGTGCAGATAAATGACAAAACATATTTGATTGTCTGATTAATAATTGATAGCACAGATGGTTTCATTTTTTACAAGAATTCATGAGATTTGTACTAGCTCTTTACATATCATATGGCCAGAAAGTGTAATAAAACGTTTCGCTACGGTTTTGTGCTTTTCTGTGCAGTGTTTTTATCCGTTGGTGAGAAAATACATTTCTTGTGTTGCCCAAATGGCGACATTGAGCATTGATATTTCTTTATATGCGTACATACCCAATCCATTCATCTTTCTTCAGAAATGTCTCGATGTTTGCAATGTGCCGATTAAGTCATACTAACGCAATTGTTGTGTCTTACTCCCGAAGTGTGTAGTAGCCGTGCAGGACATCTTTACCTTTTTTTTTCAGTACAAAGATTTGGTAAGAACATTGACAACCCTACGAAAATTTATAGACGTGACAATACCTAAATTTCAGAAGGCCAATTCACTAGCCCCCAAAGTAGCTGCTACAAATCATCGATCGTTGAATTTTCTGAACTCAAATGTAGAAAACACGCTACAAAATGTCCATAAAGGAAAATTGCAGAGAAAATTAAACTTCGATATGGTAATAATTTTCGGCAAAAAAATCAAAAATTGTGTTTCAAACTGCGGAAAATCAGTTATTATTTTGTTCAACATATTATTCTGTCAACGTGTTATACTTAAACTCCATATTAAAATCAACAGAAATCTGTCACTTTGTTTTCACTATAAAAATGTCTTGAGCTTCCACTAAACGTGCATTGCTGTAGACAACAGTAGACCTTGTGATCACCCAGCTTTGACATCGCTTGGCTAAGTGGTTTGTTTGTTTTTAATGTAGTGGTAAATATCTTTAAATAGTTGGTCGGCTCGGCTAGGTCAATTTTCTGTTTCGGTAGGTGATTCTAAGCTTGGATAAGCTTTTTAAAGGTATAGAGAGGTTATGCTCGGCATCGCTAAATCATTTCTTGGCTTTGTTAGGGTATTTCGGTTTGGAAATGTTTTATTTAAACTTGACTTGTATGTGCGGCTCAAGCTGTTTATTGTTGGTCGGTTGATTTCTCACGTAGAGCCTTCAGGCGCCGACTTTCACGTTCCCTGTACTGAAACTCGGGATCCTTATCTCGCCGTCACGTCTGTTCACCCGCAACTTCAGCGTGGTGTTCTTAAACACATCGATTCTGAGGCATCACGTGTAGCTTGCAAACACGCCCGTATTCCTGTTAAGGCGCTTCTGTTGCGGGTGACAGGACTTTGTTATGTCTTCCCAAGGTAGCAGCATGTATGCACGGAGCAGACTGGGCTAGAGGTGTGTTGCCACGCCCGGCTACAGAGCACCGGCTAGGGAACATCGGGATGCACATCTGCAGCGGACTTCGCCCTAAGAGCGTTGGTTGCGATGAGCTTGTGTGAATCAATACTTGCGCCTCGTGGGTGAATTTTCTGTAAGTGCTCCACTGCATAAGTAAAAGCCTAAACAGCTCCGACTGCCGCTTGTATAGGTGTATAGATGTATACATTGCCGTCTGTATAGATGCATCCTTTTATATAAACGTCTAATGCAGAATAACTGTTGTTTTAAACACGCCATTGCCTAGTATAAACATCAGCATAAACATACCTTCTTTATAAATTATACAGTCTTCACACTGCCAAAGACACACATTGTTCTTGTTAGAATAAGAGTAGAATCTGAGGTACTCGAGAAAATATTGTAATCCCAAGGACACCCGATATTGTTCGTATATGGAACAATCTCCCCAGTATACACACTGTTCTGTGGGGGTAGGGCAAGGATGGGAGGAACGAAGCGACGGGGTGAAGAAATTTATTTTCATTATTTACAAGTGGTTATGGCAGGGTCCAGTTCGGCTGTTTTCGTTACTGCTGTTGTTGAGCGTTTAGATATGGGACATACAAAATAAGGGTATCGACAAATGAACAGAGGACAGTTAAAAAACGACACTCCTATCTAGTTGTGAGACCCTTAAGAAGGGTAATTTATACCGGTTGGAAATGGTTTCTGTTCTATAAACAACCGAAAAAACCTAGAAAATCAAGGCGAGAGTGACCAATCGCACTCATAAAGCGAATATGTTGGAATTTTAGTGAAGCACAGGGGTGCAAAGCCTACATCCCGCGGCAGAAACCCATTTCGGAAGCCCCGAATTATAGCAGAGTCGGCAATTGTTATGGATATCTCCACAATGCAAAGTGCCTCCACCAGAAATTCACGTCTGTGATTCCCAAAGCGTTAACATGTCAAAAGGAGTATTCTGTAGATTCGTCTTCGTTACAATAGCTGCACAGACCTGTTAAAACCAGACGAGGCCTGTATAAATACCTATCTAACGGGGGTACTCGGCAACGTAAGGTTGTAATATTCACCTCTACGTTGCGCGAAGGGAAACATTCATGTTTTCATAAGAATTTCAGCTGATTAAAACCTCTCAATGACAATAGAAGTTACTGCAGAAGTTACTACTGTTCTTGCAGTTTTAATATCCTACACTACCTAGCTGCGGCTAATAATAGTGTCGGTTCAACGACGTGTACAACAGCCCCGGCAAGTGCGATTCTTGCTAGAGAGTCGGAAGTCTCGTTGAGTGTGATCCCAGCACTACCAGGAACCCAAAAGGGTGATTTCATTGGGGTGTGTTGGCAGGAGCGGGTAAAACATCTGCAGAAGGAGGTTTCTTTAGGGAAAGGAAGGGTTAAGGATACAGAAAATGATTCTGAAATTATGATTGGAGATGTAATTGATGCATATGGATTCCGTAGTCTTCGAGCCCGCCTTCTGCTCGTTGTCGTCGATGCTGGGCTAAGGCTTCATGGGGCATTCTCAAACTGTCCTCTGACATTACATAAGCTGCCACAATGAGCGGCCTAATGATTGCAACCTACCAAAGCGTAAATCATGCTTTTGGGGGAAACACTACAACAACCAAACGGGGCCAAACACCCTCATGTCAGGGAGGTGCTATTGTAGTTTGGCTATCGATGTTATCTGTTTCTTTCGATGATAGAATTTCATTTTCTACGGAGCTCTTTATCTCTGTCATTACATGTCGAAGAAGTTCGCACAGTCGCAATCAAAGTATTTGGCCACAAAGAATCCACGGCTTTAATTTTTGAGCCTAATAGACACGCAAAAGGAATGAGCAGTTGTTCGTACACTACAAACCACTGTGCACGAAAGCTGTGGACGAATTTCCAATGTCTCACCACAGCCTTAGCTTGGTGATAACATTGTTCCACAAGTCAAATGACAACATCGTTGAGCAGGACTGCACCCCCTTTTTGCACGTTCTTTAAACCCCCCAAAACGTCAAAGAAGTGAAAGACCATTCTACCCGAATCTGAAAAGATGCGTCCCAGTTATATAATAGAGACACAATGCAGTACGTGGGTATCATCTGCGGTCCTCCTTGTAGAAATTGATCGTACCCACCGCTTTTGTTTGGGTAACCAAACAATAAAATCCTCAAGTAATAAATCGCACAGGTTGTGCTGAGAATAATTGGGGTATGGGTTGGAATTGTTTACCTATTTGAACCGGTTAGCAAGCAGATTTATTCCGTTAGCTGGATGTCGTACAACCTCAATGCGGTTTTATTGCACAAACCAATACTGTCCGCAATAAAGTCGGCGGCATGACTTTAAATGTGATTCCTCTTCTCAGCGTGTTTATAACTTACTCTTACACAAAACTACTTCGCCCTTCGGTCAATGTGTCGATACATGAAGAACGCCGTGCAACTATTGCAACCCATATATATATATTTATTATATTGTAAGAGGGAAGCAGAATGGAACAAGGAAACGGTAATCCCAAGGCAGGTCTCTTTACTCAGCCCGCAGGGAACTCGTTGACTCAGCCGAATGAGCTCAGACGATGATGATAATCCACAAATGATGACGATAATGGGTATGTACAGGTGAGAGATTAGTCCCACTAGCGAATAACAATTAATTCCAGGAGTCTTCTTCATGAGTCAAGACACCAATAAAAGCTCACACTTTCCCGCCCTCGCTGGGAAGCGGCCGCCTGGACGCTTGTAGCTAAGGCGCGCGCTGGGTAAAACGCTTCATACGAGAAACATGAACGACTTCACTTCCACGTCGGCGACGGTCGTTGGAGGCAACTGCAGGAGACACTCTATAATTGACAGGTGAAGTGTGCGCAATGACATTGTATGGGCCTATATAGCAGTGCAGAAACTTCTCGCACAGGCGGGGCGAATGTGTCGGGGTCACAAAAGCACTTCTTCACCGGGATGAAAATTGATGTTGCGGTGCTCGGCATCGTAATGGGCTTTTTGTTCCTGCTGCGTTGCTTCAGGTGGATGCGGGCTAGGTGTCGACAGTGGTTAATCCGGGAGATGAACTGGTCAGAAAACGGGGTAACAGGAGAGACCGGTGCGGATAAGAAAGCGGTATCAATAAAGAAGGAAGAGGAACGGCCAAAAACCAGGAAAAATGGTGAGTAGCTAGTGGTGCGCTGAATTGCTGTTTTGTAGGCAAAGGTTACAAATGGAAGAATTTGGTCCCAGTTGGTGTGGTCTGGTTTGATATACATAGAGAGCATGTCGGAGAGAGTCCGGTGAAAGCGTTCAGTGATGCCGTTCGTCTGAGGATGATAGCTGCTGGTTGTTTTATGAACCGTATTTGCCGCTTGAAGCACTTCCGCGACAATTGGGGACAAGGAGGCCTTGCCGCGGTCGCTTAAAAGGACGCGGGGTGCACCGTGGCGCAAGATGATATTCTGCAGCAGAAAGTCAGCGATTTCTTGGGCGCAGCCAGATCGTAGAAGGGTCGTCTCGGCGTACCTGGTTAGATGGTCGACAGCAGTCACTATCCAGCGATAGCCGTTTGGTGTGCCCACAGCTTCGAAGGGCGCCGAAGGACAAGGTGCCGGTTGTAGCAAGCCGGCTGGCGGAGTCTTAGTGCGTTTTCGGTGCTCGCATTTGGTGCATGATGAAATGTACTTCTCCACACAAGTCGACATCCCAGGCCAAAAGAAGCGACAACGAATGCGGTCGTAGATTTTGTCAAACCCGAGATGTCCTGCTATCGGATCATCATGAAATGCCTCTAACACAACTGCGCGTAGCTCCCGAGGTAGGACAGGGACCCACCTGGCCCCTGTAGGGCGGTGGCTGTAACGGTGCAGAACCCCGTTTTCAAGCCGAAACTTCAGGAGTTGGCGACGTAACCGGCTGTTGGGAGGTCGCGCGGAGCCGTCTATCCGGTCGATTATCCTGCGACAAAAAGTATCGTCGCGCTGTATGGCCGGGAGACTAATATCATCAACCGTGGAGTGAGCAATGGGCGCCATGGATAAAGCAGGATTGCTTGCCGGCGAGAAGCAGACAGCCGATTGCGATAAGGGACCGCGTGAGAGGGCATCTGCATCTAAATGCTTTTTTCCGGACTTGTACGTGATGGTAAAATAATACTGCTGTACACGGAGAACCCAACGGCCGAGGCGGCCGGAGAGGTTCTTCAACGTCGACAACCAACACAATGCGTGATGGTCAGTGACGACAGTGAAATGTCGACCGTACAAGTAAGGGCAAAACTTTTGGATGGCCCACACAACAGCAAGGCATTCCTGCACCGTGATTGTATAGTTTTGTTCTGCCGATGTCAGCTTGCGGCTAGCATAGGCGACCACTCGCTCCCTCTTACAAGAATCGAGTTGCAACAAGACTGCACCGATGCCTTGACCACTGGCGTCCATGTGTAGAACCGTTGTTGCAGCGTCATCGAAGTGGCAAAGCACAGGACTCGACGTGAGTGCGTTTTTCAGAGCTTGAAAAGCCCGTTCGCAATCTTCACTCCAAACAAAAGATGTGCCAGAACGCGAAAGGTTATTAAAAGGAGAAGCAACTGTTGCAAAATTTCGTATTAAGCGGAGGAAGTACGATGATAGTCCGAGTAAGCTGCGAAGGTCTTTCTGCTGTAGAGGGTGCGGAAAATTTAGAACTGCAGAAATCTTCGCAGGGTCTGGCTGTATTCCGGTTTTGTTCACGATGCGCCCTAACACCCTTATTGATTTGCTGGCGAATGTGCACTTTTTTGTATTAATCTGTAGTCCGGCATTTGAGAGACACGCCAGTACCTCGTCGAGATGTTGGAGATGTTGCTCAAACGTGGTTGAAGAAACAAAAATGTCGTCCAGGTAGCAGAGGCAAGTTTTCCATTTGAGGCCGCGGGGCACAGGTATCAATCATGCGTTTCAAATGTCGCGGGCGCATACATAGCCCGAAGGGCATAACATGGGAATTCGTGAAGCCCATCGGGAGTGGCCGATGGCTGTCTTTTCGTTGTCATCTGCGTGCATCGGATTTGCCAATAACCGGATCGTAAATCAAGGATGGAGAAGAAACTACGCTCCTTGAAGACGGTCGAGAGGGTCATCGATGCGTGGCATCGGATATACGTCTTTCCGAGTGATCTTATTGGGGGCACGGTAATCGACACAAAAGCGAACTGAGCCGTCCTTTTTCTCTACTACACACGACTGGCGATGACCACGGGGCTCGATGATGGGACGTATAACATCACGCTTGAGCATGTCAGTGACGTGGTCTTCTATAATCTTTCGCTAATGCGAAGACACACGGTAGGGGCGACGGCGTACAACCGCCGAGCCACCTATCTCAATCCGGTGTGCGGCCACGGACGTTCGTTTTAGCGTGGAGGAATTCACATCAAAAGATGCAATGTGCTTCTTCAGTACCGGAAGTAACTTTTCTGTCTGTTTGGTTGTCAGTTCTGGGCTAATGGTAGCGGTAAGAGCTGACAAACCATGCGACGTAGTGAGACCGCACATGCCTGAAGGCGTTAGGGTGCTAGAGATGACAGATGCGAGCGCTACATCGACCACTGAAGCGATGGTCATGCCCTTTGGTAATAGAATGGGCTCACCCGTGGTGTTGATGACAGGCAGAGCTGCAAGTCCCCGTGAAATGCGGTGAAGGCATGCCGACATGGCAATTCCTCGAGGAAGCAACCAGGTTGACGGTGAGCCCACCACATCCCCGTAGAAATGCTGCTTGAAAAAACCACCAGGACCTCTTCACTACTCGGTGCCAGAACGTGGTCGGCATGCAAAGTCAAGAACTGATCTCGGGGACTTGGAGCAGAAGAAGGTTCGGAATTCGTAATATGAATAGCTGGTTGAGAACAGGAGATAATGGCTGAAGGTGACGAAAGAAAAATCCCAGCCCGAAAATTAGTTCGCGAGCACACTCTGGCAGAACCACAAATTCAATATGGTTGTCGATCGTCCCCGACGAAAACGCGTGCTGTACAAGTTCCAACAGGCTTTGGTAAGGTGTCCATTCGCGCTGTATAGTGCCGGGCCAGAGTATGGTTTTCGCACTTTACGTAAGCGTGTACATAAATACAAATGCATCACAGAAAGACTGGCCCAGGTGTCCACTAAAGCTTGCACAGATATACCTTCCACGATAACTGGCAAAATATTTGATGGGCGCTCTGGAGGAGTTGTGATTAGTTCGACCGATGCAGTTTCCCTCCATAAACTGCAGCATCTAGTTTTCCGATTGGCTGCCAGGATCACGTAGAACGGGGCGGAGAGGTGACACAAAACGGCGCGGAAGCGTAGGCGAACGGCGTCTCGTCTGATCACGGTAACCGCGGGAAGGGCCTCCCGAATCATGAGGAGACGGTGAGCGCTGTCGAGGTGGATACGCACGTTCCCTAGGACCGTAGTTGTAGCGAACGTCGCGTTCGTACGGAGCGTAGCCTCGCTGCGGATCTCGCTGGCGCCGTCTACAGAAGCGAGAGATATGGCCTCGAATACCGCAGTAGAAGCACACTGGGCGGTCATTAGGCCGAATATCCAGACGCGGCCGCCAGTTTGTGTAGCCAGTCTGAGCCGGAGGCGGCGAGGAGACGGCTGCGACTCTACCGAGCACGGACGAAGGCACAGAAATCTCCAAGTTCGAGAGCGGCGTTCGGGAAGCTGCTTCCGCGTAAGACGGCACGTCGAAAACAACTATTGTCCATTGCGTGGATTTGCTGTTATCGACGCCAATTCCTGCTTGATAATCTCTCGCAACTTAGTCGCAGGCTGGGAGCATCGGTTTCCATGACCACAGGGCGAAGCTTGTAGCTTAAGTTTCTCACGAATTATGCTGCGTAATTAAACACGCAACTCCGGTTTGGCAGGAAGACCAGTTTGTCAATGAGCTGGCTGGAGGCGCATTGCTTGAAGTTCATCAAGACGCTGGCATGTGGTCCGTATGTCATACACGGTGGATGGATTTTGCAGCGCAATTGCATTGAATGCGGACTCTGTGATGCCCTTAAGGATATGGCGAACCTTGTCAGCCTCCGACATGTCAGTTATGACCCGACGGCAAAGGGCAAGATCGTCCTCAATGTACGATACGTACGTCTCGTCAGTCCGCTGCCAGCGGGCTTCAAGTGAACGCTTCGTTCCATCGGAGCGAGCAGACGGCGTGCCGAAAATCCGACGCAGCTGCTCAGTGAAGTCGGCCCAGTCAGATATGCCATCTTGGTTGTTGAGGCACCACGTCTCTGCAACCTTAGTCAAGTAGAACCTGATGGTCTGCAGCTTAAAAGTGTAGTTCCAACCATTAAATTGGCTCACGCGGTTGTACTGCTCACGCCACTACTCGACGTCATCACCGCGGAGGCCAGCGAAGAAAGGAGGTTCGCGCTGGCGGCAGGTCACCATCCATGGCGGGGCAGAAGCGGTGTATTCTGCGCTCCTTCTCACTCCATTGGGCGGGTTGGGGTAGCACATGACGTCCTGAACGAAGCTCCAGGGGTGCGGCTGGTTGAGGTAGAGGTCGGGGTCGAACGCAACCTCCACCACTTGTAACAGGGAAGCAGACTGGAACAAGGAAACGGTAATCCCAAGGCAGAGCTCTTTACTCAGCCCGCAGGGAACTCGGTGACTCAGACGAACGAGCCCAGACGATGATGATAATCCACAAATGATGACGATAATGGGTATGTACAGGTGAGAGATTGGTCCCACTAGCGAATAACAATTGATACCAGGAGTCTTCTTCATGAGTCAAGACATCAATAAAAGCTCACAATATATAGTCGTGAAGTGGAATCCTTAGTTGCTGCAGGAATACGCACAAAGTAGAAGTACGCTCTTCGGAGACTTTATTTCCAATGTTTCGACCTGAGACAGGTCTTCCTCAGGAATCCTGAGGAAGGAATCCTCAGGAATCCTGAGGAAAACCTGTCTCAGGTTGAAACGTTGGAAATAAAGTATCCGAAGAAGGTACTTATACTTTGTGTGTGTGTGTGTGTAATTATAATATATATATATATATTATATAATATATAATATATATATATATATATACATATAAATATATACCGTATTTACCCGATTCTAACGCGCACCCGATTTTCCTGGCAAAAAAAACCGAAACAACTTGCACCTACGATTGTAACGCGCACGAGACTTTGTGACCCAGAGAAGCGAATGCGAGAGAAACGGGCGATTTATTTCCCGAAGTAATCTCACTCATCTCACTCCTCGTCGCTCTTCGCTGACCACAACATCTCGGCCTCGGTGCCTTCAAGCGCGTTCGCGATGCCACACTTCTGAACGAACGTTCAACCACGGTTAATGGGATCATGGCCCACGCCTCGCACGCCCATCCCGAGAGCTTCTCCAGAGGTGCCCGCTTCAGCCGACCGCTCGTTTCGAACGCGTGGGAGCCGCTGCTCCCCCCCCCTTTTTTGATTTGTTGTTGTTGTAACATAGGCGTAGCCCGACTGTATACACACTCTCCATTTCCGAAATATTTTCCGCTCCTTCTCACAGTTTTCTGCAAACCTATATAAAAAATGTGTTCGAAATGTTTGTGACAGCAAAATCATGTAACTTTACTCTGATGGAGGCAAGTCCCGTTGCCGCTACGTAAGTAAACCGTGTTTGTTATTGTTCTTGCTGTGTATCCGGCTCTTTACTTATACTATTTCTGCGTGCTTTGTGAGTTTCTCTTTCTCCAGATTTTATATATATATAAATATATATAAACATATATATAAATACACAGAAACAAATGCCGGCAGTCTACAACGCCAAAGAAGGCATAGGGGAATGGTTAGACTATTTTTTTACCGTTCGTGACGTTACATTATTTTTTTATTAATTTCATGAGAAAGAAAGAAAGAAAAACATGCGTCCAGAGTGGGGATCGAACCCACGCCTTTCGAATAAATCTTGAGTGCCTTACCGATTCGGCTTTCTGGGCGACTGTGTTCTCCTTCACTTACTGGGGTATTTATATTTTACTACAGCCGTATCTGACGCTTGAACGTGGTAGCCAGCGCCAAACAGACTACACGTGAAGAAGGGGACCTTCTTTGCAACCCCCGGGGAGTGACTCGAACGTCTACAGCCTGTCTTATGCGGTTGACTGGCGGGAAACCCTCTTATGCTACCTTGGCATCAAGGAGGCCAGAACTGGGCCCTCGCTAAGCTTTCGCACGGTAATGGCCTTGTAGACTGCCGGCATTTCTTTCTGTATTTTCTAACGAGCCCCTCATTTCCAAACTATATATATATATATATATATATATATATATATATATATATATATATATATATATATTGAAAGGGGGATTTATTTGCCGGCAGATGCAGATAGTCGCAGAGGTTCTGAACCGCAGAGAGTGAGAGAGCCGACAAACGACCACACCCAAAGCCGTGCAGACCGATCCTCTTCTTCGTTCACACGTGCGGTTGGTTGTCTGCTAGCAACATGGCGATGTCCGGTGGCACATAGCCTTTACAAGGGATTATCCGCAGTTACTAATTTTGGCGGCCCGCGTTACTTTATTACAACTGCCCCACCCCCAGAGAATAAAGCGCTATCCTGGCGCCTCACGGGGCACACGACACTGGGGGATCATAATACGGCTTCAAACGCTGGACATGAACAGCCTCCCTCCCGCGGCGACGAGGTCTGAGGAAGGTGTCATGGGCTCTATGACGTAGTTCACCGGCGACTTCCATTCGATGACACGGTAGGGTCTGTGAAACCGAGAAAGAAGCTTGCTACACAATCCTGCTGTGGTGGAGGGAATCCACAGCCACACCATAGATCCTGGAGAATACGTCGGGTGGGCAGCTGTGTTATCCTGCCGAGATTTTTGTTGCAACTTGTCTTCAGTCGTAAAGAACCTTGCAAGCTGGCGGCATTCTTCCGCGTACTTGGCAGCTTCAGAAGCTGGGGAGCACTCGGAGCGATCCGGTCGGTAGGGGAGAACCGTATCAAGGGTGCATGACGGCTCGCGACCATACAGGAGGAAAAAGGGCGAGAAACCTGTTGTGGCCGGAATGGCTGTTTTGTACGCATAAGTCACGTAGAGCAGCACAAGGTCCCAGTCTTCGTCATCCGCTGAGACATACATCGACAGCATACCGCCGTGGGTGTGGTTGAAGCGCTCAGTGAGGCCGTTTGTCTGCGAATGGTACGCTATACTTGTGCGATGGGCAACACAGCACTCAGCGAGGAGGGCACGAATAACGTCTGACAGGAACACACGTCCCCTGTCGCTGAGTAGCTCACGAGGCGCCCCATGCCGCAGAATGAAGCGCCGTATGATGAAAGAGGCGACGTCTTGTGCTGTGGCGGCAGGCAGCATAGCGCGTTAGGTGATCGACGGCGACGATAACCCATCGATTGCCAGAGACTGTGTTGGGCAAAGGTCCTTACAGGTCTATACCAACAGGGTAGAATGGTTTCTCCGGGTAAGAAAGCGGCTGCAGTGGACCCACCGAGCTTGAAGGTGAAGACTTGCGTTGCTGGCAGGTAGTGCATGACTTAACGTAGTTGCGCACAAAGGTGCACATGCCGCGCCAGTAATAGCGCAGGTGGACACGGTGGTATGTTTTTAACAAGCCAGCGTGGGCACACGTTGGTTTGGCACGAAGTGAAACGGAAATGTCGGTGCGAAGGTGCCGAGGAATTACGATCAGCCACTTTTGCCCCTCGTTGAGGTAATTCTGCCGGTAGAGCAACCCGCCACGAAGCGTGAAGTGCATAGCTTCTCTGCGCTGGCCCCGATGTCGTTCAACACGGAAACGTCCGAGAGCAAGGGGATGAGCGAAGCAATCCATGGGACCTTGCGTTGTTCAGAGGGCGTGTCAGTGAAAGAGAGAGGGGACACAAAAGCGTCGTCAGGCAGGATGCAGGAAGTCTCTAGGGAAACTGGAGAACGGGATAAGGCATCAGCATCGGAATGTTTGCGGCAAGACCGATATATTACACGTATATATTACACATACTCTAGTAGCCTTTAGGTCCAGCAAGCTAGCCGTCCAGACGGATCTTTTAGTGTGCAGAACCAGCATAGCGCATGGTGGTCTGTGACGACGTCGAAAGGGTGGCCATACAAGTAAGGTCAGAACTTATCTAGTGCCCAAACTATGGCCAAACACTCTTTTTCCGTGACGGAGTAGTTTGCCTCAGCCTTGGCAAAGGTACGGCTAGGGTAGGCGACAACGTACTCGTCGAAGCCTGATTTTCGCAGAGCAAGCACAGCCCCAAGACTAAGGCCGATGGCATCAGTATGAACCTCAGTAGGGGCGTTCTGGTCAAAATGCCGCATGTTAGGTGGTGACGTAAGAAGCTCCCGCAAGCTCACGAACGCGTTTTCACAAGCAGGGGACCACGAAATGAGGTCTCTAAAGGAACCAGGGACAAGCTGCGTCAATGGTGCAACGATGGTCGCAAAGTTGCGGACGAAGCGCCTAAGGTAAGAACACAGCCCGAGGAAGCTCCTGAGGGCCTTCATAGATGTCGGCTTTGGGAACTCCGCAACGGCCTTAAGCTTAGATGTGTCGGATTGAACTCCATCCTTCTAAACGACGTGGCCCAAAATAGTGAGCTTGCGAGTGGCGAAGCGACATTTCTTGATGTTGAGCTGCAGCTTTGCTTCGGCAAGACAAGTTAAAACGTGTTCTAATCGGCGTAAATGGGTCTCAAAATCCGGGGAAAAAACGACAATGTTGTCAAGGTATAACCGAGATTCTTTCCATTTTAGTTTGCGCAAAATGCTTTCCATCATGCGCTCGAATATGGTAGGCGCATTACAGAGGCCGAACGGCATCACATTGAACTGATACAGGCCGTCAGGTGTTATTAAAGCCGTCTTTGCGCGATCAGCCTCGGTCATAGGTACCTGCGAGTAGCCGGAGGGCAAGTCCAGCGACGAGAAATATTCGGCACCCTTCAAACAGTCGAGGGCGTCATCAATACACGGGAGGGGGTAGATATCCTTTCTGGTTATCTTATTGGGGTGCCGATAGTCTACGCAAAAGCGTATCGAACCGTCCTTCTTGTTCACAAGTACTAAAGGGAAACGCCCAGGGACTGTTGGAGAGCCTAATGACGCCTTGGTCAAGCATTTCTTGCACGTTTTCATCAATAGTACGTCGTTCTTTGTGGGAAACGCGATAAGGTCCTTGTCGTAGCGGTGGGTGCGAGCCAGTGTCTATTGTGTGTTCGACTGTTGATGTTCGACTTCTAGGAGCTGTCAAGCAGTCAAAAGACAAGCAAAACCGATGGAGGAGTGCCAGCAGTTGATCTCGTTGTGTGGGCGTGAGATCTCCATCGATAGCCTTATTGAAAACGCCGGATGGTGAAACCTGTGCTTAGGATGTAGCACTCAATTCTGCGACGTCAGTGATAATAGGAGTATCGTAAGGCGCTTGAATGACAGCACTTGGGTCCACAGGCTCAATCCACCCCATAGTCTCGCCCTGTAGCAGCGAAATGTCATCCGAGGACCAGTTACTAACAAGCATGCGGCTCGTACAAGCATGGGTCGTTAACAGAGAGAAAGGCAGCGGAAGACGTCTCCGTCGGATGAAGAGGTCGGACGGCGTAAAAAGCACAGTTCTGGCAGCAGTGCACGCACAGCTCAGGGGCACGGAAACCGAGCAATGCGGGGAAATTTTTGCATCTTTGCTGACGACCAATTTAGGAGGAGTTGCTTAATTATGGTGCGCGTCGCAATCTGGTGAAAATTCAACTTCCGCACGCACGCAAATGATGACGGCGTGGTGACGAGCGAGAAAATCCCATCCCAATATGAGGTCGTGGGAACAAGTAGGAAGCACTATAAACTCTACAATGTACAAAACATCCTGGATCGTCACGCGCGCCATGTACGCTGCAGACGCATGGACGTGCTGTGCGTTTGCGGTACGTAGCGCAAAGCCAATCAACGGCGTCGTCACCCGGACGAGATCAACGGACCCGTCCAACGGACCCGAAGGAGACCTCGCGTGGCGATCGGCTGCGAGGTCCATAAGTAGGGGCTCCGGTATCGTCGTTGGTGGGCGTAAGGCGTCCGCGGCAGTATCGGCCGACATGTCTCGCAAAGCGGCAATTGAAACAGATGGTATCGTCGTCCCACGTTCGCCATCACTGCTGGATTGGAGCGGAGGCCGAGAAAAGGTTGGTGGCTTCATCGGTACAGGGTGTTGGTAAGACACGAGGACCTGCTGAGGGGGGACCCCCACGGCGTCAGCGTACGTGACGATCGGTCCCGAAGTCCTTGCGACGCTTTCGGCATATGGCAGCCGGATGGTAATGCTCAAGTTATGACGAGGAGGCGCAGTGGGAGTCGGCGTAATGGCGTCAGCAACTTGCTCTTGAATTACACTGCGGAGTGTTGGCGCCAAAGTAGGCGAAGGCTCCAGGGTGTATGGCAGCAGGGAGAGCTGACGGGCGACTTCTTCCCGCACTATCTGTTTGATCTGCAACAGCAGAGAGGAGTTGTCGGGGTCACGGACCAAGCTCGATATGGTGTCGTCTTCGACTAAGGTGCGTCGTGCGCACACTCGCTGTCGACGAAGCTCGTGGTAACTTTGGCAAAAGTTCACCAGTTCAGCAATGGAGCCCGGGCCTCTCGCCAAGAGCATCTGGAAGGCACCCTCGTCGATGCCTTTCATGACGTGCTCGATTTTCTGAGGCTCTGTCATCGATGGATTCAAACGCTTGCAGAGGTCCGAAACATCTTTGATGTAGCTCGTGAACGTCTCGCCTGTCTTCTGGACGCGGCCATGCAAGCGTTGTTCGGGGAGCAGTTTCCGCACAGTGGGACGCACAAAAGCTGCAATTAATTCCGTCTTGAAGGCCGGCCACGCAGTTATGCCGGATATGTGGTTGTTGAACCACACTTCGGCGAGACCGGTGAAAGAAAAGGTGACGTTATTGAGTTTCATGGCGTCATCCCATTTGTTATGCGTACTCACGCGTTCACAGGATGCCAAGCAGTCCTCAACGTGTTTCTCCTCATTGCCGTTGAACTTGGCAGGTTCACGTTCTCCGGGAGCGCCAGCGCAGATGATAGTTGGCCTCGGAAGCACACTGGGTTGTGTCTTGACCGCCAGGCATGGCCGTTGGTATGGTGCGGTTGCGAAGTTCCAGGGCTGGGTGATGGGTGCCGACCGACGCGCACCTACACGATCCTTGAGCCTTAAGGAGAATGTTTCAGGAACCCAGAAAGGCGTAGCTGGAGAATCGCAACGTCACCGAAATGAAAGGGGTGTTCATTTGCCGGTAGATCCCGAAGGTCGCAGAGGTTCCGAACCACAGAGAGCGAGAGAGCCGACAAACGACCATGCCCAAAGCCGTGCAGACCGATCCTCTTCTTCTATCACACGTGAGGTTGGTTGTCTGCTAGCAACGTCGCGATTTCCGATGGTACATAGCCATTACAATGGATTGTTGCCAGTTCCTAATTATGGCAGCCCGCGTCACCTCATTACATATATATATATATATATATATATATATATATATATATATATATATATATATATATATATATATATATATATATATATATACGGTTGCGCCAGCTAAGTGACGTTACCTTTTACAAAAAAGCCTTACTGATCCTACACCACAAATTCAAAACGAAATCAATGAAACGCATGCGTTACTTTTGACAGGCAAAAACATACTCCTGCTATGATGAGAGCCATGTCGTCATGATACGCAGTAGCTGAGCGTTTTTATCTGCTCCCCGAAAAACACAATGCGAACCATCTTGGCTGCCCCATAGGCCTCAGGCAACGGCACGGCAACGGAAGAAATTTCGATAACTTACTCATTTGCGACTTCCAGCATCCTTTCTTTCCTTCACTAAAGATACCGATCACTTTCTCCGCGAAATGTCAAACCTAGAAATACCCCCGACAAGCCTTCTCGTGACCATGGATGTTTGCTCACTCTATACGAATATCCCCCATCAAGATGGCATATCGGCCACTGTTGCAGCATTCGAAAACAAGGAGCCCTCGGTAGATATCGATAAGAATACACTTTCTGCCCTTCTCGGCCAAGTATTGAATCACAATAACTTCGAATTTCACAAAAGGCATTGCATTCAACTCAATAGAACAACAATGGGAACCAAAATGGCCCGAAATTATGCAAACATTTTCATGACGTCGTTGGAAATTTTTTTTCTGGAGGACTGCCCTATCAAACCATTTTTTTACAGAAACTTTCTAGTTGATATATTTCTTTGTGGACCTCTGGAAAAACGAGCCTCGTAAGATTTATCGAGAATTTTAATGCAGTTCACCCTTCAATCAGTTTTACCCATAAGATACCTGACCAGTTCAATTATTTCCAAGATGTTACCGTGTCTGTGGAGAACAACCGCCTTTCCACAACACTATACAGGAAGCCAACAAACCAGCAGAGATACCTCCATTTTCATAGCAGGCACCCCGGCACTGCAAGACAAGGATTCCATACTCTCAGGCCAACAGATTCCGCGAAATTTGCTCCAATGGCACTGACTTTGACAGGCATACGCAAGAACCCAAAACCAGCCTTCAGGAACAGAAATACCTTGCAAATGTAGTTTACGATGCAATAGAGAGAGCCCGAAGCCGCGTTCGCACTGCAGCTCCATCAGGCAGAGCCCACAATGGTGTCACAGCGCATCACAGACCGACCTTGTACTGACCTACTCAGCAATGACTCTCCGAGTTAACAACATACTTAGCAAACATTTCAACGTAATGAAACCGTAATCGGTTGTCCACAATTTTTGAAAGACCACTCACAGTCGTGTACCGGTGAGGAAAAAAACCTCCGGGACTTAATAGGAATGCTAAGACAGACCCACCAGACAACGCACTGGGTTGCCATCCTTGTGCAAAACCACGCTGCAAAGTTTGTCCTCACATTGTACCAACCAACAAGTTAAAGTCAAGCTCTTCCGACTTTGTGCATACCATAAAAGAAACCTTAAATTGTGACTCGAGCAACGTGGTAAACAGACTTCGGTGCGATGCCTGCAGCATAGAATACATTGGTCAAACCGGAACAGCATTACAATTGCGGTTTAACAATTACAGGCAGATGTGATTCGAAACCAAATCTACCACTTTCACGGCACGTCAGACTTCCCAACCACAGATTCAAACACATCAAAGTCACGCTGCTCCAATCAGGCTTCCTAAATGACCTTGATCGGAAAAACAAGAAATCTTTTTTATCTACAAATTCCAGTCCCTCACACATGGAATCAACGAGACCCCAGGAAGGCTTTCGTGCCTAAAGGAACTAACTGAAATAACTTCGCATCTACTGATACCTCAGATTTCTGATGAAATCAAGCAACTTTCTTTCTTTTTTAGCAGTACTGAGTGTCGTCGTCGGCTAACAAATTCAGAACCTCACATTGAGGGAGCACAGTATCTCGGGCGGGCCATGCCTGCGGATATGTCTGAGAACATGTCGGCAGTTTGTCTTCTTCCTTTTTGATTCTTTCTGGGTTTTTTTGTCTGTTTGTCATACTTATGTTCGCCCCCTTTTTTGGCCTGCTGTGAGGGTAAGGGGTGGTTGGGGGCAGCCCGGTTGGCCATCGGCTGTGGTAACGCGAAACCAGGTTTCGGCGCGGTGGTTTCACCCCCCCTCATTCTCCCCGGGGGCATACTATGCCCTTCTTCTCCTGGGCGCGGGACGGAGTGGAGGGCCGTTGCGACTCTGCGGCGGGCAGAAGCGCGTCTCGATGTCCGGCGCGGTGCTCCGCTTGCCCCCCCCACCCCCTCCTGCCTTGTTTGTTTTCCATGTTAGCCGTTTCGCTTGAAGTATCCGAGGCCCACTGTTCGCAATGTGGCTTTTCTTTTCAGGTATAATTACTTTCGGAAGCGTAGTTCAAACATCTTTCCGCAAAAGGTTTAAAAATGACAAGTAAAACGTAAAGAAACTCCCTGACCATCCGCTGTCCAGGCATCTCCGACTCCCGCTTAACTCGTTTGAAAAAATACAATATGCCGAAGGAGTAAATGAAACCAAAGGAAGATGAATTGGTTTCGAAAGTGACGTAACCACCCTGAGATGTTTTCAGGGAGGGCGAAAGAAATAATCATGCCATAGGGCCTTTTTTTTTAAACACATCCTGCGCCCCTGAGGGGACCCGTGTTGTGCAAGCATCTCTACGAGGGGGACGTTCCGACTGGAGGTCCAGTCTTCATCGGAGTAGCATTTACAGTACACTGCAGCACGCTTTTATATGTGCGTGTAGAAGGAGGAAGTTGCGCTGCAGTGCGCCCTCTTTAAAAAAATAATACGTCATTATTCAGCAAAACAAGAAAAAACGAAAGACATGCACATCAGAAGGGAAATGCACTGCCCTCCCCCCTTTTTGGTAGAAAAGGTGCGCTACAATGCGCACTGCTTAGAAGTAATTATTGGCAGGTGGTACAACACAAAGAGAAAAGAAAAATGCAAAGTGACATCTAGGAAGGAGGTAAATTGGCGCCCCTCCTCATCGGAATTAACAGAAGAAGCGGAGGGGTGGAAGAGAAAGAAATAAAGGCGGCAGAACGAGATAAGGAACTGGGGAACGCCCGTCAGCACGCCCTCACTTTTCATCCCAGGCGTTGTGTCACGCATATGAATGTGTCAACAGAACAAGCGGGGGGAAAGAGAAAGAAATAAAGGCGGCATAACGAGATAAGAAACTGGGAAACACGCCTTCGCTTTTCGTCTTAGGATTGTGTGACGCTGTGGTCGGCAACAAAGAATAGCCCCTTCAAAGAAGGGTCGTGCGTCGCGCCCGCGGGAATCGGGTCGTGCGTCGCGTTCAGCATTCCCCGAAACCCTAAAAGACCAAAGGGGAGCCCCACAAGGCATGCCTGAAGGAGTGGGGTGTGCGATTAGGTGCGTAAGTGGTCATACTTTAGAAGAAGTAAATGGAAAGTGCCTTCAAGGGGTAACCGGTGATCACAAATGTCCTTTCCCAGCCCGGAGGACGCAGTTTAGAAAAATGACGTGAAGTACAATTCATTAACTACGCGGTAATGGTTTCCGGCAAGACTGCATTCAAGTGTCGTTACCTAGGAGGGGCTACGTGATTGAACCTGGAGGGATTAGGCCGGCGCTGGTATGCCGAAAAAGAGAATTGGTCACGCAAGAAGCGAGCGGAAGAAAGGCGAGTAATTACTGCAAACGCGTCAGCGCGCCCACGGCTTTGTTCAACCCCGAGGATGCAGTTTTGAACCTAAATATGAGATATCATTACTGAAAAATCTTGTTTAATGGGTCCTATTATATAGGATTATGGAACAGGATCCCGTCCACCCATTCAGACAGGCCCTACGGGGCACGTTCAGACGGGCCCTACAGGGGCCCTTTCAGACAAGCCCTACGGGGGCCCGTTCAGACAGGCCCTACAGGGGCCAGTTCAGACCAGACCCCGTACAGACGGACCCATTTCAACCAGACCCGCGAAAGCTCAACTTGTATGAACGACCTGTTTAGGCCCCATCATCACAGGTCGACCCCTTTTGCTTGTCTATAGTGCAAGTCACTTTTCCATTTCCAACCAATAGATAGGCATTTGTAAACTGTCATGCATCAAATATAATTTTCATGCAGCTGGCAATTATTTGGTGTATATATTTGTATTTAAAAGTAGTAATTGAAGAGAACAATCTGACCATAGGAAAAACATTTATTTTTTCCGCATATCCTGCACGAGTTCGCCAATGTAGTAGTTGAGCCGCTTGCGACGGTCTGCTTGCGCTTGCTTCTCCATGGGGTGTAAATAGATGAAGTGGTCGAAAGCCCCTTCAAAAACAAAAAAATATGTAGTGATGTTCTTGTGTGTGCCTTATACATAAAAATGTTTGATTCGAAGCATATACTTACACCCTAGCGCCTCCACCTTCTGCGAAGTCATGGCAAGCTTCGCGGGGGGGCCGCTTCCTTGGCATCAACGAAGCGCCTGCAGGGTAGCCCATTCAAGCTACGCACTCATAGCTCTGATGGGGTCCACAGGGACCGCGCCCCCTCTTCGCAGAAGAAGGAGTCACGAGGGATGCGCAGGAGGTGCTGCCAAGTTTCAGATGCATGAAATGTAGGTTTTCAATGTGCACCTGCATAGAAAGAGCACAGGATTGTGGAAAGATAATAAAGGCTGAGCAACGCTTGGTAAGTTCAAGAAAAAAACAACCGTATCTTGCATGTTCTGCTACATACCATGCCTTCAATGTCCATGAAAAGTGGGAGCCCCTCCTGTTCCCTCTCGCTCCTTGGCTCCGAGACATAGGGCTGCACATCATTTCAAAATATGAGAAGTAATTCTCAAGGTGTCCTCAAGTTTATAAAAAATCATGTACAAGAAATTTAATTCAGAGCCAACATCACCAAGGCTATGATAGTTCTACTTTGGAGCATTTTTATGATGCTGTGATCAATAGACAAAAAAGAACATTTTGAGTTCAAGCAATTGTTAAACCTTAACAGTGAATATTGGCCAAAAAAGTATACCGTGTAGCAAAGCTACAGCAAATAACAAGTGTGTTAGATGTACATTTAATGACTACCAAATTTGTGGAAGCAGATTTGCTAGATTGGCTTTTGTCCGGTAATGTGGTAAGACCTGAAAACCTTTAGGTCTTTCGTAACCACGCCTGTTCAAACAACCACGTGTGATCAATAATTTATATTGCCTATTTCGACATGTTGTGACCGTTTCTCGTACACCTAATGCGTCCAGTGGTTAGTCTAGGCACTGCACTTGCGCATCAGTCTAGTGCAACAGTTTAAATATTCCCGCTCCGGCGGCATTGCGATTTTTGACTAGGTTTTTTGTGACCTGAGGTGCGTGTGTTTCTTAGGAAGGGGGCGTGGCTGCTGCACTTCACAAAAAAGCATGCCGCTCGTGTTTAGGCTGCATTACCGTATTTTTTTTTTTAAATCAGAAGGCTCCTTGCTGCAAGTACCAAATAATAGTGTCAGCTTTGTAATCAAAGAGCGTTGAGCGATCATAATCACTTGAAAATGACCCCAGCTATTCACTAGTGATGTTCGGTTAGGAGAAAGTGTAGCTTTATTCTGGCAACGCTTATTTCTGATGGTCCCCCGCATGTCTAAGGTGTGTAACTAACATTTTCAGCCAGTTTCCAACAGTTTCGATTTCATTTTGCGTTGCAAAATTTATATTTGGCGCTACTACGCAGTTACCCAACGACAAGGTCTTTTGCCATGGTGCCTCCGTTCCTCGAAACAAGCGTGCCACTTGCACTGCCACTTTACCCACGCCTCACTTCTGCGATAACCGCTTCCGCTGAAAGGCGAAAGATAACACCGAGTCATACGATATCAGTTCAGACGACGACAACACTTTCAATTAATTGGCCTTGAACACTGCCCGGAGGGTACTTCCCTAGGTCTAGTGTCACTTCTTAGTAGAACGATCTATTCTGACAGTCTCCAACAGTCTTGACATTGTTCCTTGTCGAAATTGTTAGGTGGCACTGCAGTGCAGTAGGTTCGTAGTGCATAACTCGCTTCACAGGACGCCAGCGGCTGGGTGAAAGCTTGCTGGGCACGATTCTAGCGCATAGTACCTTATTCCTGTATACTTGGCGATCACAGCGAGCCAGAACATGATAATAAACCTAAAATGAAAGTCCTGCGTCAACAAGCATTCTACACAGAATTTGGCTTTCAGATTTTTTCACATCGCTTGCGTGCCTACAAAATTGTGCTTCTCATAATCATTGACAAGGTGTTTGGTCATCGTGGGCCGTGGTCATCGCTCGTCACTGCTACAACGAAGAATGTGTGCCACTGTTAATTATTCCGTATCAGTGTTTGCCGTTTGTTATCAGGGCATGAATGATGTACCGGCAAACGATTTTCGATCACGAAGTTTGCACTGTGACAGTAATAATCTCACAAATCGGCTGAAAATGTCAAGCAGCGCCTGCTTGCGAAGGTACCTAATGATTTTAGGCAGTCTTATTGGCTTTTCGCACGTTGTTCTAAGTTGTGTGGTAGTTCTACTTACCCCAGGACCATTCGCGAACAGTTTACAACAGTTTCGGTTTCGTTTATGCATCGCGTAATTCATATTTAGCGCTACTACCTAGTTACCCAACCTCAAGGCTACCTGCCATGGCGACTTCAGCGTCCGTGACTGATCCTCGAACAAAGCCTGCTGCTCCTGATTTCACTGAACCCTAACCCGATTTCTGCTATAACTTCAGATGCAAGTGAAAAGATCACACCCAGTCGCCAGATATCTATTTGTTCTGATGAGGATAGCGCTTCAAACTGGCCTTACACACTACCAGCTGTTCGCCTTCCAGTTTTGTTTCCATCCGAGGGTATCTCCGGGGGTGTAGTGTTGCTGCTTAGTTGAACTGTCTATTCGGGTGGAGTCTCCGACAAGTTTCTGTGCCGTTTCATTTCAGAAAAGTCAGGTGGCGCTGCAATGGAGGAGGCTCATTGTGCTGATCTTTTTTATTGCGCAAAAGCTACTCGGCCAAAGTAGGGCACGATTCTAGGGCATCGCACCTGATTCCTGCAGGAAAGGCTGCAATTGCTAGTCAGAAGGTGATAATAAAGCTCAACTTTATGTTTTTAGATATAAGTGACCGTGAACGTCAACAAGCATCAACCACTGAGTTCTGTTTTGAACTTCGTGCATGTTTTTCCACTTTGCATGCTTGTCCCAAATATTGTGCAGGCTGTAAATGCAAAGTCAATCATTGGCAAAAGGTTTTAACGTTATGTGGGGGCAAATTGGTGCCTCTGATAATGTGAAACCGCCAGATTTCTTCCAAGGAACCACCCAAAATTGCACATTTTGAACTGGGGGTTGGGCTTCACCGCATGACACGAGCGCTGCGCATGCTACCAATTTTTTTTATATCGAAAAAACTGTTCTGTGCACGTCGGCATTTTTTCGAGGGCGTGTTTTTAAAATGTTTCCCTACCAAACGTATCTTCTAATTTTTTTATAATACCAGTGGTTTGTTGTGAACAACTCCTTTTTTTATCATTTTTTCTGCTTTTTGACAAAAATTCTGATTTTGGTATTTTTTTCGGAACGATGATATATGAAAATATTTAAAAACTGGTGTTATTGGAAAGGTCTTTATATAATCTGTTTTTTGTGTTCCCGTAATTAGTGCCTAACCAGATTCCTGGCAGAAAACAATGTTTTCTTGGACCTCTAAAAACCGGTCAATTTTCCCGTAGTAACGAAAGAGTTAATGGCCTTTCCAGTAACAGCCGCGTAGCTGTTGCGCAATAAAAAAGATCAGCGCAACAAACCTCATCCATTGCAGCGCCACCTAACATTTTTGAAATGAAACAGTGCAAGAACTTATCGGAGACTCAGTCCGAATAGACAGTTCAACTAAGCAGCAACACTAGATCCCCGGAGAGTTCCTCGTATGGAAACGAAACTGGAAGGCGAACAGCTGGGAGTGTGTAGGGCCGGTTTGAAGTGCCATCCTCGTCGGAACAGATATCTGGGGACTGGTTGTGATCTTAAGACTTGCGTCTGAAGTTCTTATCGCAGAAATCGGGTTAGGGTCCAGTGAAATCAAGAACAGCATGCTTTGTTCGAGGATCAGTCACGGACGCTGAAGGTGCCATGGCAGGTAGCTTTGAAAATCGGTGACTGTGTAGTAGAGGTAAATATAAATTTATCTATGCAGAAACCAAGCAGAAACTGTTGTAAACCATTCGCGAAAGGTCCTGGGGTGAGTAGAACCACCACAAAACTTGAAACAACGTGCGCAAAGGCAATTAAACTGCCTAAAATCATAAAGTAGCTTTGTAAACAGCCGCTGCTTGACATTTTCAGGCGATTTCTGGGAATATTATTGTCAGAGTGTAAACCTGACGATCGAAATAATTCGCTTTCTGGTTTATCATTCATACCCTGATAACAAAAAAAACTCTGATGCAGAATAATTAGAAGTGGCACACATGCTTCGTTGGTAGTAGTGACACACGATGACAACGCCCCTTTTCAACACCCAGGTGATTCAAAATGCGTGTAAAAAATCACGTTTTTGGTGCAAAAATGAAAACAAAACTGATTTTGAAAGGTCATTTTTTGATTTAACTCCAAACAGCTTTACTTGTTCGAGCAACTCCTGGAATGCTCTAAAAAGGCACTTCCAAAGTATTGTTCAAATTGAACGATTTTGACTAGGCGCGGTAAGAAAAAGAGTTAAGCCAATTATACCTCCCGCTGTCTACCCAACATGCCAGGGTAAAGTGGATTGCAAAGGGTCATGTCATCGCCTCTTGTATTCTATAATGTCAAACGCATCGCGCGCTTCCCAATGGGAGCGAGTGGTACGCCTAGAGTGGCCACCTGTCGTAAGGAGGGGCCTCGAGCTGAACCGTGATCACCCAACTGTTACTGAATTCGAGAGCAGCTTGTGCCTGGTTGCAAACAAAACCGATCTTTGAGATTAAAAAAGTAGTGGCGCTCACGCCAGTGTTAGAAAACTCAGAGCCGCGGCGGAGCACGTTTTGCCAACATTGCCGCTTTCTACCGCGCGTCACCCGGGAATGAACCGGTCACGTGACCAAAGCGCTGGGAAGGCTACAGATTCGGGGAGAGTGGCTGGAGTAGAAGGAGTGGGTTTGGGTGGCCGGTCCGGACTGATGCATTTGGCACTGTAAAAATACAGGAGGCTATGGTCAGGTACAGCTACACCATTGCCATGATGACATTCGCATGGAACTGAACAATCAATGTCTGGGGAGGCTACTGGGCTGAGGAGTACATCATGAGTAATGGAGGACACAGGAGGATACACAATACACAGCTGCAATTTGCCACCCGTCGTAGCCGCAACAGTGACTGGTTAAGATGTATACCTTACACCAGTATATGGAATAGCGCATGCAGAGCTTACCTGAGTAGAGCCGCTTGCCGATGGACTGGCTGCCACGAGCATTTCGGGAGGACTCTGAGCAGGTGACTGCACGAGAAGCAACACAGGACACACAATATACAGCTGTTTTAAAGCAAGGATTCTTACCTCTACTCCCCAAAGGTTCTTTCGCGACCGTTGGTGTAAACAGAAAACTCCCGCGAACAAATACAGGAATCGAACCTGGAACTAATGGAGTAACAAAGCCAGAGCTCATTGTCTTGCTGATTTAGCTACGAGCCCACGCGGAGGCGGAGAAGACAAGTGGTGCACTCACCAGGCACATCTACGGGTTTAACTCCTGCAGTCTCACTGAATGCCGCGCGATAGCGAATTAAGGACGCTCGCACCAACCCATGGCATGTCACTTCTAGTACGCCGATGTGCTAAAGCCTGTGACCTGAGTGTTTCACGTACACTGGAGAAAGAACCACTCCCCCGGGCCGCACCCTGCGCTGTTCATAAATCTGAATAGAATTAATTTCCTCCTTCCCCTGCTCCTCCCTCTCTGCCGTCGATCTCGTCGCCAGCGTCCGCGGCGGCAGAGACGGAGAAGTGAGATCGGCTAACACCGGGGTGTGAGCTTTAATTTTATAGAAAAGGGGTTTCCACTCCGGTGCTACACCAATACAACACAACCAACCACCGTTTATGCATCATGCATTAATTGAACCTTACGAAGAATACATTTTTGAAGTAATAGAGGGTGTGGTTAAGTGCATTACACTTCTCCTCTCGTTTAACTATTGGTAGAGCGACGTGAGTGAATTTAAGTTACGTCGCAAGGGAAATCGTTGTGGGTGGCATTTACAGCTTTGCTTTCCAGCCACATTCACAGGGTGTTTTGGCGCGAATGGTTTTGTCACACATTCTTGAAGCAACGGTGACACGTTGAGACGTATAGATTACACCAGTATTTAAAATAGCATGTCAGTTTACCTGAGCAAAGCCGCTCGCCGATGGACTGGTTTGCCACGTGCATTCGAGAGGCCACCTGCGCAGGAGACTGCATGGGGAGTAACGTAGGACACACACCAATACACAGCTGTTTTGTCACCCATTCCAGAAGCAACAGTGGAACGTTGAGACGTACACCCTACAGCAGTATTTATAATAGAATGCAGAGCTTTCGTGAGGCAGAGCCGCTTGCCAATGGACTGGATGGACTGGCTCCCCGCTTATTTTCCCACATTCTCTGCTTGGTGTACCTATAAAACGCGCTACTCTAGTGCACGATTTGGGTGCAATGATGGACGCACAACTACTTGTCCACTCGTACGTGAACCACCTGACCAACTCCTGATTCCGAAAGCTCGCCGTGATTTCCCGGGCCACCAGAGAATTCACCTACCGATCATGCGTCGTCTACCTATACCATGCCTTAATTTTATCGAAGCTCGACTTGTCTAGTGCTATTTGGAATTGTCTAAGTTCTTCATCATCTCTTTGCTTAAAAAAGATTCAGAAGCACTTCACTAGAACCGTATTATACCGTTAATTACCAGTGAGCTATTATCTGCACGGTGGGCTTCTCAAGCTCCTGAATCTCGGTGAGCTATGTATTAGGCGTCCCAGACGTGACCTGGTTTTTCTTCTTAACTGCATTCATTGCAAATTTGACTGCCCTTGCCTTGTAAGCTATGTTCACCTGCGAGTGCCAAGCACACCAGTTCGGCCGCATGGCTGGGTTCATGTTGACAGAGCACTGAGCGTGGCACCCGCTAACCGATGCCAACGTGCCCATAACAGTAGGTTTTTACCTTCCATTAAAAATATTTTCAATGACACACTTCGTTTTGAACGCCCCTTAGAAAACGACGTTTTGATTGCACATGAAGTAGAGGGGTTGCACGTGCATTTCTCCCTCTGTTCTTATGTTTCTGCACCAAAACCTCTACCTTTCTTATGCTTGTTTGTGCTGTTTAAGACATCCTCTCCACATGTTCTCCGAGCTCTTGTTCAGAAAATGTTTTCGTCCCTTCAATCACTATCTTTTTATGTATTAACACAAGTATTTTTACCCTTTTTAAATTATTTTACTTCGTGTACGTTGTCTTTTGTATGCCTTATATGAGTGTACACAGTGCATCACACGAGATGGCCGTAGCCCTGTTGGTGAGCACTTCACATAAATAAAATAAATAAATAGCTTGTTTGTGACTTTGGATAGCAAGATGGAGCATCAAGGCAGGCAACAACCTTGGAGATGGCCAAAGTTAGGAATTTCCACAATTTTTCTAATTCCTTGCAAGACAAAAACTGCTTGGATCTGACTTACATGTCTCTTCAGTGTTGGGCTGAAAAGAAATAGCAGTCAGAGATTCTTCACCCTGTACTGTAAGTCACAAAAGTGCAAATGCAGGGTGCAAAAAAAAAAGAAAAAACAGAGGCTGCCCCACTATTCACTCTAAAAGAATTCTCCCAATTTTGTGTATTCTGGAAAAACAGTTAATTGGGGCTAGTTCCTCGCATGTGCATAATTTAAAATCATCCAAGAAAAAACAAATTTTACAAGTGAACATTCATGCTTGATGTCTCATGAAATAACCAGGAGAAAAAAATGCCAAGGACTGTATGTAAAAACACCAACAATATGCTAAAGCAGTACCACCTCATGTAGCACACGAGCCTTGCATGGCCACCGCTCCAACTGTAGGCAGCATCCTGCAGGCCCCGCTAGGTTACTGGCAGCCAGGCTGAAAATGTGGAGGCAAATGAGCCCATTTAAAAATCGTTAATTACAGGTTAGGCAAATTACCCGACCGTGTCAATCAAATCCACATGCTGTTAAAATCCTCAAGTTTCTGTGAGTGACTGGATTTCATGCAGATGAAAAGCATAATTGATGGGAACCTAACTAACTGTCTTGGTCGCTCAAGACCTGAGGTAAAGAATGCCAGAAAGGGTGGGGATAAATGAAAGCACAAGAGACAATGGCAGAAAAGTGAGGGGGGGGGGCACATGAAATATCTGTGATGTGATGCGATATTCCTTGGTGTGAGGTAACAAATAAACTGAGAAAAAAAAGCAGGAGCTTGAACTGACAATCTTGATTTCACTGGGCGAACCAAGTTACGAACACCTCGTGTTGCGAGATTTTGTTGCATACTACCACGACTCTTTGTCATGACAAAGGATTTAACAGTACACAGTAGAGTAGGAAAAGCTATTTGAACGCGTGGCCAGGACCCACTTTCTCAGTCCGCATTCCCAGAATTTTAGTTCATTTTCCTTACCAATGAAACCAAAAGCACAAAGAACACGGCATTATACTGTACAGCTACACTCATTCTGCTACTATAGTAAAACAATATGGCTTTTCCAAGTGCACTGTGCTACCTCACAACCTGGAGACCGCACCTACTTTCATTATCCTTAAGTGAATAAGCTGAAAGGGTGTGATTACACGCAATGACATGTTGATGTACTGCCGTGTAGCCTGTTTAATAGGACAACTATACAGTACCGGCTATTACAGTCGAGAAAATTTTCAGCCCTACTGTATTACTGGAGATGCTACAACCAACCTCATTTTCAGACCTTCTCAGACAAGCCAACATCAGCATGGCCCCGTTAGGAAAAACGTTTGCAGCTACATGCACACTGTAGCGCTATTTATAACCATCTGCTGTTAGCTAGCTTGCAGCAGTGCAATTGAACGCCGTATCTGCATCTGTCTGCGTCAGGCACCTCTGTGATCCCAGTTTGTGAATGTCAGAGAGGAAGCTGATTGAATTGCTTTTATTTTCTTATTTTTTACTGAATAAATATTTATTACTACTCAGTGCTAGAACATAGACGGCTGTGAAGGTTACTTTTTTTCTTTTTAGAGGTGCGGGCTCTTGAGTTGACCGAGCAGGCATCAAAAGACATGAACAACGTGTGCACTTTTGTGCAAATTCCAGCTTTGCATTTTTTTTTTCGGATATGTCTTAAAGAAAAAACTACTTGTCTCTAGTTTTTCTTGTTTACGACGCGTGTAAGGCCTTTGCCTCTGGTAAACAAAAAGCCTTCAATTGACAGTTGAGTCATGGCCTTTGAAACTCTCAATAGAGTTCTAGTCACGGTTATAGAAGGTTGGCAACTAAGTGGCTTTTACTGCGCACCATGTAGAACGGGCATGACAGTTGACACTATACAGCGCATTCAGAGGCCTTAACAACACCTGTGTAGCCTATGCTGCGGCTGTTAGCCCTCGCTTCAGCGATACTGCTTTAAAAAGTACTTCCACGAAGAATCCTTCAGCTGCAAGGTTTCTTTTCTACTCAAGAGAAAGAGAACCAAGTGGCAGCAACTAGGCTTTGTGTAGACGTCTGCGTGATTTGACGTAAACAAAGAAGCTCCAGATTTTATTGCAATATTTTGAGGAACGGTTCAAGCACATATGTTTGTGAGAACCTAAAGACTCCCTCTCAGTATTTATAAAGGAGCAATGAATGTACCAATGGCCCGCCAAGTCTAAAATTATGGAGTTCAAGGCTCTTCAACTAATGGTTGACTGCAACAATCCCCACTTCCCTTTAAGCCCAGCACGAGCTGCATAAGCAACATTATGCAGAAGAAGGTATTTTTGTCACCATCACAAGCATCAAGAATGTCTTTTGTGAGGCACACGGTGTCGTACCTTTTACATCTGTAAGGTAGAATTGGCATTAAAATATTTTTTGTAAGCATCCTAAGTAACCATACCTGCACGTTAAAATCAGAGGCATGTTAGAATTGTACAAATATGGTGACACACGGTACAGTACACTGACAACATAACATCGCTTCTAAAACAAATTACCCATGGGGACAGCACCAAGTCCTTTGAATAGCAACTAGGTTGAGAAAAGTACTATGCATGCATGCAAAAAAAACAGTACAAGTGGGGGCACATTATCAGAACACTGGGCTTTTGACCACGCAGCGGCAATACTTGCGCGGCGACGCCGACACCATTTGTGGAGTTGTATTCTGCCGCACGAACAGCACGTTGTTTCCGGCATGGTATGGGCGGTGTTTTTTCTACGTGATTCATGGATTTTGCGAATTCCTGGTCGTAAGAAGCCAACATTTCTGTTGCTTTGAAATTCTAGGCTGCACTTTTCATACTTCCCACAACCGCAGACGCGAAGCGGATTGTGTTATCCGCTGTGCAGGTACTGCCGCCATGCAGTCGAGAAAACAGCTGGTACACCTCATAGGTATGCCGCCAGTGCTTGTGAGAAATAGGCTGTCATTATGACATTAGTGCTCGCATCATCAGACCCCCAACTAGCACAAGGTCTCTTACTATATGGCAGACACAAAGGTCTGGCATGAGGAATGAAATGAGCTCAAGAAATAAGCAGCATAGCATTTTCGCTTCATTCCGTCCCTTAGTAAGAAGTACTTACCGCAGACACACGCACACAACTGATTCTTTGAAGAGTACATTAGCAATGCAGCAATGCATCAGCAAAAACCCAGTTCTGCGTGGTGTGTCTGATAGAATAATGCTAAATAAACAAGGGACAAACCGGAACACGCATACTAAAAAGCACGTGCCTGTTTATTGTAATTTTATAGCTAGCATATCCTGCTTGAATAAGGTACTTTTCTACCAAAGGAACAGAGACTTATTTCTACACCCGTCATGTGGCTTTGAAACATACACTACTACCTGTAAGCTTCAGACCATGAGCAGTCCCGGCCAGACAGACTGCTCACATGCAGGACAGTAGTGTTCGATGGTGTTCTGCATCTGCAAGGGAGCAGTCTGCCTTTACTTTATACTGCCAGCCAAACCGCTGCCGCTCACTGGCCAGCCAGAATGACTATTAGTGACCCTGACTCGTCAGTGAGCGGAAGCGGTTCACCCGTTGAGAAAACAACTCGCACACTGCTCTCACACAAGTTGGTAATATTAATTCTGTACCCACACCGGCGGCCAGTATGAGACGTATAGACCGCTACTGGATGGGCCGCTTGCCGAGCGTTCATATTCAGTTCCGGTACTCTGCTACGCGTAAACAAGCAAACATGCACTGAAGCAGCTTGCAGTCTCGGACACTACGCGTCCCGATCTGAAAAATGGAAGCAATTCAAATGAACAGTATCGCTGACTTTATTTACTCGCTCTATTCAGGATTCCCCAAAATGAGGTAATGCAATATGCTTGCCTTTCAGCGTATATCTTCCCCATCAGTACCTCCTAGTGCAAAGTTTCACGCTCTCCACACAACACAACAAGACGTGACTTAAACGGCGAGCAAAATAACGTCGAAGGAGAATCGCGCGCGCTAGCACCGTTGCGGCGCTCAAGTGATCGAATCAAGGAGCAACGATTAAATGCGTAGCCGAGCAACCACTGCATTCAACAAAAGGCAAAAGCGACAGGGCGATCACTAAGGGACAGAACCAAGTAATTACTCAGTAAAAATGGATACGTACCAGAAAGTTTGAAGACGACAGACATCCCCGCGGGCCGTTGCAACTTCCAGAGCTGAAAAAGAAAAATAACAGGGACGCCGCCACCCAGTGTGGCGAGACGATGCAGCAGAAGCCGCCGTCTTAGCCAACCGCAAGAGTTGACGAAACTTCCAACCGTTTATTACAACTATCGGCAATATACATTCAAATATTGCACTAATAAATTATGTTTGCGTTGTAAAATAAACTTTTTTTTTTACTCAGAAACTTCAACCTCTGGCTGTTTTTTGCGCTTTGTCTAGATTTTCCTGGACGTCACTATAACAGCAGCCAATAACGATGTCCGTCCGCTTGCCCTACGTTGCACAATGTTGCTTCAGTACTTTTGCGCTCGCTTTCCGCAACGTTTTTTAGCATTACAAAAGTCATGACTGTGCCTGGAGGCAGCCAGCACTCTGGTGAATGGGCTCCTGCCTTTTGGCTGCCTCCGGCTCTCAGCTGTATGGAAGTTATGCCAATAAACTCCTATTGAACCTATTGAACCCTGAGAGTGCGGATGACCATGGATCTGTTAAGTGGTTGTCACTTAGTTGGGCGGATTGATGTGGCATCGCAAGACAACTGTCTCAAAGACAAAGCGCGTAACCACTTTCGATCCCGTTGTAATCTCCGACTGCGACCGTAGAGGTAAGGCCATCGGATCTAAAGTGCATGCCAAGGACAGTCGGAGGACTAGTGCCAGTCATTTTTTCAGGGTTATAATGGGACAGAATTAGTATCCGAAACTGCTTCCGCCAAGCGCTCTCAAAGGACCTCATCGTCTTGCCGTTGGACACGATTGGCTGCGTGATCCGCCTCCGCATTTCGCTTTCAAATTGTTTGGACCTGCCACGCATTGCGCACAATTTCGATTTTAATGTTTCAAGAAGCATGTGCTTATCCCAAACAAAAAATATTTTGATGTCCACTTATTATTCTGTTCAGAACTGAGCAAGCTAATTGTGGCCTTAATCGGCTTCGTAGCTTCCGCTGCTTCTCACAATTATTTACTATTCGGGCAATAGCCTATAAGCAGCATAAATAATTTCCTTCGTGGTAAACTGACCACCCTAATCCTCCAAATAAATCTTTTGACTAGGTGACTTTAGGGCATGTTTTGATATAGGTGTGTGGACGTTTTTTTGTTAAAAGTTATGCACTTTACCTTCCAAGGCAAATTCATCAAAAATATAATTGTTCTATGACTAATCTAAGGTTTTCATTACATTTCCTTGCTTTAAACAGGTAAATTGTTTCATTATGGCTTGTTTTTTCGGAATAATTAGGAATATTTAGACCTGCAAGTGTTAACTTGAACGTGAAATCCAATGTTTTATTTAATAATTTGCTGTAATTCTAAAAAAAATTCGTTTCTGTTTTTGTCTTTATTGGGGTAAATAAGATTTCAGCCTTCAACTGCTAATTCTTAACGCCAAAAATCTAATTGGCATTGTATGCACTCGCATTTTAATTTTAATGTGTCATACGCATTTTTGGTAATAATTAGTTAGTCTTCTGTTTTTTAATTGCAACACTTAGGCATTGGAAGCCTGTCTTCTTTGATGCAAGCCAGTCTTCATGCTGAATTTTTGCGCAGCGTAAGACTAGGACAGATAGAACAAGGGACACGAAGACCAGCGCAGACTAACAACTGAAATTTATTTCTTGAACAACACATATATATACACTATCTCACAACCCTTGATCACCGCGCATGAGCAGGTTAGTACACTCTCCATCAAAATGCAAAGCAGTGATAAACCATACAATCAAACTGACTTGATAAGGCGAACTGCCGCCCTCGCAACAATATTATACTATCTTGTATGGTCAGCAAACTGTATTTCTTTTTCTGACAAAGCTACTGAAGGGTGGCTCACGCATGCTCCCTTGATCGCAGCCATGTGCCAAGCTTCTACAATTTCCCTGGTAGTCTGATTAGGGTGACAAACACAATAGTAGTTTGGTTCAACAAAGGTTCGCACTTGTCTACAGTACATTGCTCACCGTGCTTTGCCAAATGCGTATATGGCCTTCCTTTCAAGCTAGACAAGTGTTCCCTAAGCCTAATATTTACACATCTGCCTGTCTGACCGACATAATGCTGCCCGCAAGTGAAAGGGATCTTGTAAACTACGTCTTTTTGCATTCTAAAAACCTGGGTTGTGATTCATCGTGCACTTCCCAGTTTCAGGTCTTTTTCTTCCTTCGTACAATTTATTCACATCAGGACACACACTCCCCACTTTGTTCTTTGCTGCGAAAACGACATTTACGTTATACTTGCCTGCAACTTTTTTTAAGTTTGTGCGACAGTTCCGTGCACGTACGGGATTACTGAAAACTTACTTTTTGGGCTATTTTCTTTCGCCTTGCACTCCGACTTTATTCTTTTCAATAGCCTTTCACTTCGCAGCAGCAACAACCGTGTCGGTATTTTTTCGCAGTTTTTCGCAGCAAGAACACACAAGCCAGAAGTTCCGTTCAGAGCCATTGTTTCAGAGCACAATTCTTGGCTGTTTCTAGTATCAGGCTTCCTTCAAAAAATGCTCGCGTCATTGAGAGTGAATGACCCATTTCTGGTAAACAATTCCGAAGAAGTTGTGGAATTTGTTTCGAGTATGAACAAAGGGAATTACATGGCTTTCAGCGTTGACGTACTGGACCTATATTATTCTCTGCCTCAGGGGGGCTTACTGCAGAGTGTTAGAGATTGTGTCGAAACAGGACAATGATGAAGTGTCGTTTCGTAATATGAGTGGAATGTCGCTGGAGGCCTGTCTAGAACTACTGATTATGTATCTGGAGGAGTACTTACGTGAAGTACGAAGAAAAGCTGTTCCTTCAGAAACAGGGCGTGTGCATTGGGACGAAAGTAGCCCCTGTGTTAAGCACAATTTTTTTGGGGGTAGGGTGGATAGTCGAGTGAAACTGATTTAGAGGGAAAGGTGCTGAGAATCTTCAGATATGTAGATGATTATTTAGTACTGGGCCAAGGGTACAGAGTTGGAGATGTTCAAGGAACAAGTGTTGGACGTCTTCAGAGTGAGAGGCGAAGGGTTAAGCTTCACGTATGAGGTGCCGAAGGAAAACAGGCTCAGTCCTGGATGTGAAGTTCATGTTTGGAGAGCACCATATCTGCTGGCAATACTCTCCACGCACGGAAAAACCACTCCTGAATTACACGTCTGGGCATTCAAGGAATTGTGAAAAATGGTATCGCCATGGGAGTTTTCAAAGCCGCTCTCACTAAACTTGCAAGCACAAAATGGGTGAAGCATACTTTGAGCAAGAGCATCGCCTCAAAAAGGCGGGGTACCCGACATCGGTGTTGCTGACTGCGAGTGAAAGGCTATTGAAAGAATAAAGTCGGAGTGCAAGGCGAAAGAAAATAGCCCAAATAGTAAGTTTTCAGTAATCCCGTACGTGCACGGACTGTCGCACAAACTTAAAAAAGTTGCAGGCAAGTATAACGTAAATGTCGTTTTCGCAGCAAAGAACAAAGTGGGGAGTGTGTGTCCTGCAGTGAATAAATTGTACGAAGGAAGAAAAAGACCTGAAACTGGGAAGTGCACGATGAATCACAAACCCAGGTTTTTAGAATGCAAAAAGAACGTAGTTTACAAGATCCCTTTCACTTGCGGGCAGCATTATGTCGGTCAGACAGGCAGATGTGTAAATATTAGGCTTAGGGAACACTTGTCTAGCTGAAAGGAAGGCCATATACGCATTTGGCAAAGCGCGGTGAGCAATGTACTGTAGACAAGTGCGAACCTTTGCTGAACCAAACTACTATTGTGTTCTGTCACCCTAATCAGACTACCAGGGAAATTGTAGAAGCTTGGCACATGGCTGCGATCAAGGGAGCATGCGTGAGCCACCCTTCAGTAGCTTTGTCAGAAAAAGAAATACAGTTGCTGACCAATACAAGATAGTATAATATTTTTGCGAGGTGGCAGTTCGCCTTATCAAGTCAGTTTGATTATATGGTTACATTGCCTTGCATTTTGATGGAGAGTGTACTAACCTGCTCATGCGCGGTGATCAAGGGTTGTGAGATAGTCTATATATATGTGTTGTTCAAGAAATAAATTTCAGTTGTTAGTCTGCGCTGGTCTTCGGGTCCCTTGTTCTATCTGTCCTAGTCTTACGCTGCGCAAAAATTCAGCATGAATTCTGAGTACCAACTAGCCCGCCTAACGGTGTTATTGCAAGCCAGTCGCTCGGAATCTCACGTCTTTTTAGCTGCCCCCCTTAGTTTCACAGTGAAGCGCCACCTGCAGTTGTGTTTCTCGGCAGTTCCACTCCGACATAGCACGGAAGCTCCCGATTAGCGGCCCTGTACGAGCTCAAACTGCCCTGCTCTGACCGCTGTATGGCCCCCGATCCAGACTCGTCAGCCGAACCACACCCGTTCGCGGTCGAACAGGTCCGGTTTGCACCTGTACACAGGACCAAACAGGGCCCCGTTAGGCCTGTATGATCGTCAGACAAGGCCCGCTTAGACCTTTATATAGGCAGACAGGGCCCGGTTAGACATGTATGACCGACAGACAGGGCCCGGTTAGCCCTGTATCATTGACAGACAGCGCCTGTTGATCCTGTATAATTCTCAAACGGGTCTGGTTTGAGCCAGTTGAACCAGTACGGCCCTTAGACAGGTCCGGTACGATCCTGTTTGATTTTGAACGGGATTTTTCAATAGGGTATGATTCGCGAACTTCACGTGCGTGGTTGCTGTTGAAATCGGATTCAATTATTGTTACCTTCAAATTACTAAATGAATGACCCGAGAATTGAAGTGATGGGACAAAGGAAGGTTAGGAAGAGACTTGGCCCTGTGCGCTGTGTTTGTTGAACCTTATTTTAAAAGCGTTCGCTGTCGGGCCAATATTTTGCAAGGGGCAGTTATTGCACTCGAGTAGGTAAACTACGTTGGCACTGTCACAGGTAAAATTTCCCTTCAGTTTTACAGAGAAGTGGAAGGCGGTGCTAGAGGCTGTTTTTGTTCTTGGTCATGTGGGGGCCATACCTGACAACGAGGCTTGTTGCAGGGACCACAACCGGTCACTGGTGAATGGCTGATCCTCGAAGATGCAGAATTTCGCGCAGGTTATTGTTTCGCCTGTAGACAGCACGTGGTTGTTCAGAAAATATAGATGCTAGTCGAGGACTTTGACTTAATATGCTGTGATACTTCGAAGTATGCAAATAAACACTCGGCAAGATGCGGAGTGAGTGAGAACTAGGTACTTGAAGGGCGTCGGTGGGCTGGCTTCCTGGAATAAAGAGTTCATTGCGGGCTCAGCGCTCTGCTCGGCGAATGTAATCGTCAATTAATTAGAGCGGATGCTTTTTTAAGCAGATCGTTTTTCAGTCCCTCACAGGTTGAAAAAAAATTTCTGTTTCCTTGGAGCATATCCGGCGGAATATATATATATATATGATATATATATATTATATATAGATATATATATATATATATATATATACAGGGTGCCCCAGCTATCATGCAACCAAGATTTAAAAAAGAGAAATTGCGTAACTCGAAGAAAACCTATGCATAATGTTTGCAGTACTGTGAAGAAGCGGACAGTATTTTTTTCTTTCATGAGACTTAATTATTTATTGTAATTAATTATCTAACTCGAGAAATACTGTCCTAATCACTGAAGTTGTCAATGAGGCACTTGTAGGTAACCACGAGAAGCATCTAACTGCGCTATTTCAGCGACGAACTAATTGCGTACTCTTTATTCTGACTGATAAAGAAACCCGCGAAATATGAAAATACCACGTGACGACGCTTACGCACGCATTGTAAAAGCAAGTGTCCCCAAAAAAGCTGATTGAAAGCAACTGCTTCGCGGTGTTACCCGCCCGAAAGAGACAGCGCATCACCTGATAACAGCATGCATGGAAGGAGCAGCAGCAGCAAGATTAGCGGGACGCGTGTGCAGATAAGGCACAAACTCGGTCGCGATTTCTTCTTTCTTTCTTTTGTCTATTTCATTCTGGCTAACTCAGAGGCAGCCTGTTTGAGGGCGTTGCTTTTACGGTGCGCGCGGAGGCGCCGTCACGTGGTATTTTTCATATTCGCGGGTTTCCTTTATCAGTCAGAATAAATGTGTACGCAATTAGTTCATCGCTGAAAATACCGCAGTTAGATGCCCCGCGTGGTTACCTACAAATGCCTCTATGACACTTTAGTGATTAGGACAGTATTTCTCGAGTTAGATAATTAATTACATTAGTTAAGTCTCATTAAGAAAAAAATACTGTGCGCTTCTTCATAGTACTGCAAAACATTATGCATGCATTATGCAACGTTATGCATTATGCAGTACTGCAAACATTATGCATATACATTAGGCATGTTGATGTGAACGAACTTAAATTTGTTGTTAGCGTCAACTTCATAGTTGACGGTGTTTTCTTCTTCTGGAGTACAACAAATGGCCCGCTTTTAATCCAAGGTGAACTGGTTAGTATTGCCTAAGTAGCAATACCAGAACACGCTCTCCAGGCCATAAGCAGCCGTTGAAATGGTATCGAACTCTGCTACTTTGCCTGAGCTTCGCCTCCGCAGATCTTTGCACGCACGTTCTTATACACGAGATAGGAAGCTCGAATAGGTACGCGTATGTGGTTCGTACTTGCTTTCAAGTTTGCTCTGTTTCCAAAGCCCTTGCATGAGTGCCATCGGTCTGCGGACATGTCTTCCATAGATTAATTCGAATGGCCAAACGCCCAACGTTGCCTGTGTAACCGCTCTTTAAAAAAAGCAACGCCACTAAGCATGATACCAATAACCTCAGTTTTCCTTGTCAAATGCTCTTGCGGATCGTTTTTCACGTGCCGTTGTACTTTTCCATGAATCCGTTCAAAAAACGATGCCGGCTGGTTTTCTGAGTTCTTAATGCTAAGTAGCTGATTTCACCTCCTGCGTCTGCAAAGACGATAACCATGTTCCTTTTCTCTGAGGAGGAGGGATGCCGACCCTCAAAATCACTTCGAGTAGTCCTTCAGCAACGGCGACACTGTCCATGCTTGCTAAGGTCACAGAGTCAGGGTATCGAGTTGCAGCGTCAATCATTGTCAGGATGAGTTTGTTGCCTGGGGGCGGCTTCCAAGGTCTTTTCAGATTGACCGCAACTGTCTAGAAAGACTGGTGACAATGATACGTGTCTTTCCCACACACACGATTGGTACTTAACGCATGGCAGTCGTTCGCTGGCACACTACGCAAGAGTTCACAATTATCTTGAAATTATCGCGGACATTCGCCCAATCGAACTGATCGAAAATTCTTTCCGTGGTCTTTTGAATACCTAGACAATCGTACTGCTGAAATAACTGACGGCATTCTTTTCTAAGAACATGACCTCATGGAATTCCGTACGATCGATATAGCAAATCATTTTCTTATTCAGCTTTGCAACTCCACAACGTGTATTCGTCTCACTCCTTCAGGAAGCGGTCCCTCAAAGTGCGATCTCTGAGTTGTTTTGCCTGCATTTTTGTCTCGTTACTTCCAGCCCTGTGATGTTCCTTGCTGGTAACCGACGGGTTTGATAAATGCGACTTTATTCGGGGCTTCCGGGATTTTAATGTTTTTACGAGTGTTTCGGACATTTAAAATAAACCTGGCCTCTGTCCTTTTCCATTGTGGTGTGAACTCCCAATTACACCTGCAATATTAGCGGTTTCTAATACCGGCGATGTTTACTCATGACCAATTCATAAAGTGGGTGATTCATGCACTTCGCCAGGACGTGCCCTTAAAAGTACGGGGTATCGATCTTAAATAAGCCTCTTGACGGAGCTATGTTGCCTTGTGAAGGAACACGCGGTGAAGAGGTGGCCTGTTAAGCAAGTATCTGGCACGAGCTCTGTGTGTACAAGTTCTGTGTTACTTCGGCATGGCATAGTACAGTTACGAATTTTCCGTACATGTGACCGATTCACCAACGTCGTGGTGGCGCTCTGTTCTCTCCAAGCCTCTTCCGCGCATTGGGAACAGAAATACGCATGTAATGACGACTTGCTCGTAGCCGTTCCGCAAATTCTGCTGCAGTAGCCGGGAAACTTTTCTTGGGTGATGTTCTCTTGATCTGCAGTTCTCGCTCGTGCATTTCGGTATGCGACACCTTGAGGAAATAAGAGTTTTCTTTGTCATACGACAATCAGAAGCACGGTTTTCCGACTCTGGTACAAGTAAACCAAACCGGCGCTTCCGTTTGTAATCCCATCAGTATGACTCGAGGGTGCGTGTATTTGAGCGCTTCTGTCATGTCGCCAAGTTCTTTTAAATACTGGGTTTCCAGAAACCGTTGTGTAACCTGTGCTTTTTGCCTAATGCGGTCACAGTCTATTTAATAAAGACAAGTTTCTCGCTCCAGTATTTTCAGGGATTCCTCCGCGATCATTTTGTGGCGTAGGATTTCGGATGCTTGGGTTCGCCCAACGTTTCAATACACTGGTCGAAATATGCCGAGCCGGACAGCAAACTGTTGTCCTGTTCGCCACCTTCGACATTTGCATGGCGAAATTTGTCATTGTAGCCCTGAGCACTGAAGCAAAGTCTGTGGAGAAGAGAGGTTTTATCCGTGATGCAATTGAGTGGGACCTCCGGCGGCATGTACTGATGACTCTGAGATCGTGTTTAGTAAAACACGTGGTCAGGCCAACGCCCCATTTATCTTTCGCCCACTTTGCGGGAGCGCTATCGTTGGGAACCCTAGAAAAATGCGTCTGGATTGTGCCAACGATTGTCACATGTTGGGATAAAAGTGTGTGGAATTATACAGATAGTAGGTGCCGTCGCTTCCGCTGATACGCTCGCTTCATCACCCTGCAGATGTTCCCCGCACCTTCCTACTGGCTTTACATTAGCTGACTGTTCGCATGCTGCAACTCTGCAGCTGCCCTATAATTATCGCGTTCTGCCAATCTCTTAGATTTCATACGGTCTTGTTATGCCCTCACCCATTCCTGGCGCTTCGAATCCTTGAGGCCAAGTACCCAGCGGGACTAGCTTTCTAAGTATCTTGTCATGTCTCACACTCTCCAATCCCCTAACTGGTGACGTTACCTGTTGCGCTAATAATGTGGATGAAGTGTTCAGTTGCGGGACGGCAGTTGTGATGATGTACAGGCTCCTATCACCCGTGTTACATAGGAGAGATAATGCGACTGGCCACCAGAAACACAATAACTGGAAAATGATGCACTTCCTAGCATGGTTATAAAATAAAACATACAGGGATAGAAGGAGAGGGGAAATACTATACAAGGCCGGTTAGTAATCAGGAAGCGGAAACTTTACCGGAAAAACCACGATTCGGTTTTAACGAAGGTGCAGTTGTAAAAACGTAAACAATCCTCCAGGTTGAATGAACTGTTTGGGAAGACACATGTTGGCTACATCTTCGCCGGAGCTTTGTTGGAGCTTTTTTGGTTGTCACGTGGTGGACTGCTGGTAGGTTCTATCGTTTCCGTGGCCGTCGTCTTCTAGGCCATCGGCGGGGAAAACCCGGTCACGGAAACAGTAGTGAAACAACGGCGTCCGAACAGCAGGCTGCCATCTTCCTTTCTCACGACCACCGCAGGCAAAGCTGGAAAACCCCGTTGGTTTCCCCGGCAGGAAACCTTATTCTCCGCTTCTCTACTTCGGCGGTAGTTTGTTACAAGTGAGGGAATATCGGATTTTAGTAATGGCTATATCTCAGCAACCTGCCAATCGCCCCGAAGGCAACCTGAGTGCAATAAATGGGTGAAAAGTGTTTGTTTATTTGTTTTTTAACATACTGCCAATCCCTATTTGGGATTTTTGCAGGAAAGACATGGGAAAAACACACAATAAAACATTCGTAAGTTGTACATCCCTTAAGATAGGCGTTACATTGATGCTACCAAATTCTCACAATTTAAAACAACCAAATTCAACAAGTTCAAAGGATGCTTCGAGTTCAAGTTCAAACAATGGAAATTGAAACAATGCATCGAGTAGGGACAGAGTGGGTTAAAATGTGTCTTCGGAGTGCTGTTTTTTAAGGGGGATAAGAATAGGTGTTGATGGTGATGATGCCTGAGTTATAATGGCGGAAGGCCAACTGGGGAAAAGAGCGCCAAGAAAGTGGTGTGATTGATAGGTGACAACTAAAACTGCTTAGTGAAAATACGAATAGAATCAATTAAAGACTACGAGTATGGCTGGTATAATGGGTGGGGATGAAGACCAAGAGTGGTTAAAAGATGAATAGGGTGGCTGGTGTATAGGACCAACGGTAAAAAGTATGCCTGATATAAGATGAGCAGCAAGAAGTGAACTTCTGAAAGAACTTCAACATGTACTGAACGGAGAACATGACGTCGTCTCCTAAAAAGTAGAAAGAATATGTTGTCTCTAGAGTTTTCTGAAGTGTTTGGTGTGTGTATAGTCGAGTGTCTTGCATTGAATGAGACTGTGTATCACAAATAGGCCCTCCACGCACCCTGCTACACAGGGGTATAGAAGTCTCGTGAGGAGGAGCAAGTGTGTTACATGTGTATGACCTATCCGTTACATAGCTAAGGTAACTTCCAATGTGCCCATTGTTTGAGTCAGCAGTGTATTGCTCCGTGTGGTCTTACTACGTGCAATTTGTGGTCTGTCTGTTCGATGTGGTCTGCTTGCCAATTTTTATGGATTTGTTGTATGATGTGTGACTTGAGGTCTGTGTAAGGTAGTGTTGTTATGATTTCTCTGTGTCGGACTGCAGCATTGCCAGGCGTTTCATCCACCAGTTCATTTCCGCAAATGCAAGAATGGCTTGGCACCCAATGCACATTCACCCCAAGGTTTGAAGAATAACCAATTATAATTGATTTGAAGACAACAATGATGACATTTTTTCGATAACATCGCGGACCACAATTCACAGATGACGCTGGAGGCATCTGGACATGACGTTCACTTGCGGACATGTTTCATGATTTGAAAGATTAGATAAGATGAAATTAAGAAAATGATGTTCAACTATGTGACTTACAATCAGAAAAATGCAATATTCTTCTGCCATAAAAATACTTGTATTTACATGCTGGTGCTACCTGGTTTATAATTGGGCTATGCGCAGCACAAGACACCACAGTTAACGTTTTAGACGCATCACTGAAAAAACCTGCAGCCATGTAGTTATCCTGCAGATATATGAAATGCTGCAGAATCCCACTTCTTGGTGTCCTGCTCTTATTGTATTGCAAGAAACACAAGTCACATGACACAGGACGAAGATGCCATGGTGATACAAGGTCATTCTGAGATTATTTGAATCTGTCTAAAAAGGAGACTTCATGAATAGTCACCTCGTCCCTCACTCTCTGTGAGAAGGGAACATCAATTGATCAGCAGTTTCAAAAGAGTTGAATTGCGTATGTATAATTGAAAACCAGGTTAGAAGGATGGTTGTCCATTGATTATCTTTTAAAGGCATAAGACCAGTCAACATAGGTTCACTGGTGTGAGAAGCACCATTTGTCACACTGCCTTCAAACTCTGTATGGAGCTCGTACGGAATGCGCCTCATGAGAGGCGAAGCCCCAAGTGGAGCCCTGAATCGAGCATTTCAAGTGCTGTTTTCGTGGCTGACCCATACACAGCACTTCCGTTGTCCAATCGCTACCCTACCAATGCGGTATAAAGGAGATGCAGGAGTTTTTTGCCAGCTCCGTCTGACTGGTGGATATGAATTTCAGAATATTTATTGTTTTCAGACATTTTTAGTCGTTTTATGTGAGGGGTAAATGCGAGTTTCTCCTTAAACAGCACACAAACCACTTGTGTTCTTTTTTTACTAGAAATGAATCACCGTTGTGTTTTATGTCGGGATCGGTCCGGATGCCTCGCCTTCTTGACAATAGAAAACAGGTGGCTTTTCAGAGGATTTAGTCTGACCGCATTTTCTTATGCCCAGCGAGAAGTTTGTTTACCCCAAGCTGGACCTGACGTTCACATATGAATATGTTGCATGATTTGAAAGAAATTTAACGTCATCTACATAAACCACGAAGAAATAGCGCGTGAAAAGTGCCTTTAAGAGGTAGTTCATCTTAACGATAAACAACGGGCAGCTCCATAGGCCACCTTGAGGAATGCCATTCTCCTGCATGTGAACGTTTAGTAGGGTCGACCCAACTCTCACACGGAATGTTCGCCTATTCATGTAACTAGATAGAGTGTTCAGCATGTTACCTGAAATACCAAGAGATTTTAGGTCTCTTAGAATGCCGTAGCGCCATGCTGTATTATATGCCTTTTCAATATGAAAAAAATTGTCATACAGTATTGCCTAATAATGAATGCATCCTTTGTGTAGGCCTGTAGAGAAACCAGTTGATCATTTGTGCATCGTCCCGCCCGGAAGCCTGCCTGGCAGGTGTTGAGAAGACCATTTTACAAAAGAAAATACACGAGTCTCCTATTTATCATATTCTCAAGCAGCTTGCACACGCAGCTTGTTAGGGGAATAGGACGATAGCTAGCAGGGGAAGAGGAAGACAGATCCTTTCCCTCGTTCAGAAAAGCCACTACGATGGCCTTCCTCCAAGACCCTGCAAGGTGCCCCGAAAGTCATATTTTTGTTGTTGTATGATGTTGTTGTAAGTTGTTGTAAGGGTTGTAAGTGTTGTATGATGGTGTACGTAATGTTGTCTCCATCTGGCGCTGAAGGCTCACAAGTACTGAGATCCAGCTTAACTCATGAAGTTTAACGGGGGAGGTATGGCAGGTGTTTGAATTGTTATTATCCCACACAGACTTCTTTGCAGTATATGTTTTATATTTCATGAAAGTGTTTGTGTATTGTGCAGAACTGGACACATGCTGGAAGTGTTGTGCAAGTCTGTGGCCTGATCATTCAGTGTGTACCCTGTTACGCTCACCAGGGGCAAACTTTGTGTATGTTTGTCCCTGAAGATTACGTATACGTGTCCATACTTTGCGTGTGTCTGTGTATGAGTTTATAGATTTGAGGACGGCATGCCAACTCTCCCTTTTTGGAATACGCCACACGCGCTAGCAGAGTGCTCTTGCCCTTTCGAAGGATATCAGGTTATCGGACCTGGGGTACCGGTGAAGGACACCCCATGCCTTGTTCTGGGCCACTGGGGCTCAAATGCAGTCCTCGTTTCACCACGACCTCGTTAGGTGGCGCGGGGCATCGAAGACCTGGGAAATATGTTGGTCGGTGGTATCGAGGATGTGCGCCGTGAGCAGTTGGGTCGCCTCTTAGACGTGCAGGTGTTTTATGGATGTGTAATGCAGTTTAGATATTTCTGTGAATCTACTTCAGTTTGCTCTTCCCTCGATGAAACATTTTATGAGGGGGGTAAGTGTTTGCGCCCTTTCATATGTATGTCAATTTTGTGGGGAAGTGGTCCACACTATATAAGTTGGTGTGGACATGCCACTCAAGAAATGGAAAAAAACTGTATAGCCAAGCACCAAGTCAAGATGTGAATAAAGGTTATCTCCTATGTTATAATATCTAGCTCTTTTTAGATGCGACCTATCTCTTGCTCTGAGGCATGTCCCTCCTGCGTCGGCGTCGGCGGCGTCCGCACGCCACCTGCGCATGCGTGACTCTCCTCCGCTCTTCTCTCCGACAGCTGTGCGGAACACTCTCACTCCGTCTCAGTATCATAAACAACGCTACGCTCGCTTCGCTCCGCTCCCGTTGCGCAAGTGCGCGCATGCGCGACTCTCCTCCGCTGTCTCCTCTCCTTCAGGCGCTGTGAATATAAAGCGGGTAGCGCGCTGCGGCGGTTCAGTCAGCGCTCGCTCTCGTTCGACTCCGCTTGCCTTCGATTGATGACTTCGTGCTTGGCTTGATTATTCCGATGAAGACATGATGGAAGCGATGGTCCCTTCAGCGAGTGGATTGACGTAATTCAATACCAGCGTCACACAAACGCTCAAGGCAACGTTACGACCATAGAGAATACACCAACGGAAACGCCAATTGAACCACCCGATGCGTCGCATCACATCAGTGGTCCCCTCGCGGGAAGATTGGCGTAATGTTTTTGTTAAACAGGCATGCTTCCGATGATATTAGGAATGTTTAGGCGACTTCGTGCATTTGTGCGGGAAGAGCCCCAGAGTGAATAGTGTGCATTCAGGTCGCCTACAACTAATTTCGGTTGAGGTAGTTGATCTATCAGGACTTCAAAATCAGTGTTTAATAGTTAATAATCCGGAGGGATTTAGAGGAAGCATACCGTGAATAACCAATTATAAATTATTGTTTGAATAGCGACAGCTTCAAGCTTGGTGTTTAGGTGGACGGTGTGACACGCCTACAGTTTTCGGGCTACTCTGGCCACACCGCCTCAAGAATAACTGCAACGGTTCCTGTCTTTTCGAAATACGAAATAGCTACTCCAAAAGTTAGTATGAACACCCACCGCGAACACCCACAAAGCGAACACCCACGGGAACTCGACGCGGAAAAGACCTCCGACGTGAGAATGTTCAAAGACAGCGTCGTTAAGATCATGACAGAGCTTCGTTACAACTCCCAAAACCATCCGACCGGTGAGTCTCACCCTTCAAATTCATCGACTAGAGCCAACGCTGCTGAGACTGTACCGATACGGACGAAAAAACCGAGAATAGAGCTAACGAAGTTTGACTGCCATCGTAGAAACTTGCAGAAGTTTTGGAGCTATTTTGAGAGCTTTATTCATTCGAATACTGAGTTAAAGGACACAGACAAAGTCCTCTACATGACGAACCTACTAACAGGAACGGCGGCTTCTGCTATATCAGGATTACCGATTACAGATGCCTGCTATGCTGACGCTGTAGAAATTCCTAAAAAGCAGTTTGGAGACAGTGAACTCATCGTACAAGATCACCTGCACGCTTTGATTAACCTGAAACCTGTCTCCTCATCGTCAGACATAGCACAGTTACGCAAGCTGTACGACAAAGTACAGGTGCACTGTAGAAGCATGAAAGCGCTGGGGACGCATCCCCTGACGTACTGCTCTATCCTCCACGAAATCGTGCTTCAGTCGCTGCTTCGAGATATTGTTCTGCGTAATCACCAGCGATCTAATATAAAACGGGATGCTGCCAATTCGGGTACCACAGAACCTTCGTAGCAGCCAGCGGACAAGCACGAAAAGAAGCTTGAAGACCTAATGACCTTTTTCGGACAAGAGCTCGAATGTCTCGAGGCGGTAATGCCAACATTATCGAAGGGATCGGACCCCCCGAGAGCCGCGAAACAGCATGATCTGCGTCACACATCAAACGTCGATCACTTACCATTTGCGGCAGCTATACATTGAGGAACTTATAACGTAAATAAATGTTTGTTCTGTTCGGCTCCACACGATGGAGCTTATTTTTCACCGAAAAAAATCAGCATTGACCAAAAGAGAGCCCTACTAACAAAATCTGGCCGTTGTTTCCGATACCTAACTCCAGAACATGTCTCGAGACAGGGCAAGAAAACAGTCGTTTGCGGATGCTGTTCAAGACGACACGTTTCGTCGGTGTGTAATCCTGATGTTCCAAATCGACTGAATGTTCACGTGAAAACAGCACCTGTCAACATACCATCTCCACAACGACAAGTGGTACTACTCCAAACACTGAGAGCAAACGTTTTGGGAAGAGACAAGGAAGAAAGCTGCAGAATGTTGCTCGATGGAGGCAGTCAGCGAAGTTTCATCCGAAGTGACGTCTCTAGAAAACTAAGCTGCGAACTCCTTGGGGAAGAAACACTAACGCTAGGAGTGTTCGGAGGAAAGGAAACGCAAGAGACGTTAAGAAGGGTTCGGGTCTTTCTCCATTGCTCATCGAAGCAGGCACAATTCTCATAGAAGCGCTGGAGATTGAGTCTATCTGCAATCAGCCTATACCCAACTGCTCAGGGAACTTCGAAGTAGAGGCATCGACACTACAAGCATCTCAAACGAAAGTAATGCTGAAGATTCAATCAGCCTACTTATAGGGCCAGACTTTTACTGGGAAATTGTGACGAGAAAAATATTGACAGTACGCCACAGGATGAGAGCCATCGAAACGCGGCTGGGCTGGACTCTACAAGGACCGACGCAGACACCCGCTGAAGTCGTCCACTGCTCCAGCATCGTTGTTCTCAAAGCCAATACGTCGGAAATTACAGCCGCTTTGAGACAGTTCTGGGAGCTACAAAGCATCGGTATAACAGAACAAGCTTCACCGATAGATCACGTCGAAAGCGATTTTCAGAACAGCATTCGACTTAAAGGAGAGCGGTACGAAGTGAGCTTGCCTTGGAAGTCAGACGTAGACCTTCCTGACAACTTTGCGGTGGCTGAAAGGAGGCTTGACCAGTTGTTAAAGAAGCTGTCTGCCAGTGCTTCAACTCTGGGAGCATACGACGACGCGATTCGTTAGTACATTTTCGACGGAACTGCTGAACGAGCTCCCCCACCGGAACCAAAAGATGGACGGTACATCTACTACCTCCTACACAGGGCTGTAATTCGAGAGGAGCGACAAACGACGAAAGTTCGAATCGTGTTTGATGCATCGTATCATGCCAGCGGATTTAAATCACTTAACGACAACCTGGAGGTTGGACCAAACCTAAATTCAGGCATCGTTGCCCTGCTGCTTAGATTTAGGAAATACGAGGTTGGCATGATAGCAGACGTGGAAAAGGCATTCCTTCAGATCAGTCTGCGTGAACAAGACCGAGACGCTCTCCGCTTCATCTGGTTTGAAACATGCCCACAACCAGGTCAACCACTGCCTCTTCAAGAAGTGTGGAGAATGTCAAGGGTGCCATTCGGTGCAACTTCCAGCCCATTCCTGCTGATGGCAACTTTAGAACACCATTTTCGATCCCTCCAAGAAGAACATCCGACCACAGTTCAGCGTTTGCTGAAGTCAATGTACATGGACGATCTGATTATTGGCGCTAACTCAACGCAAGTAGCAATAAAAATGTATCATCAAACAAGGAAGATCTTCAATAGTGCATCGATGAACATAAGGAAGTGGATTACCAACGACCAGGAAGTGGATACTGCCTTTTCTGATTCCGCGGCTGACAACAAAGAAGCTTCGCTTACATCTACATGGAATTCTAAGGTCCTTGGATTGCGGTGGAATATATTGACTGAAACTTTTGGCTTCAAACTAGAGTATGTACCGAAGACTTTCACCGGGCGTGCCGTAACAAAAAGACTTGTTCTGCACTCCATTGCAAAGGTGTACGACCCGCTTGGTTTTCTGAGTCCTTTCGTGGTTACTGCGAAGATACTCCTACAGGATTTGTGGAAGCAAAACCTCGACTGGGACGACGAACTTCCCGATGACTTACTGCACAAGTGGTTGGAATGGTGCGAGGGACTCAAGTCTCTAAGCGAACTTTCCGTTCCGAGGTTCTTGATTGGAAACCACAGGGACGCATAACGACGATAATTTTGCACATTTTCACTGATTCTAGTCCTCGAGCGTACAGTGTCGTTGCTTACCCCTGTATCCAAGATACAGAGGGAAACAGGACTACGCGCCTGTTATTAGTCAAGAGTAGAGTCGCAGCCCTGAAGGCTGTCACGCTAGCCAAACTGGAACTAACGTCGGCTTCTCTTGCTGCACGAATGAGTACATACATCAAGGACAATACCGACTTGAACATCGTCGACACGCATCTGTGGTCCGACTCCTCGGTCGCGTTGTGCTGGATACGCAAAGAATCTTATACGTGGAAGACTTACGTGAATAACAGAGTCCACGAGATAAGGAGTATTACGGCACCCGATCAATGGCGATTCTGCCCAGGCAGCGAGAATCCCGCCGACCTCCTGACACGAGGAACTACCACGCGGGAACTTCTCCAGTCGACGTCATGGTGGCAGAGACCTTCTTGGCTACCCGACCCAACCGTCTGGCCCACCGAACCGGAAACACCTATTGTACAGGCTTGCTATGCTGATGCGGAGATGAACCCGTTGTCCCTGGCACTTCCAGTACCCACTTCGGAAGGAACGGATTTCACTCGCTTCAGCTCCCTTCTCCGGCTTCACAGGGTGATGGCGTGGATACTCAGATACGCCAACAATCTTCTAAAGCAAGAGAAAGTTTCCGGACCATTGACTGCCGACGAAGTTGAGAACGGCCAGAGCTACAGAATCCGACACACAGAAGACTGCTTCTTCAAAAAAAAGATACAGTGCGTAAAAGAAAACCTCCCCTGGCCTACAACCTCATCGCTGACGACCGCTTCGTTTGTTTCTTGATAAGAACAATCGTCTTCGGGTTGTAGAGAGGCGGCAATCCAGTATCGAGAATTATGACTTGAGACGTTCTATTTTGATACCCAAATAGTCTCATTACGCAAAGCTTCTTGTTCTCGACGTACACGCATAGCTTGGTCACGTCGGACTTCGTGACACGCTTGTCCAGCTTCGTGAACGTTACTGAATTGTTCGAGGACGTCAAATGATAAAAAAGCTCTTGAACACCTGCGTACTTTGCAGACGCTTCCACTCAAGACCACTTGTTCAAGATGAAGCGCCACTTCCTCAAGACCGCGTAACAACAACGTTCCCCTTTCTCGTCTGTGGTTCAGATTTCGTGGGACCACTGTACACAAGAGATACATCCCAGGACAACCGCTGCTGCATGGCTCTTTTCTGGTGTGCTTTAACTAGAGCTCTTCATCCCGAGTTGGCGGAAAATATGGCTGCAGAGAGTTTCATATGCGCGATGCGTCACTTTGTCTCACGGCGGGGATTGTGCAAGACCATCTACAGTGACAACTCGCGCGCATTAGGAGGAACCTGCAGGGAGCTCACCGACTTTTGGAGGACGCTTCAACACCCGGACGTGGAAGTCTATTTTTTCGCTTCCGCAATTTCCTGGAAGTTCATTGTCGAAAGGGCTCTTTGGTGGGGTGGATTTTATGAAAGGATCGTGCGCTCCGTCAAGAATACGCTAAAAAGGATGCTGGGACGACAGCAAGTGAATGTTGTGGAGCTATCTACAGTTCTCACGGAAGTTGAGGTGATCATCAACTCTCGCCTGCTGTTGTTTGTATACAACGACGTAGCGGAACCTAGCCCTCTAACACCAGCGTGCTTCCTCGTCGGCAGAAGGTTGACAGTGTTGCTCCCGTCTTTTTACAAAGAGGACCTGACCCATGGATCGACGTCCACAAACCTCCGACGGATGTGGCAGAAAAGAGAAGACACTTTAGAGGAATTTAGGACGCGTTGGAGGAAAGAATAGCTCCACGAACTGCGCTCTCAAGGCCAGAGACGTAAACCTTCAACCGAGAAGCTACAGCCCGGAGCAGTTGTGCTAGTCGAAGAAAACGACACACCAAGGTTGTTTTGGACTCTCGCCCGCATCGAGCAACTTCACCGAGGTCGTCACAACAAAGTTCGCCCTTGCACACTACGGCTCCCAAATGGACTAGTGACGAAAAGTCGGGAGCAGCGCTTATATTTGCCTAAAGGAGGCTGACACCTGCCATTCGTGGCCGGGGAAGATGTAGAATCTATCATCCTCAGCGTTGCACCGAAGACATCACCATCATCGAAGTCTGTCGTCATTGCACGATCGGCGTGCGCTCGCGCTACATCTGCTTTTAAGTCGCCATTAAACCTTCCGACCGCTCGGTCGCTCCCTCCCTTGTCTGAAGGTCTCTCTCGTCCTCAGTGGCTAAAGAATCCCACATTTACTATTTAGGTGTGCTTCTTGGCTGAAGTCAATAAATTATCTCATAGATATCATCTTTATGTTGATAAGGCCTTTGCAGTTCCATTGAATGATGTTTTCTGTTTTCATTATTTACAAATAAGAATTATTGGAGAGTGTGTGTGTCTGTGTCTTCATGTGTTGTCTGTTGGGACTTTTGTTCTGAGATTGGGATGTTTGGGCTTTTTGTAGGCTTGGACGTTGGAGGCCGCTCCTTGTGCTGCGTTGCAGACTGGAAGGGTCCGACATCAATCTCCTTGTCAGATGTCAGAGGGGTGCCCGACGGTCCTGGACCCCTGGACTTGAACTCCTTTCGGGGACCCTTCGTTTGAGCCGCCACCGCTGAGGCTGTCGGGGGCGCCAGAGGTGGCACGGGCGGGACGGTGGCGGTGGGAGCCGATGCGGGTTCAACGGTGTCCATCCCCTATGTACCTTGCAACGTACTGGAGGACGGAGAGGCCGTAGTGGGAGTTCCATCGGTCCCGACCGAGATGGTTGGCACCACAACCACTACAGCCTCAGGAAGCGGCGTGGTGACAGGATGGACTGGCTGAAGCAACCCGGGGGGGGGGGGGGGCTGGGGGGCATTAGGTCAGACTCGTGAACTGGTTCCCTGTGGAGACCAGACGCCCGTCCGCCCCTTGTACGGCTGCATCGGTGTACCTCCTCATCAGGAAAGAGACGACCCTTTCTCGCCTCTGGGCAGGTGAGGTTCTCAGAGGCCTTGATGTTTATTACCTGTTTTTGAAGTTGATATTTTCCACATTCACGGGAGTACGCTGCATGTGGGCCCCCGTAGTTCACACAAGTCAGGGTGCTGGATGTGTAATTGTCCCATGATGATGCTGTGCTGCGGGTTTTGCACAAGTTGTTCGGCAATAGCAAGAGTTTGTACCAAGCCAGAACCGCTGGAACTTAAAACAGCGCCGCTGGTTCGGAATGTAGGTACAAATGGTGCACCATATAAAGCCTGAGTTTATGTTGTGAAAGAACTCCGGGGTCAAATATCACGATAATTTCCTTGGTTGAAATTTCCATGTCTTCTGTGTGGGTGGAGACGCGTCTCACGGCAACGACACCCTGATCCTTCAAGCCTGCAAGTTCTGCATCTGTTTCGTTCAAAAGATCTGGCTCGGATATCACACCCTGGGAGCTGTTTAGGCTCCAGTGGGGCTTTACCCTCATGTCTAGATTAGCCAGTCTAGTCTAATGTAGAAGCTTTGTGGACGGGTGCTTTTCATTTAAATCGATCAGGTGTTCACCAGACCTTTGTTTTTTGGTCTATACAATTTTCCTATTATGGCTCGAAGATATATTCCGATCAGTAAGACTGATTGCAATGGAAGAGGGTGCACTGGACTGAAGGATTCCATGACACGAAATCGAAAAAAAATATACGGTTCACAAAAGGTTACCGATGGCAATAAGGAAAAAGATACTTCGGTGCGGCACATTTACAGGTACTGATCACGTTTTGGCGCGGTGGGCCAGGGGGTTTGAAATTACCATATACTATAGTCTAAAAACAGTTGAAGTGCTATTTGGGGATTAAGGGTTACAGAGGAGCGTCTGCCCTTGAGTGCTTACCTGGCCGTTGGCTGGCGGTGCACAGTCTTAAGCAACAGGGCGCCATGGCACTATCTGTGAGGCTGGCTTGGTAGGGTGCCTGAAGGTGGGTGGCTGTGAGCGAGTTCGTTAGTCTGCTCCGGGAGGTCGGCCGGTTAGGTGAGCCGTCGTCGTAGATGAAGGGTTGTCTCAGCATGCTGAAAACGATGGGCTGTCGGAGTTCAAGATAATTCGCAGCAGTTGGTCGGGACTCTTTTGTACCGCTTAAGCAGGCTTGGTCCGCAGTTCGGTGAGTGGCGGAGCAATATATGCAGCTACAGCCACACGTGTGTTGCGTGAAAAGTTGGGGACTGCCTTATCTGATGCAGCGATTGTGGACTGTGGTTGAGGGGAATACGACGTCCACCAGCGAGGATAACAAATATGTCTAGCTCTTTAGGCGACTGCAGTGCAGTTTCCCATGAGGCACCGTATCCAAATGAGAACCCTAAATTCATGTAGGTTAGCCTGGGGGAGTCTGGCGGAGCCTATTGGGCGGCCATCGAGGATGGGAAGACGGGTGTCAAAGTGTATAAGGTCATTGAAGACGTCATCAGCGTTCCTGTTTAATGGAAAACCGCATACTACCCCAGCATTTCAATTTTCTGGTGCCGCCGCGTGTGTTCTAGGTGGTATGGTTGGTGGTTGATAAGGAGGCTCTTGACCACCGCGTGTTGACGGGCAAAATCCTCCATTTAAGTGCGCATTACAATGACGTTGGCACGCCGATATAGCCTAACTTGATCGTGTGGATAAGGTGGGACAGATGATTGCGTTTGCGTGTTGGTATCCATGGTCAGAGGGTGGTTGGAGTTTGGGTCCAATATGCCTCGACGTTTCCTTGCGGAAGCGCGAATGGCGGCTTCCCTGATCGTAGGTGGTTGCTTCGTGGTGGGAAGTGGATGACAAACGTTTCGGATAGCCGGCATTGGCGATTTCAAGGTGTCGTTGGGTTCTATAAACCGGCCCTACAAACCCGTTGTCGTCTGGGAACAAGAAAATGTGTTGCAAACAGGACCAGAACGATGAAGACGAGATTCGGAAAGCACAAGTCATACATTACGACTAGAAAAAATTCCTGGAACGTCGACATCGGCTTCGGCTGGCTGTCCATGGGGTCACCAATGGCGTCCATACCTATTGGAACGTCTAGCTCTGAGAATGAAGGCACCGGACAATCAAGTAAAGTGGTCATCTCGCAGGTGTGCATGGCCGACGCTGGATCAACCTCTGTGCGTTGGATCGGGAGGTGGCTGTGGCGGAGCGAGCCCGGGCACGTGTCGGAAGAGTGTGGGGTGCGCACAGGCGAAGTGTCTGGGTTAGGACTAGTACGGCCAGCTGAATTGTAAGAGAGTGTCGCAGCGCTTTCTCCGCCAAACAATTCCGCAGCCCGGATATCCTGTTGTGAGCCGAAAACACAAATTATAAGGCGCTGCCTGACCCCACAATGAGGCCCTGATGAAGCTTGGGTCCGCGGCAGCGGCGAGGCAAAGCGGAAGCACACGTGGGCCACGTCATGACTGAATGGCTACCTGGTGGACGTTTCTACAACAAAAGGCACAAAAGAAGACTAGGCCAACACACTCGAATTACACTTGCAAAATGTTTTACGTTCTCCACACTACACACACAGATTTATGAGATACAACACATTTTGTGAAAAGAAGTATTTGAGGGACAATAACAACACAGACACGCCGCAGAACCATTCCTTTCGGCTGTGTGGAGAGCTCTCGGCACTTGCAACACTTTAGCTCCGAGCGCAGACAACATTACAAACATACGGATAAAAAACGTGCACGCACACACACTTGACACACACTTACACATATAAACAAAGTATGGCTTTCGGGTCAGCTTCGAAGGTCTGATGGAGTTTATTGCAGTGACTTTCCTGAACCAGGAGATGGAGCTTTCGTGGTCCTCAACACATTGTCCCACCGCAAGGACAATGCTTGCGGTGGGAATTTTTTTTTTATATGATATACCGGGCCATCGTGTTGACAATTCTTAGACAACAATCTAGTAAAGCATTTGAAACGACATTTCAAATGCTCCCACCAAATAATAGTGAAACACATCAGACAACAACTTTGCGAACATTGGAGGAGCCAGAAAAACGAGTTACACTAAATAAAATCACGCTGAAGACGATACACTACCAAATCGCAAAATGATTCATTGAATCAAGCCTAGCTATATTTCAGATATGCCAAACACATATGACACCCTCCCACCTGCTAACTCCCTCTATAAAACACCTTGCGCAGTAGGTGCGGAGAACTAAAATTTGTTGTCCACATCCTATTCTAATGTAACTAGCTCGGCGGAGCACCACGCAAGCACCTACCTAGGTCTAGAAACAACAAATACCACTTCAGAGATCGCCTGTTTTGACTTACCTGTATATGTTTCCTGCGAAGCTCGTGTCTACATATTCATCGAATGCTCAATTTTCAGAACACCTTATTTTTCAGCCCTGTTCACAACCTGGCCTTCAACACAAGCCGTCCTCCTTGTATTTTTGCTTATGTTCTTTATTATCGATTTTATTATCAACCATCCAAAATTTACTATTTGACAACTTTGCAGCCTTTGCCGCAGTTGGCCTTGCCCCGATGAAATACAACTATGATCGCCAAAATATGCGACATATCATCTACATACCTTAAAGTCTTTGTTACCAATACGAGTCCTACCTAGAGATGTGTCTAAAGCAGACAAAAATTTTGCGAAGTACCACCGCAATTTCTGAAATAATGCAGATACAGCGTTTCTCAAGACATAACCGGCTGTCGAAAGATACGATGGCATCACCTCGTGAAAACTTCAAGAGTAACATGAAGTCTTCATCACATGTCCCAACACTAATATAATACAAACGTGCACTACAGAAGTTGTTTAGTTTAAAATTGTGTGGTGGGTGTTGGCATCTATAAAAAAGAGTGATATGAATGAGGCGCCATTGAAATTGTTCGATGAGGAATTCTTGTTGGGTACATGGAAAAGAAAGCCCCAAGTGTTATTGAATAACCACTGATATTTTTATTAAAATCTAGAGCAACTGTAATTTTTGTGAAACGCCTGAACGACTCAATTTGCCCAGGAATTAAAAAGAGAGGTATATTATTTATTTCAAACTTTTTCGATCGTCCCCGTTGCACCTCAGTACACTACAGAAATATGCTATAGGCATACACAAAAAGCGAAAAGAACAAGCCAATGTCAAGCCTTTTGCTACAGGGTCGAAAATGGTTTGTTGAATTCGATAATCTTGTTTGGGGGCGTATCACACGTAGTAACCAAGAGGATTTAGGCCACTGGCGGGCGTACAAAAATATTGATGGTCCTCCCACTGAAAAATAGGAGGCCAAGAAAGTTGTGTGGCTTAATGTTAGAGTTGTCATGGGGTGCTTATCCCATAATTTAGGCACATTGTTTAGGTGAAACAAGTGACATCATTTTATGTAACCATACTCCGCATACGGCCACGTATTGATAGCGGAGAGCAATTCTGTAACGTTTACACTACATTGTGAGTCGTGCTGCTTAACACCAGGACGCGGGGTGCATTTCCTTCCGCAGTGGCCGCCTTTTTGGTGGACGCGAAAAGCGCAAACGAAAGTGTGTACAGGATTTCGCCGTACCTTAATACGTTAGCGGTCTCCAGGAGGAAAAAAATTATTCCGGAGCCCTACCGTACTGCCCGCCTCATCTCTGGTCCTCGTTGAGGGCCACCATTCCTGTCAAAAATAAAGGCTGAATCAAACTAAGGTGGGCTGCCCCGTCCTGGGAAGACTCGAATCGGCTTGAACTTGCAGAGCTCAACAATAGAGAACAGTTTGAAGACAAATGGCTATACGCAATGTAAACCAAGTGTCTCCCACAGAACATGAACTCGGCTCACCATCGCGGCCGGCGTAAGGCCACAGCTCATGCTCTGAACAGGCTACTGGACTGTGAGGCCTGTGTGGCCTTCGCGGACGCCTCAAAAACCAAGGGGACGACCAGAGCAGTGGTGGTGGTGACAACCAGAAACGAAATGGTGGTAAGCTCATTGCTTTAAACCCGGGACGTAGAAGAAGTGTAACTGTTTGCATTTGCCAAAGCCTCACCTTCCACGGCATTTACAAGGTTGTCCCGGACTCCTAGTAGGCGAACAGAAACTTTCAATCTGGCTGGGTGTCCCGGCGGGCTCTTCGAGTACTGACAGACAAAACGCTTTCAGAGAGCGACGTTGAATAAGTGTGGCTTCCATCTCACTCTTTGCGGTGAGGACAATGAGTTTGCCCACCGACAGGCCCACAGGCTAAACATACCGGCCAACGGCTGAGCAGGAGGACAGAAGTCAACCATTGGCTGCTTACAGGGAGGTAGTGCAGTACTATCGAGACGCAAGGCAGAAATGTTCTGCCCCGCACCCTGGACTAGCGCGGGAGCAGCAAGTAATATATCGACAGATGCTGTCAGGACCCTTCCCTCACCCTCACCTACGGAATGGCAGGTTTCCCAGTAAGTACGACAAGACCTCCCATTATCTACAGAGCTCGGTACTCTTCACCACATGTCAGGACAGTGCAACTTTAGCCCAGTACACCCACCCCCCATCCACATTTCCTCCACAAAGAACCCCACCTCTCCCCTAGCGAGGAGTCGAAGGACTTGCTGTATAGTCCCGCCTTGGAGGTTGAGCTACGGCTAGTTACCAGGGGCCTGTGGCGCAGGTAGCATATGGAATCCGGTGAAGAGGGAGCTACTCTCATTGAACGCGTTTCGCGCTGACAAGCTCAAGAATAAAGTTTTCCTCCTGCCTGGCGTGTTAAACCATTTGATCAAAAAAGACTACATGGTGAACTAAACCGAACATATCGCAGTCGGCGCTATGGTAACGTCGTTTTAACGAAATGCATAATCGTGCGGATTAACTCGGTGCCTTGACTAACTAATGGGTGGCGTCGGAAACAAGGTCCCTCACTTGTGTGTGATCGACAAAGCAAGTGTAGCCCCAACCCATCACGTAGCATTGGTGTAGCACGGCATGACACAGACGCTGCAGATGAGAGTACCACTGCCAAGGAAGAGAGCAGGGCGAACCTCCGTGCCGCTACTCCGACTGACTCACGACCACTGCCAGCAGGACTTACCATTGGGCCCCAAGTTCTGGTGCACAAGATAACAGCCGGGGCTGCTCTTCCAGAGGAAGTGCTCGTAAAGTTGATGGCATACGTTCCCCGAAACTGGAGGCACCTGAGAGAACCCGTCACGCCTTCGGGGAAACGACCATTATTACTTTTTCCACGTGTCACGCGCAACAATACCCAGAATGCTTCACATGCTGTGGGCTGCTTGGGGCTGACACCTAGGACGAGCCCTTCTTCCGCGGAACATCAAGATCCTCCAGGAGGGGACATCGCCTTCTTCGGCCACGGTCTAATCCATCCAAAAGGTAGTGTCACATCCCGGCGGGCTTCAGCAAGTACCACGGGTATACACAAGAGGATGCAGACGACCTCGCCTCAATTACCGGCTTCCCTATCCCTGACTACACCTTCAGTCACCCCTTGTGAGTAAAAAACTGTACGAATAATATTCGCGTTACTGTGTGCAACCCTCTGTAGATGGCCATCTTCTAGGGCTCAAAACACCATAAGTAGAATCCAGCCTACAGAGACCACGCACACACCAATCCTTTTGTAATGGGCGTCTCCGTAATAGCCGCGTCTTCACCCCTTACAGAACTTTTTGCAGTATTTAGCAAAACAGTCCTTTCAACCACAGCATTTTTATTTCTTTCGATACATTCTCTTGTTCTAGGATGGGGATGGTAGGATTTTTGTGGTGGAAGGCTAGCTTTCCAAAGAGCGCTAAATCACTGGTTATGTACCAGGGGGTAAGATGTAAACACTAGATTCGCCCAATAAGAACCAGAGTAAAATCCGGTGAAGACAATGGGGTCTTGTGTATTGTGCCAGTTTTAATTACGCATAATAGAAAATTAGGTTTAAAAGCTGAAGATCTGAGAAATACTCAAAACGCGTTTAACAGAAACCATACCATCGTCACTCCAAAACAAAGCTGAGTAGAGTAAAATGTATTGTCTGTACAGATAGGGAATGTGTTTGTGTCGTGTTGTGCAAGTGGCTTGCATTAAATGAGCATGTGGACTGTGGATCGGGCCTCTCCGCGCCTGTTGCACCGGGGTCTTGAAGATTTAGTGAGCGGATACGAGTGTGTTTGATGCGTGTGCGCTGTCCGTAGCCCAGGTATGGCGACTTCTATGCATCTGTTGCGTGTGTCGGTGATGTATGATCCAGAGTGTCGTTTTATTACTTGCTTCTAGTCTGCCTCTGCAAGCCACTCTGCCATATTTTGCTAAGGTAGTCTCTGATGTGTGGCTTGATGTCAGTTTTAGGTACGGTTCTTTTTCGACAGTGTTTTAGGGTGCAGCAGTACCGCGATTTGATATGCCCCTTCATTTCCGGCGATCGCAGAGCGACCTGCTACCCATCAAGAACCACATCACGTTTTTAAAAGGAGGTAATGCCATTGAAGACAAGATTGAGAAAACGGTTTTTTGAAGACATTGGAGGCCGTAATGCCTGCACAACACTCAGGGAATCTGTTAGGATAATGGATTTCGGGCTGTGACTTTGAAGTATATGATTAACAACTAGAACTATACCATAAGCTTCTGCCATATACACATCTTCTTGTTAAGAGCCGTATTGGCAATAAAGCGGGGTCGTTGCACTGAACAGGGCACAGTTGTGGTAGTTTTCGAGGCGTCATTGAAAAGCTCTGTGCACTTGTATTTGTGCTGCAGATAAGGAATCGCAGGTGGGTTGTGAATCTGGGGAGTACGTTTCTCCCCATATGTCTATGAGATACATCGCATGATACAGTACGGGGATTTCAATGTTCTCTACAATGTGTTACAGAAATTTGCATGGTGTCTTAAAAGAAGACAGCCAACGTTGACGCTTTTTCTAGCTCTGTAATGGAAGGGTGCCGAAAACAAGGGATGATTTAGCAGGGGTTGGGATATGCATCTATTGTAAAAACCTTATTTAAAAGGATGGTTACACAATCATGAGGTGTTAAAGCATAAGGAAGGTTTATGTACGTCCGCTGTTTCAGAAGGCACCGCTAGTTACATTCAACATAAACGCTCTGGGTCGGGCTAGTAGGGAAATCACCCAGTGAAAGATGTAGCCTCAACGGAAGCATTGGGTCGAGCATTCGCAATGGTATCTTGGTCGCTGAACGATACACCACACTACCATCGCAGATTGCACCAGAGACTAACCAAGGTTGTATACAGGCGCAGAAGGAATTCTTTGCTGGCACAATAAGATTGGTTGGAGAGAACTGAAGAATATGCAGTGTTTTTACACATTTCAAAAAACTTTCTTGATATTAAGAATGAATGTAGATTTGTGGTTCATTACACCACCTAAAAACGTGTCCTCCCTGTTCACGGGTATCAACGCAACTTTAAAAGTAAGGTCTGTGTACGGATAGACCCCACAGTTCCTGGAGGACACAACCCAAAAGTTTCTTTGTGGATTGACTTTAAGGCCGCTTTTGTCTTTCAAGAAAGCAAGTTGCTGAATCCCAACCCGTACTTGACGTTTCAGATGGGCATATTACCTGATTTAAAAGATATCTGCACATGGTCTACATATATAGAATCAGAGCATTGTAGGTTGCAATGCCTTAACAAATAAGGTCATATTAGAAGACTGCCGGCCAACCCTCCGTCAACCGTAGCGCCGATTCCTGGTGCCGTAACCTTTCAGAATACACTGTGGACTCTCAAACGAATGGTTCTTATAGGCATATAACTGGACATGGTGTTCCCAACGTTGCCGGAGGCACCTAATGAGTTCACGTAGAGTTGAATCCCAGAGCTAGAAACTGCTCTGCTAACACAAAACTGCTTATGGACGGAGGCATCCCTAATGTACGTTTCAAGAGCGACAAGTTTATCGCTCGTGGATCGCCTCACCATGAATCCTGCCTGGCAGCTCTCCAGATGGCCGTTTTACACCAAAAAGCAATCGTCTTCTTTTATTATCTTTTTGAGAAGCTTGTGCAGGCAGCTTGTCAGGGTAGTGGGTCGATAGCTTGCGGGAGATTAAGGTTTCTTTCCGTCCTTCTGGGACGCTAATACTTTGGCCTCCCTCCGAAAACTTGAAATATGCCCCAAAAGTCACATTTTGGTGTAGATGTGTAAGGGTGTTTGGAGTGCATGTGCGTGTACGTTTTCCATCATGGTGTATGAAATGTTATCTGCGCCTACAAATGAAGGCTTACATGTGTGCAGAACCGCCTTCTGCTCATAACTCGGAAACAAGTTCTAACAAGTTTTCGTTTTGTCCGTGTCGAGAAGGCACCCGTTTTTGCAAGACAACTTATCTTTGATGAACATAAGATGTTCATCACAGACCGTTTATTCTAAGAGGTGAACATTCAGTTCAACTTTCAGAATAAAGGGCTTGGGTAGCTGATCTACAAGCCCCCTGAATCGGAGCCTGAGAGGTGGAAGTCCGGAGGCATGTACAGAGAGCATACCGTTATGAGCCTATTGGAAGGTACCGTTAGAAACGCAACCTCCTCAAGGACGGTCTGTAATTGTAGTGTGAAATGCCACACATGTCAGGACAATGCACGAAGATGGACGACAACCAAATGTATGTGTTTGGAGTTTAAACGGGTCTCTTGGTGACACATAAAACTTGGCTAATATAAAGGTCATAACTCACGAACACAATCGATATTATTAGGACGGGCTCCGCAGTTGCATTGCATAATATTTTGTCTTAGAATTATTTAGGTTTATAGCAACTCGAAGATTTGCGTACTTACGTATCGTCTTTTGTGACTTGAACACGCAACGTTTTTATTTTCGGCCTCTCAGGAGTTTAGATGAAGGGGAACACCTACCATATGCTGCGAAGCAGATACGAGGGGTCAGGTGTCCATCTCCTTATAATATGTCAGGAGAGGGGCTGGAGGATCGGGCGACTAGAGTTAGCAACAGTGCAGATGCCCTTCGTTTCAGCCTTTACCGTTATGTGCGTTGAACATAAGGAACACCAAAGGCGTTGCCGCGTGGGTGAAAGCCGCTGAGAGTCCGTACAATTCCATGTCCTGGCGCACTCGGATGTGCTGGGGATAGGGGAAACAGCGACGGTAGGAGCGGTCTCTTCGGTGCTTGTTGCCATCACAACAGCTACGGGCTGGCCCGGCGGTGTAACGGCAAGTCGTGCTGCCTGAGGAAACCGATGGGGTGGCGGCGGCGGGACAAACTCCGACTTTGCCTATAATGGACGCCACTCTGCCCCCGACGAGCTGCATCGAGCACCTGTTCAGGGTGAACAATGCGAACCCCTTCCCAGCCTCTTGAAAGGGGATGTTTTCTGTGACGTTAACATTATTGATGTTCTTTTGAATTTCGAACTTCTCGCACGTCCTGTAGTAGGCCACATCTGGGCGCCTGTAATTAGCGCATGTGAAATTTCAAGATTGCAGTGTTGGGTGGGGTGGTCCTGTGGCGCATTTCGCGCAGGTTGTTTAATTACGGCATGGGGTTGTAGTGTGCCCGTATCGCTGGCAATAAAGCAGCGGCGAGGTTTTGGTTTGTGCGGACGAATGCATGAACAGAATGTACGGACGAAGCTTGTATTTGCATGATCTTGGGTTGCAAGTGTCTGCGTGTTTGTTGGGTATTATCTTATTGTCCCTGGTCATAGTGATGTGAGAGCACGGCTGTGACACTCTGACCCTTTACACGTGCGTGAAGCTCAGCATCTTGTTTGGTTAAAAGATCTGTCTCAGAAATTACACCCTGGGAGCTGTTTAGGCTCCACTGGGGCGTTACCCAATGTCAAGAGAAAGGATAGGGGCTTGGGCAATAAGGCTGCGTGCTTGTTGTTTTCTGTTGAGCTCGACAAGGATTTCTTCGGTCCTGAGCTTCCTATCTTGATACTTCTCACCTAAACTGTTTTGTAGAAGTTTTTAAATCAGGAATAAGTACAGTGAAGTCAGATCTTCCTACGTCAGGTGACTCGATTACAAGAAACCGAGAGTAGTTGCTCACGATTGTTGCAAAGATGGATCTTGAAAGAGGTGTAAAGGAAACTTCGCTGCGGCCCTATTTCGGTGGAGAATCAGTAATGTTGGGGCTAAAACAATATCATTGTAATGAAGTGAAGAGAAAGAAGACAACCATAAAACTTACACGTTCTGTTGGTATGTTTCAAACACCCGAGTTCACCGTATTCACCACTGACGTGCGCGGTAACTGACCCTACATTCACTAGCCGGCTAATGGGAAGCTGCCAGCGGCCGCAGTCGGCGAGCGGGACAATTGTAAAACAGAGAGGCCGTGTGTGACTGTGACCGAAACGTATAACGGTCTGGCGCTCAGGTACTTGGCACGTATCACTGGTATCCCAAACCTGAATACACTAGGCTGCCTTCTCAAACACCTGCAGCCGCCTGGCCGGGTGGTGTCCGAAGGTGGTGCGTCCAAGCACCGACGTTCAAGACATGAATGAGAGCTCGACGCACGCCATTCCAGGTTGGACCCCAGCATTTAACCTAGTCGATCACTACCATCACTTCATGACTGTACGCTTTTGACTAGCGGTACGACGGAATTGTGAAATTGATAGACACATACTGATACTTTTATATATTTCAATCTACTTGGCAGTGCCTTCCAGTCTTAGCATGCTCTTGCCGTTTGTGAGTTTTTGTCAGCTTGTTGTGTGCATTTCTTTGAGTTTTGGGGAACATAAACAAAGTCTCGTTTCCAGAATAAGCGAGATTAGTTGTTATTGTCCGCACCTGAAAATACTTGGCGTGCGCTAGAGGACGAGACTGATTAGTGAATTTAATTTAATTTAAATTGTTTAATATTTTCAACGGTGTGAATTCAATTAAATATAGCATACATACAAGGGTCCCGTAGTCAAGAGACTGCCACGGCACCCTTTAATAATGTTGCAATACAAAGAATGCACCGAAAGCAGCAAAACGAAACAAACAGTAACTAAAAGGAATAAACACAGCTTAGGCAGCGCAAGAGCACAGTAAGAGAACCCAATGAACGCGGGTAAACAAAATTGAGAGAGAAAAAATTTAAAAATATGAAATAAAAATACGTGTTGCACACTACAGCACAAAAACAATTTGAAGAAGGGGAAAAAGCTGGCAGCAAAAAAATACATAGATTAGACCTTTGCAATAATACAATCTAGCTGAACTCAGGAAGCTGAGGCAATGAAATGGTAGTAATATATCAATTCAGGTAATAAAAACAATACATTCAGCGATTCAACAAAAACGTTTTAGCATGTGTTTGAAAGAAAAGAATGATGAAGATTTTAGTTCTGCCGAAAGACTTCCCAAATGAGATTGCTGAAAATGCGGAAGTCATCTGACCATAGTTAGTTGGGACAAAGGGTAATAAGTAATTTTCGTTGGCTGTGAATATGGTGGAGTTGGTATTTTGTAATAGTTGCCTGTCAATAAATTCGTACGAATAATTATAATACGTAGTTAAAACAAAAATGTGCCTATGTTTTAATAGAATAAATTTCGAACCGATAGGACGGTATGCTGTTCAAGCAAAACACAGGCGTTAGCACGGAATGAGCTGTTATAAATGATACGAAGAGCCTGATTTTGAATATGTTGTGACGAAGCAAGATGACAATCGTGTTACCCTACAAAAGAATACTATATGTGATAAGACTGCAAACGAAGGAAAAAAAAGTCACAAAAGGGCTTGGCGTGAAAAAAAATTGGCGGTATTCTATGAAAGCTCAAATGCCAAAAGCCGTCCTATTTCTAATTTCAGATGCAAGTCGACGAACGCTCCAAGAAAATGGACACTGTCACATGTCTATTGTATTCGAACAAAGCGAAATGTTTGGAGTATACGATACGGGCTTCTGGGGTGGTTTAAAAATTATAAATTTAGCTTTTGACGGATTGATTATTAGTTGGTTGATGAGGCACCATTAAGTTACTTTTGTCATAACAATATTCAGGTTAGACGTGAGATGATACCCACAAAACTTATAATGAATACACGAGAGCTCATTGGCACAGGCGAGTGGTTGGACTTGAGTGGCAAGAAATGAAACAGTGCGTCTAGGCTAAGCAGAAACACTAACGCTACGAAAGAGCCTCAGAACGCTAAAAAAAGGCACGCAAGCAGAAAGCTTTGAGGGAGTGAGCCGAGCACGAGCGGGTCAACGTCGAGCAGGAGCGAGCGCGTACAGAAACAGAAGAACTCAATTTACAGTTCCGTATTCGTTTGGCGAACTTACTTGTGCGCGAGGAACAGCACCTCAAACGTATGGCGATAGAGAAACCGTTGGTCAAATTGCGGCTGCCACACCACAAAACTTCAGCGCACGCAAATTTCCTCCGCCTTTTGAGGATACTGGAGATGATCTTGACACATACCGGAACCGGTTTGAATGCGTAGCCCAAAGTCAATGCTGGCCTCAGTCAAAATGGGTCATCGCTTTCAGTACATGACTTACAGGCAGGGCACTAATGGTGTATGGTGGCCTTTCGCCTAAGGCCTCGTGAAACTACAGCCAGATCAAGCTTTCCTTACTGCAGCCCTTACGATTCACTGCAGATGTCTATAGGGAGAGCTCCCGTCACTCGAAGCCGGAAACGGACGAAAACGCTATACAATGAGCCACTCGACTGAATGTTTATTTCAATCTGCCCGTAGAACTATCAAGCATCGAGAAAACCTTCGAAAACCTCTGTGATTTGTTAATCAGATAGCAGCTTCTCTCTAACTGCCATCAGAAAACTCGCGATGTTGTGCGGGAGAGGGATTGAAAACACTCTGAGAAGGCGACCACTGATGACCATTTCATGGCTGCCCAAAAGCAGAACCATTTGTTTTTGTTCGGGGCTAATACCAGGGAACAATGGGGCAAGGGTGAGGAAAGTGAACGTAATCTTCAACAGAAGGGTAGTCTCGGCCAGGGTGGTGTAAGTAGGAAAAAATGGAGGGTGACTAATGCCACCTGAGGGGTCCATGCGGAAAGGATAATTTGTCTGTTTCTAAAGGCAGAGTAGTAGAAAATCCGGCCTTAATTTTAGGAGACACAAAATATAACACCGAAATCGTTCACCAGTCTCTCATTCCAAGAGCGGTATTAACCCGTATCTCTTGCATATTACAGTTTGCCGATGGAAAATATGTCGAAGCTGAAAATGCGAAAGTCTTAATCTAGTCTCGGTTTTTCACAGGGAAGGCGTAAGTAAGCTGCTAGAAATCACGCCTCTACGATGTGATCATTGGCAATGTTCGAGGGCCACAAGAGATTGAGAATCTAGCCCGTAATAAAAACCGAGTGAGCCCAGAAACAAGAACGCTCTGTAACTGGAACAAGCAGGAACCTCGTAGAAAAGACGCAGCCAAAGAGCAAGTGAATACTAGTCACAGGAATCTAAGCGACGGTCACTCACGCGAATAGTTCCCTATGCATCCCAGCACAGCATTTTAACGGAAACGCCGAAAACACCATAATGCTCTGTAATGGGCTCTTCAGCAATATGACATTGTTTTCTTGGCTTGAGGCTCATTCGGTGTACGTTCAGTGTGAGGAAGATTGACAACAGTTGGTCAGAATGCGCGTGAAGTAGCGCTTGTGTGCCACTGTGTTGTCAAATATTACTGTTGAAAACTATAACTGGAGTTAGATTGCTTTATTATCAGTGTTCCGATGATAGTTTCGTTAAGTTTCACTGAACTGTGGGCGGTAGGACTGTGAAGAGATATTTTCCATTAAAATGCTTCACTGGGGGGATATTGTGATAAAGTAAAAGAAGACGACCATCAACCACACACGCTCTGCGGCTAAATTCCAAAAACCCGAGTGCGCTATTATCACCATCATCTTGCGGAGTCACTCACCTCACATTGACGAGGCGGCCAATGGGAATCTGCCAATGGCAGCCGTCGGCGAGAGGGAATATTGAGAAGTATAAGAACAGAGAGGCCTTGTGGGACTGTGTCCGAGACGTATGCGTCAGGTCGCCCAAACCGGTGCAAGTCTCAGTGGTCGGGCAACACCGAAATCGCTAAGCCGTATTGTCAAACGTGTAGAGGGGTCTGCCCGTAGTGTCTCCGAAGGCGGTGCGTCCAAGGAATGATGTACAAGAGACGAACGAGAACATGGAGCGCGCCGTTCCAACGTGTCCCCGGACGTGTGACCTGGTCGATCGCTGCCATCACGTCATGACAGCGCACGTTTGACCAGCGGTTCGACAAAATAGTGAAAGTAAGACACACATACTAAACATTTGTATTGAATTTTAACTTTTTGACTGTTTCTTCGAGGGTTAGCACGTTCTTACCGTTTGTCCGTTTTTCTGTGCTTGTTGTGGTTAGTTGTTTGGGTTCAGGGTAATATAAGAGGCAGTCTCGTTTCTAGAGTTAGTTTAATTATTTCTTATTGGCTGAAACTGACAATTATTGGTGTATTCACCTCAGAAAATATAATAAAACTGGAAACAGGGGTACTTCGTTTGCTCGGTTTACTGTGATGCGGAAAGCTGCCCAGGAGCTGGTAAACCGACAGAGACCCGTTTTGCGGAGCTTGACCCCTTCTCCGATGGACACCGCTTGTATTTTTCTACCCTTCACCCTAAATCTTATTACCACGGTTTTTTCCAGCGTGACCATGGCATCTCGGGGTCCGTGGTTTGGCCAGCCCACAACAATGAATACTGAAGGCGCGTCGTGCGGGGATTTTTTGTTTCTACATACGAGATTTTTCATGGCGCAGAAATATAAATAAACAAATTCATTAGGTTTAATTTGCTTTCTACTATATATAATTACGGAGATTACAAGATTGCCAAGAATTTATTCCTTACTTTCGAAATTGTTTTTCTCAAAGATTTGGATGCCTCGGAAACACAAATCTACGTTTACACACTAAACTATATTTTCAGAACTGGTTAGAGGTAAGCTTTTTCTGTCAACAAATAACAAAAATTTATGGCTACCCAACAAGCTTTTTACTATCAAAAACCCTACTATTTCACATTTTTCTTTAAAAATGTTCTCTCTTTCTCCTGGTCGGCAACGACAAAATAAAAAACAGATTTTTCTGTACTACCGTAAAACGGAACCCCCGTGGGGGGTAAAACAAGTTCTTTTACACTGACGGTATTGTCGCCTGAAATTGTTTCTAGCAATCTTTTTTAAAAAAGCCAGTGAGCACGCTGCGCATGCTCTTAGAGCAGTAGTTGCTTACTAGCACTGATTTACAAACGGTATTTCCACTTTTTACGTCTTGCCAACGACCACCCATAGTGCCCTTTACTACAATAGATCTGTTGCAGTCCTTAAGTGTCAATTTTAATACGGGCATTATTTATTCAATGTATTTTTTCGAAAAAAATATAAAAATGGTTTGCATTACCCGCCCATTAAATTACCGCCTTCACCGATTTACCACCCAAACCGATGTTTTCACAATTTTATGTCACAAAGTTGTTACAACTTGTGTTTGAACTTCTTAGGACCATTCTTGCGCAGTACATCTGTCGATCTACATTTTTGAAGAATGCCTAATCAGAAACCAGCATTGGCACATGTGCCACAAGATAACCTTTTAGGCTTCTTCTAGGTAGGTTTGCCTCATTTATTTTAAACATGAAAACACTTTAAAGTGAAAGGTTTCTTACAGTGAGACAATAATGTGTTTGAATGCTGACAAATTCTTGTGCTCAAAACATGGTTTCTTCCGAAAAAAATCCCGCATTTTCAACGAAGTGAATGATGATGAGAGGGGCGAAGCTAAAATGCCTATCGGTGAAACTGTGAAACATTCGCCTATACATAATATAAAGACTCGACACGAGCAAGCTTACCACCGCTTCGTTGACAAGACCATCGACAAGACCACCGAAGACATCGATGTTTGCAGTGATTATATTGGGCTTGTTTGGGACGATGAGAATCTCCATGGGTAAGTTGGTGAATTCGGTGTGTGATATTCTAGCCACCTTGGCCGTCGCCTTCTGCAGAGTGTCTTGTGACGCGTACCCCCGGTACGTGTCTTCAGCTTAGATGCGACGAACGACAGAGGCCAGACCAATCGCAACCTGTCAACATCTTTACAGATTCAATGCAAGCAGTCCGAGACCTCCGGAAAGTACTTCATCAAATGCCCATGTCCCAAACCATCCACGCGAAGGCTGCGGCCCTAAGCTTCAGAGTGAAGATTACTTGGGCCCAGATGACATCGACCCTTGGACAGCAAACCGGCGGATGCGGCGACCCGTATACCTCCAACGACGCCTCCAGTGCACTGATTTCCAGTTGACGCAATGTCAAAGTTGGCCACCGACAAAGAAGACCTTCGGCGCTCCACACGCGCACTTATTCCACCGTGTGGATCAAGTAGACTGTCATTGTTGTACCGTGGTAAGGGGAAGGGACAGAGTAGAATGGAGAGAAGTTTCGAGGTGCAAGCGCCTACTATGTGGTAGAGGGAAGCAAAAGGCGCGCCGCACCACGTGCACGTGTGGCAGTATCGCGTGGGAAGTGGAGGTGGCACAATGCGGGGTGCGGGAAGGTGTTGGTCTGTAGTCGACGCCACTGAACGGACTGTCTGCATTTAAAGTTGGAGCGGTGCGGGGGAAGTGCATCCGACTGAGGCAGTAGTGCTACGTTATTTTCCGATACGTGCCCAGACGATCTCTCGCTCCCGCCCGTGGTGGAGAGGCAGCATACGAGGCATCCCGGCAGCAGAAATCTCGGGCTACCTCGTTAGCCAGCTTGTTACCCGGAAGAGACGGATGGGCCGGAGTCCATATCGGGCATGGACAAAGTGGAGGCGGAGTCTGCGCAGTCTGCAGGATACGTGCGGTGATGGGGGATACACGACCCGTCGCAAAGTTCCGAAGAGCCATCTTCGAGTCTGAGATTGTTGCGGTTGCCGAGGCAGCTGTAGGGGCCAGGGCAATGGCGACTTCTTCCCCAACTACAGGTTGAGGCGTGGAGACGGAACACGAAGCTACAGAGTCTCCTCTGGAGTTGACCACTACGGCGACGCCGCCTGCACGGTCGGGATATTCAGCTGCGTCGCCGTGTACGGTAGTGGTGTGCGAAGCATGGGCCTTGGGTAAGGCCTTGGCCGGGCAAGGTGCTGTTCTTGATGAAAGACAGGGTTCATATATTCCCTGAGATCTGGCTACACTGTAGCGGGATCGTAGAGAGACACTCAAACTTACCTTACCTCCATGCTGCGTAGCAAAAAAGATGCCCAGTTTTGTTAAGATGGAGCAACCCTTCGGTGTAGAGGTAGACGGTGGAGTTGACGAGTGCGCTGCGCTTCAAGCATCTCCTCGAGGGTGTGCTATGTACTGGTGTTGAGAAGCTTTTGAGTAGAGCTATGACGAAGGAGACCGATGGCCAGTTTTACTGCCCAACGAATGGTGAATTGGAGGCATCCAATTCTGATCAGGGTAAACTTCAGAAAGAAGGTGGCGTATGTGACGCCACTGGTTATAAATGCTTACACCAAGTGAAGGAGGTTGTCTTCTTAGAGACCATGGGTGCGGTTGGCTGTGGGGGCGATGAGTATGCCAATCTGGATGGTATTGTTTTCGAGACTGCGGATAATTTCAGTGATAGCCCCATTTTCTTGAATTCGGAGTCCGAGAATGCGAATAGATGGGACATGCGGATTGTTTACACTACTCACTTGCCTGAGGGCACTCAGGAAAACATGGAAATCACGGCAGATGAAATGGCGGCTGCTTCTTTCACAAACATGGTGCACATTACAACAGTACCCTACACCGACTTTAAACAACACATAAAAAAACAACTACGTAAATATTGCCCAAAAATTGGAGTGAACAGACAGACAAGAAACTTCACATTGTAAAAGCACACTTGGGGTCATGCTACAAGGCAAAAGAAAAAGTGACTCGACAGTAAGAGAAAGATTCAAGACCAATAAGAAATTTGAATAACCAAACGCTTGTGGTACTAAACTAATTAGAGTGAATAAATCGAACAATGGTATTGTGGGACATTTCAAGAGCATTATTTAGAACATGAAAGGCAGGGGTCCACACTGGCCTAGCATACTCGAGGTTTGATCTCATTAGTGTTTTATAAACCGAACTTTCAATGGGGTCCTTGAGTTCATCGACATATTTCGTAGATGCCAAACATGCCGTTAGCTTTGCTAGTGATCAGTTCCTAAGTGTAGTGTTCTTATTAGGTGAGCCTAAATGTGAAAAAGAGGAATTTGTAAGAGTTGACCGTAATAAATAAAACATTGTTCTCAAAGTATTGTTGCGGGTCGTCAGTAATCCATGAAATGAGCATATCTCTGCCGTTCCAAGCATCGTTTTCATCCAGCCATTCAAGAGAACAGCATGGTACATTGACAAGATTGAACTGAAGAAGGTTGTTTTTAATATCAATGTAAATTTCGCGCAGGAATCGCACCATTCAGCGAAGACAAGAATATTCGAAGAATACAGTAATGAAAGGTCGTAATATAGTTAGAGACAGGAAAGGACTAAAAACCAAACCTTGAGAAACTCAGAAGAGCGTGACACCCACAACGAATAACGTTATAAATGGTAACGAATTTTCCACGAGTAAGAATAAAATACCCAGTACACCTATGTTCGGCAAGATAAAGTCATGGATGCTTTAGTTTGAAAACGAACATTTCGTGCTACAGCTTGTAAAAAACTTTGGAAAAGTTTACAATTTTTTCACATATTTTATTCTTAAAAACTGGTTAACTGTTAAGTTATGTCTATGATGGGACCTAATATATGAGTAGCCAATATAGGTCAAGAGGATCAAAAATATAGGTTAGATTTATAGATATTGACAAGGTTGGTGACAAATATGTGTATATGTTTGCACAAGTACACGTTAAAATATTGTTGTGGATAATAAATGTAAAAAACTTTGTGTGGGTTTGTGAAGTGTAACCACTTTTCCCATTTTCAACTAGGCAGGCAGAGCAAAAATATCTACTTATTGATGAAAAACCTTGGTTATTATTGCAAAACTGAATGAATATTTTTTTCTTTGCATGCGTTATATTGCGTTCATGAGAGGAACAATGTTTTATTCTATGAATCAAGGAAGGATTATCCAGTGTTTGACAAGGGAAGGAGGCATTGTGATAGAATCAAATCATTCCGTAGAGGGGAACTCATTTTGAGAACATACAGGAACTTTTGTGACAAATAGGAGGTTCAATTCCAATAAACATTTGCTGGGATGGATTGACATTGCGTGATCAAACTTCCATCTGTTTATTTTCGTCACGTGGCAGGTTAACTGACATCCAGATATATGTTACGTTAGTTTCCAGCGTGAAGGGAAGCGATGTCGACAAAAACCTACTATTTACCACATTTAGGCACTGAAACGTAAACGTAAGAAGCGGTCTAATAGGCAGAGAAGCGAGAGTTACTAGGACACCATCATTTCCTCGATAATGCGTTTCCGATTAGTAGACAGATGTTTCAAATGAGAGGTATAATATGGTGCTAACGACTTAACAGTGGTGACTTTCTGCAGAATATATTTATTTGTTCATGCGGTTTTGCGCAAAACATATTGGAAATATCTCGAACAGTGCGTTCGTCTGAACAGCCCAAGTAAACGTCACCGAATATATTTAGTTCTTGGTTGATTGCATTGAGGGTTGCATTTTTAGTAGCGTAAATATCTCATTTTCTCTTCAGTTTTCCCTAATAAGACAAAACGTTTAGCAACATGTGATTTCTATTTCCTGGCAAGTACGTAATTTGAAAACCAAATCACGGATGTGTTGTAATGAACAAATCAATGTGGTCGGCAGAACTGCACTCTAATCTTGTTACGTTATTTCTCAATGGTTAGATATAAAGGAATTGAGAAAATTTTACAAAACAATAATCGGCTTTTTCAGAACCAGGTCACAACGAGAGCGATTTAGCTTTTCAAAATGTGTCGAAAAAATTGACATCGCCTGCCAAAAATAATTACATAGAAGGAAAACGTGCGGAAACAGTGTTACATCATTTTGAAATTCAATTAGGTATGTGGGAAAATAAAAAGCCAAGAGATAGCATGCTCATGAAGCCAAGTTTTGCTAATGCAGGTTGATGGTTTCATGGAAAATTTTTAGGTGGCAGTTAATTTGAACATAAGATGAAGGGCTATCTTGACATTGGAACTGACAATGAGCTGCAACGGCTGCAAGCAAAAAGCGCACAAATTCCCAAGGACTTTTCTATTCGCTCACCTTATCCGGGTCGTTACTTCACTAGAAGGAGTAAATTGCATTCTAACAACCTAATTACACCGCCCATCCTTCGCCATTCCCCGTCTATTTCGCCATCATCATGCCGACAACATCTCAGCAACGCGTGATACTCTCACCGCACAAGTAGCAAACTTTATCCCAGAACAAAATGCACCAAGCCACCCCAGAACAAAATGCACCTTCTTAAATTCTACAGCCCCTTTTATATCAGCCCTACCAACTTTGCTCCTCCTAGTAGGCAAAACCCTAACCTTTAATGGAATAGTCCCGTTAGCATTACGGAAATATTTCACCACCTCCTCCTTGCTTTGGTATACCAAATACCCACTATTAAAAGACGGCTTCATCTAGAATTCGAGCAGCAAAATCAGCTCACCACATACACTGACCATATTATCAATCCCCGCATCAATAATTGCACAAGAAAACGCACACCACTCAAAAAAGTGAATTTTCCAAATATATTCAAATGACAGATTTTCAATATTACAATTACCACAAGAAAGCGCCCGCTACATCATAATACTCCATTTTTCCGCCTTAACCAATCACCCTCTAAATCAGAACAATAAATTAACAATTTTTAAGTGTTCATGTGAAGACAGTGACAAATTTTTAGCCCCCTCTACTGCAGAAGCATACGGTTTGAAAAAATCGCGTTAAGGCCTATTTGCGCTCCAGCAATGAGCAATTTATACACTTTGCCACCATAAAACCTTCGTTATCTCCCGCAACCAATACCTATTGGAGGCATGTTCATGTTACGGCCAAGAAAATGCTGGATGCAGATGAACCTCAACTTGGTCCTCACTGTCAAACTTCAAATCAAGCCCGTCTCCAAATCGACATTGCAGAAACACGTAAAAATGCTTGATTGCCCTAAAGAGAACCCGAGAACTGACCACCTCAAGAGTACGCTCTCACAAGACGCACTTCAGCTTCCTCAGCACTTAAGCAGACCGAATACATTGGTCCAGGCGACGATGAACTAGATGCAGCATCACCGTGAAGAAGAGAAACCTGCATTTCCCACGCACCACCGCCATCCTGTGCCTGAATCTAGAGAATCACAAATACAATCCTCCGCCACATCAACGTACAAGCTTTCTGTAGTTTCTTCGTCCTACTTAAAGCCTGCGCCGTAGAAGACAGCGTGTGTAGCTCCTAGGGCATGACTGCGGATTAACGTATCGCCCGCCGTGTATTCCCGGCGGATGATCCGAGCATTTCACACTTTGTGACATGTCTATGGCGCTGAAGCTGAAATGATCACTTTATTGTTACGGGGCACCTGCAGAAAATATTCCAACTTGAGTATTAGCCAACACAGATGCTTAAAAAATATAATAGATAAATTGCGTGACTTATGCTCTGAAAAAAGAATGTTTACAATAGTTTTTGAAAGAAAAACTCGACATTTACGGCGCTGTTTCAGGCTAGAGCCTCCGAAAATGTTTACAAATCCTTACAGTTCCTTCACATCACTCACCCTGTACTGCCTACTTTACTTATCGATCAAAAAATGAAATGAGATGAATTAAAAGAGTTACAGTTCAGGGTATACGCACCAGCTATGGTCCTACCTCTCAAAACATCAACAATTCAATGACTCTGAAAGGACATATTTAAGACTATGCCAGAGCAGCTCGATGCCCACCATCTTACCTGCTCTCGTCTATCAAAACACCGACAGGCTTCCTCCTGCAACACCTTCCCGGCAAGCAAAACACATATTGTCCCCCTTCTCCGTCACAGTCATCGTGTCCCACCATGCAGCCCGATGAAGGGCCCGCGTCTTGCGTACTTATGCATCATGCCCTATCCACAGGATTCATGTACGTACACGCCGCTAATTATACGCACCGACAAGCTTTTACCGCAACTTTTATTCCACGAAGGAAGAAGGAGTAAAGAAACCGAATCCAACAGCCGCCCATGCTAAACCAACGAATCTGAGGAAGGTGCAGTAGCGCTTGCGATACTTCACATACAACTTCAACCAAACATATTCTGTAACTGAGAAACTGCTGTGAAACGATTTGCGTAAGAACATCGTCTCTCTTCTGCCAATTCTTCTATACCTCCCTCTTCCCAACCAAACTCTATACCTGCAATACACTTACGGCCATTGCCTTTGAGTAAGCGGTTCACCTTTCTGCTCGATGAATCTCTAGCAAGGCATAGACGTCGAGGCCACCTAGCACGATGCACGTTACAACGGCAAACGCTTTGCTACTATTAACGACGTTTCCAAACGAGCCGCCTGCGCAGGCCATAGCTACATCCAATTAACACGGATGGAGAATCCACAACTATACAAAATATGGGGAGGAATAAAAACCATTCCCGCAGCACCAGACACTTCCTCCATCACACCTTTCCAGCAGTATATTCATACTAAAACTGCCCACCATGTGGTGTTTGAGGTACCATGCCACATACTCTTTTGGAAATCCTATTTTCACACTGTCTTCATATACCCACTTCCACTACCAGCTTAGAGGTAAACGGAAGCTCCTCCCCTTAAAAAGAGCTCCCGACCGCGCTCGCGCAATAGATTACTTGGTGCGCCTATATAACTTAATAGACAATCGCTTCTACTGAGTATCCATAGAGAATAATTTACTTTCTTGTTCTGAGTAGTGCGCTAGCTTAACAACATGTGTTAAGTTACTTAGGTTTGGGAGGTTCTTTTTCAATACGTTTTTACAGAAACTGCTCGTTATGTTCTCATTTAAAACCACTAGATATTTTTTCCAAGAAAAGATTGAGATTGCGTAGCTATATGCGATACCTAAGGGCTATTTATTGGTCGTGAAGAAATAAATCCTAAAATACCATTTTTTTTTCAGCAATGGGATTCGGTGCGTTTTCTTGGATATGTGTTTTATGCTTGGAACTAAATATTTTTCATAAAATGTTAGCTATTAAAGTCTTGTAATTTCAATTTCAGATAATTCCCTTAGAAACTTTTGTAGCTAAATCACACGTTTCATCACCCCAATATTACAATTATTATTTCCCTGCCGCGCGCAGTAAGAGCCCTAGATGCAGAGAATTTATATTTCAATAAACTCTCCTAAGCGACATTCAATAGATCCTGTTTATGACAGGCCACTAGAATACAATGAACGGCATATCCACAGAAAACGTTTTGGCCTTCACTTCAGGTATGCTCAACTGGCTTAGAAAGCTGAGTGTCTGCAATGCAATCATACAGCGCTCTTGAGTCGTAAGATGGCATCATGGTCAGCGCAAGGAAAACTGAGTGATGGCGTGTTAACGATTGGTGTTACGGCACGCTGCCACTTAGGGCGCAAGAAATCCGCGTTTACCGTATATCTCGTGCTTGCACCAGAGTCAACGACACCCTATCCTCAACCCCTGTTGAAATGCGGTTGATTCGTTTGGTTTCTGGTACACGGCTCTGTAAAAGCATGAATCCCGGTGTGTGCTTGGCCATAGCAGGGACCATGTTCCATGCAGTTGTTGTGTGTTATCGGTACATATAAACAGTGTAAATAATTAGGCAAATTGCAACATTGGCTGCGCGAAAGAGCCCGCACAGTCTCGGTGAGTGCGACAGCAGCTTGTGCCTTCTGCTGGAACGCTTTGTCCCAACCGAATGCAAGGAGATATGGCGTTATCAAATTCCGAAGCAAAAAGATATTTCTCGGTGGGGATTTGAACCATCCAGATGTTGATTGGCACCTCAAACCTCCCTTATTAGGGAATACTGGTAAGCTATATGCTGCTATGGAGAATATTGTTAACTTATTTTCACTTACGCAAACGGTTTTGGAGCCCACAATAGGAAATTACATTCTTGACTTATTTTTCACAATTGCACCAGGTAAAGTTTTGTCCACGGTGGTCATACCAAGAATTAATCACCAAGAAGCTGTTTGTAAAATGAACATGAGCTATCAAAGTACTACTGCAATAACAGCCGGCGAAATTTAATTATGCGAATGCAAATACTGATAAAATTGCGGCCCACTTTTGACAATTACTTTGTTGTCTTCGAGACACTTGCAGAATCACTTGCAGTAGAGCAGCTTTGGTGAAAATTCAAACTTAAGCTTTTGAACTACGTGGCCGTCACGTGCCGCCCCCGCTATTTTATAAAAGACGTCAAAGAAGCAAGCGATGCTTTACAAAACAGTTTCATGCCTTAGCGCAGAAACGGTATAGGGCTTAACACAGTCATGCGCGCAATGCGACCATTCGAAATTGTCGTAAACTAAAGGAAATTGCGTCTAAATTTAAAGGGGCTACGACAGCGGCGAAAACTGCTAATTTTCAGTCATTTCAATCACGATTTAAGCAAAATAAAAAAGAAAATATATAAATATGCGCAAAAGGCTATGTTTCAATCCCTACTCTGGAAGAGAATAAGGTCGTCATTGGAACTGCTTCTGGAAATGTTGAAAGTTTTAATTCGTATGTTAGGTCTGTTTTTTTTTCATATCAGGTACGCAAAAAAGGATACCATTCATCTGTACCTTCTCCGGGCTTGTCTAAGATAGATTATTTTGTATTTTACAGCCAAGCAGTTGAAACCCTTCTAAAGCGCTTACATGTATCAAAAGCTTCTGGACCTGACGGACTGCCAACGTTATCTTAAAATCTTGTGCGCACATAGTCTCCCGATATTTAGTAATATTTTTTGAAAAATTTTTACCCAATTGTCTCTTACCTACTGATTAGAAACTTGCTGCTGTTACCTAGACACAAATCAGGACCGCCAAAAATTGTTTCAAATATTTGTCCTATATTGTTAACAGCCGTGTGCTGCAAAATGTTTGAGCATGTCTTGTAATTGTCAATAATGAAGCACTTGGAAGCCAATTCCTTGTTAAATGAACGTCAACATGGCTTTCGAAAGGAACAATATTGTGCTACCCAGACATTTGATTTTAATGATGAAGTAGCCTGCACGCCGGACAAGCAAAACTGTATCGACTGCATTTTTCGATTTCACAAAAGCGTTTGATTTGGTCCTACACAAATTATTAATGCAGAAAATGACCCAATATAAAATCAACCCGCAAGTTATAACTGGATCGCAGAATACTTGCATTCAAGGCAGCAGTACGTAGTCGTGAATGGTGAACAGTCGTCCACTACCAATGTGACCTCCGGGGTCACTCAGGGATTAGTACTGGGCCCATTTTTTATACAATATTAACATCACCATGGATGTACAATCATTAATGAGAATGTTTCCAGATGAATGCATCGTTTGTTTATAGAGTGGCACATGCAACTTAATTTGAAGAAGACAATGTGTATGAGATTTCTAAAAAGAAGGCTGAAGCTTAGCCTTCGTATACTGTAAACAAGAAGATTTTAGAGGTGGTCTCTCAATACGAGTATTTGGGCGTACTTTTCACAGCAACTCTGTGTTGGCACCGTTATGTTGAATATACGAGAGCTAAGGCATGTAGATTCATGTGGATACTTACCTAGTGGTACACGCGTGTTTCCCCAGTCCACGAGGGAAAACTGTACAGATCTTGCGTACGATCGATACTTGATTACGCGAGTAGCGTGTGGTACCCGTCCACTGCACGCGACAAAGATAAATTTGAAAAGTGCAAAACATGGGCGCCCGTTATATCCTCGGAAACACTGGTATGAGCTACAGCTTCAGCGTGACACGCTGTAAGCAAAGGTTAAGATGGGAAGAGTTAGTCACAAGCCGGGCTAAGCAGCGTCTGAAGCGGTTACATGTTAAATACTTATCTCGAACTTATATTTCTTGTAAAAGCCACATTTTTACACCGCAGTACGTATCTGGACGAGTCGACCACATTTACAAGGTTCCGGAGTACGATGTGAGACAGCAGCATTCAGTAATTCTTTTTTTCTGTAAAACAGTGTGCCAGTGGAATCGGTTGCCTCCAGCAATCGTTACCGCTGTTCGTAGTGATTCATTTTTCTTTTGTTAGAGTCAGTTAAAATGTCCAGTTGATGACGGGTGTTTTCTTGAGTGCTGTATAAATACTTAAGGAAGGATTTCTTTTGGTCTGATTTTATGTTACCCGCAAAACTTTTGGTACATAATTGTCAATCTCTGTTCAATTGTGTATTTAGTAAACTTGCGGTAAGCTGGTAAGGAAAGCTGGTAAGACTACTTTCCTTACTGCAAATTGAGCTTGTGTTCTGTCTTATAACCATGTTGTATTCTCCGCTGTAATACCTTATGGCACTGTGGGTGTCAAAAAAATAAACAAATACAAACAAGCGTAGAGCTAGTTGTTTTTTTCTGAAGCAGCAAGAGGAATATATCACAAAACAGGCGAGGGATACATGCAGACAAGAAATACAACCTGCGGCGGCTTCAAACTTTATAGTCTTATTGTGGCGTCGAGTTATAAGTAGTGCCTGCGTACATCAAAATGACAACACAATTGGCAGCCGACAACCCCACAGCCTGATTGCCTGGCCGCTCCTGGCACCCGCATGCGCGGCTGTGCGGGAACCCGGTGATGGCGCTCGTGTTTCTCCCTTCGCCCTCTCCTGTCTGCAAGGTCAATTCTTGTAGTAGACTAAAGAAGAGGGCAATGGTGGCTGTTTTTTTTATGGAGGCGAAAAGTGAAAGCGCCCGTAACCGGAAAAGAGAAAGCCGTTTTTCAGGGTTTATTAGCGCCGGACCAGAGCGAAAATAAGAATTCATGTTGGCGGTAAACTAGAAATCCGAAATATCTTCCACAACCCGCCTAATGCTGTCTCGTACACGTCTACATAAAAACGCACAAACGATCAACTGGTCTAGTAATCTTTATATGGGACCTTCTATTGTTGATTACGGTTGCCTGAATTATCGTAACGTAAGCACGATTTTGTTGACTTTGTCATTCAATAGCGCTGATGCCGTAGCAGTTCACAGATCCAGAAGCGCACCCACTTCACAACGTTCGAGTTATTTCTTCGTACATTGTCGGCCTCAAACCACCTGAGGACCTTTGCGCCTTTCAAGAAGAGTATCGTTGGCTCTACGGACAAGAAGTAGCTTTTGAGTGCTGTCAGTGGAATGGTCCAAACGAAGATCTCCTGGTATGTTTACCAAGCAATTTTTTTCCCGGTGACGGCGCGTTTAGGTTCGGTCTCTTTTGACAATTACTGTCTAAGGATGAGGCTCCTTCAATGGTGTCGTTCCTGGAAGACTTTCTAACAGGATCTGAGGATGTGCCAAAACCGCCGCGAAAGCGAGTGGCTCTTCAGAAATTTAAAACAATCTCATGGTGCAGAATTGATTGCGCCTTATCTTGACAAAACGTACATCTCACTTTTTCTGAGCGGCCATTGTTGCGTTATTGCGTCTCGATCTTTTCGAATGCCCTAATCGCATCTTTGTTTTGTAGTAATTCGCTGAGGTAACCTACGAAATCTCGAAAGAGGATCCTTGCGGTTGTCGGCCGTGACCGACGGCAGGGAGGTCTACCGCAGTTTTAATTCGTGGCGCCGTCTTTCCAGCACCCTTTTGATCTTTGAACTTTTAAATGCTTCTTCGAGGTATTGAGATTTTGGACAGATTTTAAGAAGAACAGTGTCTACTTCCAAAACCTTCGAAAAAGCAAGGGAGAGGCCAATTCTTGGGCGTGTCTTTGCGGTCAATACAGACCATGCTACGGCCGTTGTTTCTATTGCACACTTTCATAGATAACAGTCCTTGCACGGTGCATCGTAGCCTTGTATTGAGTTCGAACAAAGTTGCGTCTTCTCTTCCCACTGCACTTCACCTGATTTCTACACGAACTTCTATATCTGGTGCCAGCCAAGAAGAAGGCTAACTCCTGGTTTAAATTACATGCATGGGAAAGCAACAGCGCCAGCTTGTGGCTTTCGTTCGGCGACCAGGCATTGCAGAAGCAAGTTGCCTTTCAATGTCTCAGCCACGTCTTCGCAAACAAAATGCAATGTTGGCTGAAACCTCAGCAGACGTGATGTCATGTTGACTGCGAAGGGTCGCTCTGACGACTTTAAAATTCATCCGTGGACCTCCACATTGCCCCAACTCTCTGACGGCCAGATAGATTTCGGCAATCGCTGCTGACTTTAGTTCACAAGTGACGTCTGCTTAGGCGAACGTACAATAATAATAATAATAATAATAATAATAATAATAGTGTTTATTGATTCCAAACCTCGGTTATCGGAAACCCCACCGATGTAGTAGAATTATGACGCTGTTGTTTTTCACGCCCGTAAAGCCTGTAGCTAGACAACGCGTGACAGTCGCGGGATGTCTGATGTGCGTGTGTTAACGTGCATCGTTGCATGTCGCGTTTCTACAGCCGATTTCTGTGGTTTTTGAGAAGAGCCAGTGGTGCACATCGTGGTTGCAAGTTGGCGCTTACATATCTCACACCGGACCTGTTTCAGCAACTCCGTGCAAGATGTATCTTCGCATTACATCTCAAGCATCGGCGGTCACTTCATAGGCATGTTTGCTTATCAGTCAACGGGATGTCGCTCCGACATTGTTCTGTTGTATGTTTTTTTTGTGGAGCAAAAGAAGCAAGACTAAGTCTGTGCCTGGTTCTTAGAGACGGCAGCGGCTGCAACAGACTGGTGCTTCTTGGACCCTCGATCAGACTCCTCATTTCTATGAAGCTTGCGGATCTGGAAGCTTTATTTCCTGCGCAGGACTTCCCCTCGTAACAATTAAAGCAGATGTTTTATGTCATGAGAGGAGTAACTCTTACTGCTCGTGGAAGCGGTGCTAGCAGCAAGGATCTGCTGTTTCAAGTATACGACAATAATGTCGCGAGGTATCACCTTTAGCAGGAATTCATTTAGCTTCGCCACGTAAGAAGAAATTCCAATTCCCATGCGTGTAGTCCTCGTCGGTTCATTTGCACGGTGTCGTACAGCTTCTTCAAAGCGGCCACGTTGCTGGCTGAATCGATAGGTCTGAGCTTTCGAAGATTTTCTACATGCTCTGCTTTATCACTCTGGAATTGCCAACGCGATTCTTCAAGCTATGAAGCACATCTTGATAACGCGACCTCTGTCCCTTACTGAGGAGCAACGGCACTCAGAAGCCCCCGCACGGGGCACCTTGAGTAATCTTGGTGACGGTGAGCAGCGACACCGCGGACCCCGAGCTCCCAACATAAGTCGTGTCCAACCGTGGCGAGGTGTTTAAAGGTGAAGGGTAGAAGCCGTAAACGGTGGCCGTCGGAGCCTTGGTCAAGCTCCGGCCGATGGGCTCCCTGCCTGTCTACCAGGCAGGGAGCTCCGGGACCTCTTTGACTACCAGGGTAAGGTCAAAGGAGAAAGTACCCCAGTCTCCCTGCTTTTATACTATGCTTTATGGTATTGTCTAAACCCCCCCCCCAACCGTGATCGGCCCCCTAAAAGGGGCCGCACCGAAGTATCGTTTCCTCCATTGCCATCTTTGACATTTCCTGAACCAGAACATTACTCTCGATTTCTTGTCATGGAGTCCCTGAATCCAACCCACCCTCTTGCATCTCAGTCAGTCTTCTTGATCGCCAAGTATCTTGAAGCAATAATAGGAAAATCGTATAAATGCAAAAAACAAAGGTCTGGTGAACTCCTAATCGAAATAAATGACAAGCAGCAGTCTGCAAAGCTCCTAGCTCAGACTAGACTGGCTGATCTCGACATCAGGGTCACACCCCATCGGAGCCTCAACAGCTCGCAGGGTGTGATATCCGAAACAGATCTCCTGAACGAAACGGATGCGGATCTCCTTGCCGGCTTGAGGGATCAGGGCGTCACTGCCGTGAGACGCATCACTATCCGCAGAGACGACAAGGAGATTCCCACCAAGCACATCATCTTGACCTTTGACCGCGCAGTACTCCCACAACACATAAATGCAGGTTTTATCCGTTGCTCCATCCGTCCGTACATCCCGAACCCGCGGCGCTGTTTTAAGTGCCAGCGGTTCGGGCACGGTACGAACTCTTGCCGTGGCCGAACGACGTGTGCAAAATGCGCGGCGCACGATCATCCGAGCGAGAACTGCGCATCCGAAACCCTCACTTGTGTAAACTGCGGGGGGCCGCATGCAGCATACTCCCGCAAGTGCGAAAAATTCCAACTAGAAAAAAAGATCATAAACATTAAGGTCACTGAGAACATCACCTTTCCAGAGGCGAGAAAGAGGTTCGCCTCTTTCCCTCTGGGGAGGTACGCCGACGCAGCTCGCCGGGGGGCGGAGAGGCGTCTGGTTTCCACAGGGACCCAGTTCAGCGAGTCTGACCTGGTCCCTCGCCCGCCCCCCCTGGGTTGCCTCTGGCAGCCCAACCCGCCACCACGCCGCTTGCTGAGGCAGCAGCGGTTGTGGTGGCAACGTCTTCCGTCGGGACCGGTGCCGCTCCCGCCTCTGTCTCCCCGTCCTCCAGTGCGTTGGAGGGTACCGAGGTGATGGACACCACGGGCCCCGCACCGGCTCCCACCGCCACCGCACCGCCCGTGCCACTTTTGGCGTTCCCGACGCCCGCGGCGGTGGCGGCTCAAGCGAAGGGCTCCCGAAGGGGGGCCAAGTCCGGGGGGCCCGGTCCGTCGGGCACCCCTCGGACATCTGACGACGAGATGGACGTCGGGCCGTTCCTGCCTGCAACGCAGCGCAAGGAGCGGCCACCGACTTCCAAGCCTACAGAAAGGCCCAAAAAGCCCAATCCAAGAGTAACAGCCCCGAAAGACGACACATGAACACACACGAACACACACATTCCAGTCATTCTTAAATTTAAATAATGGGAACAGAAAATATTATCCAATGGAACTGCAGAGGCCTCCTTAAAAATCTTGACGATGTGTATGAGATTCTGCATGCCAGTCAGCCAAGTATTATGTGTCTCCAGGAAACCCACCTCAACTCTAAACAAACAAATTTCTTAAATAGGTACATGGTATTCAGAAAGGACAGGGTTGGCTGCACCCACTCTTCAGGAGGTGTGGCCATTATCGCCCGGAAATCATTAGCATGCCACCCTGTCACTTTAAACACTGTCCTCGAGGCTGTAGCGATCCGTACCATAATATTTAATAGGTTGATAACCGTATGCTCTATTTACATCTCTCCTGATTTTGCACTTCTGAGCTCTGATTTCGAGGCACTGGTTGACCAGCTGCCCGAACCATACATACTAACAGGCGACCTTAATGCGCACAACTCTCTTTGGGGCTCCACCAGAACGGATGCCCGAGGTCGCCTGATAGAGAAGTTCCTTACATCCTCCGGAGCATGCCTTTTCAACAAAAAACAGCCTACATACCATAACTTAGGACACAATACATACTCGCATCTTGACTTGGCTATTGGTTCCGCAGTTCTCTTTCCATGTCTTGATTGGGGTGTGGGCACAGACCCATATGGTAGTGACCATTTCCCCACTTCATTAACGTATATAGGTATAGGCCCGAGCAGTCCATCTTCCCATAAAAGGTTTAATGAATCACAAGCAAACTGGAGCACATTCACACAAACATCTCAACTACACCACACATCCATAAAACACCTACACGTGGAGGAAGCCGCCCAACTCGTCACGGCGCACATCCTCGACGCCGCCGAAAAGTCCATTCCCCAGGCCTCCAGTGGGTCCCGCTGCCCAAGGAGGCCCTGGTGGAACGATGACTGCAGGCGGGCGCGAGAGGCCCAGAACAAGGCGTGGGGTGTCCTTCGCCGGTACCCCACGTCAGACAACCTCATTTCTTTTAAACGGGCAAAGGCTTTTGGGAAGCGAGTGCGTCGTGAGGCGAAAAGGGAGAGTTGGCGCACCTTCCTCACTTCCATCAATTCATACACTGATACACACAAAGTCTGGACACGAATACGAAAACTAAAAGGACAACAGACACACAGCCTGCCCCTGGTTAGTACAACAGGGGACACACTGGAAGACCAGGCTAACACACTTGCACAACACTTCGAACACGTGTCCAGTTCAGCACACTACACAAACACTTTCATGAAACACAAAACATCTGTAGAAAAGAAGTCCCTGCGTGATAACAACAAGTCGCACACTTCTTACAATTCTTGTTTTCAATTCATGAGCTGAAGGTTGCTCTGAGCACATGTAAGACGTCAGCTCCAGGTGCAGACAAAATCACATACACCATGATACAACACCTACACCCAGACACTCTTGAAACACTCTTACACCTATACAATAAAATATGGCTTTCGGGGCACATTCCTCGCTCTTGGAGGGAGGCCATAGTAGTGGCTGTCCTAAAGGAAGGGAAGGACCCTTCCTCTCCTGCCAGTTATCGCCCCATTGCCCTGACAAGCTGCCTGTGTAAGCTCTTCGAGAAGATGATAAACAGGAGACTTGTGTACTTCTTAGAGTACAATGGTCTTCTCGAGAGTTGCCAGGCGGGCTTCAGGGCGGGGCGATCTACCAACGATCAACTCGTTGCGTTAGAGTCTTATATCAAAGATGCTTTCCTCCACAAGCAGTACTGCATGACGGTCTTCTTTGATCTTGAAAAGGCGTATGACACTGCTTGGCGGTACGGCATCCTCAGCGATTTGAAGTCCTTTGGCATGTCGGGTAACATGATGAATACGCTTGTTAGTTACCTGTCTGAAAGAACGTTTCGCGTGCGAGTTGGAGCTGCACTCTCTAGGGTTCATGTGCAGGAAAACGGCGTGCCGCAGGGTGGTGTTTTGAGTTGCACTTTGTTTATTGTAAAAATGAATTCTCTTCAGAAGGCACTGCCACCATCGATCTCCTGTTCAATCTATGTAGACGATATTCAACTGTCCTTCAAATCGTGTAACTTGTCTATCTGCGAGCGCCAAGTGCAGCTTGGTGTGAACAAGCTAGCCGTCTGGGCAGATCGCAACGGTTTTAAATTTAATCCAGGAAAGTGCACTTGTGTTCTGTTTTCTAAGAGGCGTGGCATGCGGCCGGATCCAGACATTCGACTCCACGGTGCCTCTATTCCTGTCCAAAAGGAACACAAGTTTTTAGGTATAATCTTTGACGAAAAGCTCACATTCATCCCACACATAAAACAACTAAAACATAAATGCTTAAAAACAATGAATATCCTGAAGGTTCTCTCGCACATCTCTTTTGGTGCTGACAAACAACTTCTGTTGCGTGTTTTTACCAGCTTGATAGGTTCACGATTGGACTATGGCAGCATTGTCTATGGGTCAGCCACTAAAACATCCCTCAGAATGCTGGACCCTGTGCTTCATCTAGGGCTCCGCTTGTCGTGTGGCGCCTTTCGGACTAGTCCAGTCGAAAGCCTGTATGTAGAGTGCAACAAATGGAACCTACAACGTCAGCGAGAATACACAGACCTCCTTTATGCTTTTAAAATTTCATCCATGCCTCACCATCCTTTTAAATCAGTTTTTCATGATACCTCCATGACTGAACTCCTTTTAAATCGACCATCGTTCTCTGCGCCCTTCTCTTACAGAGTTAGAGAGGAAGCGTCAGAGCTTGCTGTCTCCTTTTTAAATACCATCCAAAGTTCTGTAACAGATTTCATAGCACCATGGCATCTCCGCCCTGTCTCATGCGACACATCATTCACACATGTAGATAAAAACCGAGCTCCCACATGTGCAATTATGCAGCACTTCTTGTGTTTGCAGCAGAAGTACCAATGTTCTGAATTTTATACGGACGCCTCTAAAACTTCCACCTCGGTGGCCTGCGCGGCGCATGGGAACGGCCTTAGTGTCACTAGAACTCTTAACAGTAATACAAGTATCTTTACGGCAGAGGCTTATAGTGTACTTCTGGTTGTTAATCATATCCTTCAAAGCCACATCCCACAATCCATTATATATACAGATTCTCTCAGTGTTGTGCGGGCGTTGTCTTCAACAAAGTATTCCAAAAATCACGTTATAAATTTAATAGTCAAGGGTATTATGTCTGTGTATGTCCACAAATTTGAACTAGTCCTTTGCTGGGTCCCTGGCCACTGTGGTATAGCCGGGAACGAAGCAGCGGATCGAATGGCTGCTGCTGCTACACTCTCGAATGCAGTAGACATAACCACATTACCCTACACTGACGTGAAACCACACATTAGACAACAACTTCGCAAAACATGGCAAACACACTGGAGTGAACAGACAGACACAAGTTACACGTAATAAAACCACACTTGGGACCATACACCACCGACACACGCAATAGATACACTGAAGTCGCCTTGGCCAGATTACGGATAGGGCATACGCATGCAACACACTCGCACCTTCTCACTGGGTCTCCAAGACCTCTGTGCAGTAGGTGCGGAGAGGCCCTATCCGTGATGCACATCCTCATACAATGTAAGGCACTCGACACTACACGACGCAAACACTTCCCTCAACTACACACACGACATATTCCACCACACCCGTCACTCTTCTTAGGAGACGAAGCCCTGTTTTCAATCAAACGCGTTTTCGAGTTTCTCACCGACGTAAAATTTTTACATCTCATTTCTTATCATGCATGTTGACAACCTGGCCCTTTACACCAGTCATCTTCATTACGTTGTGTTTTACTTTGTTTATTTTTACTAAAGTGTTCTTTTACTTCCATGTCACTTTCATGTATCACTTTTGTTTGGCGCTCTTTGCCCTTAGTCGGCCTTGCGCCATTAAACTCTAAACATCATCATCAACGGCATCAGCAGCAGCTCCGTTACAAAGTGAAACCAAGTAGAGGAAACTATCTGCAGTAAACAGATGGGTGTTCTCGTGAGCACATTGTCAAAACATGTGCGAATAAGATTGCCACCGCGTTTTTGCTCCGTCAAAGAGCAACACTTCTAGCTACGGCAGACGCCACCAAGCCCACGATAACTCGGTATGTGTTCCCTCGAAGTCGTGTGCAGCGCTGCAGTCTCTGCGGCCGTCATCTAATGAATGAGCAGTCAGGCGCCTCGGAGATGATTTTACACCTCCATGTGATGCTCGAGTAATGCCAGCGCGCTGTTCGCAATGCTGTCATACTCCATGATAGAAGCGTAGACTTCTGCTGCTTGTTCGTCGGTAAGGTGGATTTCAAACCCGGCGTTAATGGCGTAGAACGCTGCATTTGTAGCTGGAAGACGTAGGTGAAGAACACGAATGGCCGAAATGTCGGAGTGCTGTGACTGTGTCTTCGCACCCACCTTTGCTGATGATCTTCGTGTTCATAACCCGCCGTAAAACCCGCTTGTTGCTTATCCGTTTCCTGCCGGTCGTAGCTAAGGAAAGATTCGCCCAGGTCGTCAAGAGAAAGCTATTTTCAATGCTGGCATTTTCCCGGATGATAGGCTCCAATATTACAACAAGAGAAAGGCGTTGCTCAGGGTTTATTGGCGCCGTGTCCAGAGCGACACAAAGCCGGGCACGGTGATACACGCGGTGTGGTCTGAATATAATCACGTGCCTGCTGTGCGTGCAAAGGTTGCGCTTTGTTGTCGGCGCCTCTCATCATCATTACAATTCAAGTTGGCGGAAAATAAAAATACTAAAGGCCATGTGTTCAAAATTTCTGCCCAAGATTAAAATCCCCAGTGGGTCAAAACTATTCTGGTGCCCTTTGCTACAGTGAGCTTAGGTGTCTGAGTAGCTTCGGCGCATTAAACCTCATAATCAATCATTCAGAACTGAGGAAGAGGGAGCCAGTAAGCTCAGAAAACGCCTGAAGCAGGATCACAACCATGTGCAATGGCGGGGCTTGGATGAATATTATAGCAAATCTAGCTAAGTCAATGGTTAGCCAAGTCAAACCAAGACTCCACCACAGTAAGCTAAGCTTTTCATTTGCATATACAAGCGTAACTTCACTATACCGCTGCCATATTGTACCCGAAGGCATGTGAAAACAGGAAACCATTTTCCTTGTTCATTCCATCACATTGAGTACACCGTCCGAGTTGATATAACATGATTTGAAATGGTAGCACATAAATATAGCCGTTTGCTAAATATTATTACTTAACGTTTGCTTAACTAAAGGCCAATTTGGGCCTGCTGATGTTCGCAAAATAATACACCTGGAATAATGTTGCCTTTTGTTCATGAGAGTGAATCGTTGGGATTCCAGTATGAGCAAGCTCGGATGTGTTTACGACAGTCTAATTTTGTTTACCTTCTCAACAAAGAATTGTCTTGTCAAGAAACATGCAAAGTAAAATTTCAGGTCCGAGCGCTTCGTTTGCTTCTCACAGTGTGTCACTGCTTTGTTCAATTCATTGTCACCATGACCTTTGCTTCCTTCTTGTCTTATAGACAACCTTCCTAAATAATATATCCCGGACTGCGGAATGCCGAAGCCCTTATTAGCCGCATGAGCAAAAAAAGATATGTTCTCAACTAAGCCTTCGCTGCTTCGGAACGTTTTTAACAGCAGCATCACTTGGTCCTGCTCTCAAATAACCGCAGCCAGCGTTACAGTGACCCGTATTGTGTTAGAATGGTTTTTTTGATGTGTGCTGTTCAGAACCGCTACATTTGTACTCTTCGCGCTACCACTTATTTTGCTGCTTTTGGACTTACTAATTTTGTGTGCAGTGAATGATCAGTGTGGCCACAACAGCGATCAAAGTGTTATTAGAAAAACATTTAAAACACTGTACAACTTACCTTGTTGCTGGCAGGTCACGCCATACGAGAACCAGCTGCACTAACTCGATGCATAAGAAAGAACATGTTTAAAATGGGAAAACGGTTGCATTAGCCTCAGTGCTTTTGAGAAGCTAAGCTGGGAATATTTCGGAGATGTAGTACGTACTTGGTGTGGCCCATTCCAGTGCCACCACTACCAAGAAACACAACTGTGGGCAAAAACCATGTTTATCGGTCTCCTATTATTACTTTTTGTCTTGGCTTACGGGAAAAGACGTGTCCCAGTTTCCCCAATATCCAAATTGTTTTGCTTGGGGACCGGCAAAACCTTCAGTAATCACGTTCACAGGCTGACGACATAACGTGGTAGCGCCATAAATTCAGCATATTTATTAGGCTTGTGACGGCGATTTACTATTCGCAAGTCCATATTCCACGACGTAGCACTGCAACCTCAGTCAAATCAAAGCAAAAGTGGCGCCGCAAAACAGGTTCGTCGTCGCAGCTTTGCTTGCTGCGTACTAAGATTCTTAGGATGCAGGGTTGATTTGCGTTGTTTTCCCGAGGAACAGCGCATAATTTTAGCGGATGACCTTAACTTGGTCAGGCTAGTGAAAGATCAGAGCGATGAAAACACCAAAGCCGCCGCCATGTCTATGCGAACCATTTGACCACCGATAACAGTAGCTCGTCGGTTTTGCAGCCGAACGTCTCTGTACCCCTATCTACGTCCGGCGAAAGTACTTCAGACTTATTTCGGCGGACGTGTATTGAAAACGTGGTCTTTCGTTCAGTTTGGTCTGATCAGCGTCCGAGCTACTTTTGTTCACGGACGTTTGTTATGGTCCGATGAATAAAATTCTTTGAACGTCCGTAATACGCTTGTTTGGCTGAAGCAGTATTTCTCGAAAACGTTTGTCACGTATTGTAACTAGCGTAGAGTTAATTACCTTATGTTTCGTCTTGCTGCCTCCAGTAAAAGGCAAATAATTTCTGATTTCGAAAAAGAACTATATTAGCAGTAACCCCTGGGCTATTGTGGCTGGCCCACAAAACACCCGTTGTGCTCTGAACGAGTCAAGTATAATAAAAGCCGGCTTATCTCGTAAAGTAATATAAAACAGTTGGGTCTGCTTTAAATGTTGCAGTGTTTCAAAAGAAGTCGACTTTTAATTGTTGTGTTGTTTTAGCAGCTTTATTGAAGTCTACTTTAAAAAAAATTCAGTAAGTTATTTTAGAAAAGGCGCGTATCCCAGTTTAACTCATAAGCATTGGAAACGCCTTTAGTGAGCAGGGATTACAGCAGCGCGGCTTTGCTTGAGACCGCGATAAGACGAGCATCGACGTATCGAGAAGGGCCAGCCTGGAGTGCAAACCCGCAAACGCTATCTATGACGCATCTGTTGATTGATTGCGCTGGCATGCAGTGTTTAAGCTGCGGCACCCGCTCTCGTGCTCCATATAATTTTAGAGCACCTGTACATTTAGCGGGCATAGAACAGCTATGCTGGGTGCAACCAGGGCATGCGGTTTTTCTTTTTTCAAATCAAAAATACATCTTGGTCCTGCAGTGCACATACAGTGGTTACATGCATCCAATCAAAATAAACCGCACTGGCTTTTAAAACCAGGGAAGTCGGTCTGTTCGTGTTCAAAAATAATAAAATATGGGAGTATTCAGCCTGGACAATCAGGATTTCAGTGCGCAAAGTTTCCTCCTCCAAAAGCTTCCATTTACCGTTTAAATGTATCGTGTATAAATGCTCGCTCACACTTGCGAAAGGAGCAACAAAAGCGGCGGTAATTTCTGTTCTTCTACCTGCGACAGAATTTGTTCTATACAAATAAACAACAGCGACGTTAGCGATGCGACAAGACCGATGCACGGTGATTCAATTGACAGAAATACCGTCGCTTTTGTAGCTCCAGTTGCAAGTGTGAATGTATCTTAAGGCATTGGTCCCTAATTGTTAAGTCTGCCGTTTCCTACGTCAGAACTGGTTATGTTCTGTCGTATGTTCTTGTGCGACTCAGTCCTCTTAAGTGGTCACGTGCCTTCGTAAATTATTTGCCCCGGTTGATATAATCACCTGTTGGATAATTTTGTAAAACACATGCTGTGCTAATTGCTCCTCTTCCTTGAGGCCTAGTATGTAACGTTTAACTCGATTTGTATGCTTTCAGCTCGTTCATAACGGTTCCTTCATTTGGGAAGTAATGCTGTGTTGTGGTGTCGAAAAAAGTGCCTATGCACAGTCTCGGTACGCCTTCCTCCTGCCTTCCATGAGAATAAAGGTATGTCGTGGTTTTGTTGAGCTATGGTTTTTGGATCACTGTTGATGTTTTTTTGTATCAATAACGATATTTGAGGCATACGTTTTAAAGAATATTATTTACGTGGAGCAGTGGCAGTGCTGGCAAAGAAAGTTATTCACGGGAGTGCAGAGTTCCTCCCACGTTAACTAGTTGTTTGAGGTTACAAAAAAGTGTCTGTAGAGCGTTTCAAACATAAAGTGATTCTATGGTGTATTAGCATTTACTATAACATGGATGTTGTTATAGGGCAAGAGGCACCGAAAAGACACAAAAGTGCGGAGTGTCAACTGCTTTTTTATTCTAGAAAACACATGTATATACTCAAAGTTGAACGAGTTGGTAAATCACCGTGGGAAAACCACTGCGCGCAAAAAACGGAACGATGAAACAGGCACACCACCCACGCACTGACTCACAAATAGTGTTTTTAGACACCCAAAGAATATATGTCGGTTGCATTCACTGCTCAGGCACGCATGCAGGCAACCAAGTGAGCGCGTCGTCAATGGTTGCGTCGGGCTCCCCCGGGTAGCAGTACTTGTCTATTCCAAGCACATGATGTCTGTTGGAAATTCAAAACACCACCTCGAATTGCCTCTACTTCGATGTGATTGCAAAAAATTACATCTCTCTTGAAACCACCATTAAAAATGTGGTTGCATTGGAGTAGACGGTGCTCGCCGTTTTTTCTCTGCTTCGGAGTAAGTGCGCATGGGCACAATCCGCGCTACGTCCTTAGCGTTATGGTCATGCCCACAGCCGTTTCCAGTGTTGCCAATGGAGAAATTGACAGCAAAAGTTTTCAGCGAATACTCGAGAAAAGAACCTGCAGACAATATAAAAAACTCCACACACCGGGGGAAACGATGTTCAAAACAAAGAATTGAGTAAGAAACGCGGGGCCATGCCCTACATGCACAAGATCGCACACAGGCAAAAATGTGGGGTCCCGATATGGTTCGGAAGTTCTTTTCTGGGCTGGCAACAAAATAGTCTGGCTATCCTTATTGGTGAACAATAAAAAAAAAGTACACATGGTCACAATAATAACGCTTGCGGTGTCAAACACAATCGTACTCGTTTACCACGCAAAAAGTGTGTTTTCTACTGCATAAAATTGTACTGCAAAAGAGTGTACGTGGGGCAGATGGACCGCTGCCAAAATATAAGACTTATAGGACTAGGCGAGCCCACAGGTGACGATTCTAATGTGGACGTATACCGATTTTTCTGCAGTCCTAGAAGTGTGGACACAAACCCAGTTTTGGTGATTCCGAGCTGCTCTTCGAGCATAGAAATCTGAAGATTCGGGAGATAGAAGAAGACTGCTCAATTAACCTTTGTTAAGATAACTGCGTACGCCACACCTCGATCACGCTTCACGAAAAGGATGCCCAGATGATCAGCCATGTGCTCGCGTGAGCTGCATCAGAACTTACTGTTCGCTATCACATTCCACGCACATGCCTGTATGTATTCCTTGGTATCTAATAAACACTAATTGTGAGTCGGTGCTTGCGTTGTGCCTATTTTGTCTTCAAGTTTATTGATTGATTGATTGACTGATTGATTTTCGATTTATTTTATTATTGACTGATTGATTGATTGATTGATTGATGTGATTGATTGATTGATTGATTGATTGATTGATTGATTGATTGATTGGTTGATTGATTGATTGATTGATTGTATGGTTTTACGTGCGGGCGCAACCCAAGCGATAAGGCGCGCCATACTGCAGAGCTCCAAAATAATTTTCACTACCTGGGGATTTTTAACGTGCGGGGAAATTTCTTACACACGGCCGTTTTTGCGTTTTTCCTCAGTCATAAAAGCTGCCGCCAGTTCTGTCGTTCCGTGCTTCCACGCGCCTTGTTTTTCTCCACATATGTGCTAAATACAGGGTGTTTCGCAAACGCTAACCACACACAGGGTGTTTCACCTAACGTGAACCAGAGTTTAAAAATACGCTGATGCACTGTAAGACGACGCTTCCAAATGCGCTTTGGTCACTTTAGTATAATTTTCACACTATTTTTGTTTATTGCCTAATTAGGTATTTATTCAATATTGAATAACCGACTTCTGAATCGAAGAATCTAATCAAAACGTCCAGCTAAACAGTTCCTGTCTATCTGTCTGTTAAGCATTAATATTTTTAGGCTTAGTTATAATGCCGCGAAATACAAAAGGCACCGCGTGAGTGGCCTGCTTGCGCATCGTAGTTACAGTACCCCACACGTTCCCCGCCAAGTTAATCATAAGCGCGCTGCTGCTCAAAGGGGGCATGCAGGCAAGATGAAAGTTTTTTTCAGAGCTTGAGTAATATAGAGTGGCGTCAGGGCTTGTCCTTCAGAAAACAATGTTTTCTATACGAGGACGTTCAATGTTTTTTTCCTCAACGTCATATCATGTGGTTTCGTGACATTGGCTGGAATGTATCAAGAGCAAGGTCTTAAATAAAATATAGCTTTCAGACAAGGGCTGCTACAAGCTGTCTTCTTGATTGCCCCTTCCACAAATTGCACTAATACCGCGGCAGTGCCAGTGTTCGGAATTTGCTCCTTCTGTACCGCTGCGTTTTGTTGAGGTTCATATTAAGCGTTTCTGAAAAGTAAGCTAGTACTCGACAAACGTGGTCGTGTAAATCGCCGTGAGAGAACGAGTTTCTTTATTGTAAGGGAAAGGAAATTCGACTCAGCCAATTATTGCCTTTTCGGTTGAGGGCACCTCAATCAATACGGAGACTAGGGCGAGCAGATATAGAAAGAGAGGAGATGATTCACAAGCGCGCAATATGGAGAGCACAAGCCGGTTTAAGAGTCCCGTGTCCTGCCCAGCCGGGCATGGAATGATTTTTTGAGATTTCTATTGTAACATTTCGGGAACAACAGGTTTAAAGATGGGCTTTAAGTCAGTCCCAATTTCTATTACGAAGCCCTTAGTGCTGATTGAGCCCGCGAACGTGGCGGACATTAACGCATTGCATGCAGGAGTGACTCTACTGCGGGGCAGTTTGGGCAGGCGGTAGAACTAGTGATGCCAAGTCTTTGTCTTCTTTCTGCGCGGACGAAAGATTGTGCCGTCAGTTCGTGTCAGTCCCCAGGAAAGAAGCGCGTGAGCTGGCTTGCCGGAAGCAACTCGGGCGTCAGGGCGCATGGCTTAGAGATCCCTCAGTATAATGTTCCGCATGACATTCAGGGGCCTGATTTCATAACTCATCGAAATAGAAGCATGATGGACTTTTTACAGCAAAGCGGTAAATGGCTAGGATCCAGCAGATTGTCTCCGGTCCCAGAGCGATGTAGACAGGAATCGCCATCGAGCGTAGTGCTACGTTGCGGAGCCCACTCAAACCCCGGAATCGTAAAACTGCGCGCCACACCCTCGGGCATGGAAAAAATCATACAAAATAAAAAGGTCCTAGGGCCTTCATAGAGCATGCGCCGTGATTATCATACCCGCGCTATCATAAATTTCTACCCACGATACCTGTTTGTTTTGTAGCGTAGGCTACACTGGCCGAGGTTGAGCAGTTTCGCGTGTGCCATGAAGGGCCGTTCTGCGAAGGCGCGAGGGGCATTGGATTGGATTCGATTCGATTGAATTCGCTTGGCTTGGATAAGATGGAATTGTATTTAGATTTTATTAAAGTGGATTGTAATAAAGTGTATTGCGTCATACCCTCGGCAGACGAACTGGGGCCGGCGCGTGCCTAGGTGTGCGCCTCAATTGCGCAGTAGCCAAGTCTGACGCTGCGTCGGAGCCGCTTGATAGCCATTTCACGTGGCTCGTGAAGGGCCGTGCTGAGCATGCGTGAGGAGCAGTGACTGGACAGGACTGGACTTTCAGTTAATAACCAGGAACAATGTTCAATCGCAAATTACAAACAAACGTGTTTTGCTTCGTGCACCCCTTGGGCTACGACCCAGTCAAACCTCACGTTGAGGCTCGGCATCGCAGCTTTGCTGGCCATCCCTCTTCACGGGGTGGAAGGGCTCTGAGTTTTTAGCCAGGAAATAAGTCTCCTAATTTCCCTTGATGCTTAATGAATGCTCAGCCTTTGGGCACTGAGGTTGTGCAATTTGCTTGTCAGACTTTGTACAGCGACCCAGAGGCAGTGTCCCATCGAAGCTCACAAGGGCCGCATTCTAATCCGAAAGAATGGCTACTTTCCCTCGGAGGATAGTGTGCTCGCGCTCCTTAAAGGTGTCAGGAGCCAAATGAAGACCTGCCATTTCGAATGTTATAGCGATGATGGCCACTGCCAGGTGACATTCTTTTTCTGAAGCTAAGACTGACGCTATGGATGCTTCTGCCCCTGTCAGGTTGGGAGGAAGCAGTTACCCATCGGTGAATATCAGCGCGTGTCCATCATAGTTCTCCAAGCAGGCGGCTGCTTTATAACATAATTTGCAAAGTGGAGTTGTCCTAATTGATATCACTTGCGCTAGAGAGGAACTTATGGTGACAACATTCATCAGGTTGGAGGGAGGGGGCGTGATATGATCTAGGGTGGCTGTTCAATCACCACTTCGAAGGTACGAAAAATCATACCCAATCAAGAGTGAAATCGTTGTTGTAGCCTTGCGACACAGGCGCCTCTGTCTGGAGCCCTATGAAGCCGATCGACGGGATTGAGGGGTCGCTTTATGGCAAGGATTGCGAAGGGCCAGGCACCGGCTTCATTAAAAAGGCCCGCGCATTGCGACGAGCGCGGTGCGCGTAGAGCGGTCCCAAGTGCATTCCTCTACAAGGTGTACAGTTTTCTCCAGTGTATTGGCTTTACCACGACACGGGGCATAGTGCAAAGGCTGACAGAGCACCCCATAGAATAGTAAGTTCGATGAGTCTAAGTGTGTGAGAGTTCATCCCCATTTGCCAACAGTCAACGAATGGCTGTCAGAATACGACTGGATTTCCGAGTAGCTGCTCGAGTGGTGAGCCGCAGGTCCTGAGATGCTCCATAGTAAGTCTGATATATCTGACCGGGGATATTTACTAGAGAGGTCAGCCGTGTATTTCCAACGAGGAGATTACTTGTCTTGCTTTGGGGTTGGGGTGGAATATCATGGCTTCGGATTTAGTAGTCAAAATCCAGTCACTGCCCGTGGTATATTCCGAAACCGCATCCATTGCTCTTTCCAGAGATTTGTTGATTAAACCGATTTGACATTTTGTACCCTGTGTCCACAATGCAATGTTAGTATAAATGGATACGCAAACGGGGTGTTCGAGGTCTACAGTTTTGCTTGTGCCAGTTGGTCAGTGTTTGGTTAAGACAAGTAAAACACGTCCGATGGCTGTGTTTGCTAGTCTCATTCACCAAAGTGTCACACAAACTGCTCTGGTGTTTATATGTTCATTCTCAACTTTATTTGTTCACCCACAATTGTTACAGTTTTAAAATGAATGTTCCCTTAATTTAACTCCAAATACCTCGTTCGGCAAGCTGAATTTGTGCCTTGAATTTCTTATAAGTTTTGCAGGCATCACCAAATCGCAAAGCAAGGATTTTGACTTCCTTAGGTTGTGTTTAAAGAAATAAGCTGGTTGGTCGATTTGCTATTTCCCATTTTACTATATATACAGCCTATTTGAGCCTAGTTCGCGGTAACACTGTTGCCAGTGATTATTACCAGGCAGTCTTTGCAGGAGCCAAACTTGTGTTTGTCTACAAAGCCAAGTTAATGGAAGACTGGTCAGCGACGCAAGCGTTCGAAGCGTCGGCTTACCGCTACTAAAGAAATGTCGCCAGGCAAGTACATCGCTGGCTTAAATAGCAGGCCAAGTGCGTGAATATTTACCCTGTACATTTTGAAGCGGCTGCACACCTATGCTTGTTTGTGTGTGAAAGGTTTGGCGGGCACCTTGAGTAAGGTGAAAAACACGAATACGTGGTAGATAGACAAACAAAAACTGTGTAGTCGGACATTTTGCAAAGTGCTATTTAACTTTCTGAATGCAATTTTTCCCTGGCCTTGTTGCATTTAAAGTTCGCCATTTATTATCGACTAATTATCTATTTCGTGAAAATACTAAACATAGAGTGACACACTACATACCATAAGAGCAAGATGCTTTGGGCTGCGTTGTCTTACCGTGCATAGGAATATTTTTACACTCCTGGTAAATATTGCTGAAAATACCAGGTATGTCATACTGAAAGTGAAGAGCCAAAAGAAGTAGAAGCTCAAGAAGATGGTGCAGGAAAGAAGGCAATAGAAGGAAATTCCAATATTCTGCATATGGGTATGCTCCTCAAGAAAGAAAGAGCATGCAAGGGCACAACAATAATACGACGGGCACTTCTTCGGAAGGAGTTTGGAGGGCTCTTGCAAAGAAGAGTGAATTCACACACTCACGATGACCGAGATACCGCGCCGGGATGTTGCCAGCTACCTTATCACTGCGGAATATGCCATAGCGCAATTAAACTGTATTCTCCGGTGCACCGGCCATCCATGGCCAAATTATCGTGCCTGCTGTTCCAGCAGTGCTTGACAAGATACCCATGCTCTTACGCTGGAACTCACCGTTCTAGTGAAGGAGGAAAGCACACGTCACCAATGGTCAAGAATTACCAGTATATTTGTTACAAGTTACAACAAACCTTCGAAGTTTTGGGCAAGGGGTTCGCCTATTTCCTCGATCTCGAATGACGTACCTGGTTTTCACGTTCACCGGAACGGTAGATAGCCTTGCAGGTAACCGAGGCAGGTAACCTCGGTTACCTACAGGCAGATATCCTTGCAGGTAACCGAGGTAACTCTCGGTGGATCAGTTCACTGTTATTTGCAAGCGCACACAAAGCTTCAACCGGTCAGAAGTTCCCGTTGTCTGGACCTTCTATTGAACACTCTTTTAAAAAATAGCAACACAAGTTCCACGTCGAAATAAATGCGCACAGAATACACCATTTTTATGCGCTTACGCAGCAGTGCCTGTTTGAACAAAAGGGAAAACTGGTTTCAAAGTGCAGATGTCCAGTTTGTACCTACTTTGGCACAATAAGTGTGTACAAACGCATTTCCTATACCCAGGAGTGCACTCTTCTATGGGGGTAATACGGATTTACATTGATGCGCGGGAAGTTTGAGGAATGCCCATCCACAGCATCGGGCAAGCATACAGTCCTACGGTTCCTTCTTCTATTTAATTTATTTTTTGCACCACTGTAACGGTTATCCTGCTTTACCAGTTGATTTGTGTTTCACTCACAAATGAGCACTAGAACACTACAGCCGCATTTTAAGGAGTAATCAGTGCATTTCAGGACCAAGTGGTTTTCTTTGTAATACAAGTGGACATTTTAGCTGGACATAAAACCATTCAGTTCTATAGAACGGAAACTGGCCGTCATTATGTGTTACATGAATTGGTTACATTATATGTGGTGTACGCAGTATCAGAAAGAACAAGACCACATTTGTAATCTTTGCAGCGTTCTCACACGTGAAAAAGCCTGCTTTTACTTTATCGTGGCTTCATATCCTATCAGTCTCGTATTGTCCTACAGGTTTCTTTGACTTACGAACGAGGTGTTACATAATAAAGATTATCAGCAAAAAATAATTCTAATGCACGAAAAGAAATGTTTGATGCCAACCACAAGTTTTTATCTTGTGGCATTTCTGTACAATCTAGAAAATGCTGCTGATTTTAGCAGTCGCAGCAAATCTCAGTTTGACATCAGAGGACATAGCCACTGTCATTCTATGCGACATCTTTGAAACAACATCTACCTTCTCGTTTTTAAAGTGTTTTGTTGGAGCACGCGATGGGAATAATTTGACCACATACCTACTAATTTTCCCCCAAAAATTGTGTCACACAATTTCGAAGCTTGAACCCACTAGATCAGACCGCCAACGCAACAAGGCCATACCATTTTTATTCCATTTTTAGTGACCAAAGTCACAAGCCAGGACCAGCGAGATTAAGGAGTGGCGGGAGTTCAATTTGCTCGCCTTAGAGGAGAACTAGCAAGCGCTGCTGAATCATTCAAAAGTGAGTAAAAATGATGTCGTCTTCTCGTGTTTCTCTCAAGGATTCGTTTTCAATAAATTATCTGCAGGTTGAGAACTGAAGATCATCCCCATTCAGTGCCCTGTATAACTGGAAATAAACTGATGGATAAATTCATGAGGGTAAAGCATTGACCATGCACAAATAAGGAGGAATGTTTGCTGTCCTATCGAAGTAGTCGTACAGGCTGAGGAAGGTGGCGATCCGCTTGAATGTCAGTGTAGCATTCTCAGAGCCTCTTAGAAATTGCGTATTTCTCCGGCTGTACAGAAACACTACGATACAACGCTTGATAAGCAAGATTGATGTATTACGCATGATAAGCAATTTTTTTCATGTGTCACAAATATGGCATACCAAATGGGGCATGGGGCACATCGCAAATAAGTCAACCAACTGGTGTCTTAACATAATGCTTAGAGAGAAATGGACACAATTAGAGCAAAGCGAGCACACAATCTATGGCATTTTTTAAGCGCACCACATCAGTAAGAAGAGAAGTGGATGTGTCAGTCAGCCACTGTCAAACTATTTTGAATAGTTTTGTGCATGGCCTAGATGAGGTTTTCCTATAACAATTACTGTTTGCATTAATAAAAGCCCAAGTTATTAGACAGGATTTTTACTGGAACACACACCCTTGCTGAAATTTCTGTTAATAAATAATATGCGCTTAGTATAAATGTTGAGGTAATTTATGCATAGGATCAGTGGCACTTGGCGGTTATTTAGGCCGCATCTGCTGTTTTAAAAGGGACCCATCGCGCACCTTGCGAAGCACTACGAACTGCTACAAGCAGGCCCGTGTTTTAAAGACGGGTATTTATGTTAGCATGTTTGTGCAGCGCTGTTATTCAAACTCTAACTCGTAGTTTTATTTATGTCACTGTGAAATATGGCCTAGTAAAGTACGTAGGGTAGATGTTTCTTGCTTAGGATGCTTGTTGAGAATGTGCAGGCTATAGAACGGATGGTTTGTTTATAGTTTTGGCTCTTTAATTATGGCAACATTGAGGTGAACTTGCAAAGAATGACCTTGGAACAACACGCGTAAGGCAGCGGCTTAACTTCTGAACATTTGCTTATCCGTAGAAGCATCTTTACTTGCCTGATTCACCATCTAGGCATTCACGATGTACAAAGTTACACCGAGATAATAACAAATATAATTCTTTGGTGAGTGTTTTTCGCAAGTCATTTTCTCCTCCACGTCCTAATGAAGTGCTGTTTGGCCCTTTTTCACAGGAACCTGTTTTAACTGTTTAGGAGTGAAGGCTAGTAAAGTAGTGCCTCCAACTTGTGCCTGAGTACCAGCTCCAGGTATAAGGACTTGGGTAGCAAAGACCAAAAATATATAAAGGAGCTAGGAAGCAAAACGTACTGTGTGCTCAGATTTCAGCGCAAGTTGTGATATTCAAATATCCAGATGAAAACTGAACCAAGCATTGCGTCGCTCTTCATCATAGTCAATGGGTTCGTTATCCCGTGGGTTTCGTTAGTGCCTAAAACTCACAAAATTATATTTTTTATCTTTGGCTTAGCAGCCCCGCTCTGATCAGCAGGTCTCAGACTAGTGCCTTCTACATATACCTCCTGACAGATTAGCTTGGCAGGTGGTTTGGTAATGTTCTGTATGGTGACAGTGTGACAGCTACCGTGTCCACAAACTGCCCTGTCCACAAACCCTGTGGAAGGGCAGGATACCCTGTGGATACCCTGTCCACAAACTGCAACTACAAGTGGGCAAGACAGCGCAGCTTGTCAGTTAATGAGATCAAATGAATCTTGCGAAGCACTGCAAATGCTACGATTATCGGGCAGCATTTTTCTTTGTAAAGTTTAAGGGAATAAGAAATAAAGTTCGCTATAAATGGTGACATTTGCATGTTTCACATAACACCACAACAACAAAAATACCCAATTCCGCGAAAAAAATTTTCATGACAAAATTAGCCATGATGAGTGATTTTACATGTATTTCACAGGCTGTGTAGGATGGCTCTAAAAAGAAACATGAAATTGCTTCTCTTCCTTTTGCAGGTGCTGACCGAGGCATTGGAGAAAAGCTTGTGGGAAGGTGTTCGTCTGCCTAAAGCGGGATGGGCGTGTGAAAAGTTGTACTTACATTCGAGGTTATAAAGTGTAAAATGCAGAATTTTCCAACTTTGCAGGCGTGTTTCATCTGATTTTGTGCCATAATTGGGAACTCGTATTTCTCAATGTGCTAAATCTGGTTCATTCAATATATTTCTTTTCTGCAGCCTTATTAACCATTCAATACTTCAATTCTTCAAGAGAAGCCCTTCTTGTTTAGCTTTCTTCGTTAGCGTACATTTCTTGAAGATATTTACCAACCAATTCATATCAAACTGCCACGAACATACCCACTAAATATTCATAAATGTGAGTGTAAGGTTTAAGCTTTTTAGTCAACCAGAAAATCTTTACATGCCAATAACTTCAAGGTTTTTTTGATGGTATGCCATGAAGCCCTACTCTAGTTGTAAGTATACGCCATACAAAAGCTGCTTATGTAGCTTCTTTTGTGTAAACCCAAGCACTGTGTGGACTGAAAGTTCCACGCACTATTCATATCTACCTCGGCAAAATAGTGCACGGTGATGTTTACGGCGCTGTAATAGAGTGGGAAGCTTCAAGGTTTTTAGGTTGACCGCATTTTATTTGGCACCATGCGTACACGAGGGGTTGTCGAGGAAGAACATTGAGTTTACCAAACAGCTAACTGCCCGCAACAACCTATTCATAATTCTTTTGACACAACAACCCATAGTGTATGCATGGGTCCTATTCAAATGTGGTTACGATAAGAAGCTTGCAACTTTACAACTTTTTTAAGGTACGGTAAACAGAATTGCTCGCACACGAGCTAAGGAAAATAATAATAAGGTGTAGGGTTGTCTGACCACAAGGTGCGTGGTGCAAGCATTTATTACTAGGATGAGCCAAAACAAGCTGCAGTAGAGGTTGTTGAATCCAGTATTCCTAAAGCTAAATTATTGCTTCAAGCCGTGTTATCGAAAAACCGCTGAAGTCTACAACAAGCACTGGTTCTTCCTGATTTGGAAAATTTAGTTCTAAAAAAGGACACCAAGCGGATATTCAAAATTCGTATTTTGTTATCCCCTTGACGTCCCCTGTACATGAATGTCTGTAAATGTTCGATTTTAAACTTGTGAAGGGTGTTTGGAACTCTGGCTGTGATGTCAGTTGGACGTTCGTAGGATTCGCAATTTCCTTGCAATAGACTATTCTATATTTTGTACCGGACCATCTGGAGGGTGTTTGTAACTCCGGCTGTGATGTCGGTCGGACTTTCATAGGATTCGCAATTTCTTTGCACCGAACGACCGAAATTTTTCACACCGGATGTCTGACGGACGTTCGACGGACATCTGTGGCACAATGGTTATCGTCAGGTGTTACCCAGAACCACATCACATTTTGCACAAGGTGAGCTGCCTCTCTACGAAGCCAAAAATCGGAGCAGGGTAGTTCTCCCGATATTTAGAGCCGTAAGAGAATGCCGAGCACCTTGCTGCGGATCACTACTCCTGCTACAGGTAAGTCGTACAGTTCTACTACCACTGTTCCGGTTGTGATAGAGATTCCCTGTAGCCTCATGAATAAGCATCTAAAGAGAGAGAAAACTGCAGAAATATTACGCGTCGGAAGAAACAGGGCAATGAGAACAATTTCAGTGTTTTGTTTTTTGCCATCATCCGGGTATTGAGGGCGCAGAAAGCGCTCAGAAATGGAGCACCCGCTTATCGCGGAACTGTAGACGAAAACCAATTCGGAATAAGGTCCGATGCGTGGTCACTTAGAATTTGGCACATTTGTATATTGTGCACTTTATTTTGCGCTTTCGAACAACGTCAGGTATGTAGTCGGCTCTGTCGCCCTCGCGGAGTTTGTTTTTCGGTTCGTGGCGAAAAAAATGGTGTAATGTCGAGGTATCGACATTCAGGTCACCAGTTTGTGTAGCGTAGACAGGAAAGAGTGTCTGTGCTTTATCACCAGCGGCGAAGAGAACGACAATCGGATTAGAAGTTAAACAGCCTTCCACGTCACATTCTATTAGCAATGATTCCAGAAAGGTGTGGGCTTTGTGTGTAAGTTTGTAGTCCTGCGATGCCCGCCGGATTTTTTGCTCACTCTTATACCACCCTTCAGTCTGTTCAATATCACCATTTGATTTTATGACGCATTATAGATACTTTCAATGATTTGAAAAAAATTGGACTTTATTTTCCTTTCCGTTGCATTATTATAGGAGTCAGTTCTAGTTTTATGTTTTATCTAATGAAAGCTGGCTTTCATTACTTCTACGTGTTGCCTAATTCAGCCACGTACAGGGGTACTGGCGCATATTCACACACATAATCGCTAATCTTACCGCTACGTTGTAGGTAAGCCACTTTCTGACCTATGCATGTTGTATAACAGAGCTAAAATTAAACATCCTTCCAGACGTAACTAAAGAAATTGAGCAACCACCTTACTTAGGGCGATTCCCAGTGAGCTGTATACTGATTTATTCTTGGTGTACGGTTGTAGTCTGATGTTTTATTAGCATCTAAAAACTAGTGTCTGCTTTGAGGAACTTAACCATTGTTCAGTTAAATACGCAAATGAACTAGTTTTTGCACATAATAGACATTTGAATTAACGTAGTTTATTTTAAAAGAAATTGCCGTTCTGCATGTGTGGAAGGGTTCAGTTACCCGCAGTCGACGAGAATTATTAAATAATATGTATTTCCTGTAATCGTACGTCCCACCTAAGAAAAACTTGTTAGGTGAAAATCAGTGTTTCTGTTGTTTTTCAGGCATGGACGGCACGGGCTTTTACAGTTCGTGGGCAACTGTTTCCGTTCTCTCATATGAGCTGCAACCAGACACTCGAGCAACTAGTGAGGGTAATCCGGGGAAGGAAAAACATTCGAACCACCTATGGTGTATCCAACTTTGTTTCGAAGTACTCCTGTATTAACTTGAAGGCCCTTGTCAATTTTCACACGCGCTTGAGGTGCCAGTCCTGCAAGTGCCGTAGAGTGCCTTGCTTCCGAGGAGTGAAAGTGGGCTTTCGTGCTCATCCAGCAAGAAAGAGAAAGACAATAAACCTTGTTGCACAGAAAATGAAGTTTATTGATGAAAAAGAGTTAAAATAAAAAAAAGGAAAAAAAAAAGTTGTGGTTAGACTGAGGAATAGTGTGTTTTCTACATGTAACTCACACAAAGAAGCTTTCCAGTTTACTGTCACCATAAAGTTGATATACAGCTTTGTTTATTGGAAAGGTTCAGGAGCCACATTTTGTTGGAATTTTCCAGGATGTCGACTTCGCAGTCATCACGATAGAGTAATTGCATCATGGTGATGATTTATTTATTATTTACAGAATACTGGCACTCCCCCAAGGGGAGTATTACAGTGGTGGGCAATATGTCATCGCTCATCAATGTCCGGTATAAAAAACTACACAAAAACAGCACAGAATGTAAACAATACAAGCATAGCATTAGTATATTCTTACATATACATACAACAACGCCAATTTACATCAACCATCAGAAGATCTCAAGATGAGAAAGACACGAGGTGTACATAGCGTCAAGTTGGACTCAAAACACACTGTAAAAAGTGCAAGCAAATGCTTTCCCGGGACAAACGGAACCGGATGCATTGCATGGCGAAAGGAATTTAATTGCTTATAATGATATATCATTCGCTACTAATACACCATGCTCAACAATTGCCATAAAGATTAATAAATTTGCCATAATTATTCATTTTCCCATAATAATAACTGTGCCATAATGTTATAAAATGTTCCTTTAAATTTTATAATTTTATTTATTGCCATAAAATTATTGCGGTTTTACAAGTGTTGGTTGCTGTGTTACGACATCTTCCAATGCATTCCATTCACAAATTGCAGGCGGGAATGAAGAATAGCGAAAATAATTGTTAATAAATGCATATTCAACAATCTCCCAAGCATGCCATCTCCTAGTCAGTCTGGTATCACGAAATGTGAAGTAATGGCCAGGGTTTATGCGCAACGTTCTGTGCAATAGTAGGTATAAAAAGTTGAGAGAAAAAGCTTTGCGCGACTTTCTAGGGTAGCTAGACCAGCACGCTGTAGCAGAGCGGAAGGGAAGTCAGTGCGTCCGTATCTATTCAAGATAAAGCGGACGGCTTTGCGCTGTACCCTTTCCAATATTGCGATATCTATGGCAGTTTGCGAGAACCACAAAATATTTGCGTATTCTATAACTGGGAGACGTATGCGAGAAACTTCGTTGCATCTGTAGAATATAACAAGGCCCGTTTAATAAAGAATAGTGTGTTCATTGCTTTAGTTGACACTTTACGCACGTGATCTGTCCAGCTGAGGTCAGAAGATATAAGGCCTAAGTATATATAATGGTTGACACTTCGAAGCGCCACAGTAATAAATGATATGGGAAATCTAACTTAGACGCTTTATTTGTAACGAACATGAATACGGTTTTGTCTATGTTGATTGTCATTTGCCAAACAGCGCTGCATTGAGCTATTTTGTTTAAGGCATTTTTTTAATTTTGCCTGGTCATCGCGGTTTTGTACTTTATTATAGAGAATGCAATCATCAGCAAAAAGCCCAAGTTTCACGTCAGCATAGATATGTATATCATTTATGAAGATTAGGAACAAAACTTGGGATAAAAAGGATCCCTGGGGAACGCCTGAGAGCACTGGAGCAACGGCGGAGGAGTGACAGCCGTACTGCACGAATTGGAGGTGGTCGGTTATGTAATTCCTAATCCATTGCTAAATTGGCCATCACCTAATATGTATATAAGTTAAAGGAGTAGTTTGTAAGCGAGACACGGTCAAATGACTTCGAAAAATCGAGGAAAACGACATCGGTTTGAATGAGCTTATTTATGCCGGAGGCCAGGTCATGCAGTGTTTCGACAAGTTGTGTAACTGTAGATAGTCCTGATCTTAAGCCATACTGATTCATGTGCAGAATATTGTTCGACCCAATAAAACCTAATATTCATTTCAATACAATGTGTTCGAGAAATTTGCTGCAAGTACAGAAAATAGAAGTGGGCCGGTAATTAGAAGAAAACGCAGCGTTAACTGATTTCAGTACAGGACTAATTTTTACAATTTTCCAATTCGCAGGAAGACAGCAGTCTTTTAGAGATTTGAAATATATGAGATAAAGATGAAATCGAGGCTTCGACGGACGCCCGTCTGGTCGGGAATGACACTGAAGTACATAATAAAGAATATGCAGACCACCAGAGAAAATAAAACAATGACGTTTCGGCACCCCGAACGGGAGCCTTGTTCACACTGAGATAAAGATATTCGCTGACTGTTTCCGCATACTGTTTCAAAAAACTGTTGGGAATCAGGTCTGGACCGCTACTTTTCTTTTCATTGATACCTAAAAAAAGTGAAGCGAAAGGATACCAGCCTCCGATAAGGCAGGCGTGTCTATTAATCGGATGTCCTGATTGTAAAGGGAAGAAATTATTTTCGCAAAACCATTATCAGTTGTGTAAACCGCCCGAAAATAGACATTGAAATCATCGGCTCTAGCCTGATTTAAACCATCTGGTGGAACTGTCTTAGTAGGCTTTGTTTTCATATACTGCTAGAATTGATGGGGCGCGTTCCTAATGAACTAATGCAACATCAAGACAAAAAATTTCTTTTTAGCATTACGCAATTTTTTCATAAGTGATTCAGTAAAGAAATTAGGATGAGAACGATTCCTTTGCTTGTTAGTTTTTGGTAACTCCTTTATATTACCCTTGGTTTGAAATATTTAAGGCGTAATCTACGCATTGCGTTTTTGGATTGTTTTAGACTTAGTTGGAACAAATGTACGCATACAATGCATGACATGAAACTTTAATTTCAACCAAGCCGCTTCAATACTAGATCAATCATCGCTATAAAAATCATGGAATAAGGAGTACTCGTGTGCAAGGCACGTCATTATAGCAGCATCGTTGGCTTTGTTAAAGGCACGTATTTGCTTTAATTGACCACGTGATGTAGGTGGACTAGTGAATGACAATGTGCATAAGATCATTTTGTTTCGGGTAATCCTTCCAGAATATCTACTCGGGACTCATTTAAAGAAAGACTGTTACTAACAAGACAAGTTTTAACATAGAGGATAACGTTCCCCGTACACGAGTAGGGGTGGAGACAAACTGCTCAATATTAACACCAAGCATGATGTCCAGCAGGATGGGGGCAATCCAGTCAATCTCAGGAAGGTTGAAACCACCGGCAAGTACAATCGAGACCCCGTGCACATGCGATTGCATGTAATGAAACATGATTCAAGATGCACATTTTCGCAATCGGAGGCCTGTAAAACATGCCCACTTTAGCAATCCTATCATGAAGATGCACATCGCACCACAGAGCATCAGTATCTTTTACGTCGGGCATGGTAGAAAAATGAATCCCTTCCTTAAAGGAGTACTGACACCAAATTTTGACGCCTAAAAATGATATAATTAGGTTCAGTAGTTTGTCCAGATGCTTCACAAAAATTTTTTTCAGTGATCCGAGGCCGCAATGACATCTAAAATCGAGTTTGATTGTCCCGGCCACAAGCTTCCACAAATCGGCAGCACTAGCGAAATCGCTTTCGGCGTGACGAAACAGGGTGACGTCATATAGTCGTTTTCGGTACCAGAAACGACATTCTGCGCTGCTGTTGTCGCTGGTATTCGTTTGGGCAGGAGACGTGGGTGTAGCTGTGTGAGCAATGCTTGTAAACTTTGCGCACTTTGCGTGTTCGACGTCTTTGCTCTTCAGTTCGTGGCCGGCGCATGGCGTTGCCTTGCGATGGTGCCGGAAACTGCGTGGTGCCGGCACCGCGCGGTGTGTGATGTCGACCTGCATTGCGGCGACGCGATGGTGCGCGTCGCCGAGCTCGCCCCAAGTTGTGCTATGGCAAGCTCACGGAAGGCGAAGTACTGCTCGTGGAAGCCTCTCCGAGCAAATCGACGATATGCATTATTTGCAATATTTTCCACGCGATGCATTATTATTCACGCGACGACATGCAGCAATAAACGTGGACTGAGTTCGTACGCGTCGGCAGCCGCAAGAACTGTCACCCAAGCCAGCGGGCTCGGCGTTCCTCGGTTCAGCTTGGGTGTTGGGAACTTTAGGCTTAGTATTGTGGCGAATATTTGATCGCTGATATCTGTACAACTGCGAATGGCCATCACTTACACAAATTTTCAGTCCACTATCATGCCGTTTTTCGCATGTAGAGCTTTATTTTGGCGATAATTCCCGTTTCAGCGATCGGCGACCAAGACATCTGCCCTGGCCTATTTTGATTCCAGCGCGCAGGTGGTGGCATCTTTCGGCCCCTTGCCGCACCGCGGTGCTTGCAGTGCTGGGTAATAGCGCCGAACCTACGCTGCCGGCGAGTCAGTAGTATTAAACGGTATTAACTCTATGGCTGCCGGTCAGCGTAGGCTTACCATCGCGGCATATATCTGAACACCTCTTTGGAATTCAGCTCTGGAAGAATCTCTATCACAATTTTTCACCACAATAACATCTACTTTCTCGCATGTGGAACGTCTTTTTCCCGATCAGGTTGATTATAAGAGTGGCGACAAGCTGTTACTATCACGGTCTGCGCCGGTTCGAGCCGCAGTGATATTAAAAAAATGGGACGACGGCGAATACATCGCCGGCCTAATTGTCTGAGCAAATAAAGTTTTTCAGTCTGTCGGGTGGCAGCGACACATCCAAGTCTGAGGATTCGGACGACATGTCGACTCTGCGGGCGAGTGCGTACCATCTGCAACCGAAGCAGACAATGTGGTGAACGTCCCTGACGTCACGGGAGAGACCGTGACGTAAGGCTGGCCCGCTTGCAGACTGGCCTTCGAATAGCCATTTTCCCGCGCAGTGACCCAATTGAAACTGTTTGCAATAAACGTGCTGTAATTCATTCTATGCTGGCGGCTGACGGCTTTCGATTCGATTTTCGTAATAACTGGGCAAATATGTATTCTTTACAGCATAAAACCTGAAAGCGAGAAATTTCGTGTCAGTACTCCTTTAAACGGCCGCGGAACGCCCCCACCACGTGATTTCCTGTCCCTAAGCACCCTCGCATATCCTTGGGGGCACAACTTCTTGATCAGATGTACCGGAATGCAGCCACGTTTCTGTGATGCTAACGATATCAGGTCCATGTGTCAGAAGGACTGCTTCCAGGTGGTCTACTTTGCTGACGAGACTTCGAGATTTTACATTGAATAATGCTACTGACTTCGACTTTGCGTGTACGTTGTTCACTTGGAATATTTTTTTTCTTTGCCGTTTTCTTGACGTTTTTGGATACTTCTACCATTTCGTTGCTGCTTTTGTCCCAAGAAAAGAGTCCAATTCTTCCGTCAATTTTGACCTTATCATACACTATATAAATTTTTTTCCTGTCGGTCTCAATTTTCCTTCGTGTGAGCCCACAGTTTCCTTATAATTTCTCGAAGAGGCTGGGAAAAATCCTCACCCATGGAAATTTCGGAACCTTTCAGTTTTAGGCAGTTTTACATAACGTTCGCTTTGTCTCGGTAGTCTGCAAGCTTTAGTATGATAGGCCTAAACTTTCGGTCATCCCCATAATTTGGCTTACCTAGACGTTGGATACGTTAAACTCCCGATATCATCACGCCAAGAACATCCCCGAAAATGTTCTTAACTACCGCTGTTTCAAGTACTTCAGTCGACTCATTTTCTTGCTCCTTCACACCATAAACGATAAAATTTGAACAGCGCCTTCTATTCTCGAGGTCATCCAGCTTTTTGGCCATAATTTTTATACTACATTCAAGTCCAACTACTCTGTTGACACAGTCAGTCACATTAGTCTCAAGGCTAGCAATTTTCTCTTATTGTCAATCACGTAGTGTTTTTCGTTTGTTTCTGTTCGCCCACATTTTATTTCCTGTATATCTTTCGTGATTAGCTTCAGATGGGTGGCGAGCTCTTCGAGAGTAGGTCCCGGGTTAGACTCGAAACCTCCAGCAAGAATCAACAAGGACAGCATAGATGCACAAAAATTTCAAACCAAGTCGCATAGAGGCCAGGGGCACGGAAGCAAAATAAGAAATACATCATTACTGCGGAAACATTTTCGCTATTTTTTTCTTACCTGGATAAAAAACAGGTACGGATTGTTAGGCGGCATTCTGACACTGCTTCCGTGCCCACGGCCGAGCAAGCCATTGCGGGACCACTTTATAGCTGGCACAAGTGTCGGCACTGGTGTCGCAGCCAGGTCCTCCAGGGGGAGGGCTGACGGAGTTCCAGCGCCACGGACGATAATTTCCAGGGCTGAGAAGTTGATGGTCAATTCACGAGATGCGTCTTTGATATCCCGGAGCCAAAACTGCTGCGCATCTGTGGCCGATAAAGTTCCGTTGGCGTCATTGGTGCAAGCAGGAGAGTAATGATCGCCTGGATACAAAACAGGTACGGATTGTTAGGCGGCATTTTTACGCTACTGCTGTGCCCACGTGCTCTGCTTGCTGTTTTTTATGTGGCAAGTTGTCTGTGACATCATTGAGGAAGCAACAATATATTAGCAGTCAAAAAGATGACTCGACAAACATTAACCAGAAATTGAAAAACAGAAAGCATTGATCAGGCCTGAACAATCTCTGCAAGGATTTTTGCTTGTTGCTGCGCAGTAGTGTTGCAATGAGCTTTGTAAGATGATTTAATTGTTTGGAAAATTTCAGCTTGTCTGAAACCTCAGTACCCTGTTAGAAAACCGCGAGAAAAATTTCCGCGTTTTGTTATTTCAAGAGTTCTTGTGGTGCAATTGGATAGATATTAGCTCCGTAATGCGAAGAACCAACATTCGATCTTCACCAGACGAAGTGGTTTTTGTTTTGGGGCCTCTGTTTGGGTGTGCGAGGTCGTAACCCCTCACGAGCTACAAATACAAGTGTGGAGAATAAAGTGCTCCGCACTTAAAAAGACAGAACTGAAGCTCACTGGCAACCTGCTTTGCCAAAATATTCATCTCATTAAATGTACATAGCATAGCTTAACTGTGGATAAGTGCCTGTGAGGTGATTTTTGTGACAACCGTTTGTGCCTTATTACGAGAGAGCCTTTTTTGCTCGTCCAGTTGTTGGGTGTAACGACGAGTGTCTATCGGTTATTATATAACGTGTTTCGTTTGGCCAAGCACATTAAAAAAATTCCTTTATTTAACTTGAAAATAAAGGGCTTTGAATTCAAGTCCTTCTGCTTAACAGCAGCAAACATGACAGCCACCAAGAAGCTTTTGCTAATAACCTGTCAAAGCTGCTATTTTTTTGTGTATGTGCGGCATGTGTCCTGGCATACGTTGCTGACTAAGTATTCATCGTGTCTTGTACATTTCACTGGAAATGGAAAACATTAATACAAAATTCAAGGCTGTTGCAGCTTCAAACCCATGCTGACACACATTGAGCATATTCACACAGACAACGAATGAATGGCAATATCTTGCTATAAAGCTTGAACGGTCATCTGCCCTCGAACAATGCCAACTTATTTCAACGTGGCATGTTTAGGGTGAGCTGAATAAGATTGTGCCGATGGAGAAAAATGATAATCTAAAATTAGTATGGCAACTGATCACCACGGTGTAAATGCCTAAATTTTGTTTCCCTTGTTGGCTCTGCACTCTGCATTTTTGGCCTAAGGTTCGAAGCTGCCAGACCGGGTGTGCAGAAGTGTGCCCACTATTCTGATGAAATGAGTTGCAACGCCTGCTTTTGGTTGTGGTGACGGACTTGAGGCACAACCTAGACAAAATTGAATCTCGAACACTCCCACCCCTCGGAAATGAGTAATATCCTTGATTAGGAGGGATGAGTATGTTGGTTAAAATGTCATAGAAAACGGGCACTGTTTTGTCACCTGAACAGCAAAAGTGGCATCAGCGGTCATCAGCGGCGTGTCCAGAATAGCTGAGTAGCATGATGCGGCTGTAGCCGTCTACCTAACTTTATTTTAAGAAAGTAGAATAAAGTTAGTTCTGTTCGCTTTGAGAAAAGGGTTTTGAACTCCTGATTACAATGGTGGATAGTTGACCGAGCCATCCTTAACTACCTTTATGCGCTCAGGTGTTCATGTCGGGCAGGTTTCACTACATCATGACTTGATGAGTTTGGCGATTCCTGACTTGCAACTGCTCTTTTCTTTGGTACCTTCCTCTTCAATTTGTAGCCTGAAAACCCAGATGGGAATACCACTAGCAGAAAGTGACAACACGCACATAAAATGCAAACCATTGAACTTGTATTGCAATTGCACACACCTAAAGCTTGTGTTTGCCGGGGTTTTGTTGTTCCTGTTGAGCAGCACTCAAAGTTTTACCAAATATGCACCAACTTGCACATATCAGCAGTACTGAAATAAAAGCTTGATTAAACAATCTTGTGTATATTAAATTGTTGTAAACGTTTTGCAGCCTATATTTGAGTTATGTCAGCGATGACCGCAGGCAACTTACAGGTGCTGGAATAAATAATACAGCGAAGATCTAACCTCTTATGACGAGGTGTAATGCCTAGGGGGTTGGATAGCTGTGGCTGAAGTCCAGTTCTATGCATCGGGCTGCGTTTTAATTGCTCTAAATTACGAAGCACGTTATATTTCCGGTACATTTTTGTAGCAACTTCGTTAGTATCCGCTTTTAAATAAAAGTTTGACTACTTAGTTTTGCTGCCACCCGCGACATTCGCTCATTATATTAGGTACAGTGATGACAGTTGGTTAACCGGTGCACGGATCACTGCGGGCGTTTGGAACATGCAAAAAGTGCCTCCGGGTAGCGACGAAACTAGAATCTCACATGCGATAAGAGTAATACAATAGGCGGCATAGCATGCACTGCTAAGATAACTTTCTGCACTTGCTGCATGGAGCTGTTGAAGCTACGCGAATCTTGCCATTCATCTCTTGAGCTTGAAGTACGTCCAGCTGCGCGCGGTGGCCGCGTGGATGCACATTGAGGAACAGCTTGAAGCGGGAAGTAAAAAACGATGTTCCAAGCTAACTGAACTCGTGGCTTCATATCAAAAATGTATCGTAACAATATTAGCACACGACAAATATTTAAAGTCCCCGACAGATACATGAAAGCGGAGCACACGGGGGAAGGGCGACGAGACAAAGTACACCTGGCTTATGCAAAGTGGCTTCTTTATAATAAAAACCAACTGGCTCTTACCTGGAAGGTAGTAGGTGTTTTGAGCTTAGTGCTTTGGTCAAACATCCATGTCGGGCATCCCTTTTTTCCACTCCGTAGGTTCCATACCCAAAACGCCTTTCCAGGCGCGTCGTCTGCTTCTCTGCTTCTCGTCAGCTCTATAAGAATGCTCTATTCTACTTCAATCCTGCTGTCCCACCGAAAGGGATGTAATAAACCTCCTTGCATGTCTGCTTTATCGTATTTGGGTCTTCCTTCGGCGGCATCCCAACCTCTACGTAGTTACGACGCTAAACAAGCGTGGTGGGCCATCGGGAATTGCGCAACTGGATCTGATTAGGGCCCTTTTCGCGACAGCCGCCACTTGGCGAGCATGAACACGGGGTTGGCAATAAGTATATGTAACCCAGTGCGCTCCTTTTTTGTATACCTTCTTTTCTGTTGCATGCAAATTTATTGTAACAAGAACTGCGAGCTTGCGTTTTGGCATAGGCTTGCGATGGTTACAGCGCAAACAAAACTCGCACATTAATAAATACACTCAAAGCAACCTTCATCAAATCGTATACATTACAATAAAACACCCAGCAAGAAAATGGGGAAAACAAAGAAAACGCTGCTTATATTCACACGACACCTGTACAAACCCAGAAAAATGACACTGCACACTGCATAAACGTTTTTCAAAAAAAAAAAGAAATTCAGCGTCTGATATTAGGACAGATGGTTGCGATAAGATTCAATTATCTTTCCGGTGGTCCGCTTTGTGTGGCAACTCATGATGCACGAGCAGACCCGGACGGCGACTTCTGACTCTTTAGGAAATTTGTATTTACTCCTTTTTTCTGTTTTTGTTTTTTTCCTTTTACAGCCGGGCGGTGTTATGTCCATGATAACCAGACTACTTTTTGCCTCCTTGGCCTTGTTTTTTGTCTTGCGATAGAACAAATATTTTTCCTCAACACTGAAGGAAATACCTATGACTAAACACCCTTAAGGAATAAGAATTGAAGGTGTCATTGACTATGAAATTTAGTGAAAGACTATTTATCTAAACTTATTGAAATGAATTTGAGATCAGGCCATTGGTAAAAGACAATGATAAAAATAACCTAAAAAACAGTGCTAGAAACAGGAATTCAGAAAGGGCACACAGACATGGTGCTGACTAACAACTGAATTTATTGTCACTGAACGGGCAATAAATACGGAAAGAAAGTGACACGTGAATAAAGAAATAACAACTGAAGAATACATTGTTGGATTGGAAAAACTTTATTGATGCCTGCAGTGCGCGCTTTCGCGCGTAGACTGGGCCTACATCGTCCTCGTGGCGGGCGTGCGGCACGGATCCCCGCTGGCCGTTGCCGGCTCCCAGGGTTTCTGCCTCGCCAGCGCCTCGACTGCCTGCTGGACGGCCCATAGTTGTTCTTCTTGGTTGTTGCTCATCGTCGCGGCCTCTAGTCGCGGCGGTATGCGTCCTGATTTAGCCTCGTCTGGATTCTTGATACAATCCCACAACATGTGTGCAAAGGTGGCCGTCTCCCTGCGGCATGTCTTGCACTTGTCGTTCGGGTGTGACTGAGGATACATTCTGTGGAGCAGTGCCGGGCTCGGCAGCGTGCCGTTTGTAGTTGCTTGAATACAACGGCCTGCGACCTGTTTAGCCCCGTGCAGGGCGGCGGGAGAAGTCTTCGGGTCAGACGGAAGGCCTTAGTTATCTCGTTGTAGTTAGTCATCCTGTCTCGTGTACTAAACCACAGTGGACGGTCGCCGTGAGCGCGGTCGGTTAGTGCTCGCGCCTTAGCGTGTGCCGTTTCGTTGCGGTTTGCGTTTCTTTCCGACGCCTCGCCCACGTGCGCCGGGAACCACTTGATGCGTACCTTCTTGTTTCCTTTCACTTCTTGTAGTATGCGGACCGCCGTTGGTGCGATTCTGCCCTTGGAAAAGTTCCTTACAGCCTGTCTGGAGTCGCTCAGCACGATCTGGCAATCCCGGTCTGCGATGGCCAGAGCGATTGCTATCTCCTCGCCCTCTTCGGATTGAGTGCATAACGTGCTCGCTGCCCTGCGGGTGTTTCCGTCGGCGTCGACCACGGCGACGGCGAAACCGTTGCGGCCGGCATACTCTGCCGCGTCCACGTATCTGGCCTTGGTGTCGCTGGCGTGTATGTCTGTTAGCGCTTTGGCTCTCGCTCTTCTTCTGCCTTTGTTGAACTCCGGGTGTACATTCTTTGGAATAGGATCTACTCTGAGGTTTCGTCGTACGTCGTCGGGAATCGAGCTTTTCGCCCCTTGTTGCTCGTTGAAGCCTATGCCGAGGTTGTTCAAGATCGTTCTGCCTGCTTTGGTGGTTGACAGCCTCTCAAGCTGAGCGGTCCTTTGTGCTTCGGCAATTTCGTCCAAGGTGTTATGGACTCCTAGCTGGAGGAGGCGATTCGTGTTGGTCGTCTCGGGTAGTCCCATTGCCGTCTTGTAGGCTCTGCGTATCAGTACGTCGATCTTGTTTTTTTCGCTCTTCCTCCATTCGTGGAATGCCGCCACGTAGGCTATGTGGCAGATCACAAACGAGTGTATGAGCCTAGTTAGATTTTCTTCTCTCATTCCTCCTTTCCTTGTAGAAACACGTTTAAGAAGTCTGGTCGCGTTCGCCGCCTTCCCGGTGAGTCGGGTGATCGTGTCACCGTTCCTGCCGTGTGACTCTATTGTCATCCCGAGCACTCTGATCTTGTTCACTATCGGTATCGTCGTCCCGTCGCTGGTTTTGATCTTGATCTTCTCGTGTTCCCTTTGGTCGTTGATTCTGCGGTTTCTGATCGGTAGGTACAACAAAAGCTCCGACTTGTTCGGTGAGCATTTGAGTCCGGTGCCTTTGAGGCAGCCTTCGATTGTATCGACGGCTGTTTGCAGCGTAGACTCTATGTGAGCATCGCTGCCTCCGTCTACCCACAGCGTGATGTCGTCTGCATAGATCGTGTAATTGACCTCGTTGATTCTGCTCAGGCTTTCGGCTACTCCGATCATCACGAGGTTGAACAGCAGTGGTGAAATGACTGAGCCTTGAGGCGTTCCTGTGCTACCTAGGCGTTTCTCCTTCGCCTTCAGGTCGCCGGCCCTAAGTTCCGCTGTCCTGCCTGTGAGGAAGTCCTTGACGAAGTTATACGTTCTCTCGCCCATATTGAGTTGGGACACTTGCTTTAGGATGGCGGAGTGTTTGACTTTATCAAAAGCACTTTGCAGGTCGAGGCCGAGTACTGCCTTGGTGTCTTTGGTGTCTCCGTCTATGATTTGATGTTTGAGTTGGATCATGGCGTCCTGAGTGCTAAGGTGTTGTCGAAAGCCGATGATCGTCTCGGGATACAGCCCCTCTCTTTCGAGGTACTCTTGCCACCTGTTTAGCAGGACGTGCTCCAGCACCTTGCCCACGCAGGACGTGAGCGATATTGGGTGGAGGTTGTCCGTGCTCGGCGGTTTCCCCGGTTTGGGGATGAGTATCATCTTGGCCTTCTTTCATTGTGGTGGTAGTGAGCCGGTTTTCCAGCATTTGTTGAAGTACGCCGTTAGTTTCTCGATAGATCGATCTTCTAGATTCTTGAGGGCTTTGTTCGTGATGAGGTCTGGACCGGGTGCCGATCTGCTGTTGAGGTCGTGCAGTGCCGTTCTGACCTCCTCTACTTCGATGTCCCTGTGGAGGCGCGCGTTGCGTCTGCCCTTGTACGGTCCGTGATTGTCAGTTGGTGTCGATGGGAGGTATTTGTCTAGCATTCGCTTCAGGACGGCGTCCGTCCCGTGCGTCGTGACTTCGTGGTGTAGGAGCTTTGCTAGTCGGTCCTTTTTGGTGCGATTTCGTCTTGGTCTCGTCGAGAAGGTGCTTGAGTAGGTTCCAAGTTTTGCCATTGTGTATTTGTCCGTCGGCAGCGTTGCATAATTCATTCCATTGTTGGGTGCATAGTGTGCGGCAGTGCTCTTCGATCGCTCGGTTGAGCTCTGCCACTTTCTTGCGTAGTTTTCGGTTGAGACGTTGTCCCTTCCATCTGTTCTGGATGGAGTTCTTGGCTTCAATCAGGTTGGCGAGTCTGCTATCCATTCTTTCGGTTTCGATGTCCGTCTCGATCTCCTTGGTAGACTTGCAGACGTCTTGGGCGATCTTCTTCGTCCATTCATCGAGGTCGGTGATCTCGTCTTCTTGCGCCCGTTCTTGGTCCTGGTCTCTGGATTTTCTGAATTCTGTCCAGTCGATCCAGGTGTATTTCTTCCTGTTGTCGCTCGGATTTCCCTGGGTGGGTATGTTGATCTGGACGATCATATGGTCACTGCCCAGATCGTTGCCGGTGTTGCTCCAGGTGATCGTGATCGGCTCATTATTTTTTATGAAGGTAAGGTCAGGGGTGGTGTCTCGGGATACAGAGTTTCCAATCCTGGTAGGATGGGCCGGGTCAGTGATGAGGGTGTAGTTCAGCTCAAGCGCGTCTTGTGCCAGGTTTCTTCCCTTGGCATTGCTCTTCGCGTAGCCCCACGCGTGGTCCATGGCGTTGAAATCGCCGCATGCTATCAAAGTGTGCTTGCCAGCAGTCGTGCTCGCCTTGTGTAGGATGGTCTTGAATCTTTGGAGCCTTTCTGACGGGTTGCTGTAAACGTTCAGGAGGAAGATGCTGCCCTTTCTGTGCCTGGTTGGGATGAGTTCTGTCAGGGTGTGTTCGATCTTGACGGACTTCAGTTCGTGTTCGATGAAAGTCCAGTCCCTTTCTGACCAGGGCGCACAGGCCTCTGCCATCGGCCGGGCTCACATGCGCTCTGTAACCGGGAAGGGATGGTGTATTCGTTAGCGTTTCTTGCAGTAGCAGCACGTCGGGTTTGCGTCGAGCGTGCTCTATGTGTTGTTGAAGTACTGCCCGTTTCCCTTGGAAGCCGCGACAGTTCCATTGCCATACGGTTATGCTTCGTGGGCTGGAGGCCATGTTTGTCCGAGGTGAAAGTCGTTGGGTTGTGGCACTTGGGGACCTTGCTGCATCTGTGCGAAGATGGGGTGGCTCATCATTAGTTGCTGATTCCTTTCCAGGACACTGTACTTGTTGGCTTGCTCTGAGAGTGTGGCTTGGATGGATTCAATGGCGTTCTTCATTGCCACCATCATTTCTTCGATTCTTCCTAGCTCCGCCTCGCATAAGCAGTCGTCGTTATTACCGACGCCTTGCGTGGCATTGCGCTTTTCTACCGCCCTCTTTTTCAGTGCGGGCTCCTTGGACGGAGCGGCCTCCTCAGCCTTAGTGGTGCACGGCGTATTCTTCGGTAGCTCCTTGTTGCGAATCTCATTGCGGATGTCTGTGATTTCTTTGGTCAGGCTTTGAATGGTGGCTCTCATGGCCGCGTTCTCCCGCCTTAGCGCCTCGATCGTTTCGCTCTCCTTGCTTTTTGTCGGTTGCTTGTCTTCCTTTCGCGTGTTGATCGTCGTGTTTTTGAAGGTTGCACGCGCAGTGTCGGCCCAGCTGAGTCTGTCTCTCGACGGGGATCTCTTGACTTTAGGGTCATTAGCATCGCGGCTGTATTTTCTTTGCTTGCTCTCTTGTGACTGTGAGCGGTTCCTGGAAGGCGTTCTCGACTTGTGTGCAGCTGGTTGCTCGAGCGGTGGGAAGTCTTGATCGAGAGACAACTGGCTGCTGACCTTTCGCCGCTCCCACTGTCGCTTGCGCACTACGTACGGGGTCTTGTACCTTGCTTTGCATTTTCTGTCGGCGGTTAAGTGGTCTCCGCCGCAAAGCTTGCATTTGGGGGTGCATGGGTGGCCCTCCTCGGGGTTCTGACGACCGCATCCCCTGCAGATCCGGTTCGTCGGCGTTGGGCATACGTCCTTTCGGTGTCCGATGCGTCCACACTGGTGGCAGACGTCTAGTTGTTTGCGGTATAGATGGCACGGCACGAGCGTGACTCCGTACTTGACAAAATTGGGCACCTTCGGTCCGCTGAATGCAATGATGACCGTTGTCGAGCTCCCAATTCGTTTCGTAGCCAGGGCCAGTGGATTCCTTGCATTGACAATGTTGGCATCGATTTCTCTTAGGCTTACGTCGGTGGGGATGCCCCTGATCACACCTTTGACGGTGTCGTGCGGGGCTGTACGGTATGCGCTGACTTCGTGCAGCTTGCCTTGGATGTTGATTCCTTGAATTCTTTCGTAGCGACTAGCGTTCTCTTCTTTGGGCGTGCTGATCACCATGATGTTTTGCTGAGTATTCGGGCATATCGTGTCCGAGCAGCTTTCCTCGGTGGTGACTTCGGCTGCGGCGAGTATGGCTGCGGCAACCGTCGTGGTCCCCGTCTTGGCGATATCCAGGCCTCCTCTCGGCCTGACGATTACCTTGATTTCCTCGAGCGGCATTGCCGGCATCCTTGCAGCCTTGACAATTGAGGCTTTGAAGTTCTTGGCGACTCTCGTTGGCTTCCCGCCCTGGGAGTTGCTGCCGGCAAGCTTCGTGTCGGGTCCGCCTTGGCGGTTCCTCGACCGTCGCTCTCCAGCGAGTTTCCATCCGGCATCCTCGTAATATTCTTCGGGTGAGATATCCTCTCCCATCACTTGCACGCACATCTTGGCTTCAGAGTTCGTTATCTGAGCGGACGGCTCCATCTCGGAGCAGCGCGGTGCCCGCAGAGCCGGCGGGTCGCAGCAGGTGCGACGGCGAGGCCTAGAGCTCGCGGGGCACGCCTAGGCTTACCAGTCGTTCGCACGGCGGTGGCACAAAAGGTCCGAAACTTCCGTGAAAAAGACGTTCCTACGGGAACTATAGGAATCCGTCGGTGTCTTTCGACTTCACGAACACATTGCTGAAGAGAAAACTGTGGTGCGAGCTAATTAGCACTGCGAAAAAGTTCATTAAAGAAGGAGACGATATGAACGCGTCCGCTCGGTTCGGCGATCGCAGCGCCACCCCTGAAGAATACAAAAAACAATCAGTTTCAAAAAGTAACAGTGATCTTCAATACTAACACAATCGTAGCAACTAGCACGCCTTATCTACATTATCACCAAGAAAGTAAATTTCTTTCCCCGTGAGACCAACAGACGAAGTGCTGACGCAATCCTGTTTTGGGGCACGCATTTCCCACGCTTCTCTAATCTCACGTCGCATACGTTCGCGGTCTCGCACCAGCACGTGGCTTTTCTCAAACAGAGGCAAACAGCCTGGGCATTTGGCAACGTCAGTAGCGAGTGTGCTACGAGGGGCGTTTCTTCGGGAGCACGCGTGTGACGCAAGAAACGCCACTGGTAGCACACTCGCTACTCACGTTGCCAAATGCCCAGGCTGTTCACCTCTGTTTGAGGAAAGCCACGTGCTGGCGCGATACCGCGACCGGATGTGACGTGAGATTAGAGAATCCTGGGAAATGCATGCCCGGAAACAGGATTGCGTCAGCACTCGGTCTGTTGCTCTCACGGGGAAATAAGGAAATTAACTTTCTTGGTGATAATGTAGATAAAGCGTGCTAGTTGCTACGATTGTGTTAGTATTGAAGATCACTGTTACTTTTTGAAACTTATTGTTTTTTTGTATTCTTCAGTTGTTATTTCTTTCTTCACGTGTCACTTTCTTTCCGTATTTATTGCCCGTTCAGTGACAATAAACTCAGTTGTTAGTCGACACCCTTTCTGTAGTCCTGTTTCTAGCGCTGTTTTATAAAGGTTTATTATGTACCAACTGGTCCGCCTTCAATCAATGATGTAACGGTTGCAAAACAATGTAACTTCGGTCCTATATGACTATCGCAAATTTGAGGAAGACCAGAGGGATGATATAAATATAAAACGAGACTGCACATCACCATGTGAGCTCATGCTGAACAAGTTAGTTAGGTGCAGAAGCCTGTGCATGGGCGGTTGTAGCAAAATAAAAAAACTAGAAATAGAAGCATATTATATTTGAAGTACACGAAGTTGCCAGGTGAGGTGCTAATGTGCTGCACTCTATTGTAAATAAGGGCAATCAATCGGCATTTCTATACTACTGGGTTATTGGTGGGTTACATGGAGGCCAGAAAAAACGTTTTTGTTACCAACCACCAAAGTTCTAAGAGGAAAAGTTACAGTTAAAAACTTGTAACAGGTGCAAGTACAGTGAACGCACTTTATAGAAATCAAGCCGAAAGAAGACACAATGTGGAGGAAACGAACCGAAACTCTGAATTGTTTTGTAGTAAAAAAAGAAATCCATAAGCGCAAATCATTCAGGTAAAAACAGCTGCTCACATCACAGTAGATGTTGATTTCTATAATTTAAAAGTGCCACTGTACTTGTAAAAAATATTTTGTCAATTCCGGAAATCGTTTTGGGAACATCTAAGTGTTTACTTCGCAGAAAAAATGTATTTGAGGAAACAGGAAAGTGATGAGAACGGTTAAAATGGTTTAAAACAAGAATTGGTGTTGTAAATGTGAACTGCATTTGTTTGCAAATGAAGCGCGTTAGGTAAAAATGCAAATTTTCGAAGACTATAAAAATTTATTTGTAAAACCGTCGTTTCAAAAAACTATTCTTTACAACGTTCTAAATAAATTTTTCCTGGGGTTTTCTTGCATTTTCTCAGTCGTAAATGACGAAGTGATTATACATATAGAGTTTGGTATTTTGTTAGTTGTATAAAAAAACATATCTATATGATGAATTTAAGAAATGGCATAATCAAAACTAATATTTTCAGTCCTACGAGGTATGTTTTATCAGCTCCTTTTAGGGTACGGTGTCGTAACTTAAAAATCAAAGCGAATTATGAACAAATTTAGTAATACACTACATCGCACAACAAATTGTCTTCCGCAGCAGTTTGAACCACGACAAGGTGCATTTTGTTAACAAAAATTAATCTATCACTTCCCTTACTAGCCTCCTCAAAATTGAAAATAAAAGGAAATGAGGCCGCTTCTCTAGTTGAGTTCTTCATTAGGCACTTAAGCAGCTTAAGAGCAACACACCTGAACCACGAAACTATCGCATTATACGCACAAAGTTGAGTAAAGAAACACGACCTACTAGGAGTGCCATTGACTCACGGGCTATTTTAGTGCGTGAAACCGCCTTTTGTAAGAGTTTCAAAGATGTTTCATTCATGGTTTTAAGCCTTTGGTATAAATTTATGTTCTGCGCATACATTGTAAAAAAGTAACAATTTTCATAATACGAAGTGTTCTGATTTTGATTTAATTGAACAATTATATTATCAGGTATGCTTACAGTCCTGAGATAGAGGCCTCTTTGTTAACTTTTTGAGGATCAAAAAATAAGCAAATAAACAGACTTTGGGCAACAGCGACAGAGAAAAGGTAAAGAGAATTTTAACCACGCAGCGGCCTAGTATGCTGTCCTACCCAGGCGAAAGGGAACAAGACGAAAACAGAGGTAAACGCAACATGAAGGGAAAGGTAAGAACAGAGCGTAAAGTGGTGTGCCAAGGGGTAGGGCACTAGAGACAAAAAAGTTGAGTGAGTTGATAGAGGGTTTCTTTTCGGAATACAGTCTTCCATGCAAGTGTGGCGTTTTTAGAAAACACGGGAGCGCTATTGTGTCCTTGTGGCCTTGAGAGCCAGTGACCCAGGATATTGTTATCGCAAAGCATGCGCCGAAAGTCTAGCTTCTGTAGAGTCCTTGGTAGTTGAGTTCTTTTCGATAAAAAACATGGAGACTCGCGTAGGCTATATCGAATGTACCCCTGTGTGTCACAGACTTCCTACGTCTCCCTGGCTGACAATCTGATCAAATGTGATTAAGCAGTTGTGAAATGGGGCTTCAAGCCAGAGACAAGACAGAATGGTTGCGTCCAACCGTGGGAGACCTGATTAAAGCGTACAGCGAAGATGCTGGTCCAGGGAAATATTACGACCACTCGTGAACTCATGGGTAGTCCATTTGGATAGCGTGGTCTCCCGGTCAAGTTTGCCTAGTGTCCTAGCTGCGCCAGTCCAGAATAACGTAATAGATATGGTCACCATTTTGTGCGGTGCCTTGCGGGCGGCAGCACCCTGACTTTAGGTTCCCACAATGGCACAATTACTTGGAAGCCACTGGAACGCAACGTCATTTCCGGCTTGGGCGGCCCGGTCGTAGAATAGTCATCTCGGTCAGCAGCTGTTCATGAGGTCCACGGCTCAGGTCTTACTGGAGCGAATGAAGCACAAGCTTTCTGTCCCAGATGATTGCCCATCTTCAGCATGAGATTTGTTCAAGAATGTGAAGGGTGGAGCGGATGGCCAAAAGATCTGTAGATACAGAAGTGGTAAGATGGGCTAATTTTAATTCTGTAGACGTCGACATTCGTGATAACACAACGGCACAAGCAGAGCCAAATTTTGTTGCAGGTGCATCGGGAAATATCGGTGCGGTCACGGTATCTTACGAATTAGAATTGCTTTATATCTAAAATTTATACATAATTTTATGGTGGATTTCTTAGAAAAAATCCGCTCTTGGCATCTTGACAAACCCTAAAATTTATTGACAGAGGCAGCAGCAGGGGTGCAGTGAGAAAGAAAAGAAAAACAAAGAAAGAAACCTTTTTTAAAAGAAAGGAAAAGAGAAAAAAACAAAAATAATAAAAAATAACAGAGAAAGAGATTGGGGACTCGTCATCCCCTCAAAAAGACGAAACATCATCATCAACAACTACTAGTACTACTACAATACCAAAAAAAAAGAAAAAAATACCGGAGCTGAGATGTACGATTAAAGGCATAGGGTAATGCAATTCAATGTCACAAGAAAAACGGCTCGAGCGGGACAGTGCTCAAGCTAGTGAAAAGTGGAACGGTAAATCTTGGGCAATGCAGAATCAAGGCGGCCACCAATACTAGATGAACAAAGAGAGTACAGTTTACAGGCATCAAACATCACTGATAAACAAGGCGCATTACTAGAAAATTCAGACAAATGCAGGTTGCGATACACAGACGATACTTCTTTGCGATACGGAGACACTAATTGGTGGTTTAGCAGATTACATTTGCACGAGCAGATCTCTCGTATAAATCAATAAGGGTTAGCTGCTGTAGTACCAGCATTCAAATATCTTGCTTCTTCGTTAAGCCTGGGATATTAAGGAATACTCGAGGCTGTGGGGTACAGCGAAGTGGGAATGGCAGCCTCCGCGCAGGCGTATAGTTGGGTGGTATGCTGGTGATGTGGAAAGCTACAACCTTTTTAAAAAGTGAATAGGGACGTTTAGATACCATACTAGCAAGATCCTAATTAGGCAGCCTGGTTAAGCGGCTAATGTGCACCATTGGTGTATCAATTGTCACACAAGAACCAAGGGGTGATCACCAGCCACAGCAGTGGTTAAACCTGTTGACGTGGACCGGGGCATGACGAGGCAACTTCGGAGGCCCTGCACTTGTATGTCTTGCAGTTGCCTAATATTTGAGTGCCACGTTCCTGAAAGTACAGGCAGGCTGTACTGTAGACAGCGCTAGAATAGTGCGTTGCATAGCTGCAACATTGACAGTAAAGCCGTTCCCCACGTCTTGCCCCGATAAACTGTAGAATACGGGCGACTGCAGACGGTCTCTTCTTAAAACAACGAACGTAGGGCTCCAATAAAAGTCTCGGTGAAAAACCATGTCAAGAAACGTGATATTTCACATAGGACATCCTTGCGCCATTAACTGTCAAAGGGTATGCATGCATAGGCTCCCGTGAGAACGCGAGCGCATCGCATTTGCTGGAAGACCCTTCGAAACCTTGCTTACACTGATAGGTGTTGGTAAAGTCTGCAGCCTTTTTGAGGCGCTCCCACGCGTGCTGTCCAGTCACTCCATCTGCAGAGATACAAATGCCATCCGCGTAAATCAACAGATGAATTGTTCTTCGAAGGGAGCTCGCCAGGCCGATGAGTGTGACGTTTATAATAGTGGCTCAAGACGCCTACATGGGGGCACCGTAGTAGGTATACAGTGTTAACATTCGGCCATCTTGAGTGATTACAAAAAAAAATGACCGCACAAGATGTAACTCCGCACCCTTCCGCACTCGAGATGGAACTCCGCAGCCCTCACTGCTTTTAAAAGGGCATCACTGTCAACATTCTGATACCCTCATTTCACGTCCAGAAACAGTGCAGCGCATATGCTCTTGGCGCATCTCGGCTGCTGCCCAAATGTTACCAGATAGATAAAGCAACCGATACGAAAACGGCCATGACTGAAGCCTGCCAAGACATAACAATGAACTGGTAGACATGAGAGTTATCCAGGAAACACTCCAGGCGTGCAAGGATAACTTGTCTATAAGCTTCCCAACACAACCGGCAAGTGCTATCAGTTGGTAAGCCGCCAGGTCATGCAGCGAATTTCTAGGATCCAGGAGCAGAACAAGGTGGCTAGACTTCCATGGCAAAGGTCTTGGGACGTAACAGGGAATGGCACAAAAAGAATAGCTGAGGCTTAGATTGGCTATGCCCAGTTGCGGAAAACGAAGATTGCATAACATGAGCTGCACAGATGAAGTGCTGCCCACGCCTCCTCCTTCCCTGCAGAACTGATGCACTGGAGCAGCTATAGGGAGGAAGTGCGAGGAGGCAAAGAGTGGTGCCATGCACCTTGGAAACGTTTGGCAAGCCACGTTGTTGTTAGAGCCGAAGAAGGTGTCAAATCGTCAGTAGTTTAGGTGGTATAAACGCTTACAGAGGAATCAAATACAATAGTGGGTATAGGTTGGGCTCGCAGTGTTGGGCTCCAAAACGAGAGCCTGAATTTGGCGCTCTCGGTGGTTCATTGGAGATACATTAGCTGGTTTGCTAATCTCCCGAAGAGAATCTGCCGAAGTGATCATAGGAATATTAGTAGAAATTTAGAACAAATTGGCGTGAGCAGGGATATAATGCGAAGGCAGTATAACCGCTCATCATTAATGGTAACAGCGTGGATCTTTAGAGGAGTCAAGCGGGGCAGAGGGCGACGGGAAGTTAGATGCGTAGATGAGATCAAGTTTGTGGGGATAAATTGGTCGCACTTAGCACAGTACCGGGGTAATTGGGGAATAATGGGAGTAGCCTTTGCCCTGCAGTGGGCGTACATAGGCTGGGGATGATGATGATGATGATGATGATGATGATGATGGTGATGATGATGATGGGCAAATGTATGGAAAGTTCAGAAGGGTGATTATGTCCGCTCTGTTTCTGAGTTCGTAATTGGAGTGCACTTTATTGTATGGAGTGGAATAATTTTTCTAGCTGCCTCCTCAGCACACACTTGTATCACCTAATAGCGTGGGGGTTGGTGGGGAAGAAGCCCGTCCGAAGATATAGGCATGGAGGAGGATGCATGGGTAACAGAGTTCTAAATCCGTGGGCTCCCATAATCATTCTTATTTGTATTGTAAATGAGATCTCAGGGAAACGACTACCACTACCATGTATTGCGTAGCGTTGCGGAGAAGTGTTCAAGGATGGAGGACTATGCAATATGTGATGTTAAAAATGATCAGAGTAAGGCTGGAATGCAATCAATGAGAATGTTGGCTGTGTCGTCTCAAGGACGTAAGCAGGGTATAGCAATTTTGGGCATTCGGTGGTCCATCCCTTGAACCGCGCTTTCATAGGAACTTAGCTGAAGCCATTTGCTACACGCCCATGTATAACCCGACCACACTCTCCTACGAAGATTACGCAATGAGCTGGTATTCAGAATGATGTGAGCACAGACTTGGGGTTGAAAAAGCTTTTCTTACCCAGCATGGTGAGCACAACGCTAGACGATGACGTCATCATCCTTATCGTCATTACCCTACTGACGTTCAATGTACGACGACGGCCCCTCCTATTGACCTTTAATTGCTCCTCTCCTGCGCTGCTTTAGTTCATAGTTCATCCCGAAATAAGGGCCTTTGCCTGCTATATACCAATCTCTTGATATTGTCACGAATCAGCGCTCCGCGGTGCTTCAAGCTTCGTGATGCGCTCTTATGCTTTCGGGCGGAACCACAACAGCACGCGCCTTCCGCGTGGGCGCCTCTGTATTGGTGACTAAGGCTTGCAGCGACAGCCAACGGATCCCAACAACCACAACATGCCTGGAAAAGAAGGGATCGTGGGTGGCTCGCTGTTAGTTGGATTCAAAATTCTGCGGCGGTGAACGCGACATGTTGATACACGTCGACGCGGAAGGCGCAGCGCAGAGCTTCTCTCTCCCCCTTCTCGAAATGAGCGTGCGCCACTTCTCCCGACCCCTCACAAACTCTAGATAGTGCGTTGTGTGTGTCGGTACCATGTCGCGCCGTGTGCAAAGTAGGGTGAAGGCTTGCTTGACCGTTTGTGCTTTGGGTATAAATGCGGCCCAAAGCGTGGAAGTGAATACCTGTTGGTGCAGCGAATCAAAACTGTCATTGTGCTCGAATCATGTACTGTAACTGCCCCCGTAGGCCATTGTTCCTCTCTTGCTTCGGCTCATATCTTGCCATGCACTAAACCGGTTAGGTTGCCTTCGGCTTCGTGTCCTCCTCTTCAAGGCAGAAACATTTGCTGACCGCTCACCGGCCCACAACCAAACGTTTGCCAGCTACGGGCTGGCAACGTCGCAACAGTATCCGCTCTGTTACCATAATTGTCTACCCAGTTCTCGGTCCGACTAAGCACAAGGCCAGCCAAAGGCCATACTTTATCGTATTTGATATATGATATTGTTAAGCCAATATTACATGCCAGCAGGTACACCAATGCCCGCATCAGCACCGGAGTGTGATGACGGTGAGAACGAGGCTGTTCCCCGGCTGGACATCGATCCGCTGAGAAGCGCTTTAACACTTTGTTTTCCCCTTGCCAAATACCCTGTGCGTCAAGCAAATAAATCCTTCTCCTAACAGTTTGGCGGAGCTGCTGGGTACTCAACAGCGGACCTCCAGAATGTTCAGCATAGCCGATGCGTCGCTGGTCTGCCGCCTCTTACCTCATAGGATACGTGAAACCGGTACTACCGTGCAATTGCCCATGGCTGCTGGCGTCCGGAATGACGGCCCTGTAGATTCACTGGCAACGCGTATAAAGACGTCGACGAGTGGTTGTCATGTTCTGCCTAAATAAGACAGCACAAACTTCCTATGAGAATAACAAAAGAAACGCTCACAAAGCGGGATCGTTTTTTGGAGGACGTCTTGCTCTGCTTTGGTGACACCGTCGCAAACAAGAAGCGTGCGGAACTGATGCTCCTACAGCGCGCGCAAGTTCCCGGAGGAACGTGCACAACATATACAGAAGAGGTGCTGAAACTTTGTAAAGTCGTCGAACCGCGAATGTCACAGGAAGATGAGGTTGGACATCTGGTTAAGGGCATTGTTTAGGGCGTCTACAACTTTCTGATACGCCGTGAAAATATGGACTAGGCATCAGATGTCGTCCGACATGACCGCACTTGGAAGCCTTAAAGATGCGCCGCATTACAGCTAAGTTAAGACGTTTGGCTAATGTTCGTCTGTGGCAAGCGTTCACCTGCAACCGCCTGCAGATTTTGCTGAAATGATATGACGCATTGTCAGCGAGAAACTACTACGACAACAAGAGGTTCGGCACTATACCGACACAGTACGCAACCGGGGCAGCTACGTGCTACAGGACGTTAGGGCCAGTACACTTTTCTCTTGAGTGTTGCTTTCCACGATGCGATCTTTATGACTCACAATAACAGTCCGCAACGCCTTGATGAACACGAGTCAGCACGCACCAGTCGCGCCGTTGAAGGGTTGTCTCAGGGTTGCCTACGTACAACGTGTGACCACGTCTGCTCGTTCAACCTTTGAACCCCGTTCTGATGACGTGTACGAGGAATACTTCTCTGACTGCATGAGCGTGGCCCTACCTGCTACAATTGTGATATGGAGGGACACCTTTCTTGCTTCTGCCACCGCCGCCGTCGGGCACCGCGGTACGAGCAACCGCCTATGTGAAACCGACCCAATACTCGGAATCACCATTACGACACTCCCCAGACACCGGATCTGCGGGAATGGCACAGCCACCACCTCGTCGTAGTTCGCCTGCTTCTGACCAGATGCTATCTCCTCCCAGAACACGACAACGGCGTTCACCCTCACCGTTCTGGCGTCTGTCGCCGCCGCTGGAAAACTAGCCCGCGCGTCCAGTGAATGTGAGGCCGCAGCACAATCATCGCGTAGTATGCCTCTTACCAGAAAGTCTCAATTGTAACTACCTTCGCCTGTATCTATGCTAAAAAAACACAGTTCAAGTATAGTAGATGACACCAGCACAATGGGTTTGATTGATACTGGAACAACAGTGTCTCTCATGAGTTTAGCTTTCAAAGCACGCCTTGGCCATAAAGTGATGTTATTCTCGGACCGAATGGTGACTTTTCCGAGTGTTGGGGGTGAGTTTCTGTGCCCTCTTAGAGTTTGCTCATTGAATGTTTCGCTGGGCGGCCACACATTCAGAGCAGAATTTGCAGTGTTTCCACGATCTACGCAAAACGTCAGTTTGGGTCTGGATTTCATGAAGCTCTGCGGGGACACCGTTGACTGCTGCAACAAAGAAATTTACGTGGTCGTGACTGAGCTAGCTGCCATTTTGGAAGGCTCATCCGAAAAACGTAGCTTCTGCTTTTTGGGTGATACAATGATACCAGAGAGGACAGCTGCGTATTTTTGTTCTTTGCCTCGGAGTTCACGTCGTTGTCTTTGAATCAGGGTCGAACCAATTCTTTTTTTTTAACAAAAAGAACTCTGGAGCAACGGTCAGTGGGCGAAACCCAAAAAGACACAAGTGGTGCGTGTTGCCCGCCTAAAACGTTGGCAAGAACGCAGCGTAAGTTGACTTGCCCAGGGGGCTTCGTCTGGGGCTGGGGAATTGTTACGCCAATAATACACGCCAGCAGGTATAGTCATGCCTGCATCAGCCCATAAGTTAGAGAAAGCAGTGAAAAAGGTTTAGCCCGCCTTCACATCGACGCCCGTCGAATCGCTTGGTTTCTGTGTCACAGACGAAATACCTTGCGCCTCTAGAAAATAATTCGATCTCAAACAAAATTTTCAACTATAGATTATCGTCTGATTCAGAGGGCACGTTTCATGTTCCTGGGGTTTACTCCCACATTATTTGTTCCATGGCTAGTTGAGCAGCCGTAAGGATGCTTTCTAGAGTTTGATTAGTGCCCCAAGCTTCAGCTTTGTGTGACACTACGGGCAGCAATTGATGGTTGTAGATTTTTTTTTTGACCGACAGAGATTGTCTAGCTTAATTTTTAGTGCTTGTAGAATTCTTCCGAACTCATGCCTTTTCGCTGCATCATCTGCCGTGGTTGGGGTAAGCAGTAAACATATTTGATACAGTCCGTATTCTCTCAGCGACTTTCTAGCTTTCGTCTACTAAGCTAAAGATGCAGTTAGCCATGCCTACTCTTCGTTACTTTAAATTTATTCATACTTTTGGTACATGGCCATGCTTTCTAATTGTAAATCTCATGCTTTTGTTTGCACGTGTTCTGCCATCTCCTCAACCTCGAAAGGGCGAAGCATTTATTTGACAATGTTACCCCAGTCAATGCACCCTAACTACACTACCAGCATTCTGTGAATATGGTGGGTGAGCATGCTATCTCTCGGTGTTACTTCTAACCAAATGAGGAATTTATCGCTTAACTTGTGAAGGGTTGTCCTGCCTGCGCTTTCTTTATATATGTTTTGTGGAAGTCTTGTGTACCGTCGTTTATATTGCCAGTTGTTTCAGTGTTACCAAGCACGCTCACGGTGATTACGAAATCAGAAAACTGTCTGATAGTCTACATGCGCCATCTAATGGGTTTTTGTGTTATACTTCAGATTGTTCTATCATTTGATAAACAACACGGATCTTATCAATGGTTGAGTATTTTTCTGTGACAAAACCTGCTCTTCGGGTGAAATTCCGAGCTGTCACGTAGGCGGCTAACTATCACATTTGTAATAACCTTGTGGCGAATTCAAATTAGGGCAAGCGGGGGTCTGTTAGTTTCGAGGTTCTTGCGAATTCCCTTCGTATAATTGAGAATCATGCTTGGTTTTTTTCAAAGATAGGGGCAATTTTTGGAGTTTTTCAAGCACTTCAAAAATACTTCAGCCAGCTGTTCTAGTACAATACCTTCTCACACAATCAAATAATCACTGCTTTACTATTGTGAACTCCACCTTGTCAGGTTTCGTTGCCTTTCAGAGCCTTTCCTTCCTATTCTTCAGTCACTACTGGGGCATCGCCAGTCCAGGTAGCGGCCTCAGCAGTTTTTTTGGGTAAATTCGCTGGCGTAGAGCCTGGTGAAGAATCGTTCTGCTGCCTTAATCATCTCGTCAAACTTGTGCAGTGTGTTACCCTGCTCGTCCTTGACCGCGTTTATCCTCTACTTGCCAATGGTCCGCTTTCTCTTAGTTGCTTCCAAGCGTCCTCTAGTTGCCGCATTTCTTTGATGACGGGACATGTTATATGAACGAGTGAAGTTTGCGTTACTTCTGTTAATCAGTTTCGACATATCGAATATTACTTCCTTCGTTTTGAGAGTGTTAATTTTGTTCACAACATATTTTTCTCCCACAGCTCCTGTTGATTCATTGTATGTCAACGTTAGGTTGCCACTTAGCTTGTCTACGCTAACCTCGTGCTGCTCGTATAAAAGCGGAAATTTCTTTTAAACAAATATTTTCCTGGCGATCTGGATCTGTCTCCATGTGGAAGATCTTAGTTCTCGCGACTTTTCTTCTGTCTTTTTTAAGATTATGCGTTACCTTGTATCTAACCATCCTACTGTCCCGGTTCTGAATCTTAGTTGCACCTCGACATCTTCCACAATGCCTCCGTTTTCACGAACGATGAAATCAGGCATATTTTTGTTCTACCATCCGGACTTTTCCATGTATATTTCTAATTGTTTCGTTTTAAACAAAGTCTCTTTGTCAAATCAAACTCGTGTTGTTCTTGCCTATGAATTCCTCTGTCTATCTTCTCGATTGGTGCTACTGCATATTCTGAAAATTTCCAAGTCAACTTTCCCCCATTTGCCTGTTGCCGACCTTGCCTGTAAGTATTTCATCACAATCGTGAAATTTTATATCGCGTTCTTCATTGCTGATTCGACGACATCGTAAAGTATAGCTATGGCTTCTTTAAGATAGCTATTTGTTTGTCCCATACGACTGCACTGTGTTGACCAATGTCGCTTATTTTAGCTTGTTTGAAGAGCTCTGATTCTTTCGCTAAACTGAAAAACCCCTTCTCGTTGTCTGCTCTTTTTTTGTGGAATGACAATCCCACCACGTGTCCTTTTTTTTTTGGTTGGTCCATTGTATCACAAAATAGGCCCGCTAGTAGGCGCCCTGAATAATTGTCCTCTCCTAATTCGGGTACCTAAATAATATCTAAGATCTTCCACAGCTCATCTTGTAGCACAGCTAAGATTCCCCAGCCATAGAGGGTTTTTGTGTTGAACGTTGCGAGGGTAAAGATCGAATCTGGGCCACTTTGGACACAATGATTGTTAGCGCCCTCTTCTGAATCGATGTTCCGACCGCAGCTGTGGACAGGTGTTCTACAGCAGATATTGACTGAGGACAAGAGTTCAGTGGCTCAGTTTTTCAGGTGGCGGCCACCCTACTACACAAGAAGGGCCAGGTCCTTATTGGCTCAAGAAGTGCTTTGTTCTGTCCCTAGACCCTTTCCTGCATGGTTGAAATATCTAATGTAGCCTCTTGGCTGTACCGGATATCTGTAACTTCTGGAGCAGGTTGCACTCCAAATTTACATGGTTAGGGCACAGGGCCAAATAAGAAAGAGAGAGAAAGCGATAAAATTCCCACGCAGTGTTGTCTACGAATGCCTGAAGTGACATGATGCCATGGTAATGGGAATGATTCGATGCTAAAATTAAACGAAATCTCAACGAAAAAAAAAAACAATTAGTGTATATGAAATATTGTAAAAACTTGTTACGTTTATGTTCGTGAAACAGCCTTCAACTTCTTGACCTTCCTCATTCGGAGTTGATATTACCAAATTTCAGTCAAGGAATCGTATAATAAAATTATTTATTGTATCGGAGCCCCGTAGATTGGAAAGATTGGAAACACCCTCAGACTTTATTGTTGTCGCTACCAATTGTAAAATATACGACTGCAGTTTTCTCCCAGTCTTCAAAAAGTACGATATTGCCCATTTTTGTTTCTGGCATAATGATAAAAAAGCTGGCTGATATTGATTTATTAATACTTAAATTTCCGTCTGCAACTCTTTTTCTGCACTTTACTAACCAAGTATCTCCTGTAAGCACGCCGGTCGCACTAGCACTGTAGTTTACAGCTAAGGGGAACCAAGATGAATCGGTGAGCTTCATCGAAGGGCCGTAACGCCAAATTCCGTAGGCAATAAACAGAGTTTTGATTTGTATGTGCTTTGCAGTCCTTACAAGGTTACCCCGTGAAGATGAGCAGTCGGCGTCCCCACGGTGTCGTTGTTTTAGCAGCCTTGGCTAAGTCAGCCCAAGTTAGACCAATGGTAACGGAGTAAAAAGATAAATATAGATGAACAAGAAACCGTGCAAGTGTCCTATAGGAAGCAAAATGAACAAAACGTGCCACCTTTACCGCCGACGCTGAACAGAGGATACTTATATTCGCCAGAAATGCGAGACAGATCCGTTCCATACCAGGGCATTCTACTTTCCCGTGCACATAGACAAACAACAATGCAGATGCTGCTCAATAGCGGGCCACAAACACAAATGAGAGAGGAATGGGGCGAGAAGTTTGCAACAAAAGTGTGAGCGTGTTGCTGAAGAAAAAATTCTGTTTTAGAACAGATGATTTTGTCGAACCCGACCAAATTTTCTCTTTATATGTTTGTGTGGGCAAAACGCCTCGTAGGGCCCCTATAAAACTCGCGCGGGCATAGTCGCGGAAGCGGAAACATAGCAATACCGCCGGTATCCCAAACTTGTTAAAGACAGGTTTTCATCAAATTTAGCTCGTTGTATTGATTTGCGCTAGGGATCGCGATGCCCGCCGCAATTTATAACATAATGACAACCATCCATCCATCCATCTGTCCACCCATGCATCCATTTATCCGTCCGTCTGTGCGTCCGTATATCCATTCGTCCATCCATTCATCATCTATTCATCAATGAAGAATCCATCCATCCATCCATCCATCCATCAATAACCATCATCCAATCCATCCATCCATCCATCATCCATCTGTACATCAGTCTGTCCGTCGGTTTGTCCATCCGCCCATCCTTTATTCATTTAACCATCCATCTATTCATCCATCCATCCATCCATCCATCTGTAACACCAGTCTGTCCGTCTGTTTGTCCATTCCGCCCATTCCTTTATTCATTCAACCATCCATCTTTTCATCCATCCATCCATTCGTCAACCCGTCCCTCCATCCATCCATACATACATCCACCCGTACGTCCACCCATCCGTCCGTCCATCCATCCGCAGAACTGTATCTCTCGGGTCACGGCGTCGCTGAACCGTTGGAAAGCACTTCGAAAGACGAAAACCATGCGCTCGTACTCAAAAGTTACGAACGGCGTGATTATTTCCGTATTTCGAATAGCCTTCGGCTTCACAGGAATCTAAGTCTAGGCCTTCAGAATTTCGATCTGAGAGAAAAACCGTCACTCCGCACACTGGTGCCGAGAAAACACCAATGCACAGAAGGGGGTACGAACTGAAGTAATGGCGTCTCTTCAGGTACGCAAGTCTGTGCAGCGGACGCCAGTCACGTGGTGATGGTTTTTGATATCATGTGCAAGGGGATGCGTAAAGGCTCGACGACGGCCGACCGATTCCGACCTGAAACATCTGTTCGAACTCACCGAGTTCGATCTTGTAGTGATCAGGCGGTAAGCGACGAGCTCGAGCGTGAATGAGTCGGCCAGCAGTGACAGTGTGTTAACTGACGTCATGGCGGACGAAGACGAGGAAGTTGGCAGGTCGCAGATAGGATGGGAATTCTTCTAGACGGTTGTCATAAACCGATATAGACGAGGTGCTCGCGACAATGAAGCGCTTGCCGTGCTTGAAAACTAGCACGTTTTACTGAAGCAGAATGTCTGTGCCAGAAGATAAACGGGATAAAATATTGGCGTTGTTGCATCGCAACGTGGTGTGTTTTTCGTCGAACTCCAAATTGTTTAAGACACCTCAAGTGATGCACCGAAATATATCCCAAGATGAAGCATGACCTACACGACAGTTGCCGTACCACCTGCATTTGCACGAGCTTGAAGCCACCTGGACAGAACTCTAAGACAGTTAAGCAATGTCAATATACAGCCTTCAAAAAGCCCTGGCCTGCACGGCACATGCCTGCACAGAAGAAAGACTGCACAATAAGGTTTTCTTTCACTACTGGTGACAGAACAAAATCACCCAAAGGGACGTGTACCCCCTCCACAAATCGACGATGCCCTCGGCCACCCCTGCGCGAGAAGTGCCTCTCATTAATGGAACTGAAGACAGACTCAAGGCAAATTAAACTGCACGAGAGAGACCCCCAATAAAACCCGGACGGACTATAGGAGGCAATGTCATGCTGGGTGGGCTATGTATTTTAGGTGCACTGCACTTCTTAAGCGACCCTGAACCTGCGTCCACCGGCGATGTCCGCGCACGTGGAGATGGGCGCGCGCAGCCTGGCCGCTGACATGGCACATACCCACGTGGGGGGACTGGCCAGGAATCTCCTCGTCTTCCTTGGCAACGGGGGGAGATGGGCGCGCGCCTGCCTCGCCGCTGACTTGGCAAATACCCACGTGGGGGATTGGCCAAGAATCGGGTGTGAGAAGGGCTAATGCACCCGCTTAAAGGAGTACTGGCACGAAATTTCATAGCTGAGATCCGCTCTAGCAATGAAGTACAATGACAACACAAATAGCTGTCTGTGAATAAATGCATCTTTCTTTCTTTGTAGTTGTGTGTGTGTGTGTGTGTGTGTGTGTGTGTGTGTGATGTGATCTCTCTTTCGCGAGCATTACCGAACCGCGCAAATTCAACTCGTGCATTCGCACTTTCACATTCTTCCCCTCGGGGAAATGCGGGGAATTTTTTTACCAGAATGTTTAAAAGAGTCATAGACACCGTGCTAGCTGGCCTAAAGAGGCACACCTGTCTCGTATACCTGGATGACGTGGTGGCATTCACCTGACCGTTCGACGATCTAGGTTGCGCTCTGTACTTGAGACTATCCATATCTCGGGGTTAACGCTGAAGCCTGAAAACTCAAATTTTTAGTCCATGCCTTAAACGCTGCGAGGGTCCTGCCTGACGCGACGAAAATGATAGCCGTAGTGATCTTACGGAGAGCAAAAGAGAACAAAGGCGTGCGTCCATTTCTATGATTGTGCGCGTACTACCTGCGCTTCGTTGCAAACTTCGCACGCAATGCAGAGCCAATGACGTGCTGTAGAAAAGATAGCACCACTTTCAGCTGGGAAAATGCCCAAGAGGAAGCGTTTTGCGAGCTGCAACCACGCCTGCAAAACCCACCCATGCTCAGTCACTTCAATGAAGACACCGAAACAGAAATGCACAAGGATGCCAGAAGTGCCGTCATTGTTCAAAAGCAAAGAGGTTACAAAAACTAATCGCACATGCAGCTGTGGTCTGTCGAATGAAGGCAAGAAGTACTGAGCCTCTGAGAAAGAGGGCCTGGATATTGTCATGAAGCAAAGACGACGCAGTTGTCTTGAAGAAAAACTGTATTGGAGTGAACTCGTGCTCCCCTAACAAATCAAAGAATAGAGGTGGCAAAGCAGCAATCAACAAAGTGACGTGCGCAAGAGAGTGTCGGCGAGTCGAATACCGCCGCGTCTGCACTGCGGGCATTTATCTCGCGCGACTGCTTCTCGAACGTCTAATTGCCTCCGAAACACTGCAAATCAAACACGAATATTTTAGACTGGTAATGTTGGTTTAAACACTCTCCCTATGACTGTAGCGAACATGTGCGGCATAAAGAAAGAAACACGCGTTTCCCTATTCACACTGATAAGGCCGTTAGCACAGCCTGGCGCCACCTGCCGGCAAAAACAAAACATAAACAAACACAATGCATGGTTAGCGGCATTACCCCATCGCAAGGAGTGCATCTACCCGATGCTGAAATATTTGACACTCCGAACAAACAATAACTAAAAAGGCCGGTATTTTGCACAGCAACGTGTCAGGCGAACCACGTTTACGAGGTTGGGATGCGTGCGCCGTCGTGATGTTCGAGAATCACTATCGGATATTACCTCGTACGTAGGTCGGCCAAAACGTTGTAGAATCCGCTAGGGTAAGAAATACCATCGCAGGAGCTTCTAACTGAGTCTCGTAGTCGGATGTGTGTCAAAACCCAAACACCATTCCCGGTGGTGTAATCGGCGTCGCGGCGTTGGAGGTGGAACTTTCTGGCACCGACCAGTTGCTCATCGCTTTTGGAAACTTGAGCTAGCTGGCCGGCCTCCTCCTCGTGCTGAAGGTATCATTGGACTTCAGCATTGAGGTTGCCATCTTCTACGTGCGGAAGCAGCGCGTCAATCATCGTAGTGGGCCGGCTTTCGTAGACAGACTCAAAAAGTGCCATGTTGTTGTACGCAAACATGACATACAGAAGGACTTCGTCCCAACTCATGTTCAACGTCGACGTAAATAGACAGCAGATCCGCGATCATCTTGTTCAGACATTTTGTTAATCCGTTGGTTTTGGGCTGGTATGCCGCAATACTTGGGTGATCCGGGGTTTTCTGTAGCATAAGAATTACTCGCACAAGCTACTCAGCAAATGTCGTTCTGCTCTCCGTAATTAGACCTTTAGGGGCTCTACCTCGCAGTATGACCTGTATTATGAAGAACTTTGCTACTTCTCTTGCAGTCATCCTCGGAACAGCGGCGCTGTCTGCGCAGCGCGTCTCGTATCCGGTCGCTACTACAATATCCTTCTTATCGGATCGTTACGTAGGTAACTGGTCTATAAGATCCTCTGGAATATGTTGTAAGGGTCACGATAGAATGGACACCGGCTGCAGAGTGCAAGAAATCTTCGCACGCTCTTTTTCATTCCGTCTTGTGAAGTAAGGCTGCACTCCCGTGGCGTTGAAGACATTGCCCAAAAACTTGATTTCCTAGTACGCGAAGCGGCAGTTTCCAAACTTCAGTGTTAGCCCCGACGAACGAATAGCCTCTAGTACAGTCTCCATCCTCCCAAGGTGTTCGGCGAAAGCTCGGGCGATACAACAACATCGTCGAGGTATACGAGACAGGAGTGCCACTTCAGGTCAGCTAGCACGGTGCCGATGTCTCTGTAAAGCAATGCTGGTGTCGTGCACAGCCCGAAAGGCATCACCTTGAACTCGTAAACGCCCTCCAGGGATATGAATGGAGTCTTTTTTCGGTCTGCCTCGTACACTTGTATTTGCCCGAAGCATGTCTTTAGCTCCCTCGATGAGAATTCCCTCTGAAGAGGTGGTCGACGCTGTCTTCAATTCGTGACAGGGGTATACGTACTGTTGGTGTTTTGGTTTATCCGCTGGTAGTCAACGCAAAACCTTGACGTCCCCTTTTTTTTCTTTACGAGTACGACCGGCGCCGCCCAGGTGCTTTTCGAAGGCTGTATCATGTCGTCGCTGATCATGTCTCCACACACGGGGCACCTTGAGTAATCCTGGTGTCGGTGTTGGCGACACCACGGACCCCGACCCCCCATACATATGTGGAGCTCAACCATGGTGATGTGTTTTAAATCGAAGGGTAGAAGCCACAAACGGTGGCCGCCGAAGCCCAGGTCAAGCTCCGGCGGATGGGCTCCCTCTCTGTTTACCAAGGAGGGAGCTCTGTGACCTCTTCAGCTATCCGGGTAAGGGTGACGAAAACAGTACCCCCGTATCCCTGATTTTTCGTACGCCATATGAATAATTCAACCCGCCCCCCCTAAACGTGTTTGGCCCCCGAAAAAGGGCCGCACCGAAGTTTTCTTCGCATCTCTTCCAACCATCAACATTCCGAAACCTGACATCTGTCCCCGTTTTTTGGTCTCTGAATCCGTAGATAAATCGAAACCCGTATCCTCCCAGTCTGTATTCCTCGTCTCCATGTTCCTTGAAGGCATCATTGGAAAATCTTTTTATGCAAACAAACTATGAACAGGCGAAGTCACAGTTCAAGTAAAAACTCAGAAGCAATCCACAATCCGATACTAGACCTCCGGAAAGACCCTCGTATGAAACCGAAACTGGCCGGTGAACAGCTGGCGGTGTTCAAGGCCAATTGGAAGCGTTCTCCTCGTCTGAACTGATACCCCACGACTTGGTGTTATCGTTTGACATTCGGCGGAAGCTCTTATCGCAGAAGCAAGGCGTAGATAAAGTGGAAGCGCGAGCGGCATGCTTGGATTGAGGAGCAGTAGCGGGCAATGGAGGCGCCATGGCAAATGAGCTTGTAGTTAGGTAACTGCGTAGTAGCGCCAAATATGAATTTCGCAATGCAAAAACGAAACTGAAACTGCTGGAAACTGGTTGAAAATGTCAGGCACACTTGCTAGACATGCGGGGGACCATAAGAAATATTCTTCGGGAGAATAAAGCTGCCCTTTGTCCGAACCAAAGATCATTAGTGAATAGCTCGGGCCATTTTCAAGTAATTATACCCTCTCAACGTTATCGGATTACAAAGATGACCGCATTATTTGGTATTTGACTTGCCAGGAGCCTTTTGACCGAAAAATTATTATGGTAATGCGGCCTGACCACGATCTGCATCCTTTTTTCTAAAATGCAGCAGCCACGCCCCCTTCCTCAAAAACACACGCACCTCAGCTCGCAAAAAACGCCTGTCAAAAATCTCAATGTCGCCGGAGCAAGAAAATTTAAACTGATTCTATTCTAAAAGGGCAGTGCCTAGACAAACCACTGGCCGCATTAGGTGTACGAGAAACGACTACGACAGGTCGAAATAGGCAATATAAATAATCGATCACCGGTGATCGATTTGAATAGGCGTGGTAACGAAAGAGTTAAACCACATGCGAGAGCACGAGGAGATGGAAACGGGTGAACCCGTGGCAGCTCCAACCCCCCACTGCACCGCCTGCGCCATCCGTGGCATTCCTGAAACCCTCGGCGGTTGTGGGCAAGGAAAAGAGTGCCCCAAAGGATCCGCAGTCCGACGAGCCTTATCCCTCAGGCACTCAGACGACATCAGAGGATGAAATGGGGGTCGGACTGCTTTTGTCTGCGGTGCACCGCACGGAACACGTCCCGACCCCAAAGCCTCCATACAAGTAAAAAAAGACGGGAGTCACAGCCCCTAAAGACGACACATAAAAAACACAGTCAAGTAGCACCGAAGACTTCATAATGGGAAGAGAAAACATAGTCCAATGAAACTGCAGTGCCTCTTTAATAATATTTACGATGTATACGAACTACTCCATGCTAATCAGCAAGTTTAATGTGTGTTCAGAAAACACATTTGAATTTCAAGCACAAAAATTTCTTGAATAGTTTCATGGTCTTCAGAAAGGACAGTGATGGCTGCACACAGTCTTCTGGCTGTGTACCCATAATTGCCCAGAAATTATTACTCTGCCAACATATAAATCTTAACACTGTCCTTCAGGCTGTAGAAATTCGAACAATATTATTTAGTACATTGATAATGGCATGCTCCATATGTATTCCTTCTTAGCTTGAACTTTCGAGCTCTGACTTCAAGGCGCTGGTTGACCAGCTGCCAGAACCATACATCTTAAGCGGCGACCTTATTGCTCACAATTCACTTTGGGGTTCTTCATTTACGAATGCTCAGGGTCGCCTGATAGGGAGGTTTCTAACGTGTTCTGGAACATGCCTTTTAAAACATTAACAGCCTACATATCATAACATAGACACAACACATACTCATATCTTGACTTGGCTATTTGCTGCGCAGTTCTCTTTCCTCTTCTTTAATGGGGTGTGAGCACTGACTGGCCCATATGGCAGTTACCACTTGCTCACCTCACTAACAGCTTTAGGTAAAGGCCCAAGCAGTTCATCTTCCCATAATATGGTCAATGAAGCACGACCTAACTGAAACACATTCACAGAGACATCGAAACTACACTACACAAATATAAGACATCTACCCGTAGATGAAGCCACGTACTCCTCAAGGCGCACATCGTGGACGCCGCCCACGCCTCTGGTTCCCCGCGCAATCAGCGGAGGCCATGGTGGAATGAGGACTGCAGGCGAACGTGAAATGCCCAGAATAAGGCATGGGGAATCCTTCGTCAGTACCCCACGCCGGGAAATCTCCTCTTGTTCAAACGGGCCAAGGCATTCGGAAAACTTGTAGTTTTCCGAAGAAAGAGATAGTGGAGCTCATTTATAACATCCATAAACTCACACACAGACACACGCAAGGTATGGACACGTATACGCAAACTCAAAGGACGTCAGACACACAGCTTGCACCTAGTCAGTACAACAGGGGACACACTGCAATACCAGCCTAGCACCCTCGCACAACACGTACAAGTGTCCAGTTCAGCGCATTACACGAACACTTCTGAAGTATAAAGGCTCCAGTGAAAGTAGTCTCTACACGACAACAACATATCACAGACTTCTTACAAGTCCCTGTTTTCAATACATGTGCTGAGGGCGCTCTGAGCACGTGTAAACCCTAAGCTCCAGGCCCAGACAACAGCACATATACAATGATACAACACCTACATGCAGACACACTAGAATCACTTCTGCCTCTTCATATTATTATAGGGCCTTCGGGGCACATTCCAAAGTCTTGGAGGGAGGCCATAGTAGTCGTTTTTATGATAGAGGGAAATGACCCGTCGTCCCCCTCAAGTTACGGTCCTATAACCCGGATGAGCTTCCTGTGCAAGCTCTTCGAGAAGATGATCAATCGCAGGCTCGTTATCAAGGCAGGCTTCGGGATGAGGCGACCGACGAACGATCAACTGTACCACTTGACTCGTACATCAAGGATGCCTTCGTTCATAAGCAGTACTGTGTACTGTGTTTTTCGACCTCGGGAAGGCCTACGACACCGCTTGACGTTATGGGATCCTTAGGGACCTCAAGTAATTCGGTGTTTCGGGTAACATGTTAAACACTGATGTTAGTTATTTTTCAGACAGGACATTTCTTGTGAGATTTTGTTGTGTACTCTCCAAGGTTCACGCGCAAGAAAATGTCGTGCTGCAGGGTGGAGTTCTCAGCTGCAGTCCCGTCATAATTAGGATGAAGTCTCTTGGTAAGGCATTGCCAACTACAATTTCTTATTCATTGTGTGTAGATGCCGTCCAGATATCCTATTAATGATGCAATATGTCAATCGGCGAACGTCAAGCCAGCTTGCTCTCAAGAAACTGGCCGGCTTGGCAGAGAGGACTGGTTTTAAATTATATCCGGCAAAACATTCCTGCGTTGTGTACTCCAGGAAGCGCGTGGTCCATCCGGTCTAAGACATTACTCTTAATGGTGTGTCGCTTCCTGTGAAAAAGGAGCACATGTTCTTAGGTGTTGTGTTTACCACCAACTAACATTCATTCCCCATATCAAGGAACTTAAGCATGAATGTCTCAAAATAATAAATATTTTTAAGGTTCTCTCCCACCAATCCTATCATTGCGATAAAGAACTCCTGCTGCGCTGGTATACTGGTTTAGTTGTGTTTCGTTTGGTCTATGGCAGTGTGGTGTATGGGCCGGCGACTAAAACAGCGTTACGAATGCCAGACCCTGTGCTACACTTGGGGCTTCGTCTCGCATTGGGTGCTTTTTGCACTAGCCTGTCGATAGTCTATTTCGAGTGTAATAAATGGAGCCTTGAGAACCAACGAACGTGCATAAACTTGCTTAATGGTTTTAAAATTTCATCGCAGAATAACCATCGTATTCATCCTGTCTTTAACGATACATCCAAATCTCTGCTGTTTGTAAATCGCCCATCCTTTCCTCCACCCTTTTCACTTCGAGCGAGAGAGCGACCATCGGATCTCACCACTTCGTTTTTCAATGTGTACATATCCTTCATTTCAGACATTGTACCTCCTTGAAAAGTTCGTCCTGTGTCCTGCGACTTTTTGAATAAAACTTGACAAAAATCGAGTACCATGAGCTGCATTATTGCAGCAGTTTCTATCTTAGCAGTTTAAATACACATGTGCAGAATTTTACAGTGACGCTTCTAAAACTTCCACTATGGTTTCGTGCGCTGCTCATGGTCCGACTTTCAATGCAGCCAGAAGCCTGAGCATGCACACATTTTTTTCAACAGAAGCGAATAAAATGTTTCTGAGTGTACGACACATTTTTGTAAATCACATTCCCAATTTCATCATCTCTACCGATTCGGTGATTGCTGTTCGCGCACTATCATTCCACAAGCCCCCCCCCCCCCAAACCACATAGGTAATCTTGTATTCTACAGTATCATGTCTGTGTATGCACAAAATCATGCGCTGCTCCTATGCTTGTGCACAGGAGAGGTTGGGATCGCTGGGAACGAGTTGGCAGACTAGAGGGCCGCTGCTGCTGCACTCCGGAGCACTGTGAGAATAACAACCGTACCATAAACAGACCTGAGGCCACACATCGGACAACATTTGCGTAGGACTTAGCAAGCACACTGGAGTAAAGAGAGAGATAACAAGTTACACTTTTTAAAACCACACTTGGCACCATACCCCCCCCGTACACACGCAACAAACACAGTGAAGTCACCGTGGCTAGCCTGCGGATATGGCCCGCCCATACAACGCACTCGTATCTGCTGATGGGAATCTCAAGAACGCAGTGCAGCATGTGCGGAGAGGCCCTACCCGTAGTTCACATACTAATCACATGCAAGGCACTTTGATTCTTTGATCTTGAAAAGGCGTACGATACTGCTTGGCGGTACGGCATCCTTAGTGACTTGAAGTCCTTTGGCATGTCAGGTAACATGATGAACACGCTTGCCAGTTACCTGTCTGAAAGAACGTTTCGCGTGTGAATTGGAACTGCACTTTCTAGGGTTCATGTGCAGGAAAACGGCGTGCCGCAAGGTGGAGTTTTGAGTACGGCATCCTGAGCGACTTGAAGTCGTTTGGCATGTCGGGTAACATGATGAACACGCTTGCCAGTTACCTGTCTGAAAGAACGTTTCGCGTGCGAATTGGAACTGCAATTTCTAGGGTTCATGTGCAGGAAAACGGCGTGCCGCAAGGTGGAGTTTTGAGTTGCACTTTGTTTATTGTAAAATGAATTCTCTCCGGAAGGCGCTACCACCATCGATTTCCTAATCCATTTATGTAGACGACGTTCAATTATCCTTTAAGTCTTGTAACCTGTCTGTCTGCGAGCGCCAAGTCCAGCTTGGTGCTAACAAGCTAGCTGGTTGGGCAGACAGCAATGATTTTAAATTTAATCCAGGGAAGTGCACTTGTGCCTTGTTTTCCAAGAGGCGTGGCATCCGGTCGGATCCATACATTCATCTCAATGGTGTCTCGATTCCGGTCAAGAAAGAACACAAGTTTTTAGGTATAATCTTTGACGAAAAGCTCACATTTATCCCACACATAAAACAACTAAAACATAAATGCTTAAAAACATGACTATTCTGAAGGTTCTGTCGCGCATTTCTTTTGGTGCTGACAAACAACTTCTTTTACGTGTTTTTACCAGCTTGATAGGCTCACGACTGGACTATGGTAGCGTTGACTATGGGTCAGCCACTAAAACATCCCTCAGAATGCTGGACCCTGTGCTTCATCTAGGGCTCCGCTTGTCATGTGGTGCCTTTCGGACTAGTCCAGTCGAAAGTCTGTATGTAGAGGGCAACAAATGGAGCCTAGAACGTCAGCGAGCCTACACAGATCTGCTTTATGCTTTTAAAATCTCATCAATGCCTCACCATCCTTTTACATCAGTTTCTTTATGATACATCCTTATCTCAACTTCTTACTATTCGTCCATCAGTCTCTGCTCCCTTCGCTTTCAGAGTAAGAAAAGAAGCGTCGCAACTTGATGTCATGTTCTCAGACACCATCAAAACCTCTGCTACTGAACTTCTAGTACCGAGGCAGCTTCGCCCGATATCATGTGATGCATCTTTTATAAGTGTCGAGAAAAACAGAGGGTCTAGAAGCGCGATCTTGCAACATTTCTTGTCCCTGCAGCACAAATATAAGTGTGCTGAATTGTACACGGATGCTTCAAAAACTGCCACAACTGTTTCCTGTGCTGCGCATGGTGGCACCTTTAATGTCTGTAGAACTATGAATAGAAATACAAGTATCTTTACGGCAGAGGCCTATGGCATACTTCTTGTAGTTCAACATATTGTTCTAAGTCGAATTCTGAAATCTGTAATTTATACTGATTCTTTAAGTGTTGTGCGTACATTATCCTCACAGAAGTCTAAAAACCATGTGGTCAATGCTCTCATTTGTACTCTTATGTCTGTTCATGCGTTAAACCTTGAGGTGACCGTGTGCTGGGTGCCAGGGCACTCTGGAATTCCAGGTAATGAGACCGCAGACCAAATGGAGGCCGCTGCTGCCCTTACAACTACCGTTGACATCACAACAATACGCTACACCGACCTCAAATCACACATCAGACAACACCTTCGCACAACATGGCAAGCACACTGGAATCAACAGACTGACAACAAACTACACATTATAAAGCCACTCTTGGGAGCATACATTACTGATACTCACAACAGACACAACGAAGTTACCCTGGCTCGATTACGGATAGGCCACATGCATGCAACACATTCCCACCTGCTCACGGGATCTCGAAGACCCCTGTGTAGCAGGTGCGGGGAGGGCCTATTCGTAGTCCACATGCTAATAACATGCAAGGCACTTCACACAACACGACACAAACACTTCAGAGAACTCTACAGACAACATATCCCACTACATCCATCGCTGTTTCTAGGTGACGATGCCAGTGTTTCTATGAAACCTGTGTTTGAATATTTGTCAGATGTTAAGTTTTTAAACCTTATCTCATATCACGCATAATCAAATCTGGCCCTATACACCAGCCATCACCATTACCTTTAATTGATTTTATTATGACCGATTTACATGTTTTATACCTACCTTTTTGTGGTAATCACCTCGCTTCATTATATAACTTCTTTTCTGGCGCTCTTTGCCCTCGTTGGCCTTGCGCCATGAAACACCAACCATCATCATCATCATCATCATTAAATGCACAGCACTGCACACAACGCGACGCAAACATTTCCCACAACTATACATACTACCCGTCCCCCTACACCGACCGTTTTTCTTGCCTGACGATCCCATGTTTTCTATCAAGCGTGTTTTAAAAGATTTAGAAGTTAAATTCTTACACCTCATTTTATACTACACATGATCACTGCCTGGCCCTATACACCAGCCATGCACAGGGTCGTTTTCTGATTTTACTTGTGTTTCTTCTGACTTATTTTAGTGCTTACAGTTTCTCCTCTCATAAATAACCATTGTTTAGGCGCCCTTTGCCCCAGCGCCATTACATCCAACCATCATCATCATCTGAGCATGTCTTCTACTTGTGCCCATATGGCTTCCAGCTGGTGTGAAGACACGCGGTACGTTAACTTTCGGGGGTGGAGCTCTATTCTCAGTTAAAATGTGGTGCGTCGCAGCTGTCTGACGTAATTTGGAATTCTACGAAAAATATCGCAGTAGCGACGGAGCACAGCCAATAATTTGTTTCGTTCTTCTTGCAGTAGAGCGGGAGTCACGTCGAATGGATGCGGAAGCTCAAACGTATCTTCGGGTGCATGTTCAAATTCGGCAACAGTGATAACGTCACTTGATTCTCGCTTTTCTTTGAGGAAACAATTGCAGCCACTTCTATAATAGCTGGTACTTCCTCGTAACGCCTAGTTGACGGGTGCAGCGGGGACGTAGAGGTAGGCATCCGTCTTGCGGGCTGAAGGACCGTGCTCGAAAACCAGTGCTGGACAATTTCCACCGGATTAGAAAATTCGCGTGTTGATGCAATTGACGAATGAGGCTTGGGGTGCGGCCTGACTACTGCGACCATTGCCGGTAACGCACTCCCCCACCAGAGTAGGATTGGCATCCCTGGTGTAGTAGTGACCACAACATCGAATAAATACGCCAATTTACCCATGGCCCTCAGTCTCCAGTGGCTGTGAAGAAACTGACCATGGCGCCGGTCAGACCTGTGACGCAGCAGAGGGGGCTAGTAATCCCAGGGCCAGGGAAGCAGCCGTTTGAATCTGAACCTGGGACCTTTAACACGAGAACTTTAAGCAGGGAAGCGAGTCCAGACCTGTTGCTCGAGGATTTAGAGGGCCTTAAACGGGATGTCTTAGGGCTTAGTGAAGTTACGAGGACAGGTGAAGCCCTTACGATTCCCTTAGAATGAACACATCCTATTTTACATGGTTTAGCGGACACTAGAGAACTGGGAGTGGGATTTCTAGTAAATAGAAGCCTATCTTGAAACATAGACGATTATTATAGCTATAACGAAATGGTATCGGGTCTTGCGATTAGGCCTAATAACAGATGCAGGGCTATGCGCAAGCATTCGCCATGGCGACCAGCTAGTTGAATACTTCTAGGAAGACGTGGTATCTGCAATGGCTAAAGTTAGGTCTCAGTATACCATAGTAATGGGAGACTTCAAGGCTAAATTAGGCAAGAATCAGGCTGGAGACAAGGCAGTTCGTAACTGTGGTGTGAGCTGTAGAAATAGCAGGAGGACCTAGCAGTAGAGTTCACAGAACGAAATACCCTACGCATCATGAATACCTTCTTCTGCAAACGGGAGAGCCGGAAGTGGTCGTGGAAAAATCCGAATGGGGAAAATAAAAAGGAAATAGATTTATATATTGCATTAACCTTGGCATCGGGTAGGATGTACAAATGCTCGGAAGTATAAGGTCTAGTGACCCCCATTTTGTTAGATCTCGAAATAAGGCGCATTTGAGGAGGGACCGTAACATGCTAGTACGAAAGACGCCGAATAATGAGCAACCAGTAAGACGTAAAGATAAAGAATTGAGGATCGTGCTGCAGAACAACTTTCCTTCTCTTACCGAGGAAGCAAAGCTTAAGACAAAAAAAGCAGGAGACAATCTTACACGCATTATCGCGGAGTGTGCTGTAGATGTCGGGGGCAGGATAGCTGGACGGTATGCTGGTAAACGTTCCAGGAGACGAAAGATCTTACTAGCGAACAGGAAACCACGTCAATCTGAACCGCAGCTGACAGAATAAAGCTAGCGGATCTTTCGAAGATCATCAATGAGCAAGACTAGGTGACATACGAAACTATAATACGAGAGAGGATAGAATATGCTGAAAAAACGGAGACACCCTGAAAGATATTACAGGGCGTCTAGGCCAGGGGAAAAATCAAATGTATGCACCTAAATACAAGCAAGTCAATGTCATCACAAATATTAATAAAATTGTCACAGTAGCCGAGGGCCCCGGTAGAGATACGTACAGAAGCAGGAACATCCAGTATATTGCCGAAGGTGAAAGTAGTTCAGAGGAGATAGACATCCCACCAGTAACAACAGAATTAAGGAAGGCTATGAAAGAACTGAAAGGGGAAAAACCACCTACTGAGGATCAGATAATGGCAAAACTCGAAGAATGGCGAACAAATTGTTTTTTTTTTAAAACTGGCTAACCTTCACACTGAATGGCTAATTACCGCGAGTGTACCGGAATATTGCAAAAACGTGGACATCATTGTAGTTTATGAGAAAGCTGACTTGAAGGAATTAAAAAACAGGCCGATCAGCTTAGTGTCAGTCGTCGACAAGGTAGCTACTAAGGTTATGGCTAACAGAATTTCTGCCCCCTTAGATTTTGAGTAAACCTAAAGAACAAGCTGGTTCCATAAATTCTGTTTACCAATGGCCCATATTCACACAATCAATCAGGTGATATTCACACAATTAATGAGGCAAGGGGTATAGTGAACCCCTATATAAAGCCATTTGATTATGAGAGGGCATATGACTCGGTCAAATCCTTAGCAGTCATTCAGGCCTTACGGGGCCAGGGCATAGACGAGCATTACATATGAATACCAGAGAATATTTACAATCAGTCAACAGCTACTCTCATTCATCATAAGGAGCGCAGTAAAATACCTTTGAGGACAGGCGTCAGATAAAGCGACCCAATGTCTCCAATGGTATTCACAATTGTTCACAAGTATTCAAAACATTGGAATAGGAACATGTGAGAGTAAGGGATAATAGAGAATACATCAGTACCTCATATTATCTTACATGGCTGCCTTGCTAAGTAGCGTATTGCAAAGCATGCTTACAGCACTTTACAAAGTGACTAGAACCGTGGGGCTGAAAGGTATTACGCAGAAAACTAAAGTAATGATCAATAATGAAGGGGTAGCACAGCGGTTTCAGATAGGTGGCGAGGGAGTGAAAGTGGTAAGCGAATTTTTTTACCTAGGCCATGTTGTGTCCCCGCATCCCGACCATGACGCACAGATAATTAGAAAGATAACAATGGGGTAGAGTGCATCAGGGAGGCATTCTTAGATAATGAGTGGCAGCCTACCTTTGTCCCTGAAGAAGAAAGTATGTGACAACTGCGTTTTATGAGTACTAGGCTACAGGGTAGAAACTTGGAGCCTCACAAAGAGAATTATACTTAAATTGAGTAGGACTGAGCGAGCAATTGAATGCAGGTGGTAGGCGTAACAAAAAGGAACAAGAGGAGAGCGAAGTGGGTCAGAAAAAAAAAACGCGTGGTAATGACATATTGATAGGAATTAAAAAAGAAGAATTGGACGTGGGCAGTGCATTGAGTGCGAGGGCAAGATAACCGTTGTTCATTAGGCGTAATAGAGTGGGTTCGTAGAGAAAGCACGCGTGGCAGGGAGTAAGATGGGCAGATGATATGAGGAACGTTGCAAGGATAAATTGATCACACCTAGCCCAGGACAGGGATAATTGGAGAGTAATAAGAGAGGTCTTTGCCCTGCAGTGGGCGTAGAGAGGCTGGTGATGATGATGACTCCTCGGTAAAATTAGTGACCAAAACTTGGGAGTTTCGGTGCCTAAAGTGCGCAGTGCCTCCTGCGACAGAGACACAACGGTTGAGAACCCACCTTTGGTCACTTCCTACGATAGCGTCGACGACCGGAGCAGCATCTTCACGGAAGTACGTGATCACCAAGCTTGCGAGAGTTGGCAGGGTGACATGATCATCGGCGACCCTTAAAATACCAAGCTTTTTGGGGCTCGGTCCCGGCGGTATGAAGTCATCAGAGAAAAAGTTACCGACTTGATCTGTAGATCAAATATTGCACTATTTTTCGTCAGAAAGTACATATAAAAACTTATTACGCGAGAGCAGTAGGGAAAATTGCCAACGCGGCATGGTATGTGGAGCCCTCTATTACGCCGCGTGATGTGCACGTTCCACAAGGTGTTACGAGATGGCCTCCACCTGTGCATGCGTGCGGAGCGTCCCATCTGGTCGTACCTTTCTTCAGATTACACGCTCAATACTAAGTAGTCAGCTCCTGTGTCTATGAGGGCGAAAACATCAAAGCAGTCGATGTGCATTGACGCCGCTTTCTGCGAGTTCCTAACATGGCGGGAGTCGTATCTCGGCATCTGCGTGTTACCTGTGGTGCATTATATGTAGTCATGGTCGTCGTCCTCTCACAAGCAGGATCGGTCATGTCGAGTGCGCCTCGCACCGTGTTTCTCTCGTCATGTTCGGAAGTAACGTCGCGGTTAAATCGGGTCGTCGTGCTTGGGGCATGTCGCGGGTCATGGTTGTCGGTGAATCGTTCTGTCCTTAGCGGATTATCGTTTTTTCGGCTATCGTGCAAATTTAGACCCAGAAGTTGCTGCATTTCGTTTCCCCTACGTCGGCTTGGGGAACTCCCACGCATGAAGTCCACGATCCTTCGGAAGCTTGGCGATCGGTAAGGGTAGGTTTACGGTGAGCGGTTGAAGCACGCTCGACCTCGGTTTGTGTTTGACAGTTGTATTTGATTTTAGCAGGGCACTGGCCGGGTCAAGGGCGTATAGCGTCGACGGAGCACCCTTGCAAACCAAGACTCTTGTAGCTTCGGCGACGGTAGATGCGGTCTTCCTCTCCGCAGTGGTAGAACAGCGGACGATTATATGGCGGATGATTCTTGTGGTCTTCCTTGGGGCGGGGGGTTGCACCACAGGTGGTGGGGCCGGCGACAGGGGACGACGGTATGAAGTGTCGTGACGATAGGGGCAAGTTAACCAGGTCGATGGACAGCAGCTGACGTTTTTGACGTCCACAGTGCTTGCTACCCTTCTCTAACTATGTCGGTAAGAGAAGCGACTTGGATTGCGGGAGCGTTGGGAATGTTTCCGCAGCAGCTTCTTCCTCACTACGGCGCGAATAGTCCCCCGTTGACTGTCTACCACAATGCGAATGGTGCCGATATTGTTTGCATTATCCGCGGCCACAAAGTTGCGGTCTTAAATCTTAGCACGCATTTTGAGGGCCTTCTCAATTGGGCTGTCTTCGGTTGCAAATTCGGCAAGAGTGTTGCGCGGATTGCGGACAAGTCCAACAAACAGTTCCTCCTTCCCACCACGCATCAAGAAGCGTAACTTCTTTTGTTGCAGAATGCTATGTGTTTGATCATGCTGCAAATTCATTTGTCAAAAAGAGCTCATAGTAGCCAATAAAAAACCACGCGAGTCGCCTCCTTCCAATCAGTGTATCATTTTTGTTGAACAACATTTGAAGTGCCATTTCGACGCGGAATAAGTTATATTACTTGATACATTATTGCTCGTCAAATATTGTTCTGCTAACAGAAACGTGGCTGAACTCGTTTTTCGAATAAAAATAAATATTGCCATGTCTCCCTGACTTTCATATATTTCGCAAGGACAGGGATAACAACTTGCGTGGTGGTGGTGTCCTTGTAGCCACGAAACGGGAGCTACGCTGCGTGTGCATCAATACTACATCACCATAAGAAATTTTTTGGCTCAGCTTCACGCATCGCTCCCACGAATCTTGATCAGAGTTTTCTATCGTGCTCCTAGTACTGACAGTTCTTTTGCACGTCGGCTTCATAAAAACTTTGAAGGATCCCCCTTCCAGCGTAAAGGGTTCGCGAGCCCAAACCTGCCCGACGAAGTCACGCCGATCCGCGTGAGAACAAATCACCGGTTTATTCCGGTAAAACCAAAACAGGAAAAAAACAAACACAGCAGGTTGGTAGGCAGTAAAAGAGAGCACAGCAAGCAAGCGCAACAAAGCGCGTAAAGAACAAATCGCGGTGGTTGAAACCCTGCTTGTCCAGAAAGGTACAGCATGCTGCTGTACACTCCCGACGACGTCTTCAGTCACTTGTGCCGACGTCGGGTGAAGAGCTTCCGCCGCGGACGCTGGTTGCTCTTCGCGGTCCGGGCGTCATGATCGTGGCTAGCTGCCGCCCGCGGCCGCAGCTGCTCTCGCGTGTCCCCCTGTGCGCACTGTCCCGCCGCTCCTTGAGCGCCGCTTTAAGCCAGTCTGTTGGTTCTGTCTCCGGGTTCTGTTGCACTACACGTGTTCATTGCGGCTCACTGTTCATCGCACACGCCCGCACGGGCACATGACGCACTGCCGCCACTATCGGTGTTCGACCGGCACTCACTGAAGTGTAATCACCCTCCGCGGGCACACGTAGGGGCTGCGTCCCTACATTCCCCCTCCCCCAAGACTGGACAACTCGCTAGTTCTCCGAGAAGCGCTTGGGGCTGCCATTGAAGATGCCTTCTCCTGTGGGTTTGAGATGAGTGCCGGTGGAGGTCTTCCCGCCGATACTTGTTGCTGCAACGTTGAGCAGATAGCGTATCGTGGAAGAACATTAACAAGATTAGATTTCTTCTTCAGAGAGTCGCTCATATTATGCCTTAAGGTCGTCAATGCCTACGGGACCCATATCCCGCCCTCCGTGCATGTTGCGAAGGCGATACGTCAGCCGAGATGTGCGCTTTGTTACCTTATAAGGACTTTCCCATCGGTGCAGCCAGGGAAGCAGCAAACCCTTTTGCTGCATCGCTCAACGGATTTGTGCGGCGCAGTACCAGGTCCACCCACGGAAAACTCGACCTGGCGCCGTCCCTTGTCGTACTGCTGGCGCTGTTCGAGGCGTGCCAAGTCCAGGTGTTGCCTGGCTTCTTGGCGGGTCTCGTTCAGGCTGCTGCGCAGATCCTGCGCATACTTAACATAAGTGCGAGGGTGCGCCTCCACCTGGTGATTGAACGAGTGTTCGATAGGAAAGCACACGTCGCGACCAGAAGCATGACTGCTGGTGTGAACCCGGTGGAGCGATTTTACCGTAGTCCGAGTAGCAAACGCCATTTCCGAGAGGTGAGCATCCCAGTCTTTGTGACGTTCAGTAAAGGCCACCAGCATCATCATCAAGTTTCTATTGACCCGTTCTTTAATGTTCGCTTGTGGATGGTACGGAGTAGTCTTCTTATGTACTACGCCCAGAACCGAACAAGTGTCCACGAAGTTCTTGCTGGTGAAGTACGTCGCATTGTCTGTTATGACCTGTTCTGGAAAACCAAAGGGGGTGGAAGTATCTAACAACTTCTCTCAGATCAACTTAGAATCAAGTCTACGTAATGCGTACAGCTCGACCCACTTGGAGAAATGATCTGTGACGACCAGAAGCTAGCGATTGCCCTTCACTAATCTTGGGTATGGACCCATCACGTCACACGCCGCGATTTGCCAAGGGAAGCGGCTCTCGACTGACTTCATGAGGCCAGGTGGTTTGCACCTCTTGGCTTGACAGACTGGCAAACTGGGCATGTCTGGGCGTACTTCATTACCTCTTTTCTCAGGCGAGGCCATGTGACAACATGGCATAGCTTTTGATGCGTTTTCAGGACCGTCACTATGACCAGCAAGGGTAGTGTCGTGGTAATATTCCAGAAAAGACCTTCTTAGGCGCTTTGGTACGAATACCCGGAAGGGATACTCACCACTGTCGGTGTCTGCGCTTGGAATGTACCGCAGTAGCAAGCCGTCCTGGCTTTGGACGTAGCAGTCGTAGTCCGGGGGAACTCGCCGCCATAGTATCGTCGTTCTCTGCGGCCGTAATCGACTCCCGAAGGCGCTTGCACTGCTCGTCGGCCTGCTGCGCTTCAAGCATCTCCTGGCGACTTACCAGGGTTCCCCAGGCTTCTCCAGGCGTTGTAACCGCGAAGACCTGGGGTTCTGGTTGCTGTTGTGCTGGTAGAGGTGCGTGAGACTAGGCGTCGGCAGCTTTGTTGCTGGTGCCCTTCTTGTATTCCACTTTGTAATGATATTTCTGCAGGTTTAGCGCCCAGCGTGCGAGGCGACCTGCAGGGTTCTGAAGCCGTGACAACCATGACAGTGCTTGGTGGTCAGTCTGTATCGGGAAATCTGCGCCATCCAAGTACATGGTTAAACATTTTGAGGGCGAATACTATGGCAGGACACTCTTTTTCTGTCACTGAATAGTTCTGTTCGGTAGCTGAGAGAGTGCGGCTGGCAAATGCCAGAGGGTACAGTTCACCGCTATGCTCCTGTAGCAAAACAGCCCCTACGCCGTACTCACTTGCATCGGTTAGACAACAAAGGGGCGGTTGAGATCTGGCAACCGCAGGCTTGTGGTGTCGGCGATGGACTGTTGATAGTGCCTCAAACGCCGGCCCCTCCAAAGCCGTCCAAGACCACTTGGCGCCCTTAATTAGCAGCTGATGGAGGGGCCGTGCCGAGTCCGCACAGTTCGGAATGAAGTGCCTGTAGAAGTCCACCATACCCAGGAAGCGCTGCAGACTTTTGACGTTCTCAGGTTTTGGGAACTGCAAGACCACCTTGAGCCTCTCCTCGTTTGGCCGTACTGAACCTTGGTCCACAACCAAGCCCAGGAGCTCGATCCTGCTGGCAGCCAGTTGTAACCTTGCGGGGGGTTTGCTGTGAGGCCTGCGTTTTGCATGCGCTCCAACACAGCCTGCAAATGAACAGCATGATTCTCAAGGTTGTCTGAATACACAACCACATCATCCATGTACGCCATCGCATAGTTGAACTTCGCATCCCCCAGCACGATGTCCATCACGCGCTGGAAAGTTGCTGGGGAATTCGACAAACTGAAAGGCAGCCTCACGAATTCAAACAACCCTCTGGTACAAGTGAACGCTGTTTTCTTGATATCCTTTTCCGCTACAGGGATCTGTAGGAAACCTCTACTACAGTCAAGTGTGGTAAAAACCTTTGCTGAACCTAGCGCATACATAACCGCATCGATGGATGGAAAGGGATACGAATCTCTTGTAGTTATCGCGTTTAGGCTTCTGTAGTCTACGCACATGCGGACACTACCATCTTCATTATCCACCAGCACAATCGGAAATGCCCGAAGGCTTTTTGATGGCCTCACCGCTCCTGTATTTACCATCTCCTGCAGGGCTCCATCCAGCTGTGGTTGCTTGTGGACGCTCAAGGGCCTCGGGTTGAACCGTAGTGGACGCGCATCTCCCGTCTCGATGTGGTGCTCCAAAATGTTCACACTACCCGGAGCTTCCGTGAACATCGCTTCGAAGTGTTTTAGTGCTGCTGCGAGCCGTGATTGTTCCTCTGGTGGACCGGCGAACGACATCAAGAGTGTTCGCAAACCATTTTCAACCTCTCCGGCGGTGCTCTCTGGTGCCAGCAGCCCTGACAGAGATTCTGGTGGTTATCGGCACGACCTGATCCGAAGCTGTTCTGATACTGGTGCTTACGTGCCGGAATTTGATCTTCCTCGTGGAGCACCATTCTGCGACAAGGTCTCCAAACACAGAAAACCGTTGCTCCAGTGTCCAGTAGGGCAGGTATAGTCAGGCCAGCTACCTTGACTGTAATGAAACGTGCATTGTCCACGCTTGCAGCCTGTCCGCCAAGAGCCAAGGGCCAACAGCTCACCATGCGCTGATTGTTGCTCGCTGGAGGCCCTTCGTGTGCCTTTTGCACCAAGTTCCCTCCTTCCATGTCGTCCATGTAGGGTGCGGCATGCTCGAAGGCAGTTGGTGTGGAATTTCGGCTCTGCTTCTGCACCCGCCGTCCGCGCCGAGCTTTCGGAGGCCGTTTTGGCCGCTTTGGCGGCAGTGGGTCTTTGCACTGCTGCCTGCCGCGATGCGGCGAGTCTCGCCGCAGTTTCGAGTGGCGTATCTCGATTGATTTCGCGAGGGGGTGTGCACAGCGTGCCGCTGGGTGGTATGATGACCAGAATACAAGTGCATTGTCGCTTGTGCCGGTCGGCTGCACTGTGTCCGGGCGGGGTGGCGCCTCCGAGCTCGCAGAGCTTCAGTACACGGTCTGGTGGAAAGCCACTTGCCGCCTTTCCTTGTTGCACGACTCGGGTGATTTGGGCACGATTTCCTTGCTGGTGTCTCCACAGATGGATTCCCGATGGTTAGGAAATGTCTCCCTACTGGGAAGTACTTGCCTTTGGTCATTCCGCTCGAACGGGCGCTCCTACGATGGCGCCTCACCGCTGGGGTGAGTCGGCGCTTGAAAACCGTCTCTCACGGTGGCGCCACACCGCCGGGGTGAGTCAGCACTGCAGCCATCTCCCATGGTGGCGCCGCACCGCTGGGGTGAGCCAGCGCTGCAGCCATTTCCCACGGTGGCGCCGCAGCGCCGGGGTGAGTCAGAGCTGCAACAGCTTCCCACGGTTGCGCCGCACCGCTGGAGTGAGTCACATCCCCGCCGTGGCTGCTCTCTGGTGTTTTGCGCTGGCCATTCCCTCGTGGTTGCCGGTTGTCGGACCCCACGCCTGCGCACTGTGCTGCCTTCCTGGCTCGCTGCGTCGCTCTCTTCCAGTGTAATCTCGGCTGGTCCCGTCCGGAGGGGGCCTGCAGTATGCACGCACAGGAAGGCTCTAAGCACGCCTCTTTAGGCGGTGGTGGTTGGTAGGATTCCGTGGCCATTAGCGAAGCTTGTATGGCTGTGGCCTCCTTTGCCAGGTCTTCGAAGTCGGAGAACCGCCGGGATCGCAAGTACGGGTGGAAACCTTGGGTGGCACTGTCGACGACCGGAAAACCTTTCCGTCTCGGGGGCCACCGGTTCTGCTCGCTCGTACAGGTCCTGCATACAACGCACAAATTCGCGAAGGCTTTCACCGTCTCCCTGTGTCCGTGCGCGAAGTTCGTCTTTGATGCGGTACTCATATCCGGGAGGCAAAACTCCAGCTTAAAGCGCTTCTTCAAGTCCATCATATGCTCAAATGGCTTCTGGTGACGTCTCCAAACACCGGCTGCCGACCGCAAAAGCAACTGGCAAGATCCCTGCTGATCAGCACGCTATCTGAAATTGCCATGGCTTGTTGGTAGTCCGACAATTCATAAAGAAAGTCGAAAACAGACTTCTTGTCTGTGTAGCCTGTGTACGTTGGCACGGCTAAGTTTAACCGCAACGTCGCATTGCAGTTACAGTTGCATTGATTATCATGTGGCGCCCGATCACTGCATAAGGCCTCAGTGTTAAGCTTGCTAGCCTGAAGTGACAACAGTTGCTTTTCAAACTCGGCCTTCGATGCTATCAGTTGAACCATCAAGTCAAGAATTGTCTTTGTGTTGTCTGATAGCGGGTCAGCCTGTGCAGTACTATCCGGGAGAAGCGCGGAGGCATTTTCGCTTAACCGGGGAACAGCATTCTCGTCCGCCGATATAGTTGTAGCTGTAAAATACTGTCAACCCGGCCTAAAATAAAGCCTTGCTGGCCGGCGCAGAAATAAAAATGCTTCGAAGTGGGCGCGCGCGGACAATCAGCGGTTACACTTTCTCGGTAAGCGCAAATTCTGTGACGAGTCACTCACAGGATTTGGTGCGCAGCTTTTGGCCGCTCTTTTTTTTCACGCCAGCTTTGTCGTTGAGCGTTGGCTTGTGGTAGACGATTGGAAGCATCCTCCGCTGGCCAAGTGATGCTCGCAAGTAGGCATGGCCGGCTTTTGGGGCGCTTAATCCGCCGGTCACCACTGCGTGAAAAAAGGTTAGCAGCCCGAACAAAGCATACACACTTCGGAAGCGTTCTGCAAGCATTCCCACATGCAGGCGGCAGTGTAGCTCGCGGGGCGAGTCAAGGCTCGAAGACGAAAACAAAAAAAAGGAAAGAAATCACGTTGGGCGCCAGTAAAGGATCCCCCTTCGAGTGTAAAGGGTTCGCGAGCCCAAACCTGCCCGACGAAGTAACGCCGATCCGCAAACAGGAAAAAACAAACAAAGCAGGTTGGTAGGCAATAAAAAGAGAGCACAGCAAGCAAGCGCCAAAAGCGCGTAAAGAAAACATCGCGGTGGGTGAAACCCTGCTTGTCCAGAAAGGTACAGCATGGTGCTGTACACACACGACGACGTCTTCAGTCACTTGTGCCGACGTCGGGTGAAGAGCGTCCGCCGCGGACGCTGGTTGCTCCTCGCGATCCTGGCGTCATGGCCGTGGCTCGCTGCCGCCCGCGGCCGCACCTGCTCTTGCGTGTCCCCCGGTGCGCACTGTCCCGCTGCTCCTGTGAGCGCCGCTTTTAAGCCAGTCTGTTGGTTGTGCGCATGCTCCGGGTTCTGTTGCACTACACGTGTTTGTTGCGGCTCACTGTTCATCGCACATGCGCGCACGGGCACATGACGCACTGACGCCACTATCGGTGTTCGACCGGCACTCACTGCAGTGAAATCACCCTCCGCGGGCGCACGTAGGGGCTGCGTTCCTACAACTTGAACTAACTGAGAACGACCCACCCTAACAGTGTTTTATTATTTTTTGGCGACTTTAATTTCCCTAGTTTAATTGGTCTGACATTGCTTAAATGTCATCAAAAAATACCCCCGCTGGCGAGGTTATCAACACGTGCCTCACCTTCGGAATGACCCAACGGTTGACTCAGCCTACATGCGTTAACGACGACTCGTTTAGCATATAAGATGTTGTTTTAACCTCACGCACTCAGAACGTCTCCCCTATAGCCTACCTGCGTGGCCTAGGTGATCATTTGGTTTTGCAGGCAATATTATGATGCAATTTACACACAAATAAAAACCATAAAACACTTAGGTTGTACGATTAAAGGGCTTACGACAATATGAACCAATCGTTATAAACGTTCTTTACCAACTTTACTCGCAGTTTTGCACAGCGCTAAACTTGAATTCAATTGGCTTCTTTTTAAATCAGAGATGCAAAGCCTAATACATATTTATATTCCGACTAAAACGATATCCGAATGTCTGAGATCTAGGTGGTATAATAGATCTCTTGAACGCGTAAACAACAAGAAAGCAATTGTTCCGGGCAGCACAGAATGCTAACACCAGTAAAGCCTGATAGAAAGAAAAAACCGGTGAAAACCATTGCAAAACCTTAACCGACCACGGAAAAGAAATTTTATTTATGTCTTTTTTATTGCACAGTACCTGTAAAGGTCCTCAATGAAGGGTATTACATAGGGGGGGGGGGGGGGCATACAGGAACTGATAATACACATGTTAAAAAATTAAAAAAAAGGAAAAGAGATATTGAAGAAGGAAACCACGAAACTTCGGTGCAAAAAAAGAAGACAAATAGAAAAAAAAAACAAAAAAAGAAAATTTAAGTACTACAAATAATGGCAGGAATGCAATGCGCTTTAGGAAAAATAACCCAAACGGATTGCGCTTGCGCAAGAAGACATGGACAGATGACAAGAAAATTAGTGTACGGAACTAGATAAATACAGTGATAAACACAAAAACGTTGAAGGGCAAAAAAAGAGAAGAGCGGTGAGTGCACAATATTACATTTCAAGGAACAATACAAATCAAATCTTCACAATTGGCAAAGCAATTCTTGAAATTTAGTTTTTTCGGATTGAGTTGCTATATATGGGGGTAAATCGTTCTAGTCAGGTATGGTTTGGGGTAGGAATGAAATTTCGTGCAAGGACGAGTGACATAGCGGGCGTTTAACTTTGTTGGGATGATCCCTGCTTGGATAAATAGCACATGGAGGGTGAAATAAATTGCTGTGAAGTGTTGTGTGGAAGTAGATTTTATGGAAAAGGGCCAGGCGAGAATATCTGCGACGAACGCATACCTTATCCAGTTTAGCACGCTGCTTTAATGCTGTGACCCTTGAAAATGTAGAATAATCAGAAAACATAAAGCGAACAGCACGATTCTGTAAGGACATCGAGGTTATTTGTGAGATATGATTGATGAGGATCCCAGATTGCCGAGTCATATTGTATTTTTGCACAAATAAGGGTGATGTATGCAAGTCTTTTTACATAAGATGGGGATTGTTTCAGATTACGCCTGAGTAGCCCTAAAGAGCGGTTTGCAGAGGCAAGGATGATGCTAATATGTTGCTGCCATTTTAAATCATTTCTCATGTGAAGACCAGGATATTTGTACGTATTCCTTACCTCTATTGCATCATGACTTATAGTATAAGAAGTTGCAAAATGGAGGTTTCCACCTAAAAACATTTACTTTGTTTTAGATAGGTTAGGGTCATCAACCATCTTAAGCAGCAATTGTTAATAGTATCAAGGTCAGATTGGAGACTGCAACGGTCGGTATCGGAAGAAATGGTACGGTAAATTACAAAGTCATCGGCGAAATAGGCGACACGGGAGGATACACAAGAGGGAAGGTCGTTCATGTAGACTAGAAAAAGTAATGGGCCTAATACGTTACCTTGAGGGACCCCTGATTAAACTTAAGCGAAAGCAGATGCGTGATTGTTAAAAAAAGTAAACTGAGGTCTAGAAGTAAGAAAATTTTTAACCCAAGCTAGAACGTCGGGATGTAGATTACATTTAGATAGCTTGACGAGTAGTCTATGGTGAGGAACACGATCGAAGGATTTAGAGAAATAAAGGAAGGCTACATCAACTTGCAACGCGGAGTCAACTGAAGTATATAATTGGTTATAAATCTGTCCAGTTGGGTCTCACACGTGTAACACGGAAACCGTGTTGGAATATAAAAATTGTGTTATGATCTTCTAAGTACTTATAATTGAAAATGTATGATATGCTCAATAAATTGCAAACGGTTCTAGTCAGAGAGATGGGTCGGTAGTTTAGTGGTGAAGAACGATCACCAGACTTGAAGAAGGGTGCAATTTTTCCTATACGCCAGTCAAGCGGGACTGAACCCTCAGATAAGGACTGAGTGAACAGTGCTGCTAGTACTGGAGCAAAATTTAGCAAGTATTTTTTTAAAACATCATTGGTAATGCCCATATGATCACATGGTGATGAAATTTTAAGTTTATTGAGTAAAAATAACATTCCCCCCTCAGTAATGACGATTTCAGGCATCATGCCCTCTTTGAAACCAGTTGTTATTGGTAATGGAGATACGTTTTCGCAACTAAAAACGGCGCAAATGAGTTGTTAGGTATCTGCGCGCATTCTGATTCCGGAAGTTTGGTCGTTATGATCTGCAATAGATATGTCAGTGTGGCTTAGGATTGATTACGCGCAAGAATTTCTTAGGGTTGTTATTTATCATAGATTTTAAGTCGTGAGTGTAGAAATTGCGACGAGTCGATTTAAGAAGGAATTGATACTACTTGTCAGAATCTTTATAGCGCAGCCAAGAAAGCTATTGTCTGTTTTTATCTGCTTGCCTGTAAAGGCGGTTTTTCTTATTGTTTAAGCGGCGAAGTTCCCGACTGAACCAAGGCACTGCAAACTGTTCCTAATTGTTAAGACCGGAATGCGTCACTCAATCGTATTAATAAATGCTTTTCAAAGGTGAGCCAATTTTCTTCAGTGGAGCGTGAATGGTAAGTACTCAAACACTGGTCAGAGAAAAGAGACAGTTGAGTGTTCATGGCATCAAAATCGGCTCTGGCGTAGCGCCTAATTTTTTTACTAGTGGCTTTTCTGGAATTAAAGGGACACATAATGCTACCAGTCATATTGGCATGATCCGAGAGGCCGTCTAAGATAGTATTATTATTGGAAAAAAGGTCGGGATGATTAGTAGGTATTTAGTCAAGGATATTTGCAGAAGTCGCTGAACGACGAGTTGGGGGTTTATTAGTTGCGTTAACGAGAAGTCAAGGCAGGTCTGAAGAAAAACGTTTGCCTCGATTTCATTGGATGCTACGGATAGTGAAGACCAATCAATGATCCGGAATTTGAAATCCCCAAAAATTATTAAAACTGAATTAGGAAAACACACGGTAGCTTCATCTAGGATTTACAAAATTCAGCTGTGAAAAAGGGTGACATATCGGGAGGGGGGTAAAAAACTGCAATTATGACATAAAACGCATCACATTTTATGAAAACAAAAACACATTTGAGAAAAGAATTGAGTATGATAGGAGCGGCAAAGAATTCTATTTTGGCAGCAGTTAAATGTAGATGGACGGATTGTTGGTAATTCCGTTGTTATTAAATCGGCGCCCCATCGATGATCTGAGAACCCGTGGTGCAGTCAAAAACAACGCAGCGTATTCCAGTGCCGTAGTCTTTAATGTACGGACAGTAAGATATGTAAACAGTGCGTGAGACGACGGCGTTCACCCCAGCGTGCACCAACACAACCGTCCCCCGTGTCGTCCCAGCGCCGTCTCTCCCAAAAATCCCGCGATCAACATCAAACACATCATACGAAAATCACAAGTTCATATGCTGCCCAATCACAGCCAAGAACACAGGAACTATCCATTCGCCCCGACTATTCCTCCTCCCATTGGTCCTTCCTGGATCCCGTCACCTCCTCACCCTACTGCCCCCTTAGGTCGAGGGAAGACGTTCTCACGGGAAGTGATCAACGCCCTGACGGCCACTGAACGTTACCACGCCACCGTCACCAGCGCCTGGCTTACTGAGGGCTAAGTACTACTAAACAAGGCCAGCTCCTCAGATTGGCCGCCACAAACGCACGCTGCGTACGCTGTCAAACGGCGTCGACCATAGATCAACACGGCATCGTCTCGTCCCGCTAACGACGGAAGCACTCGGCGTGTGTCACCGCAACGCACGCCGGCAGCGTCCTCAGCCGACACCAACAACAGTGGGGGAAACAGCAATGCATCGCCGCCACCGCCGCCGCCGGCTTTAGGTGCCGAGCACATCTCCTGGGCAATTTTCATCTCAAGCAGCCCCCGTCCGAGTGAAAGCGGTGAGAGGCGAACAATGCACACTGCCATCGCTTTGCAAAGCGGCTCGGGATAGAGGAAGGACGTACGCTGACCCCTAGTCACAAATCTCGAACGACAACAAGGTAACATACATCAATAACATACACCAACTTAACACCTCCCCCTTCATGAATGTTAAAGGACACTTGCTGTCCGTGTAACATGACAAGAAAAAAAAATCTACTCATGTTGTTACATCACCTTTACATCTATCAAACTACAGCCTGCCATAACCGTTGGACAAAGAAAAGCATGACTCAAGAAAACATAATAATCAAGCAAACATAAAACATACTTTTAGGAAAGTACACGGGAAGTAAGATAAACACAAATACGCCTCATATACAACACATAGTAACATACCGAACATCCAACCATGCAGGGTGCACCATTGGAGTGGCCCACACGGCATGCTCCTGAGGTCTATTTGGGAATCGCATAGCACCCCTCAAACTGACGATACTGCTTCAGTGCACACCAAGGTGCACACACACATTACCAAAAAACACCTTACACTCTTATAACACCACCACACAAACCCCGCATCAAGTGAATCAAAACTCTTTAGTCAACAATTCTATCATCAGCCCAAGAGAACACGTTACTGCAATCTCAAGTGTTTAATAACCACCCAAATGGGCCTGGGTAAACGGCGTAGAGTTACTCGTATACAATAACCGCGATAGGGCATCCGCTGCCTTGTTTAAGGCACCCTTAACATGGGCGATTTCCAAATTTTACTTCCGAAGGGCGAGGGACCAGCGCATGAGCCTTGACCTGGAAGGCACGGAGCGGGTCAGAAAGGTAAGCGGGTAGTGGTCCCTATTAATCTTCACCTTTTTACCAAACAACCAAGTGTCAAGGTAGCCCAGAGCGCCCACGATACCGTACGCCTCTATTTCTATGGCGGACCATTTCCGCTGAGCTGGGATAAGCTTCTTACTCAGAAAAGCTATTGCATGGTCAACTCCGCTCTCTCCCTGCGAGAGGCATTCCCCGATCGCCACCTCTAATGCGTCTGTCGCAAGACAGAAATCCTTGAGGAGGTCTGGCGCAGTGAGTCCCGGCACGGCCGTTAGTGCTTCATTAACTGATTCGTAGGCAGCTTGTGCCTCCCCGTTCCAAGGCAAAACATTCGGGACCCGCTTGCCCGTAAGCGCTGTCAGCGGAAGTACCAGGTGGGAATAGGAGGGTGACCTACTCACGGAAATAATTGAGGAGCCCGAGTATGCTCGTCAACTCGTGCTTCGTCCTCGGTGGCTCCAGCTGCTCGATTGCGGCTACTCGGGGTCCCTATCAGGCGCATGTGTACCAGATCCCACCACGTGACCCAGTTATTTGTCATGCGACTGCGCGAATCGGCACTTTGAAGTGTTCACTGTGAGCTTTGCGTCCCGTATCGTCTCTAACCCAGACTTCAAATGGGAAAGATGGTCCTCCTAAGTCTCCGAAAACACCACCACATCGTAAATGTAGGCGCATGCATACTGGCGGTGGCAAGCGAGGAGTCCGTTAACTAATCTCTGGAGAATGCTGCTGCGGAGTTTCGGAGCACAATAGGCATGAACTTTCAAGCATACAGTCCATTATGGGTGGAAAAAGCTGTTAGGCTCTGAGATTCCTCTTCAAGGGGAATTTGCCAATATTTACGGGTCATATCAAGTACGGAAATATACCTAGCCCCAGCTATGCTATACAGACGTTCCATTATGTTCCTCTTTGTTAAGCTACCTGCTACCGTTATGGGGTTAAGGCTTCGGTAATACACACACAACCTTATAGAGCCATCCTTTTTCAGCGCACACACAATCGGGTGTACCCCCGGCCTGTGCACAGGTTATATAAAATCCCATTCCAACCGTTCGGTTGTCTGCCTCTCAACATCCTCTCTCATCGCCATGGGAACCTTGTACATGGGCGGGCGCGCCCGGGTGGTTTCGGAAATCAGCGTAACGCAGGGTTCGCCTACAATGCACTTCCCTCGTCTATCCGAAAAAAAATCACCGAACTGCACCAAGACTTCCTTAAGGTACCTTGCCTGCATGGCGTCCAGACTAGTCACCTGGAAGTCGTTTTTTTCCTGCTTTAGCCGACTTTTCTATATGCATGGCCGTTTCTATGTCACCAAACTCTGCGTCTTTCTCCAACACGTCGCCTACGGTACTAGCACGGACATAGTACGGTCGCAACTTGTTCACGTGGCCAAGTCTCTCGTTACCTTATTTATCATGTACTACATAGCTACCGTTACGCTGCCGATCTTTTATTGTGACAGGACCCGTCCACTTTGGTTGCATCTTTCTACCGGAATCCGTCTGCACAATCAGAACCTCTACCCTAAATTCCTTCTTCCTGGCTCGCAGGTTATACTTCTGCGTATAGGCCTGTTGAAGTCTCGAGCTTCGTTCGTTGACCACCTCGGCCGCAGCGCTCATTCTCTCCCTCATTTCAATAAGGTAGCCAGCCGCTGGCTTATTCAGACCCGATGGAAGAGCCCATTCGTCGGTTTATGACTTGCGCAGAATGCTGAGATGCCCTTGGGGAACTTGGCCATACACTATTTCAAAAGGTGACACACCTGTGACATCATGCGGCACTCCAGGTATGCCCAGAGTAGGCATGAAACATAGTGATCCCAGTCCCCGCCGTGTTCATCTATCACGTGGCGAAGCATCGCCTTGAAAGTATCGTTCCATCTCTCGACAATAACTTTGCTTTGAGGGTGATCTGGAGTCGCGAAATGCACTCTTACGCCCAACCTCTCCATAAGTTCCGCAGTCAACCTGGCGGTGAAGTTGGTGCCTTTGTCGCTACGTATTAGCTACCGCGTGCCACATCGTAAAAAAACCTCGATCAAGCGCTGGCAAGCGGCTTTTGCTGTTAAGGAACTCAGCGGAATCACCTCCGTCCAACTGGTGCAGAGATCGACCACGCTAAGTGCGTATTTATGTCCTGGCGCTGAACCTGGCTCGAGCGGCCCTATGCAATCCAGGTATACCACTTCGAATGGTGTACTCGGTCGCCTGAGTGGCGTAATAGGGACTCGTCACGAGTTAACGAGACTGAATGTTAATCCGTCACGAGTTTACGAGATAGAACCTGACAACCCTGACAAGTTTGGCAGTGCTGTCAGATGTCGGAAGCTACCCCCGGCCAGAAAAAGTTGTTTTTATACGCCCCTTCGTTTTCTTTTGGGAGAAGCGGCCGGCACATGGGCTATTAAGTGCTAACCCACGCACTTCCGCCAGCCGCGATTTGGCAACCTCGAGTTGTAAACAAGTTTTGCCTACTACCACGTCCTTGTGGTTGAGCAGCTCTTCTTGAATTATCATACCGTGCGTCTCCTCCCTAGCTTGGCGCCAGGACTCTGCGAGGGACTCGTCCCTCCTCTGCTCCTCCGCGAACGACCTTTCAGTATCGGGGAGGAACCCCTCGGCCTTGCCGTAACCCGTATCGCTTCCTTCGCCCGTCAGTGGCTCACGTTCCCGGCTGTGAAAACTTTCCCCGGGCGCGTTCGAGCCACATCTCCCCTCTTTTCAACAGTGACGGGAAACAATTATTTAGGGGTCGTCGCCTCAGAAGTCAAGGCAGCGGCACTTGACTTGCATTAGGCATGCAGCTAAGCCTGTCAGCTGGCCGCTGAAAAGTTGGCTTGTATGAACCCGCATGAGTCCCCAAGCCGCCACTAGCCGCCGACGTGCTTGCGGTACCGCCTAATCCTCCATCCACCAACGGGGTACCGCCGACTGGTCCCGACACAAGTGAGCTCGCGTTATCTTTGCTACTCACGCCTTCGGCAGCTTCCTGCATTGTCTACTCTTCTACAATTTCTTCTTCCAATCGCACCTGCTCCATTAGCTCCATTACCAGATCCAGCGCATTCGCACACAGGTCTCCAAAAACATAGGGCGTGATTAGGGCAGCCACGTTGCTGTCAAGTTTTTCTGTCGCTGCACAGAGCACCTCCATCCGCGGAATGGCGCTTCCCGGTGAGTCGGAGACCCCAAGAGGAATAAACATAAGGTCTGCCGTGACTGACTTGCCAAAGGCACCCATGAGCTTCACCTTCCCGCTACTCTGCCCCACAATTTCAGTCGGCACGTCGTCAGTTTGATTACTGTGATGTCAGCACTAGAGTCAACACGAGCGGTGCGCAATTTAACACCAATGAGTACCTCTACCCACGGGCTATTTATTGGAAGTCTGAAGTTTCTGTCGCGACTCACTCGTTCGAATTTCTTTTGTTTGTTGTCAAAGTTTCCGGCCACCACCCTTAAAACATCCGCGTCTGAGATCCAGCCCGAGCTACAGTTTCTCTTGTAATGCCCCTGCTGGCCGCACCCAAAACAACGAAATGAGTTCGCACGCGCATCTGGCCCACGGGGAGACCTGTCCCGATTTCCACTCGATTGCTGCCCACCGCCGACCAGTGGGGCCGCTCCCTGTGTGGAATACGAGACACTCTCTTCAATGTTTGCCGCGAGCTCAGCTATTTGTTTTGCCGGCATCCATCTCTTCAGCTCGCTTTGAGTGACATAGGCCCTGAGATTCTCTGGCATTAGCTGCTTTAGCCGATCAGCAACCAGAAGTTTCTGAAGCCGCTCAAACGTCTCAAAGTTCCTGCTCCGCAGGTAGCACGAAAGCATTGTTTGAAGTCTCGTGGCCACCTGGCACGACGACTCCACCTCCTGTGTGGTGACCAGTAAAAACATTCTGCGGTATTCGTGTGCGGGCATACGAAGCTCTCCGAGGACTACCTAGTTCCGTTCTTTGTACGGCATGATTTTACCATTAGACTGGTTAGCGATGAATTCGCCAATTTTTTCGTTCAGGTACATGAGAAGTATAGTGCCCTGAATTTTTTACTTCCTATGTTTATTTTGTTCTTGTTCTAGTTTATGTCACACCTTTGTAACCCCCCTACTCTATGCAATACCCTCCCCAGAGGGCCTTTAGGGATTTTTTGAAATAAAAAAATTAATTTCTTCAGGAATGTTTAGGGAACTAAAAAGGTCGTCCACCGCCTTAAGCCACGCCGGAATAAGAGCTTTCTCAGTCGGCATCGGAGCGAGAGCCGTCTTCAGAACTTTTGCGTGCCGCGCGATGCCAGTTCTCTTAATTTCGAGCTCGTGGTATTGTTGTGATATCTGCGCGGCTTTGAGCGTTATCATCTCGAGCTGCAGCTTAAAAAGCTTCATTTCTGTTCCACGCTACCAGAACTAACGTTCGTTGCCGTACCGGCAGGTGACTCGACAACTTCGGTATTCATTTTCTCTGACTTCGCACGCGCTCCCGAACGCAACTGCATGCACAGAAAGCACCCCAGGAGATACAAAAAAAGGCCTCACGGAGAAAACGTGCGATGCGTAGCGCCCGGTTGTCCGCACATAGTACCGCACGCCAGTTTGTGATTCAGGAAGACGACTGCAACGCTCCGTCAAGCCGATTTTGTCGAAGAAACGTTCACCTGATAGTCGTCCTAGCAACCACTGGTCCACCGCCAACACTGACGAAAGGCCACCACTCCAGTCCCACAGCCGTGAATCTTTCGAATTGGACTCCACTGCTCTCTCAACGCACACGATGACTCTTGTCACCTCCTCTGCAGCGCAACAACTGCTGCAAAGCGCTCCTCTTCTGACATACCAACAAGTACCACTACGACAAGGTCGCTCCCAGGTTTACTCCTCCGCCACGAGCAGGTTTTTTTGCACCCCCACAAAGAAGACACAGTCCCGTTTTGGGCCGCAAGGCGTCTTCTTGAAGTCTCCACTTCGAAGTTTACGCCTGCAGTGCACCAACAGCTGCCGCCACCCGTTAGACGCACCAAAACCTGACGATTTCCGTGGAATCTCCACCGTCCGACGCTCCTCTACGAGCCTGTTCCTTGGCGCACCAACGTCAAAGTTTACGCGTGCAGTGCACCAAAAGCTGCACCACCCGTTAGACGCACCAACGCCTGACAATGTTCGAGGAATCTCCTCCTTCCGACTCTCTTCTACCAGCCGCCTCCTTGACGCACCAACGTCGACGTTTACGCGTCCAGTGCACCAACACTTGCACCTTTAGGGAGAGGCACCGACGTTATGACACCTCGCAATATCTCTGCCGTCGACTTGCCTTGCTGATCTTCGTCTCCCCTGACTTGAAACAGCGGGGCTAGCCAGTCCTACCGACTGCGCCAGTTAAATGTATATGGACGGAATGTTGGTTTTTCTGTTTTTCTTGAATTGGCGCCCCCTCGATGATCCGAGAACCGGTGTTGCAGTCGAAGACAACAAAGCCTATTCTAGTGGCAGTACACTTTAATGTACGTAGACTTACGGATATAAACAGTGCGTGAGACGATGTTATTCACCCCGGCGTGCACCAACACAACCGTCCCTCATGTCGTCCCACCGCCGTCTCTCCCAAAAATCCCCCGATCAACATCAAACACATCATACACAAATCACAAGTTCATATGCTGCCGAATCACAGCCAAGAACACAGGTACTCTCCATTCGCCCCGGCTATTCCTTCTCTCATTGGTCCTGCCTAGATCCCACCACCTGCTCACCCTACTACCTCCTTAGGTCGAGCAAAGACGTTCTCATTGGAAGGGAACAGAAAACGCCCTGACGGCCACTGAACGTTACCCCGCTGCCATCGCCGGTGCCTGGCTTACTGAGGCCTAAGTACTACTAGCAAGGCCAGCTCCTCAGATTAGCCTCCACATACGTGCGCCGCGTCCGCTGTGAAACGGCGTCGAGCATAGATCAACACGGCGACGTCTCGTCCCACTAACGACGGAAGCACTTGGCTTGTCTCGCCGTCCCGGGCCCGGTACCGTCCTCAGCCGAAAACAACAACAGTGGGGGAAACAGCAAAGCATCTTCGCCGCCGCCGCCGCCGGCTTTAGGCGCCGGACACATCTCCTGGGCAATTTTCATCTCAAGCAGCCCCCGTCCGAGGGAAAGCGGTGGGAGGCGAACAATGCACACTGCATTCGCGTGGCAAAGCGGATCGGGATACAGGAAGGATGTACGCTGGCCCCTACTCGCAAAACTTGCACCACAACAAGGAAACATACATAAAAACCTACACCAACTGAACTGCAGCTATGAGAACATCCCCTCCGCTACGGTTTAGCCTGTCACAGAGAAAAAAGCTGAAGTCGGAAACACTGACAAGAATGCTGCTGTCAGGAACCGCGTCGTTCAACCACGTTTCTGTAATACTAGTACAGCTGCGCAACAGGAATCAAGAAGAGAAGAAAGGGAGACATTTTTTGATAAGACACTCCTAATGTTAGTGTACAGAAAAAACCGCTACTAAAAGACAGGCGATTTTGTGCTGATAACTCCTGTGAACGAGTTGGAGCAGAACTACTGAGATTGTCACGTCATTTCTCGTGGCGGTGATGCTTCGAAGTTAACTTCACGCCTTTTATTTTGGTTTAGTCAAATAGCCTAGACTTTACCAGCATCCTGAACATAGGCGTCGTCGTTAATCAAAAGTTTGGTGAATACGAGTCAAACACGGTCACCCTGCTTTGTGACTGTTTTTGAAAATTGAAGAAGCTTAGAGCGTACGTCACGAATGGCTACAGAATAGTCACGCCAGATTCCAAACGTTGTGTCCTTTAACCTAATACCACGTCTTAAAACAGTTTCCACGTCTTTCCCGTTGAAACATTTCGCTATAATCGCACGCTTTTTTCCGCAGAAAACTTTCCCAACCTGTGCGCTCTGATGACGGGTGTTGCGGTGACCTCCAGTGTATCAGCAGAAAAGGTTTTAACGATTTCTTCGACACACTTCAAGATTCAGCTTAGTCAGTGCCATCAATGCCAAAGAATGATACATTAGCGCGCCGTGACCGGTTCTCCAAGTCGTCAATTTTAGACTGCATAAAGGAAAGATTTTGGTCATAGTTTTGAGTTTGATGGGCGGACGCATCTGCTCCAGTTCTTGACTCGAGCGCCAGAACCTGCTTGCTTAGTAAATCTATGTCATTCTTCATACTAATATTACTCTGCAAGGTTTTATTAAGAGATTCAAGAAGGGCTGTATGGTTTGATTCGAGTCGTGAAACTACATCAGGCACAAAGTTTAACTTGTCTTCGTGGGCCTTGGTCATAGGTACCGGGTTCTCTTCTATGTCGCCGCTAAGTAGCAGAATACCAGAAAGGTATAGCGCGACATCACAGGTGCGCTTCACAACGTCAAAACAATCAAAACCAGTGGGCCACTACATTGCCATAAGGCAAACATTATCATTACGGTAACAATGACACTTGTAATACCAAACCTGGGAATAAATCGCTTGCGAACGCAATGAAGCGGTAGCAGGGTCGTGGCACGAAGCGTCGACGAAGTGTGAGTGCTTTTCAACGGTTGACCGGGTAGATAGCGCTGATGTCAACCAGGTTGCCTGACGCCGAATCTGGAAGGGTCCAGCTTTGAAGGGAAATCATCCGGCGCATCCTAAAAGGGCGAAGACCAGCTGCATGAACCCACAAATTTGCAGAGGATGGCGCTGCATTCCGTGAGGAGAGGCAGTACCAGCGGCACCGACGCAGTTGAAGAAAGTCGACCAAGAATAGTAACTAACAGCACATGGAAATCCTTCGCTTGTGAGCGCACTAAAGCGGCAGCAGTGCCGTGACCCCAAAGGACCGCAGCGATGGCTCAGAGGCACAGTACTCCTCTCGTTGCGGGAGGTACTGGGTTCGAATCCTAGTACAGCCGGACACCCACCAGTTTCTTTATGGGTAGAGGCATACCTGGTCGAGTGCGGACTCTTCAACGGGAATTTCACGTCTGGAAAGCTTCCTTTACCCTATCGAGGGGCCCCTGACCCTTGTCCATCTGGCGGGGCCCCCAGCCATCATGCCGCGTTGCGCCATTGCCGGGGGTGAAAGAGTCTGGTGGCATGTCCTGCCACAGGCGGTTGCGAGTTGAGCGTTCTTTGTGGCTGTGGAAGGCACCGTGCGAATTCGTGTTCCTTGGTAGCGCCGGGCACCTACGAGTAAAATAGGTACAAGCGACTCCCCGGCCTGGCGCTCGGCTCTAGTGTGGGACTACAACGCTTGGGAAGTTCACCCCGCTTGCACGGGAAATCGACCCTATGGAAAGGGGCGGCTGCAAAAACGCCAGAACGTTTTTTCTTTTATGTCACCTCACCCTTTATGCTACGCACTGAACCGAAGCGCTTCTGGAGAACAAATATTTCCAGTCCATCTAACTCTGTTTCCTTGTGCGATAGCTTTGGATTTCCTACTCCGGAACATGAACTACCGAATTTATTAAACGCTGCATTTCGCGCCGTGTTTAACCGTGAACACCTAAAGGACCTCCCCAATGTCCCTTTTTATGATAACCCCGCATGCCGAGTATTATGTTTGAACCACAAGCCAGAGCAAAGTTAGCTACTCACTAAAAAATTCATCATCTGTGGGTAGTAATGGAGTAAATGCTAAAGTGGTTAAAAACTCCAAACACATAAGCAGCTTGTTTCTCTGATTCATATTTTAACATTCTCTCCACACAGACTCGGTTCCCTAAGACTGGCGCATCGCTAAGTTCATACCCGTCTTTAAAAAGAGAAATCGTCTGACACCTAATAATTACCACCCAATTTCTAATACTAGTGTTTGTTCTAAAATCATCGAGCATATATTGAATTCGCACATTGCCATTTTTGTGAATTCCGTTAATTTTTTCAAACCTAATCAGCTTGGTTTTCGCGAAGATCATTCCTGCGAGACACAGCTTGCCATGTTGCTTCATGACGTACATTCATGCTTAGACCGCAACATTCCAACGGATGCAATCTATATCGATTTTGAAAAAGCATTGGATTAAACCCCACATAATCGACTACTACTATATGATCACGCCTTGGTTTGGTCCCATTAGTTTTAAAAGTATAGGCGAATTTCTAATTGACCGTCAGCTATTTGGCCACGCCAATTCGCATACATCACTCACTCACGTTCTCTCCAGTGCGCCCCAAGGTATAGTGCAGGGGCCACTTTTCTTCTCATATATATAAATGATCTCCCCATAAATCTTATGTCGAATCTCCGTCATTTCGCTTTCGCTTGTGTCATTTATCACCCTATCAATGGTAGCTGTGACATATCCGCACCACAAGACGATTATGACGCGTTCAGGATTGCTGCAATAACTGGCTAATGTCTTTAAATGTCCAAAAAACTGTGCGTGTTTCTTTCTACCACCGCCACAATTATCTTCAGCCTAAATATAATGTTACCAATATTGCTATTGACTCTGGCGACCCTCTTAAAAAATAAGTGTCCACGTATCCAACGACCTAAACTGGTTCTCCTACAATAATCAAATAACAAACTCTGCAAAGCGTGTTCTTGGTTATCAATGCTGTAATCTCGACCTAACTCTTCCCTCAACAAAATTACTTGCGTAGGTAACAATCCTACAGCCTAAAATAAAATATGCAAACGCTGTCTTTGATACTTACCGTACTCACTTGATCAAAAACCCCTAATCTGTCCAAAATAGCGACGCTCGAATTATTTTGTCTGATTACTCACACCATTCATGTGTGTCAGCTTTAAAAGCAGAATTTTAACTTCCTGCACTACAATATCATAGCAAAATAGCTCGACTATGTATTTACCACATAATGTTTTCCTCGTAACAGCTCAGAAATCAGTGCAACAAACTAGCCCACCGCATTTCCTGTACTAGTCACACCAAGGCAGTCTATTCAGGACGTGCCCATACTAATACATTCCAACAGTCAAATTTCATACGCACAGCCGTAAACTAGAATGACCTACCTGCTGCAGTTGCTACCATCATTCGGCAATCCCGTTTTAAGCAGGCCACTGAAGAAATGCCCCATAATTAGTGTGCTCAATTTGTGGCAATCACTTTTATGTTGTAACCCTACTTTCTAGTACTGTATCATACCCGCCTCATATAGAAGTGGCGCCATAATTACTCCACATCATTTGTTGCCGTAATCATCTTACCCTTCTTTCAAGTGCCGTGTCTTGCCCATCCCTCATGTAATGTCTTCACGGTCCCTTTGAGGAATCAATAAATCAAATCCTCTTATTCCCCTCCACGAAGACAACAATGCTTTCATTAGGGTGCTGTGTTCGTGGCGGTAGCAATATTTCTGCCCTCTTTTTTCGCACAACCGTGGTAAACCTGATCAAATATTGTTTTCTGAAATCGTTCCAAGACTCTACGGAGCTTTCACGGTTTTTGAATCACATCCGTTCTGAATCCTGAAGGTAGATGACCATTTCACTTAGTGTCTTCGCTTCGTCCCATCGGTTAGACATCCTGACCGGTTCAACTTGCTCCACTAGTTTTGGGAAACCTCCGAAGGTGACCCCTACAATGATGGGGGCTCAATTGGTTACTCAATACTGAGGGCTGGATTGTAAGCGCTGGGTATGGTGTCTGATTGATCATTGTAGTTGTCACAACGTCTGTTTTCTTTACTTTATAAGGAAGCAGTCGAAACTCAGGGTGAAGACCTTGCTGAAGGCAGCTGACACGAGCTGGGCCGGCTTGTCGGCTTCACAAGGGCTTAGGATGCATGTACCCCGTCACCTTCACCAGATGTCACAAAGCCAAGGACGACACAGTTGTCTTGAAGAAAAAAAGTTTTCGGAGCGAATTTGTGCTCCCCTAACAACTAGAAAATATGGAAGGTGAAGCAGCCGTAAATAAAGTAACGCGCGCAGGCGAGTGTCGGCGAATGGAATAGGGAGGCGTCTGCTTGGCGGGATTTTAACTCTCTGCGCGACTGCTTCTAGAACCATCGAATTCCATCGGAACACTGTAGATCAAAAATGTTATTAGAGGCAGGTGACAATAGTTCAAAAAACTCTCCCATCAAAGGAGATAACACGCGCTGCATAAACAATGGAACACATGCTTTCCTTGTCCTAAAGATAATGAAGATAGCACAGCACGGAGCAGCCTGTGGGCAAAAATGAAACATAAATAAACAAACCATATGCATGGTTTGCAGCAATCGAACGAGCACGATTTCAAAATTTCGCCTATTTGTGTATAGTCGACAATTTATGTTTGTGACTGACTACTTGTGCTTTGTTGGCTCGCCGATTTGAAGCACCCCTGTGGACATCTAGAGCGGTGAACCTTGCCATGCAGGAATGTGACGCTTCCTTCGTCTATAAATCCAGCAGGAACCACTCCGACGCCTACTGCCCGTCTTGCGCCCCCGTCGTCCCACCAATGAAAGACTATTCAAGACTGCGCATTCAGCGTGGTCTTGACGGAGAGGGACATAGCCGCCCAGCAGCGTGTCGTGCCTCAGTTACGGATCCTGATTGAATACCTCGAATTACGACACGTCGTGGTGACTAGGATCTTGAAAACAAAATTCCCAGCATTAAGCCTGAAAACCCCTGGTCTCGTGAAGGAAAATGTCTGCCCAGGAAGAAGAGGAATTATTTATTTCACATGCCCGCAAACCTTCGTAGGAACATTTTCCAAGTGTGCCACGAGGACCCGTCCTCCAAACATATTGCACATCTCGCACTATTCGATAAATGAAGGCGAAGTACTTCTTTACCCGCCTTACAAGGCATGTGCACTGCTATGTCCAGAGCTGTCTGACTTCCGGTAATGAAAAACGGCGCCTGCTAGAGCCGCCGGACTAATGCAGCGGATCTCCGTACTATCACGGCCCTTGAAACAAATTGCAATAGACCTTCTTTCCCGATTATTTACGAAACGATCCGACAGCACGGGAATGGTCGTAAAGACAAGCTATGTGACGCGCTACAGAGACAGCGCCGCTGTTCTGAGGCGGACTGCACAAGAAGTACCACCGTTATTCATAACACAGGTGGTGCTGTGAGTTACAGCGCATAAAGTTGTAATTACGGACCGCGGAAGGACATTTATTGCTGATCTTATGCGAAGAATTCTTACCCTACAGAAAACCAGGATCACCAAAAAATGGCTCCGTACCACCTCCAAACGAACGAACCAACGAAACAGAGCAAGACGATCGCAGATACGCTGTCTATGTAAGTCGAGGTAGAACATGAGAAACTGGAACAAGGTCCTTCCGTATGTCACGTTTGCGTACAAATCAGCTATCTAGGAAACTGCGCCGATGACTCATCTATAGCTTGTCTCAGAAAGACGGCCAACAACGATGCTTGACGCGCTACTTCCGCAGGTACAAGTAGACAACCTCAACGCTGACGTTCAAAGATACATTCAGCGCTGGAGGATGGCGGCCAGCTCGCTCAAGTTAGTACAACCGATGAGCAACTGGTGGATGCCATACGCTTCAACTTCGAACGCCGCGAAGCCGGTTACCAGAGAGTGATCAGGTGTGGGCTTGGTTTCCCTTCCGGTGAGACGGACTGAGTGAGAAGCTTCTGTGACTGTATTTCGAACCTTTCCGAAATCTACAACCTGTGGGCCAACTGACCTACTCACGCGGCCTTAAGTCGTCCAGATGGTTTGGCTTAAACCTTAATAGTCAAGGTGACGAACTTTTGTTGGTTGTTTCTTAGGACTGTCGTATTATTTTACCAAAGGGTCGATGTACTTTTAGCGGCAGTGTAGCACCAAGAAGGAGGCATTGGGTTCGTTTACGTTGTTTTTACTGCCCGGCTGTGCCGGCTTTTCTTATCTCTGTTTGAGGTGAAGTGCACGCTCCAATTTTTCTTTTTATGCCGCACAGGTCATCTCATATCATAGGGAGAATGTTTCGCCCTATCGTCGCTAGCTTATAATAGCCCACTTTTATCTACAGTGTTCTCGGTACAGTTAGACGCTTCGAGAAACAGCTGTGCCGAAAGATAAATGCCTGCAGAACCGACGCCATGGTTCAAGATTTGCCGGCACTCGCCTGTAATTTTCTTTCGGTTAACTGTTTCTTCGCCGCCGGTGTATTCCTTCAGTGCTAGGGGAGTGTCACATCAATTGATCATGTGGATTGGACACACAGAAAAAAATGATTTAATCGATGGCGACGGTATTAGAGCACAAGACAAAAACGGTAAAGAGTCATGGAAGCGTTCTGGCGGTTTGAGTTCGCGTTTAAATCTTCGAGTGTGACGTAGCCTCACGTTACAGTCGATGCGTCTCTTCGCGTCCCGTAGACAATTGCAGGGACTGGGCCCAGCCGACGCCGCCAACAGCCAAGGGAGCGTAGCCCTAGTTGTAATGTGGAACTGGCGTCGCCGCCTAGCCCGAACGTCCCAGCCCGGTAGCTTAGTTGGTAACCTGAGGCCGCCGACGGTGCGCTGCCGCGGGGTCTCCCTCCAGGATCGCAGCCTGGAGCTCCAGTCAGTATGCCTGAGGCGTCGTCTGGCCCCGATCACGCTGGGGTTGGTTCCAGGAGCGTCGCCTGGTCTTCTTCCTTATCCCTCCGCTCGCCTCGTTCCTCTTCCTCTTCTGGTATCGATGTCCATTTTCCTGTTTCCACACTTCTTACCTTCTCCACTGGCACATACTCCTTGGGAGGTTTCAGCGCATACACCTTCGGGGTTTCGGCACATACCCATTCGGGGGGTTACTCATGACAATATACCTCCCCCTTTTAAGCGTTTTTTCCTAAAAAAACGGCTCATTCACACCCCAAAGATTAGCCGCCTGATTGATCTTGCAGAATCCACTAGCTTGGCTCGCAAAGTCGTTTCTCACACTCACGGTGTCACCACAAAGTCCAAATAGTGTGTAAGACGCTCAGGTCACACACAGCTCGCCATGCAATTCCTAAGTTCACAAGTGTGCATAGTTCCCAGTCTTTAACAAATGTAACTAAATACAGCCCTAACTTTCCATGAAGTACGTAGAACGTCCTGAATCATTTTTACTTCCGTAGTGTTCCCTTCTTGTAAACAAGTGCTCTTTGCGCTCTGTATCCTCCACTATTTCCACGCCGGCTGAACCTAAATGGCCATCTGGGGAACTCCTCTCGTGCTTCGTTACTCCATTTCCGTTTAACGGTGTCTGCAATCGTTCTTTGGACTGGTAACATAGCATTCGACTGTCCTGGAAGTGGTGGATTTCCAGAGGGGTCCTTATGAAAAGCTGGCCTGCAGACTTGGCAGGACTTCACATAGCGCCTTGTGTCACTCTGCATGTTAGGCAAAAAGAACTCTTCGGTGATTCTTCTCAGAATTTGATTTAACCGTCGGTGCACCGCCACCATGTTTTTATGCGTTGTTGCCCAAAGTGCACCTCGTAGCTCTTAGGTACGACCAGCCGCATTGCTTTTGTGCCAGAATTGTATTGGCACCTTCTGTAAAGGATTCTATTTACTATTTGGAACTCGTACAGTATACGATTTCGTCTCCACTGATTTCCTACTTGCTGGTAGTAGACCCGTAGCAATGGATCTTGCTTTTGCCGTTCTTCCATTTCACTAGGAGTTAGTGCTAATTGCCGGAAGGATGGAATCCAGAGCATCGTCTTTTCCTCCTGTAGTTGCTCAATCGCTGAGCAAACTACTCGTAATTCAGCTTTATCTTCTTCACCTTTCGCATAGTTTTCCTGCTGACCTGCTTTTCAGAATTTTGTATCCAAAATACTCCCCGCCTTGTCTTTGGTCCTAAACCGGCAGTCTTCAGTCTCGTGTCCCCTCTTGTAGCTAACGTTGCACACTAGGTCTGCTTTGCCACCTGAAATATTAGTGCGGCAATCTTCTGGTAGATGCCCAACGCCATCACACGAGAAACATGTTCTAGGCAGGTGAGAACCTGTTGGACAATCTCTTGTTTCTGGAGTGTTTGCATTGAGTTCCAGCTTCTTGTCCGGCTTGACTTTTATTTCACCCAAATTTTCCAAACCCTGCTCTTCGATGTATGCGTCTGTCGACTCGGCCAGGTCGTCGAGAGCCTGAAGCCGTCTCTCTTTTAAGAAGTCCACTAAATCGGCATTACAGCAATTTAGAAACTGCTCCAAGATGATCCTATTTCGGATTGCCTCGTAGGTCCTCTCGGGGCCAGAAAGCTCAATCCAGCTGTCGAAGTAGTTGCTAAGCCGGGCAGCAAACTGTCGGCCTGTCTCTGCATCTTCTGGCTTGCACTGTCTGAACTTTTGCCTGAACTCTTCTGCACCTAGCAGAAATCTTTGGAGGAGAGCAATCTTTACTTTGTCGTAGTCGTTTGAGTCTGACGATGGCATTCGTTCAAAGATACTCAATGCCTCTCCTTCCAAGAGCAAGCTCAACGCCATGGCCAATTCTGACCTTTCCAATCCCTGGCATGCGGTTATCCTTTCAAATTGTCGAAGGTACGCGTCCACATCGTCCCGGCTCTTGTCGAATGGTTCCATCAATTTCTTTGGATTGATGTTTAGGGCTCGGGGTGACACAGAACCTGCCCTTTCACTTCGCTCTGTTATAGGTCCATGCGAAGCGTATTCAGCAAGCTGCTCCTTAAGTTCTTGTATTTTCCGCTCTCTCTCTTCCTTCTGCCGTTCTCGTTCATCTCTCTTCTGCTACTCTCGGGCTGCTCTTTCCGATATCGCCAACGCCTCCTCCTTCGTCAATCCCAGTGCCTCGGTAAGAGCTAACAGTTTTTCTGGATCCATAGTCCACCTGGATGAATTGACAGTGACAATACAAAATTATCGATCCTGGCAGGCTCACCAAAATTGCCACGTCAATTCACCAGGCGGACAGGATACACAGAAAAAATGGTTTAATCGATGGCGACGGTATTAGAGCACAAGACAAAAACGGTAAAGAGTCATGGAAGCGTTCTGGCGGTTTGAGTTCGCGTTTAAATCTTCGAGTGTGACGTAGCCTCATGTACAGTCGATGCGTCTCATCGCGTCCCGAAGACAATTGCAGAGACTGTGCCCAGCCGACGCCGCCAACAGCCAAGTAGCCCTAGTTGCAACAACAGTAGCCCTAGTTGCAATGTAGAACTGCCGTCGCAGCGTAGCCCGAACGTCCCAGCCCGGTAGCTTAGTTTGTAACCTGGAGCCACCGACGGTGCGCTGCCGCGGGGTCTCCCTCCAGGATCGCAGCCAGGAGCTCCAGTCAGTATGCCTGCGGGCGTCGTCTGGCCCCGATCACGCTGGGGTTGGTTCCAGGAGCGTCGCCTGGTCTTCTTCCTTATCCCTCCGCTCGCCTCGTTCCTCTTCCTCTTCTGGTATTGATGTCCATTTTCCTGTTTCCACACTTCTTACCTTCTCCACTGGCACATACTCCTTGGGAGGTTTCACCGCATACACCTTCGGGGTTTCGGCACATACCCATTCGGGGGGTTACTCATGACAGGGAGCCCTTGTTTGAATTAGTAAACTTTTACTTCCTTCAAGAGAATTGCGTTGTCCTTGGGTTAGTGACAATATTATTCCCCCAAAAAAACATTTGTTATAACAGTGGCCTTGACTGTTCGCAAAAAATGAATAATATATACGCCTCTGGTCTATATTTTCAGTACTGGTATACGGTAAGCCCCTGTCTCCATACGGTGCCTAGTTTCAAATGTGAACACAGCTTTAAATGTTAAACCAAAAGATCTCCCATTTTATCTAAAAAACACTCTTCATCTCTTTTTCGGCTGCTCATTTAGAGTGTCGCCACTTTTACTTGTATACAGACACAAGAAAAAATTCTGGGTTTTTTTAGAAAAATTGTCGTCAAGGAATGTTCATACTACCCTATCCCAAAACATGTTTTGGGAGCACTGTTTTTGAAAACAGGGCTTGATTACGCGGTACGTACCGAATCGACAGTTTTAAAGGGGAACGTATTCGCAAAGATTGATTTTCCCCACGCGGGGCACCTATAGCTATCTAGGTGATGGCATTGGCGACACCGTGGCCCTGAGCCCCCATACTCACGCTGTAACCAACCGTGGTAATACGTTTTAAGCTGAAGGGTAGACACCACAAACGGCGGCCATCGGAGCCTAGGTCAAGCTCTCGCGGATAGGCTCTCTTCTTACAAGGCAGGGAGCTCCGGGACCTCTTAAGCTAACAGGGTAAGGCTCGAAAAGATAGTACGCCCCTTCCATAATTTATACTACAGCGTATGGTATATTCTAAACCCCCAACAGAGCGATCGAGCCCTGTAGAGGGCACGCACCGAAGTAATCGCTTCCCGGCCACTTTCTCCTCACTTGTTTACAAGACCTGACAACTTCCCTCGTTTACTCGTAATACACCTATTTAGAAAGATGCACCAATCGCCAGTAAATCATTCTGGGTGGTTCTTAGAGGGTGTTTTGGCGTGAACTCTAAGGTAAAGAAGCTAACTAAAGCTCACATTCTCGTTGAAAGGGAAACTATGATGATGATGTTCGTATTTTTATGGCGCAAGGTCGACTGAGGGCAAAGAGCGCCAAACGATGGTTGGTTCCTTTGAATCACATGAATGTAAAAGTAAACCGTTTCAGTAAAATACACGACGTAAAACACAAGGTAATAAAGTTGACTGGTGAGAAGGGCCAGGTTGTCATGATGCATGGAAATAAATTAGATGAAAAAATTTGACATCAGTGAGAAACGCAGAAACACGCTTGATGGAAATCATGGCCCGTCTCCAAACAAGCGGGAGGGGTGAAACGTGATGTGTTGCCTGTATGGTTGTGGTAAGTGTTTGCATCATATTTTGGGAAGTGCCTTGAAATGAAGTAGCACGTGGTTACGGATAAGGCCTCTCCCCACCTGCTGGAATGGTCTTTTAGATCCTGTGAGCAGGTCGGAGTGTGTTGCATGTGCTGGCATATCCGTAATCGAGCTACGTTAACTTCATTGTGTCAACTGTGTTTGTCTGCGTTGCATGCTCCAAGATTGGATTTATAGCGTGTAGTCTGTGGTCTGTCTTCGAGTAACTCTTGTACCGGGCCCCCGAAATTGGGGCTCGAAAGCTGGAAGCCAGGAGGGATGTAAATAAAACATAGTGTTATTAGCCTACAGAAGAATATTGTTAAAATGGCAAAAGCCTCTAGGGATGCCTGTAAGTTGGACAGTGGGGCACGCCAAGGATTCCCGTGCTATGAAGGCCACACCGCCTGAGGATTTGCTACCACCATCCTGGTCCTTAGTAAATATGTTGTAACTAATCAAGAAATTTGTGTACCTGGAGTCTAAATAGGTTTCGTGGAGACACACCACACACTTGGCTAATTGGAATGCAATAACCTATAGACATCAACATATTTAAGAAGGCCTCTGCAGTTCAATTGCTGAATATTTTCTGTTCACAATATTTAGGTTTATTTCGACAGGAATATGTGCTTGTTCATATGCTGACTTTTGTAGATTGAACTCCTAAACGGGGTTTTTCCCGTTCTCTACTTTTCTGGATGCTGCAGCCCGTTCCTTTCGCTGTGATGCAAGCCGGAACGGCTCGACGTTCATTTCGTCATCCCAAGTAATGAAGGTGCCCTTAGAACTTGACCACCCGGACTTAGCACCCTTCTCGGGGCCCTTCATTGCATCCGAAAACATCGGGGGCGTCAGGAGCGGCCCTGGTGGCAGGAAGAGTGCGCCGGTGGTGGGAACGGCCGTGGGTGCCTCCCTGCCCATCTCCTCGATGCCCTCGTGTGTCCTCTGGGCCGGTGGAGAGGAAGCAGTGGATGGAACAGCATCTCCAACCGGCGTGATGGCCGCACAGCAGCTTCTGGCTCACCAATCGCCCCACAGGCGGGTTGGGCTGGCTGCCTCAGGCAACACAGTGAAGGGGGAGGGATGTAGACGGAACCAAGTAGCACTCTCTGGACAGCGTCCCAGCCGAAACAAGACTCCGCTCTGCCACCCGGCGAGCTGCGTCCGCGTACTTCCCCAGATGTAACGAGGCGAACCTCTTTCGCGCCTCTGAGAAGGTGGTGTTCTCGTAGACTCTCTCCTTGATATCCTCGTTGATGTTCGTTCATGTTCTCGTGGGTGATGATTTGTTTTCTTGCTTGAACTTTTCACAACTCGTAGAAAAGGCAGCGCGCATTCCCTGGCAGTTTGTCCACGTGAAGCTCTCGGATGTACAATTGTCGGTTAAGTGATCATGTGCTGCACATTTTGCGCATGTCAGTTTAGCATGGCAAAAGAATGTGTCGTGCCCAAACCGCTGACACTTGAAGCATCGACGTGAGTTTCCCATGTAGGGTCGGATCGGACATCTCATGAAATCTCCATTAACCGACTCTAGAAGTGTTGAGCGCTCAAAAGTCAAGATTATGAAGTTCGTTGGTAACATTTGGTCAATTCGGCGTTAGGTTATTCACTCTGCATCTGTCACGCCCTGATCTGCAAGGCCGTCGAGCAGATCTGCTTCAGTATCATTTAGTAGCACACGATCAGAGATCACGGCCTGGCAGCTATTGAGGCTGTGATGGCGCGGGGTCTTGACGTCAACATCGTCCTTCCGAGTTTGCTTGTGCAGTAAAGGGTTCCTTGTTTTCTACTTCAATTAAAACTTCTCCCGTTGTGAGTTTCTGAGCGTTGTACGACTTTCCCTAAGACTTTCTAGAATTTATGCATATTAGGAAGACCGACTGGGAGGTGATCGGTTTTGGCTTATCCATGGATTTCTTTATCAAAGAGTGCGAGAAATGTTCCGGCTTTGGAAGAGCGATTGAAGGCGAAGGAGAAAAATAAAAATCGGTGCTACCCCTTTTCCAGGACGGATCACGTTTAGGGGGCTTTGAAAATAAAATATTCTTCAGTATAAAGGAAGGGGCCGGCGGTACGTACTTCGATCCGTTTATCCTGATACCGAAAGAGGTACCGGAGCTGCCTGCCTCGTAAACAGACAGGGAGCCCATCCGCAGGAGCTTGACATGTGCTCGGAAGGCCGCCATTTTTGAGTTCTTGCCTTAACCCCACAACTTCTAGCCACGATTTGATTGCATCTTTAGTGAGGGTGCTCGAGGTCCACGGTGTCGCCAATGCTGTCAAGAACAAAGTAAAGAAGAATCCACTGAACTATTGAGCCAGACCGACATGCACGATATCAAAGTATCTCTCCCTCCAAACCTGTAAAGTGTTTTCTGTTAACGTGACCTTTCGAAAATGACTGATCTTGACATCCTAAAGGCCATGCGTTACCAAATAGTTACTGCAGTCAGTAGAATATTAATAACGCCTAATGGAAATATAATACCCACGAACCATGTGACAATAACTTTTGATCGGAGGACACTTCCAATCAGTCACTGCAGGATTCTTGTATTGCGAAGTCCGACCCTACATCCCCAACCCACGCCGATGGTTCAAGTGGCAACGGTATGGACACAGTACATTCTTCTGCTGCAGACGTCTCATGTGCATCATGTGTGCAGTTCACGATCACCCTTGCGAAAACTGTACAACCGATCAGCTTATATTTGCAAACATTGAACAAGCACATGCAGCCTATTACCGAACATGTGAAAAGTCCAAAGCCAAAAAAAAAACAAATAAACAACCTCAATCTAATGCAAAATATGTCCTACCGGGAAGATTGGAGAAAACACACGATGTTTTCTCCTAAGTATGCAAACGCGGCTGGCCGGGACCGGAGCCGCGACTGGTGTCGGTGGCGACACAGTACAGCAGTGCTCACCTGGTCCCAGTCTTGCACCCCGCTGTGCTGCCCTCAGTCACCCAAAACGTGGTCACACTGCCAGTGATTGCAGCAGCAGTGGAGACAAAAACTTCTTGTAAATGGTGCGCCCACTTCGGTTTCGGTTGCACCCCACCCTCAGTGTGCTTGAGAGGTTGGGAAACATTGATTCGGGGGGTGGGGGCAAAGAGGAAGGGGTGGTTGAGATCCACCCTTTACTGTTGCCGTGGCGCTTTCGGAGCCCCCAGCGCGCGTTGCCAACAAAGACACCAATCCTCTCGGCGCACGTCCGAAACAGCCAGACCAATCAGTTGCTCATGTGGTGCCCGTTCCGCCGCCTCCAGTGGTAGCAGAGCTGTCGAGGGAGCGGCACCCCTCAGTTGAGCGTAGAAAACAAATAACAAAAGTAACAGATCCACCCCGTAACAAAAAAAACATAAATACTGTGAGAACACAAGCCAGGTGTAATTGGTCTCCAGGAAACACATCTGAACGAAAATCACACACACTTTCTGACATAGTACACAGTTGTAGAAAGGATAGTGTTGGCAACACTCGCTCGTCTTGAGGTGTTGCCCTATCGTTCAGAAGTCGATTGCTTGTCACCAAAAAATACTGCAATCTAACCTTGAAGCGGTTGAAATTAGGGCTTTTAGTTTTTATAAGTTAACAACAGTGTGTTCTTTATATATACCCCTCATTACTAAACTCCTAGCTAATCAATTTACAAGTCTACTTGACCAGTTCCCAAACCCTTTCATACTGATGGGTGATTTTAATGCTCACCAAGAGCTCTGGGGCTCTCTACAGGCCAATGGCTGGGGGAGACATATACAATTTTTTTGCTCTCATCTGTTACCTGCTTGGTTAACAAAAAACTTCCAACTTGTTACAGTACAACACACAACACATGCTCTGTGATCGACCCGGCAATACGCTGTCCCACTCTTTTTCCTGTAGCAAAGTGGAGTGTAGGTTTCAATCCCTACGGCAGTGATCTGTCCTGTAATGTGAAGCCCTATAAGCAGCCCCACATTCCCAACACATGCACAGAGATTTCGTGAGGAGTGTGCGGATTGAAAGAAAATTCAATAAATTACTTCAACTGTCTTATTCGCAATTAGCAAATTTTGACATTGACCTGTTGCAGATATCATCACTGGGTACATCATAATTTCGGCTCCTTCCTCTCCCCCAGACTTCTTGTAGAAAAAGCAACAAAACTTCGTGCAAAAAGGAGTCAGGAGAGCGCGAAAGAAACAAACAAAGCCTTGGGTGACTTTATAGGGCATCCTACGACTGACAACACCGATTTGTTTTTAAAGTGCAAAAGCAATGTGCACGCAAAAAGCAGGCGCTGCCAAAACTGAGAGCTAAAAAGCATTTATCTCATCAATCAACTCATACGCATAAACACACAAGCACTTTCCCACTGGTTAGCACGACTAGAGTCAAGCTTGAAACTCAAACTAATGCTGTTGGCCTACACTGTGAGAGTGTTTCAAGCTCTGCTCACTACACCCCACAGTTTGTGAGACACAAAAAATAATGGAACAACAAGCTCTGCGAAAGATGGAATCAGAAATATGGGATTACTTCTCTATGTGACTATGCAACCATTTACTCTAGTACTTTCAACATGCGGGAAAACAGCCTCAGGGGCATTAGGTATCCCATACGAAATGATATAACAAGCAGACGCAGACATCCAAGCTCAAATTTTTCATTTTTAAATAAAATATGGCGAACAGTGCGTCTCCCAAAATCATGAATAAAGACCATTTTTATTCCAATCTTAAAAAAATGGAAAAAATACTTCTAATTAAGCAGCATAGGCCGATTGCGTTGACAAGCTGCTTGTGTATGCTGTATAAAACTAAGAAATAGATGTTTCGTGTATTTTTTCGAATATCATGGAATTTGAGACAATGCCCATGCAGGCTTTCAGTCAGGAGAGTGTTCAACTGACAGTCTTGTGGCCTTCGAGTCTTATTGAACGGATGCATTTTTACATAAGCAACACTGCATGACTGTCTTCTTTGACATGAAAAGCATACAAAATTGCGAGGCTTCATTGCACCTTACTGTGTGTCTGCTTGTTTGAAATTTGTGGCAATATGCTAAATATTAACAGGACTATCTTTTGCACTGGACCTACCGTGTGCGGCTGCCAAAGGTTTTTTCAGAGTGTATACTAAAAAGGTGTTTTGACAAAAGGAAGGGTTTTGAATTGCTCACTCTTTATTGTCAAAGCAAACTGTTTAGGAAAAGTTTTGCACCGCTCACTCTTTTATTCACTCTATGAGGATGACATTAAAGTAAGTTTTAAATCATGTAATTTACCCGTCTGTTTGAGACAAATTAAGCTAGGAGTGAAGAGCCGCTCGAGATGGGCAAATGAGAATGATTTTACGTGTAACAGAGAGAAGAGGACCTGTGTGCGGTTTTCTAAACTCCGAGGCGTGCAGCCGGACTCATGTGTTAGTATCGATGGACGAATCATAGCAGTAAAGAAAGAGCATACATTTTTGGGTGTGCTGCAGAATGGGAAATTATCTTTCATACTGCGCATCAAAAATGTACGATTAAAGTGTGTAAAAACACTGAACTGTCTTAAGATTGTATTTCGTCAATCGTATGGCACGGACAAGTCATGCCTATTAAAAATATTCATCAGGCTTCTAAGATCGAGGCTTGGTCATTTTAGTGTGGTATATCATCGTCATCATCATCATCATCACCAGCCCATCTACGCCCACTGCAGGGCAAAGGCCTCTCCCATTATTCTCCAATTACCTCTGTCCTGTGCCAAGTGTGACCACCTTATCTCCGCAAACTTCTTGATCTCATCTGCCCATCTAACTTTCTGTCGCCCCCTGCAACGCTTGCCTTCTCTAGGGATCCACTCTGTTACCCTTAATGACCAGCGGTTATCTGCCTTCGCATTACATGCCCTGCCCACGTCCATTTCTTCTTCTTAATTCCTACTAATATGTCGTTAACACTTGTTTGTTCCCACACCCACTCCGCTCTCTTCTTGTCCCTTAATGTTACACCGATCATTTTCCGCTCCATTGCCCGCTGAGTCGTTCAGAATTTAAGTTTAACCCTCTTAGTGAGCCTCCAAGTTTCTGCCCCGTAGTTGAGTACCGGTAAGGTGCAGCTATCATACACTTTCTTCTTCAGCGACAATGGTAGGCTGCTATTCATTATCTGAGAATGTCTGCCATAAGGACCGCACCCCATTCTGGACCTTCTAATCATCTCTGTCTCATGGTTGGGATGTGGGGTCACAACTTGGCCTAAGTAGATATATTCGCTTACCCCTTCCACTGCCTCGCCACCTATCCGAAACCGCTGTGCTGTCCCGAGGTTATTAATCATTACTTGAGTTTTCTGCATATTATTTTTAGGCCCACCATTCTACTGTGTTCGTCCAGTGCGGAAAGCATGCTTTGCAATTGGTCCCCCGAGTTACTTAGCAAAGCAACGTCATGAGCAAATCTGAGGTTACTGAGGTATTCTCCATAACCCTTACTCCCACCTATTCCCAATACAACGTTCTGAATACTTCTTGTAAACATGCTGAGAATATACTTGGAGAGATTGTGTCTCCTTGTCTGACACCCTTCCATATAGGTATTTTACTGCTCTCCTTATGGAGGATGGTATATCAGTCATCCCTAAAGTCTGCGCTGAAACTACTTGATCCTGTTTATCATGTAGGCCTGCGATTGGCAACTGGTGCTTTTCGTACCATCTCAATAAAAAGTTTATAGGTTGAATCAAGTATGTGGTCCCTGGAAAATCAACGTGGCTACACAGCCTGGCTGTACGCAGTAAAAACAACATCAATCGCAAAGCATCAATTGAACGTCTCAATACATGACACATCCACTGTATCTTTATTCTATCAAAGGCCCTCAATTCCACAGCCTTAAACGATCACCGTAAACACCCCAGCATCCAACACGGAGGTTTCTTTCAAAGACACCTAAAAACACTTTGTCTGATGTATATACCCCTGGAAGCCAGCACCAGTGGTATGTGACATGTCCTTTAAAAAATACCCGTCAACCAAATAGTCCGTCAACATTTTCTCACCCTTCAACATCAATATCAATGTAACGAGTTCTACAGAGATGACTCCAAAACAAACTCTGGAGCAATATGTGCTGTGCATGGACCGCATCTCGTCGTTACAAAAACGCTAAACCCTAACACCACAATTTTGATCGGTTAAGCCCAAGATATTCCGATAGCCGTAAAACACATAGTAAAAAAATCGTTTGCCCAGTCATATACACGGATTCAGTGAGTGTAGTGGCAGCCCTATCGGTAGTGAAGACCCTTAAGAATGCAATCATCAACTCTCATCAACGCTATTAAATGAGCATACTCGCTGGGGCTCAAAATCATAGTCTGCTTGGTTTCTGGCTATTGTAGGATGGCGGGAAGTGAGGCAGCAGTTACGTAGGCAGCTGCTGCTGGTCTTCTTAGAAATAAGGACATTATGTCAGTGCGTTACTGTAACCTCATATCGCTCATCCAAAGAAAACTCCGCGAAAGCTGGCAGACACGCAAACTGAAAATAAATTATGCAATTAACGCACAAATAGGTAGACAGATAAAACAAAAACCACACACGTCTGTAGAAGTTGCCCATTGTCGTTTAAGAATAGGGCACACACGTGACCCACATAGATACCTTTTATTACGAACACCACGGCAAAGATGTGATATGTGGTGGATTTCCTTCACTCCGTACCTAGTTGAATGTATGATACTCGTAAGACAAAGAGAGAGAAACTTGGCTCATATGGGCACGCAACACATACCACTGCATCCGGTACACTTTGTATAGGATAAAGGAGTAATAAGTTCCAAAAACGTTTTACACTATAGGCCGAGGTTGATTTTTTTAGAGAAAATTTCTTAACGCACTTGACCCCGGCTTGCCCGCCAGTAAGGAGGACACGGCTTCGGTAATTTTTCGTGACACGCAGGGGCATCATTCTTTTTGTACCATGCAAAAACTCTCACCTAGGCACCCTGATTTTAGCCCAAACCTTTTTCTACTCTCTCAACTTGTTTTATTCACTTTTTACTGACAATCATTGGTACGATACACAGATTTTACAAACCCATCTTTTCACAAAAGCATCTAGCATATAACTAACCTGCGACATCAACAAACCCTTGTTTTGGCACGGTTTGTTATAGAAACCTTGCAGGAACACAATCATCATCAAAAACATTGATTTGGAAAATTCTAATTTCTTCCTTTTAAATGTTCCTCTGGAAGCACACGAATTGGCTTTTTGCTTTCTGAAAAGCTATGTAGGTTTTGAATAGAGGTTTAGCAAATACGTGTATGTTATTATATTTTCTTTTATATGTAAAAGTCAGGACAAGTAGTTTACCTATTTGCAATGTACCCGCATTTATTAAATTTATTACATGCAAAGAAAACAATTATTGGAAAATTGCAAACTCTGTCTATATTTGGAGCTACTGCAGCAAATTTCAGTTTTTTTTCTAAAATCGTAAGCCATTACCCATAATCTGCACTTATAGAGGACTATGTTGACTTTAGGTTGTTCCTTTTCAGTGTAACTTAAGTGGATGCAATCATGATGAACACATTATATTCAAAGCTTCATAATTTTGCAATATCGTAATACTCACAAAAGGTTATATACAGCGTGTTTCATGGAAGGACATACGGAACTTTGAAAGTTAGGATTTACGAGATCAAATTATCGTTGTTGCTCGAAGTGTTATAAGCAAGCGCGGACCACAAAATGATGTCCAAGTTCACTCTAGGCTCGTATACACCTAGTAATTGTTATTTATTACTTTGTGTTTGCTCTTTGGAGAGTGATGTTTAATGCCGGAACAGTATTGGATCATCAGTGCACCCAATATAGAAAGTTCAATCTTTGAAAATGTGATTCCTGCTATACCTATCGCCTGAGTAGGTAAGTCCTCCCGGAGAGAACAAGTGGAGCTCGGGGGATTCAAGGCGCTAGAAAGCCATACCAGAGTCCTTTATTGCTTTACTGGTCACGAAACTGCTCCGTAACTCAATGGAAGAGCTTCATATTCTGCGTTTGGCCGCCGCTCGGTGGCGTCACCCTCTTACTGAGGTCACTCCACGGGTGGCGTTGCGCTGGCTCGAAAGGCGGAGCCGTGGCGAGTTGTGTTTGTTTTGTGCGGGAAAAAATGTAACGTGCATATCGCGCTCTTGTGATGCGACTTAAGTAGTGCAACGACGATGCTGAACATGTGTTGCGTCCCGGGATGTCGTTCCTTGTACAACGATACCACAGAAAATGTTTCCTTGTTCTGTTGACCGAGCGACTGGCAGTTGTGTGAGAAATGGAGGGGAGCCATTCCAAGGCAAGCAACGGGAAATTTCAGCTTCGATTATAAGTGTGCGACAGTGTGTGGAAATGCACTGTGTGTGAGAATGGAAAAAAGCAATGTACCCTTTTGAGAGCACCCTGGATCTAGAATGGTACAAGGGTAACTTAAAGCCGGTTTTATGTCATATCAGTCAGGTTGTAGCGGTGCTTCATTACCTGTTTGCAAACTCGTATTACCTTGCGCTCATGCTCGCGTGTAAAAAAAGCTTTGGGACGTCCTTGTGCTTTTGCTTTTTATATTTCTCGAATTATCCCTCAGGGTTCATTTTGTTTGTTTTGTAACCGCACGTGGCCGATTCCGGTTTCTTATCTGGCGTTACAACCAGAGTGCCCGTTTGCTCTTTTTGTGGTACGTCCCGTCGGGCAACATTGTTTGATATGCAAAGGGTGCCACCTTGTCGCTAACTTGATTTATTTGTTTCTTCGACAATGTTCTCGATCCTATTTCCTTGGATCTGAAATTAATAACGTTCTAAGAGTAATGCATGCAACGCCGCGCAACTCACTTTATCGACGTTCATCTGTTCCCGTCACACTGCGGACTGCTTTTTCAACGTTTGTGTTTCATTCTAGTCTTTTGTAGTGCAGGAGATCGCTAGCTCGTTGCGTTCAGAAAAGCTTTGCGTCATTCTTGGCTACGTGGCAATGTTATCTTTCCTCCGTTAGCTGCACATCGCAGCGCGAAAAAATAAATTTTTGTACGCTGGACCACGCTCTTTTGTCTCCCTTCGTAACATTGAATTATTTTCTGGCGCATGATAAAATCAGTTTCATTGTGCTTTTTTAGCTTCCTGTTTTGGCAAGGATTCCAAATCGTGGAAGCAGAAAGACACATGGTGACACATATATCTCTTCATGTTTTGATCCTTCGCGTTTCGGCAGCGTTTCTAGATGTTCTGAAGTATGTACCCACTCATCGAAACGACAATACTATTGGGCTATCTCTTTTAGCATTCTGTGCATTCCAGAGCAGTCAACGGATTCATTAAGTGTAGTCTGAACGACGAGTACTCAATTTCTTTTAGTTTTTTTATTGTATCGATATTTATTATCGATAGGCCCGCAGCAGACCGTGACTACACAGTTACCGTAAGTGTGGTATTTACAACTTTATTTTGAAGCAAAGAAGCTATATAGATTTAAAAATACGTAAACAAGATGGCGTAGCGCTTGTTCCAGAGCACATAGACGCCGTTGCCGTTCGCGGCCAAAGTCTACGGTAACTGACTTCGAAAAATAAAACCCCATTGAAGGCAGGTGATAAGCACAATAACTGGACTATTCATCGCTTACTACTACGAATAAAACACACTTCATTAGAGCGCAGACACCAACAGCAGCGAGCGTTTCCACACCAAGAGCTGGCCAGTACGCCGCACGCTCGGCGGCTGGATGACCTTCGTGGGCCGGTGGCGCCTCTAGTGGCGCGCGCGGTACCCTAATGAAGTGAGCGCCGAAGTTTCGTGACCAGTAAAGCATAGCATTGAAGGACTCTGGCCATACTGACACGTTGAAAGCCCTCTGAACTGTAGACATAATAAAAGCGCCCAATTGTATCACAACTAGTCGAGAGACGAGGCGGACGCTCGTAGGTTTTAGAGCGGCCGTGAGTTCATCTTTTCTAGAATGAAAGGTAAACAAGCGCAAGTGTGACTTGTGCAGCCCTGAGTAACCTCCACGCGGGGGTGCAAGGTTTGCGACGCTTTGCAGGTGCCGAGATGAGGATGCGTATATCTCGTGGACTGAAGACATTACAATCATACGCACTACCTAAATAACTAATAAATTGATTTCAATTACTAGTACTTGTTATCATATATAGCCGGAGGAACACATTTTACGTTCAGAAAGTAAAAGAGGAAATATTATTGAAATTGACGAGAGCCCTGAAAACTCGCTGTTTATATAGGAATCTCAAGACTATATGAAAAAAAAAATGATTTTTTTAGTTGTTTCTAGGACACCTTTTGAAGCAACAATATGCGAAAGGTTTACTGAACAGAAAGGGTCGCACACATTTATTCACTACGAGATGAGTTGTCAAAGCTTTTGGAAGTAAGTGGGGAATCCGTAGTTAAAGTTAGGATAAACCATTTTTTATATGACTTGTGACAATATATAACAGTATATTACATATAGGTAAGGTTGTGTTTGTGACAGGAAGAAGACCTTCATAATGAATTCTTTTGTCGTTTTCATGAATCATCTCTCCCATAAATTGTTTCTCTTCTTCTAGGACAATTCAAATCTTTGGTAGCCTCTGTTTTGCATGATGATTTATCAAAAGTAGGGAACATCTAAGCTACGCAATGAACCAGCGCCACTGATCATGGCGCTCATCATCTGTGCCACAGAAATTTTTGTTTCCCTATCCTACTGTGCGCCGCTCAATCCAAAGATATTCTAGTAGAGCTACAACTGTATGAGAGCTTTTCTATTGCGCGCCCTCTAAAAGGCATCGGGCATCTTCCGGCTATAACCGAAGTCAGAAAAACTAAGGTTTTAAATGAATGTAGGCGTTCATTAAGCGTGTGCACTTTGCGGACAAAAGGAGCCGGGGATCTTTTTTAAAACTGATCAACTCATATACATATATTGGACGCGCTGAACAGTGGACCCACGATTGTAAACGTAATGGGCAACTGATAAGAAGCGCGCCCCTGCTTTTTAGCACAGTAGGAGACAGACCTCAGGACCGGTCTAACACGTTTGTAGCGATTACCTAGCAAGAGGAAACAATGTGGGGAAGTTCAGTTTTTACAATAAAATTATTTTGTAAAAATTATATTCTCTCCTCATTACAATTGCAAGCACAGTAAAGAAACAATGCTTGTAAGTACGACGGTTACTATAAGTTTCAGGTATACTAAAAACGGTGAACACATTTGGAATTTTCCATTGTAACTTTTTTATCTTCTCTCATAATAAAAACACTGAAGGTTTGATTTTGATGTGAAGAGAGCTATACGCTATAGAGCACTTTAAGGAATCAAGCATATTTCAGAATTTCTTCGTTTTTTGTCTTTTAAACCCTTCCTATGCACTATAAATTGTTCTCTCGGTTTAACTGAGCCTAACTATAAATGTTTAGTGGATCATTTCTTTTTTGTGCGATATTACTAACGTATATAAAATAAACATATACGCTGCACTTTCAGCACACACCCGAAGTAAGTTGTAGGAAAACATCCTTTTCATGCGTGTATACTACTTTTGTGTGCTCCAAGAGTTAGCGAGCTCACTTGTGTTTTTTGCATGTGATTTTACAGCTAAATTTATATTCTTTAGTACGACTTCAATGCAAAAACACTTGGACCAGAAAAACTGCCTCACCCTCGCGCGGCACACCTTGAGTAATCTTGGTGACGGTGTCAGCGACAGCACGGACCCCAAGTTCCCATACATAAGCGGAACCAACCGTGGCGATGTTTTCTACGCTGTCCGAGAAAAGGTCAAGCTCTGGCAGATAGACTCCCTGTCTGTGTACCATTCAGGACGCTCAGGGACCTCTCTCCGTATCAGGGTAACCCTATCAAAAATGTAACTCCATCCCCTGCTTTCGTACAATGCTGCAGGGTATTTTCTAAACCCCCGCAAACCTATTACGTCCAGAAAAGAGGCGACACCGCCGTATTTTTCCGCTTTGCCTTCAATTTCGCTCCCAAAGCGCGATATAAATTCTCTCGTTCTTTTTCTCGTGTTTCTTCTCACGTTTTTTCACGTTCATTGATAAGACAAAGCCCATGGCTTCCCAGTCCGTATTTTTTTATTTCCAAGTATCATGAAAGCCTTGTTGAAAAGTCGTACAATACTAACAAACTGAAAACGAGAGAAGTCCTGATTTAGGTAGACAACAAATAGTACTATGCTAACATGCTTGCACAAACGCGCATTCTCAATGTTGACATCAAGATTAGTCCACATCGTAGCCTTTATAGCTGCCAGGGCATAATATCTGAACTGAATCTATAAATGAGACCGACACATATCTGCTTGAGGGCCTTCGTTACCAGGGCGGAAGCAAGGTGTGACCAGGCGGATCACCCTACGTACAAACAATCAAGAAACATGGACCGAATATATATTCTTGACATTAGACCACTCAACACTTCCCAAGTCGGCAAATGCAGGATTCATGTGATGTCCACTCCAAACATACATGCCGAACCCGCGCGGCAGTTTCAAGTGTCAGCGATTCGGGCCCGGCACCAACTCCAGCCGTGGCTGAATAACATGCACTAAATGTTCAGCACAAGACCACCCGACAGAGAACTGCAACTCCACAACCTTCTCTTGTGTAAATATTCAGGGATCTCATGCAGCCTGTCCCAAGGATTCCCAGATGTTCAAACAGGAAAAACAAAAAATCAACCTGAAGGTCACAAGAACATCACATTTACTATAGGCGCCAAACTGGCTCTCTTCTTTCCCCCTTGGAAATCAGGATGACGCAGCTCGCAGGGATGTGGAGAGGTGTCTGATTTCGGTAGGTACTTGGTACCAGGATTCCTAATTTGTGCAGCCATCTCTCCCCCCCTCTGTGTTGCCTCAGCCAGTTGCCTGGGTTACCTGAGGCAGCGGCAGCTGTGGTGCCAACCGTCTCCATCGGATCTATTCCGCTCTCGCCTGTTTCCCGGCGTCCTACAGCACGTTGGAGGCTGCCGAGGGGATGGACATCAGGGGGCCCGCATCCGCTCCCACCACCACCGCACCGACCATGCCACATCTGGCAGCCCCAACGCCCTCGGCAGTGGGGGCTCAAACGAAGGGCTCCAGAAGGGGAGCCATATTCAGGGGGCCTGGTTCATCAGGCAGCCACCTCACTTCTGACGAGGAGATGAATGTCGGGCCGTTCCTGCCTGCAACGCAGCCCAAGAAGCGACCTCCTACGTCCTACGTCCAAGCCAACAAAAAAGCCCAAAAAAGACACTTTCGAGAGTGCAAGCCCCGTAAGACAAAACATGAACATATACACACGCTCCAGTCACTCTTAATTGTTAATAATGAGAAATAAAACATCACACAATAGAACTTGAGAGGCCTATTTGAAAATCTCGACAATGTATAAGAGCTGCTGCGTCGCAATTAGCCAAGTATCATGTGTCTCCAAACAACTAACCTCAATTCTAAACAAAAATGTCTTAAATCAGTATATGTTATTCAGAAAGGACAGGGTTGGCTGCTTGGCAGCCAACACTCTTCGGGTGGTGTGGCCATTGTCATCCCGAAATCATTAACATGCCACCCTCTCCTTTTAAACACTGCTGTAGCAATCCATAATATAATATTTATTATGTTTATAACGGTATGTTTCATTTACATCTCTCGTGACTTTGCGCTTCCGAGCTCTGAATTCGAGGCACTGGTTTGACCAGGTACTCGAACCATACTGTCTCCAAGGCGACCTTAATGCGCACAACTCTCTTTGCGGCTCCTCCCAAACAAATGCCTGAGGTCGCCCGATAAAGAAGTTTTTTACCTCCTCTGTAGCATGCCTTTTAAATAGAAAAATCTACGTACCATACCTTATGCTATAATACACAATGACATCTTGAATTGGCTATTCGTTCGGCAGTTCTCTATCCGTGTCATGAGCGGGGTGTGGCCACGGACCGAAATGGTAGTGAGCACTTCCGCACTTCACTAATGTATATAGATACAGCTTCAAGAAGTCCGTCTTCCCACAACAGGTTTAATGAGTCAAAAGCTAACAGGACTACATTATCAGAAACATATAAACTACACAACAAAACCATAAAACACCTACATATTGAGGAAGCAGCCAAACGCATCACGACGCACATCCTCGCTGCCACCGTAAAGTTAATTCTCCACGCCTCCTGTTCACCGCGGTACCAAAGAATGCCGTGGTGGAATGAGGGCTGAAGGCGAGCACGAGACGTCCAGAACGAGGCGTAGGGTGTCGTTTGCCGGCACCCCACCTAGGATAAGCTCGTCTCCATTAAGCGGGCAAAAGCACTTGGGAAGCGTGTGTGCTGGGAGGTAAAAAGAGGGAGTTGGTGCACCTTCATTACATTTATAAATTCATACACCGACACTCACAGTATCTGGACATGCAAACGAGAACGCAAAGGACATAAAACACACAGCCTGCCTCTGGTTAGTACAACAGGAGACACGCCAAGACCGGCCTAACCCACTAGAACAAAACGTGCAACAGGTGTCCAGTTCAGCGAACTACACAAACAGTTTAGTGCAACAAAAAACATCTGCAAAAAAAGCCCCAGCGTGATCGCAACAAGTCGCACACTTGCCACAATGCTCCACTTTCAATTCATGAGCTGAAGCCTGCTCTGACTACATGTAAACGTTTGGCTCCAGGGGCAGATAAGATTACATACACCATAATACACTTACATACAAACAACTGTTGAAACACTCCTACACCTAACAATAAAAATTGCTTTTGAGGCACATTCCACGCTCCTGGAGGGAGGCCATAGAACTGCCGTTACTGAAAGAAGGGAAGGACCCTTCCTCCCCTGCCAGTTGTCGTCCCATTGCGCTGACAAGCTGCCTGTGTAAGCTCTTCGGGAAGATGATAAACAGGAGACTCGAGTACTTCTTAGAGTACAATCGTGTCCTCGGGAGCTGCCAGGCAGGCTCAGGCCGGGGGGATCTACCAATGATCAACTCGTTGCATTAGAGAAATATATAAACGATGGCTTCCTCCGCAAGCAGTACTGTATTACAGTATTCTTTGATCTTGAAAAGGGTATGATACTGCTTGGCGGTGGTATCCTCAGCGATTTGAAGTCCTTTGGCATGCCCTGTGACATGATAGAGAAGAGAGAAGGACGTGCTTTATTTGAGGCCTGTGGGAGAGCACTCTCGCTGTCTGAATTAGTGCTGGCCTGTGGGGGTGGTTGAGTCGTCAGGGAGGGCGGGTGGGATGGTAGGATTGTCTTTCGTAAGTACCCAATGCGCCTTTTGGACCCTCGCCGGCATAGACAAACGCGTCAAGAAAAGTTCATAACAAAGTGAGCGTGGTGATGTTTCGTGTTAACGGTAGCACCCACTGATCTCCACCAGAGTTGCTGGATGGCGCTTCGAGCTCTCCGGCGCACGGCCGCCGGAAGTTCGAGCGCTCGTCCCGGAAGTCGGGCCGTTCCAGCATAGCGCATGCTACGCATGGGCTGGTTTCGCACGCATTCCGCCAAAAATGCCTGCTTGTTGCGCCGTAAACTGCACAAGCAGACCAGAGAAGTCGTCTGCGAAGACGTTCTACTTGGAAGTATTACAATATTCTGAACGACGTACGTGATACGCAGCGAAACGCAAATGTCATATCAGTGTCGTTTTTAAGCTGGAGCTCTTGTTACGCAGATTCCCTCGCTCTAAGCCGGATTTATACCGGCGTTGGGTGGCAAACTTATACCCTAGTTACACGGCGAAAGTAACCGCAGTTAAGTTTAACCGTGGTTACTAAACTTTAACCGCGGTTATCGCCAACTGCGGTTTTGGATGTTGCACGCGAAATTGCAAGTTTGGTAACCGCAGTCACTTGATTATGAGCGCAACAAAAATAAATTACCACACTTTTAACTTCACGATAAAAAAAAGAGAAGCAGTGTAGACAAAAAGAAATATCGTTAAAGCATTCGCTTCTGACACAAACGCAACGCACTCGTGCGCGGCGAGAACAGGGGCTTCCCCAACAGCTCGCAACCGGCTTGGTTTGCTTAGGTCTGTTCGGTGTTGGGAACTTTCATCTTAGCATCGCGGTAGATATTTGACCACCGCTATCTCTACAACTGCGAATTACAATCCATAGCACAATTTTTCACCGCACTAAGATCCATTTTCTTGAATGCGGAAGTTCTTTTCCGCGATAAGATTGATTTCGAAGAGCGGCGATGCAATGAGCTGTTGCTGCCGTGGTCTGGGACGGTTCGGGCCGCAAGCAGTGCCGTGCGGGCAGGCGCGCCGGCGTGTTTACAGGCACGGCCGACGCGCGCGCCGATCGTTTCCGTGTGCTGAAAACGCTTCAAGATTGCCTGCTATATCCATTTCTGGCGGACGACGCGCGGAATTTTCAAATTTAGCACGGCGTTTGTCGTAGTTGATCGGGCGCATCGGGAAACGAGCCGCTGCTGACGGGCAGTCGCGCTGATTGCGAGAGCGATAGAACGTAAGCGCGTCTTGGGGACAGCTTTTGGGCGCCCGCTATTTGAGAACCTTTGTCTCTTCCGAACGCCAGGTGATTTTTTTTTTCGCCTTCACTGATGCGCCGCCACTTGCGTCCGAACTGAATTGTGCGATTTTGAGCACTGCGGCTGCAGAAAGTGCGGTTAGCGTGACCGAACTGAGGTGCCAAGCTCAGTTTGCGCTAACCATGGTTAGCGACGTAACCGCAGTTTCGTCTGTCGTGTAACGCAGCAAACTGCGGTTTTGTCTAACCGCAGTTTGCTTAACCGTGGTTAACCGTGCCCGTGTAACTAGCTCTCCATCCCCAGGCAGCAGGCTCTGCAGTGACCACTTTACTGACAACTGTTTTGACAGAACGGGCGCACGAACTCGGCTACAGCCTGTCGCCGTGCCCACGTTGTTTTCTTTCTAGCATAAATCCCTAGCATAAATTTCTAGCATAAATCCCGTTACAGCTGCGTCGTCTCTCAAACCAAGACCCAAGTGACATTTTCGTTCTCCTTTGCAATTAAATTCTGCTTCATATTAACGTCGCATATTTCGGTATAGCATATGTTGCGATTTGAACGCAATGTGTATAGCCAAAATGCAATAGAGTGAGAACAAAATGCCAAAATCCGCCAATCGGGACGCTTATCAGCGGTTGAAAAGCATAGCAGACGCCCCACTTCCGGGACGAGCCGTTGAACTTCCGGTGGCCGTGCGCGCGCCCGGCCGCGACAGCGGCGAAGCGCCACCCAGCAACTAAGTGGAGATCAGTGGTAGCACCCAGTCGAAGTACGTCGTCGTGCGAATGTCTTCGAGGAGTGTATGAAGCGTGCGAGCACGGAAGAGAGCGTAACACTGACAGTCCCACACCAAATGTTCAGCCGTTGCAGGGACGCAACACTGCAGACAGAGTCCTTCGCCGGTGTCATTCCCGTAGAATTTTGTGGCGGAGCGCGGGTGAGAAGGCCGTGTTGGTGGCAAAGCGGCGAACCAACGTGTGTGACCCGCGGTAACCTTTACGGCATGAGAGAAACAGGGCTCTCATGCTCTTCCGTGCGGTCTTTCCTAACCTCACGAAGACACCGTAGTATCTGTCGGCGTCTCTGTTGTGCGAGTGCATTCCTGACAGTTACGTCGGGCGGGCTTGCATTAATGATGGGCAATACAATCTGGGAAGTTCACTGTCCAGCCGCAGCTCGCGCCTCGCTGTGGGCCCACTCATTGCCCTCAATACCAGAATGGGCGGGTACCCAAGCAATGAAGACGGCTATGTTGAGGTTAGAATGTAACTCAAGGAACAGTGCGAACATTTATGCGAGGATTCCCGGTTATGAAGATGAAGCTTAGCTCACTCGCGTGAAGATGTTGTATGCGCGAGGCGAATCAGTGAAGAGCAAAAGCTTGTAGGGCACGTCCCTCGGTTCGAAAGTATTCCTCGCCCACTGTGCAGCATGGAGGAGGCAAGCAACGCAAGGTACGTTGTCTCGGCGCTGGCGGTACTGGTGGTAAGGAGACCCGCTTTAGCGACGCAATGGGTGGCGTCTACCCAGGCCACCGCACAACCGTGCACTAGTCCACTTTCGTCTTCCCCACCAGTATCATTTTGTGTAGGCAGCGAAGTCACCGCTATGCGGGTATATACGACGGCGTGAGTGATGGGGTATTTATGCACGACGCTGAAATGGTGCTACTTGGCAAAGCAAACCCGGCTTGCTGAATTTCGAGGCAGAGATCCTATGCCACGAGGAAGCGGCTTGCCATCCGTCAAGGGAATGCTGAAAGCCCATGGAAGGGGAGAGGCGGTTAGCCCAACAGCCATTGTGGGTAATATCTCAAGCTCGCCTAAGATGGAAAGTCCCGACTTAGTGCTGCTAAGGCGGTCCCTCTAGGCTAAGAGGGCTTGCTCGGCTGATTATGTCAGCAAATTCATCCCACCATGCGCATAAAGCTCACTTAGGGGTGTGTATTTCCGCAAACCGGGAAGAACCCGCATGGCCTAACGGTTATTCTTCTCTAGTTGCTCTTGCTGCAAGCGGGTAAGGACATGGTAGTTGTAAGCATAGATAATGTGGGAATTGATTATAGCTCATGCGAGCTGCCGTGTCTCCTTCTCTGTCGTACCCCAATTTATACTTGTAACTCAGCCAACGAGATGCAGCAAGGACTTGCACTGCGTGGTGACTTTCTTTACCCATGTCATACTTTTACCGTCTTGGTCAATGTAGGTTCTTAGAACCCTGATGGAGGGTTTCCTGAACATTCGCTGCCCTGCCATGGAGAGGGAAAAATTGTTGCGGATAGCCTCGGTTTTTATGATTGGGCCATTGAGAACTACCACATATTTTGTTTTTTCAACCGACACAGTCATTCGCATTGTCTGAAGGTACGTGTTAATGACATCTAGGCCAAGCTGTAATCTTTGTTTCTGTTCGCCATGTGCTCCAGTTGTAGCCCAAATGGTGATGTCAGCAGCATAGATGGCAAAATATAATGACGGAGTTTCTTCAAAAAATGGCGGGAGGCGTGCTATTACGAGATCGAAGAGAGTAGGCGAGAGGACTGCACCCTGGGGTACTTCAACTCTGTTTGAGCAGGATGGTCTGATGTATTCTCCTACTTGCACTCTGTACGTTCAATTGTACAGGAGAGGTTTGATGATAGTAAGCATACGACCACTTACTTCAGTAACTTTTGCGCTTTCTCTCACAGTTCTGTGTTTTACAAATGGTAGGCTTTACGGACATGCACCACCACCACAGTCCGTGTCTGTGCCGCTGACTGAGCACTGAGGACCTGGTGATGCAGCATGAGCAGGATATCCTGCGTGCTTAGGCCTTGACGGAAGCCAATTTGATGTACTGAAACGTGGCAGCTTAATCAAGGCGCCAATTGAGGTGCTCTAGAACTATGCGTTCAACCAAATTACAGAGGTTGCTTGTGAGGGATATGGGTCTGACATTGGGAAGGTCTTTCGCTGGTTTTCCGGCCTTTGGAATGAGTTTGACAAGGGAGTCACGCCAGGCATCGAGAAACCTGCCGGTAATCCAAACCAGGTCAATCCCGTCTAGCAGAAGATTCTGGTAGGTTCCGGAGTTCTGCGACAGTGACGTTGTCCAGGCTTCGAGTGCCACAAGGATTCGCCCTTGCCAAAGCTGCGTGGAGTTCGGTCATAGAGAAAAGTTTATCTAAGTTTGCCACACTTGTATAAAGGTGATTGTCAATCTTCTGTAGTACTGAGTACTGAGAATATATTTTCCGATCAGGCAAAGTCGCTGGTTGGGGGGAAAATACATAGCCTGCCTGGAGGGCTAACTGCGCTTCTGATATTTGCAGGCGCAGGGTGACTGCTTGGGCAGCGGTTCGTTTCTTCGAGTGTCCTTACCAGCTACGGAAAAGGTGCCATATTTGGGGCCCACTCATATTTCCATTAAAACACGAGCAGAAGTCACGCCACCTTTCCGAGGCAAGCCTAGCGGCATAATCACGTGCCTCAGCCGTTATGCAGTTGACGCGATGGCACAGCCGAGACGGTTTTCCTTTCTTTCTGTACTCACGCAGTGCATCTAGGCGTTGGCTCCATAATTTGGCGAGGTGAACATCTGGCACCGGGGAGCCCTCCTCAACGTAAAGCGGTCGTGTGGCCAACCGGTTAGCTACGTTCATCGTTTCTAGAAGTTTTAAATGCAGAGCATATCAGTAACTCACGATGTCACCCGCGTTGACGTCTGTAGTCCGCGCCGCACCCCTCCCTACTATATCAAAAATACTATCCGGCGCCCGGTTTCGATCCCTCGACCCTGCAGGCGGAACGCAATGTACATGGTGCTCTACCCACTGCGCCAAAAAGCCGACACAGAATGGGAACGCTACGAACGCGCCTTATATCGTTGACTCATTAAAATTACTTCTGATGAGCGCTCTCTCGTCAGCAGTTGCCACAAGTGCAACAACATCAACGTAACGCAAACTACTTAACGTCCTGCGCCCCCGGAAATGCTCTGCATTTGATCATACCCCTCGCGAGGGGGATGTTTCACTGCGTCTTCTCTCGGTCGCGGGACCCGTGGCGCCATCGGGAGGAAGCGCGGCACAACTCGTAGCACTTTCTTTGAAAAGCGCCTCGAAAGCGCGGCAAATATAAAATAGGGATGACGCACTTTAGAGGCAATCCGCCGACGCGGCTGCTCTGTGTACAGACTCGGCGGCGAGCGTCCCGGGATTCTGGTGCCGACCGAACCCTATTTTTTAAATGCAGAGCATTTCTTTAACTCACGATGTCACCCGGCGTTGTCGGCGTTGGCGTGCCTCGGCGTCCGCAACAGCCGTTCTAAGTGCGCCCTCTCCCCCACTCCTCTCTCCCGCATCACGTTACCCTCATCGCTGTCAAAAACAGGTCCGCACCCCTCCTCCTACACTATATAAAAAAATTCAACCGCATTTCCCCGAAGGGGAGCATGGGGAAGTGCGAAGGCACGGGTGATGCTATGAGGGGGAGTTATGTTGAACTGTGTTGGCATTCGCCCGTTAGTTGCATTTAACACCCCCGCGTGATCAAGTGGGGATTCCCACACCCTGTTAGTCGTTCTCTGGAAATCTTGGTGAATTAAAGTGTATGTTCGAGGAGATCACACACACACGCAAGTAAAGTGAAACGACAGTATTCTTTATTCAGCACTTCTTGGTTTTCGCGTTAGTTGACGGTCATTATGACCGCCTTGTGGTCACTGAAATGTACGGTCAAGAGTTGTTGCAAGACCGCGCGTATCAGAGAGTTCCTCACAAAGGCCAGGTCGATGTAGCTGCCGTTGATGGTGGTGGGAGCCTCTAGCGGTAGGCACGTCATGGAGTGGTTGGCGAGCATGTATTCCATCAACCACTCGCCGCCCTTTCGCACGTCCACGTTAAAGTCCCCAACAACCACGACCGGGTCCGAGGGCTTTACGCGCCTGGCCACACTCTCCATCGCCGCGTCCACGTATTCGACGACGTCGTCTTGCGAGATGTTTGGCGCGAGGTAGAGTGTGACGACCACGATTCCGTCGCAAGAGTACGCGTCGGTGTAGACGGCACTGTACGGCGACTCGTCCCTGACCGGCGAGGTGGACACGGCATGCGACACGAGGTTCGCGTAGACGTGACCGACGAGGTAGACGCCGCAGTACCTGCCCCGACTTCCGCTCCTGGCGAAGCAGCAGTCGTCGATGGGGAAGTGGGAATGCACGGGTGATGCGAAAGAATTCTTCTTGGCCAATCGCCCTAAGTGGGTATGTGGTGCGGATGGACGGACGGCGGTGGACGCGTGATTCAGGGTCGCTTAAGAAGTGCATTCGCACTTAAAATATAACTTACCGGAGCCACGTTTCGATCCCACGACCCTGCTGGGGGAACGCAAGGTACATGGTGCTCTACCCACTGCGCCACAAAGCCGACACAGAATGGAAGGCTACGAACGCACCTTCTATCCTTGAATCATTAAAACTACGTCAAGAAGCTGCTGATACAACGCATTCGCTACCACCATCTCCCCAAACACTCAACGTTAACGCAATACACCCACCCCCTATGGGACGCAATTACTCGAGTCCTCCTCGCGGGGAGATGGGCCCTTTCTTTTTTCCAGGCGGGTTTCCTCTGGCTCGTCGTATATAGTATCGAGGAGTGTAGCCTCTAACGCTTCGCGAAACCTATCCCAATAAATGACGCTTGTAGCGTATATGCAGCTTCTCTGGCGTGGCCATGGAGCCGAAGAAAGATGGGACAATGGTCACTCCCCCACGTATCCGCACCTAATTCCCAAGCGATGGATTTGGGCTCATTCGTCCAAGTAAGGTCGGTTGTTGTATCGTCTAGACGGTCATGTTGACTAATATGTGTCGGACAGTCGATGTCGTTTATAAGCGTGAAGTTATTGTCCTCCATCGCACGAACTAGGTTTGTGCCGTGAAATGTGTCAGCTCTGGCTCTCCAATGCTCTCCAATGTGTGTGGTGCACAATGAAATCATCGCCAATGACAAACATAGTGTCATGACGCGTCTTCCGGAGGTTTTCAAGCCAAGACCAGTCAACTTGAGCAGCTTTCCATACCGAGGGGTGGACGTAGACGGACACTACCACAAACTCACGCTGATGAAGCTGCAAACTTACTCCGACAACTTCTTGATGAGACATTCACCAGCGTTGAAGATCAACCTCGACATCTGGAAAACGGCTGTCGAATAAGACCGCTGCGTTACCGTTGTGACAGGCTGCATCGACGCCATTCCCACCGGCTTGCGTGACATGCGCTGCCGCCATGGTATTGTGGGTCGCAGATATGTGTCGTAGCCGGGTACTGCAAGGTTGGAATCTCGCGTCTCTGGCAAAACGAAACGGTCGGTCGTGTCCATGGTCGATATTGGATGAGGAGTTCCGCTTTCTTGCGAGGAAATTTTCTTAAATTCAATTGAAGTATCCATGGTGCTTGCCCTTAATATGGTCGCGGTGCTGTTGCGAACGACTGGCTATTATCTCCCACGGTTGCAGCGAAGATTTTTCGTCAGCTGAAGCAGTTGACTCTTTTGGTCAATAATGGCGTTGATACTGACATTATAAACACGCTTGCTAGTTACATGTAAGAAAGAAAGTTTCACGTCCGTGTTGGAACTGCACTCTCTGGGGTTTATGTTCCAGAAAATGGTGTGCCACAAGGTGGAGTTTTGAGCCGCATCCGTTTTATTCCGAAAACTGAATTCTCTTAGGAAGGCGCTGTTACCATCGATGTTCTATTCAGTCTACGTTGACCACATTCAACTTGCGAATAAATTCGGTAACTTGCCTGTCAGTGAGCGCGACGTCCAGCTTGGTGTTAACAAGCTAACCGGCTGGAGAGATAGCAATGCTTTTAAATTTATTCCAAGAAAGTGCACTTGTGTTTTGTTTTCCAAGATGTGTGGTATCCCGCCGGATCCAGACATTCAACTCAATGGTGTCTGGATTCCTGCAAAAAGGAACACAAGTTTTTAGGTATAATCTCGCAGTCATCCCACGCGTTAAAAACTAATAAGAAAATGATCAAAAACAATGACTATCCCAAGGTTCTCTGGCACATTTCTGTACGTGCTGACAGACAACTTCTTTTGCTTGTTTTTCCAGCCTAATAGGGACAATATTGGACTATGGTAGTTTTCTTAACGGGTCAGCCACTAAAACATGCCACAGAATACTGAACCCTGTCACTTCATCTAGGGCTCCGCTTGGCGTGTGGTGCCTTCCGCACTAGTCCAGTGAAACGCCTCTATGCAGAGAGCAACAAAAGAAGCCTTGAACGTCAGCGAGCATACACGGGCCTTCTTTATGATGGTGATGATGGTTGGATGTTCATGGCGCAGGGCCAACTGGGGCAAAGAGCGCCAAAACAATAGTCATATATGAGGGGTGAAAATCAGCAAAAACAAAAGTAAACTCACAAAACGGCAATGGTGATGGCTGGTGTATAGGGCCAGATTTGATTATGCGTGACAGGAGATGAGGTTTAAAAACCATGTCTGACAAGTACTCAAACACACGTTTCATGGAAAACATGGCATCGTCACCTAGAAACAGCGATGTATGTAGTGGGATATGTTGTCTGTAGATTTCTCTGAAGTGTTTGTGACGTGTTGTGTGAAGGGCCTTGCATGTGATTAGTATGTGCACTACGGATAGGGCCTCTCCGCACCTGCTGCACTGGGGTCTAGAAGATCCCGTCAGCAGATACGAGTGCGTTGCATGGGTGTGCCCTATCCGCAGCCTACCCAAGGCGACTTCCGTGTGTCTGTTGTGTGAGTCAGATGTGTACCGTCCTAAGTGTGGCTTTATTACATGTAGTTTGTGGTCTGTCTGTTCATTCCAGTGTGTTTGCCATGTTCTGCGCAAGTGGGTTCTTATGTGTGGCTTGAGGTCTGCGTAAGGTAGTTTTGTTATGTCTACTGTGTTTCGGAGTGCAGCATTGGCGGCCATTTCATCCGCCAGTTCATTTCCGCCGATGCCAGAGGGGCCTGGCACCCAACACACAGTCACCTCAAGGTTTGAAGAATATGCCGGCACAATTGAGTTCAAGACAAGGTTAACTACATGGTTTTTCGAGGACTCTCCGGATGGCAATGTACGGACAACACTCAGCGAATCTGTATAGATGGTGGATTTAGGAATATGATTTTGAACTATGTGACTTACAACAAGAAAAATTCCATATGCTTCGGCCGTAAAAATACTTGTCTTTACATTCATTGTTCTATATGCTTCAAAATTTGGCCCATGCGCCGCACAAGACACTGCAGTGAACGTTTTTGATGCATCACTGAAAAACTCTGCAGCCTTGTATTTATCCTGCACATACATGAAATGCTGCAAAATCCCACTTTTTGGTGTCCTGTTCTTATTGTATTTTAAGAAAGACAAGTCATATGCAACAGGACGAAGATGCCATGGTGCTACAAGATCAGTGACGGATGACTTGAATGTGTCTACAAAGGAGACCTCATGAATAGTGACCTCGTCCCTTACTCTGAGCGAGAAGGGGACAGGAATAGATGGGCGATTTATAAAGAGCTTTGATGTGGATGTATCATTAAAACCGGTTTAAAAGGATGGTTGCCCATCGATGAAATTTTAGAGGCATATAACAAGTCAACATAGGTTCGCTGGTGTGATAAGCGCCATTTGTCACACTCTGCGTAAAGACTCTGTACAGGGCTCGTACGGAATGCGCCACAAGAGAGGGGGAGCCCCAAGTGAAGCACTGGGTCGAGCATTTTAAGTGCTGTTTTAGTGGCTGACCCATACACAACACTCCCATAGTCCAATCTAGACCCCATTAGGCTTGTGAAAATACGTAACAGGAGTTGCTTAGACGTTCCATACGACTGGTGGGACAGGATTTTAAGAATGTTGAGAGCCTTTAGACATTTATGTTTAAATTGTTTAATGTGAGGGTTGAACGTAAGCCTTTCATCCAGCACCACACCTAAAAACTTGTGTTCCTTCCTCACAGGAATCGATACGCCATTCAGGATAATGTCTGGGTCCGGATGGATCCCACGCCTCCTGGAGAAGACAACACAGGTGCTTTTTTCTGGGTTAAGTTTAAAACCGTTCTTGTCTGCCCAGCTGGCAAGTTTTTTGACACCGAGCTGGACTTGACGCTCACAGATGGACATGTTACATGATTTAAAAGATACCTGGATGTCGTCTACATATATTGAATAAGAAATTGTAGGTGGCAATGCCTTCCCAAGGGAGTTCATTTTAACTATGAACAGAGTGCAGCTTAGCACTCCACCTTGCAGAATGCCGTTTTCTTGCACATGAACTCTTGAGAGGGCGCTACCTACTCTCACGCGAAACGTTCTTTCGGACAAATAACTAGCAAGGGTGTTGAGCATATGGCCAGAAACATCGAAAGACTTTAGGTCACTGAGGATCCCGTAACGCCAAGCGGTGTCATAGGCCTTCTCAAGGTCAAAAAACACTGTTGTGGAAAACTGTTTGTGAACGAAAGCGTCCTTTCTGTATGATTCAAGGGCGACAAGTTGGTCATTTGTAGATCGCCCCGCCCTGAAGCCTGCCTGGCGGCCCTCGAGAAGACTGTTGTACTCAAGGAAGTACATAAGTATCCTGTTTATCATTGTCTCGAGGAGCTTGCAAAGGCAGCTTGTAAGGGCGATGGGCCGATAGCTAGCGGGAGAGGAAGTGTACTTTCCTTCCTTCAGGAAAGCCACTACTATGGCCTCCCTTCAAGAGCGAGGAATGTGCCCCGAAAGCCAGATGTTGTTGTATAGATGTAGGAGTGTTTCAAGAGTGTCTGGGTGTAGGTGTTGTATCACGGTGTATGTGATTTTGTCAGCACCTGGAGCTGAAGGCTTACATGTGCTCAGAGCAACCTTCAGCTCATGAATTGAAGAAGGGGAATTGTAAAAAGTGTGCTACTTGTTGCTATCACGCAGGGACTTCTTTTCCGCAGACGTTTTGTGCTTCATGAAAGTGTTTGGGTAGTGTGATGAGCTGGACACGTGTTCGAAGTGTTGTGCAAGTGTGTTGGTCTGGTCTTCGAGTGTGTCTCCTGTTGTGCTAACCAGGGGCAGGCTGTGTGTCTGTTGCCCTTTCAGCTTGCGTATATGTGTCCAGGCTTTGTGTGTATCAGTGTATGAGTTCATGGAAGTGAGGAAGGTGCGACAACTCTCCCTTTTCGCCTCACGACGCACTCGCTTCCCAAAAGCCTTTGCCCGTTTAAAAGAAATCAGGTTATCTGACGTGGGGTACCGGCGAAATACACCCCACGCCTTGTTCTGGGCCTCTCGCGCCCGCCTGCAGTCCTCGTTCCACCAGGGCCTCCTTGGTGTGCGGGACCCAGTGGAGGCCTGGGGAATGGACTTTTCGGCGGCGTCGAGGATGTGCGCCGTGACGAGTTGGGCGGCTTCCTCCACGTGTAGGTGTTTTATGGATGTGTGGTGTAGTTGAGATGTTTGTGTGAATGTGCTCCAGTTTGCTTTTGATTCATTAAACTTTTTATGGGAAGATCGACTGCTCGGGCCTATACCTATATACGTTAATGAAGTGGGGAAATGGTCACTACCATATGAGTCTGTGCCCACACCCCCCTTAAGACATGGAAACAGAACTGCGGAACCCATAGCCAAGTCAAGATGCGAGTATGTACTGGGTCCTAAGTTATTGTATGTAGGCTGTTTTTTGTTGAAGAGGCATGCTACGGAGGATGTAAGAAACTTCTCTATCAGGCGACCTCGCGCATCTGTTCTAGAGGATCCCCAAAGAGGGTTGTGGGCATTAAGGTCGCCTGTTAGTATGTATGGCTCGGGCAGCTGGTCGACCAGCGCCTCGAAATTAGAGCTTGAAAGTGCATGATCAGGAGGAATGTAAATGGAGCATACCGTTATCAACCTATTAAATATTATCGTACGGATTGCTGAAGCCTCAAGGACAGTGTTCAGAGTGACAGGGTGGCAGGCTAAGGATTTCCGGGCGACAATTGCCACACCTCCTGAAGAGTGCGTGCAGCCAACCTTGTCCTTTCTTAATACCATGTACCTATTTAAGAAATTTGTTTGTTTAGAATTGAGGTGGGTTTCCTGGAGACACATGATACTTGGCTGATTGGCATGCAGAATCTCATACACATCGTCGAGATTTTTAAGGAGGCCTCTGCAGTTCCATTGGATGATGTTTTCTGTTCCCATTATTTAAATTTAGGAATAACTGGAGTGTGTGTGTGTGTGTGTTTGTTCATGTGTCGTCTTTCGGGGCTGTTATTCTAGGATTTTTAGGCTTCTCTGTCAGCTTGGACGTCGGAGGCCGCTCCTTGCGCTGCGTTGCAGGCAGGAACGGCGCGACATCCATCTCCTCGTCGGATGCCAGAAGGGTGCCCGACGGACCAGGCCCCCCCAGACTTGGCCCCCTTTCGGGAACCCTTCGTTTGAGCCGCCACCCTCGAGGGCGTCCGGGGCACCAGAGGTGGCACGGGCGGTGCGGTGACGGTGGGAGCCGATGCGGGGCCCCCGATGTCCATCCCCTCGACACCCTCCAACGCACTGGAGGACGGGGAGGCAGCGGCGGGAGCGGCACCGGTCCCAACGGAAGAGGTTGTCACCACAACCGCTGCTGCCTCAGCAAGCGGCGTGGCGACGGATTGGGCTGCCTGAGGCACCCCAGGGGGGGGGGGCGGAGGAGGGACCAAGTCAGACTCGCTGAACTGGGTCCCTGTAGACACCAGACGCCGCTCCGCCCCCCGGCGAGCCGCGTCGGCGTACCTCCCCAGGGGGAAAGAGGCGAACCTCTTCCGCGCCTCTGGGAAGGTGATGTTCTCAGTTATCTTGATGTTGATGATCTTTTTCTCTGTTTGAAATTTTTCACATTTGCGGGAGTACGCTGCATGCGGCCCCCCGCAGTTCACACACGTGAGGGTGTCGGATGGGCAGTTGTCGTTGGGTGATCGTACGCGGCGCATTTTGCACAAGTCGTTCGGCCACGGCATGAGTTTGTACCGTGCCCGAACCGCTGGCACTTGAAGCAGCGGCGCGGGTTCGGAATGTAAGGACGAGTAGAGCATCGAATGAAGCCTGCCTTTATATATTGTGGATGTGCCGAGCCGTCAAAGGTCAGGATTATGTGTTTGGTAGGGATTATCTTGTCGTCCCTGCGCCCTGATTCTTGTCGTCCCTGCGCCCTGTCGTCCCTGCGCCCTAGGGATTATCTTGTCGTGACGCCCTGATTCTTTGCACCTTCCAGAAGGTCGGCATCTGTTTCCGTCAGGAGATCTGTCACAGAAATCACACCCTGGGAGCTGTTTAGGCTCCTGTGGGGCGTGACCCTTATGTCCAGATCATGGATGCGGGTTTGTGCAAGAAGAGTGCGGGCTTGTTGTTCGGCATTGAGTTCTACCAGGATTTCTCCGGTCCTGAGCTTTTCAGCTTGATATTTGCCACCTATGGTGCTTTGCAGAAATTTAAAGATCAAGAATACGGACATGGAAGCGACAGGTCTTGCTGAGTCAGCTGACTGAATCACAAGAAAACGAGCATAGTTATTCACGGTTGTTGACAAGACAGTTGTTGAAAGAGGTGGGAACGAAACTTCGGTGCGGCCCCTTTTCGGGGGCCGATCACGTTTGGGGGGGGGGTTTGGAAAATGCCATATGATACATTGGAAAGCAGGGAGACGGGGGTACTTTCTTCTTTGACCTTACCCTGGTAGTCAAAGAGGTCCCGGAGCTCCCTGCCTGGTGAACAGACAGGGAGCCCATCCGCCGGAGCTTGACCTGGGCTCCGACGGCCACCGTTCGTGGTTTCTAACCCTCCACCTATAAACACATCGCCACGGATGGATCCAGCTTATGTTTGGGGGCTGGGGGTCCGCGGTATCGCCAGTACCATCACCAAGATTGCTCAAGGTGCCCCGTGCGGGGGGGCCTTCTTTATGCTTTTAAAATCTCATCAATGCCACACCATCCTTTTAAGCCCGTCTCTTTAAACACATGCATATCTGAACTCCTTTTTATCGTGCATCTATCTTTGTCCCATCCTTTTCAGAATAACAGAAGAAGCGTCTGAACTCGATATCATTTCTCAGCCACCATCAAAAGCTCCGTTTATGAATTTTTAGTACCGTGGCATCTTCGCCCGGTATCATCCTATGTATCAGTCAATAATGTCAAGAAAATATAATTGCCTAAAAGAGAGAAGCTGAAACTTTTTTTGTTGCGGCAGCACTTGCGCTTCCAAAGCTGTCACAACTGTTTCCTGGGCTGCGTATGGTGAAACATTTGTTGTCTCTAAAATTATATAAGAAATGCAATTACCTTTTTGAAAAGGCCTTTGGCATGTTTCTTGTATCTAGTCATATTCTTCTAAATAGAATTCCGCACTCCTTAATCAAGAGTGATTCCTTAAGTGCTTTGCATACATTGTGATCAAAAGTCTAAAAACCATATGATCAATGTTCTCATTAACATTATGTTTGTATAGGCAATAAACGTTGAAGTTACCGTGTGCTGGGTGCCAGATCATTCTGAGATTGCAGGTAATGAGACCACAGACCGAATCGCTACCGCTGCTGCGCTTGCAATTGAAGTTTACACAACCACAATACCCCACACCAACCTCAAGTGACACATTAGACAACACCTTCGCACAACAGGCAAAGCACACTGAAATGAACGGACAGGCAACAAACTACACGTTATAAATTCAGTCTTGGGAGAACACACCACTGACACACACAACATAAACAATGAAGTTACCCTGGCTCAATTAGGGATATGCCACGCACATTGCACACACTCCCACCTGCTCACGGGATCTCCAAGACCCATGTGGAGCGGGTGTGTAGAGGCCCTATCTTTTATCCACGTGCTACCTAAATGCAAGGTAATGGCCACAACATGACAAAAACACTTCCCACAACTATTCAGACAATCCATCGTGCCTGCCATCAAATATTTTAGCAGACGAACCCATGTTTTTCATTTGGTTCGCACTGATGCTTAAGTTTTTACACCTGATTTCTTATCATGCGTCATGACATTCCGGCCATTTAAGCCCGTCATCTTCGTTAGCTCGTGTTTTACTTCGTTCGTTTTTACTGAAATGTTTGACTTTCATATCACTCAAATGAACTAACCATCCTTTGGCGCTTTTTTCCTCAGTCGGCCTTGCGCCATGAAAATGTAATCGGGATTACAATCATCTATAAAAACTGCCTCATAAAGTCAACAAAGCGTTTCCCTATGCAGATCAAATGATTACCACTTTAAAAAAATATTATTCACAAAATTACTCTAATACGTGCACTAGAAGAACCCGTGTTACTTTTTAGAATAGGTGATGTAGACAGTGCTGCCTAATGATGACCAGGATTATTCATTACGCTTATCGTAAAATAAGCAATCTGTTTTTTATTCTGATGTGAGAAATACGATTACCTTAGCTGGTTCGAAGAAGTCGTACTGAATGTTGAGAGAAAAAGAGTTGGGAGGGAAAGGCGCTCTGAGAAGCTAAAGGAACAACTGACATAGCAGAGTTTATTTAGTGCAACCTGATTAGGTAAAAGTATGTGTTGTCATAAAGAAAGAAAGTATAGTGTGTGCTTCACACGTAACCGAATTTTAGGTATTTATAACGCAAAATTGTAAAGTGTGCGGAGTTTTCCAAATAGATCCGTTTCGCCTTTTTGTATTTTTTAGAGGATGAGACCGCAGTTGCGTCCCAGTGGTACCTCAGCCACTATGGAGAGCCATTTCAGAGGCTATGCAAAAACCTGCGACACCAATCGCAGTCTCTACTTCTGGCCTGGACTCTCCACAGACGTGGCCAAGTATGTTTCCTCTTGCGCCAAATGCCAACACTGGAAACGTAGTACGTCTCCCGCACGAGGTACGCTACAACTGCTTCCTTGCCCACCAGTACTTTTCGACTTAGTGGGCATTGGTTTCTACGGACCGCTTCTATGCACACCTGCCGGCTACCGCTGGATTGTGACTGCGATTGATCAATTAACCTAGTGCGCTGAGACGTCACCCCTGAGATCTGGATGCACCCAAAAAATCGCCGATTTTGTTCTGCAGAGCATCAGGTTGCGGCAGGGTGCACGTCGTGTGCTTTTGAGCGACCGAGGCAAGGCATTTTTATCGCAAGTTCCTGCGGAAGTGGTTCGATCTGCCAATAAAAATCATAAAATGACTAGAAGCTACCACACACACACACACTAAAGGCCTCAACGAACGATTTCATAAAACTCTATCCGACATGCTCTAAATGTACATTAGACCGGACCGTACGAACTGGGACGACGTTCTGCCTTTTGTAACATTCGCCTATAATTCGGCTTTCCCCATCCTTTGTTATGGACAATGCTTTCCTCTCGGCTCCGGTATCTCCTGCAACGTCATTTTGCGACCAATTCATCTCTCGGATCACTCACTTCCTTCAGATAGCCCGCATAAACACTGAAGCCGCGCAGCAACAACGAAAAACACGGGATGATGCCACTTCCCATTGACCGTCATTTCCGCAGGGGAGATCGAGTGTTACTCTCGACGCCAATTCGCTCACCTGGCTTGTGCGAGAAGTTTTTGCACCGGCATATTTCCCCTATGTCGTCACTGAGAAAACTTCTCCGGTGAAATATGGAGTGTCGCCGACAACTGTTTCCACGTACCGCCCTAACGTTGAAGTGAAATTGTGCACATTTCTCGCATGAAGCGTTAAATAGACCGTGCACCCTAAATACACGCGGCCAGGCGGCCGCTTCAACTACGCAGAGGGGAAATGTGAGCGCTTACTTGTGCACCCGTGAACTGGCCCACATCGTGTCCGTTAACCGTTCACCGGTGTGGTCAACCCATCACCTGTCCATAGCCATTCCAATCATCATTTGTACATAATCGTCATCTCAAGTCGCGTGGTTGTGGAATCGTGAACAGGCAAGTAAAGGACGAATCCGTTCGCTCAGCTGCCACCCTGAGAGAAGCGTCCTGTCTGCTTACAATATATATATATATATATATATATATATATATATATATATATACACATATAAATTTTGTGGTATTAAGGAGAGGGAAGTAACGTAGTTACTTTCCACATTAAATGCTAAAGCCGGTGACGAGACACAAATCAGCTTTTGGGTTCTCGTTTCGTCCAGCAAGGAAGCTATCTCGCACCTCTCGCGACTGCGTGCTGTACCTTGGCAGCCGCGGCGGGCACTGGCTCAACGAAACAAAGGAAGCCACAAGTAATTTCGCTCATTGACATTTATTATTGAATAAAAACTTACAAAGAGCATGCAGGCTAGCTAGTTGAAAGCGAAAATGTAGTTCCTCGACCGGAGAATTTAGGGGAATCGAGAGGTTCGACTCACCGCGACAACAGTCATCTCTGGGGCAGCCTGAGTGTCCTCCTTTTTGCCTCGCTGGGACACGGATGGCAGCCATTGTCGCGCTAATGTTGACCGATCCTCGAAGGAAGAAGTTCATCAGGCGCGTCCTGATGTGTGTATATATATATAGAAAGAAATGCCGGCAGTCTACAACGCCAAAGACGGCATAGGGGAATGATTAGACTATTTTTTTTCCCGTTAGTGTCATTACATTTTTTTGTTATTAATTACATGAGAAAGAAAGAAAGAAAAACACGCGCCCAGAGTGGGGACCGAACCCACGCCTTTCGATTAGATCTCGAATGCCTTACCAACTCGGCTATCTGGGCGACTGTGTTCTCCGTCGCTTTCTGGGGTATTTATATTTACTACAACTATATCTGACGTTTGAGGGTGGTAGCCAGCGCCACTCAGACTACACGGGGAGAAGGGGACCTTCTTTTCAACCCCCGGGGCGTGACGCGAACGTCTACAGCCTGTCATAAGCGGGTAACTGGCGGGAAACCCTCTAATGCTACCTTGGCATCAAGGCTGCCATAACCGAGGCCCTCGCTAAGCTTTCGCACGATAATAGGGTTTGGAAATGAGGGGCTCGTTAGGAAATACAGAACGAAATGCCGGCAGTCTACAACGCCAAAGAAGGCATAGGGGAATGATTAGACTATTTTTTTTCCCGTTAGTGTCATTACATTTTTTTTTGTTATTAATTACATGAGAAAGAAAGAAAGAAAAACACGCGCCCAGAGTGGGGACCGAACCCACGCCTTTCGATTAGATCTCGAATGCCTTACCAACTCGGCTATCTGGGCGACTGTGTTCTCCGTCGCTTTCTGGGGTATTTATATTTACTACAACTATATCTGACGCTTGAGGGTGGTAGCCAGCGCCACTCACACTACACGGGGAGAAGGGGACCTTCTTTTCAACCCCCGGGGCGTGACGCGAACGTCTACAGCCTGTCATAAGCGGGTAACTGGCGGGAAACCCTCTTATGCTACCTTGGCATCAAGGCTGCCATAACCGAGGCCCTCGCTAAGCTTTCGCACGATATAGGGTTTGGAAATGAGGGGCTCGTTAGGAAATACAGAAAGAAATGCCGGCAGTCTACAACGCCAAAGAAGGCATAGGGGAATGATTAGACTATTTTTTTTCCCGTTAGTGTCATTACATTTTTTTTTGTTATTAATTACATGAGAAAGAAAGAAAGAAAAACACGCGCCCACAGTGGGGACCGAACCCACGCCTTTCGATTAGATCTCGAATGCCTTACCAACTCGGCTATCTGGGCGACTGTGTTCTCCGTCGCTTTCTGGGGTATTTATATTTACTACAACTATATCTGACGCTTGAGGGTGGTAGCCAGCGCCACTCAGACTACACGGGGAGAAGGGGACCTTCTTTTCAACCCCCGGCGCGTGACGCGAACGTCTACAGCCTGTCATAAGCGGGTAACTGGCGGGAACATCTTTGAACATCTTTCATGTTGAACATCTTTCCGCATCTACTCTATCAATACTGCGCGTATGGTTTCGAGTAGGCTATTAGACGGAGTCCGCACGTTGTCGACGTAGTTTGCATTGGCCGCCACAACCAAGTTGCGGTCATACTGCTTAGGACGCATTTCTAGAGCATTCCCAATCGTGTTGGCTTCGGTCACAAATTCGGCGATTGTTTTGGGCGGGCTGCGGACAAGTCCAGCAAACAGTTGTTAATTCACACCGCGCATCAAGAAGCGTAACATCTTTTCTTCCGTAATTTCGGGGTCCGCGTGCCGAAATATTAGCTTCATCGCCTCAATGAAGATCACGAGCTCTTTGTTGGGGTGTTGTGTGCGCGTTTCCAACAAAAGGGCGGCTCGTTCTTTCCGCACAACGGTGGCGAATGTTTTGAGGATCTCCCTCTCAAAGAGAGTCCAGTCGGTCAGGTAGGTTTTATGGTTTTGAAAACACTTTCGGGCCGTATCTTCTAAGTAGCAGAAAACATGGCGGAACATTTCTCCGTCTTCCCACCTTTTAAAGATGCCGACGCGCTCCCCTTTCTCCAACCAGTCGCCAGGGTCTTCTCCGGGGGATCCGCGGATGATGCTAATGCACGGAGCTGTTGAAGAACGAGGCTAGTGCTGGTCATGGTGCCTGCGGTGATCATGGTGGTGGTCACGAGGTCTTCTGTCTTCACATTATCTTGAAGGAGCCCAAACTCCGGCTGAAGACCTTGCTCTCGGCGGCTGGAACGAGTGGGACTTTCTTGTCGGCTTGACGAGGGCGTAGGTTGCATTTACGAAGCACCTCTTCCAGATGTCACGTGCAACAGAATCGACAGCTGGGCTAGTTGGTATCCGTTCATGATAAATAGCGCTTAACAAAACAACGACGAGGAAGAAGGGACACATGACGGCACTGACTCCCAACTAAAACTTTATACGGAAGAAAACACACACGTATTTACGATCCTACATTACACGTGTCTGTAAAAGTCATCACTACGCAGTAGTGCCTCAAATAATCTTATTGTGGCCTACTTCCCCCAAACAAAACACTACCTAAGGCATCGTCTTCGACTTGAAGGCAAATTCTTTATTATACAGTGCCACAGAAGCATGACTTCAATTTTTCTTATATAGAACGCCACTACCAACTGTCCCGTCAAGTCGTCATTGTGGCTCCAAAGATTACTCATGTCCTTACACACTGGGTTGCATTTTTTTACCGCTTTCACCGTGGGCCTTGCACTGACGAGTGACATGGGCAAAAGAATAATTGCTGAGTGAGGCACGGTGCTCCATTAGCCGTACATTGACGCAGCTGCCTGATTTGCCCACACATCACCACATAAAAACGGCAAAGAGTACACTATGCCCGTGGAGCAGGGAACAAAAGGTGACACATGTTTCACACCGCACCCGGTGCCAGCTTTCTTTCTTGACAGTTTATTTGGGGCCGAAAAGACAACACGAACCCCGTAACGACCGGCTGCGTTTTTAGGCCATGTGAGATTTTATGCATGTAGGGAATAACAGCGGTCCGGTTTCTTTCAACCGGACGGCCAGCTTCACACCCCGCGGATGAATTCACAACTCTAAGTACCGGCTGTGCGATCCAGCGCTATATTTGCTCAGGAAAACAAGCCGAGTTAAGCCTGGTGATTCGGGCATCAAAACTACTGGCAATGCTATGCATACAACAAATACAACGGCCCAATTTAGCACAGAAAACGCAATCCCACATCTAACCCGTTTGGAGTGCCCAGAGCTGTAATTCAAAAGTGGTTTGGCAGACCTAGTCAATGTGCCCAGCATACATGCCTGTTTCCAAAGACAAACGCAAATCCAGGAACTGTAGCTGACCACCTCTCAAAAGCTCACATGTAAACCGAAGCCCAGGTTGCATTCTCTAAACAACTTTAAGACATCAACCACTCGGCGAGACACATCGCAGACATCAACAAAGACCAGAAAATCGTCAACATATCTGACTACCTTCATAGCCAACCCGCACAGGTTCTGCTCAAAACGACTGTCAACCTCACTTAGAAAAATATTTCTAAGAACAGGGGCTACCCTAGAACCAATACTTATTCCGTTTTTTGGCACATCTAAACCCCCCTCCCACTCCACAAAGGGAGACTTCAAGTTGAAAGACAGAATTTCCAGAAAACCACTAACCGGTACCCCACAATGGATAATAAACTTCATTTCATCATTTCCCTGTGTGATGCACCTCTTTACACTGTTCATTATTCTCCATGAAGAATGGAATAGTGTGAATCTTTTTCTTTTTTTATTTGATTTTTTACTTCTTGGCAAAAACACAGGGGAGGCTGAGACTAAAGGCGAACGTGGCCTGAAAGTCGAATTAGCCACTCGATTTACTGCGTACGTAAAAACACGTCTGTTCACAAATTTATGCATGAAAGCACAATCCTAATAGAGAAATACTACAAAGCAAAGTCAATACTACACTTCTACTACTTCAATACTACTACTCAAATTCACAAAGGGATCATAATGTACACATAAACTCTGTAATTAATACGTATCAAGTTTCATTAGTTACACTACTATGTCACAATTACGTATTATATATATATTTTTGATTATTTTAATTTCTACCTTTAGGGGAACATGTAGATATATACTTAACTCTTAATTATATATCAGCATTGCAAGCGTTTTGCTTAAGCGACACTTCTTTGACCTGTTTTTTATACCGAAGGTAACTGGCGTCGAAGATTAATTTTTTAAAATTTATTTAATATTTCATTTGACTGGTACAGGAAAGATTACTCACCATAGTTCGTTCTTACTTTTGAAGTGTGCCGTATTGTATGCCTGAGATGGTAGCAAGAAGAATTATTGTTAACTTAATTGTGGGTCTTTTGCTTAAAAATGGTGTCCAGAACCTTTTATGTAATAGATGTGGTCAACTCGAAGCATTGGATATTCAGTAAATAAAGGACTCGTCCTCAAATCTGCGTAACAGCCATGATATTTAAATATATGCGCAAAATTGTTTTCTGCAGTACAATAAGCGTGTTTAATTTTGGTTTAGTTGTTGTCCCCACACCAAAATCCCCTAGCACAGTTTCAAATAATAGAGAGCATTGTATAAGGTTTGTTTCAACCATAGAGGAATCAAATGGTCGATTCTATACATGAGACCTATACTTTTAGAGAGTTTGGATGACAGGTTAGCAGTATGCGTATTCCGCGAAAGTTCTTCTTGAAACCAAACACCTAACAACTTCTTTTCTGTCACTCGGTTTAACTTGGTTACGTTGAATATAATGGGGATTTCTTTCTCGACATTTTTATTGTACTCCTAAATATTATGTAAGTTGGCTTTCTAGCTTTAAGATGCAATTTATTATCAACTAACCAATTTGATAATTGTTCCAAGTAAACATTTACCATTGAGTGAAGTTTAATTATATTATCAGATGCCAAGAAAACGTTAGTGTCATCCCAACACATTGTGGCGGATCAAGCAAGGGAAGCAGGACCCAGACATGCGGTTCTCGTGGTGGTCACGGAACACCCAAGCTCGAGCACGCGAGCGCGGCCGATCTTCATCTTCTGATTATGCCACGCCCCTGCCTTCGCTTGTCTCAACCACCCATTCCACCTTTATTTTCTACACACTCCCCGGCCCGCCAAGAAGTCTAAGGGTTGGCTTCAAGGAAGTAGAGCCGTTGAATGGGCCGCCTAATTTCATGACCAGTTGACAGGCGGAGTACACAGGAGCGGGCGATTCCGTCGCGTCCGGGTAGCAACTTGCCCACACGGCCGAGTCTCCAAAACGTTGGGGCGTATCCTTCATCGTGCACTACAACCACGTCTCCGACTGCGAGTAGGTGTAACGGATGTGAGGGCGCTTGGAGTGTGGCGTCGGTGAGGGAGTGGAAGGACTTCGCACAGTGCTTAAAAGCGAGGGCGTTATCGGAGTATACCGTGGCAGGTATTCCGCGGCGAGCAATGAAGCGCCTGAAGGCGAGCAAGAAACTTGACGCCGTCATCCCCGTCGTCCATTCCAGGTGTAGAGCCCGCGTGACGCCGCGCGAGAATAGGGCGACGTATGTTTTGACTTTGGAAGGGTCGTTGGTACGGCAGTACAGAGGACCGCAGAAGTCGACGCCCACAATAGAAAACGGGCTTGTTTCCGTTATGCGGTCACGCGGTAATGGTGCCGTCGGTGCTGTCTCCGGTGTCAGCCTGCGCCTTCGGCACGGCAAGCACTGGTAGAGGGCTTTCTTCACTGTCTGGCGTCCTCGAATGATCCAATAGCGCTGGCGGATCACTGTGAGCGTGGCTTCTGTTCCAGCATGCAACAGGCGCTCGTGGCTTGCCAGAATAAGCAGCCGGGTTAAATCGTTCTTTCCGGGCAGAATGATCGGATGTCGCACTTCGAAAAGAGATTGTAAGCAGTGTAGTCGTCCCCCACGCGGATAACGCCAGCGGAGTCCAAAAAGGGCTGTAGACGAAGCAGTCAGGAAGTCCCCACCCCAAGCTGGCTGTTCGATAGAGCTTCCCGGTCTTGGGGGAATGCTTCCTTCTGTACCTGGAGAACCCAGTACAGTTCAGCCTCTTGGACTTCGTCAGCAACCAGTGGCCCGGTCATCGATGGCCGTTGCGGTAAAGCGTTGTTTACGAAGCGTCGAACCCAGGCCGTCACTCTAAGTAGCCGTGAGTAGCGGCTGTAATCTGAAATTTGGCATAGTGGTTCCGGTGGCTAAGACCCCACCGGGCAAGATGACGCCAAGGCTGGCGACAGGTCCACGAAGTCAGCGACTTCCTGGGGCTGGTTCAATGGCCACAGGTTTTCTGTGTGGGCGATCTATGATGGTCCATGCCACCAATGCTCTGAGGTTCTGAGGACTGTTGCACTTATTCCGCGTGTGATGAGATCGGCAGGATTGTCCTTGCTGCTTCAATGCCCCCATCTGCATCCCTTAGTCAGGCGCTGGATCTCTTTGACGTGATTTCGGACAAAGGGGGGCCACCGGCTAGGTTCCCCGCATATCCAGTGCAGGGCAATCTGCGCGTCTGACCAGAATAACGCACGTGTGGCCGATGGGCCAGGAACTCGCATGAGGTAGTTATAAAGGCGCGCTGCGATGAGGCAGGCAAAGAGCTCGAGGCAAGGCAACGTCGTCGCCTTGATAGGCGCCACACGACCTTTGCTGATCAGCAGATTTGCCTCAAACGGGTCACCATGCGCGAAGCCCCGGCGGACGTAGACAGCTGTGCCATATGCTCGCGGGCTAGCGTCCGCGAAAAAGTGGATTTCTATGGACTGCTCCGGGTCCCCTTGGTCGTCTGATACGTTTCGTGGCAAACAAAGGTGTTGCAGCTCGGTTAATTCGGAGCACCATGCGTTCCAGGTGGTGAGTTGCTCACGTCGTAGAGGATTGTCCCAAGGGGGCCGCATCTTCCATAAATCTTGAAATATAACCTTTGCCCGGACCGTGAATGGTGCCAAGAAGCCTAGGGAATCGTAGATTCTTGCAAATGTTTGTAGCAGGGTTTGCTTGGTGGTGGGCTTTGTGTTGATAAACGAGGCCACGTTTCCTGTGCTGATGAGCAGCGTGTCGTCAATGCGGTTCCAGCTCACCCCTAAAACTTTCATTGTGGTGGCGTCGCCACCTTCATCCTCCAATGCGAGCTTATCTTTTATGAACAAGTCCCGCAGGGAAGATATGTTGGAAGCCCATTTTCGGAGCTCCATTCCGGCTTCGGCCATTACAGCCCTTGCTTCCGAATATATCTGATGAGCTCGGTCGACGTTGTCCTTGCCAATGATGAGGTCGTCGACATAGAAAGACTCTCGCAAGATGGCGGCGGTGTCCGGAAACTTTTGTGAGACTCGCAGATGATGGTGCAAAGTGGCGGCGAGCAAAAAGGGACTCGATCTCGCACCGAAAGGAACCCGTGTCATTCGCCACTTCACTACTGGAGGAATGGGCTCCTTCGGTGTAGGAAGGCGCTCGACCCACAAAAAAACGTAGTGCGTCCCTGTCCTGTTTCCGAACAATCATCTGGAGGTGGGCCTTCTTTATATCTGCGACCATGACCACTGGATAGCACCTGAATTTAAGAATGAGCCTTAACAGGTCCGCATCCAACTTGGGCCCCTTACAGAGGATGCTGTTCAGCGAAGGTTGCCCCGAAACATGTGAGGAGGCATCGAAAACCACCCTCAGCTTGGTTGTGACGGCGTCCCGACGAACCACACCGTGATGCGGCATGTAGTACCTGGTTGTCGAGCGTTGGTCGCCGTCGTGCTCGGGAACTCGTTCGGCATGGCCGTCGTTGAAAATACGTCCGGATTGCGTTGTCGTGTACCTGGACAGCAGCTCAGGCTGACCACGAAAGCTCCGCATCTGCAACGCGCAACCGCTGTTCTGCGAGCCTTATAGTTGTAGCGCTGGCGTCCAGCCCTGGCTCCTGGATCATGAGTGCGAACCTCGTACCGTGCGCCATTCTCCCTCACGTCACTCTCGAATTGCTCTATGGCCGGCGCGGTCCAGCACTGACGCATCAGGGGTTTCTTTGATCCCGATAGCATCCAGTCGCCACAGTGACGATAACTCGTTATCTGCGGCTGCGTCATCCAGCGAGGGCTCCATGAGGGCCAGGAATAAAGCACTAGATGAATCCCGAAGTCCAGCCAGTTTCCGTCGGAGTGTGCACTCCTGGAGAGTCCAGCCGAACATGTTTTCGACGGCGGTCAGGTGCGGAGTCAGCCGTGAAATGTTCCCCGAGGTAACTTGCCAGTACAAATCTGACCCAATTAGGATGCTGATGTGGTCATTCATGTAAGCCGATGCGGGCGAAGTGTCAGCGGCGAAAAGACCATGGTCGTGCATCACTCTAAGCGTTGTCATCGGTGATTGGAGGACTCGTAACGACGCAGATACTTGGGACCTCAAGGGCGTCGATGACCACCTGCTTGCCGTTGTTCTGGCTGGCCACTGTGACTGACACGCGAGGATACTTCTCCAGCTGCTGCATGGTGGCTCTTGCCGAATGTGACCAGCTTGAGGTCCTCAACGCCTTCAAACAGGTGCAGCCCAGAGCGCGCGAAACGTCACGCCGAACGAACGTCCGCTGGCTGCCCGTGTCTAGCAGAACCCTCACCAGAAGCTTACCGTTGGGACCCATCGCCCATGCGCGGCAAGTCTTCAGGAACACTGGAGTGGGCCGTGTGGTTCTACTTGACGCTGTAACCACCGACGATGCCGCATGGGACGGTTTGGGCACTGTGGGCGGGCCCCCTTCACCAGCCGAGTGGGCAGACCTGGTAGCGTGTGGGGAACCTGGCTGAGCCACGTCGCAGAGTGACGTTAGATGCCGGCGTGAACAGCGGCTGCAGGACAACGTTCTGGCAAGCACGTGCAACGTGATTCTGCGTGATTCTGCTTGCCGCACCGGAAGCAATGTCTTCCTGCTTGCAGTCGCCGTCGCTTCTCCTCTGGTGGCACATTCGCGGTGCATCGCGCGATCCCATGGCCTCGCCCGTCACAAAGAGGGCAACAGTCACCACGAGGAGGTGGCGATGACTCTGCATATAGCGCTCCGGCTGACGGTGGAGAAAACTCCTCATGCGGTGTCGGCCAGGGTGCTGGAGGGCGTGGAACCTGAGGACCGGTGCTGTCCATGTGCCCTTCTTCCCGAATTCCACCTGAATACGAGAAAATCCAAGATCCTCCTGAACTTGCTTGGCATCCCCGTTCACCTCATTCGCGGCTGATTCCTTCATCCGTGCCGGTAAAGAGAGCATGTCATACGGCAACGCCTTCAGCAGGACCCAGTGGATTATGACGGCATAACGGTCGGGCGCGATGCCTAGTGCCTCCAAAGCGTTTAGGCTAAAGCTGATTGTCGTCATGGCAAGCGCCGCAGCCTCCGCGACGTCCGCAGAGGTCTTCACCGGATTTATGGCGAGGAGGGCATCGACATGATCCGCCATCAATAGGTCTCTGCGACCAAACGGTCTTCAAGGATCTTGATCGCAGCGTCGTATCCATCCTCCGCAAGCCTGATGCCCTCAATCGCGGTCTTAGCGGGGCTGGTCATGTAACGAGCGGAGGTACTGATTTATCGATTTCGTCAAGTGTTGGTTTGCATGGATGGTAGCGTTCGAATTGTTCCCAGAACCCCTGCCAATCGCGACGGTCCCCAGAGAATGGTGCAATCTGCAGCTTGGGGAGGGCGACGCGGGGAACTGGCCCGGCGGGAGGAGCCGTGGATTCGCTCACCCTTCGATCTTGCGTATGTCCACCAGCAGCGGAGCTCGAGGGACCGGAGACGGCAGAAGGCGATGATCGGGCGATGTGCAGCGCGGGCCCGAATTTCGCATAATGCTGTGCTCGTAGTCCCATGCTATGGCGTAGTCCGCCTGAAGGCCTCGTCCGAGAGTTGAGCCTGGAATCTTGGCGCCCAGGGCGCGCAGCTATGTTTGCTACTAAGTAAGTAGGGTGACGTAGCCCTGAATTCGGGTCTCGGGGGCAGTGGGATCCTCGAGGAGAGCGTCAAGCGCGCGATCGCCTTCATGATGGCGGCGCGCAGGGACCCCCGAACTCGGCATTCATGCTCCATGAAGGAAGGAACCGGGAGCCTGGGCGGGTTTTCGGCACCAGCGTATGGCGCTTCAAGCAAGGAAAGCAGGACCCAGACGTCCGGTTCTCGTGGTGGTCACGGAACACTCAATCTCGAGCACGCGAGCGCGGCCGATCTTCATCTTCTGATCGTGCCACGCCCCCTGCCTTCGCTTGTCTCAACCACCCATTCCACCTTTATTTTCTACACACATTACAAGTTCTCGCGGACCTTCTATATTTTTGATGTCATTTACATAACCTATAAACAGTAACGGGCCTTACTTGGAGCCTTCCGGGACACCTTGTTTCAGCTCTAATATGTCTGATGCAAGGGAGTTTAGTTGAACAAACGGCTTTTTTTTAGTCAAATGGCTTTTTTAAAGGTCACCTGCCACGCAACGTATTCCTTATCTCTCCAATTCATTTACAAAATATTATGATCTATCGAATCAAATGCTTTTTGAAGGTCTAAAAACAGTTCAATTGTGAACTGCCTGTTTTCAATGTTTGCAATTTTTTTTATCTTGAATGTACAGTAATGCTTGCTCTGTTGATTTAGATTTTTGGAAACCTTCTTGATACTTGTAAATTACATTGTGTTTAAGAAAGTAGATAGTTTATTATAGATTAGTCCCTCAAATACGTTGAAAAAAACTGTCAGGACAGATATTGGTCGGTAATTTTAAACATTGTCGTGTGCTCCCCCTTTACGAAACGACAACACTCTAGCAACTATAAGTTCCTCAGGAAAAACACCGGTGAACAGTCATAGATTAACAATGTACGCCAACACGTCACTTAGTTCTAGTGCCAGGCGCTTAATCACACACGATATAAAGCCGTTTTCTACTTTTGTTAACAGTGTCCCAGACTTTCTTACGCTGGCCTCGTATGTAGAAAAATAGCCGTTCGTAATATTGGCTTTTCGCTCACTTTATACCACTCTGTAGCTTGTTTTTAAACTTTTTACACGCCTTGCGTATTTAGGGATTGTTCGTTTTTATAAAATTGCGTAACAAAGCATTTTTTTGTGTTTTATGCGTTAATACAGATCTGTATTCACCGAGGGTTTTCGCACCTTTTTGGTTCTTTTACTTGCAGGTTGTAGAAGAAAGGCTGCATCATAGCATTCTCCTCTGGACATCGATACTAAAAACTTGACACGTGCCTAGATTGTCCGTTCTCGCAAAATCTTGAAGGTACTCCGAGTTAGCGATGAAAAACGGATCATGAAGGCGTAGGGAGTCCAGTTGTCTCTGCAGATATCTCGACATCGCCCTCGGCCATGAGTTCCGCTCCGATACAATTGCGCGAAAAGGTACTTCGGGCTTATGTCTTTTTGCGCGAAGAACAGTTCCAGAGTTTGTTCCTTCTCGTGTGACAGTGCCTCCAAGACGCTCAAGATTGTAGCTATTTAGCAGGGAAACGGACCGTTCCTTCACTTTCGAGCTTTTACGTCAATAGGTTGAAACTTCTTGCGAACCGCTTCCATGGCCCTTACAAAGAACAAGTCATCCGTTACAATAACAAAGCAACCTTCCTTATCTGAGGTCATGATGTGGAAGCGGTTACTTACAGCAAACTCGCCACATTCGCGTACGGGCAGGGCCTTGCGTCACGCGCGTTCAGTCCTTGAGAGAACATCAATGCACTCAGTGGCGAACCGTGGACGGTCTTCCTCTGGAACCCCGCGTGCAATACCTCTGGTGAGGGCTATCTTCTCAGGTGGTTCCAACACGGGTTCAACACTGAACTTGGGACCCAGTCCGCAAACCTTCTTGTGACGGTCAGGAAGATTCTGGTCCCCCAGAACGATGACCGTGCCTTGAGCAGCCTTAGACTTGTTTGGCAGGGGTAGGCGGGGTAAGAAGTTATTCCAGAGCCTGTCCGCCGTCTTCTTTGACGTCTTGCACCAGTCCAGAAAGAGCCTCCTGCTCTAGCGGTCTCTTTGGAGTTGAGCGCAGGTGACCCGCAAGCAGTCCTTGAAATGCCTAGCATGTGTCCCCCACTCCGCTCTCAAAATGAGGCTTAAACGTCTGCTGTGTCCTCTTCAAGGATCCATGAAGCCGCACAAAGCATAAACTTCCCGTGGGCACAAGCCGTACCTGAAATGCCACGACGCTATCGTTGCTCTGCAATCGCCTATTGCCATCCATGAGGCTACGTACTTGGGTTACGTTGGACATGAGTATTAGAACAAAGAAAAGGGCTCGATGTAATCGAAATATAGTTCAACAGATTCGACAGCTGGGCTAGTTGGTATCCGTTCATCAGTTTTAGTTGAGAGTCAGCGCCGTCTTGTGTCACTTCTTACTCGTCGTTGTTTTGTAATGACTCTGTAGGATAGGTGTCACGTGGCCAAAGACAACGCCGTTGTCTTCAAGGAAAACAATTTTATTGGAGCGAACTTGTGCTCCCTAAACAACTCAAAAATTTACAGAGGCGGCGATGCAGCGGATAAGACTTGCGTAGGCGAGTTTCATCGAAAGGAACGCCGCAACGTCTGCTCTGCAGGCTTTTATCTTTCAGCGCGAGTGTTTCTGGAACCTTCGATTCCCATCCAGAACATTTCAGATAACCGAAGATTATTCTGGGCTGGCGACGTTAAGACGAAAGAGCCTGCTTATCGGAATAAGATAGCCCGCGCGGCATAAACATAAAGGAAGAGCCAGGCGTGGCATAATACAAAGAATAAATAAACAAACCCATACGTGGTTCATGGCAATATATATGTAGCAAATCAGAAATTGGGAAATGAGGGGCTCGGTGAAAAAAGACAGAAAATAAGGCTTGGCAGTCAAGAAAACCTCGGGAAGCCAAGGGGAGGTTGCGAGGGGTCATATAAAAAGATGAAGAATTTTTTGAGTCATAAATAAAGAAATTCGTGAAAAAATGCCCGCCGGGTGGAATCCGAACCCACGACCCCCAGAATACCTGTGTGTTGTGATAACCACTACGCTACCGGCGGGGTTCGTCGGGGACCTGTATGCTGGAGGTTGTGGGTTCTGATTCCCCCCACGCGGGCAGTTTTCACCAATTTCTTTCTGACTCAAAAATTCTTCATCGGTTTCTATGACCCACCATAACCGCCACTTTGCTTTCCGAGGTTTTTATGACTGCCAACCCTTATTTTCTGCCTTATATCTATAAATACATATATATAACTTTAAAAATATATAATATATATATATATATATATATATATATATATATATATATATATATATTATATATATTATATATATATATATATACATATACAGAAGGAAATGCCGGCAGTCTACAATGCCAAAGAAGGCTTAGGGGAATGGTCAGATTTATTTACCGTTATTGATATTACATTATTTTTTTAAGTACGTGAAAAAGAAAGGAAGAAAAACACGTTCACAGAGTAGGAACCGAACCCATGGCTTCGATACATCTCGAATGCCTTAACAATACGGCTATGTTGGCGACTGTGTTCTCTTTCACTTTCTGGAGTATTTATATTTACTACAACTGTATCTGACGCTTGAGGGTGGTAGCCCGCGCCACTCAGACTACACGGGCGGAAAGGGACCTTCTTTTTAATCCCCGGGGCGTGACGCGAACGTCTACCAGCCTGTCATAAGCGGGTAACTGGCGGGAAGCCCTCTTATGCTCCCTTGGCATCAAGGATGCCAGAACCGAGGCCCTCGCTAACCATTCGCACGATAATAGAGTTTGGAAATGAGGGGCTCGTTAGGAAATACAGAAAGAAATGCCGGCAGTCTACAACGCCAAAGAAGGCATAGGGGCAAGGTTAGACTATTTTTTACCGCTATTGACGTTAAAATATTTTTTTAAGTACGTCAAGAAAGAAGTCTAACCATTCCCCTATGCCTTCTTTGGCGTTGTAGACTGCAAGCATTTCTTTCGGTATTTCCTAACCAGCCGCTCATTTCCAAACCCTATTATCGTGCGAAAGCTTAGCGACGGCCTCGGTTCTGGCAGCCTTGATGCTAAGGGAGCGTAAGAGGGTTTCCCGCCAGTTACCCGCTAATGACATGCTGTAGACGATCGCGTCACGCCCCGGGGATTGAAAAGAAGGTCCTTTTTTCCCCGTGTAGTCTGAGTGGCACTGGCTACCACCCTCAAGCGTCAAATACAGTTGTAGTAAATATAAATACCACAGAAAGGGAAGGAGACCACAGTCTCAGAGATAGCAGAATTGGTAAGGCATTCGAGATCTAATCGAAAGGCGTGGGTTCGGTGCCCACTCTGGGCGCGTGTTTTTTTTCTTTCTTTCTCATGTACTTAAAAAAAATAAGGTAACGTCACTAACGGTAAAAAATAGTATAACCATTCCCCTACGCCTTCTTTGGCATTTTAGACTGCCGGCATTTCTTTCTGTATTTCCTAACGAGCCCCTCACTTCCAAACCCTATTATCATGCGAAAGCTTAGCGAGGGCCACGGTTCTGGCAGCCTTGATGCTAAGGGAGCGTAAGAGGGTTTCCCGGCAGGTTACCCGCTTATAGCAGGCTGTAGATGTTTTGCGTCACGCCCCGGGGATTGAAAAGAAGGTCCCCTTCTACCCGTGTAGTCTGAGTGGCGCTGGCTACCACTCTCAAGCGTCAGATACAGTTGTAATAAATATAAATACCCCAGAAAGGGAAGGAGAACACACTTGCCCAGGTAGCCGAATTGGTAAGGCATTCGATATTTAATCGAAAGTCGTGGGTTCGGTCCCCAGTCTGTGCGCGTGTTTTTCTTTCTTTGTTTCTCACGTACTTAAAAAAAATATAGTAACTTCACTAACGGTAAAAAATAGTCTAACCCTTTCCCTATGCCCTTTTTTGCGTTGTAGACTGCCGACATTTCTTTCTTTATTTCCTAACGAGCTCCTCATTTCCAAACTCTATTTTCGTGCGAAAGCTTAGCGAGGGCCTCGGTTCAGGCTGCCTTGATGCCTAGGCAGCGTAAAAGGGTTTCCCGACAGTTACCCGCGTATGACAGGCTGTAGACGTTCGTGTCACGCCGTGGGGATTGAAAAGAAGGTCCCCTTTTCACCGTGTAGTCTGAGTGGCACTGGCTACCAGCCTCAAGCGTCAGATACAGTTGTAGTGAATTTAAATACCCCAGAAAGTGAAGGAGAACACAGTCGCCCAGATAGCCGAATTGGTAAGGCATTCGAGATTTATTCGAACGGCGCGGGTTTGGTCCCCACTCTGGTCGCGTGTTTTTGTTTCTTTCTTTCCCACGTACTTAAAAAAGTAATGTAACGTCACTAACATTAAAAACAGGTTAACCATTTCTCTATGAATTCCTTGCCGTTGTGAACTGGGGGCATTTTTTTCTGTATTTCCTAACGATTTCCACAACCTGTATATATATATAGAAATATATATATATATATATATACATACATACATACATATATAAATATATATATTGTTACAAGACGTCGATGAGGTTGAGAACAAGGAAGAAGAAGTAGGGCAGGCGCGCAGCGAGCGCCAGTTCGGTCTCATGGCCGACATTATGTAAATAGTGAGAATACATTGTTCGCTCATCTCATGGTTCACGTCCTTGGTCCTGCCACCACGTAACATGTTTTATAAGGCGCGGGGCGATCACCTTCATCCTGGCCCACAGCATCTCGCCGTCTTGACTCCTGAAGCGATCTTCTCCAGTCTCTTGGAACGCGTAGGCATGCCCCTGCCCCGGTGAGCCATCCCGGCATCTGTTTCCCAGCCCGAGCCTCAGCCTATGACGAGCCCAAATCATCCGAGACGTGAGAAGCCGCGACCAGACAAGACGACGATGCCATCCCCCTGCCCCGTTCGAGGGCGCGACTTCTCAAGGGCTTTGAACATTGCTTCATGACGTCGGCGGGCATGGGTGTTGTGGGGCCAGTGTTCACAAAGCTGTTCATCCTCACCGTGGTGGCAACGACGTATTCACTGTGTATTATAATTTTATCATTCGTACTCACTACACTCGCTCATCTACTAAGGCCTCGACCGGGATGGTGTCCCTCGACGGCGGGGTATTGTTGCAAGATGACGACGAGGATGAGAACAAGGAAGAAGTAGGGCAGGCGCGCAACGGGCGCCGGTTCGGTCTCATGGCCGACATCTTGTAAATAGTGAGAATACACTGTTCGCCCATCTCATGGTTCACGTCCTTTGTCCTGCCACACGTAACAATATCTTTGGGTTATAAAATACCCACCCCTCCTTTGCGCTTTTCACCATTTATTTGTGCTGATGCTTGCCTGCGGGGAATCCAACACGTCACAACATAGGCAAACTTTCCTTGCTTACCCTATCAAGTTATACCCTCCATATGATTCTATCCTGAATCAAAGAACAAGAAATGGTTTACGGACACCAAAACTACACCAGACGAAAACTAGAACTATACGACCGTAGAGCGTGTTGATATAAATAGAAAAACTCAAAAGTCCTTGTCCTTATCAATTTATAGATGGCGTACATATGCCCATTTTGTACGATCGTTTTTTTTTGCATCTATGTGCAGAGACACACGTAAACCTATGGAAAAAATACTGCACCAAATATTTTGACTGCTGCCTGACACTTGCTGAATACTCGATTCCGACAACGCAACTAAGTTTCTTATATATACCCCTGGGTTTTTTAACGCCTTGGGTTGTATAGGGTACCTACATTTTTGATGGTTACACAGCGCCTACAAATGGAGGTACCTTTTTGGCAATCATTTCAAACGACAGATGCCTTATGTATACGGTTTATAAAACTCCTATAGAGTGCTCCAAAAAAATCCGTTTTAAAAAAATGAGTGGGTCCGTCTAAATATTAAGAAGGTTTTCCTTGTAATCTTATGAAAGTTTGCTGGCTTTTAAAGCTTATTCCAATACTTCGTTTTGAGTTCGGCAATAACAAACGGGTGATCCGTAGACCAATCAGTGCGGATCTTCCGGAACAGGTCACGCGAACCTTCTAGAACTGAAGGAGAAGTGAGTGCCTAGGCAAAAGGAAAAAAACTGGGAAATTTTGCTTTTTTCACAAAAAACATTGTTTTGTCAAAATCGTTCCGTCTCTCGTAAATACCATTGAAGCAAACAAAGCAAGCAAAAATAATTCTTTGACTGTCACTATCTGTTTGACGTATATGTCTAACCCTGAACACATTCAGAAATTTTACCGAAATAACAACCTATTACGGTTTCTTATGATAGAGCACGGCGTGGGTAATTTTGAAGCAAGCGCTTTACACTAAACAACCCTTTTAGAATTCAAGCACATTTTAGGTTTTTTTTTGTCTTTTGAATATATACCCTTCCTATACACGATACATTGTTGTCTCTATTGCAGTGAACCTAATAAATATGTGCAGTGGATGTTGTCTTTTTGGGTGTCATTACTAAAGTATATAAAAGGTATACGCTGAAATTTCAGCACCCACTCGAAGTAAGTTGTAGAAAACCACCCTTTTCCGCAGGCGTGTTACTGTTTTTGCACAGGACGAGTTAGCAAGCTCGCTTGGTCTCTTTCATGTCAGTTTAGACCTAATGTCATAATCATTAGTTCGACGTTACTATTATAGCCTAGAAACTCGGCCCCCGAAATTATCCTCACAAAGGCAAAAAAAAAAAACTTTCACTATGCAAATCTAACCACCAAAATCTTGTAAATTGTGTTATTTGCAAACATATTCAAATAATTAGACAAGGGAAACCGATGCTAGTTTTGTAATAGCGGTTGTAGACCGCGCTGCGAACTGAGAGCAGGGTTACTTTTTACATTTACCATAGAATAGGTGACCTGTTTTTATAATTTGATGTGTGCAATGCCCTCAACTCAGCTGGCTCGAAGAAGTCGTACTGAATGTTGAGAGGAAATGAGAGTGGAGGGAAAGACGTTCTGAGAAGGTAACGGGAGAACCTACTTCGCCGGGTATAATATTGTAGCCTAAATTAGTCACAGGTCCTCCTGGTCTTAAACATAGAAAGATAATACATGCTCCAGCACATAACCAAAATAACTCACTATTTATAATGCTTCGATTGGAGACTGTTGAGTTCTTGAAATGGATCCATTCAATTTCGTATTGTTTAAAGGATCAGCAGCGGGACAAAGAAGTGTTGTGTGATAATAACAAACCATTTAAAGAGAGCACAATTTTTGGACTTTTTTCTTGGTTCAGTTATGTAACGCAAAAGAGGGTAGATTATGTATTTGAAGATGACGAATGTTTTCACGTCACACTGATTATTCAGACAGTAATTTATGAATGCCAAAGTGGTTTTGCTCAGTCTGACAGAATCATAGAAGAGAAATAACCATGATCCTGTACGTATACTTCGCACATGTAAAAATTACTGAATAAACTCGTTTCAGGTCGTGTCAAATATGACTACCATTTTGCCTAACACACTACAGCAACGGTATATTTTTCAAACTCCACCCTGATGTTCCATTTTTCTACTGGCTTTTTTCTTTTCTCACAAAATAAGCCTAGTTTCGCCACTGGAGCAAAGACCAGACCGATTCAAATTCTGGAATATTAGGAAAAGTAAATTTTTTGTGCTTTTTATTGTGTTTTGTTTATATAAAATTTCAGGAACAACTTTTTGTGCATTTTCTGCACCACATTCAGAACCTAATATATCCCAAGCCATTATTATTTACATATATTTCTTTGCATCTATTTTTTTAAGCTTCTAAAATGAGGAAAATATTTTTTCTGAATTTCCCAAATTCTTTAGTTTCTTTTACGCTGCTCTCATTTACTGACGATGTCGTTTGTTCACCGAGCTAGCCAAATTTACACCGTTTTAGTCATTTATACTTTGTCCCTCTATATTATGCGTCTTTGTGACCACTTTCGTTAAAACTCTTGCACTCCACCTGCACTTCCCGTGTTCCCTTGTACTTTTTTTTCGTTTTATTGTCATCATAATCATCATCATCATAACCAGCCTATGTATTCCCACTGCAGGGCAAACGCCTCTCCCATTGTTCTCCTATTATCCCGGTCCTGTGCCAATTCTGACCAAATAATTCCCGCAAAATTCTGGATCCTATCTGCCCATATAACTATCTGCTGCCCCTGCAAGGCTTGCCTTATCTAGGGATCCACACTGTTACCCTAATGACCAAAGATTTTCTTGCCTTCGCATTACATGCCCTGCCCACGTCCATTTCTTCTTAATTTCTACTAATATGTCCTTAACACGGGTTGGTTCCCTGATCCACTACGCTCTCTTCTTGTCTCTTAAATTTTGATGTATAATTTTCCGCTCCATTGCCTGCTGAGTCTTTCTCCATTTCGGTTGAACCCTCTTAGTGAGCCTCCAACTTTCTGGCCCACAGGTGAGTACAGGTAAGATGCAGCTGTCATACACCTTCTTTCTCAGGGACATTGGTAGGCTGTTATTCGTTATCTGAGAATGTCTGCTGCGTGCACTCCACCCCATTCTGATCCTTCTAATTATCTATGCCTCATGGTTGTGAGCAGGGGTCACAACTTGGCCTAAGTAGATATATTGGCTTACCACTTCCACTGTCTCGCCCCCTAACCTAAACTGTTGTGCTGCCCAGAGGTTATTAATCATTACTTTGTTTTTCTCTTATTATTTGCAGGCTCATGGTTCTACTCTGTTTGTTCAGTGCGGGAAATATTCTTTGCAATTCGTCCTCCAAGTTACTTAACAGCGCAACGTTGTCTGCAAATCTGAGGTTACTGAGGTATTCTCCATTTACCTTTACTCCAACCCGTTCCCAATAGAACGTTCTGAATACTTCTTGTAAACATGCTATGAATAACATTGTAGCGATTGTGTCTCTTTACCTGATGCCCTTCCTTATATGTATTTTACTGCTGTATTTATGGAGGATGACGGTAGCTGAGGACCAATTGTAAATATTCTCTAATATTCTTACATAATGCTCATCTACCCCCAGGTTACGTAATGCCTGAATGACTGCTAGAGTTTCGAACGACTCAAATGATTTGTCGTAATCTATAAAGACAATATAGAGGGGTTTATTCGTTTCCCAGAAGTATATGTTGTATATACCAAACGCCCAAAACGATGCATGAACCACTATGTATGAAGTTATACTTGTGAATAATTAGCAAAGTTTACAGGCGATTGCAATTCAGAAGACCTAAATTCGGACTGCCAGCAGATAATCACAAATTCGCGAGAAAATGTATTGGCAATTTAAGTGCGCCCTGAATGTGGAGCACGGGTTAATGTACACATTGCATTAATTGATCTGTTTATTTGTAGGGTTTTAAAAGGCCGACGCAAAGCAAGCGATGAGGCGCGCCGTAGTGGAGGGCTGCGGATAATATTTGGCCATCTGAGATGCTTTATTGTGCACCGAAATCTCGTACACATGAGCGTTTTTCTCTTCGCCTCCATCAGAAAAGCGGCCGCTGCGTCCGGGAATCGAACCCGTGACTTTGTGCTCAGCAGCGCAACGAAGTAGCCACTGATCAACCGTGGTGGGTCCCATTGCACAGATCTCGACTTAGCGCTTAGCGGCCCAATACGCTGGACATTGTAATATAGCCGATATTTTTCTTTTTTTAAGAATATTATACCCACAAACTGGTTGTAACATGAGAAGGCAACCATTTTTTTTAAAGAGTACCGGAATTTCTGAGAAACAAAGTTGTTCTAACCATTAGTTTTTTCTCGTACTGTGCTGATATGTGCTAAGCTTGCCCTTAAAGTTTCCGTATGGTAAGAACAAAAATATTACTTGGCCTAATGTTGAACCTAAGTCTTGCACCGACTTTCAGGCGGCAACTCGAAAATGAAGGTACTAAAAAAACCGCAAAACCAATCTAAATCCGCCAAAATTGTCCACCCTTGAAGCAGTGGAAGCTGCCGGTCGTTACAACTGAGCAAAGGAAGTAAGAAAAAAAAGAATTCAACGGCTATTCACCGAAAGCTTTTTCTAAATCTTTCTAAAGATAATGTAAACTGGCAGCTGTATCCCTTAAAAGTGCTCCCTGGAAGTATTCTCTTTGATATTTCTTGGTATCAGGGCAGGCAGGCGTGACCAGCCGAATTGTGACAGAGATTTTTCGCATGCCAGAGGAATCAACTACTTGCACTTCTCTCATTCAGGTGTCAAAATAGTTTTCATATTTATGCACCTTCAAGCAACATTTTTTCGCTACACATTAACATTGCCATTTTTTAGGATAAAGGCTTTGTCTACAAAGCTTTGTTCCAGCTTTGTCTAGATACCATTTGTTAATATGATTGAAGTTTGGAGCACCATTTTCGTTCAGCTACAAATTTTCAGGATCAAAGAGTGCCTGAGTGACAAATTTCTCGCGCTAATATTTTTTAGGGTAAAGGAGTGTTGGAGCGCCAAGTACTTAAAAATTCTTTTTTAATCAGTCACACCACCCACCAAAAATTGTTGCAAGTCATACACAACAAAAGAGACCGAATCATACCGCACAGCAGGTCTCCAGCAGCTTTAGGCCTTCTACTTAATGCTGTTCCACAATTTGGAGTGCAGGGCAACCGATTAAAAATTTCGCCATTTGTACCGTAGTGACATGACCGACACTGATATTTGTTGTCACAAAGCTGTGGAAATTGACTTTTTTCTTGGAGAAACAGTTTATGCAGTACCAAATGTAGTGTATGCTTTGAAACTACAAAAAATAAAAGGTGCGGAAATTGGCATTGTGCAATATTGCTGGTGGTTTTTTGGGGGGCACTGTACTGTTAACACGTTCCACTGTGGCATTAAATTTTTTTGTATTGTCCATGTGGATATATCACAGCCTCGCATCTATAAGCATAGGTCTGAAGCATCAACAACGTGAATACTTGCGTTGCTGTTTCTGTTTTCATTGAATTATACCAGCTACAATATATGCCTTATTAGTATACGAGCCCGTAAACAGGCCACTTGCGCACATAAAAGGCACCGGTTTAACATGGTAAAACCAAATGCTTTTGGGCAGGCACTTAGGCGTCGTTCTGAGGCACAGGGAGTTTTTAATGCTGCGAACGAGATAACTTTTAATGTCCGTTCGGGTAATTACGATCCATTAAAAATAACTACAACAAATCAGCCTAGAAAAAAGGCCAGTTGTTAGTAAGATACCACAAGCTGCCACTAGATTTTTTACAGAGGAACGGCTGCTGGGGTGGTTATGCCAGCCTTTAGGTGAAAGTCTTCACCATGCTTTCAGTTCTGCGGAAAGATATGTGGTGCTTACTTATTGAAGAAAACACATGTATCATCGGCTGGCACGAACCATTTGTTTTTGTAGCTTCATTTTTTCTTGGAAGTGCACAATCCCCTCTTTATTTATAAACGCTGAAAAAAAGCCCTTAAATTTCGCGCCTCAAGATCGTGTGAAAATTCGCAAGGATGATGAAATTTCATCTTGTACACAAATGTGTCTACAGATTAGATGCGGGAAGAGACTACAGCCAGGAAGAATCAGTGGTAATTAAACTTAGCTATAGTGACTACTGCACTGCATCCCCGAAAACCAAACAAAAACTGAATATTACATACAAATTAGTGTGTACTGTGCGTTATTTCTACATGAAATGGTGAATTTTAAAAATCTCCAGTCAGTTTCTTGAAAGTAAACATTTGCAGGACTACAAGTTCTGGTTAGAAAAGTTTTTTACTTGTTTTTTTTTTAGTTTTTTTTTTAAGTTTTTACTCGTTTTTAATATTTGACTGAAATTTTCAACTTGTATTTACTTTGTGTTCAAGAATGCAAACATTCCGAAGGAAGGTACATGCTTCTGCAGCGCTTTTCTGAAACATATCAGTATTGTATAGGCTTTACCATGAAGTAGAATAAAACTCACAGAATTACTGCCGATCGCCCTGGTGTGTTTGGCTAATTTGTTAAGCCTTTAGGTACCTCCGGGTGACTACAATAAGCACTTCTGTGTGACGTTCATTGCTCAGAACATTTCTTACTTGCAACGTAATATTAGTTGTAGCTGATAGGCTGTGGTTTGGCATCAAAACGTGTTTTTTCTATATAACAATGTTGGGATGCTTGCCAAAGACCTTCACTACAGCTAAAATCAGTATCGAGAAAATATATTGAATCAAGTCTAGGTAAATGAAACTGGTAACGAAAACTTACCCGTGCTTTTTAAATATATGCTACGCGGTGATAAATTGACAACCTATCCTGTAAGGGCACTGGTGGCGCGGGTCCTTTCGCATGCGGGTACTCAGATAGTTGGATTATCTGCCTTGTTTCTGCTTCCGCTATTCTTATAAAACAGCCGCACCTTACTTTCCACCTTCATGCAATACCATGCTGTGACCTTTAAAGATGGTCTGCTGGCCCCGTGTGAACATGCCGTGGTCTAGTCAACGTAGAACAGCAGCGACTACGGTGATATCGCGGTGATCTTGGAGGCAGCTGGCCGAACAGAGCAACATTGCTGTTGCTTGGACAGTTGGAGTGATTCGACGACGACGACGACGAGGGCTTGGAATCCTTTGTTGAGCGGCTTGAACACGGCGATCGTGCCGTGAAGGTTAGCGAAGACTGGCAAGTTCAGAAATGCGTGACAACCGTAGGCAAGAAGGCTTTTCGTGCGTTAAACAACCAGCTGGCCTCGTGAAAGACCGAGGTAAAGAAATACACTCAGGTGGTTTCGTTTCCTTAGGAGCATTACGCCGCAAAGTGGATGGTGATGGCGTATAAGTTGCTGTTATTTGGAGGTTGAAGCCCAAAGGAGGGAGTGTGGCTGCACTCGCCGCCGAATACAAACAGCTAGCTTCATCGTCATATTTTAAGCACGTTCTCAAAGAAGCGCTGAGTAACACTTGCTGAGCCACGTAAAAGGACCAACCGACCTGAGCGGAACTTTTCACTAAAGCTCAATGAGCTTGGCAGTGGCCTTGGATATTTCCAAAGTGTTGAACTAGCTCGGGGCGAGAATAAAACGTTCCATCCAGCTACGAGACAACCGGAGCAAGTGAAGGTTATTCGACGTCAGATTTTCCGTTCAATTCTCTTCGGTTGAGCTTTACCCAAGCCAGGAATGGCGGCCAAATGAGCGAATCACTACGCAGAAGCACCTTGCTATGACCCCGCAGAAGCACGTTGCTGTTTCCACTGCTACAGGTTATCTTACGACGCAAGATTTTCTACGATCCGGGAACACAAATATCATCTGTTCAAGCGGGTGGGGCACGTGGTGAAGGTATGCATCGTGTTTTTGAAGCATGCTTGGCGAGCCGTGGACTTATTCGATCATAACTCAGAGACGATGAATGGTGAGGACGAATTTGTCTTGCATAGCATAATTGGCGATGACATTACCCACCCTAGTATACGGTGAACGTGAAAATTCCACGTATAAATGTGGCAATGCAAATTGACACGGGTCAATCTCTTTTGATCGTGCGTGATGTGCGTTTCTGAGTTACAGGCCAGACCCCGCCTTTGAAGGCACTCGCATTGGGCTACGAACTTTCGGGGGCATTACCCTGCAAGGCGAGGGGAAGTGAAGATACCTGTGGAACACCATCGTCAGGTACTCAACCGCCGGTAGTAGTGCAAAAGAAATGTGAGGTGGTGCTCCTCGGTACAGTTAACCAGGATGCTCTGAAACTGGACGGGTTGCGTGTGTGCTGTATTAGCTTAAACACGCTACCACAAGTGGTAGAAACTTTTTAAAGGTGTTTGAGCCAAAGGTTGGGTTTATTAAGTGCACCGTGGTTAAACAACTGTTGATTTAAAGAAGTACGTATCTGTTACCCAAGCACCGACCCATGCGTCTTGCGATGCGACACGCCATGTCACGACAATTGCATGCGCAGCCAGAAGCTAGAGTGCTAATTTCGGTTAAGCGTAGCGACTGGGCAATAGCTCTAGTGGTTGTTTACAAAGCCACACTTAATGTCAGAATTGGCGGCGAAAATCAAATGGCCTGTCCGGGTAAAGAGATTCTTAGCACCCTCTGCTGCGTCACAGGTCTGACCGCTGCCGTGGTCAGTTTCTTCGCCGCCACTGAAAACTGAGGGCCGTGGGTTAATTGGTGTATACAAGGGAGGTTGTGGCCGTTTCTACACCAGGGTGGCAAATCCTGCTCTGGGTAGGGAGCGCGGTGCCGGCCGCACCACAAGCCCATTATGCAATTCCATCAAAACGCGATTTTTTTTTAATCTGGCGGGAATTGTCTGGCACCGGGACTCGAACCACGGTTTTTCTTCACACGAGGCGGGTGCTGTACCTCTATTCCACCACCACATCATTAGAAGCTCAACCTGGCAACGTTTAGAGTTTAGATGCGAGGCTAAAGGAGTTGATAGAGGACTTTAGGGGCCTTAAATGGGATGTCATATGGCTTAGTGCGGTTAGGAGGACGGGTGAAGCCTTTACAGTGCTGAAAAATGGACACGTCCTATGTTACCATGTTCTAGTGGACAGAAGAGAACTGGGAGTGGGATTTCTAGTTGATAAAAGCATAGCTGACAAAACAGAAGAATACTATAGCATTAACGAATGGGCAGCAGGTCTTGCATTAAACCTTTTAAGAAGCACAAGCTCAAGATGGTACAGTGCTAAGCGCCCACATCCAGCCACGACGACCAGGTAGTGGAACGCTTCTATGAAGATGTGGAACCGGCAATGGCCAAAGTAGAAACACAGTTTACCGTAGTTGTGGGGGAGTTCAATGCTAAAGTAGTCAAGAATCAGGCTGGACAAGGTAGTTGGGAACTGTGGTCTTGGCGGTAGAAATAGCAGGGGGACCTACTAGTTGTGTTTGCAGAACCTAATACCCTACGCATAATGGATACTTCTTCTGTAAAGGGGAGAGCCGGAAGTGTACGTGGAGGAGCCCGAACGGGGACCACAAAAATGGAATAAAGTTATTATTATGCTATAACCCCGGCGTCGAGATGGATGTGGAAGTGCTCGGAAGGGTAAGGTGTAGTGACCACTGTATGTGAGGATCTCAAATTAGGCTTGATTTGAGAAGGGACCACAACAATTTAGAATGAAAGAAGTCGATTAAAGAGCTAACAGTAACATGTATAGTAGAATTGATGATCCCGCTGAAAAACAGATGTTCAGCTCTTACCGAGGAAGCCGAGGTTACGACACAGGCAGCCAGAGACAACCTTACACGCATTATCACGGGGTTAGCAGCAGAATTCGGGGGCCCTATGGCTAGACAGCATACTGGTAAACTTTCCCAGGAGACGAAAGATATAATTCGGAAAAGGTAAATCATAATATTCTCCACCCCAGCTGACAGAATAGAACTGGCGGAGCTCTCGAAGTTAATCAATAAGCGTAAGACAGCTGACATACGTAAGTATGATATGGAGAGGATCGATTACGCCTTAAAGAACGGAGGTAGCCTGAAAGTTGTAAAGAGGAGTTTTGCCGTCCGAAAAATACAGATGTATGCAGATATAAGCAAGGCAATGTCATCACAAATAGGAATAAATATTCACAATGACCCAGGAGTTCTATAGGGATCTGTAGAGTAGGCCGGACATCAAGGACAATGCCGAATGAGAAAGTAGTTCAGAGGAAATAGACATCCCAAAAGTAACGACTGAAAAAGTAGGAAGGCTTTCAAAGAAATAAAGGGGGCAAAGCACCTGGTGAGGAACAGATAACACCAGACCTCTTGAAAGATGGCGGTAAAATGGTACTTCAAAAACTGGCAAACCTGTGTACACAATGCCTAATGACCGCAAGTGTACCAGAATCTTGTAAGAACACGAACATCATCCTGATTCACGAGAAAGGTGACATGGAGGACTTTAAAAATTACAGGGCGATCAACTTACTGGCAGTCATCTACAAGGCACTTACCAAGGTAATCGCTAACAGAATTTCTGCAACATTAGATTTCAATCAACCTAAAGAATAAGCAGGGTTCCGTAAAGGTTATTCAACAATGGACCATATTCATATGATCAATCAGGTGAGAGAGATGTGCGTGGAGTATATTAAACACCTATATATAGCCTTCATAGATTACGATAAAATATTTAACTTGGTCGAAACCTCAGCCGTATATCACGCAGTACGGAACTAGGGGTAGATTAGCAATATGTAAGAATATTAGAGAATTTCTACAATGGGTCCACAGCTACCATCATCTTCCGTAAAGAGAGCCGTAAAATACATCTAAGGAAGGGCGTCAGGCAAGGAGACCAACTCTCAAATTTTATTCACAGCATGTTTACAAGAAGTATTCAAAACGTTAGATTTGGAACACGTGGGAGTAACGGATAATACAGAATACCTTAGTAACTTTAGATTTGCTGACGACGTTGCCTTGATAAGTAACCGGTAGGACGAATTGCAAAGCATTCTTTCCGCCCTAGACGAGCGCAGTAGAACCGTGCGACTGAAAATAATACGCAGAAAACCAAAGTAATGATCAATAACCAAGGTACAGCACAGCAGCTTGGGATAGGGGCGAGGCAATGGAGGTTGTAAGCGAATGTATCTACTTAGGCCAAGTTGTGAGCCCGGATCCAAATCATTAGGCAGAGATAATTAGAAGGATCAGAATGAGGTGGAGTGCATACGGCATTCTCAGATAATAAGTAGCAGCTTACCATTGTCCCTAAAGAAGAAAGTGCATGACAGCTGCATCTTACCGGTACTCGCCTACGGGGCAGAAATTTGGAGCCTCACTAAAAGGGTTCAACTTGAATTAAGACCGACTCAGCGGGTAATGGAGTGGAAGATGTAAGGTGTAAAATTAAGGAACAAGAAGAGAGCGCAGTGAATCAGGGAACGAAGGCGAGTTAAGGACATATTAGTAGAAATTAAGAAGAAATCCACTTGGGCAGGGCATGTTATGTGAAGGCGAGATAACCGTTGGTCATTAAGGGTAACAAAGTGAATCCCTAGAGAAGCAAGCGTAGCAAGGAGCGGCAGAAAGTTAAATGAGCAGATCAGATGAAGAAGTTTGCGGTGATAAATTGGTCACTGTTTGTACAGGACAGGGGAAATAAAAGAATAATGGGAGAGGCCTTTGCCCTGCAGGGGGCATAGACAGGCTGGGGATGAGAAATTGAACATCAGAAAAGAAATTTTCTATGATAATTCCCAGGACAGTGCTTTGCTTTTTGAGGCTAGAGCAGGTTGCCTGCGAACCAAGAGTTTTGTGGGGAAGTATTCACAAAATGATGGGGTATGCGTGGTCCGCGGAAAAGAAACAGAAACTATGTGGTACATAGTGTCAGAATGTGAGGATATCCATCAAAATCCACATGAAGGGAATATTGGGCTTCCAGAAGCCGTAGGATTTACGGGATCACAGGGGAAGTTAACTTCAAAGCTGTCGAGGGGACGAAAAGATTATAATGCTGGTGGACGAAAAGCAGAGAGGGGAATATTGCGTAGGAAAGTTACCACCTGTAACAGGGAAAAAGTATTTCTTGCCTAATAAACTTCAGTGGCTACCCTAAGCAGCGCTAGTATTAAACCAAGAGTGTAAAACATGGTTATATTAGTCCTTTTTGGTGAGATGACATGTCATCACCCCCCTTCGAAGGGGTAACCAATAGCAATCATCATCATATTAATCATGATGACGATGATGATCGTGATGATGAAATGGCACTTAACCTGTATCTCCAAACGGAGCATTCGCCGTCGTCAGTAACGGAAGATATCGTCCCAGGGTTGCACGGCTGTAAATAGTCCTGTCTCTCAACGGTCAAACAGCAACTGGAACTTGACCCTTATTCACAGACTCTTGTCTCCGTCAATACGCATCTCGGCTTGTTGCAATATACTACTGCCGGTCTGTTTTTATGCGGTATGGGATAACCTCTTGAGAGGCCTTGGTTGTCCTGTTACATAAATTATGTGTTGGTTGATTGAAAAACTTCAGCCGAGTGCTATTCAAAAATATAAAGCGTGCTGCCTAGTTTCGTGGAACGTGCCAATAAACTTTAAAAAGAAAAATAATGTTCTTTTTTACATCACTGACCTACGTGGGCCTTAGGTTAGATGGGAAAACCAATATTCCTTCGGTCGTAAATCTAGCAGCAATTAAAAGCCTGAACCTCAAGAATAAACAGGATATGTGGGTGCATCTTGAGCTGTTGAATTCCTCTTTCAATTTTGTTTTCAATTTATTAGCCGAGTTAAACCACTGGGTGACAAACTCAGAGATAGCACAAAATGAGAACGTTCTGCTGATGCCGAGCGGACGTTGTAAGCAAGCAAGACATTGTTACACAGAATGCGGTATTAGCAAACTGCGACCCATCAAATCATCTTGGTCTAGTGTGTGTCAGTGTCAGCCTACGGGATGGGAGCTATACGTTCCCACAAGTAATGCCCTATAGAAAGGCCGATAACCTTTGCATTCAGGATTTTCAATAGGTCCGAGCAGGCATACGCGCATATTGAAAAGGAGTTACGGGCTGTGGTGCTTGGTTGGGGAGATTTCCTTGACAGTTTTTTGGTCGATTCTTTACTCCAATACTCCTATCACTATGAATTGCTGCGCCTGCTCGCGCATACTAAGCCACTTTCCGCAAATGCAGCAGCGCAAGTTCAACGTTAGGATTTATCTTGGATCCTACAACTACCAATGGGTTTGTCGCAAGGCTAGCGATCTTGCGAACGCTTGCACAGTGTCGTGGTTGGCTTTCCATCTCAGAACTCAGAACACCACTCGGAGGGTGTGCTCTTCTGTTCTGTGCTCTATGACAAGCCGCTGTCGGCGAAAAAGTTTAAAATGGAAACTAAAATAAACAATGTAATATCAAAAGTTTTGTTTTGCACGCAAAACAGCCGGCCTTCCCATGTTGGCAAAAACACCAAGCCGCCAAAAATACAGTTACACAATTCATGCTTGGAACTCCCGAGACTTCCTTAAGTGGAGATGGCCGAGGATTTTTTCATTTGAATTAAGTAATAAAAATCTCTTGAGATACAGCCGATGCCTCTGACGTGGCAATTCTGCAAAGGATTGCGGCAAATATGGACAAACAGCACAGATAACGTTGTTTCTTCTATGCGAGGCTCCCTTTCTCCTGAAAGGTTGCAAAGTCAAAGACAAGCCTTTAGGGTCTTGCAAGATGGTGTTCTTTAGGCCTGTCTGGTTTGAGTTCCCAGAATAAAACTTGTTAACTGGACACCTTCCGCAGAAGGGAATAATTTGTCAACGGAGATGTTTGGTGAGCACGACAGAGTGAGGCAAGCGTTTTAATGATGCCAAGAACGCGGCGCCGTTTCCATAGCCGATGCGCTTTTTTATTTCATCAGATGCAGTGAGGCCCACACACACACAAAGACAAACACGCACACAAACACAAACACACACACATGCACGAGCGGTCGCGCGTACCTGCACACACAACAAAATAGACACCACTAACATCCTACGCACACAAAACGCACACGTACAACACAACATGACACACCCGCGACGTACAGACACACACAACACAAGATGCACAACACAGACACAGAGACGCAACACACATACACAACACCCGCACACCCAAAATCTCTGTGTCATCTTGTTTCATGCTTTTTTTGACAACATACACCCCGGCTGCATTTTATGCACACCTCGTAGCTTTTCAAGAAAACGTCCTAGCAAATAAATATATCTCTGTACTATAAAAAGTTTAATTATGACAAAAATACTGGTTTTTCTACGCCAAGCCTAGTGTCTCCGGACGATGTTGAACAAGCTATGGTGAACGTCGATTGCAGCCGTAATGGTGGCAATTAGAAATCCACCACTGAACTGGAGAGCCATGCAAGAGTGAATAAACTTCTCTGATAGCCTAGCTTAGCTCGAAAACTGTGGTTCACGGATTTCTGACTTGGTAGATCGGCAGCTTATGCAAGCGAATTTTGAAGCTGTTCTTTCATCATCAGTGGTGTGTGCGCCTCAGAGCGACACTCTCTTCATACTCGTCGCTCCAATGATTGACACCGGTCAAGGTAACGTACTTAGATAAATCGCGTGCTTTTTCTTAATGAAACAAAAATTCTAAATCCTAAACACACAAACCTAACCTAAACTATAAATTGAAATCCTAAATCTTAAACAAAATCTCAAACATCAAACCCAATTCTGCCTGTTTTTACTAAAGTTTTCATAGTGGGTCATACAACTTGTACTTGCGTTTGGCAAACAACCCCCGGCAGGTGTTCCCTAAAACTCAACACATGCGTAACGTTGCTGCAAATGCCTGAACAGAGTTTGAAGAAAGAAAAAATAAATGCACCCAATAAAAATGTTTTTGGAGGACAGCAGTGCAATATCGCTTGCGGTGACTGGCACAACTTTGCGCAATTTTTTTATAAGAGAAAAAAACAACGTCATCCATGGGCGCTGCAGACATTTTTACTAATAATTTAGTTCTCCTTTTTTTTATAAAATGAGTGCTTACGGCACTTTGGTACGAATAGTTTACCTATGAAGAATAAAATTCAGAAGGAGTGCTGTACGTTATGTACTATTTTGACGTCAAAAGACGCAAGTAAGATCTGCCAACGGATCTAAATATTAGCAAAAATCATCAACACAACAAAACTCGGCCAACACAGGCAAGAGAATGCAACTTTACATAGAAAATGTACGTAAGGTGGCTACATACGTCGCATGTATTGCGGATGTTCTCACACGGCTCCGGCCAATTTATAAAAACACTGCAATGAAGGTGCATTTTGAATGCTCAAGACGCAATTGCAAGGGCTTCTAAGTGCACGAAGATAACAATAATTGTTCTGCAGCTAAAAAAGTGGCCAAAATACACACGTGGCAGCAGTTCAGGGAGCATTGAACAGGGAACTGTGCGTTTTTAGAAAGCGAAAACTTACGTCCTGCAGTCACACATGTCTCGAAAAACCTAGACAAAATTGAGGATAACAAGAGAGGATCTTTTTGTAGAAGACGAACAACGGACGCACAAAAGGCGAGTGGGGACGCCAGCTCATTTACAACCAATAAAACAATGCCCAAAAAGCCGGGATTCTAAGTACCAGTAGGCGAGTAACGCCTCCTACCCCTCGAAACTGGATGCATACGCTTCCCGTTTGCGGATGTCCGCCGAGAGTATATACATAATATACATTTTAAAGGTTAATAAATATGCGCACTAGCGTCTACTGTTAAAGAGCCGAGACCTATTTCGCTACAAATAGAGCACTATTGCACAAATGCTCGCCAAGATGTGTGCTCACGTGAACAGCCGCCCAGATGGAAAACGCACAAAGGGTAGTTTTGTTACACACCTCAAACCAAGGTTTGCAACGTGCAAAACAGGTTTAGTTTACCCTCTTCCCCTGTCTTGTGGCAACAGCTACGTGGAACATAGTGATCGATGCGTCAATGGCCGCCTAGATGAGCATAGAACCAAAACTTACCAACATTTGAGTTCTAGTTGTAGTTCTACGAGCCCGTTTCCGTGTTTACCTTTTCCGCCTTCACTTGTAATCACTCTCACCACCATTACAGTGTGCAAGGCGCGCGCATTTTCTAACTGCATTCGTTGCAAACAACTGCCCAAGAAGTGTGTGCTCTTTTCGGTGGCTTCACGCCCACCGTCAGCAATGGAACAGACATGTTCAGGCTGCTTCGCTCGAAATTGGAAAGGCAAGGACGCCTGTACCGTGATTTGCTCAACAACAACATTAAAGCAGAGTGGCTGTCGCCCTTCGTTAAGAAAAGATGGCAAGAGTACAAGGTCCAAATCGACTGCACTGCAGAGAGTATGTTGCGAAGGACTCTCTTGCTTCTCAGGTCCAGTCGACCCAGGACACCGCCTGCTTCGGCAGGGCACATCTGCAGTGATGGTGACATCGTCTTTCCGGATTTCGTGCGGGAGATTTCAGGCTTCGGTAGCGCTTGTGCTTTTCCGCTCGTGGAATGTCTGAATTTCTGCGCTTTAAATTTGTACAATGGATTACCAGCTAGCTCAAACTCACGCTATAATAAGTAGTATTTCTGGTTCTGGAAGCCAGTTTGCGTGTTTAATTCTTCAGCCTTCACTTCTAATCACACTCAACGCCATTGCAGTGTGCAAGGCACGCACATCTTTGTACAGCATTTGGCGGAGACAACTGCCCCAGGAAGTGTATGCTCCTTTTTGGCGGGTTCATGCCCAGGGTCAGCCATGGAACAAGCATGTTTCGCGAATAAAGAAAAATATAAGGATACCTGTACCGTGATTTGCTCTACAACCGGCTTCAAGCACAGCGGCTGTCACCCTTCGGTTAGAAGAGAAGATTTTCAACAGTACAAACTACCAATCGACTCCACTGCAGAGAGAATGTGGCGAGGTAATATTTTGGTGCTCAGGTCCAGTCGATGCAGAACACCGCTTGCCTCGGCAGGGAACACATATATTGACGGTGACATCGTCCTTCCTGATTTCGTGCGGGTCTCTAGGCTTCAGCAGCGCTTGTCCGTGGGCCGGTCGTCTTACTGAATTTTTGCGCTTTAAAATCGAGCATACATGTCTCTAAAAGAGAGCCCCTACTACCATCTGGCAGACCACTGCCGCGCATGTGGCTGCCACCCTGTGCAAAAAAAAACAACCACTCTTTCCAAACATGCTAGGCAGAAAGGTCGGGAAATTGTTGAAGTGTTTCACAAAAGGAAATTTACAGATGGTTGTGTAAACCAAACGTCCATAGTGCTGTGTGACAAATATTGATGATGATGATGGTTCGATTTTTATGGCGTAAGGCCACTGGGCAAAGTGCACCAAATGAGTGGTTAGGTATGAGGAGTGAAGCATAAAACAGTAAAATCGTTCAATGAGAACGAAAGATCTCTTGAAGGCGATGGTAGTGGCTGGTGTATTGGGCCAGTGTTGATGATCCATGGTAGGAAGGGATATTTAAAGACTTCACATCTGTCAAATACTCTAAAACACTTTTAATGGAAACCATAGCATCGTCCCCCAAAAACAAGGATAGGTGGAGTGGAATGTGTTGTCTGTAGAGTTGGGGAAAGTGTTTGTGTCGTGTTGTGTCGAGTTCCTTGCATATACTGAGTATGTGAACTACAGATAGGGCCTCGCCGCACCTGCTATACCGGGGCTTGAAGATCCCATGAGCGGGTACGAGTGTGTTGCATGCGTTTGCCCTATTCGTAGCCGTGCAAAGGCTACTTCTGTGGATATATTGCGCGTGTCGGTGGTTTATGGTTTCATTTGTGGTTTTAATACGTTTAGTTTGTTGTCTGTTACTCCAATGTGTTTGCCATGTTTTGCGGCGGTGTTATCTGATGTGTGTCTTAATGTCAGGGTAGGGTACTGTTGTTATGTCAACCGTGTCTTTCAGTGCAGCACCAATAGCCGTTTTATTGTCAACCTCATTTCCAGCGATTCCGGAGTGGCCTGGAATCTAGCATGTAGTTATTTCAAGGGTTATAGTCGTGTCGCGTTTCACCAGCGTCCCTGTTTCCCTGGCCGTCGCAACCACCACAAGTGCCCTCGAGAATGACGACAGCCTCAGCTCCAGGACTTGCCTCAGCGTCGGCGAGATAACGCAACTTATGCAGTTCTGCCTGCAAAGCCCCGTATTTCCCTCCCCTATATAAAGAAACGAGTGAAACATTATGCCGCATTCTTTCCTAGGAAGGCATTGTCATCTCACACAAGCCAGTGTTAACTCTTGGATGGCTCATACCTCGACCTAAAGAGCGGCCGCAAAAAGAAATATCCTAAGTGGTCGTCTACAAAATTGCTTGCGCACAATGCCCCACTAGTTATGTTGGGGAGACCATGAACTTCCCGGAACGCCTCTGTTTGCAAGTTCGACACTCAGGGCAGTGCATTGGCCGAGCAATGCGGAAAAGCTGACCACATTATAAACTTTGACGGCGCACAGGTGATTGGCACCGAAACCAATTACTCACAAAGATTGCTCCTTGAGTCCTGGCACTTAAAAGGAAACCGGCAAGACCTCCATAGATCCCTCGGAGCCGTTCCCACCATCTACGGCCACGGCTTCCGACGCACAAGGGCAAAATTGCTGTAAGAAAAAAGAAAAAAAAGAAGACACCTATATAACTCCTGCTTCTTGCCGTACACAGTCGCCCCTGATGAAGGAGCCGAGTTGGCTCCGAAACATTGGGGCCGCTTTGAATAAACGCCCTTGGTTGGTGTATTTGCCTCTTCAAGTTGAACCCAACTAGACAGACTCCTGTCGAAGACGTTCACATTCAAAGCTTGTTGTGTATGCAGATATAATGAACTTAAAAGCAAGAATTATTACATAGTGTTTAAATTGCTAAAGGCCAAAGCAGGTCCAACACTAAAAACGTGCGTGTACACTACATACTCTGATATTTGGTTTGCATAGTAGGATATAAAACCATTAGTATTTCATATGCTTGTGCCGGAAGAATACTGTTATGGACATTCATTGTCTTACAGACCCGCAGCACAAGACACAGCAGTGGCAGTCTAATGAATCGCTGTAAAATTCCGTGCTTTTCCTGTAAAAACAAGAAATGTTGCAGAATCCTAATCCTTAAGGCCTATTTTTTTCGAGTTTAGTAAACCACATATCCCACGACACAGGGTGAAGCTTCCGAGGTGGCATAGAATAAATCATGGGTGTCTTGTGTATGTCAAAAAAGGGTACCTTGAGCTCAGAAGCTTCCTTTTTCAGCCTAAGTGAGAAAGGCAAAGAAATGGATGGGCGGTTTAAAAAGAGGTGTTCTCTGATGTATTGTTAAAAGTTGGATAAAAGAATAGCTATTCACAGCCATGACTTTTGAGGCATACAAACAAGTTTCTATATGTCTTCTGGTGGCGCAGGGACCACTTATTGAACTCGTCGTAGAGGCTCTGGTCTGGGCTAGTGCAAAACGCACCACACGTAAGGCAACGCCCCAGATTCCGCACTTGGTCAAGCATGTTTAGTGCTGTTTTTGTTGCAAACCCATAAACTACACTTTCATAGCCAGTTGAGACACCACCAGGCTGGTAAAAATACGTAGCAGGAGTTGCCTATCTGTTCCTTAAACTGATGTCACAAGATTTTAAGAATCTTGACAGCCTTTAGACATTTATGTTTCGGTTGTTTATTGTGAGGCATGAACGTACGTTTTTTATTCAACAACACGATTACAAACTTCTGTTCCTTCCTAACAGGAATCAAATCGCCTTGGTCGGAATGGTTTCCACTCTCCTTGGAAAACACAATAGAAGAACGTTTTTCTGGGTTAAGTTTAAAAATATTCACTTCTGTCTAGCTGGCTACTTTTATCACACCAAGCTGGCCATGACGCTCTGAGACGGACACATTGAATGATTTAAAAGTAACAAAAGCCTCATCAGGGCTAGTTGGTTGAACATACTGAATAAATTTGAGGCGCTAAACAACGGGTACCAAAGGAGCACGTAGGCACCGCAGGCAAGGCGCCGTGTATTTGCCTACGTGTTTCTTCTGGTCCCCGCTGTTTAGCGCATCAAATTTGTTTAGTATGGTTTAAATGGTTTCTGCACGTCCTCTACAAATATTGAATTAAAATTGTAGGTGGCAATGGCTTGGCAAGAAAGTTCCTCTAAACTATCAACAGAGTGAAGCATATAACTTCACCTTCCGGTACGGCGTTTTCCTGAACATGAACCCTTGAAATTGCGCTACCAACTTTACCCCGAAATGTTCATTTGGACAAGTAACTACGAAGAGTGTTCATAATGTTGCCTCAGACAAAAAATGATTTCTGGTCACGGAGGATCCCGTATCACCAGGCGGTGTCTTAGGCCTTCTCAAGGTCAAAGCACACGGTTACCCAAAACAGGTTATGAATAAAATCATTCTTTATGCAAGACTAGAGCACGAAAAGTTATTCGTTAGTGTATGGCCCTGCCATGAAGCCTACTAGGCAGCTTTTGAGAAGACCATTGTACTCAAGGATGTAGACGAGCCTCCTGTTTATCGTCATCTTGAGGAGTTTGCAGCGACAGCTTCGCAAAGCAATGAGCCGATAACTGGCGGCAGAGGAAGGGTCCTTCTCTTCCTTCAGGAAAGCCATTACTATGGCCTCCCTCCAAGAGAGTGGAATGTGCCCCAAAATCCATATTTTACTGTATAGATCTAGAAGTGTTTCAAGTGTGTCTGAGTGTAGGTGTTGTATCATGGTGTATGTGATTTTGTCTGCACTTGGAGCTGAAGGCTTACACGTGCTCAGAGCAACCTTCAGCACATGAATTGAAAAAGGAGAATTGTAAGAACTGTGCGACTTGTTATCACGCAGGGACTTCTTTTCAACAGATGTTTGGTGCTTCATGAAAGTGTTGGTGTAGTGTGGTGAACTGGACACGTGTTCGAAGTGTTGTGCAAGTGTGTTGGCCTGGTCTTCGAGCGCGTCCCCTGTTGTGCTAACCAGGGGCAGGCTGTGTTTCTGTAGTCCTTTTAGCTTGCGTATTCGTGTCCAGACTTTGTGAGTGTCGGTGTACGAGTTGATGGAAGTGAGGAAGGCGCGCCAACTCTGCCTTCTCACCTCACGACGCACACGCTTCCCAAGAGCCTTTGCCTGTTTAAAGGAAATGAGATTATCTGGCGTGGGGTACCGGCGAAGGACACCCCACGCCTTGTTCTTGGCCTCTCGCGCCCGCCTACAGTCCTCATTCCACCAGGGCCTCCTTAGGTTGCGGGACGCACTGGAGGCCTGGGACATGGACGTTTCGGAGGCGTCGAGTATTTGTGCCGTGACGAGTTGAGCTGCTTCCTCCACGTGAGGTGTTTTATTGTTGTGTGGTGTACTTTAGATGTTTCTGTGAATGCACTCCAGTTTGCTTTTGATTTATTAAACCTGTTATGGGAAGATGGACTACATGGCCCTTTACCTATGTGCGTTAGGGATGTGGGGAAGTGGTCACTATTATATGGGTCCATGCCCACGCCCCACTCAAGACATTGAAAGAGAATTGCAGAACAAATAGCCGTCAAGATGCGAGTATGTATTGTGTCCTAAGTTATGGTATGTAGGCTGTTTTTTGTTGAAAACGCATGCTCCTGAAGATGTGAGGAATATCTCTATCAGGCAACCTCGGGCATCGATTCTTGAGGAGCCCCAAACAGATTTGTGCGCATTAAGATCGCCTGTTAGGATGTATGGTTCGGGCAGCTGGTCGACCAGTGCCTCGAAGTCAGAGCTCGAAAGTGCACGATCAGGAGGAATGTAAATAGAGCATACCGTTATCAACCTATTAAATATTATCGTAGGGATTGCTACAGCCTCAAGGACAGTGTTCAGAGTGACAGGATGGCAGGCTAAGGATTTCTGGGCGACAATTGCCACACCTCCTGAAGAGTGTGTGCGGCCCACCCTGTCTTTTCTGACTACCATGTACCTATTTAAAAATTTGTTTGTTTAGAATTGAGGTGGGATTCCTGGAGACACATGATACTTGGCTGATTGGCATGCAACATGTCATACACATCGTCAAGATTTTTTATGAGGCCTCTGCAGTTCCATTGGATGATGTTTTCATTTCCCATTATTTAAATTTAGGAATAACTGGAGTGTGTGTGTGTGTGTTTTTGTTCATGTGTCGTCTTTCGGGGCTGTTATTCTATGATTTTCAGGCTTTTCTGTCGGCTTGGACATCGGAGGCCGCTCGTTGCGCTGCGTTGCAGGCAGGAATGGCGCCACATCCATCTCCTCATCGGATGCCAGAAGGGTGCCCGGCGGACCAGGCCCTTCGGACTTGGCCCCCTATCGGGAGCCCTTCGTTTGAGCCGTTACCGCCGAGGGCGTCCGGGACACCAAAGGTGGCAAAGGAGGTGCGGTGGTGGTGGGAGCCGATGCGGGGCCCCCGGTGCCCATCCGGTCGGCACCCTCCAATGCACTGGAGGATGGGGAGGAAGGTGCGGGAGCGGCACCGGTCCCTACAGAAGACGATGTCACCACAACCGCTGCTGCCTCAGCAAGCGGCGTGGCGACGAATTGGGCTGCCTGAGGCACATCTGAGGGGGTGGCGGAGGGACCAGGTGAGACTCGCTGAACTGCGTCCCTATGGACACCAGACGCCGCTCCGCCCACCGGCGAGCCGCGTTGGCGTACCTCCCCAGGCGGAAAGAGGCGAACCTCTTTCGCGCCTATTTTAAGGTGATGTTCTCAGTTACCTTCACATTAATGATTGCCTTCTCCTGCTTAAACTTCTCGCACGTTCGAGAGTAGGCGGCATGGGGTCCCTGCCAGTTGGCGCAGGTGAGGATTGAGGATGGACAATTATCAGATGGATGATCATGCTGAGCGCATTTTGCGCAGGTCAGACAACCACGGCAGGAGTTGGTTCCGTGCCCGAACCGCTGGCACATAAAGCAGTGGCGCGGGTAGGAATGTAGGGCCGGACATTACAATGTACAAAACATGCATTGACGTACTCTGGGAGTGTGGACCGTCCAAAAGTAAGGATAATGTGCTTGGTCGAAACTACTTTGTCATCCCTCCTCATAGTTTTGCGCCTCACAGCTGTCACGCCCTGATTTCTCAGGCCCTCCAGCAGTCCAGCATCTGTCTCATTCATGAGGTCTAGATCGGAGATGACACCTTGAGTACTGTTCAGGCTCCGGTGGGGTGTCACCCTGATTTCAAGATTGGCTATGCGAGTTTGTTCAAGGAGGATCTTGGCATGCAGTTGGTTGTGTACTTCAACCAGGATTTCTCCAGTTCTTTGTTTTTTGGCCTTATATTTGTCACCAATGATGCCTCCAGAAATTTCGGTAGTAGGAACATGGACTGTGATGCAAGAGGCTTTTCCTGTTCACTGGATTCCAACACCAAAAAACGGGGGTAGTTATCGGGCTTTGGAAGACTAAGGGTTGGGAGTGGCGGAAATGAACCTTCGGTGTGGGCCCTTTTATAGGGGTCGATCATGTTTTGGGGGGGATTTATGATTACCATATGGCATGTAAAAGAAGCAGGGGACGGGGGTACATTCTTCTCAAACCTTACCCTGATAGCTTGAGAGGTCTCGGAGCTCTCTGCCAGGTAAACAGACAGGGAGCCCATCCGCCGGAGCTTGACCTGGGCTCCGACGGCCACCGTTTGAGGCTTCTACCCTTCACTTTTGAACACATCACCACGGTAGGTTACAGTTTATGTTGGGGGCTCAGAGTCCGCGGTGTCGCCAACACCGTCACCATGAATACTCAAAGTGTCCCCGTGCCGGGGGGGGGGGTGATTGGCACAGACACATATGGTAGTGACAACTTCCCCACTTCCCTAACATACATAGGTGAAGGCCCGTGCAGTCCATCCTCCCTTAACAGGTTTAATGAATCAAACGCAAACTTGAGTGCATTCACAGAAACATCTAAACTACACCACATAGCCATAAAACACCTACACGTTGAAGAAGCAGCCCAACTCATCACGGCGCACATCCTCGATGCTTGCCATAAGTCCATTCCCCAGGCATGTATTGCGTCCTGCAACCAAAGGAGGGTCCGGTTGAACGAGGACAGTAGGCGTGCGCGAGAGGCCGAGCAAAAGGCGTGGGGTGTACTTCGCCGGTACCCTACGTCGAATAACCTCATCTCGTTTAAGCTGATAAGGCCTTTGGAAAGCGTGTGCGTCTTGAGTCGAAAAGGGAGAGTTGGCGCGCTTCCCTTACGTCCATTACCTCATGCACAGACACTCACAAGGTAAAGACAAGAATGAGTAAACCCTAAGGACAACATACACATAGCCTGCCCCTGGTGAGTACAACAGGGGACACACTCGAAGAGCAGGCTAACACACCTGCACAACACTTGCAACAGGTTTCCAGCTCTGCACACTACACAAACACTTCTTAAAACATAAATCCGCTCGTTAAAAGAAGTCCTTACATAAATATAGCAGGTCAAAATTTGTTTACAATTCTGAATTTACAATCTATGAGTTGAGGGTTGCGCTGAGCACATGTAAACCTTCAGCTTCAGGGGCAGATAAGATTATATACACCATGATACAACACCTACACCCAGACACCGAAACGCTCCTACACATACACTATAAAATATGGCTTTCGGGCCCGATTCCACACTCTTGGAAGCAGGCCAATTGTAGTGGCGTTCCTGAAGGAAGGAAAGAACCCTTCCTCTCCCGTCTGTTATCGTCTCATCGCCTTAACAAGCTGCCAGTGTAAGCTTCTCGTGAAGATGATAAATCGGAGGCTCGTGTACTTTCTTGAGTACCTTGGTCTTCTCGAGAGCTGCCAGGCAGGCTTCAGAGTTGGTTGATCTACCAAGGACCAACTTGTTCCGTTGGAATCCTTAATAAAGATGCATTTGTTTATAGGCAGTACTGCCTTACGGTATTTATTGATTTAGAAAAGGCTTACGACACAGCCTGTCAATACGACATCCTTAGCGACCTCAAGTCCTTTGGTGTATCAGGTAACATGGTAAACACCATTTCCAGTTTAATGTCCACGAGGACATCTCGTGTTAAATTGGGTCATCCCTGTCCACTATACAAGTACAGAAAAATGGCGTGCCCCAAGGTGGACTTGTAAGCTGCACATTGCTTATAGTTAAAACAAGCCCCCTCCGAAAGGCATTGCCACAAAGCATTTGCTGTTTCATCGATGTAGAAGATGCGCAAATATATTTCAAATCCTGTCACCTGGTAATTTGCAAACGTCAAATAGAGCTTCGTGTTAAGAAACTTGCTGGATGGGCGGACCTTAGTGGTTTTAAACTGAACCCGGGCAAAAGTACGTGTGTTCTGTTCTCCCGCAAGCGCGGTCGTCATGCGGACCCTGATGCGTAATGCGTTATGCGTAATGCGGACTCCTCTAACCCGTACATCTATTCCTGTTAAAAAAGAGCACAAGTTTTTAGGTGTCATATTTTATGAGAAGCTCAGATTCATGCCACACATCAAAGCACCTAACATAAATGCCTCAAAACACAAAACATTGTCATGGTCCTCTGCCACCAATCCTATGGTGCGGACAAAGAGCTGCTTCCCTTGGTCTCTACCCTCCTTAGTTGGGACTCGGTTAGGCTACGGCAGCGTCGTGTACGGGTCGGCATTAAAATCGACAGTAAAAAGTCTTGAACCTGTACTCCACCTGGGCCTTCGGCTTGCATCGGGTGCGTTCCGCACTAGCCCGGCAAAGAGTGTATACGTTGATTGTAAACAAATGGTGCCTTCAGGACCAACGAACGTACATAAAACTTGCTCTATGCTTTTAAAATTTTATAGTTGAATAACACTCCTTTACAACCGGTTTTTATGATGCATCCACATCATCACTGTTTGTAAATCGCCGTCCGTTCATTTGCCATTCTCATTTAAAGTGAGGCAGGAAGGTTCAGATTTCAACATTTCCTTTTTACACATCAACGTATGTTTTTTTACTGATATTTTTATATCCTGGCATCTTCAACATGTATGTTATGACTTGTTTTTTATGAAAATTCATAAAACCAGGTACCAAAAACTGCTATTTGGCAGCACATTCTTGTCTCTGCAGTATAAGTACTATGTGCAGAGTTTTATAGTGACGCATCAAAAACTGCAACCATAGTGTCTTGTGCTGCTCCATTGGGTCAAACTTTGATGCAGTGCAGAACCATGAGAACATACACCACAGTGTACTTGGCAGAAGCTAATGGCATCCTACTCATTGCACAGCACATTCTTGAACACAAAGCCTCAGACTTCATATATAGAGATTGCTTGAGCGTTGTGCGCGCATTGGCCTCACACAAGCAATGCAAAAACAGAATTGTCCATATGGTTTTCAACACTATCATGTCTATATATGCCCAAAAAGTTGTTTTGGTGTTGTGCTGAGGTCAAGGCCATCTTGGGATTGATAGAAATGAGGTTGCTGATCAGAAGGCTGCAGTTCCCGCAATTAGGAGCACAGTAGGTATAACAATACATCCAAACAGTGACCTTAAGCCGCAAATTCAAAGACCTTCATAGAAAATGACAAGCAAAGTGGAATGAACAGATAGATAACAAACTACACGTAAAAAACCACACTTTAGACAGTACACAACTGACTGACACAGCATACACATGGAAGTCGCATTGGGTAGGCTGCGGATCCTCAAGACCCTAGTGCAGCAGGTGCGGAGAGGCCCTATCCGTAGTTCACATACTCATTCAATCCAAGAAACTCGACCTAACACGACACAAACACCTCAGAGAACTCTACAGACAACACATTTTCATGCACCCGTCGTTGTTTTTGGGTGATGATGCCATGATTTCTGTGAAACGATGGTTAGGTATTTGTGAGACGTTCTGTTTTCAAAATAATTTCCTATTATGCAGAATCAAATCTGGCCCTATACATCAGCCTACATCATTATCTTTAATTGATTTTATAATCTCCGGTTTACACTTTTATACCTACCTTTCTGTGGTAGTCACTTGTCTTCGGTAAATAACTTCTCTGGCGCTCTTTGCCCTCGTTGGTATTGCGCAAATAAACACTAACCATCATAATCATCATCACATACCTCCTCCAAGCAGGGAAGTAGTCAATTTTGAAAGGGCCCGATGAAAATTCTGGCAGCAAATTCCTGTTCCCGTCATGTTTCGGCATCTCCTCCAGTGGGACAGCGTGCACGCTCAAGGCAGGTTCGGAGCAATTGCTCTTCAAGGGAGCTGCGTGCTCCGCGGCGGAGCAAGGCGACCGCTTTATAATTTATTTCGTCTATACTGCCAGCAGCCTTTTGTCTGATAAGGCAGGACTGTGCAAAGCAGTGAAATATTGCATTTTGCGAACTGCGACCACGGAGAAAAAAGAACAACGAAAAATTCCACATTTAACAAAAATATGCGGAATATTCAAAGTACAGTGGCAAAAATATTAACGAATTCAGTATAGTGTGAGGAACAAGTTCGTAGCGGCATGATTGGGCATCTAAATGACACAGTACACACTGGAAAAAAGTATACGACAGGCGTAGCACTAGTTGTAGCTTATAAGAAACAAAAAAAACCAATAAAGTCATGTATAGGCCATAACTGCTCTCATTGGCGTCGACACAAAAAATATATGAGGAGGGGAATACATGCGTAGAAAAAACAGCAGACAACAGCCAAGACGTCTAACTCCATATTACTGTATGGTTCAACGACACCCAGCTGTACAAAACCACAGTGAAGCAGTTGGCGAATTTCAGATAAGACATGCCTGATTAAGTTCTGAATTGAACAATTTGAGCCGAGCGTCGCCAAAAAGCAATCCAAGGATGACGCATTTACCACGTCGTACGACAGAACGTTCCAATCCCCTATCGCCGTTGTAATAAAAGAAACGGTTGACGTTCCTTTGACTACGAGGAACCAGAATTGTCTTACATGCTTCCTTTATGTCTCGCGCGCTGTGTTATGTTGTACATTTTTATGACATTTTAGCCTAGTGTGCCCATTCGCAATGTTGAACAGGGTTTTGAGGCGGTCAACTGTGCGGCGTGATATAAGCGTTGGAAGCTCGGACCTTTTGCGTAATTTTGTGATAGACACCTGCCTACCTTATGCGGGATAGGTAAACCTCAGCTCTTTGTTCTGAACGCCCTCAATACAAGCGTTGAATATTTTTGTGCGGGTCCAAGGTGAGGTCAGCGTATTTTATTAACGGGCGTACCAGGTGTGTGTAAGCAACAAGTTTTATCTTTGATCGGCCAATAGAATTAAACATTATCGAATTCTTTCGCAGATATTTTTTTTTCACTACAAGGCGTTAATTTATATCCGCTCTTTCTCGCACCACAAAAAATCAGATAAGTTGATTAGCAGGTATTTTAGATCATATCATGCATTGTTATGTAGTTTTCTCTAGATTAAAGGCACACTCTTACTATCCAAAGAAAGCAGATTTACGAACATTCAGTTGCCTCACAATATGCAAAAAATTGTATGAGATGGATTTTTATGTCAGCTGCCCTCGCCCGCTAAAATAAATTTGCCAACCCTCGTGTATCTACAATATTTACAATCCACTAAAGATACTTGTCGCGGAGAAAGAGCGGGCCGTTATGACGACAGCTGCAGCGTTTATATATTCTCAATGCTGATAAGGCTCATACACTATTGCGTACAAAGACAACTCACTCCCGTATTCGAAACAAACCAACTTTCGTTTTATATTTGCACGGGTACTTCAATCTCAGTTTTAATTCTTTGTCCCTACCAGCCACTCAACACCTCTGACCCCATTCTTTAGCCTGCAATCTCTTCCAGATTTGTTTTCCCGTCAAATCATTTTCGGTTTCCACTGAAAACCTCACAGGAACCCGAAGGGTCACCACATTGATGAAATAAAAACCTATCTTGCAAGGGTTAGGGCTTGGGCGAGTTGGTTCATGATTATTAAAGGGGAAAACAGCGCAAACTCAGACAAGACACAAGAAGAAGGAGGTGAACAAACACAGCGCTGACTTACAACTGAGGTTATTCCTAGGGCTTTTCACATATATATGCTAATAGTCAAAAGCACAAGACAAACCGGAAATTTCACGATAGAAGGAGATACAAAAAGCCGCTCGTGTCACGCTTTCAACGACGCCATGTGCCACAAACACTTGCTGTACTATTGAGGGACAGATAATTAATCTCTTTCTGCGAGAGGGACAAGGAAGGACGCTAACACATTTATCTTTCTGCGCAATTTTCTGCGGCTTCAATTATTTCTCTTGTTGTTTTATCGTTTGTGTCGTAGATGACCTGCGTTTTTTTGAAATATATTGGGGGCCGCAAGTCGTAGCAATCCCGACAGTGGACACCTAAGTGGCCACTAATCGCCGTATGTACATTTATAGTGGTGATCCCTAACCTTTCATTTAAGCATCGTCCAGTTTGGCCTACGTACGTTTTCCCACAAGACAGCCGGAAGGGAATAGACGACGCCTTTAACACATGCAACAAACCGGTTTTCGTGCTTTACGAAGCACAAGACTGCACTGTTCTTTTGGTTTGTTTACTCTAGAAAACATGGAGGGAAAGCTTGTTGGGAGCGGAAAACACAACATTTACGCTAGCTCTTTTTCCTATCTTTTTCAAATTGTGCGCTATCCGGTGCATGTAGGAATAACAGTAAGTTTGTCACATGTGTTAGTTTCTACATCTGCTTTCACTGGTCTCGTCCCTCTCTTTTTAACCTCTGCATCATTGGTTTCTGCTATCGAGGCCAATAGCTGCTGTGGGTACACTCGCTGTCAGAAGCCGATCAACCTGCTTGCGAAAGCATCTTGTATCGAGTGGAAACAGGACTTGTTAAGGGCATTTTTAAAACACATTGTTACGATAGACCTTTTCACGAGTTTAGAATGAGGAGTAGTCGCAAGGTAGAAGTGGTTTGCTGGCTCGTGGTTCGTACGCCCAGCGAGGGGTTAGTGTTGAATTTTTCTGTACTAAAGGTTATTACAGAACAAAGAAACTGCTGAACTACCACTGCCCCTACTGCTCATCATGAGGTTTGCAAATTTTATCATGCACTTATTTGTAGGCATGCCAGTAATGCAGGGATTTCCTGTGCAAAAGGGCTGTTGACGTTAGCATGGTTGTAGAATCCTGTGGTGACTTTCAATTTGAACTTGCAGAACCGTTGGTCATTCCGAGGCATGACGGCGAGTCAGAAGTGCAGAAAACTGGTAAAATGGGCCGCAAAGTTCAGCAGGTATTTCAAGGGAAGCTTTGCAATATATTGTACCATTGTCATTTTTGCAACGTATGGGGGCGCTGTTTGAGTGGCAAGGTTGGTGCGAAATATTTCGGCCCTTGCTTCATTGCCCAAAGCAACACAAAATTTTTATTACACCTAATGTGCATCACGAGGCAAAACAAATGACTCAAAAAGGTCCAGCAGTCTTCCTATGTTGTAAAAAATCTGTAAAAATAGGTAAGTCATGCAATTTTATGCATCATGCCAAAGAAAAAAACAACTTACCAACAGAATGAAGACTGACAAGACACCACATAGCACTAGCTGTCAACATTTGTTTTGCTCAGAAAAATGGCAACAAAATAAGAAAAGAAAGCACGCGCGAACCTACAGAAGAATAAAGATTTAGGTAGAATTTGCCAAAATTTTCTAATTCCTGCCAAAGTGCACAAACTGGAAAAAATCGAAGTAAAATTTCGCATTCAATTAGGGTTGGGAAGTTGCACGCCAACATTCTTAAGAAAGCAACTTTTTTGCTTATTGTCATAACGCCGTGTTGTTGCAGGTGAACGCTAAACTTTTGCTTTAAATGGTCGCTTGGCCTGGCCTGGACTAACAAGTTAGACAGACTGTACAGAAGTTTTTTATTAAGGGAAGGATGGCATTCTGGCCCATTATTTGCCTTTTTCCTTGAAATAATAAAATCATGTAAAATATGCTGTGCCCGCTGACCATGTTATTTTATTTACAGGCAGGTTTTCAAAAGCCAGAGAACAATTCCTGTATTGTGATGCAACTGCCTGTGGCAGATTTTAAACAGCATTTATGTTACGTAACTGTAGCTATTGCACCATGTTTTTTGCCACGTAAGGCGACCCGCGGAAAAATTTGATTCTGTACACAACACGACATTGCATGTAAGGCAACTGCGCACGTGTTTTTTGGCGCACAAAACTTTGCTGTCTCGGTCATTCACAGTGAAGTGCACATCCCCAAGGGTATATGCTTGAGAAAAACCGGACGCACGTCAACTTTAGCAGCCACTCATCCCTATGTAAGACTTGAGGAGGTGAGCATGGGAAATAATTTTGATTTCACTATAACGTTTTTTGTTTGTTAATAGCTCTATAAACTACTGCAGGCCTGAAAGAGGAGCCTTTCTGCAGGATTGAGGAGTAGACGATAGGGGTACCGAGCTGCATTTCTTCTCATGGGTCCATGTGTTTCAATAGCGTTTCATTCAAAATCACAGGTTACATTTAAATAGCTTATCCAGAAGCTGGGCTCTATAAATTCGCAGCAGTACCATTCTGAGATGCACAAGGGCCTACGGAGAAAACGCCAACGTAAAAAACTATATCGTGGCACTCCAATTATGCTTATGCTCATTTGGTCTTGCAGTAATTACAAAAACGTGCTGACCTTGCTGGTGAGTGGCCTGTTTTCTGTGCGCCGTGTTTTAAGGCTTGCACCACATTATGATAACTCGAAGTGACAATCAATTGTAACAAGAAGTACGAGAGTTGTTGCAATAAATGCAATGTCGCTGTTGTGTGCAAAATAAAACAATGCTACAGCTGGTATATATCAGCCAAACGGGACAGTGATTAGATGATAGTTTGGAGAACAAGCCTATTGCTTGTACGTTTGCAGTATCAACGGCTCGTTGTTTGTTATTAGGCAGCAACGGCTTGCCGACTTGTGACGAAATTGTAACTTAAGGCTATACCGAGGTGTTGTGCAGAAGAATTTCATTTGTTTTATTATTTCACCTACAGGGAAAGATTGTGTCCTGTCGGTATTGTTAACTTCTGTGCACAGGCGCATTACGTATCTAAACCCCGAATCCCTGGTTTTCACTTTTTTCCGGCAATATTGCGTTGCCAAGTATGCGTACATTTATACAGTTTTTCTATGCTCTACTTTTATTTGGCAGTAAGTTGTCTCAGTTTTCTTCTTTGTTACGTGATTTTTTGCTCTTAAAAGCTGGGTTGGGTTCCAAGACACCAAACTATTTGCTTGTTAAAATGTAATATTGGGCGATGTAATATTGTAATATTTTGCAATAAAATGTAATATTGGACGGCATCATCAAAAGGACAACCAGCGCAAAACAATGCCACATAGGATTAGGTAGCAAACAGATAAAGAGCTGAATATTGAAATAAAACTTTCAGCACAAGCTAGTGCCTTTTCACGGCTTACATCCAGTGAGCAAAGAAACAAAAGAATACATTGATCACAAATGATTTAGTGCTATGTGAACAGCAGCACATAGGAGGATTGCTGGTTGAAGAAAAACATTTCCAAACAGGTTGTGTGACACTTCAACAAGTTTTTAGAGCCTATGATAACATCTAATCAAGTAGCGGAAGTCCTTAAAAAACACGCCAATAATGAACATGACCAACGGAAGGCTAGACGAGTTAGTTAAGCTGCATAAAACGCACTTCCTTTTTTAAAGGGGAGCGAGGGCCTGCTTACACAATCATTGCCAAGTCTGTTTTCTGCGACCTCCAACACTTGTACCACTGATTAGTTGCCATGCCTCCGATAACCAAGCACCCCGCAAAATACGGAGTGAAGCCGCAACAACACAATTGTACAGCGAGATGGCTGCCCGCTACTGTTAAGTTCTGCTGCTTCTTGGGTTTGACGTTAAGGAATCTTCCCGTTTGGCCAATGTACTGTTTGCCGCAACACAGTGGTGCAGGTTTCACCACTCCATGCCATACGGCATGAAGGTGTGGCAGTGTTTGTTTCACATTTTCGAGGTTTTTATGGCCTCTTTCACGGCTTTACTAAGCCTGGAGTGTCCCTGGGGGGCTACAAAAATTGTGACAATATGGGGTCTATAATATTTTCTGGTTGTTTTTCAGCCGGTGCATAAAGAATAACCACAGTTCTTGTTCTTTGGGAGATTTCGGTTCCTTAGCTTTTTTAGCAGCTGTTTTAACTATTAGCACATATTCTGCCACGGCTGACGGCATAAGCAACAGGAACAGTGAAAAAAAAAACCCTCCCTGTACTCTCAAATATCAAACTTGATGCGTTGCAGTAAAAGCAGAACTTGTGCAGAGCTGTTTGAAAGCATACCTTCACCAGAACCCTGTTTTCAATCTTTGATGGCGCTGAGTCAAACGGCAACAAGCGCTTCTGCGTGCGTGGTTCATGCGACAAAAATACAGGTCCATGCACAAAGGTTTGTTTCAAATTTAGGTACCTTATGCACGATTCTTCTGGAAAATCACACGTTGAAACCTGCCTCGTTGCGACTTTTGGGCAGTACAGGGTAGTCCGCCACCTTCCCAATATATTTTGGCCACTTCAGGGCCCCGGGGCTGTTTATGGAAAACACTGTCTAGGCTACCCGAGAAAAAGATGCTCAGTACAGCGTCTACCGGCGGCCCTATACACGCACCAGTTATCTGCCTGAACCGGCTGTCTTCATTGCTTGAAAAGATAGGCCTTACGTAAAATTCTAGCAACAAAAAAAAAGGCATTTGAAAGGCTTGCGTTATTTTTAAAGGACAACGCCATAGCTATCAAGGCTTTCTTCAATACAGCACAGGAGGTTATGTAGCGGGAAAATAATAACCCTACACATCAAACGAACACACCAGGTCTCAGCCTTTTTCTTCATTACCCCTCTTTCTATAGAACTAGGGAACATCCTTCTTTTCATTGGGTAACAAGGCATGTTCGTGGTTTCTGAGAGATGAGACAGCTGTACTTAAACAACGTTTTTGCCAACCGGTTTGCAGCAGTCCTGCAGCGTTCCTCACAAGGGCTAGTATCTCATCCCTTGATCTTTAGGTTCCCAGAGGAACTCAAGGCCACCTACAAGAAGCCTTCGATGACTTCAATGCCTAGGTATGCCCCCAAGAGCCAGAACACAGTACCGCCATCGCAGATGTCCCTTTTCCTGACGCCTCCAGTGACTTTCTTGGACGCTGCCCAAAGCTTATGGTGGAGCCTAAAAAGTCAACAGCCAAGACATACACATAGTGAGAAACGATTTAACACTATTACTAGTAACAGAATCGGGCGTGTTTCAGAAGTAGTGGACATGCTGAAGACTTGCAACCGGGTTGGCTAAAAAGTTCTTAAAAGTGCAGCTATGCCATATCTTAGGAGCCACGCGCAGTGTTGTTACCCACTGACAGGGAGGGGCCTTTCCTAGTTGTACAGAATGAGTTACTGAGGGAAATTGCACCCAATGCTCTAGGTTCAAGCTGTGAACGTAGACGCAATGTTGATTTTTATAAGATAATGTAAGGAACAAAAAGACTCTGCAAGCGTTTCAATCTTGATTTGCTACATACATCAGTAACGTTGCGGAGGGCGTAAGCATGGAAATATTTTTGAGTTCAAACACTCAGAAGGAAGTGTGAGGACTGCGCATCATTGTTTCTGAAAGCGCACATTGGCAGAAGGAAAATGAAAACTTTTCCTTGGGAAGGTCAATCTATCGGAATTTGACGATTGCTTTGTAGGCAAAACTGAACAACGAATGAGCTTTTCGAAAAAAAAACTAGTTAAAAATAATGCCTGTTTGATGCAAAGGATTGTTATTATTCCGTGCCCTTTTCTTTCTCAAGGCAGGCGTTTTAAATTAGATTTTTTAGGAATTCGTAGACTTTGACCTGAGGTCTACCGTTTCCAACAGTTAAGGAAGCCTGTTCTTATAGAAAACTGGTTTGTGTACAGGGTCGTCGGTGGACGCCGTACCCATCATGTTGTTCTCGTCAAGTCTTTACAAAGTTTTGCATAAACAGCCCTGGGGCCCTGAAGTGGCCAATATAGTTAGCTATGGAGATAAATACATTGTCTACTCACAAGTACCAATGATGCAGGTAATAACGTGTCCTGGGCAACAAGAATTGTGCGTTAGGTATCCAAATTTGAAGACAACCTTTGTGCCGCGACATGTAAGCTGGTCGCATGAACAACGCATAAAAAGCAGTTGCTGCCGTAGGACTCAGCACCCTCGAAGCTTTTAAAGAGGGCTCTAATTAGGCCATGCTTTCGAAACGCTCTGTATAAGTTCTGCTTTCAGTGCACCCCCTCAAGCTTGAAAGATGAGAGCACAGAGTGGCTATATTTTTGTTTTGAGTGTACCTGTCACGCTTTTTGTCAGCTATGGTGGAATGTGTGCTGCAACGTAAGACAGCGGCTAAGGAATTTATGAACCAGATACCTCTTAATGAGGAAATAACCACGGTTGAGCCATGTTCTATACATGAGATGTATAAGAACCTGAAATAGTCGCACAACGCTGCTAAGTTATGTGTTTTCCGCACATGAAAGAATTTTCAGGGTATGCAGAGTGTTCAATGGCCACCCTAAAAAGGCTGCCCAACGCGCGACAAAGAACTGCCACCGCTTCGTGGAGTGTGCACATTCATTGGTGTATTCTACACAACTATCTTGTGGCAATCACTACATTGCGCACAGGAAAGAAGCCTCAACGGCCAACTCAAGGAGCACATGAAAAACTTGTAATTGCTGCGTGGAGCCATTTTGCTGTACTTGGCTGTGGTTCGGGCCCCACCACACTTTGTGATAGTTGTTCGGTTAATGGCAGGGAGGGCGAAGAATTGGGCGCAGCAGAGTATTCAGATTGTTGATGATTGTAAGCAAGCCTTAAGGTTCCGTTTAAGAACAGGCTTAGGAATTTTTGCAGCTTAACGATTTCGTGACTATGGAAAGATGGCAGAATTTGAGTGCTCCACGAAATAATTTTCCTCCTTCAGCTACTGGGCACGATTTCCATTGTTATGCATAAAAATTTATATTTAAATTTTTCTCAACAGCAGTTTTGCGAAAGATGTGATTAGTAAGAGGTAATTGACCAACGAAATAAAAAATGCAAAAAGCAGGTATGCACAAAACACGAAAAAGCGATTTTTCTGAGCCTAACAATTATTTTAGCAATTAACAGAAAAAACAAATGTTTCTACGTTCCTAAGCTATGATTTTGTTTACACAATTGTTGTTGACCAAGTTTCGGATTTTGGCCGGCCCCGACACATATATTCTCTGACGCTGTGCCACTCAGCGAAACAACTCTATCTCTCTGAAATACGTATCCAAGAATGCTTGTTTGTGTTCTCAAACAAAATTCTTATCACTGCAGCGGTGAAAAAACAAGAAAAAAATTTTACCGCTCTTGAGAAGCAGTGCATGTTGGTGTGCAGCGCAGATTTTACACTAGCGCCAGGGTATGTCGAAGGTGATAATTAGATACGGCATCGCGCAATTTGCCAGAATATTTCCGCCCGCGCGTTTGCCTAGACCTGGACATGAGTGCAGTATCAGAGTCGTGGGATATTCGGCAGCTGCTGTTTATTAATACAGCGCGAACTCATATATAAACTTTTTTTTGGCAGCACCTGCCGCGGTCTGAGGATTTCGATTGGGCAGTCTCCATAAGAACTAAAATGGGCAGAATTCACATCGTTGTTGGAGTAATAACTGCTCCTGGGGTAAATAAACCAGCAGCTGCAGAGGCGAAAGCCCCTGAAACTGCTGTCTGCATTTGAAGACGCGGCAGTTTAAGAGGACGCCATTTTCACCCAACTTAGGGCCACCTTGTGTTCAGAATTCAACTCGCAACGCCGTATACCACACCAAATGAGAAAAAATGGCAACGAAACTGAAAAGAATGTTTCCTATGGATGCGCGAGGTGGTGTAAGTTGTCCAAATAGAGCTATTTCAAGTTTTTGTCTAAGGTTTGAAAATCATGGTTCGCCCTGAGCGATGGACTATGGCCTGGTCGCGAAAGAGTTACCCAGCTAACTTTCAATTGCCACTATAGAATTCTTGTGTGTTCTGAAGCGGCTTGAGCTATTTGTTCATAGGTATAATATATGTTAGGCTGGGAATAGGTCATAGATGTTATGTTAGGCTGAGAGAGAATACTTCCTTGTATCATGCTGCACTGTTGGAAAATTTGTTTTGTCTTGAAATGCTCTCACGTGCTTGTGATCACAATGTAAGCATCGGTGAGCCATGTTTTAGTTTCTTTTCGCTGGATGTGTCTGTTGCAATTCATCCGTAGCAATCGCCTATGGTGGGCTGGAACGATATTTTTTTAGAGCAACAGTGTGCATTTTATTTTGTTTACAGATTTTATTTAGAACATGAGGCACCAGAAAGTAATACATTGGTGCATTTTATTACCATTCGCTTCACGTGACCTTACTTTTTGTAATGCTCATCATTTATTAGGAGCATTTTCACAAGTATGTTTGAAGGAAAGCTCTCTGATGTATTTCTATACTCACGTTAGTTTCAAGTCAAACTTTCACTGCTAAACCTTTGCTGGTATAGTTTTCCAGAATAAATAAAACCAGAGAGAGCACTCCATTATTTGTTACCATTGTTTCTTCATATATAATCCTTACTGTTTTGTTACAACCATAGGAGCTTTTGCATGTTGAAGTAAGAAGGGTGTTAATGTCAAGAAATTTCCATGCACACTACAGTGCAACTGCTCAGACTGGGATTATTTAAACCTGCCAACATATCAATATTAAAATTTGGGAGACCACAAAGAGGGGGGTAGGTTTTATTTTAGTTTAGCTTTTTGGAAACTACTCAGACAAAAGACGGACACCAGAAGGGGTAAGGGTGCTTATTTGACGCTGATTTTATCTAACATCAAGAGCAACTCTGCTCCTTTTTCTTGTTGCGGAAAGCACAAAACTTCTTTATTTCTAGAAGTACCTTCCGTAAAATTCAGAAGCTCCACCACGCGTGCAAGGCCGCCCCTAAGTGTACTGCTCATTCAAAGTTTCTGCACCAGTCGGGTATAGCACCTTCCCCCCACGCTCCCCACTATCCATACCCCGAAATCTACCACACCCAGGCAACACTGGCTTGCCATAGCCAGTCTATATTCCAGCATAGCATGGTTCGCAGCGTGTTAGCCGGCAACTATGCACTATTTGTCATTCTCCTTTGGTGGTTTCGGTTTATTTTGGCGAAAGCATTTGCTCGAATTTGTTGCCGACTAATGGACTGCTGTACCATAAGATACTCTCGTACGGTCCTTCGGTAGCTGTGGCCTAAGGAATGCACTAGATGGTTCGGAGGAAGGCAGCCTGCATGGTGTACTCGCAGTGAATGAAAAGAGGGGACTGGTGTACACTTAAAGCGGAATTCTGTGAACTTTTTTTGAAGCTGACTCAGGAGTATTGGTGGTTTTGAAAGCCATGAATAACACTTGAAAATGTTAGGTGCATGCGTATCATATATTTTGTTCCTGGTTGGGGGTCATTGCTGCCATTAGGAATGTTGCTTCTTTTGCATTAGCGCTTCCTCCTTTACCACTAGCGATTGTCCTTTTTGCTTCTGTCTAGGTTCCTGCCTGTTTTGGTGGTAAAATGGTTCTAAGTCAATACGAACTATTCACACATTGCCGGTGATGTCGACGTCCCGGCAGGGGGCACTTGCTCAAAATTTTTCGGTCGCAATTGCGGGCTCCGCGTGGTTTCAAAACTTGTCAGAATACATGTGCTGAAGACTCTTGCATTGTCCAGTTGAAGGACTCTGCACCTTGAGTAAAGCTCACATTTTCGCACACCCAGCGCCTCGATCGTGACGGCCATAGGTCACTTGCGCTCACACCCCCACTGAACTTGCATCAGGGTTTTCTGCGGATAGTATTCGTTCAACATTAGCTACGACAGATAGACTCAGTCGTCGTGGTACGTCTTTTCACGCTTCTTTCAGTACGGTCGTTAGTGTTTCCTGTGGGCAGCTGTTCAAAATCATAAACACCATTCGAGCAGCTTCTAGTTGCACTTCTTAGTGGTAATCTACAATATGGTTACAATGAGCCATAAGTATGGTGTTGAGTGCTCCTCCACAGCACCCCAACTGTCGCAGCAGCAAATACTAATAGGCACGCGTGATTTAAAAATACAACCTGTGTGCTCTGCCCGCCACTTTCGGAAGGTTCTAGATACCATTCATAGAATGGAGATGGGGTCGAAATTCGAGGGCCTTCACAATCCGTCAGAGTTGGCAGGTCTGCGTATTGCTTTGATTTAATTGTTTGTTTCATGATTGTTTCGCTTCTCATTTGCAGCACCATTAGAGCCAAATCAACAACCCGGCATGGGAAGTGTGGCAGCCATTATGAAGAATTTATGTGGAAAACAACGCAAGGAAAAGCAAAGACAGAGATAGTAATTAAAACATAAGCTCGATGCGGAAGGATGCTGATGATGTAGAAATTGATAAATATACTTTGAAAATTTCACCTAGGTGCACTACAAGCCATTAAAAAAACGGCATTCAAGGCATAATAACAAACAATCCTAAACCAGACTTTGGTTTGTGTGTCATTTATCTAACACCTGTATGCGATTAAAATAGCCAATATAAAGGCGTGCGGTAGGGCATGTATGGCAGTAACCTTGTGGTGGTTCGTCTCGCCTGCATAAAATATTCGGAATTTTGCCAACGGTACGCCATGCACCTGAGGCCAATAGTAGGCCATACATCATTTATCAATAGTAGGTCATACTTCTTTGGCCTACTGTATGCCAAAGCACCTGTGGCCAATAGTAGGCCATGCCACTTCGGCCAATGGTCGGGAAAACGTTTTAGCACTATTAGGGGCCAAAGGAAATTGGCCAATGAACGACAGCCATGCTCCAGCCTTACAAGACAAAGGACAATTTCAGAATAAGGGTCTGTCACTTTTGTCGAAGATTGGCCGGGAAGAAAAAAACTGGCGAAAGTTCGTTGGTCGAAGACTGGCCGTACAGGCTGCTGTTGCATGGGTCTAGGTCACCTTTCAGAATGCGCTACCATAAACATTTTATTGGCTAAAGCCCAGGTGAGTTCCACAAGTCTTTGTTGCTTCGCCAGTAGAGCTCAGGCCCTGGTCAATGTAGGGCGGTGTCCCCAAGAAGCAGTTTGAGGTACCCGATGATGAGACGAGGTAAGAGCATGGTGAAAGAGGTTTATTCCCATGTATTTACAAGACAAATAACAGAAGAAGTTGAAGGCAACACAAGACAATAAAATCTCCCAAAAATTAGAATGCACAGCTGTGAGCGTGGAGGGCGTCGCCGCACAGACCTTCATAGTGGCCCAAAGCCTCCATACATACGGAATAGCAGCATTGTAGGTAATGAATGCGTGGAGTTTGAGCGGCCAGATGGCCCCACGACCGGTAGTATTGCTTGCTTCCCCTCTCGGCTGAACACTGCACAAACTCGGTTAAGGTATGTCCCCACCTTTTAAAAGGCGTTTAAAAAAAAGATGTTTTTTGCCGTACATTTCTAGAATCCCCAAGAAAAGTAAAATATTCGGCAGAAAAAAACTAAGATTCTTATCTCAGTTATTTCAAAAGTAATACCTATTTTGTAAAAGCTGGTGGATAGTTCTGAAACTTAAACTTATGTGGCACAGTGCCAGGAACTGATAACCTAGCGTATATCAGCAGCGTACTTTACAAATTTTCGGGTACCTTTTATTTGGTGCGTAATAAATTAGTGAAATAAAATGTTTCCAGTCTTGCATTGTTTTATACATTGCTTTAAATTTATGTAAGACAGAAGCGTCACTCTACAACTATGTCTGCCTAATATCGAGAACCTTATGCTCCTGTGCTGAATGTTAGCAGGCTCCCCGCCTTTATAGGTAATATTCTTAGGGAAACCCCTAATAACGTAGGCTGTAAGTTTTCATCAAACGGCATACTTAGTCCAGTACAAAAAGCGACAAAGGTGAAAGTTTCGTGACAATCAGTACAGAGTGAATGATCCAATGGACAACCGTGTGAACTTAATGCATCGGTAAATGCTTGAAAGCTTGAGTACTTGTAGAACAGTTGTGAGGTGCCACTGCGAGAACCTTTCCTACAAGGCAGCAGGATTATTGGCATCCAGATTCTATCATCTGTTTTTGCACAGCTGGCTGAGGTTGCCTAAGACGTCCACATGGTCTGCCTGCTCACCGCATGTTTTGGTATATACGCCGGGCTGTGGGGAACTCTAACGATGGCAAAAGAAGTACCGCAGATATTTTAAGCGAAGCGGCCATCGAATTTTGCCACCACACTCCGTAGATATTTCTCCCGGTACGAGTATCAAAGTAAACAGGTTAAGCGCCAATCAGCAAGTGAGACCAAATAACTCTGCAAAAAATACAGTCGGAACGAAAAGCAAAAAGCACATCGTGGCAACTCTGGCATACCCTAGCCATGAACCTGGCAAATTTTAGCATTCCCGGACAAGTTTATCTGGTTTAAATAGGCATCGAAACACTTTTTTTTCTTCTTTTTTCAAACTTTTTTTACGCAATTTCTTCGTGCGTGAAACGCTTTACTTCGAAATGAAGAATTGTTTTCAATTAAACTACCCCGGCTTTTGCCTTTATTATATTTCTTTGGAATGAACTCTGGTTTTTTTAAACAGATGGTATGTTTTATTTCATTCATGATTTATTTCAAGTAATGCAGACAGAAATGACGCATTTTTTCTTTGTTTGGTTTTTCCATTGTAACTTGAATGAAATTATCGGATAGCAAAGATAGTAGTAAGTTTTAAACAGTGGTCAGTAGGTCATGTCTGTAGCAATAATTTTTTATTTCGTGCAACCCATTCGATACTAATCAATGTTTGTGTAACACACAAGTTTGGGGTATTTTTTGTCAATACCAAGCAAAAATTTTAGCACTTTCACTGCTTTTCTTTCTAAAATATCTCAAGAGACGGTACTTTATGAGGCCCAAATGAAATAAATTGTACCTGTGGAAATTTTAAAACATTTTGAAAACAGGTGGTGACATAACTTAATTTCGCGCATTCCATTTTCCAGCTGGCTTTGTTCAAGCAACCCTGCCTTAAAGCCCTTCGCTTACTACTGAAGGGCATTGAACTCTTCGCCTTGCTATTGTGACGGTCATGAGGAACTAAAGGCATTCAAACAAATTTCTCAGGAATAAAAACAATGGCAACGATGGCATCACTATTATTTGATCTTGCTGACGAAGGACAGACGAAACAAAACACGCACAAAAAGAGCATAGGAATAACCCAGTCGACGTCTATAAGAGCTGCCATCACTACCTTTTTGTAGCCTTTACACTATTTTCTCACACTAGTACAAGCAATTAGATTTGCGCGATGTCACATAATAATTCTTTCATGTACGCCGACAAGAACCACACTGTTGGAACAAATGATGCACTTGCAACAAGCAAAACCGCTTTTGAATACAATCGTCATTACCTAGCTGACTTAAATAGGTCAAAAGTACTGGCCTAACTACAGCTACTAGAATATCCTCTCACAAAAACGGATTAAAAGTGCCCCCTATTTATGATTCGTCGACTAAAAATGAGACAATACCCTTAGAAAAATATTTGACAGCTGGTTTACCGTTGCTTCACAGCACCTGGCCGCACTTTCTTCATTGCATTAGCTAGGCACGATAAGAATAAAATAATTCATCAACAGCGTCGTAACAGGAACGCGGCTATTCAGTTTGACGAAATTGACAATACACGTTTCTTGCCAGGTTTGAGATGCCAAAGACAATGTTGAGAAATACAGCGCTAGGTCTGGCGATATCTGGTAGCACTCAGCTCCCTTCTTATGTATAGGTGGTTGCCAAATACTGCAAACTTTTTTTCAGAGACTCTTTACTGCTGATGAGTGTTTACTTATTCCTTTTTCAATACAAAGGTTTTCCGAGGCACCTTCAGTCTACTGTTATTAGCTTTCCAGCGGTAGATAATAGCATTTCTGAAGGCACAGGTTTTAATAAAAATTATTTTTTTTTGCGCCCGGTACAATTTTTTTCAACTGAAATCTATTAGACAAAGGAAATATTTCGGCTTAAATTAAGGGTTTTATGAACTGGTACTACGATCAGAACATTCTGCCTCGGTTCTGGGTGGGTATATATTTCCCCAAAAATATCTGCACTTGGTAGGTAACAATGAACAGAAACATATCTAGTGAATATCTTGAAAGTGACGTTTTACTGTCCCATTCAAAAAACAAAAATAATCGATAAACGCATTTTAAATGAGTAAAAAGATTGTGAGGAGCAATCTGTATAAATTTACATGTACGAGTACTACAGCATCAGGCATAAACAAATAAAATTATTTATAAAGTGGTATGTGTAACCAAACATACAGCACTGTACGGATTCGGTTGTTTGACACAATAAATTCTGTTTTCATTTTTACAAATTTATTTGGGCAGAAAAATTCGCGGGGAGAACTAAGTTCTTGGTATGCACCAACCCATTTCAGGAAGACAAATCTCTCGAAGAAGCACATTTCGTGTAGAAGGCTCTATTGAACTCTCTTTTATTTTATGAAGTGGAGTTAAATAAATGCAATTTATCTGAAGACGACACGGGCAGAGGAGGTTACCGCTGTCGTCCCAAGCATTGAAAAAAGAACATGTGTGAAGGCTTAGCCTGAATTGGCTTTCATCACGCCCATCAAATATTTTAAAAATATGTCCTTGTCATCTGTGTTTGCTACTGCACCACCCAGTACTATTTTTTTAGAAAGTTAAGGTGGGAATAACTAAACTTTATCTCTTGTAGGACAAATTTAAAATGGAAACTTCAGGATCGCTAAGAGATGCGTTTTCAAATTGGCCGTAAAAACAATGACGCAGGCAACGATTCACATCACCTGGTGGTATTTTCTTCGTCTTTGTTCTTTATGAAAATGCCTATGCAAATGTTCAAGAAGCAATTTACTGTCCAATACAGTACAACAAATATTTCTTTTTTATATTCCTTTGTTTAGAAAAAAATAAACACAGTATTGTGAAATTGTCGTTATTGAATAATGATTGTAGTTGCATTTCCGGTACATTTTTTACCATTTTTATGCAAATTTGTCAGTTTGTACCACAAAATGCTTCATTTAAACCGTGTCAGTCCTTTTTTTAAGCTATCAGCGGACTTGTGTGTCTTTAAAAAAAGCATACATGCTAAGCTGCCATAATTTCATTTTTAGTTTCTTCAAACCGTAAGTTATTTGTCATTATTTGTTGCATTTGTGCTAAGGAACAGTAAACCTTTCTTCGGAAAAAATTTCATAGCGACGTTAACCTGGAAACAGACCGAAAGCATTCTTGCCTGATTTTTAAAGCGAATATTTCTAGCTGTGCAGCTAGTGTTGAATACGAGAGCCATCAAAAAATGAAAAGAAATATCGATGGCCTAAGTATATATAGTGTATCACTTCAGCCTTTTTCTCTTTTGCACACAGTAGTTCTGGTGCCGGGTTTGGTAAGCAATTCTATTCCCTGCAGAAGTGTCAGCGCGCCGAAGGTAGATGGAAAGAGAACGCAAATTTCTTGCGTATGGGTAATTATGTGGGATGGGATAGCCTATGCCGTAGGTATTTTCTTAGCTGCCGGGGATTTTTATAAGAATCCCAATTGCTGCTATTCAGATTTTGTTCGGACAGAAAAGAACGGGTCTATCCTGTCGCTTTTGGATAATAGAAATAATGCTTTTTTATAAGCCGTACTGTGTGGCGATATATTTTTCTAGAGAATGCCCATAGCCTATTTCGTGCCTATTTAACAGCTACAAAATCCTTTGGGCCCTAAACTATTCTGGTAATTGTGGAATTACGCCTAACACTCCTGAAATGTATCTCTCAGATTAAACATATGGAGTGAATTTTGGGTCTGCAGTATTCGCAATAAATGTGCAAGGACATCACGTTCCCGACGGTGGTGTACTCAGTAGTGCCCTTTTCATTCGACTGATGAACTCAACAACAAAATCTCTATCCCAAAACTTCACCCCTTTTTATTCAAAGGTTTATGTCATTTTCGGATTTCGTAACCTATTCGGGAGTTGCCGGACAAACTCGTCACTAATACACAAGCGTAGGGAGAAGAAAAAATGGTTTTACCTGAATACTAAAAAACATGTCCATATTATACTCAAAAAAGGCCTGTATTACCTTTCAGGGCGCCGTTCAGCTTGAGAGAATAACTAATACCGGAGAAACGAAGCAAGGCATTTTAAATGATTTGCTATAGGAATCTCTCACATTTATTCGAAAAAAACTAAACAAAAGAATATGTATTGAGATAATGAATACTCTCAAAGTTCCCTGTGTTCACTTTTACGGCAGAAATATGTTGTGCCTACTCTCTGCACAACAGTTCAGCAAGTTCATAATTTGACTGGTTTACAATTATTTGACCTTGTTCAGCGGCCTTCGTTTTTTGTTTTAAGCCCTCCAAAGAATTCCGGTGCAATCTTCGCACAGAAAGTAACCAGTGGTACCTGATATGACATCACACATGAAGGGTTTTATGAAAGCCATGAAGACTCATTTATCATCAATGCCTTCCTAGTCATGCACCCGTATTTTAAATCGGCTCTTTATGGCTGCGTAATCGTAGGACTCGTTAAGAGTAGAAATAAATTTAGAAACCGTCTTCATATCCCGAACCAAGAGAGTGGCGACGCAGTCACACCTCGAAACCTATGAGCAAGAATCTATCTTCTATTTATGTTTTTATTCTTCTTGTGATATGCATTTATTATTCTTAATTCCACTTCCTGCCTGGATCATCTTCAACGCCATAGGGTGAGATGGGAGGATGAACAGAAAGGAGGGTTAGTGAGTGCCCCGAATAATTTTGGTTCTCTATAGCGGCTTCTCAAATAGATAAAAATGTCGAGGAACATCAACCTGTGTTCTGTAGGCCCTTCGGAATGGGCCCACTCAAAACAGTGGTGGTGGCCTCACTTGGTGAGGGATGAAAGCAGGTCCACGTTCACAGGCCCCTAACAGCAGGGCAGTTTTATAGCTCATATTTGATGTCAGAAAATTCTTGGCTGTCAGGTGATTTATTTATTTATTTATTTCAATAACTTCAATGCCTAGAGGGCGTTACAGAAGGGAGTGGTTAACTTTACACGGGGAGATTAGTCATGTTACACAATAATGGCGGTTTACGTATACAAAACAATGATGTTTTCATAAGGTATACAAAAGTAATAGCAATATACAGGCTCAAACAATGAATTAAATACAAAGCGAGCATATGAACTAATGCAATGCAATTTAGAAAACCACTTATGAAATAACATCAGCGTATGAGACCAAAACCCAAGCAGAAGAAAATACAAAACGAACATACGAACACACAAAAAAATAAACCCATCTACCAAAAAGAAATCAGTATAAAAGATAATGAGACCGAATACACGTTCCACAAATATAGAATGCACGCGTGTAAACAACAAGAAGAGAAAAAGTTTAATGGGAATGAAAGTAGCAATCGGCGGCCATTCGCATCGGTTATTGTTGCGGGCGGGTATCGGCGGGCGCATCGGTTATTGTTGCGATTGAGGTTGGCAGGTGGTTTCATGGTTTCGAGGTTTTTGGATGATGGAATCAAAAAATAGATTTGTATTGCAATGCGGAACTTTAAACTTGTAGGGGTGATCAGTGCATTGTGATACATATGATGGACTACTTACCAGTTCGTTTCTTAAAATTGGGTTATAGGTGTAGATCTTGTGAAATAGATTCAATCGAGCTGCTTTTCTGCGCAAAGAAAGATTGGGTAGATTAAGAGTGAGTTTCATAGATGTAACACTTGACATGCGAGAGTGCGCTGCGATTTTGAACGGATTTTAAAGCGTTAGTAAGATAATCGAATCCTGGGTCCCATACTGCACACGCATATTCTAGCTTTGGACGAATTAGTGTTTTTAAATATCAATTTCAGGTCAGAAGGGGCAGCAGAAATGTTACGTAGGAGGAACCCAAGGGTCCCATTAGCATTGTAATTATGTAATTCACGTGAGTTTCCTAAGATAAGTTATGAGTTATGTGGACTCCTAGATATTTATATGTCTTAGTTTCTTCAAGTTGGCGGCCTTTATGGTGTAAATGGAAGCGTCAAGGGCGTTCAGACGCCGGGCAATTCTCATTGTTTTACATTTATTATTGTTTAAACGCATTTTCCAATTATTACACACGTTAGACACTTTGTTTAGATCACACTGCAGCAGGGATGACTCAGAATTTGAAGAAATGGTTCGGTACAGTACACAATCATCTGCAAACAATCTCTTGGAAGAGTTAATTGAGCTGGGTAAATCATTGATATAAATAAGAAAGAGAAGGGGGCCGAGTACGGATCCCTGAGGCACGCCTGATGTGACTGAACAGAAAAAAGAGTCAAAATGATTAGCGGTTACAAATTGTGTTCTATTAGACAAGCAATTTTCAATCCAAGATACAATATTATGGTCTAGATTTAACTTTCGAAGCTTCATACAAAGTAACTGATGAGAAACAAGATCGAATGCTTTGGAGAAGTCCAAGAATATGCAGAAAACAAAACATCCGTTATCTAGAGCAGAGAAAAGATCATGTGTAAAAGAAATGAGCTGAGTCTCACAAAAAAATGATTTCTTAAAGCTATGTTGTCATGAAGAAAAAAAGGGTTGTTTTCTAGAAACTAAACCAGGTGGGAATAAATTATTTGTTCGAAAAGCTTACCTGGGATGCTAGTCAATGAGATCGGACGGTAAATTATTGGGTTGTGCGTGTCACCGGACTTGAAACAAGGGACCACCTTGCCAATCTTCCAATCGTCAGGTGACGTGTTCGAGGTTAATGACTGGATGAAAATCTGAGCAAGAATTATGGATGAATATACTTCGGTGCTTTTGAGAGATTCTGAATTTATTTCATCTACTCCCGATGACGATGATAATTTTAAATTCCTGATGAGCGGTATGATTACACCCCAATCAATATTATCTCGTTCCATTGGTGGAAAATCGACCGCTTCAATGGGAGACAAGTTAGTATTTGGGGATGGTTGAGTAAAGACCATCTTGAACATGTCATTCAAAACAAAACAGCTTTTGGAATGAGGGATGACGGCACCGTTTTCATCAAATAAAGATACTGCTTTGTTTTTGGCGGCACCGATTATAGTCCAGAATTTTTGGTATTTTTCAACAAGCAACAAGTGATGTGTAGTATTGAAGAAAACGCGCGTTGCTTTTTTAACTGCATGCTTGAAAACATTATGACTTTGGTGGTACGTAGCCCATGCATCGGGGTGGTTGCACTTAAGCGCTTTGCGAAACAGTCACTTCTTTCTATTTAAAAGGCGCTTGTGGGAAACATTAAACCAGGGGGCACGGTGTTTACAAGGAATGACGCGCGAGGGAGTATACTTGTTTATCAAAGAGGGAATTTTATCTTTAAAAAGAGCCCAAGTAGTATTTAGTGTACGTTTATAAAATTGGACCATGAAATCATCCAAGAACGCTTCAAGCTCAGTGTTATTAGCTGCAAAATCGGCCTCGCGTATATTCCTGATGCGCTTTGCTTTACTGGCGGTTCGTTTAGTATCTGTTATTACCGAGAAGTGAAGAAAACAATGATCGAAAAGACGTGGCGTGAGGGCGAGCGAGTGGACGAGATCTGGTGAAGTGGTTGAAACTAGGTCAAGTACATTAGCCCTTGATAGGAAAGTGCGTGTCGGTTGGGTTACAAGCTGTGAAAAATGAGAAGCGCTACACAAGTCAAGAAATTTTGTTGCTTCACTGGGGGAACAAAAATGTTCGGGTTACTGTCAGACGAATTTATTTGAGGGTAATTGAAGTCGCCTAAAGAGAAGATTGGAGAGTTGGGGAATCTTAAAATAATGGTGTTTAGTACGTCATGAAGATCACTGCAATATGATGACGGGGCATTGGGTGGTCCATAACAGACACAAAAGATAGTGTTTTGGTGCATGATGCGAACACATGCGCAACACACTTCCAACAAAGTTGCAAGTGGAATTTGGAACGACTGAAGCTGATTGGCGACAGCAATCAGGACACCTCCTCCCGACCTTGTGCCTCCATCGCATCGATAGAAGCAAAATGATTTATCGCATTCAAAAAGTTAGGTGCACAAATCCTTCGCAGACAAACACGTCTCCGTTAAAATAACTACATCGGCATTACAAGTGTCGATAAATGAGGACAATTCATCGCGCTTATTCACAACGCTGCGAATTTTCGAAAATAAAAAGGAAACTTCATTCACGTTATGCTAACATTTAGCTATGAAGAAGCAGTGATGGGCATGTCTATTTGAGTGTCCATGACAGCGCCGGGCGGATTGCCGTAATCGTCCTAAACGTTACTTTCGCGGACAATGCCAAGTGGACGGAACGTTAACATAGCATTTCTTGTTTATTATGAAATTGTTATAACGAATGATGTACTGTTGACTACTTCCTAATTTCGGCTACTTTTTTTCCAAGCTCAGTTGAATTTCCTTAACTTTATTTAGCTGTGGAAGCACCTCTGCATGATTCTTGTCAATCTTTGCATTCAGCGACTTCAAAAGGGACAATACATCATTAGTATTCTCGTTATCCTTCTTCACACTATTTGAAGTTCCAGGGTTTTCTTCAACGTCACCACCTAAGAGCAATAACTTTACAACCAAAACACAATCGAAAATTATGACAAAAAAGTACTTGGGCATGAGACGAGCAGCCTACAGACGTTGCTGGAGCGTTTAGAAAACAAAGAGGGGCGCGGACCAACCTGTGCAAGATAGCAGAGGAGAACATGACGGAACCACGGGAACGCCGCTCTCCCATGCCGAATGGGGGTTCGGGTGGCTGGGTCGTCCTTATATAGGCGCTGATGAACCGATGTCGACGTCGATGGGGTACACACGAAAGTTGAAGGCAGCAAGAGTGTGCCGCGATTGTCAGCTGGCAGCAACGGGCACTCTCCACCATCTGTTCCGCAGAACACGATGACATCAGGTGCGCATCCCTCCTGGGTAGCGCTTGACACGAGCCGCTATTTGAGATGACGTGTGCAAGATAGCAGAGGAGAACATGACTGAACCGCATGAAGGCCGCTCTCCCATGCCAACACACTGTTTAAACGGTTCAAACTGGATTCAAACTGTTCGGAGATACCATCGCTGGGATGTAGGTGAAAGCGTACTATAATGAGAGAGCGTTAAAGCAGTTTTTTTCTCGAGTACGTCGAACCGTGTTTGTTACCCAGCGTGTAAATCTGGTTGCCATGGCGTAATTCACTCCGGCAGACGAAGTCGAAGCGCTGCAAAGATAGCGTTTCGTCGGTCAAAACGCTATCTCTTTTAGCAGGAGTTTGTGCGCCACCAGGCAATTTCGCGTTGAGATCTGGTCTGAAAAGAATTCCCTAATTGATCGCAACCTCAAATTCATCATTACCTTACCCATTCTAGAAGTTGTACCCAAGAACAGTGGTCTGGAGCATTCCCTAAGCTGCGTTGTATGGTAACGAAGGAAACGGGCTTTTTTCTCGGAAGACATTCCTCAGCTAGAAACATTCGCTAACAACGCGCTGGGATACTTAGCCTAATATTTGCGGTTCTACCAACCGATGTATTTGAGATATGTGGAACTCTCAGTATAATAACCGTTCACACAATTTGAGGACTTTTAGATGCAAAGCATCTTTTGCTCGGGGCTATGTCCGGCGTCCGTCCGTTGTCCGCACCTCTCCCCCTACCCTATAAAACAAAGAAATAGTTAGCGGCGCCCGGTTTTGATCCCACGACTCTCTGGCCGCAACGGGAGGTACGCGGCGCTCTTCCCAGTGCGCTGCAAACCGAGACAGGGGCGATTGCTCCGAACCCGCCTTATGTCCTTGACTGATTCAAACTACGTCAAGAAGCTACTGATAAAACGAAGGCAGGCGAAGCTGAACATCAACAGAAACGACGAAGTGAAAACTTTGGAGGAGGATGTTGAATGTCCCGTAGGAAAGCTGTACCGGGAAGCGCCGCGCGCCTTGCAGCTCAACCAGGGAAGAGGAAGAAGAAGGCGGGCAGCGGGGTAGGAGCGTGAGCACGCAATAAAGAAAGACGAGAACCAGGAGGTGTTCGATCAGGTAACGCCAGTCTCGGTCTCTTCGCTGTCTCTACACTTCTCTACATTTCTCTGTCTCTACATGGGTTTTTTTTTTCAAATGTGGCGTACATGTTAATTAGCGCGGATGGCGTACCACTGAATTCATAACGACCATAAAGTGTCACTAGCAATGTTTTGTGTCGGCTAGATTGAGGTATCGGTTTCCTCCAGAGGAAGCACGAATCAGAGAAGCAGAAGGCTTCGGGACCAATTAGGCAACTGCACGGCTCGTCCCTCACAGCAAGGGTTTACGTTTCCTGCGTTATTCTTGTATAGGCACTGATAGCTATAAACACGTATTTTAGATGCAGAGCATCTCTTAGTCGACCCTCCGTCGTCCGTCGGCGTCCGGCGTCCGCACCTATCCTGCCTGGCCACCTCTCCACGCCAGCTATGATAACGCCGCTCTCCTCCTCGCCGCTCGGCTTGTCTTGTGACGGCCCAGGAAGACACTGGCAACACTGTTGCTCCAGGAGCCCTCGAAGGGAAGCGTGTTCGTCTTGTGCTGGCCCAGGAAGACACCGGTCACACTATCGCTCGAGAAGCAGTCTCAGGGTCAGGACTATGTCCCTCCCTTGTTGTTGCGCCATCCACATCCCCACTGCGCATGCGCGTCTCCCCTCCATTCTCCTCTCCTCCCGCTGTATAAAAGCAGATGCGCGTGCTGCGCGCCGTTCAGTCTGCTCCGAGATACCGCCTGCGCCAGTTCTTCTCCAGTGTGAAAAATGCACGGAACCCCCATGCTTTGTATCACCACATATTTCCCTTCGGGGAGAAGGTGTATTTTGTTTAACAATAAAGCTGTCGGAGAAACTACGGTCGCGGCATTGACACACGCCTATTCATCTAACACCTTCAGTATTTTGAGGCTATTCGTTGCACCGTCATATTATCTCGCTATTAAAGCCTGATGAACCACAAGCCTGCTAAACAGAACAGCAGCTATTGCTTGAGCAGTGTACAAGCTACGTCAGCGAGCATTCCGCCCGTGATCTCCAGATAGACCTTCTAGAAATAAAAGATCTTGCGCGGCCCTGCTGTTCGTGCGTTAGGTCTAACCTGTTTGGAGACAGAAACAATTCATTTATCAGAATGTATTATGTTCAGTGTACGTATCTTTCCCAAGGCAACAATGCAGAACAACTGCAGTATCAAAATTTTAAACAAGTTTATTTACAATATGTTGTCTCAACTGAAAACCCAATTACCAATAAAACATACAAATCTCGTTTTCAGTTTGTCTTGAATGTAAGTTTTGGTAGTACTTGCGTTAGTGTTTTAAAACAAAAGCGCCAATCTTGTGAATCAATATTTAACTGCTTGCAGATTACTACGAAAGAGCTGGTTGAAGCTGACAGAAAATCAAGAATTAAGGAAAATATAAAGCATCGTATGTGTGGTTCAGCGCCTCGTGGCAGCATGGAAGAGAATATGTCTTTTTGGTAATTATGTTTACTGGAGGTTTGCCAACGTAGAGTTGCAATGTGTCATTTCTGTTTAGCAAACCACAAATGACGCCCAGAGGCAGCCAGAAGGCTCATTTGTGTCAATACAGAACAATTTTTAATATAAAGACAAAATACCACTGTTTCTGAATAAAACACTAGACATGTCACATTTAGATCGGAGTAACACGGTTGAATAATGTTTGAGTCAATACACTACGAATATTAAAAAAAAAAGAAATAAATAGCGTCTAGGGGCGTGTGAGTGCGTTCGTGGTGGAACCTGACGGTATCATGTAGATGGGCTAAATGAAAAATAACCAACGGCAACCATACAATTATCCGCAGCTTGATGAGAAAACCTCTAGAACACTGGGAAACTACTAAGAAAATGAAGAAAATAAGCAAATAAGAAAATAAATACCGCCGATCAACCTGCACAAGTAGAGCACAAAAACTCGATTAAAATTATAAAAACAAACGTAATTATGCGCACAGCACTGTATATATCACTCAAACAATAGAACAGGAGGAAGCCTAATGGAAAATAAGAGGAAGATAGTTACCTATTAAGGCAGATTGTTCGAGCTTGAAGACGAGCAGCTAACAATACGCACAAAATAATAAATATATTACAATCAGCAGACCAGTTCTGCCCCTGACTATACGCGAGCCATAAAAAACACCGAGAAACTACTTAGCTAACACGCGTATCTTCCCGTGTCTTTTTTTGTGAGCATCGCAAACAGAAATACAAAAAGCTTGCAAATGCCAAATAGAGAAAACACTGCAGGTGATGACGGCAAAACCAGAGATATTTTAAACAACACGGTATAATTCAAAGAAAAACAAGCTGCAAAATTTTTAGAAAGCCTAAACACCGTAAAAGTGCCCATAGCCTTGGTAGCTGCACATAAAGTTCTGATTCAAAAAAAGGAAGGCGGCAAAAAACGAAAAATTCCACATCCATCAGCCAACTCTATGTTGTACACAAGCTGTTTAGCAAATTAATAATAACTGCGTAAGCGACAGCCTGTATTCCTAATGATCAATACAGTGAGCTAGGTTTAGGAAAAGGTACACCACAGATTCACAACCATGTCAACTTAGAAACCATGTCAACCTACGTGCATATCCCCTTTTGGTGGCATTTATAAACGCTAAAGGAGCATTTCAGTTTCCACACACCGAAACAAAGCTAGAAGCCTTAAAATACGTGGAAACAATGGAAGATACGAGCTCTCCAAAACGCTCACAGCATATCTGGTGGTGGCATCCAGGACGTATGGATGGGAAGAAAGAATACACGCAAAGAGGAACTACTTCAGGACTTTTTGGTCTGCATGCGACATAGTCTTGTGAAGTGCGCCAGTAAAACACCCCAAAAACGCTTTAGAAATGACAATCATAAATCCCGTCAAAGGGGTAAACTTAATAACGAATAAATATAAAGTAATCATAAACGAGCACGCTGAAAGCTCACTCTTCAGCAAGTGCATCTCACCGAGAGTACATGTTGATATATATGGCTCTTTTCGAGAGGTTGTCAGGGATCGCCCTAGCTACAAGAGAGAAATTAGAAGCTGAGTATGTATGGGATGGGTTCACTTGGCAAGCGCTCGGAAATGCTAAAAACTAAGTAAACTGTAACACAAACTGAAGAATATACAGCCAATAAATCCTTCCGGAGAATCAAATGAAATGAAATCTTAGCATTTTACCAAAAACCTCGAAACCAAATTTCGGTTAGCCCCACACACCATGCAACCAAGATAACACCAGTAACACTGACGTTGGAAAGGCCCGCTTTCTAGATCATAGAGCAAGCTCGAGCAGATATTACTGTCACAGGACGCGGTGCACAATGCACCAGGCTAAAGGGCCTACCATCATACTCGATGACGATGAAGAAGAAGCGGTGTTTTCGGACCAGCAAGACCCTCGTTCAGACCACAAATATACATGGCCTCCTCTTTCAAGTGTATCGCTTCTTCTTCAGCTCTGCTTCGTATGATCCACTTGGGACTTGAAATTAACCCCACTCTTAAATGAGAAACATAATGAAGGGTTATGTCGTCGGGTCAGGCATGAGAATGCACAAAAGAAAAGTGAACACTGACCAAGTACAAAAATATATTTTCCTTTTCGGAAAAGCGTACGGGTTCTTTTTTCACTTAATTAGTGAACAAGCAACCCAACCCGTATGTGTTTTCGAAACGTCGGATATATTTTTATACACAGTCAGTGTTAACTTTTGTTTTGGAAAGGAGAAACAGTAGCAAGTTGCTCTCGCCATAAAAAGACACGAAACAAAAACTAATGGACTACGACGGTAACAGCAGATACAGAGCCACTAATCAAGAAGAAGGGAGGGTATTAACTATATGAATGTACAAAGTAAACATTTTTGGGGGCCCAAAAAATGCTCGAGGAGCGCAGTATAAGAATGGTTAGTGGTCAATAAGCGATACCTTTGTTCTCAAGTGCAATAAAAAGGCTGTTGATTATAGTTGCAGGAAGGGCCGCACGTTGGGCGAGTATGCAAGTATTCTTGGAAGTTCTACCACATAACTATTTTGGCAAGAATACGTGCCCTCAAGTGCCAAGATCAAAGTAAATTACCAATGCAACCTTGAACTCCGTATCAGTCTGTCGCGATCACAATTCGATTGCCTTGTCCAGGGTAAGTTTAAAAGAAACACAAAAGAGGGTCACAGAATGTTTAACCACTTCAGAACGAGTGAACACGACGGACGGTGACTGTCGGGTACGTTGGATTTTATCTTGCGTTATAATTTTGTGCTTCGCTTTTCGTGTCCTACGTAATTTTGAGTTTGACGAACAGCACTCGCTGTAGCGACACTTCAAATTGGTCGTGGTTCTCCTGCGGCAGCGTCGAGTTTAAGAGAAAAGTATGCGGCAGCTTGAAAGCATCTGCGCGTGTGCGTTCAACGTAGGCGAGCGTGATCACTTTACTTGTTTCTTGCGTTTCTTGGAGGAACACAATTTCAGCGCCTGGTTTAGATGCTGCTACTCCTCGATGGAATTGGCGACCAGAACGTATGGAGACACCACAGTCCAGAAGCAACCTTTCTTCAACCTCTACAAATTGCATCGATGTCAGGAGCAGCATGTTCACAGTAGACGGTGATCATTAAAGGGGTCCTCAAATACCATCCGCCGATGCGTGGATGTACATGTAACCAAATAAAGCAATGTATTAGCAATCTCCTCCCGCCAAAATTTTGTTGAAGCGATGAGTATTAGCTGAGAAATCGTAAATCAAAAACCGCGTATTATCGTCGCGCCGCGTTTCCTCCTCCTTTCAACTTACTCTCCGCTGTTGACGGCGAGCGAGCCTTCCCTCCCATGATGCTGCGCTCCTCGGCGGTGACGTACTTCCGCTATTGCGCTGCTCACACAGCCGTCTGCTACGGGCAAGCTTTGTTGACACCATGAATCCCGCTCTCCGCTCAAGGCTGGAAAAGCGAACGAAAAATCTGGCCGCATGTGTGCGGCGGCCTGGCCTTGCCCTTTCGCGGTGTACGTTGCTGCAGAACTTTGCTATCGGCGGCACGCGACTCTTTATCGGCGGCGAACTCGCAGCCGCACGGGGAGGATCCTGCGCTCGCTCCCTTGGATGCACAGCGCACTGTTTATCCAAAAAGCGCCGTATCAGATGTGGCCCCGCTGGTGCCGGGTCTTATTTTGTGGCGGTGGTAATTCCTGGCGGCGGCATGTGAAAAAGACATTTTAAACCGATACAGAACCCGTGCACAAAACGCCAGTTCAGCTTGGGGCGACGCGTGGGGGAGAGCGGCAACGTTGGCAAAACATGCTCCTCCGCGGCTCTGAGCTTTCTAGCGCTGGAGCGAGCACCATTTCTTTGACAATATCCCGGTTCAGCTTGGGGCCCCACCTCGCGGCATACGGGCACTGCAAGCATACTACTCACTCCCATTTGGAAGTGCGAGATGCGTTTGGCAATACAGGAGGCGATGGTATGTGTGTTGTGGACGCCTTTGTTTCGCGATGAAATGCGACGTTGTGCTTCTGCGGGTGGATAGTGCTTCCCATGGTCTGGATTATCTTTCTCAAGCGGCGTACGACTCAACCTCGCATGGCGTATGTGCAGTTGCGTGGGTAAAAGCCATCTCGGCTTGTGCGCCAGAGTTAAGTGACTTGCTGTTCGTCCCCGCAAACCGCGCGCGAGGTGAGTGCCGAATTTACGAGGGGCAGGAGGAGGCAACCCATCGTCTGTCAATCGCGGTTCGGACTTGCAACGCATGTTGTGACGTTGTGTTCGTTCGGAACGCATCTCTGGATTGTTTGGAAGTGGAATAAAATGTATGCGTCAAACCCGGGCATTCGGCTCAGGGCGTTCTCTGCGATTGCAAGAAAGAAGTGCCACGGGGCTTCAACGCTTTCTTTATGGAACGTACTCAAGTAAGAGAATATTCATGTCGTGTTATGGCCCTGTTGCATTCAATACAAACGGTTAAGCGTTTGTTTACACTTGTTTCGTTTGTCGTAAAATGTCCAAGCACTCCGGCACTCCGCTGGCAGATCAGCCGGCGAGCCGACGCTGAGCAGACGACTCATCTCTTTGCCGGAAGTGCGTGAAAAAGCCGCCCAATAGCAGGATGTCTAGCTCATGACGAACATCTGGGAATCGATGATGTAGACATGTGAAGATGGCGGCGTCCAAAAACACGAAGGAAAGGGTGAGAAAAAAGCGACAAACTTTGCAACAAAAGTGTGAGCTTTCCGCTGCGCGTAAAAGGGTAATACTTGGCACAGATGATGTTGACGACCAAAATCTAACGATTGCGCTAGTCAATTTATAGTGCTCAAAACGCCTTTCAGGGCCCCTTTAAAATTCCGCAAGGTGGCAGGGTGACGTGATTGTCGGCGATCCTTACACATCACATTGTTTGAGGTGAGGCTGCGGCGTCGTGAAGTGATCAGAGGAAAACGTTATCGTCTTGGTCTTGAGATCAATTATTGCGCCGTTGTCCGTCAAAAAATCTATTCTGACAATCACGGCGCGGGAGCTGTTTGGCAAAATAAGAATTGCAGCAGGGTACGTGGTGGCGTCTATGGTGATTCGCATTGTGCACATTCTACTTGGAGCAAGGAGATGGCCTCCTGCTGTGCGTATGTGCTGACTGTCCAATCTTGTCGTAACTTTCTTCAGCTTAGACGCGAATGACCCCCTTATTACCTAGTGGTTGGCTCCCGTGTCTATGATGCCGACTACGTCAAAGCCGTCGATTTACAACTGGATGTCGGACGCCGCTTTCCGCGAATTTCGGCTGCGTTGGAGCGTCGTATCTGGGTTTGTGCGTGTTGGCGGTCGGGCACTATGCCTCGTCATTGTCGTCGTCTTCTAAGCTGTAGGCCTAGCCATTTCAGGTACCCGTTGCGTATTATGGCTGACGTCGTGTTCTGGAGTCACGGCAGCTTTGGATCTGGTCGTCTGGCTGAGGGCATGTCATGAATTAGGTTATTCGGTGTATCGTAGCGTCAGTGCAGGGTTTTAGCTTTTCTATTGGTGTGCAACTTCACCTCCAGACGTTTCTCCTTTTAGTTTCCCCTGCGTGGGCTGGGGGACCTCCCACGTGCGAAGTCCGAATTGCTAAGGCAGTTCGGCGACTGTTATGATAAGGGCGACGGGGAAACGTTGAAACGATCTGGGCCGCGACTGGTTTGAAATAGATACTCTTCGATCTCACTTGGTCGTTGGCCAGGGAGATGCTCGACGAAGAAACCACGCAGTCCGACTCTCTTTTATGGGCAGCGGCGGTAGATGTGGTCGGCGTCTCCGCCGTGGTAGATTATAGGGACTTCGCCATACGTCCGTCTTCCTCGGCGTCTTGTTTCGGAGTGCAGGGGGGCGTGCGCGAGACGGTGGGCGGCGCTACGGCGGAGCCTCTTTACGACACGTTGGAGCCGCCGGGTTCGACGAACGCCTGCGGAGTACCTCATAGCTTGTGGCTCAGAGGTTACTTCGGGTGGCGTAGAAGTTCCAAGCACTTTTTCCACTTCTTCCCTAATCACGCAGGTAAGGGACGCGACTTGGGGCTGAGGCGTCGTGGGGAAAATTTTCCGCAGCTCCTCTCTCCCTACTGCGCGGATGGTCTTGCCTAGGCTATCAGCCTGAATCCTCTTTTTGTCGGCGTACTTCGTATTGATCGCGCCAACAAAGTTGCGGTCATACTGCTCAGCACGCATTTCAAAAGCTTTCTCAATGGCTTCGGCACGAATTCGGCGATGGTTTTTGGCGTGTTGCGGAAAAGTGAAGCAAATAGTTCTTCCTTCACACCATGACATAAAAAAATGTTACTTCTTTTCTTCGGTTATTTCGGGGTCCGCGCTGCAAAATGGTGGCTTCATTTCCTCAACAAACACGAGCACTTTTTATTGAGATGCTGCGTGCATGTCTGCAGCAGTTATTCGGCCAGTTTCTTGCGTACCTGAGTCGTGAACGTTTTCGAAATCGCGGTCTTGAATAACTCCCAGGTCGTAAGCGTACGTTAATGGTTCTCGAACCAAATCTGTGCGGAGTCTTCAAGGTAAAAAAACACTTGCCTGAGAGGTTCGTCGTCATGCCGTCGTTTAAAAATTTGGACCTCTCTAGATGATCCGCAGGTGACCCGTGAAAAGATGGTGGCGCCCGGGGTTGCTGCAGAAATCAGGACTACAAGAGTGCTTGCAGAGTTTGTCACCGTTGATGCATTGTTTATGGAACAAGTCAGGAGGTCCTCCGCCTTCGATTTATCCAGCAGAAGTCCGAACTCTTGCTTTAGGCCTTGCTGTTGGCGGCTCGCGCGAGTTGAGCTAGGTTGACGACTTGGGTAGTGCATAGGGTGCATGTATCCCGCACCTTACCAGATCTCATGAAGCGAAATGACCTTATGTCAACGTTTTATATTGTACCTAGGATTGTTATGCCCTAATGTTTAAATTCTGAGCTATAATAGCCTGCACGCACGGCAAATTGAGCCCCCGGGCCCCAGGTAGCTGTACCTGTTTTCGTCTAGTCTAAAATAGGGAGGTTTTAAATTACAATTCAAGAGAGCTTCAAAATATTTATCATAATTATTGCCGGCAATCATAAAGTTTAATTTTAAAAGATAAGGTTATTGAAATTCTAAAACCAAATTTTCACTGGAACAGCCTGCATAGCTGTTTTCAAAAACGGCGTGAGAACCTGAACGGCTGCTAAAGTGACGGCGCCATCACACCCGTTAAAAGCCACGATTAAAAATTCCTCCTTATATTTCATGAGCTGAAATTTTTACACATTTTAATGTAGTCTTTTAAATCACTGCTAGTAATAATAATTTTTGTATGCCTAAATAATGACGTTATTTAAGCCGCTTTTATGCGCCATGACCCCCGCAACTGCGAAGGCGCTGAGATGTGATACCCGGGGGAGCCGTCACTGATATGTGGTGGTTGCCCTCGATGGCGGGTCACACCACCAAAAGTCGCTGCTGAAACTAGAAACGCCGGTGTTGCACGCCCGACTATGGCTTCAGCGTGAGTGAGTAGGCCGTACCTCTCCATCGAGTGGTATTGTTTGGTCAAACAAGAGTCGGCACTAGCCCGAATAGACATGCCGAGCACCGCTCGAAGATCTTTCACCTTGTACTTTCATCTAGCCCAGACAGTGTAGAATTTTGTTTATTACGTATCACGTGGGGCTATCAGAGCGTTCTATTATCAACATTTTATTTGAAGCAAGTGTACCAGCTTAACCGCAAAAATAATAAACAATATTGCCCTAGGGTGACGGCGATTACACTAGAATGAATGTCGAACTTGAAACGTTTTATAAATTCTTTGTTCTATAATTTTTTTAACTTCTGTTGAAAATAGTTGGCTACTAATCAACAATAAAATGGTGTCGTAAAAATTATCTTGGTTTTGTATTTCTGTAACACTACTAAATATTGAAAAGAAGCGCCAATGTAAAAAAGCCACGCTTAAACATAGTGCTTGTTCTTGGGAACGTATGAGCAGCTTTACCTCTCGCTTTCGGCTAAAGTAGGACGTTATTTCTTCATCACGTCTCTACAAAGCTTGCTACAGGGCAACTTAAAATATTTCTGGAAAGCAATACCTTGAACCATTCAAGACCAATCTGTATGCCTCACGAACACAACTGTCCCAATCCGGTTTTTCATATTACCCAGAAATTTAGCAGTACCCTTTTCTCGGTGTTACCATGCGCACGACACAAAATTACCGGGCTTTCCAATGTGATCACGCAGTTTTTCTTGCTTTACATTTAAAGCTAACAGTTCTTGAAACTTATTTGATCGCGTAAACCTACTTCCTCATCGATCGTGAATGGTATCCATTTCAAAATCCTAAAACACATAAATACATACTATTGCAAAGCTTTGGCTCATTTTTCAGGCGTCGCTATCATCTGCAGTACTCGTCTCTATTCGAAAGTGCTCAAGATCACAACGGTGCAAAAAAAAGGAACGCATGGTGTTCAATACCTACCTATAATATCGGCGACTAGTATTCTGCAAATACTGGTGCAGGTATTTAGTCTCCCATTAGTATACATAGTCGACCTTTAAGTATTCCAGCCACATAAACATGACTTTTTTAAAGGAATTTGAAGCTACAACAGTTAGCATTGTTTCATAACAAGATAAGTACATTGTTATGTATGTAAGGTATGTAAAGACTTGGAGAAGCCTTTGGACAAACTGCGTTAAAATGGTGGTTTGGGATATTTGGAGCATACTACTGAAATTCAATACAGCGCAAAGAGACGGGACAAGAGAACGACGGCACAAGGCCCTGACTAGCAACTGGTTGGTTTATTGCGCTCCTTGCGAAAATTACCCAAGAAAGGAAGGCGCGAAGAAAACACGTTAAAAAAGAAATGCGTCGAATATTACACACAAAACATAAGATCGATACGCGTGCATTGACAAAATGGTAGCAACGCTGATATGAGACGTGGCCGGAGGCGCTATGCAAGGAAAGGGAATCCTGAACAGTGAACCTTTTTATGAATCCAGATAGCAGATTTCCTTACTTAGTAATTCCACACACGACTTACTAACACAATCGCTGCCTGCCTTGTGAATGAGGTGAGCTTCATAGATTTCGTGGTCACGCTGACCCCTATACGTTCGTGCAACACGCGTAACGTTGAATCTGGGCGAGCAGCCGTGGTCGTCACAATGGGTGGCAAGATAGCTGCAAGTACCCGTTTTCCGCGTGTTTGCATGCTAATGGAGACAATCGTTCAAACAACGCCCGGTCTGACCAATATAGGTCTTCCCACAGGACAAAAGTACTTCATACAGAACGGAGCACCCACATTTTACATACGGTTTCGTGTGGCCTTTTCCACAAAAGGTGCCCTTTGGCTCATTTATCTTCAATCGCCTACAAAGCACACCGAGATTGTTTGGGGCTTAAAACACTACTCCTACCCCTGCACGACCCGCTACCTTTTTCAACATGTGCCAAACCCCATGCACACAGGAAACGACCGCGATTTTCGCCGGGTGGTCCTTGAACGACTTACCTTCGCTGCCTTTGCAAAATCGCCGTAGCAACACTTCAGCTAAGTCACGTAGCAAGGCCGGCGGGAAGCCTGCTGACAAGAGCCTCACTAGCTGCGAATTAAAACTGGCGTCTACTTCATGCGGGTAAGACCTCTTAAGGCAGTTCCTTAAAGCAGCTAAGGCAATGCTCCTTTTCACTATTTTGGAATAGGCAGACGATAACGAAAAAAAAGCATTTCCTGGAGTGAGGCTCATACCTCCATCAAACATGGCTTGGCCTTAAATGCAAGATAAGGTCCAAAAACCGCAGATGATTGTCCGAAGGAAGTTTCCTTGTAAGCGCGAGACCAGCTAGGGTGGTCTCAAAAATGTCCGAGATGCGCTGCACATGCTCGTCCACCGCACCAGTCACGCACTACAAAAGCAACAAGAATTAATCTATGTAGCGGAAAACGCGCACGGTTTTGGGGGCACGAAGCATAAGCTCCAGTTGCCTCTGCTATTCTTTGCCGCAATCCGAGCTCATAGAGCTCGTATCAGATGGAATAGACAACTACCAATCCGTTCGCTTCCAGATTGCCCGTGGTGTCGACGCCAACACCTTCATGGACCTGTTTGGCCTATACCTGCGCTCTTCCCTTGTGGAGTTTAACAGCGAATTCTTCGTTCAGAGGAAAGGTGTAAGCAAAGGGTCGTGCTTGGCGTCGATGCTGAGCGAACTCCTGCTGGCGCGACAAGGCCAGCAACTGGAGGGTTTGCTTCGCACCTCCAAAACCTTCCGCTTTTTCTGCTACAGAGCCTCGGTGTTAAGGATCAACGTGACTTTCACGTCTATTGCTTCCGTGGGGTGCTTCTCAGACTGGTGAGTCAAGCACCGGCAACCAACATACCAAAGCTAGCAAAGCCTTGTGTTTACGACGAAACTTTAGCAACTTTAATGCAGTATTTCGAAAGCTCCAGTGCTGTAGCCGCAGAAAGGCACCGCTTTGGCCGTCGTATTAAGCAACCTACGTGGCTGCTTTAAACCCGCTCACCACCACATCATCTTTGCCACACTATGAAGATTGGTTCTGAGACGTGTTCGTAAAAGAGTCGGGTCCCAGCATCTCGCGAACTCCATTTTTTTTCTTCAGCGCTCGAAAATACTAGTTTCCCCGAGAAGTGCCTTCAGCGTACGGAAACGAACAGGTCAATAGGGACATTCGAGAGTTTTCGTCCGGCACCACGCAGCGTGTATCAGCGCATTCGCACTGAGCGATACATGACCGTTGTGGCAAGGTAAACTGCTGCTGTCTTTGGCCTAGTGACGTGCCCCTGCCAGAACCTCTTTCCGAATCGCGCTTGCAGCCTGACTGCCGCGAACCTACCTCGTATACACGTCGTGCAACTAGTCGTCTGAGTGCTATTATTGTGGTTCCCACCAATACATTGCCCGTCATCCCACTGCCCACCAAAGGTAAACGTTGCTATCAGTTTGTTCTTAATGCTGAATTCAGATCGGTATGCAGCAGGAAACGACAGGGCCTTCCGTTTCGGGAGTGTTGTAGTTAGAATTTCCCGGCGGTGAAGCTGCGATTTTTCTATTGTTGACAGCCACAAGCCACGCTGGAATTCTCATCGACCTAGCAGTTCTTCATGCGACTGTAACATTCCTTATCAAATCACGCTCTTCAGTTTCCGTTATAGCAGTTGATCTTTTGATAGGCATTTTGCTGGACAAGAGCAGCTGTGGGCTTCCCCTGTGAAGCTGTAAGATTACTCGAAAGTTCCTATCTTTGTGGGAGGACACTTTATTTAGAAAGTCATACACAAGCCACGCTAGGCATTCCATCTGTTCTAGCTTGGCTCTCAAAGTACATCGCTTCCAAGTACTGACTACATTCAAACCCACAATTTCCACATTATTGCCTCGTCCATCGCCCATCCTCGAGACTACATGTCAAATACCACTGCTTCAATTGAACAGGCCTGCGAAAGAAACCTGTTGCAGCGGCATGCCTTCTAGCACAGGTGAGCAATAAATTTACCTGTCATTCTGACACGAGCCTTGGGCTAGCCAAGGGCTTTCGTGTCAAACCTCGGCTCCCTGTTCAATGCACTGTAGTAAAACTCGCAGCATTCTAATTTGCTTTTCAGCTCGGGTACCTGAAGAACTTTGCCGGCTTGAGTAGTTAGACCTGATAGAGGGCATCATTGCTTCAGGATAGCGCTCTCCATTTGTTGTTGGTAATAAAAAAGATGGAGGCATTCTTGTTTGTGTCCACGTACGGGCAATTACAATATCATTGTGGTGGATAGCTGGGCTCTTCCACACCCCGAAGAACTCCTTTACCGTGTCGTTGGCGCACCCAGCTGTTCGAAGATCGACCTCGCATCATCCTGCGACCACGTATTCATTGATCCTGAAAACTGTGATATGACACCTTTCATACCTCAGGGTTGCCTCTTCTGCTCCAAAAACATGTGCTTGGGGTTTGCGTACGGTCCACAAACGATGTCAGAAATTGTTCAATGATGCTGTGGTGTTGTGATATATATCGACGACGTTATGGTATTGAAGAAAACCTAAAAGGTACGCAACTGACCTGATTGCTGTACTGCAGTACATTACGGAATCAGAAGTTTAACGACAAGTGCGTATTTGGCAAAACAGAAATTTTCCTTCTTGGTACACAGGATCACGACGCAATGCATTTCTACATTGCCAGATATAATTGCTTAAGGTATTTCTCTACGCCGGAGACAATTACTTCCAATATGAACACTAATGCGCCAACTGGTGGTAATAGTCTCTACTCCTTTCTCATTCTGATCGAGTACTGCGCCAAATTTGCAGATGTGGTAGAACCACTGAGAGCTCTTAGCTGAAAGAACTGGCCATTCATTTGGACTCATGCTGTACACGTAGGTATAGCAAAACAGGTTTCTCCTTGGGTACTTCAAAGTTCTGCAGATCTTCGATTAGTCGTTTATCTCCCTCTTCCTTTGTGTTCGTTTTATTTATACTGATTTCTATCTCAGATGTACGAAGTAGCACGGACCAAAGCCATTCTGGGTGCCTTCCCGTCGCAGTGTTCACTGATGCGTCCGACTGTGGACGGGCGCTAATCTCTAGTATGTCGGTAACTGCACGTTTTGAACTGCGGCCTTGGTTTCGCGACGTCTTTCACCTGCCTAGAGTAAATACAGAGTAGGGGAGCGTGAACTTTTCGTGTGGGTTTGGGCATGTGAGCATTGTTGTATATTCCTACGGAGACAGCGTTTCACGCTCTCTTGACAAGGCTCTGGGTGCCGCCCCCTTCCTTTGGACGCTCGTCAGAACGGCTGTTAAATACAACTATACAGAAGAATACTGGAATGTCTGAATGTCTGGTGGCAGATGCCCTTTATCGCCGTCCGAGTTGAGTATATGCAGCACGGTGTTCCTATAGATGATATTGTGTCCTTTGTTGTGCAACCTACCCTAACCTATGAACAGTTTTAACAGGCTGTGTGTGAAGGCTGCATGTTGGAGCAACTCATGGCCTACGTCACCAGATGTTGGCTTTCACAAAGACGCACTCGGGTGAAATTCATCTTTTTTGTGGTGCACGAAAAATTTTCAGTCGACGACTTATTTTTGCGCAGTGAATTGTAGTTCTTTTCCATCAAACACCGCTAGTAATAGTTGCGGCCAACGAAGCTCGCCTTGGTATAGTTCAGACCAAACCGCGACTAACATGACGTTTCTGGTGACCCAGCATGGACAGGCAGGTGAAACTTTCTATTCAAAACTGTAGCATATACCACATAGGTGAAAAAAGTGCGAATGCCGCTGCTAGTCCCTTGCAGCCAGTAGCTTTCCCAGAATTTTATTGGGAGAGCTTACCGTTGGCCTCGCAAACAGCACCACATGACTGGAGACAAGCCATTACACTGATAGACAACTTTTCGAAATGCCCAGAGTGCAATTATGCAGTGAAATGTTTTCACTTGCCGCCATGAACTCTTTGCATTCTGTAGGCTCCCGTGAGGGTTACCCTGGTGAAATATTCTGCGACAATGGGCCCTGTCTCTAAACTGCTGAGTTCCTAATAATCTTCTTGAAGGTGGAAGCGCTCCTACAAAAAGACGAATGTAGAAAAAACAGAGAACACACGTCGCGAACTCGCAAATATTGGTTTGTTAAAAAGAAACACATGCAACATCTCAAGTGCTGCCTTTACCTTGCCCAAGATAAAACCATGAAAGTCAGTTTTTACAGCAAATAAATCCACACTTGGTAGACGCGACTGTCGAAGGGTAGGGGAATAAAAGTGCGAAACCATAACGTGCCAAGAAACTCCTACGATTGCCATAAGCGGCACAGATAAAAGTAGTCCATTGTCTGTTTGAAGAATTGACGGGGTCCTAACACATCTATGGCCGCAAATGTTCATGTAGAATAGTTATATAAGCTCTCGAAGGGTTTTATCTCGATGCCGTCAAAAAACTGTGCTATCGCAGAACGTGGAGGAACATTCATGACTAGTAGAGTGATCAAATACTTGGAATTTTGGCTTCACTTTTTCAGCGTTTTAGGGTGCGGAGTACCTTATGATTGCACAGTCTCCGTCCGCGTAGGTCCCCATAGCATTTACAATCGCAAAAATCGCACAGGCAGAGGCAGAATTTGCGCGTCTCTCTTGTCGACCAGACAGGGTTAGTGTCAGTCGTCGTACCGATTGGGCTACGACTGCGAGTTAGTACCCGAGAGTGAAACGGCTTACTCCCTCGCCTGTAATGGTGCCGAGTACCTTAGGCCCTCTGAGTGTTCGTCCGCATGCATGCATGTGCACACCACCATCAAGCAAAAATCAAGCGAATTTTGATTAAGCCGTGACTTGCGGTTTCATTTGTTGAATAATCATAGTGCAACTCACGGCTCAAATCGAATGATGGTCAGGGCGCAAATCGGATGTCACTCGGGGATCAGATTGCCTATCATTTTCAGTCCCTGTACTCCGCCCTTTCGCCATCATCCACGCAGTGCACATGTTGCCATTTTGTGATCTTGAAGACGTATGTTTAGGCATAACCCAGTTTGGCCTATGTAAGTGCGGCCACACGTCATCGGAATCAGATAAACAACACACGTCGCACAAGGCACAAAGGGGGAAGTACATCTCACTTGACATCCTTGTTTGCTTTCGGCTGAAGGCAATAAAAGGTGCGAAATCAGATTGGGGGAACGAGAAAAAGAACATAATTTTAAAAAAATCTGACATCATTCAGTATATGCCGAACATTTCGCATGGAAAAAATGTTGCTAAGCGGCATGATGTGGAGGGAGTTTTCTCGGCCCGAAACAATCTAAACAAGTCTTGTGGCAAAATAGAAACATTATCTCCCAATTAAAAGCAATCAAAAAAACAAGCAAGCCAAGTGAAACATACATTTTCTCTTTGTGCGTAGTGCCACATGTGTGGTTTATCTGATACCAATGACGTGTGGCCGCACTTACGTTAGGTCAAACTAGGCGATTCCTAATCTTGCGTCTTCAAGCACATAAGAACGCTTAAAAATCAGAGCAGGGCTCCCAACTATGGGAATATTGCACCAGTCCTCGGTGTTCTCCTATATTCTGTGATACAATAGTTTTCTCACGCAATCGACATAAAACAACTCCAGAGCTGATAGAAGCGCTTCAGATAAAATTGCACGGCGATGGATGTGCTAGTGCCCCGTCAATTTTAATAACAGACAAAGAAAACGTTTATCTGAGCCACTCATTGCGATCGTAGCAGTTTCTTGTATGTTGTGGTTCGCTCTTTGAATCCTTTACCTTCGGCTGTTGCGTGTACGTGTGTGTATTTATTACATGTAAAAGTAATTTTTATCGTTTATCTTGGTCGAGATGAACGCACCACGTGAGATGTTGAAAATGTATATTGGTGTTCTTTTTAAGAGACAAAAAGTTTTAAGTTAGCGTCGTGTCGTTTCTTTTTTGATACATTCGTCTCTGGTGTGCGAACGCTTCCAAGTTCGAGATGAACAGCTGCCACCCAACCCAATTTTTATTTCTACTGCAGTTCATAGTATTCATCAAAAACTCCGCCATCCGCATTGTGCCCTCTTACGTTTAATACCATCAAGCAAACATACTGGCAAAGCCGCCTTACCGTGCCGCCTTTGAGAAGCGGTAACGGAATATTTAGGCATATATCGCTGCAAACCACATGCCAACACTGGGGTTGCAAAATCTGTTGCCCTACACGGGTGGAATGCGGAGAACACGTCGTCACGTTGGGGGTGACTCGTCAGCAGTCTTCTTCGTCAATTCTGGTTCCCAAGTTCATCGTCTCGTCTCATGCGAAAATTGCAAGACAGTGTGCAGTAATAAGTACACAGGCCTTGGCGAGGCCTTCAAGAATAGAACGCTCCATGTTGTCGCTTCATTGTAATCAAGAACCCTTACATATTGGCTAAGGGCGACCTCGTGTTTAGTTACCAACAGAAGTGTGTCTGCCAACAAGGTCAACCAATGTTTTGACTTGACGATGGACAAACGTAAAGAGCGTTAAAATATCGAAGTACCTGCAGCTTCACCCGCATGGTACCACTAATACAACGTGCCTCCAAACAAGCAATTCTGACTGCGGCCCCTGACCCAACCCAGGATCCCTCATCAGCACCTGAGTCCGAATTCTCATAAGGTACGCGCACCCCACAACGCCTAGCGCCACCGGAGGCAGAGAAACCAGTACCTGATCGTCGGGTCCAACCACCAAAAAAGAGAAGGCATCCGGATCGATAAGAGGACCCCGTGTAGCTGGTGCGTGTTTGAGTAGAGACCGGTGCAAGGCCAGTACTAGAGCAGCACGCTGTGCGAACTGTGGAGGCGTTTCAATGTTCCTGCAAGCCTTTTTGTTAGCGAATTTTTTATGGGTGTAGGTCATGTCTATATATCTCTGCTGCAGAGTTGTACACGATGGTCTATTCTGAAGCGCAAATTCCATGTGAGGTTTTAAATACTTGAAAATATTGTGTAGGTAAATTGTAACACTAATCCAGTAACTATTATTCTGCTGTGCTTTGTAGGAGGGGAGTATGTAGTGTTTCGTTTTTTACTTATCTTTATAGGCCGACATTCGAAGTAGTGTTATTTTATAAAGATAAAAATATATATAGATTTATATATATAGATATGTATATATATATATATATATATATATATATATAGATATATATATATAATATCTATATATATATATATATATATATATATATATATATATATTATATATATATAGTAAGGAAATGAGGGGCTCGTTGAGGATATACAGAAATAAGGTCGGCAGTCTACAATGCCAAAGGAGGCATAGGGGTGTGGTTAGGCTCTTTTCTTTTTCACTACGGTTATTAGGTAAACTATTTTTTTTAAATATACAGAAGAAAGAAAGAAAAAACATGCGCCCAGAGTGGGGACCGAACCCACGCCTTTCGATTACATGTCGAATGCCTTACGAATTCGGCTATCTGGGCGACTGTGCTCTCCTTCACTTTCTGGGCTATTTATATTTACTAGAGGTGTATCTGACGCTTGAGGGTGGTAGCCAGCGCCACTCTGACTATACGGGGAGAAGGGGGAGCTCTTTTTAAACCCCCGGGGCGTGACTCGAACGTCTACAGCCTGTCATGAGCGGGTTACTGGCGGGAAGCCCTCTTATGCCACCCTTGGCATCAAGGCGGCCAGAACCTAGGCCCTCGCTAGCTTTCACACCTAATTGGGTTTGGAAATGAGGGGCTCGTTAAGAATACAGAAAGAAATGCCGGCAGTCTACAACGCCAAAGAACGCAAAGAGGAATGGTTAGGGTATTTGTTAACGTTAGTGACGTTCCTATTATTTTTATTAATTACGTGAGAAAGAAAGAAAAACACGCTCCCAGAGTGGGGACCGAGCCCACGCCTTTCGATTAGATCGCGAATGCCTTACCAATTCGGCTATCTGGGCGACTCTGTTCTCATTCACATTCTGGGGTATTTATATTCACTACAAATGTATCTGATGCTTGAGGGTGGTAGCCAGCAACACTTAGACTACACAGGAAAAAGGGGGCCTTGTTTTCAACCCCGGGGCGTGACACGAAATTTTACAGCCTGTCATAAGCGGGTAACTGGCGCGAAACCCTCTGATGCTACCTTGGCATCAAGGAAGCCAGAACCGAGGCCCTTGTTAAGCTTCGCACATAATAGGGTTTGGAATTGAGGGGCTCGTTACGAAATACAGTACGAAATGCCGGCAGTCTACAACGCCAAAGAAGGCATAGGGTAATGGTTAGACTTATTTTTTACCGTTAGTCAGGTTGCATCATTATTATTTTTTAATAATTACTTGAGAAAGAAAGAAAAACACGCGCCCAGAGTGGGGACCGAACCCACGACTTTCGATTAGATCTCGAAGGCTTACCAATTCGGCTATCGGAGCGACTGTGTTTTCATTCACTTTCTGTGGTATTTATATTACTACAACTGTATCTGATGCTTGAGGGTGGTAGCCAGCAACACTCAGACTACACAGGGAAAAGGGGCCTTGTTTTCAACCCCCGGGGCGTGACACGGACTTTTACAGCATGTCATAAGCGGGTAACTGGCGCGATACCCCTCTTATGCTACCTTAGAATCAAGGCTGCCAGAACCGAGGCCCTCGCTAAGCTGTCTCACATAATAGCATTTGGAAATGAGGTGTTGTGAGGAAATAGAGAAAGAAATGCCAGCAGTCTACAACGCCCCTTTACAATGCCCATATACCTTTTGGCGTTGTATGCTGCTGGCATTTCTTTCTGTATTTCCTAACGAGCCCCTCATTTCCAAACTATATTATATGCGACAGCTTAGCGAGGGCCTCGCTTCTGGCAGCCTTGATGCCAAGGTAGCATAAGCAGGTTTCCCGCCAGTTACCCGATTAGGACAGGCTCTAGAAGTTCGCGTCACGCCCCGGGGAATGAAAAGAAGGTCCCTTTCTCCCCGTGTAGTCTGAGTGGCGCTGGCTACCACCCCCAAGCATCAGATACAGTTGTAGTAAATATAAATTCCCCGGAAAGTGAAGGAGAACGCAGTTGCCCAGATAGGCAAATTGGTAAAGCATTCGATGTCTAATCGAAAGGCGTGGGTTCGGTCCCCACTCTGGGCGCGTGGTTTTCTTTCTTTCTTTCTCACGTAATTATTAAAAATATTATTAATGTTACGTCACTAACATAAAATAGCCTAAACATTCCCTTATTCCTTCTTTGCTGTTGTAGACTGCCGGCATTTCTTTCTGTATTTCCTAACGAGCCCCTCATTTCCAAACCATATATATATATATATATATAAATGTACATATGCGCGAATCACAATACAAGTCGGATTTGGGTTCGCCTGTGGCGGCGGCTGCTTTGTCCTTCTTCGGTGGCTTCCGCCAGGGTACATCAGGTAACACTAAGGTATTTGCAGTATTTTTTTAATTCTGCAAAAGTGTCAGGTTCGGGGCAATATTATTAAGAGAATAACAAAATTAGTGCTCTTGCACTCTGTGAAGAAGGATGTCCTGCAAAACTGGACGGAGTCCAGGAAGTGGACAAAGCCAAACACGCTTATCGTAATTTGCAATGAGCCATACTTCCTAGCTCGTTAGCAGAATGAACCTCTTGAGGATGAAAGCTTTGTTGTTGCAGAAAACCACGACACTGCTCGTCTTCCTCCGGCGTCGTAATCAAGTAAAGGTTTGTGTAAGGCCGGGTTCGGATAGTTGCCGTAACTTTCTTAATAACGTTTAAGTAGAACGTCATTTCACGTAAACTGCTTGACATGCCATTTTTGTACGTTCATAGATCACGTCCTTCCACTTTTCTCTACTACAACCTGCGGACGTATAAACCGACCACCGGTTATGTGGGCATACTTAGAATTGACAGACTTTGACCGAAAGCCCTGAAAGAACTCTGAAGATGTTTCTTGGCTCACGCTGGCGTTCCAAAGCCGGCAAGTTGGTGTTCATTCACGAGGGATTCGCCACGATCCTACGAGATAAACTTGAGGCGGTACCACCGGCGTCAGCAGGTTTCTGTTGTGGCTCTTTGGGCTTGTGTGGAGCCAACGCTTCAATTCTTCCTCTTTTTTCTTCATACGATGGCCTGCATCCGTTCAATAAAGAATAAATGCCTGGAAGCCCTTGAGCTCTATTCACGCGTACGTACATGTGGCAGTCTGTTTTTGTTTCGCCTCGTATACATCGTATTGGTTGTGTAAGATCTGTGTAACACATCAACCCGCACCCCAACCACTCTATTACAAAGCGCGGCCGAATAACCGCATTTACTAATGTGATTTCGATACATAAATCTCCCACCCGCCCAACCCACATTCCAGTGACAGCGGCAAGAAACCTAGCTGTGATTGCACGCCCCCCTTTTCTAACCGCCAAATGTATATGCCTAAAGCGGCAACCAGTGATGACGCATACGTAGCCGTGAAAGACACCGGCGAAAATCTCGCTCGGTGGCCTTCTCGCTCGGTGGCCTTTCAAGCCACCGAGCGAGATTTTCGCCGGTGTCTTTCAAGCTGAAAAAAATTCCTGGCATCTCCACGAAGTGAATGATGATGAGAGGGCCGAAGCTAAAATGCTTATCGGTAAAACGGTGAAACATTTGCCCTCATATTATATAAAGACTCGGCACGTTCTTATAGGTCTTCTTGACGGCGCGCGCCATATAAATGAGTGAAGGACATGAGGTGCGTTCCAAGCCACGCTCGCGTCTCGGTTTGTAGCTGAGTGGGAAGAGCGCCACGTACCTCCCGTCACGGCCAGAGAGTCGCGGAATCAAAGCAAGGCGCTGCCGCGTCAAGACCCCCACTCCTCGCTCGCAAATCTTGAAACTTTCCACCGCTCCGTCGATAACCCCGTCGACGACATCGAAGTTTGTGGTGAGCATGTAGGGTTGTTTGGGATGATGAGAATCTGCATGGGTGAGTTGGCAAATTCGGTGTGTGATTTTTTACCCACGTTGGCCGTCGCCTTCTGCAGAACGTCTTGTGTCGCGTACCCCCGGTATGTGTCTCGAGCTCACCGACGACGAACGACCTCTTCTTCTCCCTCTCCTCCTTGTAGCTAGCAACGAACGCGTTGAACGTTTTGACCTCTTCGACAATTTTTGGTTGGCCAGTCCCTGGGGATATCCTGCCACAATTATCATCAGCCGTATGTACACGGCACAACAAGGGACGAGACAGGGCCCGAGCAAGGGGAGCTTCGCCCGTAAAAGAAACATCGCCTCAAGTCTGCGCTCTGACTGGGTAATGTTCTGTTCTACCCGGAGAGATTCTCAGCGCTACTTCGCGGAATGGAATTTGAGATGGTTTCCGTAGTTTTTTTGGGGAAGCCGCTGCCTCTGCTTCGCGGGAGAGGCGTCAAATATTGCCCCCGTAACCGAGTGAGCGAATGCAGCAGCGACGAATTAAGGAAAGCGGAGAAAAGCGTTTAGCGAAGGATGAAGTGCAGTGCCATCTTTACCCCTGCATTTCGCTCACACATGACTCGCGCATCGCCACCAAGAAGCCCCTCCCTCTGACATTATCCCCATATGCTGTTTCATTCGGTTCTAATCGAAACATCCCGGGGTATTCTGGGGAGGTTCAAATACATTATGCAAGAATGTTTTCGCTGCTCCCTTGTGCGGGAATACTTAAAACCACTTGACATTTGCGCGGGAGGTTCAAACATGATTTGCAACATGCTGTCTGGCGGCGGCGGCGCACTGGGAGGTAGCAGTGGAGCAGCAGGACACCACCGTGCGGTTGCTCATCAAGTGAACACGTCCTCAGACTAAGCAGGATTTCGCAGTAACCGAGCAGACTGCAGCTCGCACTGCCCAAGAATTGCATATTAGAAAGTGTAGTAATCGTAAGTTCATTTTTCTTTACCCGCATCCGAGCTTGTGATTATTTTTCGGAATCAGCTGATAACCGCACTACCGTCATTGCTGCGGAATGCTGAACTTTGCAAAGGGGCATCGGTAGAGGGGAGGGGAAATAGTTGCGAAATTGTTAAGCGGTGGTGAGAAGGTGCCCCAGAACGGCGCCGAGTAAATCAATCACACCTTAGTAAAAACTGGGGGGGGGGGAGGAAGAAGGGGGTTGACATATTCTGCTTTGCAGTAAAAGTTTAGATGAGAATCGGTCTTTTGCTCCAAAACGCTCAATACCAACACAACAGAAACGTCTACAGACATGAAAGAAAAACAAAAGCGGAGCGTTACCGTAGGTAAAATGTTAGAGTTCAAACAAAAGGAGAGGACGTACGTGCTTGTGACCGTTAATGGTCCGCCGCACCTACCTTCCCGGGATCGCAGTCATGGAGTCACATCTGGTTGCTGATGGCTGGGCAACGCGGCCCGAGCTCCTCTCGCTTAAGAGCCAACACAGCGTTCTTAGAACGTCGGTGCCTTCTGTTTAATCCGACGACACTCATTGGTTATATAAGAGTGCGTCAGGTGATCGCAGCCATGAGATCACCTCTGTTTCCAGCCGGCGTCCCTGGCAGCTTTTGATTGGGTGGCTCGCGAATGTGCGGCGAGTTACACCGCAAAGCGATTGTCATGATGGCGATGTCGGGTTTTTAAACACAGCCGCCGGGCGCGTCTGGTTTGTCGTCGTCTTTTTCATTTTCACCCCCCAAAATAACAATGTCCGCATTTCAACTATAACTATCTCTTCTCCGTCCATCAGTACATCAGTCCATAACACTAAACACAAAATCGTCAATCCACATATTTGTACTTCAAGCCCGCGTACCAGAAAACACAACTTCACGAAATCTTATCACAACACCTAAAAAAGGCAACATACCATATCAATGACCGTACCGTCACAGACCATACATATTGCCCGATCAAAAAAGAAACAAACAAATAAAGCGTGAGCGAGTTTTTTCCTTTTTGTGCAGGCGCGGTAATGCTACCATCTGCTCGTTGGTACACACGTCTGGCTGAGTACTGATGGGCCTGTACCTTTAAGTGACGGGTTACCAATGATCATGCAAACTGTCTGGCAGACCATGGGAACCACTGAAGAATACACGTTTTGTGGGCTTTTATATTTTTTGTGCCACTTGTGGGTTGTGGCACAGCTCTTTTGCCGTTGCTACAGTTCTTTTGCTTTCTTTTTGAACTTCAACACTTTGTCCTTCTGGAGTAGTTTCTTGCTGGCTTGAGAGAAGTGTTCTTTCTTTTGGACACTACTTGTCTTTTCTAACTGAAATTCGGGGATGTGGGGATTTCTCGTCTCTGATAAGGGATTCTTTTTCAACAGAGGGACACTCCAGAGCAAGGATATCTTTCAAACCGGCTTTAACGACATCCTTAGCCTCCAGCTCACCAGACATGCTAATGGGGAAATTTGATGTGGCTGTCCTTGCTTTTCCGTAGGTTGGCCTGTCTCAATTAGAATGAGCCGCAGTCTGTCGTTTCGGAGTTCGGTGAGGTTCGCATGCCTGGCTGTCTTCTCGTGCCTCTTCAAAAGGCAGTAAAAACTGGTCTGCACTAGCGTTCGTGCTGAGAAAGGTTGGGTTCGAATATTCTCGTCTCGAATAGTTCCCCACTTAGGTGCTGCCTTTCGTAACAATTCAAGTGGCACGAGTCGAAGCCGTAGCTGCAATTTCATTTCATTTGATTTATTTTACCCTCAAAGCCAGAATCGGTACAGAGGAGAGTGGATTACAAACACACAAAAAGAACAGATCATACAATGCAGCAAAAAGGTAGTGCCTAACAGGGCTATGTGGTTACTAAAACAGCAATGTTAGCTAAAGTTATGCGAAAGGGTTGATTGTTCAATGGTGGCGATTGGTCTGGGAAGGCGGTTCTTTCATATGCTTTCCGAGTAATAGGATTTTGTGCGATAGGAAATTATCGCAACTTTATGACGGTGACCAATGAGGGCACAAACATATGCAGGCTCAGAAACCAAAATGGAAGTTAAGTAGGGATTGTGATCGTATATTCTAGAAAATAAACAAAGACCAAGACGCTTACAATGACTGGCGAGCTGAGGCAAATCCAAAGTACTTTTCAGGGATGTTAGACTAGGATGTTCTACTGTAATGGCTCTAATAAATTGCGCAGCGCTGTTTTGAACTACTTCCTGAGTTTTGATTAAAATTTAAGTGCCAGCAACCCATACTGGTGTATTGTATTTGAATTTAGATCTTACCGAGGATGTGTACAAAAGTGTTCGGCAAATAGGACGAGATGAAAAGTTACGGCGAAGGTATGCTAAGTTGCGGCTGGTGGTTATCAATATTTTTCAATGTGCATTGACCATGAAAGCGACGAAGTTATGTGAACCCCTACGTAGCAATATCCCGTTACAGCTTCGAGTGGTACATTCTTGAGAAGATAAATGGCTGGAGAAGATGAAATTCCTGAGACACGCGTAGCTTTACATTTCGCAGTGTTTAGATATATCTGTCAATTCTTCGACCCTGCGGATACTGCGTCAATATCATTCCGAAGCATGTTAGTGTCGTTTTTGTTAATTACTTCACGAAAAAATGAAATCATCATCAAAAAAGGTTAATACTAGACGAAACACAATCGACTAGATCACTATTATCAATTAAAAAGAGAAGGGGGACTAATTTCCGAGCCATGCAGCACACCAGAGTGAACAGGGCTAGGAGCTAATTCTTCGCCAATCATGTTACGTACTGTGACCTGTTCAGACGAAATTTTTCTATCAACCGAAAAATCTAACCGTTTATGTTAGGTTGGGTAAGTTTGAAGAGAAAGAATGTATTACATATTTTAGAGAAACCTTTCGAAAAATCGAGAAAAAGGCAATCTCCGCATGAACCGTGGTCAAGTAAGATAATAATTTTATGAGTGAAACAAAGTATTTGTGTTTCGCAAAAGAAACTTCTCCGGAAAATCTGCTGATCAGGCGAGAAAAAAGAATGTATTTTAATAAAATGTACTAAGTGGGAGTGCAACATAGGTTCTAAGATTTTACATGGGAAGCTGGTTTACGATATGGGTCGATATTTGTGAGGCAGGTAATTTTACAGCAGTTATGAATGGGCACCACCTGGCCGACCTTCCAGACAGCATGGACGGAATGGCTGTCCAGTGACTGCTAAAAAATATCAGCTAAAACAACCGACGAGTGCAGTAAAGTGTTCTTAAGGAATTTCGCAATGATAAGGTAAAAAGCGGCGACTTGACGACACTTCGAATGATTCAATAATATTTGCACATTGCGGATCAATTATGATAGGGTTCATTGGCGGTCACTGATACTCGGTCTCACAGGAAGGTAAATCACGAGAAAAGGTTACGAAATTTTTAGAGAAACCACTTAAGAACGGATGTGTAGTTAACATTTGTTATAGAAAGCGACTAGATGTATCCCCGCACGGGGCACCTTGAGCAATCGTGGTGACGGTACGGGCGATACCGAGGACCCCGAGCCCCCATACTCACGCTGTATCCTACCGTGGCTAGGAGTTTTAAGGTGAAGGGTAGAAACCACAAACGGTGGCTGTCGGAGCCCTGGTCAAGCTCCGGCGGATCGGCTCCCTGTCTGTTTACCAGGCAGAGAGCTCCGGGACCTCTCTCGGCATCAGGGTAAACCGAGCGAAGGAAGTACCCCCGTTCCCTGCTTTTTTTCCATGCTGCATGGTTCTTTCAAAATTTTCTAAACCCACTGATCGGGCCCCCCAAAAGGGGCCGCACCGAAGGAAAACTTTCCCCCATTGCCTGCCCTATCGTTTCCAAATACCTGACAACTTTCCCCGTTCTTGATCATTGCATCCGAACACAATACAAAGCCAGTGACATCTACGTTCGTTTTCTTAATAGCTAAGTGCATTGAACGTGTTGTGGGAAAACACTACAAAGCCAAGAAACTGACCTCTCGAGAGATCCTTGTAGAAGTAAACAACCCGGCACAATCAAAAAAGCTTCTTGAAAAAAACCCTGATTGGCGACCTGAAAGTCAAAGTCACTCCCCACCGAACGCTAAATACATCCCAAGGTGTGATATCCGCATCTGATCTCTGCAATGAAACTGACCTCTGACATCCTCGAGGGCCTGCGCGACCAGGGCGTCATTGCAGTAAGGAGGATCACTATGCGTCGAGGAAAATCAGGAAATCAAGACCAAACATGTTGTCCTCACCTTTGACCGCAGTACCTTACCCGAATTTGTGAATGCAGGCTTTCTTCGGTGTACCATCCGACCATATATCCCCAACCCGCGTCGGTGCTTTAAGTGCCAACGTTATGGGCACAGTACGAACAACTGCCGTGGGCGTTTAACGTGTGCAAAGTGCTCAGAGCACGACCACTCCAAAGAGAATTGCAACAGCACTTTGATTAAGTGTCCGAACTGCAGTGGCCCGCACACAGTGTACTCAAGGACGTGTGAAACATTCAAACTTGAGAAGAAAATACTCAATCCTAAAGTCAGCGGAGAACATCTCTTACCTAGAAGCGCGTAAAAGGCTCAGCACCTTTGCTTCTGCGAAGTATGCCGACGCAGCTCGCCGGGGGGACGGAGTGGCGTCTTGTCACCTTCGGCCACCCAGTACTGCGAAGCAGACTTGGTGCCGCCCCAGCCCCCCAAGGTGCTGCCTAAGGCAGCCCAACCAGCTCACACAACACCTGTGGCACCCGCAAGTGTTGCGTCGGCCACGAACGCCAGGAGTGACGGCTCTGCCGTGGGTCCCCCTCTTCCGGCTACCGGACCTCAGGTGGCCATGGATGTAGATGTGGCGGGTCCTTCGACCGCCTCTGCGTCCAACACGCAACAAACGATGGTGTGGAGGGAATCCTTCCTCCACTTCGAACATATTCCGTGTCGGAGGCCGCAAGGACTCCATCTCGTCGCTGTCCCAGCACTCAGACGAGGACATAGACATGACCACGTCTCGGCTAGCACCTAAGGCGGTGAAAGAACAGCGCTCCATGGTGGGCCGGGGGAAAAAGCCAGCAGCCCCCCGTGTCACTGGTCCAGATCATACCTGAGTGTGGTAAGTGATACATCCATCCCTAGTCTTCACCAGCCAAAATCTTCTTTAAACATTTATGGGTAGCACAAATAGTTACGCAGTGGAACTGTAGAGGATTAATTAAATAACCTAGATGATATATATGAAATCCTACACAAAACTCAAACAACTGTCCTGTGTTTACAAGAGACTCACTTGACTCTAAGCATACCAACTTCCTAAACCAATACTCCAGTATTTAGAAAGACAGAGACAGCTGCTCGCACTGCTCTGGTGGTGTGGCAATAGTTATACAAAAAGCTGTCCCTTGTCAGTCTATTCATTTGCGCACCGGCCTAGAAGCGGTTGCTGTTCGGAGCAATTATCTTCTATAAGTTAACAACAATTTGCTCACTGTACATTCCCCCTGAATATCGTCTGTCCAGTTACGAATTTGAGTCCCTTATGGATCAACTGCCAGAACCGTTTTTACTAGTTGGTGACCTTAATGCGCACAGCCCACTATGGGGATCGGAACGCACAGATTCCCGGGGCCGGTTGATAGAAAACTTTCTCTTGTCATCCGGAGCTTGTCTCTTTAACAAAAAGCAGCCGACATACTACAATATAGCACACCACACATATTCACACATTGATCTTGCTATAGGCTCCCCCGTTCTTTTTCCGTCCATCGAATGGGAAGTGGGTATGAATCCCCACGGGAGCGACCACTTCCCAGTCACCCTTATATATTTAGAAAAATGCCCCTACAGTTACACTTCACATGAAAAGTTTAAAGAAGCTGGTGCCGACTGGGCAACGTTTAAAGAGATGTCGAAACTTACTTATACATCAATAACACACTTAGGTATTGGTGAAGCGTGCTCCTTCATCACAGCACATATACTTGATGCTGCTAGCGTTTCTATTCCCCAGACCTCCGGTACCACACGTAATCTTCAGAGTCCCTGTTGGAATGATGATTGCAAGAAGGCTAGAAATGCTCAGAATAAGGCCTGGGGGGTCCTCCGCAGGTATCCTACTACAGAAAACTTAATTTCCTTCAAGCGCGCAAAAGCCATGGGACGGCGAATCCGACGTCAGGCAAAAACAGATAGTTTGAGGTCTTTTCTATAATCAATAAATTCCTACACAGATGCGCGCAAAGTTTGGAACAGGATACAGAACTGCAGGGGCAGAAAACATATGTCACACCTCTTGTCAGCTCTACTGGCCATACACTTGAAGACCGAGCAAACACCCTCGGGCAGCACTTTGAACATATTTCCAGCTCCTCCCACTACACTGAGACATTCCTGCTATACAAAGAATCTATTGAAAGAAAGCCTATTCGTGGCCACAAGAAATCGAATGACGGGTATAACTCTCCTTTTTCGCGGCAGGAACTTATGGTAGCCCTCAACACATGCGTGCTTCGGCGCCAGGAGCTGATAAAATACATACACAATGATTCAGCACCCGCACATAGATACCCTAAATACTCTACGCTTCTTGTACAACAAGATATGGTGTGCTGGGTACTTCCCTCATGCTTGGAAAGAGGCAATTGTGTTGGCTATATTGAAAGAGGGGAAAGATGCCTCTTCTGTGACAAGCTATCGCCCTATTGCTTTGACAAGCTGCTTGAGCAAGCTCTTTGAAGAGATGATCAATAGACGGCTTATCTATTTCTTGGAATATCATGGTGCCCTTGATAGCTGCCAGGCAGGCTTTCGCTTGGGCAGGTCAACAAGTGACAATCCTATAGCTGTTGAATCTTATGTTAAAGAAGCTTTTGCCCATAAACAACACTGTATATCTGTATTTTTTGACATCGAAAAGGCCTATGACACCACTTGGCGGTATGGCATCCTGCATGACCTTAAATCTTTCGGCATTTGTGGAAACATGTTAAACACACTGGAAAGCTACTTATCAGATGGAACAAGCCCGGTACGAGTTGGTGCAGCGTTATCCAGGACGTATACACAAGAAAATGGCGTTCCCCAAGGTGGAGTGCTTGGCTGCACACTTTTCATTGTAAAAATTAATTACGTTAGGGAGAGCACTGCCACCCAAAATTTTTATTCAATCTATGTAGACGACGTTCACATTAGCTTCAGGTCATGCAACTCCTCTATCTGTGAACGGCAGATCCAAGTTGCTGTGAACAGACTAGCCAAGTGGGCAGACAAAAGTGGTTTTATCCTAAATCCGCAGAAAAGCACTTGTGTTCTCTTTTCCAGGAAACGTGGGATTCATCTGCAACCAACCATACGACTTAAGGGAGTCGACCGTACCCGTAAAAAGAGAACACAAGTTTCTTGGAGTGGTTTTAGATGATAAACTTATAGTTCATCCCACACATTTAAACAACTTAAAATGAAATTCATGAAGACTATGAACAATCTTAAATTCCTTTCCCGCCAGTCATTACGTTGCAGATACAAACATGCCTATACGTGTTTTTAACAGTCTTGTCAGGTCCCGTATAGACGTAGTGTATGGGTCTGCCTCAAAAACAGCTCTAAAAATGCTGGACGCAGTGCTGCACTTGGGGGTCCGCCTTGCGTCCGGGGCTTTCCGGACGAGTCCTATTGAAAGCCTCTATGCAGGAAAACGGATCAGTGGTGCTTAGAGCACCAGCGTACATACAAGGCACTTTTGTACTGCGTAAGGGCAAAATCCTTAAATAGTCATCCGCTAAATGCTCTTCTTGAATACAAAGCGTCCGAAAGGCTGTTTTTGAGCCGTCCGTCGCTTCCTCTGCGTTTCTCTATCCGAGTGAAGGTGGATGCGGAGGAACTTGGAGTTATTTTATGAGAATCTACAAAGCTGACTTCGTTGAGTTTCATGCCGCCTTGGCAACTGCGCCCTGTCCCCTGGGACATGTCGTTCAAGGAAATTTACAAAAAACATTCACCCGCAGAACTCATCCGACAACACTTCCTGCACTTGCAAAACAAATTCCCATACACTGCCTTTTACACAGATGCCTCCAAAACTGCCACTGCTGTGGCATGTGCTGCACACGGTCCCAACTTTGCCAGCACAAGGACACTAAACAGAAACACAAGTATATATACGGCTGAGGCACATGCTATATTAATTACGCTAGAACACATAATACAAACAAAGACACAACAATCCATTATATACACAGACTCATTGAGTGTAGGAACATTGTGAAAGAGATAATGGCAGCCTACGCTTTAAAACGGGTCATAGTCGGGTGTGGGGTGGCTGGACACAGTGGCATTCCTGGTAATGAACTCGCAGACCAGAGCGCCGCTGCGGCAGCACTTCGCTGCAGCGTCGACGTTCAGCAGCTTCCCTATCTTGACTGGAAACCATTCATTCGAAAGGCAATCCGAAAACGCTGGCAGCAACACTGGGACACTCAGACAGATAACAAACTCCACACTATAAAACCCCAATTAGGCAGCTACTACACAGAAAAACACAACAGAACAACGGAAGTATACATGTGCAGATTACGAATAGGCCATACATGCGCTACTCACTCGCAACTTCTGCAGGGCAAACCACAGCCACAATGCGACAGGTGCGGACATCGCCTATCTGTCAGCCATGTCTTAGTTGAGTGTGGGTACTTCCTCAAGGCAAAGAAAAAGCACTTCCGGGAACTCTACACTCACATGATTCCTCTTCATCCCTCGATGTTTTTAGCTGATCAACCCTTAATTCCAAGTAAACGCCTTTTTGCTTACCTGGGAGACATTGGCTTTTTAAACCATATATCATAACACGTGTAACCTCGGGGCCCCTCAGAGTAGGAGGACGCTATGAGTGTCTATTTATTTTTTTAACATTCTTACCCTGCCATTCCCATTCCCCCAATTTTATTGTTGTTTTAAATGAGGGGCTGTATGCACCCCCACACTAACCTCTTTTAAAATCGTCACATTTACAGCACCATTTTATTAAAACATCATTCAAAATGATCAACCATTGCGTTGGCGCTCTTTGGCCATCGTTCCCTTGCGCCATAAAACAAACAGATACATACATTGACTAGATGTATAGTGTTTCCCTTTGGGGATCAATAACGCGCCAATACTTTTTAGGATCCCTAGTAAGAATAGTGGGCAATGTATTTAGAAGACAATAATTTTTTGCACGTTTTAACTGGTTGACGTTGGTGTTGATTTTAAGTTTATACGAAGCCCAGCGCGGCTCGGAAGGAGAGCACTTGGCCACGTTAAATAACATTTCCTGCTTTCGAGAGCGGTTTGAGGTGGGTGTTGAATCTTGGTGCGTTTCGGTTAGAACGGAAACTGCGCAAGGTAATGTCTTTGGTTATCACCTGGTTTACTTTATATTTAAAAGCGTTCCAATTTATTTAAATTGTTCTTTCTTGAAAGTGCTTAACAAAGGGCCAAACAACCGGGAATGATGGGCGTTAATGTAGTCAAAATTTGCCTCGCGGTTTTATCGTATTTTTTTTGTTCTGCTGATCGTTTTTGTGACAAAGGTTTCAACTTTAAATGAGAGAAGCAGCTGATCACAAAGGCCTGTTGAGTATGATACTTCAGGGAAAGTTCAGGGTTAGCAGTAAGGACTATATCAAAGGTGTTAGCGACTGCATATGAGAGTCTTGATGGCGAGAGAATCAGTTGGGAAAACAAAAATAGCGAGCACAGGTATAAAAAATTGGTACATTCAGTATAGTACGGAATGCATTTCGGAGGTACAGCAGTTTATCAAATAGGCCGAAAGTTTAAATCGCCTACAAAATATAGCGAAGCATTAAGGTGTTGTTTTGTGGCAAAATTGAGGCATCGTGCAATTCGGAAACAAAACTAGGTGATTAGAGGGTGGACGGTAACAGACCAGAAAAATACATATGCTTTACCCAATTTCTACACATGCCCAAATGGCTTCAAACTCAGACTTAACATGAATAGCACGTGACGGTATAGATTTCCTTACTGGAACCCGTACTACACCACCGCCCTTAGGCATTTACGTGCTGTGAAGAAATTTACGTGCTGTGATGTCAAACGCTCAGCAGTTTCCTCTGTAGAAGCGAAATTGTCCCTGAGAGCGTCTCTGCTGTTAGGCTTGAGTTCCAGAGTTTCAATATGTTTGAATATTTGGGAAAACGTTGTGTCAAGTGCCTTTCGGTTGGTTGTAATCTCTGCCTTACCTTCCGCCAGCTCCTCCGTTCTTTTTTATATCTCTTAGAATATATAAAATTTCACTAGTTTCTACTCAATTTCCAACTGCCTAATTAGCCGAATCGGAGTGAGATTTCGATGGTTTAGGGTTACCAGAGTAAGTATCGATATCCCCTTAAAGTAGAAACAAAAAGGCAGCATCCAAAAATTCTCAGAGAGTATCACAAAGAACCCGCGGGCGCGGGAGGAGCAATATACCTCTAGAATTGCATGGCCTAGCATATAAAAAAGTTTGGTTACACGACTGTGGGGCAAATAGTCCATACACATAAGCCAACTGCGCTAAGAGCTGTTCTCGTGTCTACTGGTGAGAAGCTGGGTGGGTCTTTTAAACTTTTGGTGAATGGCAGTGGCGGTGTACACCCTGGAGGCTTTTGCAGGCCAAGCGTTAATTTGATGATTGTCACCGGAGTGATAGCTGAAGCGCGGTCAAGGCTATGTTCGGTATGCAGTTTTTGGGCAGACGGCCAGATTGCCCAAACCACGTGTGATGATGGAGGTGTGCAGCAATACGCCAGTGCCAGGAAAACCTTCGAAGAAAATAGGCGATACACGTAAGCCATAGTTCCCTGACAGCTTGTGCCGTGTCCAGTCTATTCTTTTTGATTTTTTTTTTCAATGTTTTTTTTTCAATTCTTCCACCACTCGCACGTGCTCATCACGCTCCTTTTGTTTTAAGCCTTTCTCTTTTTATCCCGGCCACCTCTTTGGGATCCTAGAGATCAAGAGCTGCCTCCTCGCGTCTGAACATTTGTTTGTCGCGCACCCACTCTCGAAGTGCTTCACCGCTTATGTCTAAGCACTTCCCAAGTTCAATGAACTCTAAAGTGCCCATGCTGTGTTTGTAAGAGTACTACACAAAACGACAAACCGACCTAGCCTTGTCCTGTCGCTGAGGCCAGTTATTGTCAGACTCGAGGAAAATAATTATACGAGAATTTAAACTTTCCAGGAGACAAATTTTTATTCCTCCAAACAACTCAAAGCGCACCACAGACAAAAACAGATACAGATAGATCGAGAGAGAGAGAGAGAGAGAAAGACTGAAAAGTTTATTCTCATAGCATTGACGGTGTTCTCGTAGAAGCGGTTCTCTATTTACAGGAATCCCTGAGCTGTCTTAGCACCGGCTGCCCTTCAGTGAGCAGGAGCTGGTCCAAGAGGCCGAAGGCTACATAGTTGTGCCTCCCACTGCTCTTGAGGATTTAAAATGCGGGGAAGGGGTGGTGGGAGTTTGTTTTTTCTACACTGTATGATAATATGTCTTAGCAAGTTCTTGGCAGTTTTTGCATGCCTATTTATATTGGCTGGCGGATATCTGGTTAAGCCTAATTGGATGGCGGAAGACGTTGGTTTGTAGGAGTCTGTGTTGTTTCTTGAGAATTCGTGAGGTTTGGTTGAGGTAGCGGGATAATCCTTTGATGATAATAATATTGGTACATTTCCTGGTATGTTGCAAGATATAAAGGTTTCTCCACATCCTCCGAGGCCTGGTCGGCAATTTCTCAGGCCTTTTGGTCGGCACATTTGTTGCCCAGCATAAAAGCGTTTGCAGGCATGCACACAATTCTTACCTTTTTGTAATGAAATTTTGTTTAGAGCTTGCGGTTTGTCGCTAGTGCCACCAAACCTGCCATGAAGCTCCTGCACGCTTCCTGGGAGTCTGTTAAGACAACCGTGACTTCTAACAACCGTGACTTCTAGCTCCTCCATTTCTTTGGTTCATAGGGTTATGATGGTGGCACTGAAATTAAGCTCTGTCTTTGTGATGACTACCACTGTCATTTCTCTTCAACCATGTTCTTGCTAAGACAGGTTTGCTAAGAACTAATTGAAATAATAAATTTAGCGCGTTGTCGCGTGATTTGCGAACCGATAACTGAAAAACCAAGTTTAAAAAATAGCAGCATCTTAACTGCGTAGATGATGGCGAGTGTATGGATACGAGAACTCGAAATGACATCCAAGATGCGCCCCCGAGTGATATCTGATTAGCGGCCTGACCATCATCTAATTTGAGTGGTGAATGGTACCTTCAATATTCCCTAAATGAAACTGAAATTCACAGTTCAAACCGAATTTCGCCTGATTTTAGTTTGTTAGTGGTGTGATGAAGGCCTAAGGGACTCTGCACCGTTAAGCTGTTTGACGCTCGGGTTCTAACTCACGGTCACCGCCCAATGGATATGACGACTGACACGAGGTCTATCTCGTCTACCAGACACAGGCTCGAATACTGCCGGTGGATGAGTAATTTTTTGACATTGTAAATGCTATCCGCAAGAACGCGGACGACCACTGTAACGTTCTAACGTACTCAGCACCTAAAAAGCAACCTTTATATTGTGTCACATTCCGCAAATGACGTCCAGCTACCCCGCCAGGACCGCTCAGCGTGGTCTACGAGGTAAGACCGAAGTGGTCGAGCAAATTGGGTGGGGAAAAGGCAAGTGTGAAACTGCAAAGGCTAAACAACACGAACGATAGTACAAGGTGGAGACGAACAAAAAACGGCATTGCCTTACGTGGTGGAAAGACTCTTTGAACAGTCAGTGCATCGCTATTGGAGCACAATGCCTAGCACATAACTCAAACATTGGGAATAAACCTTTTGCCAAAAATGGCGTGGCCAACGGGTGACCAAAGTGACCAAAAATGGCGTTGCCAACGGGTGCGTATCTTCACCCATCACCTCCCGTATTTGGTTCACCCTTGCGGTGAACGAGCATGAATTCAAGCATTGTAGCAAAGGACAGGCCGGAGTGACAACGTGGCTTTAAAAGAAACTGATAACCATATAGCAGACATATAAAGATTAAGAGCGTCGTTAAAGGATTCAACTTGGCTTGAGCAGGCGGAGAACGTGGCCCTTCGGTCATCGCCGTCGGTGTGCGTCGTATGTGTATTCGCGTTCGTCGGCGGATCAACGGGAGCGTCAAATTCACGGTCCACCTGCCATCTGAACTTTCCCTTCCCGCGGTTGGCGATTTGCCGTACTGGTGCCGGGTGGGGCCATACCAGGTTTACTACCGTTTACGAGTACCCGCCTGCTTGATTGCTTGTGTACAGCAAGGGTTCAGGCCCGCCTGGGTACTTAGTGGACATCACGCAGCGTGAAACGAGGGTTAAGAATAAAGAAGCTCTGGAGGAGGCAGAGAAATGGTGTAAAATATAGGAAAAACTCCGGTTTATTCCAACGAGTGTCCGTCGTATGAAGCGAACCAACTGCACCCACACGTCCTACCATCGGGGTTTTTAGTCCATTATTTCTGTGGGGAGTTTGCTGGCACCACGGCCAGCCGTCTTTAGAAGCGCACATCGTAACTCCGGCGGCCGTATCAGCCGGGTACCACTGTAAAAGCATATCTGGCGACATAGACAACAAACTAATGCACTGACAAAACGACAGCTTCTTCTTTATTACGCTAATTAGAGGTGCAAGTCCAAGCTGGTTCAGGCCTACGTTCTTAAATGCTGCCACGACGACCACCTAGTTGAACGCTTCTATGAAGTAGAATAAGCATTACCATTAACTCTTTCAGACGTTATGTACACATCTGTGTACACTTCAATCCATTAGATTTTTTTTACGAAACCTTTTTTTCTGCAAGATTTTGCTGGATATGCATAATTTTGTATCGTTCGTCTCACAATGAAGACTTTAGGGATATCTGGCTGATGTTAAGGTTACTGCGACCGTAAACAAACAAAATTGCGGCGCAAGCGACGGCTTCAGTGGGTGAGCTTGATTACCTCTTTATCCTCGTTTTGTGGAAGGACTAGCCGCCCTAAAAATTTGAAACAATTCATATCATACAAATATTTAAGTATCTGGAAATATTCAGCGCTACTAAACCCTCCTTACCACTGTGACGATGTGTACACAATTCTCCACATGAATATAACACAACAAAACAACCATTGTTGTGTTGGAATGAGTAACCTCTCAATTCCTGTTTTTTGGTTGATATACCGAGCATAGAAATATAAAAAAAAACTATTGTAGGGGGTAATGTAGCCACGGCATCTGAAAGAGTTCAGTAAAAACGAAGTATAGTGTAGTTTCGTGATATTTTAATGCTATCTTAGGCAAGAAGCAGGCTGGAGAAAAGGCATTTGGAAACTATGGTTTTGGTTGTAGTAATTTTAGACGGAACATACTAGTCGAGTTCGCCAAATGCAATAATCTACGCATCACGAACACCTTATTCTGCGATCGGGAGAGTCGGAAGTGTACGTGGAGAAGCGCGAATGGTGAGCCTAAAAATGAAGTTTACTTCATATTGTGCGATAACCCTGGCATCGTGCAGGATTCGGAAGTGCTCAGAAATGTGAGGTCTAGCAACCATTGTATGCTGAGATCACGATTCAGGCTAGATTGGAGTGGAGACCGTAGCAAGCTAGTACGAAAGGAGCACCTCAATGAGATAATACTTAGACGGAAAGTTGAAGATTTCAGAATCTCGCTGCAGAACCGGTATTCAGCTGTAAGCGGGAAAGCACTGCTTACAATACGGGAAGCCAGCAATAGAGTCACACGCATTATCACAAAGTGCGCCGTAGAAGTCAGAAGTGCCATCGCTAGAAGGAGTATTGGCAAACTTTCGCACTAGACAAAATATTCCTTTGAAAACGGAAATGCCCACCCGCCCAATGTCACTACCCACCCTCTTTAGTACACTACAACTAGCGGAGCTTTCAAAGTTATTCAAAGCACCTAAGACAGCTAACATACGGAAGTATGATATGGAAAGGATTATCATGCTTTAAAGAACAGAGCCAGCCTGAAAGCACCGAGGAGGCGCCTAGGCATGTGGAAAAATCTGATGTTTGCACCTACAGTCTAGCAAAGCAATGTCATCAGAAATAGAGACAAAAATAGTTACAATATTCTAGGATTTCACCGAGATCAGTTCCGTAGCCGCCCAATGCAGCACAATAACTTAGGAAGAAGTAGTTGAAAAGAGTCAGACATTCCAACAATTGAATCAGAAGAAGTCAGGAAGCCTTTGAAAGAAATACAAGGGCCAAGGCGCCTGGTGGGGATCAGATAACGTCAGACATCTTCAACGATTGCTGGCTAATTGCACTATAAATACTTCCGACCTGTATATGCGGTCCCTAATGATCGCGAATGTACTGGAATCCTGTAACAACCCAAATATCATCGTAATCCATAAGAACGGTGACAAGAAGGCCTTAAAAAATTACAGGCCGATCAGCTCACTGTCAGTCGTCAACAAGGTACTTATGAAGGTAATCACTAACACAATTTTCGCATCATTACATTTCAGTCAACCTAATCAACAAGGGGTCTCTGTAAACGCTATTCAACACAGAACCCTGTATACCCGATCAATCAGGTGATACAGTAATGTCCAAAGTATACGGAACTCCGATATAAAGCGTTCATAGATTATGAGGAAGCATTTGACTCTGTCGAAAACTCAGCAGTAATTGATGCAGTGCGGAACAGGGTGTAGTCGAGTATTACGTAATAATACAGGGTATATCTACAATGTGTTTACAGCTACCATGGTTTTTACAAGGAGAACAATAAAATACCCATAAGGAAACGCATCACACAAGGATACAAAGTAACCAATGCAAAACACAAACTCAGCACAGCATGTTTACAACGTGTATTCAGAAGATGGCATTGAGGACACGTGGATATGAGGGGTAATAGAGAATACCTGGGTAACCGGAGATTTGCTGATGACGTTGCCTTGCAAAGTACCTTGAGGGAAGAATTGTAAAGTATGCTTACCACACTTCGTAGCAGAGTGAACCCGTGGCATGAAAACAATAGGCAGAAAACGAAAGTAATGTTAAAAATAACCTCGGGAGAGTACAGCGCTTTGACATAGGTGGCGAGGCATTCAAAGTTGTAATAGAATATATCTACGTAGGTCAAATAGTGAGCCCTTATCTCAACCATGAGGCAGAGATAGTTAGACGGATGAGAATGGGGTGTAGTGCATTCGGCCGGCGTTCTCCGATAATCAATGGCCGCATACCATTGTCCCTGAAAAAGAAATTGTGTTACAGCTGCCTATTACCGTTACTCAACCACAAGGCAGAAACTTGGGGGTTCACTAAAAGATTTCAACTTAAATTGAGGACGACTCAGCGAGCAAAGGAACGGAAGATCATGGGTGTCACATTGTGACATTAGCCGCCAGGTAGGGAGCAGAGTGGGTCGGGGCACAACCACGTGTTAGGGACATAGTAGAAATTAGGAAGAAGAAATGGCTGTCGTTAGAAGATGCAATGCAAAGGAATGATAACCATTGAAAATTAAGGGTAATAAAGTGGATCTTTCGAGAATGCAAGCATGGCAGTGGCGGAAGAATGTTAGATGGCCAGTTGAGATTACGCTGTTCGCGGGGATAAATTTGTTGCAGTTAGCACAGGACCAAGATAATTGGAGATACATGGGAAGGAAGGAAGGAAGAAAGAATTTGTTGAATGCCTGCAACAGACACAGTGTGTACACTGCGCCAGGTAGTCGCCACTCGGCGATCCCGATGTCACCCCTTCTCGGACCCCCCCCTTCGCTACTCTCTACGTGGTTGGACGCCACTGCGCCATAAGGGACGGCGTCGCCCTGCAGCTTTCCCTACGGTGCTGCTTTTCGAGGGCCCCCAATACCTGCTAAACGTCTTATAGGTGGATGTCCTTGTCACAACTGCGGACTGCTTCGTGGATCCACGGCGGTGGGTCTGTCCTGGTTGCCGCCTCGTTGGGTCACACTTCATATTCCCAGAGTAAGTGGGCGGTCGAGGCCCTAGCATTGTTCATACCACTCATGTTTCGTCCGTATAGAGTTCTGGCTGTATGTGCTTCAAGACGACCGGGGTCATCAGGGAATTTGGATGGAGCTGTCTGAACGTGGACGCTTCCTCCCTGGTTAGCTAGGGCTGAGGTGGTGCCAGCACCCTGCTACAAGTTTTATAATATTTCGCGATACCCTGAAAGGTATCGTACCTGTCCTTCGTCTCGGTTCACCACTGTGCAGACAATTCAACTGCTGCCACGCGGCCAGCTAATCCTCGCGCGACTGCGTTCGCCGTCTCGTTGTGGTTGGTGGCGAGTTTTGATACCTCGTTCCCCGCATGGGCGGGAAACAATTCGATCTTACTGAGGTTTTCGCGCTGGTGGGACTTAGTCTTGGTCTCGTCCAGCAGGTGGCGTAGTAACAACCACGTCCTCCCCACGTGGAGTTGACCGTCCGTCGCACTGCAAACCTGCGCCCATTGCTGGCGAACAAATGGTGGTGCAGTGTTTTTGAATGGCCAGATAAAGATCTGCGACCTTCTGCCGTAGCTTCCTGTTGTGCCGCTGCTGCTTCCATCTCTTGTGGAAGGAACGCTTCGTCTTGAGAATGTGAGCCAATCTGCTGTCTATCGCTTCGATCTCGGATTCCATCTCTATCTCTTTGGTGGTTGCTCCCGCTCATTCCACGACCTTGGTCGTCCAAGTCTCTACGTCTTGGATATCCTCTTCGTCCTCTGGTAACAGGGTGCGATACAATTCCAAGCCCCTGATCTTCTGGACTCGTTTCTCGAACGGCTTTTCATTCACGGGGACCCTAAATTCTAAGATTTAGTGGTCGCTGCCCACGTTAAGAGCTGTGTTGGTCCACGTCAGGAGCTTCCCACGCGTTTTGACAAACGTTAGATCCGGAGTGGTATCTCGATCGTTCTTTGAGCCCGTGCGCGTGTGTGGCGAGGGGTCCGTGATCAAGGTCAGAATATCTTCCTGGGTGGCTTTCAAGAGGTCCTTTCTCTTGGCCAAATTCTCGGCGTACCCCCACATCTTCTGGTGAGGCCTTTGGTATTCTGTGGGCGTAGATATGCTGATGAAGATGATGTTTAATGGCGCGGTACCTTGTTTGTTTCTTCGCGTTTTTGTATTATTTCATCCACCAGCAACGTGTCTTCACGCTTTTTTCACCCTACGGTTATTTCTAAACCATTACCAACAGTGCCTCGGTCCGGACGATATTTAGACAGAATATTGTCATGAATCTAAAGACAACGCAGTAATCTCAAAGGAAGCAGGTTTATTGGTGCGACCTTGTGCTCCTCTAACAACTCAAACGATACACAGACGGTGAAGCAGCAGTAACCTATGTGACGGGCGCGAGCGAGCGTCGCCGGGCGAGCGTCGCTGCGCGTCGCCGGTTTTATCTCTCTGCGTGTGTGTTTCTCGAACCGTCGATTTACATCCAGAACATTATTTACATCCAGAACATTTACATCCAGAACATTATTCTAGGCGGGTGGCGTTAGTTCGATACACTCTTCCTGTCAAAGGAGGTAACACGTGCAGAAAAAAGAATGGAACGCGCACTTTACTTAGCCCACGGCTAATATAGATAACAAAGCTGGGCGCAGCTAGTCGGCAAGCTCATACACAAACAAAATGCATGGTTCGCAGCAATATTAGGAGCCATCTCCGAATATTTATATAGGTTCACACCATTGTACTAACCGCAATTTTTGTCACTGCGCTTTTTTAGAGTGACCAATATGGGTCTCGCATACGTGCCGGCTTCTACACCCTCTGCTCGTGCGGGGACTACGTAAAGCCCTAACCAGTACAACAAATGTGTTGTATATTGCCTTTCAAAAAACGATGCTGGCCGATGAGTTATTGTAAAACGCTCTTCTTAAGAGATCTGTTTGAAATCGGCACGCTCGGTTGCGTTTCATTTCCTAGATAGCACAGCCTCTTCACGCAAAGACTCAACTTTTCAATGTAAAAGGCACCATAAAGCATCTGCACATCATAAAAGGTGAAACTGACGAGCGCTCTTTGTAGAACTTTGCTTGTTTGATTACAACACTAATGATAGCTCTTCATGCGCCCGCTTGCCATGCCTTTTTATGCTGGGCTATCCCTGTTAATGCTACATTTGTACCACCAATGCGTCTGCAGTTCCTTGATTCTAAAACCGTACTCGGTCACGCGGATGGAGTAACAAGCACACCCTGGAAAATATTTCTTGATATAAAACGAATCCACACTGCGCCCTTTACATAATTTCACCTAATAGAAATCAACACCAGATGTCGCGCCAAATTTTGTTGCAATACGTGCCTCTTACCACAAGATTATCACTTGTACGCATTAAGATGTACCACTAAGCGTCGGTAGGTATTTTACATTGATTCTGGCGCCGCCTACGTAGATGAATTAGCACGGCACACCTGCCGAGAATTTATTGATATAAGGGTAGTCCCCGCAGTGCTCTTTGTATCCTTTTCTCGGCTAGAAGTCACCAATTTATTTTACATTTTATTTGCACCGTAGAACCACTTCCTTGTACACAAAGGCAACTCGGTGGTTTAGAGAAATACAGTTTATGCGTAGGCCGTTTCTACAGAAAGAACCGCCACTAAACTTTGAGTACCAACAGAAAATGCGGGGAAATATTTTTGATAAATGTATTTTACATAGTGCTATTTCTGTCACGTCGCTTTGTCTGGAGTCACCAAACTCGTTAGCATCATTTTGATCGCTACCATAACCTTTTCAGGCATAACGACTACTACTAAACATAAAAATGTAACCTTAACGCTTCTGCATATATATACTTATACAAGCAGATCCCGCCCGGGTAGGTAGAGTAAAATCATCGTTCTTGAATTACTAATTATTCTAATTGGAATGAGCACAGCGTTCTTCCTTTACCTTCGCTATATTTCAAGTCGACATTTGCCAACTATTAGCAGACTGGTACTACCTCTTCCCGTGAGGAGAGAACTTGCAATACTTAGACGAAACCACCACTGCGTCTACATTTTTCCGAAAAGCGGAAGCAGCAGGTATGAACGGAGTAACAAATTTCGATTCTTCATAGTTTCTATATAAGATTAGACTCCACACCTTTGTGTTGATTTGCTTTTTCTCAGGTACCCCGCAAGGACTGCATTTATTTGCCCGCCAGCACTGCCCTTATACCAACTTAAACCAACTGTAATGTAAAGCCACATTGAGCAGCATGTCATGCTTCAACGCGAGGTCACCAGTGTAAAAACGTACCTTAGCAGGAACGCCACGCAACGAGCAAGCAGTAATATCCGCTGGCCGCGGGGCTTCGTCGTCCCGCCAGGCTCAGTAGGAGCGTTGTTCATCGCAACAAGTAAACACCGCTGAGCGTAGCTTCTCGAGGTTAGTCCATCGTCACCACTATTAGGCAATGGGTCGATTCTCGGCAGCAGGTTGTTTTGACACTCCCACGTTCACGAATGCGGGTAAATCAAAACAGTAACAAGCATTGCCTGCTTTTTAGCTGGTCAATGCCCACAGCCCTTTTCGTGCAGCTTCACCTACTTTGTGGTAAAAAAACTCTAGCACAACACATTGGCTTTTCAGCAGTACTTATTCACTCGCACCACAGCTGAAATCTTAAGTGGGGTACCACCGGTGCGCCTGTTGTTGTTCTTAAAAAACTGAAGTGTGCTGGTAAAAAATGTAAAAATCACTCTCTTCCAATTACGTTTAAAGCATCGGGAACCCTGTCATCTAAACCGGTACCAGCAATGCATCCGCGGATGTTCTCACTAAATCTTGTTGCACCATGGTTGACGCAGTAACAAGCACCGAATTACAATTCATAGTTATAGATACGCTGAACAAATAGATACACAGGAAGAAATACACGGGCTAGAGAACCTGCTGTTTCTTTTGTGAAATACTGATCACCTCAAAGTGGACATTCGCATACTGCTAAAGAAACCGCACTCCTAAAGGCATCCTCAGAAACCTGACGGAGTGCCGGTATACACTTTGGTGAAGAAGTTTGTCCAAATGACTGCTTTCAGCGTGGTAACAGTTCGCAGCATATAAATTACCCACCTTCCTTTCCAGTGCCACAGTACAGCCCAGTCGAGAAACAGAAATAAAATTTCTGTCGCCAAAAAAACATTTCGGGTCTACAACCAGAATATTTGTCGCACAAAGTAGACATCTTTTGGGACGACAGTTTAATCTTTTGCGGGGCCGTACTATTTGTTGAATAAAAATTTCTGCAGCATGACAGACATGTCTGTTGTAAAAAGATCATTCCGCCGAGTTTTGCGCCGTGTTTTTAACTTGGTGAAGCCTCCCAACGTTCCTTTGACACAAGGTCAGGGAAGTTCAATTGTTTATTTCTCAGTTAACCCCGCAACAACTTAAACACAACAAAATTTGCCCAACAGATATTTAACTGTTGTTGAGTGGTCTTGGCAATTGTATGACGCAGCACATCGCTCAATACTTTCCAGTGATTGCCTGCGAATGAGCTTCATTTTTTTGGTATGGGCACAATCCAGACATGAATAAACCAAATTGCTGCAAGCATTGCTTTAATCTTCACTCGTTGTTTTATTACCTCTGCTCGGATCAGTAATGTTTTCTCCGCGCTATGATGCTAAAATAAAAAAATCTGTTGCATTGTGCTCTTTTCCTAACCTTTTACTTGTTCATTTTTGATGGAAATTGTCGAAATGAATAGTAGTTTTAGTACCCAAAACAATCTAGATAAATTGCGGGTACGTAAAATAGCGCGTAAGGTAATTGTTCTCAAACATTCCTGTTGGCACTTCCCTTCACTCAATGCTTCCTGCTGCTTATTTATATCAGGAGGTGTTTGCGCAGCACTAGTTTGCTGTCATGAACGTGGGTCTATACAAAAATGTTCCCACATCTTCACAGTGCGACAAAAAATTTACGACCTGCTATAAGCGTTTTGTAGCTATTATGCTTGCCGCCATGCCACCCAACGACTGTTTGTAAAGATTTGGTTGGTTACAAGAGTGACAATAACTCATGCAATGGTATTCTTACGTGTAAAAACTGCAATTACGTGGGATCGCTAAGTGGTCTTATATCTTGGAAAACAGCCAGGAAGCATATTATCACGCCTTTTTAAGTCGTAGTCCTAATACGAGTAAAAAAATAGCGAAACCTACTAAGATTAATAATGACAGATCAACTACATAGTAATAAATTTTAAAATATTTCTGCGTAACCTATAACAATTCCCAAGATGGTGTTGTTAAAATGTTGTTCTTTACTATAACTAAGAATACCAACCTAACACTAACACTAATGTAAAAAAACGAAGCTTTTTATCAGTGAACGTGTGTCAACTTCTTCGTTTTGTATTGCAGGTATTTTACATCAGCTTACATACATACATATTTTACATACTTTACATATTTTACATACAACGGGCGTTTTGAAATATTGTTATAGGTCTGAGCGCTGTAGATGCTATACTTTCCGAATTATCATTTTGAACTCTAGGCTGTTTCTTCTAGCGTTTTGTGTTGCCAATAGGTTGATCTAAAATATGGTAGTATGTGTTTTCAGTCGCTTGATATCGTAAGTTACTTTCCCATAGACGTGCTGTATGAAGGTTTTGTAATTTGTAACTGTTGTACGAGTACCATTTTTGTGTTCCAAAGAAGAATTTGCATCGCTCTGTGGGCTTATCATGTTCAAAGATAGGCGCCTTGTTTTTTATTTCGTTTACAAGAACACTACTATTGCAAGTGTAATGTTTTTGTGTATGAGAAATACACATTACAACAAATAATAAGGCAATAGTTCACTCTCTTGGTTTAACATAATGTTTTGATTTTAAAGTGCGCCCTTATGTTACAATATTTATCCCAGTCGTGAGTGAAAGAATCTAACCAAAGTTTTTTCTTGTTGGCTCTCTTCGCGAAAAGGTGCCTTCACTACAGCACAAAAAAATTTCCATCGGTTCGTATTGGTGCAAGCACCGTCTTTTTTAAAACATACCTGTTAAAAATCTACAGGCTGAGCAAGGTAGTCCCTTGTGCAAAGGATAAAAAAGTAGGTGCAGCTTTGTGTATTTGATTTTTAGCTGGGTCATGGATTTTCACTTCCTTCCTGTATGATAAACAGATTTGATGAGTAAGCAGAAAATGTGCCTTTGTTAGCCAACCTCCTGTTACTTTATCTTGACTGCCTGCGCTTACCAACACAGCCACAAAAGCTACTGTTGCAAATATTAAGACGAGTGGAGATTGATATGCATGACAGAAATGATGTTAGCTCAGACTACCGCATAAGACTTGAAGGTAGCGAAGCTGCACGCCACCTTCGTTACCATCCCGACGATAGAAGTCTACGATTCCAGCATCTTTGTTCTTGGCAGCCAAAACAGCCTCTACTCCATCACTCTTGCTATAACTTGGAACTTCTATCATTTTCTCATTCTTTCGCTTCTACTCTATCTTTCCAGACGGGAAGGACTGCGAAAGCTTCTCGTCCAGTAGAGAGTGGCATTACGCACTTTGCGTGTCAGCACATCCGCTTTCCCTTCCTGGTATGTTTTTGGAAATGTTTTCTTTAGAGTAGGTATTGCATGTCTGTATTGCTGCTGCTGATGGAAACTTTGCCAACAAAGCTACACCACTGGAGTTACATAATCACAGTGCTCGAAGCACACCAAACATCTAAAACATATAAAATGTCTTTGAGCCAATTTCTTAGTTATGTGATTTGCACCGAAACAAAGTTTTTGTTTGAGGTATTTTGTGACCCGCATTGAAATTACGTAGTGTGTGTATTGTCTGCGGGCTGAAAAGATTATGGTTTAGAAAAAAGTTAACTAAACTTTTGCAGGGTCCCTTTAACTTGTTGCATTTGACCTTGGAGTTGGCGCTCCTTCTCACTAGACCATACCCCTCCGCGTGGCTGCGCCCGCGTTGCTACACTTTGTCCCACAAAACTTCAACCTAGAACACTGTCCTGTTACGAAAACTGGCAAATCAATGACGACAGAATTATGCAAACCACACCACGAACACCTGGTCGTGTACCGGTGCTTCCCTTTAAACTGTTCGCACAAGTGCCTAGAGAAGCAACCCAGGTATTCAACCCTTGACTCACAACGAGTCCCTGAAGATAGAACGGCTCTGAAGCGACGGGCAGGCAGCGGTGAAGAGAAAACACGGAGTGAAGAATGTTGGCGCATACATATTTATTGTAGGTTGAGGACCGTTCGATAGCACACACACACACACACACACACACTGACGGAGGTGACGACGACGGTAACGTTGATGATGATAGAGAAGAATCACGCCCGTAGTTTGATCTACTTTGTTTCCTTCGTCTATTAGCGGCGATCAATGAACACTCATATTGGATATTTGTGGCTTAAGAAAGTGTTCCGTCTAAAGAAGGTTATACAACGTTAAAGAAACGTGTTCATGTGGAACGCCCCACCTCCAAACTTTCTCAAAAAATGATAAATACCTTTTAATTACAAGGTCCCCCCGAAATAACTAAACACACGTTTTATATAAAAAGATTGCGTAACTTGGAAAATGTTATTGTTTCTGGAATTGAAAGAAGCGGCTAGAGAGGTGGGACAGACCAGGTAATTAAGCACTTGCACAAAAAAACTGGAGGATGCTTCGAAGCGAGTCAGCAGAGAGAACTGAGTACACTAGACGTGTGCGCCATTCAGAAATCCACGATGGAGCCCCACCAGTGTGTCCTCCTCGCTAGCGCGTGTCAACGGCGTGGGGTAACAGTTTTGGCGGCTGTGTGGTGCTCGGGAGTTTGGGGGAAGCTGGATTCGAGAATGGGGGTTGAAAAATGAGGTACTATTATGAGCAATATGAAAGGGAACACAGGAACGCGTGGCAAACAGCCTCGAAACAGACTTGAGCGATACGCGGACGGCGCTGTGAAAAACCAAGGGGGAAAGGAGGGCGCTCTTCCACTAACTGTTGGCACCCCTACCACGCTGACATTTCTACAAAGCCGCAGCTTACGTCATTTCACCGATAATATGGTATCGTCGGACAGCCGATAAGACGCACGGCGGGAATGGGAACAGTTGTTAGAACAGCGTCCCTCTTTCCACTTTGTTTCCGGTGGTGACCGCTGCGTATCACTCATATCTGGGTCTGAGGGTGTTTTCTACGCGTTCCTGTGTTCCCTTTCATATTGCTCATAATAGTACATTTGCGTAAAAGTAATATTTGCCGATATTGTGGTAACGTTTGTTTTCTGAAGAGATACTTGGCTGCAACAATATGATACAGTAGTCTCTTACTTATACTAACTCGGATACATCAAAATAATTATTATGTCGAAACGTTCTCTCTCCGTCTCCTGAGCTCCCATAGATCATATGCATTTGCACCATTTATCTTGAAACGTTTGTCCGTTTGATCACAGAATTTCCACATGTTGAAAGAGATTACAAAAGGCAAATTCCTTTGCAGGCAGCTGCTAACGTTTTCGTGGAACGCTTAGCTCTCACTACGAGCCTAGCGTGGTGTTCAAAGCCAAATTTACGCGGAGTATGCGTGTACAAGGCCTATGTCCCCATTACCAGAATTCTGTCTGAAACCTACATTATTCAGACAGCTGTAGAAGCAGCAGCTGATCATGAGGCCGATGAGGAGCCTGGAGTAGTGCGTGAAACGGCCGAAACCAGAAACATGCTTTGCCTGTTTTGCATCAAACTATTATTCAGTGGTGGCAGCCTACGATTGATGCAATTTGTTGAGCAGCACGAAAACGCCTTCCTGGGACAAAATGCAAACGCTAAAAGAGGGAGCATTTCTTTCAGGTGGATTACTAATAATTTATATTTTCTACGAGTTACTTTGACATTTTTTTAAAGCTTCGCTCTGCGCAAGAACTTTTGTTAGGTGCACAAACTCTCCTATAAGTAACTATGCCACAAATGTTCGACATTTTGCTAAACTCCAAGCTACGCTTGTCTCAAAATTTTCAGCAAATTTTATCATTTCCAGTTAACAAGAAATTACTGTACTATAGCACATTGTTTCTTCACTTTAGCGATTAGTAGCAATAACGATATGCCTTAGTTACACAAATAAAAAAGAAAGGCATAAAGCGTAAAAACACATTGATTTAGTATACCATGGTGTATTGTTCAGATGGCGACAGGCCTTAGTGTCAGTACAGAGACGCCATGACCGACGTTCGAAGTGAAATACAAAAATGTTTTATTCAATTAGGTTTGTCTTTCATTCCCAGGTCGCAGCACCGTGGGGGCACACAGCCGTTATGCTAGACTTCAAATGCCCCTGTCCTACAAATAGTGTACTAGAACTGCCTAGGCTACAGTTTGGAGGTTTTTCGCCAGCAGCACTTAGAAGGCATCATGGTCTATGTCTTTCAGCATGTGTTTTATATGTTATTGTTCAGGCGTGGCACTGTCAACCTTTCTGCACAAAACAATGACGACGACATCACCCCTTTGCTATGCGCTCTCACGCAAGGGCTTATCACAGTGGAAGTTTCGAGCAGCGGGGCAGCCGAATGCTTTTTGAAGTCGTCTTTAAACTCAGGCCAGTTTTACGACCTGCCGCGTGGACCCAGAACCATCCCTCTGCTAGCCCAGTCAATGAAACTTCGTCCTTATACTGTTTGAGACGGTCGTCACAGTGATTTGGGGTACTCACTTTTTTAAAAGGAGCAAGGGAGTCCTCTGCGTCTTGCTCATCAGCGGTGTTGAATGAGGGATAGTCCCGCTCAAGAATTACACCCGCGCTGACAATGAGTCTTGGGGTACCGTTTTGGTAGAGTGCAACGATCTTCGTACCCTTACTCTAGAGCTCCACACTCGGGAACTCGAGCAAACCAGAATGACTCGCAACGATGACCCTCTGCCTACCCAGCACCGCAACCAAAGCTATAAGGCAGTTTTCAGGATTTATTCTTCAGCAGCACAAACAGCACCGAAGCACCAAGTCGCGCGTTCGAGTTGGTTAAGGTGGGGAACCAACAAGACGAGACGTTCTTCGTCCCAGCGATGGCGATGCGTCTTCCTCGATTTGGTGCCTCTGCATTGTGTACCCTCTATGAAACATACCGTCTCTGTTGGAAAGACCAGGGCTGTCCACGCTTTCTAATATTTAAATGAGTATAGTGTTGCCGATGGCTTGCCTTAAAACATATTTATATATTCTACCCACCCTGAGAGTGCGTACTTCTACTTTGTGCCTACATATTATATATTATATATTATATATATATATATATATATATATATAGTATATTATATATATATTATATATTCAAATTGTGAGGGATATAGTTGACCCTCCAGTAGTACACCGAATCTTGTTTATTGGCATGGCAGAGCAAGCGTCGGTACAAGCGTACACACGATTGCCAAACTCGCGTGCCGATCACCTTCTGCCCTACTTCTTCCGCTGATAGCAGCGTGCGCGCATACTGTCGCGCGTAGATTCGCCACGATCAGGTGGCACTCTTTCTTGATGTGGCGCGTACGCCTATAAGCTGATATAGAATAAGCTACATATGGCATGTCGTCCACCTGTGAAAGCGCGTCGACTCCTCCTTGAGAGAAACTGAGAACCTCCGACACATCTTGAGGGTAGTTGATGACGATACTTTTCAAATGTTACTAGCCAAGAAACCCCGAACTGTAGCTAACGTCTTCTACCTTTGCCAGTGTTTCGACGAGATGTGCAAGCAGCGAGCCCTCACTCGGCAAGCTTGTGTTCGGCAGCAGGCCGTGTCAAGTTTGGAGGTCGTGTATGATGGAGACCCTAGGCTATTTGCGCGAATGAAAGATTTCATCCACGAAGAGTTGGCCCGCCCAGTCTCTCTACTCCCCAGTATCTCAATCTCACCTTCTACCTTGGCGCCTTCGCTTCAGAATGGGATCAAGGAAGAGGTCGCTGAGGCACTACCATCGGCTCAGTGTAACCTGCCCGTAGCGGCGCCCCTCACTTACGCCTTTGTAGCAGGACAGCTATCGCAGCAGCCTGCTTCGTTCTCTCGCCGAAATGTTTTTTTTCCACCTGACGCTTTCTTTCCTACCGCTTCGTTTCCGCCAGCACGCCGTGACCCGGCTACATGACCAGTATGACCACCCATAACCCCGGTGAGCAGTCCCGGGCTAACTAGTGTGTGGTGCACGCAGGACAACTGCCCGACTGGTTTTGCATGTGGAACGTCTGATTTTTTCGCGTGTGCATGTCGCTCGCTACTGTCGCCACCGCATGTATGACGCGCGCCGCCAGCAATCTCCAGGCGCCTATTTGCGCCGACCCTTACTTTGCGACGGATGCCTCTCTACCAGTGCCGTACAAGTCGTCCTCAGAGCTGACTGACCGTCCACCTTTCGCTGGCTTCCGTTCAGCTTCTCCACGTCGCCTTTCAGTGTCTTCCATGTGTCGCCGCCCTAGTCATGCCGAAAAAAAAAACTAAAAGCCGCTGTTCCAGAAGCAAGAACTGGGTCGCCATCGAATCCTAGAAGTCCTCATTTCTCGCCTCAAAACGTTATCGATGTAATTGTAGAAGGTAGGTGTCTCTATCATTGCTCTCATCGACACTGAAGCCACTGCGTCTGTCATCCACGCTGACCTCCGCTGTTTTATTCAAAAATTAATGATGGCCCTTTCGGGACTCCCATTACGCACCGCCAGTTCACAGCCCATTAGGCCGCTAGCGTCCTGAACGGCTCGTGTCTTGATCCATAACAATTCGTACACCATAGCGTTGATCGTGCTGCCATCTTAGTCTCACGACATCATCCTGGGGTGGACTTTCTTTCCCAGAATAACGCTATCATATTTGTTCCCTTGCTGTTTCGAGCTTTCTTCTGTTCTTTTCGAAGATTACTCGTCGAAATTGCTCGTCTCAGAAGACAACCACTTCCCGCCCCGCTCCTCCGTCATCGTTCCCCTGTGTGGAACATATGCCCCCGACGCCACTGTTATGCTTATGCCTTCCGAAATTTTCTTCCGCCAGAAATGCCTTCGCATGCTTTGCGCCGTTTTAATGGTTGGTGATGGCGCCACCAGAATCTTGGTGACCAACCCGTCAGCGACCCGGTACACTCTTCTACAGAGTGAAACACTTGTCTTCGCAGCGTTTGTAGGTTCTCATGTAGTTGTTGATGTACCGGATGATCTTTCCCATCTTGAGATCAGTGAACTGAGTGTTTCTCTATGTTCGCCCATGCTATTGTCATCCGATGCCTTTGCCCACTGCATCGACGCCAATCTGGATGCAACCCAACGAGGTGTTACTTTTTTGCTGTCAAAGTTTAGTTCTTCTTTTGATCGCACACATACTTCCCTGGGCCGCCCGTCTACTGTTACGCACTCAGTCGACCCCGGATTGAATGCTCCACTTTGACAGCTCCCATTTCGTGTGTCGCCGACAGAGCGGCGAACCTTTGAAGACGACATCACGGATAGGAATCAACGAGGTGTTATTCGTCGCTAGAACAGTCCGTGGGCTTCACCAGTGGTTGAGGGTAAGAAAGACGGCTCCATTCGGTTTTGTGTTTATTATCGCCTGTTGAATAGCATCACAAAAAAATACGTGTACCATCTTCCGCGTATCGATGATGCGCTGGACCGTGTGCAGGGATCGGACTTTCTCTTGTCACTCGAGTTATTCTCCGGGCACTGCAAATTTTCCATGGCCGAGGCTGATCCCGCAACCCGCAAAAGCGGCAATGTGTACGCCAGACCGCCTTTACAAATTTAACGTCATGCCGTTTGGTATTGGCAATGCCCCTGCCACGTTCGAAAGAATGATAGACAGTCTCCTCGGTGGTCCCAAGTGGAAGATATGTCTTTGTTACCTGGATCTAGTAGTCGTTTTTTCTCCCAATTTTTAATACCGCGGACTCGCATAGAACAAAGCCTGACATGCCTGGTGAAGGCTGGTCTGCAGCTCAACCTCACAAATGCCACTTCGCCGCGCGGCAGATTACCATCCTGGGCCACCTCGTTTCCAAAGACGGTTGTGAGGAGGCGCTGCTAACCGGACAGGAGTCGGCATGTAAAAGCGAAGACGACGAGGTGTGGGCGGAGGCCGAAGAAGGGCGCGGTAGAGAAAGAGGAGAAAGAAGCCGGAGGATCGTGGCAGGAGAGCGGAAAGAACGAGGTTCGAGGAGCGACCTGCCGGACGAGAACGTTCGGGGAACCTCCGTTGCGAGCCGCATCTTCCCCGCGGACATCGAGGCAGCTCAGCCGAGACTGGCCACGGAGCACCCGGGCCGAATCGCTCACAGTCGCAGCACCGGCATTGACAAGGGCACCGCGGCAGCGCCCCCAGCCTAGCGCACGGGACCCGACTTTGCGGCGGACAGCGCCAACGTCAAGGGGACAGCGCCTGCAGACATCACACCAGTCAAGTGTACCGCCACAGCTCCTTGCCACCAAGTACTGCCAGACGTGAGCGGGAACTTTTTTTAGTTAAGAACATTGTCTTGGCGGACATATATTCCTTGGATTAGATTAGCTCCTAGTTAATTTGTGTAGTTTTCTAATTTGTGTATTTTTCTAATTCTGTCCCGTGAATAGAGTCTGTCCTTGTCTGACGTCACGTGCCTCGCTTCTTCTTCGCCAGTGAAACTTTACCTCCTCATCCACACAACAACCCGCATCACAAAAATGGCGTCCACGTAAAGCGGTTCGGAGCACGCTTCTTCATCAGTTCTGACAGGGGGTATGAAATTTGAGCATAATCAGGTATGAAGTCCCTGTAGTAGCCAGTTAGTCCTAAGAACGACTGCACTTGTTTCTTCGTTTGTGGTGGGCAGGCTTGACGGATCTTGTCAACATTTTGAGTCATGGGCGTTACAATACCCTCGCCAATCTTGTGTCCAAGAAACTCAACAGAAGTAGCTCCCAGCTCCGTTTTCTTGGGTTTTATGGTTAGGTTAGCTTTCCGGACGCGGGAGAAAAGTGTGCGCAGAGTGTCCAAGTGTCCATCCCACGAGTCGGTGGCTATGAGGACGTCGTCTAAATAGTGAAAAATGTTCGGAATCCCGTCCACCACCTTCCGGATCATTCGCGTGAAAACCGCTGGTGCAGTTTTCAGTCCAAAGGGCATGTAGCGGAATTGGTATAAGCCGGAGCGTGTGGAGAATGCTGTGATGTGTTTAGACCGGGGTTCCATAGGTATTTGCCAATATCCTTTCGTGAAGTCAATTTCGAGAAATATCGTCTCCGACAGGCGTGCCCGAACATAACGTCGGTGCGAGGTATTGGTTCACAGTCATCAACCAGCACTTTATTGACTTGCCGGTAATCGATGCACAGTCGCATCGTGCCGTCCGGCTTCTTGATGGGAACAAAGGGAGCTGTGTACTGGGACGCAGATTTCTCGATTATGCCGTTTTGGAGCATCTCCTGCACTTCCTTTTCCACCTGTTCTTCCATTGCGAATGGCACTGGGTGTTGCTTGACCTGGATAGGCTCCTCTGTTCTTAACTTAAGGCAACACTCTAGGAGGTTTGTTCGTCCGGGATTATCCGAGAAAATGTCAGAGAACTCGGTCAGAATATTCTCAGAGAATCCGCTTGTGATGGCGCCAGCTCGGATGAAATTTTGACGTCCTTGTAACTCTGAGTGCTCGGCGACTGAGGGTCGGGGAAGTCTTCCGCCTCCGAAACGTCCAAATTGATGACCTTAACGGCAGACGATGCAGTGGCAAAGTTTTTGTCGCGCTCTTCATAGCGTTTCAGCAGGTTGATGAGGAAAAGGCGGGACTTTGTTCCCAAGTCAATGAGATAGTCAACCTGGTTTTTGCGTTCTTTCACAACAAAGGGTCCTTTCCATTGCAACAGTAGCTTGGATTTCTCGGTGGGCAGAAGAAGAAGAACTTTGTCTCCTATCTTGAGCTGTCGCTGCCGGCATTTTACGTCGTATCTGGATTTCTGGGCCTGTTGGGCTCGCCTGAGTTCCTCATGTGCGGCTTGGCAGGTGTCTTCAAGCCGATTTCTCAGGTCGACTACGTACTCGTACGTTGTTCGAGTTTCCTTGTCGAGTGGTTCTTTCGTCCACAACTCTCTCAACACGGTCATAGGTCCCCGCACATGTCGGCCGTACAGCAGCTCGAACGGCGAAAATCCGAGGCTCGCCTGCGGGGCTTCCCTGTACGCGAAGAGAAGCGGGATCAAATACCTGTCCCAGTCCTTCGGTTTCTCTTGGCACATGCGAGAGAGCATGCGCTTTAAGGTTCCATTGAATTGCTCGACGAGTCCATTGCACATAGGATGGTACGGCGTCGTCGTGAGCTGTTGTACAGAGAGTAATCGACTTATTTCTCGCATGAGCTCGGAGGTGAAACTTCGCCCTTGGTCGCTCAAAATTTCTTGAGGTAGTCCAACTCTTGAAAACATCTGGAGCAGAGCCTCCGCCACTTGTGCGGTTTCCATGCTTGGCATGGCCACTGCGTCAGCATACCTTGTTGCAAAGTCTACCATTGTTAGTATGTATTTGTTTCCTCCATTTGAGCACGGCTTCATAGGACCAATTATATCAATCGCCACTCGCTGAAATGGTACCGCAATTATGGGCATGCTCCCAAGTGGCGCACGGCCCACCATATGCTTCGGAACAGTTCTCTGGGACGTATCACACGACTTCACGTATCTTTTAACGTCCATGTGCACGCCTGGCCAGTAGAAGTCTGTCGTGACTCGGGTTTCCGTTTTTTTAGCACCTTGATGGCCGGACAACAAACCTTCGTGGCCCAACCGGAGTACGTGTCCTCGATATCGTTGGGGCACGACTAACTGTTTGAGCTCTTTCCCGGAGGGCATTTTGTGTCGTCGGTAAAGAATTTTCTTTTCTACAAAGAATTCCGACTCGTGTCCAGACTGCGATGTGAACTGCCGGCCTACGGCGCTGAAACATTTTTTCAGACTCTCGTCTCTAGCTTGTTCTTCAATTAGCTTCGTGCGATCCGGTTGAATAAGCTCTGCCTCCGGGATAGCGAGCACCTTGTTGCTGTTGGCTTGAAATTTTGTTGTGATAGCCCCTTCGTTTGATGTTAAGAGTTCGGGTTTCACTTCTCGGGTTACAGTGTTCCCTTCCATAGACTCCCGAATTTTCTGACTTGACTCAGCTTCCTCGGGTGGGGCGTTGAGGTTGCGTTCCACCCAGGAACTGAACGCCGACAGGCCTTCTATGTTGCCTAAGACCAGGTCGTATAAGGGATCTTTCATGCATTTAGCGATAAGTTTTCCCGAGAAGAACGGAGTCTCTACTTCGATTTCTGCTTCGGGGAGATACATCACCGTTCGGTCTAGGAGGAAAACTGGACTAGTTTTGCCTGTAAAATTTCGCGCCGGAAATTTCCGTGGCCAGTCTCGGCTGAGCTGCCTCGATGTCCGCGGGGAAGATACGGCTCGCAACGGAGGTTCCCCGAACGTTCTCGTCCGGCAGGTCGCTCCTCGAACCTCGTTCTTTCCGCTCTCCTGCCACGATCCTCCGGCTTCTTTCTCCTCTTTCTCTACCGCGCCCTTCTTCGGCCTCCGCCCACACCTCGTCGTCTTCGCTTTTACATGCCGACTCCTGTCCGGTGAGCAGCGCCTCCTCACAGTTGCCCCCATCGGAAGAAGTGTTTTGGGGGAAAACACTTCCGGTGAGCAGTTGGTAGACTGGTACCAGTCCCTGGTGGTACGGGTCTGTTGGCCGACGCGCACTTCACTTGCAGTCACTAATAACACTACCACACTTCCGCGTCCGACACTCACTTTGATCACTATCACACTACATAGGAATGACTCAAAATGCACAGAAACACTTAAATTACACAGAAATACTGACAAATAACAGTTCTACGAACCGGGACCGTTTCATGCCCTCATTGAAGACGGCTCAAGTAGTCCGTACCCACATTACTAGTGTAAGACTTAAAACGCAGAATTCACTCAGTTCTGACTAGAAAAGGCTCAAGCCTAGCATCGTTGTATACATACGGCGAGCAATATTCCGACAGGGCAAAAACTGATGATACACCAGTTATTGGCATTGCGCAAAACAGTTCTGGTTCAGCCTCATGTCGCGAAAGCTAAGAAGTCGTTTCACGTCCTCGTGCACGTCTCGTCTATAATATTCTGTCTTAACTGTGGATTCGGTCTTTTGGGTACCTTTGCGACACGCCAACAACCTCTCCCATTCGAATCGATTCGGTTGTTCTCGATGTGGCTTAGGCAAGACCAAGTGGTTAAGCCTTTCCCCAGAAGGTAGTTTGCGTCCCCCGAAGAAGTCTTTGCGTGTTGTCAAGGATCTTGCCACTGGTATAGGTTTCGCGATGAATTGCTTCCGGCTAACGTCAAAGCAATTTTCCATCCCATTCGTTGGTTGTTCTTTGAACGATTTCACCTGATCAGGTTTACCACAGCCCGGTTTAAGCATTTCTGACCTAAATGTGTCAGGTTGAGGTACATCCTCCTGGAATGTTCGTTTGTCTTCTTTCGTTAAATGGGCCTGATCCCTTGTCGTGTGAGGGCGAAGCGTCATTTCCACATAGGAGCTAGACATCGACACACCCTCCACATTTCCTTTGACCAAGTCATAGGGAGGATCTTGCATACATTTTGCGGTGAGTTTTCCCGAAAAGAACGGAGTGTCAACCTCGATGTCTGCTTCCGGAAGGAACTTGATGGTTCTGTCTAGGAGGAGGACAGGGCTAATTTTTCCTGTGAAGTTTTTGGCAGGAACCAAGTTTTTTCGGACAATCACGGTGTTGCACCCGGTGTCTCGAAGCACACTAACAGTCTTGCCTCCTAGGCGTCCTTCAACAACAGGTAGGTCACACAGGGATGTCAGGCATTTTTCTCTGGCCGTATTTACGACAGGAATGTTTTCGCCAGTCTCCAGAGTGACAAATTTCGGAACATCTACCCTGGGCTGTACCATGCACGATGCCTGCAGTTTTTCGTCTTCCTGCTGGTGGCAATTATCAGCCCTATGGCCACTTTGGCCACACTTAAAACAAGCTTCCGTGCGATTCCAACACTCGGCAGCTGTGTGCCCCTGTTTGTCACACAGGAAACATAACTTTTCCGGTCGGGAGTTAACTCTCTTTTGAGGAAGGGTTTTGCCGTGGTTATCAGGATTGAGGCTGTCCTCAGCGTTCGCTGCCGACCAAGAGCCAAGACTCCGTTGCTCTTGTGCGTCTAGGTAGTTATCGGCAGCTACCACCGTCTCTTCCAACTTGGCGCAGTTTCTTTCTTTCAAGAACACTAACAGGCTTTTAGGGCACCTTGGCATAAACTGTTCAGTGATGATTTTCTCTCGCACGCCCGCATAAGTCTTTTCAACTCGGCCTGTCTCCATCCACCTGTCGAAGTATCCGGAGAGCCTAGCTGCAAATTGGCGACCAGTTTCACCCTCCTTCCGGCACCGACCCTCGAAACTTCTCTCTGTAGCCTTCGGCGGTGTACCGAAATCTTTGCAGTAAAGCTCCTTTGACCTTCTCGTAGTCTAATGAATCCTCTGGAGACTGGTGACCGACTACACTCAGGGCTTCACCAGTCAGGCGCAAACTAATTGTGGTTGCCCACTTTTCTTTCGGCCACCCCTGACCAGTAGCGACACGCTCAAACCTCTGGATATAAGCGTCCAGGTCGTCTCTGGAGTCGTCAAAAACAGGAATGAGTTTATGGGGGCTGATGACGTCTGAGCTGCTCGCTTCACGAGCTCCTCCGTCACCGCTGTCGTTGGCATCTGGTGCGTGAGCTCGGATCTCCTCGAGTCGTAGCTTGCGATCTAGCACTTCCCGTTCCAGCTCGAGTCTCTGGCGCTCGGCATCCCTCGCAAGTGCTCTTTCCTGTCTCGCATCCTGTCTTTCCTGTCTTTCCTTTTCCATCTCTCTTTCGACCCAATCCTTCAGCTCACTGCCCACGAGGCCTAACTCTTTTCCCACGGCGAGCAATTTGTCAATGTCCATTCTGGCGCCAAGTGCTCTCCTCTCCGCAGCAAAAATTACCTCCTCGACTCTCTGGACGTTACGCAGAGAGTCCTGTCGCGGACGCCATTTTTGTGATGCGGGTGGTTGTGTGGATGAGGAGGTAACGTTTCACTGGCGAAGAAGAAGCGAGGCACGTGACGTCAGACAAGGACAGACTCTATTCACAAGACAGAATTAGAAAAATACACAAATTAGAAAACTACAGAAATTAACTAGGAGCTAATCTAATCCAAGGAATATATGTCCGCAAGACAATGTTCTTAACTAAAAAAAAGTTCCCGCTCACGGCTGGCAGTACTTGGTGGCAAGGAGCTGTGGCGGTACACTTGACTGGTGTGATGTCTGCAGGCGCTGTCCCCTTGACGTTGGCGCTGTCCGCCGCAAAGTCGGGTCCCGTGCGCTAGGCTCGGGGCGCTGCCGCGGTGCCCTTGTCAATGCCGGTGCTGCGACTGTGAGCGCTTCGGCCCGGGTCCTCCGTAGCCAGTCTCGGCTGAGCTGCCTCGATGTCCGCGGGGAAGATGCGGCTCGCAACGGAGGTTCCCCGAACGTTCTCGTCCGGCAGGTCACTCCTCGAACCTCGTTCTTTCCGCTCTCCTGCCACGATCCTCCGGCTTCTTTCTCCTCTTTCTCTACCGCGCCCTTCTTCGGCCTCCGCCCACACCTCGTCGTCTTCGCTTTTACATGCCGACTCCTGTCCGGTGAGCAGCGCCTCCTCACAACGGTATCATCCCCGACACGAGAAGGCTTCGAGCCATTGCGGAGTTCCCGAAGCCGGCACGCTGAAGGCGCTTCAGTGCTTCATTGGGCTGCGCTCTTATTTTGGACGGTTTGTTCGGAACTTTGCGACCATCATTTCGCCTCTTACGAAGCACCTCAGTAATGACAGCGGAATTTCTGCTTGGTCACCATCCTCCGACGAGGCATTTGCGACACTGTGTCATTTGTGGACATCTCAACCTATATTGCGGCATTTCGACCCGTCGGCCCCAACACAAGTGCACACTCATCACATTGCGATTGATCTCCGTGCCCTGCTCGAGCAGCGGAAATCCGGCTGTGAGGAATATGTTTTTGCGTACGCGAGTCGGGCAAGGACGAAAGCAAAAGCCAGTTACTTCGTCACTGAGAAGGAATGTTTTGCCCTAATATGTGTGCTAGGGAAGTTCCGCATGTACTTGTGTAGCCGCCATTTGGTGCAGTGACCGATCACCATGCGCTTTGTTGCTCGCCTCCCTAAAGAATTCTTCAGGTCGTCTTGGCCGGTCGGCTCTTCGTCGGCAAGAATATGATATCCGCGTGGCCTACCGTTCCGGCCGTGAACGTTCGGATGATGATGGACTCTCCCGCTCTCCAATGGCGGCTGGCGTGTCGCACCTTGCCACTGCGGGCTGTAGCTTGTCGTTGGTCAGTGTCACCAACATGACTGCCGAGCAGCGAAAGTGCCCATGTAGTGCTTCCACCATCGGCGTTCTGTCTGGTCCTTCAGCTACCGGGGCACCCAGGCACTGCGGTGACAAACCACTCACTACCAACTGCGTGGAAAGCTTCTTCATTGTCGGAACTACAACTAGCGCGTTCGCCATTGGCTTTAGTTATCCCACGCCATTTGCGCGCAGACATCTGCGCCATCGTTCATGCCGACCCGAGTTGCACGCATGCTGGCGTCCTCAAAACGTCCAAGCAACTGCGCCTATATTACTATTGGACGGGCATGTATACCTACGTGCGGAAGTACGTGTTTCATGTTGTGAATATCAACGGCGCAAATCACCACCTACTCGCTCTACGGCCCCGTTACTACCACTACCGTGCGCTGAGAAACCCTTTGATCGCGTTAGCATCGATCTATACGGCCCACTGCCCTCAACGGCCGCCGTAAACCAGTGGATAAATGTTGCGGTAGACCACCTCACAAGGTACGCAGAAAAAGCTACCTTGCCGGCATCCACAGCTTGTGACGTCGCCCCTTTTCTGTTACGCCACTTTGTTATTCGCAACACAAGCGCCTCGAGAACTTGTGAGTTATCGAGACCGCGTTTTTCTTTCGGAAGTTGTGAAAGCTCTAATCTCCGAATGCCACGTTGTTCACCGCACGAGCTCCTGGTAACACCTACAATCCAATGGGCTCAGAGAGCAGTTCAACCACACCCTGAGGGATATTCTTTCAATGTACGTGTCATTGGATCATTCCGATTGGGCATTGTACTTCCTGTTCATAACCTATGCATATAACACGACCACGCAGGTAACGAGGGGATTTTATCATTTTATGCCTACTTTATGGACACGATCCGATCTGTACACTGGATGTCATCCGGCCTTACAAGCCTGACTTTACAGAATTTAGACCGGTTTCTCAAATAGTGCAGCATGCTGAAGAATGTCGCCAACTGGCCAATTCCTTTACAACTGCCGATCAAGAGAGCTAGAAGCATTCCCTTCACGGTTTTGCGAGCTCTACCACATTTGGAAACAGCTGGCATGGGTGGGTTTGGGTGCCCGGCGCAACACCGGGCCTCTTCTCAAAACTTGTAGCCAAATATCACGGCGCTTAAATTCATCGCCCGCACTTCGACTGTAAACTACATTGCGGAACCACTCACACCCTCCTCTGACCTCAACCGCCGAGGTCATGAAGTAGTCCAATTTCAACGACTGAAGCCCTACACGACCCTTAGTGTCCTCCTCAAGGTAAGTAGCCAGGATAGCTCCTTTTCACCAAGGGCGATTGTAGCAAGGCTGATGAGCAGCTATAGTAATGCAATCAGCTTATCGGGTAAGTGTAATAATGCTGCTTAATACAGGTACTCACTTACAAGGCAGAATCTTCGAGGCTCACTAAAAAGGTTATGATAGGTGTTACGTTAAGGAACTACAAAAGAGTGAAGTGGGGTGGGCAATAAGCGTGTGTTAAGGGCATAGTAGTTATAATTAGGAAGAAGTGCAGTGAGAAGCCTGTGTATTGCGAAGGCGACATAACTGTTAGATATTAAGGGTAACAGAGTGGATCCCTAGAGGAGGCAAGGGTGGCACGTGGCGGCAGAAGGTTATATGGGCAGAGTAGATAAAGAATCTCGCGGGGATAAGTTGGTCGTATTGAGCGCAGGACCCGGATAATGGGAGATCTATGGCAGAGGCCTTTGCCCTGCATTGGGTGTAGACAGGATGATGATGATGATTATGCGACTGCCTAGACGACCTTGGGGGAAATCCTAATGTCTGCCTGGAAGCGGCACTCCGAGCTGGCGGACCGGGCTGTGTCGCTAGGTTTCGGATGTCCTGCCTCTGTCCATCACCAAGACAGGAGTCTGTTGTGCGCCAGGTTCACTGTATTGGTATTGAACGGCCATTGGAGCTTGAGCAACTCCCGAGGTACTTTGAGGGCAAGTGCCTTCAAAGAACTCCGATGCGTAATGCGGATTCAGGCCCGGACAGCCTGGGTGGCTACCGAGGTTGGTGCCTGAAACTGAAATTCTATCAAAATTTCCGGCAGGAAATTTCTGTGGATCAACTATGATTCTTTTAGCCGCGGGCGGTAACACGCTCCTGTAATCCAGTGTGGGTGGAGGCTGGGCAGTCAATGTTGCGAAGCGTAACTGCACTCATGCGGTACAGATTGTGTTATAGTGGCGCCCGGTTGCTGAAGCAATGTGAGCGCTACTGTGATGCCCGGCGAGTGGCGAACCCCTGTAACCGATGCTGGGAAGGGGCCTACAAATATAAACCGATCTGCTCGCCGAGTAGGTGAAGAGCCCTTGTAACCCCAGTCGTAGGGGTATATGCAAGACAGTTCACTGTATCGTGCCGTGCTGAAGCATGGGTACACACAATGAGGCGGGGGGTGTAGAGAACCTTGTAACCGGAGCAGGGTAGGGGCCTCTAATGCGAGCGGGTCTATTGCATGAGGGAACTTGATGACCCCTTGTAACCTTCAGTCTTGAGGGCGAGAGTGTTGAGTCACTGGGTGTTCATCAGAGAAACCGGTGTGATTCGAAAGATGGTAATATTTGCGGATCAACTATGACTCCCTCGGCTAGGGGAAGTAGTGAGCCCCTGTAATCCAGTGCTCGAGGATGCTAAACAATGGGGGTGGTAACTCGCCCCTGTATTCCAGCGTGAGAGGAAGCCACCGGGTCAATGTTGTGAATTAACTACAGCGCTCAAGCGGCACAGTTCGCACGTAGTGTTGGCATACCATTGCTGAAGCAATGGGTAAACCACTAGCGAGCCGGGGGCATGCACAACCCTGTAACAATAGCTTGGGTCTCGTTCAGTTGAACTTGCGAGGTGGTCTGCAGGCTGCGGATTGTGACAAACCCTTATAAACTAATGTCATAGGGGCCATAAACTGGAGATACGGGGGGTTGCAAAAAACCTCCCTGAGGTATCGGGGAGGCTGCACCACCCTGCCCGGGGAGCGTGCAAAACGGCCGCCACTGCGGAGGTTCCTGCTCAAATGGAGTCAGGTCCTACACCGAGGTCAGTTGTCAATCCGGCCCTTGGCGATGTGGTTGAAGTTGGAAATCATATCGAGACTGATCAACTATGACTTTCTTTGGCCGGGGGAAGAAACGAACCCCCGTAATCACGGTTGAGAGGCGGCCAACGAGTCAAGTGGCGAAGTAGCGAATGATGCCAGTGTACAGTCGTTTGTAGTTGGCAGTGCCGATTTTAATAGTCCAGAAACAACTACGAGGACGGGGGAAGAGCCACCCACCGTGACAGCAAGTTTGGCGGGGCCAGCGACCTGATCGACAGTATGTCGGGGGTGAGTGACAGACCCCTGTCACCAAACGTCATTGGGGGCTAGATGTTGTACAGCCCGTATGGGGCCGTGGGGCGCCCCCCTTAACCCTGCTGCGATGGGCCTATAGACTGATTTTCTCCAAGTGCAGAAGTGGGCGAGTCGTGTCACCCAAACCCACAGGGGCCTGCTACCACGAGCTACTCGGTGTCCCGCACGGGCAAACAAGAAAAGGGGGGTGAGTACACTGACCTGGGAAACTCTCCTGGGTTAGTAACGGGTAGTAGGCCCGGGCCGATCTCCTCGACTGTTTTTAATGGCAGAGCCCGAAGACTCATGTTGCATTGAGCGACAGAATAGGAAAAGACGAGTACATAAGCCAAAGGCACTCGTTGGAACCTTGCGAACATGGAGTTCAGTTAACGTTTGCATACAAACTTCTGGTGTCCGGAGACCGTCAAAAGCAGGTGTTGCAAGTACCCGCGTTTAGTGGAAAGCTTCACTGGTGATTTGTTGGTACCTGGGGCAGGGCCGTCGATCGAGGACGTTAGTACGCATCGGCAGCAAGGCTAAGAGTGGGGGGGGGCTGGCCCGCCGCCACGAGAATAGGGTACTTCCTGTATCCGACAGTTGGGGCCCAGTTAGCGAACCCTATGGGGGAGCGGTAACCGTTGGCAGGGCCCGCACATTCAGAAATTGGCACTGATGCCCTCACTGGGTGATCAGTCCTGAAATAAAATCAGGCATATGGATCAGAGAAAAACTGCTCCCCCAATCCCTTCCTATTTCCCAAAACCTATCCTCCCGGTTCCCACTTCCCGTTCTCAAGAACCCACCCCACCCGGCTATTTCCTAGAGAAAAGCGAGGGGAGTCCCCCGGGCTCGTCCCCCTGCTGGTGGATCGCAAGGTAGATTTCATTGTTAATTTCTGTCCCCCTTAGGTGGACAAAATTTTTTTGCCGTTTGGCCTGTTCATGTACTGTTCCAATTGGGTATTATACCGGTTGCACGTCAGTGGTACTGGGGGCGCTATTGAAGGCTCCGTTTACTCAAGGTCAAGGCGACCCTGAAGGAGCACAGTGACGTTGACAGATTATGGCACAAAGCGGGGCCCCTTCCGCATGTCCAGACAGCCGTCCAGGGACCAACTGTAGGCATCCGAGCTTCGGCCTGGCTAGCCTGGCCGTCATACCTACCTGCGGGGCAGCCACTGCATTCGGCGGACACGACGTCCCTTCCCCATATCGAGCCCCCTGTGCTATGCCACACCGATCCTTGGCTCATGCGACCTCTTCAGGGCCCATACGTCTTTCATTACTGCCATAGTGCCTGGTTGTCCGTTACTCGTTCAAATCAAGGCAGCTACGATACGGAACTATTTCATCACATGCGTCTATGACGTTATCTCGGGGGGCACACGCCAAAGTGAAAGAGTCCATTATTTACCCAGAGAGCTCTACCTTGTTCATTTACTTGGCGAGCTCGGTAACTGTTGTGAGAGTTGGAACAATGGGGAACGCGACCTCAGTCTACCAATTCACATCCAGTAGTTTTCTTGTTTTCTGCCTGACTGTCCATAAACGCTGTTCTGCAATACTCTGAAACTGCATCTTGCGAGGCTGACTCCAGCTCTCAAGTGCACGTGTTTTGTTGTTCAGTAATGACCGAAGGCGGATATCACCGGAGATGCTAAGCTGCTTGAGATTACAATTGCCACTCGTACCAGGGTGGAATATTTTTCTGGATTCACGCCGACTTTCTGTAGCTACCGTCGCTCCCATCAAACGAATATTGCTTGCGGAAACGAGCGCTTCTTCTGGTATGTCTCATATTGTGGCCATTCGCCAGCGCTTCCACTTAGGTGACACAGAATTCGCATAAGGATCTTGACGTTGCCCGTTTCCAGCAGACAGAAAAGTACAAGCGGCTCAGCTGGTTTTTCATTTGCAGTTGGCCACCTGGTTACCGGTTGCACCCTGTCCCTAAGCGTCGCTTCACAGACGTTTGCCGCATGTCAGGCCACTAAAAGGGAGGGCCCATTTTTTAAGGAGATTTTTCTTCCATAACGTAGCTTTAGCCAACCGCAGTGGAGATTAACCTTCCGGCGCGGTGAACAAAGCCGACCCTAAACAGTCCCACGTGGGCTGATCAGCTTTTCCCGAGACGCCTCTTCTGGCTCAATCTCGTCTGCTCAAACAGAATATTACGTTCCTATGGCAGGTTTATTTCTGCGGCATCATTTACAAGTTTTATTGTTTATTGTTTACCTTTATTTGCCCTGGTTTCGGCCGTTGATCAGGCACACTTGATTTTTAATTTTTTTACTTGCGACGCACGAAGGGTGGTAAACAGTTTTCGCGTCCATTTTTTTATTGTTTATTGTTCGGAACCGATATTTTGGCATGCCTTGATGCTGCGCCCTTATTCACTGTCGAAATCAATACAAGGGTCTTGCTCAGCGGTGCATTTGTGGCTTGTCACTGGACTACCTTTGCCTGCGTGCTATCGGCTTTGTGACGGAGTGTTCGGTACAGCTCTCGGATCCCATCGACGCTGCTTCCTGCAGGCCAGACGAGACGCCCTACCTCTCTACTCCAACGGTGTCGTACGTTGTTAAATATAACTTGGAATTTGTCGAAAGTTGTCAAAGGTGTCGTGATCTAAAAGGTGCTATTGGCCAAAATAAATGCAATGATGACGGAGCACATTGTTTTGGTAACAACATAGGGATCGTAACTGAAATGTTCATTTTCTCGGTTAAAAGTTAAATCTAGTGTTCACTCAACAAATTTCGATCATGAAGTGTACTTATTTGAGCGGGCACTGTCTATAAACCGAACATTATAGATAATTGTTCATAAACCTTTCTTCCAGTATGTTCTGGTAAATGTTTTTTATTCTGTCAGACACGTGTACAAAACTATGTATATGATACATAAAATCAAGGTATATCCTTGAATTAACACATTTTGTTTTCAACATTTCCAGGTAATAGCGTGGGTAAGTGTCAGGAATTTATTCCTATATTTCTCCATAGATGTACTAGGTGAGATCACCTGCATTCTTGTTCCCGATAAAGTGTTATCTGTATAAAAATTATATGTAATGGGAGATACACATTGCCATTAGATGCCACTTGAATATTTTGAAAACGCTATAACTGCATTATTACGAGTTTAAAAGCTCCGGTTTTGTCTTGTTTCTGACTCTTTTGCAGAGTTCCGACCTACAAGAACAGGTAATACAACACTAAAATCGAGAGAAACCAATAGGGAAACACAAGTTTTGTGACTGCGATTGAGGGGAAGGATGCCTTGGGTACTGGGAAAGTTGCGAAGTGCTTTCTTGATGCCGGAAATCTTTTTAACAATGAGCCTGAAAGCACGCGAAAGCACGGAGATGATACGTGCCTGAGGTTGCTCTCACTAAAGGTACCAGGCATATACTCTGAAAATTTGAATGAGAGCACATGTTGAATTGCGTAATCAGCTTGTCGCTTTATTTAGTATATAGGCGTATGCCCTGAACATGTTTTTTCTTCGACGTTTTTTCCATAAACTGCTGCTAGTCCCAGCGTGTGTGTTCTCCTACTCTATCTTCGACCACGCGTCGTCAAGACTGGGTTCTACTGTTTTTCAAGGAATGTACCAACCAGCCCTACAACAAACTCTTTTCGTAGTGCCTCTTGCATGATAATTGTGCCTTGCAGGTGACACAGGAATGTTTTGTCTAACCGAAGCCCAGGTACATTGGCGAAGAAACTTCTATCCGGACTTTTCCGTCAGAAGTGCTAGGCCTGTGTTCAGATGCTGGCCTCTTGGTCATGTAGGCCGTACTCCGTTGCCAATTCAACAGCCTATATCATTTGGCCAGTCGCCTTTCGCACTCCAGCCGTAAGGCTCCGGCCGTTCGCCAGCCGCCAGTGTGCGACCGGACTACGGCCACCGGAACACGGCCGAGATACCGTTGTCGGACTCCAGCCGAGATACAGCTACCGGAAGGTGGATGAGAAAAGACTCCGTCGGTCGACCATGCTACGGCATTTTAATTACGTAACAGTACGGTAACGGTAAATGTGCCAGTAGGCGACCGCTGCCGCGCAACAGATGACTAAGGCGCAGTGTGCAGCCGCTCGAGGCCCACTAGTGTGGGGCAACAAATTTGGGCTCACTGTACTCATACGAAGGTGACCCCCCCCACCCCCCGACCATGCCAGCCATCCAGGCTTAGCCGCTGCCCTGCGTATTGATTCGCCAGATTTAACAGCAAAATTCATTTACTAAACAAGGCTCCAAATGTTTCATTCTTTTAATGACTGTGCCTGTTTTTCCGTCCGTCGCAGAAAATATTTATTTCTTAACGATATCTGGAATAAGTGAATTGTTCAGGTCCTGATATCATGCACGCGGCGGAGATGTAATGAACAGGGGCAGGGGCCGGTAACATTAGTGGGTCGAATCTCACACAACTAGGAATGCGGCTTTTTACCAATTTTTTAGGACAGTCTTCCAGGACACGCGGGTGCTTTGAGAAAATACGCTATTTTGACAAGAGTAGCCTGACTAGTTCAGCTGTATATAAATCCTGCATGCAAGCCTTCATAAAGTGTTTGTCATTTCACACCACACTAAGGAACATCCTATAAAATTTCCCTCACACAAAGTGTACGTCAACCCTTTGATCATGTTTCTGAAGAGATCAACATTGTCCTCGATAAAAATTGTTGGTGATCTTTCACAGTGTATTTTTAGAGAGATAGAACAAGTACGGTTATTTTCAAATTAGTTTTGATGATATTTTTTGAGTTACGTGCACACCAGTTTACAGCCCAAGAGATCGAATTTTTCTAATAATGTCATACTTAGCCCTTACATCGTGCTTTTCATCATGACCTGTTTCTGGTGGCTGTAATAATATCCTACTTTACGTTCACGCAAGAAAAGGCGTAAGAGTAGTGTGTAATATTTCGTTCCAAACGAACAACGGTCACGGAAGTACGCTTTATGCAAACAATACTGTCTACAACGAATAAAAAAATACTGCCTAGGTCGAGGTTGAGTGCGTAAGGTTGTTAACCCCTCCCATGCGAAGTTCTGGGTCGGCCCATACAAACCTTTTTCTATGTATGTGTTCTAACATGGCCATTTTCGAATGCCAATCGAATACAGCGCCAGCCATGCTTTGCTCCTAGTAGCCACGTTTTCTCAGTCTCAGTAGCCACGTTTTCTCAGTTTGGTTAAAAGCCTTTTTTTCGGCAATTGAGACTCAGGGAATTCATTTGCTAAAAGGATACCCATAAACGGGCACTTTTTACCGGGTCTTGGCCACAATTGTAGCTTAGCTAAGCTTCAAACACCTAAAAAAAAACCTAAATTAGGCTTTCCCATTAACAAGGCTTTTTTACCGCAAATTTAAATGTCTCTTGTTTTTCAAGAGGCACTCATAGAAGCAGATAAAGAAACATAGTGCAGTGCACGAACTTGGGTCTATAAGTGGCTCCGAAAGCTTAAGTACAAACAACCTATACACATACTTTTTAGCAGTATTGTCGTTAGAATTTCCGCGAACGTGCGCTTTTCCCCCCCCTTTCCTTTTTTTTGTGCGCAGTCACAGACGTGGTGCCGGTCGAACTGCTGCGTTGGGGCAGTTTGCTCGAATCCATTGCAGGTAAGCTTGTTTCGGGAAACCAAGGCCATCTCGAGTCGGAAATCTAAGCTGATCGATGTCCTCTTCTCCTAAAATACTCTCCATTGATCGAGGTGGCAAACTTTCTTTAAGGTGGTTCCCCAAACAGGCCGGCAGACGAGGTGTTGCAGCGCCATGCCTGGCAAGGCTTAGCTCACCCATCGGCGCGGCACAGTGTTCTTGTGGAGAAAATTGTCTTCCCAGTGCCTAAAATGTTATCTGCTGATCTCCCGTAAGTCCTTCCACCTTTCCGGTTCACCTGGTATCAGCAATTACTGCTGGACAAAGATCATCAAACCACCGTTCATTAATAGCATCAAAGCACGGAACCGATGAGAAATGCGTCTGCATCACTCAGACTCATAACTCTCTCTTCGTAACCGAGAAAAACACCGCTCATGCACTAGCCTGCCTCTATCAGATCGTCGGATGTGCATTGGTTCTTTGCGCCCTCACGCTTGCCGTTATTCTGAAGACCACTGCTCACAGAAGCAAAGAAATATAACCTAGGACTTTACATAGACTGATCTCCTCCCAAACAAAGGTTGCCAAATGCTCTGCGGCTGGTCGCTTTTCGTGATTCTGCTGAAAAACGATCACTGAATGAAAAGCGTACACTCAGGGGTCGTCGTTGGCCCGTCTTCTTTATAACACCTGTTGCCCGCAGAACACAAATATTCTCCTGCGTTATCATTACTGTTCGCCGTAGGAAAAACTCCTGCAAAAGATCCGCACTGCCACCGGTCTTCTTACCAAACATCAACTGCCACAAGAATACGAATATTTTGTGCCTGGTCGCTTGCCGTGCTGCGTCTCAACAACACTTCCCCTAGAAAATCGAAAGCCTTGGGGCCATGGGCGGCCGTTTTTTCTCAATTATTGTCACCGAATGTAAACTGAATATTTGGAAGCATCGGGCCTGGCCTTGCGGGTCTAAACATGGGCTGCCCGATAATTCCGAAGTGCTGGTGAACGAATGGAGGCTGCTAAACGTATGATCAGTGGCCTCCAAAACCTGGATACTTTCTTTGCAGCCAGATAGCGGCCATAGACGGGCCGGTTTTCGGACACACTTTTTGTGCTGCCTGGGTCTGTTTCTTCACATTGTGTGGCCGAGGAAGCACAGGTGAATGTACGGCGGGGTGATATACTTGATCTGTGGATGTTCAGCATTGCCAGAGATTTTCTCTGTGGCAGTGCCGGATTATGAAATATTAGAACATGTCAGTTCAGCTCCTTGTGTTGTGTTTTAGGATATCCTGGCTCCCTTGGAGCCCTATATCGAATATCGAATATACACACGTTGTTACTGTGTACAAGAAAGTTGTGTAGTATTTCAAGTTAAAAACCACGTGCATTCTCTCGTATTCGATACGTGAAATACTGCTTGGGTTATCTCTGGTGTGATGTCCTTTTCGTCGGATGTATATTCTAGTTGTACAAGGTTTTTGATTATATATGCAGGAGGTGTGATTTCTTCACAGAAAAGTATTGGTAGATCACAACGCCCTCAATGGTTTTTATTGTCAGCATTAGGAAGGTTGAAGAGATGGGCAGGCCTAAGCTAATGATGGCAGCCATGTCGGTGAGAAAAGATAGCACGAATGTGCTTCTGCGCTGCATATGATAGAGAGATGTGGTCGCTTGTATCGCTACTGCATGGGAGATACATCAAAAGCCTTGTGTAGGCAGACGGTGAGGGTAGCAGATTTACCTTGTTTGAAGGCGGTTTTATAACATACTGGTGGGCTGTTGAATGTGTGGCCTTTGTTAACTGACCTGTTTGTAGACCTGACAGATTGATTGGGAGGAAACATGGACAATAATGGTGATTCTCTTGAAGATTGTTCACTAGTATTGTTCTCTCACCAGGGTGTTAGGAAAAACTGCATACTGGTTTTCGTCTTTTATTCATTTGGAAGGCTTCGTAATTAATGAGATTTGAGCGTGTCTCTAAGTTGCAAAAGAGCTCCTCCCGTTCAGTTGAGGCTTCCGATGTTTAAGATTGCATAGCAAGATTCATCATCAATGTTTCAGAGCTTCTTGTTTAAGATTTAACCACAGTCCTAATGTATTACGCGTGACAGCCCTAATAGGATGCTGTGCACGGCAGCTACGGCAATATCTGTGTTTAGCATGCCATTGCACATATACATCCCTTCCGCCCACCAATACATTTATTGGTGTGCTGAGAGCATGTGCACGTTTTTGAGTGTTGTCCTTCGATGCCCAGTTGTTGCCCGCTTGCACAGCAGTTATGGAAACAACTTTCTGGTGAATGGTGATGTTGCTCAGGAGCCCGTGATTTTGAGGTGCGAAACCGAACTGCCCTCGCTTCATTTGAGCATATCTATATAAAAGCTATGCTCGGGTTAGTATCGGATCATGTATAAATATCTTCCATTTCAATAAAATGACAACTTCTATAGAGAGCCTTTATTACTGGGTGGTCTTTTTATCTGTCGGAAGCTTCTAATCTCCGTCGTCAGCTGCTGATTAGGAATATAGTTGGTTTTTGTTTGCTTGATTTGCTTGCAATATTTTTAATAGACACCTCTCTACCTCAAGGTAAAGTGCGTGTTGGTGAGGTGTGTATTCGCCGCACAGAAATGCTTGAGTTGCGTTTTTAGTAAAGGAAGTTTATAAGCGAAGGTGCTTTACCTAATTTAACGGTCGTATCCTAGTGCCTAGTTTATACGCGGTGTGTATCTACACTATGGCTGATATGATGTGGGTGAATATATTACAAGTGGGTTTGTTCCTTAAATCAGTAGCCCTGATCGTGTTTGTATGTATGATGTATTCGAATGAGTCAATTGCAGTGGTATTGTTTTCCAGAGAGCTGATTTTTGTTACCGGTTGCCGCACCCTAGGTGTGCGGCACTTGAATGTTTTATGACCCGATTGGATTGTTCCCTACATAATGTATTCCTGCCACCATGACAGATGTGAGGTTCTGTTCGATATTTGGGGGGTAAATTCGTGTATCAGGGCACGTGATTTGGTCTTCTGGATGGGAAATGTTATTGTGTCGCAAGGTACTGTGGCATATCTATGTTTGTGAACACCCATTGTTCTGCGCTAAAATTGCGTTGTAGGCGTGTTAGGAATTTGGAGGTTTCGTTGTTTCAATATCCTGAATAAACGGAGTATAAAATAGATACGCGAACGTTGCAGTTCTGTTACCGTGAGGGGTTACTTTATACCAGGTATATCTGCGGCACCCCCTGCTATCGAACCGCCACGAAAGGCTGGGGTTATATGAAAGCCACTTGTCCAAGTTTTAGCAAGGGAGTTTGCAGGCGGTAGTGTAAGCTGTACGCATAATTTGCTGTTGAACTAGCAGCTCTTTTTTGCATGTCTGCAGTTTGTTTTAAACTGCTGGGAATATATATGGCAGCAGGTGATCCTTTAACTGTTTCTGTACACTGCATGTACAATCTTGATGTTTGTAATGCTTCCAAAAAATGCATTTAGGATGAAGTATTTCTCGCCATTTTTTGATTTTTTTGTGTTGTAGTGAGCATGCGTGAACTTTTGGTTCCGCATCATGCTTGTATGCGTTTCTTCAGATTATGCCAATGAATTTTCTCAATCAGTGGGTGATTGCTTTATTTCCTTGGGCGTTCTCCTGGAAAACACTTTGATAATATCACATGTATTGCCATTATCAAAATATTATTATTATTACTACTTTGATTCTATATGAAACGATGGTGCAGAAAGCTGCTGGAATAACCAGATTGACAGAAGCCTATAGCCCCTCTACATGGGCATAAAAAGAGCAGCGCACATCAAGAACAACGTCTGAAGCATATACAACATGTCTGAATTCACCCACCGATGCTTGAGGTTTAGTTTAATTAGAAATCGTTATCTCTATGTAGTAATCCTAAAATCGGTATCATGAACCTTGACAGTGCAGGAAGCAATTTTGAAAAGGGGTGCTTTTCTGCCTTTTATATTTCTCGGTGGTATTGGTGGCATTCTCTTGTTGCTAAGAACATTTTTTATTAGTGCCAAAAGCATTGAATATTGCTGTAGCTAATTAACGATTGCATTTGTTTGTTTCCGTTGAGACTTCTGCACTGTTTTTGATATTGTCATAGGAAGACGGATTATCATGCACCAGGGCATGCCTCTGTGTGCCCAATTATGAATGGTGAAGTAGCTGTTTGTGGGGTTTGCCGCTTGAGAAAACTTTCTGTAAAAGCAGCCTTTTAAAAATACAACTGTGTCATCTCTTCCCATAGATAGATTGCTTGTTTCCCAACCCTGGTTCACCTTATCGGTTCAAACACCACGTATATTTTGGTGATGCTGCGGGATATCGATCCCCATCCTGGCCCCACTGTCACCTTAGTCTCAGCTCTTGATGCCAACGCAACATATTTATTGTATCACGTCAGCCCGAGGCAACCCTGGTAAGGGAAAGAGAGGACCATCTCTAGCCACGCTTTCCCTGACAATTTCCCCCCTGTTACCTACTAATGTGACGAGCCACGACCCAATGAATCGACGATGCCGAAACGCTGCCCAGCTCTCAGGCGTGATTCCAAGGACTTTGGAATCAGCGGAAATCGCTGTTTCGCGGCCACTGCTGAAATAACTTTTTATTGTCATCCCTGGCGGTCAAAAATTCTACACTCTTTTCTCTTCTCATACGCACTTTCTCCGCGCCCAAATATTTATTGAGACTTCTACCGGGGATGTGAATTCGACGTGGGGATTATGTCACGAGAAGATATAGGGCGCTGTAGGTCGTGCCGCTCTGGGCTCCATGAGTGATGACGAAGAAGCTATGTGTGGGGCACACAGCCTAAGCAAACGCTCTTTATTGGCAGGTGTGCAAATAACCTATATAATGTATTCTCATCCTCTAAATACATCACTTTATCATCAGCCATGCTTCGCGCCATCCGTTCCACCGCCATGTAGCAATGTACTTGTGCAAAAGCAGCAGCCTGACCTAAAGCCTCGGTAAAATGACATCAAAAAATAATATTTAGTGGGCTTCTGCTTCGTAATGAAACAAAATATTGGGAAGTCTGTGGGTTCTGGCGTGACACTTATAAAACGATTAGCTTAAAATATTCCCCGCTTTTGAGAGGAACTACACTCTGCTCCTCCGTCCACCTGCTGCACCTGTGACCGTCTTTGGTGGCAGCTGCCATGGTAGAGTAACAACACTTCCCGAGTGATGTGGCCAAAGACTAAAGCTTCCAAAGAGGACGCAAATATAATAAATATCTTCTATTGTAATGTCGATAATAAACTTTACCCGCAAGACACAAGACACAAGAGCGAAAGAGTCATCAAGTTCATGATAATGGTCTAAGTAAACTTAGAATGGCTAAAACCATCGGCACACATATCGCCTTGTCTGCTTCACACAAGGTACTTGGCCATGCAGAATTTCGGTACGCTAAGGAGCCGTTCTCACCCGCTCTTCTCTCGGATGTCGCATTCAAGCAGTCTCAGCACGACGTTGTAGGTTTTCTATTGTCGAAACAATCGCGTATGAAAGCTCGTTAACACACACAGAACTGAATTTCATGACTTACCTGATATTTCTTAAAAATAATAATTCGGAAGCCTGCACACTGCTCATAAATGTATTTCATTAAACGTGCTAACTATGGCTCAAGCTCCTAAACAGGGTGAGCTGCAGCATAGTGCGGAATTCGCGTTTACGCAATTGTCCGGCAACGCGCTGCTTGAGCGCGCTAGAACGAATTTCCGAGCAAAACTTTCAATTCACTAAGTAACAAGCATGGTTTCTACTAAACGAACCGCAATAGGTGGAGCATCAAAAGCGATCGTCGCACCAGCTATATACAGCACCCGTCGTTGCATGCTAACCTTCACATAATTCACAAACGATTATTACTTCGCAACACTAGTGACAGCCCTGGTCAAGCATTCCTTTTTTTTGTTACTGTACAGGTCGTGCCATAATAAACATCTCATACAGTGTGCCTATTTCTAAATGTTTATTTAAGATCATGGCTCCGATAAGATGCCCTTTACATTAAATTTGTAGGCAAAATTTTTTGCTTGTTTACAAGTTACACTTTTGTTAAAAAACTCAAAATCACATACTGCTCCACCAACAAAAAACACCACCTTTGTAAGCATATTTGAATGCAAGTTACATACCTTAGTACTTAGCTAACATGCACTAATGGTTTTGTATTTTGCCTCTTCAATATTTGTAAAACTAGACGTTGTGAAAATGAAGTGATTAAAATTCTGGGGGTTCTATGCACTGGAGCTACATATGGGCCGAGATGTGCGCTCTAGTGAAGTAATCTCGAATAATTACAACTTGCAAAATTTTAAAAATTCTCTAATTTAGACTTGTACAAATTGTTTCCCGTACAACTAAAACTTCAGCTGTTTGACGGATTGGGCAATAATGCAACAAATAACATTTTTTTGATATCGGGTTTTATCACGAAAACTCCCGGAGCTGCTTTGAAGCTGTGCTCAGCAACACAATCTCTTAGCCACCTGGTTACACCGATTCATCTAGTCTTACTGCCACAAACGTTATTCTAATCCTTGCATAAACAGTCAATTTTTTGCAAATTTTTAAATGCGATAAAAATACTCATTGCGTCAAAAATGGTACTTCCCTTCCAACCATGTATTCATTCCGCTCTGAATACGATCGGCAGAAACCTCATACAAAGCGAATGAATTAAAGCAATGTGCCAAAATTTGATTTTTAAATTCCAATTAGGTGCTCTCTTTTTTTCAATAAAATTGCTTGCCTAAGTTGACCACGCGCATCTGAAAGGCAATATGCATCTCCGTTTCTTCATTTTTACAAAGAGATGACGGAATATTATGTGCCCTTACGAGACACCACTTGAGGAAAAATCGCATCGTCACTTATTAGATAGTTAGTAAACACTTTCTTTATTAACACGCGTTGTGCTTGCGAAAGTAGCTCCTAAGGTTAAATTTCACCAAATGCTAATTGTCGCCGACTTCATAAAATTATGGTTGGTGATGTTTGTCGCTAGAGGGCCCTCAAGTGGCTGTCCTTCTGCAAAATGACAGCAAATAAACTTAGAACATTCGAACATAGCCTATATTATCAAGAACTCCCTGTGCAATGCTTCTGACTTTACATGCAACCTTAACTAATCATATGCTCACAATCGTGAAGTGATTTATGGAGGCTAGGTGAGGTGGCATTTTAATGCTTCAACTAGCCTTGCCATTGGGTTGAGTTGAACTTACCAACGCTCCTAAAAAATGAGAATTGGAGAATAAATTATTGTGCAATGAACTGCGTGCCCTGGATTTATAGGCGTAATGCCAAAGACCTTGAGGTCTGCACTTGCTTTAACAAAACAGTTTGTTAACTACTAATGCACCTTATTGAATAAACTTATCATAGATTAACACATTGATAGAAAATAACTTATTTCTAAGCTTTTATTGGAGGCTAGCCAACACATCTTGCGCTAGTGACTACGTTTCAAGCACGTGCAACTGCAGTACGAGCTAGTTATTTGAACTCCCAGTTTTAACGTATATTTTCTTATATATTCAATTATTCAGTTATGTCAGTAGCTGTGAAAAGGGGTCAAACGACAAAAAGAACATATTGGCACCTACTATTATCTTTATAATCATACTGAAACTTTTTAACAATGCTGTGCAAATACTATTTGGCCAAGTTTTGATATAAAACTTATCTTCGCCAAAACCTGCTTAAAATTTGTAAAAACGAAACATTTCTGTATGCAAGCATGTAATGCATCACCAGCCTGTCTACGCCCACTGCATGGCAAAGGCCTCTACCTTTATTCTACAATTACCCCGGTCCAGCGCTAACTGCTACCAATTTATACCCGCAATCTTCTTAATCTCATCTCCGCGTCAAACGTTTTGCCACCCAAGGTGACGGTTGATTTCTAGGAATTCACTTTGCTACCCTTAATGACCACAGGTTTTTTTGCCTTCGCTATAAATGTCCTGCAAACGTCCATTTCTTCCTGTCAATTTGTACTATTATGTCTGAAACAGCTCCTTGTTCCCGCACCCGCTCCGCTCTCTTGTCTCTTAATGTTGCACCTACCATCTTCCGTTCCATTGCTCGCTGGGTCGTCCTCAATTTACGTTGAACCCTCTTAGTGAGCCTCGAAGTTTCGGCCCCGTAGGTGAGTACCGGTAAAATGCAAATGTCATACGCTTTCTTCTTTAGGTACAATGATAGGCGGCCATTCATTATCTGAGAATGTGCGCCGAATGCACACCACCCCATTCTTATCCTTCTAAATATTTTCGCCTCGTGGATCGGATCCCGGTTCACAACATGGCCTAAGGTGATATTTACGTTTACCACTTCGACTGCCTCGCCGCGTTTTTCGTACCGCTGTGCTCTCCCGAGGTTATTGAGCTTTACATTAGTTTTCTGCATAATAATTTTCAGGCGCAGGGATATACCCTGCTTCTTCAGTCTGGTAATATTGCTTTGCACTTTGTCCTTTGAGTTACTTCGCAAGGCAACGTCATCAGCGAATATGAGGTTTCTGATGTGTTCTCCATTAACACTTACGGCCACCTATTCCCAATCCAATGTTCTGAATATTTCGTGTAAACATGCTGTAATTAACATTCGACAGATTGTGTTTCCTCGTCTGGCGCGCTATCTTATAGATATATTACTGCTCTCATTATAGAAAATGATGGCAGCTGTGGACCCATTGTAACTATCATCTAGTATACTTTTATGATGCTCGTCTCCACCCTGGTTCCGCAACGACTTAATTACTGCGGAGGTTTCCACCGAGTCAAATGCTTTCTCATCATCTATGTCTCTTTCTCATAATCTCTCTCATAATCACGCGATTCATCGTCTGAATGTTGTGTGTTTTTTATTAGCCTTTACTGAACCATTCTTGTTCTTTAGGTTTACTCAAATGTAAGGTGGCGAAAATTTTTTGAAGATTACCTTGGAAAGTACCTCGTACACGTGTTACAGTAAGCTGATCGGCATGTAATTTGTTCAAGTCGTTCATGTCGCCTTTATCTATAAGGATGATCTTCCCGTTCTTCCAAGATTCTGGTACACTTGCAGTCATTAGTGGAGACCGGATTTTAGGCAAATGCCTATTTTTTTCATTACCGTCCTAACGCCGCATTTCGATATATGAGCACGAATTGGAGGACAAGGATGGCTTTTATGATGGTTTTATAGTGGTTATAAATGCCTATTTTTGGTGTTGGTGCCTAAACTCCGATAAATGCCTATAAATGCCTTTTTTTTCTCAAATTGGCGCCTAAATCAGCACTATGTAGCGTGACGTTTCGGTTTCGAGTGCAATTTGATACCTCTATTCCTTCTACCTGGAGATATTTACTGTTCTGAATTCAATGGGTTTGAACCTGGTCCTCTTTTTAACACTGCGCCTCCCCTCCCTTTGCGCCGGTGCAACCGGAGCGGCGGCTTCTGCATGCTTTACGGGTGGCTTTCCCGCAGGACGTGGCGGTGGACGCACGACTCTACTCCCCAGGGGAACTATGATACCGTCAGGTGCAAAGAAAGTAATAGGGAAAGATTACGCCCACGTTCCCTCGCTGGAACCCTGGTGTGATGCAAGGCATCTGGGTGGTTCCATTGATGTTTCCGTTGGGTTGATTCTTTAAAGGAACCGTCGCATCAAGCAATCGTCCAGTACTGCGAGAGAGCGCAAACTGGGCACGGACGACCGTCTACTGAGACCGGGTTCGCTATCGGAGAGATGAGAGGAGGAGAGTGGAGGAGAGACGCACCTGTGCCGACGCCGCCGACGCCGCCGCTGTTAGGCGAGAGCGTGCGCTATCGGAGAGAGGAAAGAAGGAGAGTGGAGGAGAGACGGACGCCGCCGCCGGACATAGCCCCGAGCAATAGATGCGTTGAATGTAAAAACACTGTGACGTACACGCCCATACACAGTCTTTTAGCGTGCACGGTCTGGCTTTCTCCGCAGCCCTTTTCAGCCATGCCGGAACGGAAGACGCCCAGAAATGCGTTCATCCGAATGTGGACACCTAACTCACCATGCTACAGAACAGACGGAGGGACCGTGTTCTGCCAACCGAGCGGAAAAAATGTGAGCCGACGAGTTTTTACGTGGCGTGAGTGTTTTATGTGTTATTTGAAACCACAGCCCCTGGATCAAGCACGGTTGATCCAGGGGCCGTGGTCGAACTCAAAACTATGCAAAGTTGTTCATTGCGCCACCTTGGTTTGCGCCTGGGCGTCATGGCCGCGATTGTTACGCGATTATTATTACTGTTATTAGTTTTTGTTTATACTGCCCCTTCTTCTGAGAAAAGAAAGGAGGCATCTGTGTATTTTGAACATGGCAGACAGCGTTTCTTTCCGTGCCTGCATTTTTTCAAACGTTGGTTAGTTTGATTGCTAGCATTGTTTTTAATAAAAGTTCTAAACTTTCAATACCATTGAGATGATTGAAATGAAATATTTCAGATACCTCGAGAAGGAGATTCACATTTATATGCACCGTCCCTGTGCGCTGCGTTAAGTGAAAATCCAGAAATTTCTTAATCAAACGAGCAATTGATCGGTTGGTACTGAATAATAATGTTTCAAAACAAGCGCTGATGAATTGAGTGTTTTTAAGGGGTGCACTGGACATCCATTAAATCGAAGTCCACCTCGTAGCTACTCGGTTAATTACACGCAGAAGCTAGCTAGAATTACCGAAGTACGCCTCGCTAAGTTAACACGCAATTGAATCTGGTATCTCACTCCCCCTGCCGTGCCACAGTGAAATTTAGGGTATTGATAGCGCGCGCCGAGTCAGTTGAACAGAACGTCAATGGAAGCTCACCTTCTTGTTTTTCAAGTACGTTTTGGTGGTATGACACGCGTAGCAGCGCGGCGCTCAAGTGCAGTTATACCATCAAATAAGACGCAACAGGGGTTTTCTAGCGCTTCTCTACGGGAGTTAGAATGTTTATTGATGCTTATCGTATTTATTTGTCTTCTGTTAGCATGTCAAGACGCTTAGTATGATAGCATGTTTATCTGCGGTGTGATGTTGAATATACGCTTTGTATTTAAGAAATCCTAACGCATTTGCGCAGAGTCCTTGCGAGAGGAAGCACCACCTCGCTCAGCATGAGAAGACGGCAGGTCACCTGGCAAACCTTAAGCGGGACAAGCCCTCAACATCCAAACAGTCTTTTTTGACAACAGCCTTCAAGGACGACAGGACAAACGCTTTCAACGTCGATTTGTGCAAGGCCCTGGTGGCCGCAAACATCCCTTAGACCAAAATTGAAAATCCCGTGCTGAAACAATTTCTACAAAAATACAGCAACCACAATGTTCCATCTGAGTCTACTTTGAGGAAGAATTACCTCCGGCCTTTGTATGAACAGACATTAGCAAGAATCACAGAAGAGCTTGGCGACTCCTGCATATGGATTTCCGTTGACGAAACAACGGACGTCAATGGGCGCTTTGTCGCTCACTTTCTTGCTGGGAAGCTTGCGGCGCACCAGAAGACAAGGGCTTTCCTCGTGTGCTCGAAACCTTTGGAGAGAACAAATGGGGAGTCTGTAGCATTCTTTGAAAGCGAATCCCTAAAGGTTCTTTACCCTACAGGCCACCAAGGTTCTGTTGCTCTACACAGACGCTGCAGCCTGCATGCACAAGGCCGCTCATCTTGTGAAGGCCTTCTATCCGCTGATGCTCCATGTCACCTGCCTAGCGCATGCGCTTCATCGTGTTTGCGAGGAACTGAGGAAGAACTTCACTGACGTCAATGAGCTTATTGGTTCAGCCAAGGCCGTGTTCCTGAAGGGGCCCTCTCGCGTGCCCGTGTTCAAGAAGATGCTGCCTGATGTGCCCCTTCCACCAAAACCCGTCGTCACACGATGTCCCGGGAACGTGGCTAGAAGCTGTTCAGTACTACAACTGCTACTTTTCGGACGTCACGGCCGTGATCAACGGCCTTCCAATTGATGAGAGTGTTGCAGTCACAAAGGCTTAAGCTATCCTTTGCGTGGGCCAACTTCACGTTCTTAGCGGATTCTATCAAAAAACTTGAAAGTGCAGGAGAAACTCTTGTTACGAACGTTGCGCTAATTCCCCACGCACAGGAAAGAATCGCCACTATTCCCGAAGGACCCGTCGCGAAAAGGCACGTGCAAAGCTGCAATCGGTCTTGGACAAAAACAAGGCGTTTTCTGTCCTTAAAGAAGCTTCACAAGGCCTTGCTGGTGAGCACTATAGGATCCCAGTGTCAATTAACCCATCGAATCTTCCCAAGTATAAGTGCGCACCAATCACATCTGTGGACGTCGAGCGTTCGTTCTCCGCGTACAAACTCATTCTCGGCGACAAGAGGCACAATTTTGAACTCGGAAATATGGAGATGCTGGTAGTTACCTATTGTTTCATAGTGATTCTTAAACTAGGTTCTGGGTTCTGTCCAAACACAATTCTTAATATATATATTTCGAATGAGCGTATGTGTATTTGGCTGTGTTGAAATGTCTGCCCTGTATGATTAAGTTACCTGTAGAAAATTGCTAAAGTTTGTACTTAAGTTCTCACGAAACAACATGTTAATTTCTTAACAAATCTTGTCTATCTTGCATTTAATACTTGCTTGCTTTATTGTAATTTAATTGCGTCAGGCAGACATAAATTTGCGCTTTTATAAATCAGTATTACCATATTTCAAGAATTGTTTCACCTGCCTGTTTCACAATATGCGACGCTTGAGTGACTTTCGCATCTGAACATGTATGTAAGCAATGCGCTTGTGAAATTAAGCCAATTGGTCGCCATTAGCCTAGAGGTATTACGGGGCAATTCCACGTCTAAGGTTAATGTATAGAACGTGTTATGAGAAAAAAAAATAATTGAATTGAATTGAATTGAACTTTTACTCCATTGTGGCCTCATAGCAATGACATTTTTGAGTCTCCTGTCGTGTTTACAGTTCGCTCATGTCTTCACTTGAAATTATTAGCATTTATCTAAAAATTTATTGCGCCCATTTTATTCTTTTTATTGCCTAAAACGTTGTTTTTGCCGCCTCTTTTGGCGCCTAAAACGTGTTTTTTTAGTGCCTAAAAATCCGGTCTCTAGTCATTAGGCATTGCTTGTGCAGGTTTGCAGTTTTGCCGGCCATCACTACAGAGGTCTGTTATCTGATCCTCGCCATCGGTTTGCACCTTTGTATTTCTTTCAGAGACTTCCTTGCTTCTCTCGTTACAGGTGGGATCTCTATCTCCTCCGAACTACTCCTTCCTTCGGCATTATCCTAGACGTCCCGGGTACTGTACAGGTCGCTATAGAACTCCTCGGCTACTGTGATAATTTTATCCCTATTTGTGATGACAAAGCCTTGCTTGTCTTTAAGCGCGTACATCAGATTTTTCCCCACCTCTATACGCGTATTCACTGCTTTCAGTCTGCCTCCGTTCCCTACAGCATATTCGATCCTCTCCATAATATACTTTCGCATATCTGCAATCTTACCCTTAATGATTAACTTCGAGAGCTCCGCTAATTCTATTCTTTCAGCTGGGGTGGGGATTGTCATGGTGTCCCTTTTTAATAAGATGTTCGGCGTCCTGCGAAATTCCACCAGTATCTTGTCTCGCCATCTTGCCCCAATTGCTACTGCACACTCCGTGATAATGCGTCTATGATTATCTCTGGCTGGCTGTGTTGGAAACTCTGCTTCCTCAGTAAGAGCTAAATGTTGGTTCCGAAGCGCGATCCTGAATTTTTGCTGTCTGTTGACTATGAGACCCTTGTCTGTATACTAACTTGTATGTAATTCACACTGTTAAAAATGACAAAGAATTCAAATTGAATCGGAGTGTTCTGGTGGTGGGTCGACGGGAGCGCTGGACATGCAATCGGCGTCGGAGTGTTTCCTTCCGAATGTATACACGATTGTAACGTCGGCCTCCTGCAGGCGCAGGCTCAACCACCCAAGACGTCCAGAGGGGTCCTTCAAATTAGCGAGACAACACAGCGCGTGGTGGGTGGTCGCTATCTTGAACGGTCTACCATACACGTAGGGGCGAAATTTTGAAATCTTTCATATAATTGCGCGGCATTCTTTCACAGAGGCTGAGTAGTTTTCCTCCTCCTTTGTAAGACCACGGCTGACAAGGGAATTAATTTTTCGCAACCCCTTTGGCTTTGGACGAGGACGGCACCCAACCCTTCATCATTGGCGTCCGTGTGCATCTCCATTTCGGCGTCTGTGTCGAAAGGAGCGAGAAGGGTAGGGTTTAGCAGTCATTGCTGAAGCTGGCAGAATGCTTTTTCTTGGGTGCTTTCCCAGCTGAAAGCGGTGCTATATTTCGTCCAACGCGCTAGTGGCTCTGCAATGCGTGCGAAATATGCGACGAAGCGGCGGTAGCTTGCGCAGAGTCCCAGAAATCTTCACATGCCCCTATTACCTCGGTATTTTGAAGTTCGCTATGGCGGAAGTGTTCGCTGGGTCAGGCACAACTCCCGCGGCATTGTCGACGTGGCCCAACAACGTGAGTTCCTCATTCGCCAAGCGGCACTTTTCAGGCTTCAGCGTTAACCAAGACTTCCGAATAGCCTCGAATACAGACTCCAATCTTACAAGGTGTTCGTCGAAATTTTGGGCGCATACCACAACGTCGTCTAGGTATACGAGACAGGTGTGCCACCTCAGGCCAGCTAGCATGGTGTCCATGACTCTTTGAAAGGTTGCTGGTGTCGTGCACAGCCCGAACGGCATTACCTTGAACTCGTAAAGGCTGTCCTGGGTTATGAATGCAGACTTTCCTTTGTCTCTCGCGTCTACTTCTATTTGCCAGTAGCCTGTATTAGGTCCAGCGATGAGAAGTACTTCGCGCGGAGAGGTGGTCGAAGGCGTCATCGATTTGGGGCAGGGGGTAGACGTCCTTTTTGGTGATTCGTTCAGGCGCCGGTAGTCAACGATGGCTCTATAACGATGGCTTTCCCATGGCTCTATAAGTTCGTCGCTTAGCGTGTCTTCCACTTGTGTCCGGACGGATTCCCGCTCAGGTGAAGACACGCGGTACGGTGACTGTCGGGTAAGTCGGGCTCCGTCTTCTGTTATTTTTCGGTGCTTCGCTAGAGGTGTGTGACGCAATTTTGAGTTCTGCAAAAAACACACGGGGTAACGACGCAGAAAAGCTACTTTTTTTTTGTTTTTCTTGTGGTAGCGCCGGATTCACATTGAAGGGTTGCGGAAGCTTTAAGGTATCTTTGAATGCCCGTTAAAAATTGGCTACCGCGATCACTTCACTTGCTTCTTGCGTTTCCATGTGAACACAATTGCAGCTCCCTTTTTAAATGCTGGTACTCCTCAGTGAAATTAGTGATCGAAACGTTAGATTGGCGTATCTTAAAGTGCGCAATGCCTCTTGCGACGTAGATACGGCGGATTAGCAGGCTTCCTCGAAGCCTGCTAAATCTTTCATACTGTCGGTGACGTCACCGCAGCCTGAAATTCCTACGAGCTCGTCGTTCGCCGCAGCAGCCGCCGGGGCAGCTGGTGAAGGCGCCCCCTTCCTCTACTCTACCACCGCTTCGCCGTTCGTTGAACGCCCCAGCAGTGAACCTGCTAGGGCCTTGAGCACTTTGGTTTCCCCTTCGGTCTACCCTCCGCTCGCGCCTCCAAGGTCCGACACTGCGTTTAATCGCCCGCCGACGAAATTGCAGAAGAAAAGGAGCCCTCCTTGCGTGGGGGCGCCCGAAGCTTCTCCGTAGGTTGTGGTACGCCGATCACCGAGCGCCAGGGCCACATTTGTTTCAAAACTGTCGGCTAACTCCACATCTGGTCTACTGTTGCCCCACTTGCCAACTTTGCAAGTTACCCCATTGTCGTGCAAACACGTTAAGACCAAGTACGACTACTATTCTTCTTTTTGCGTTAACGAGGAGTGTTTTAGGCGCCTGGGCGACCCGTCTATCTGGTCAAAAGGCAAGTTCCACCCTGTTATGCTGCACAGCTTTGAAATAACTGAAAATGATCACTAAGTACAATAGTCTCGACATATACTGTCAAAACACTCGAGGTCTACGAACTACGTCCTCTAAATATCTTAGAAATATTGTATGCTTTAAATTTTCTGGTATTGTAATTATTGAAACCTGGCTTTTCGATGATATGTAATCTTCCGATTATTTCCCTTCTAACTCTGAAATCTATAAAAGCCACTGAAAATTAACTGGACCTAAACAAAAATGTGGCGGGATTCTCATTGCCGTTCTTCACTTAGTGCAGTGCATGCGACGTGCTGACCTCGAGGCCCTAGATGAATCAGTCTGGCTTGAGGTAGCCCTCACGAGGGGCGAGAAGCTACCCATGGGTGAATTCTATATATGCATGGATGTATTACCTTATGGATTTAATCGAACACTCACTACAATAGAAAATGTCTCAAATGCACAATACAACCATAACCTCAATATACTTGGGGATTTAAACACCCGAGGTTCTCGCTGTAACAGTCTTTCCTTTCAGCACAAAAACCATTCTCCGGCTCAGAAATGCGGCATGTTATTAGCTTTTCAATAATGCAAATCCATACAGCAGTTTTGCCGCATAGAAAGCTCTTATGGTAATGTTCTAGATGTGTTCTTCTCAAACCTAAAAAACATGCAAGTATGTGCCTTCGAAATATCTCTTGTGCCTCCTAAATATCTCTTGTGAACACCGACAAGTTTTACCCCAACCTTATTGTCTCTGTCTCGGTCACTGCCCAGCATCGCGATCGCGGTGTTGACAATTGTGAACTCCCGCGATATGCTTTCAAGGGAGGAGATTATGCTAGGCTGTATCACTTTTTTCATCCGCTGGATGGTCAGGTGCCTTTCATATCAATGATTTTGACCAACAGGTTCGAAGTTTTACCGACATGTCAGGAGTGGCACGGAAAAGTACACCTCTCTCTAAAAGCCTGTTCATTCCAAATTTTCCTACTAGTTCTCTACAGATATTCGAAGTTTGCCTAAACTGAAGAACAGCGCCCACAAAAAGGCCAAGCTTTCTGGTCTGGACAAGTGGAAAGCAGAGTTTAGTCGGTATCGCTCACTTTGTAAAACTCTCTAACGGCATGACCACAAGCCCTATATAGAGTCGTTACAGGCTGCTTCGTCTCAGCAAACCTGGTGACTTCTGGAGGCATGTACGCGGCCACTCTAAGGCATCTAAAGAACATATTAGCCTGTCTAATTCCGATAATAAACGCGTTGAGGATGTTGCCACCAGCTTTGCTCATTAGTTTCACTCTATTTTTCAACTTTCAGATGCTAACGACGAACGCATATCATTCAATAGAATGTTTCATTTGAATACACCCATGTTCGACGAAAATCTGGTCAATGATAGCCTTAAATGGATGAAACCATCATTTTCCGGTGGTGCAGATACAATTCCTGCAGCCCTCTTGGGGGCTTACGGCATCATTTTTGTGCCTGTTTTAACTTCCATTTGTATTAACTGTACTTTATCGCAAATTTTCTCGTTAAAGGAAGACCGCTGCAATTTTTTCTATAATAGAGTATGGTGATGAGTCAGCCGTTACTAACTATCGCACCATCTCACTTCTCTATATTGCCTCAAAACTCTTTGGGTAAGCTGCGCACAAAGTTCTTGCAGCCTGTGTCAAGAACGATCTGATAACTAGTCAGCACAGTTTTTTCTCAGGTCGATCGAGGGTTACAAACCTTCCCAGCTTTAGGACACAGGCTTCGGTCTGCAGTTTCCGAAAACGGGCAGTTGGACGTCATTTATTTTGACCTCAGTAAGGCGTATGATGTGGTTAACCAAGAAGTATTAATTTACAAGCTCACTGCGTCTGGTGTCGATGCAGCACTTGTTGCCTTGTTGTCCAACTATCTCCTTGACCGGTCATTTTACTTGCCTTCGTGGAAACAGAAGCGCTCAAAAAACAACGACGAAGAATGACGTAGACAACACGGCGCTTACTCCCAACGACTTGTTTATTGAAAAACACACACATATATGCCATCCAGAGTACACGTGGTCGGTTTCACTCCCCCATTATACAAACCACTACAAGACGTAACGTTCGAGCCAGAAGCGGCAGATAAAGAATAAGCACTGGCCAAATTAATATGCCCCAAAAACCTAAAAAAGTCGCCACAATCCTATGTACACTAAAGCATTGTTTCCGCAACGTGTGACAAAAATAGGAATATTTCTAGTCGGTCGTGGTGATGAAGGAGGCGCCCGACACATCGTTCGCCACACCTTTTATTGTGGAATGATGCTATAACTTCTGTGGTGGTTTTGTCTGAAAATTTTGATAGAACTGAAGCCTCGCAAAAAATTGGTGTACAGCCACACGCACAACAGTGTTTCGCAAGGTTAGAGCCATCCTTGGACTTCAATGAACTTCGATGCTCTTGTAGGCATATATTAAAACATCGCCCAGTCTGGCCCAAATAGATATAATGGGGGAGGGGAACGACCATGTGTATTCTGAATGGCAGATATGTGTGTGCTTTTCAATAAACGAGTAATTGCGAGTAATTCCCGTGTTGTCTACATCTTCTTTCGTCCTTGTTTGTTGAGCGCTTCTGTTTCCACCAAGATGAACAACTAGAAACTAGCCCAATTTTCTGTTCTGCATTTTACTGATATGTAAACAACAAAAAGTCTGGTGTTTACAATGCAACAAGTGTCGTACATCAAGATTCTGGGCTAGGTTCCCGGTTGTTTTCTATATTTATCAACGATGGGTCAACAGTCCTAACAAAATCTTCGTTTTTTCTATATGCTGATGATGTCAAACTATTTCGGCACATTTGCGGTGTTCAAGACAGCCGTGCCCGTTTTTTCTGTTTTACCTGTACCCAATCTTAGCCTTTGTTTTATTTATGTAAATTTCACTACAATTTGTGTGTCTTGACGCTGTTTATTTCTTGCAAAATGTTTCTTGTATTTTATTTTTATATAACTAGCCGTGCGCCAACATTCAGTTCTCTGGCTGTTCCTGGGCACGTAAATAAACTTGCCTAATTGATTGATTGATTGATTGAATAATATTCCTAATTTTAGTTCTGATATCCTGTCCAGTGATTATGCCTTTCAAAATAACCATGTATATAGTTGTTTTTGTGCCTTGACAGGAAGCAAACCAAAAGGGGGCGGGGTCGTTCTTGCCATGGACAAATATCTCCTGTGTGTGCTGCGTAGTTTTATGCTGCGTAGTTATAATCAGAACCCCGATGAGTCTCTATGGGTTGAAATTTTTATTTCTAAAACTGATACTTCTAGTTGGTGTTCTTTACTTTGCCCCTGATTTACCCTCTGAAGCGGTCAATCAGTAGTCTCCTGCATTGAAAAGGAGTTTATTACTCGTTGCAACCACAAAGTCCTACTTCTTGGACACTTTGACGCTCTTGGCGTTCAGTGGAGCCATCTAACCTGTTCCCACCCTAACAACCACATTGAATAGAAGGGTACGGGATTACTATATTTTTCGTCTTTCACTTCCTGGTGCGAACCAGTTGCTCTTTTGCGCTTTAAAACCAGTTCGCTCTTTCAAACGAGTTCACTCTTTTGAACCAGTTCGAACCTTTCGCTCTTGTGCAAAGCAGTTCGCTTAGGAGTTTCGGTGCTTATGTGCCCTATGATTTTTATTGCATAAACGTGATCATTCTTCGTACCTGGTGTCAGTAGAAGCAAAAGTAACCCATCAACCGGGATTCTTTTAGAAGTACATCTATTCTAGATGTAGTACCACTAAAGAATCTCTTCGTCTACTGGATTCTAGCGGCCATTATGTTGCCGAGGTGGCCCACTGCTTTGCTCGTCAGTTTCTTTTTTTGGGTGGCGTAGCGATAATAGTGATGCTGACCGCGTCCATTGTCACCAGGGCGGTAACTCGGCTTGTTTCCAACTGGATGAAAACATCGTGCGGACCAGCATCAGGCGACTAAAACCCTTACTTTCTTGTAGGCCAGATGGTATTTCCTGCTGCCATTAAAAAACCTAGGAAAATATATTCGTTCCTCTGCTCAATTCTGTATTTAATAATCGTCTCCGGTCTGGCACGTTCCCTGGCTCATGGAGAATCTCTCCCGTATTCCCTGTACTCAAGTCAGGCCCAAATACTTACCTCATGCACTATAGGCCAGTCTTCCTCCGTTGTTTGCCTCTAAAATATCCTATTTATCTCTTCATACGGTCTTGTCTTTCTCACTTAAACATGCCCTCATTCCTAATCAACATGGCTTTATACGTGGTCGTTCAACTTCAACAAACCTCGTGTGCTTCATGAAGCAGGCTGTCCCAGCAATCGCTGGTAGAAGCCAGCTTGATGTGGTCTACTGTGACATGAGCAAGGCTTTTGATGTAGTCAACCACTCGTTATTGCTTGCCAACCTCATCCTGGTAAATTTTCACGCTTCTTTGGTGGGCCTTATACGTTGCTATCTCCAGCAGCGATGTTGGTAAGTAAGTGTTAAAGTTTAAAGTTCAGTTAGGTACGAAGCAACTAGTGGTGTAACCCAGGGCTCCGTCCTGGTTCACCTTCTTTTTCCATTTTCATTAACGATATTGCTTCTGCAGTTGAAAATTCTTCTTTTTTGTTGTATGGTGACGATATGAAAATCTTTTGAGCATTGCGTAATATTCATGACTGTAATTATCTTCAGGCTGATATGGCGTCATTCCATCGGTCGTGCACCAAAAAAGGCCTCATTTTAAAGACTTCAAAAGCGAAACTTCTCTCCTATACTACAAAAACTCAAAGCTGCAATACTCTTATAAATTGGCAAGCATTGTATTGCCTAGGGTGACCGAAATTAGGGACTTGGGAGTACTATTTGGCTCTTCTCTGACTTTCTTTTCCACGTTACACAATTTACCCGTCTCTCTATTAACTCTCTGGGTGCTGTTTGCAAGTATTCTAGATAGTTTAAATGTCGTCTTCCTTTCTTAAAGTTGTATTCGGCTCTCTGCTGACTTCTTCTGTACAACGGCTGTGTTGTTAGGAATGGAACTTGCAAGTCCAATAGTGACCGAATCGAAAGGGTTCAAAATTGGTTTCGTTTTATCTTTAAGCACCGCTTACGCAAACGCCAGTGTGCATTTTCAAAAAGGTTTTCATTCTCTTTGGTGTCGACGAATGCGAGCTGATATCTTTTTTTTTATAAACTTCTTCATGGGGACATTTTGTGTGACAACTTGGTTACACTTATCAATGCCAGCTTGGCGAGCAAACTTTTCCGAACATTTCAAACTTGTGGAACCAATGCTTTAAGTAGAAGACGCTCGTCCATCTGCAGAATACAATGTGGTTATAATAAATATTCCCATCGTCTTGATATATTCCAGAGCGGTTTTTCATTGTTCTATTGTGACTTGAAAACTGTTGTAGCTTACGTGCCTTTATGTCATTACAAATTAATGTGCCGTATTTATTTTAGGCAAATCATGTCCCTGCTTGTTTGTTTTTCACTTTTCCTGGTTTTGCGTTGCCTGAATTTCTCTAGGTTTGAGTGTCAGTGCTTAAATTGCTGAACTTCTTTCAATTTTGAAACTTCCTAGCATTTATGAAACCTTCGTTTTATGCGTATAACCTATCTCTGTTCATGTTCAGTAAGTATTTGCGGGCATTTCCAATTTTTCACGTGCCTTGGACGTTTCTTTGTCCGAGTGCCATAGCTTGCAAGGATAGGCCTCCTGTTTCTTTTCTTCTTTGCTGTTTTTCTTTATGACATTTCTGTACCTTTAGTGTTTCTGTCATGCATAAAGTTTTTTGTGTTGTGTGGTCTTGAGTTTTGTTTGTTTTATGTAGGTTTTGAATATGGTGTAACAGTACCAAGACCCTACAGGGTTTTCTGGGCACAGAAAATAAAGGTTGAATAGTTGATTGATTGATTATTACTGTTATTAGAATCTCTAAGATGGTGCCTAGCAAGGATTGCTGTGTTCTGTGCGCGCATGTTTTTTTCGGAAGGCCGGACTTTTTTCGCTGCTCTGCCTGTTAAAAACGTGTCCACGCGAAGTTAGTGTTGTGGCGGGACACAGAACTACTGCTGCTGAAATCAGAAGCGTGGCCTTTCAATGGAATATTCCGGGAAACCGACGAGCAACGGCTAATCCGAGCAACACTAGCGACGACATGGGCCGGTCCGTAAGCAGGAAATATTCTCCCGGCGGCTTTCGGCGAGGTTCGACGGCCGTCGTCGCGAAAGGCTTATTGCAGTCGCCCGAACCGGTTGACCTTGGCTCCGCTACTACCCATCTTCGTGCGCTTCTCACCGAAGCGCTGGAGGGCATTTCGCTCTTCAGCGAACACGTGGCGAGGATGCATATGGACAATGGCAAGGTGCGCCCGGAAAACACGTAGGGATTTGACAGCCGCTGGCGGCAATGTGCGCGGAAGCGGGTCCGGCACGCGGCGACCTTCGGTTCCCTCTGTGACGAACTACGGAGTCCAGGAGAGCAGCTCGCTCCGCGACGATCAGTTATGCTGCCGGACCGCACATAGACGTCTCCCCCTTCCAGCCTGCTTCAGCCACCCGCGGCGTCGTCGGCGGCCTGGTAACCGATCATACCAACGAAATCGTCTTTCGCCGCTGCCGCTTCTTGTGTTCCCTGCTGGATGCCGCACCCCCAAGAACAGTTTCTATCGTCACAATCCGGTGGTCAAACAACCGGAGCTTGAGTGTAATGTCTCCCGCCCGCCTGCTTTCAGCACCGGCGGCATCCACGCGGGTTCCAGTACACGCAGATTGGCCGTCGCCCTCCCCACCAGCCGTGATGTTCGGGACAATGTGCATCAAGCACCGCTTACTTCGGAACGTCTGACTCCTCCGAACTCAGTGGTACTGTGGTGGAACCTGCCAAAGGCTTTCTTCACCACAAAGCTGTCCCCTGAGGCCAAGGAAGCTCATCCTTCTTATACTTGTCTGCCAGAAATACCACCCCTTTATCCGAAGCACTTAAAAACTAAGTCTGATAGCTACATGCCATTTCATTTTGCAGTAAGCCATAAGCGCTTAACCTTACTACGAGGTCCTCGTCTGTTGCCAAAAGCTTGTCTTTTTAAGCCCTTGAGGAGCGCGCTGCATGACTGTGTTGCGCTCTTCTGAAAGTTTATCTCCCGCGCAATGAGTTGACATGTCAATGCGTACAACAGAAATATACATGGTTCACGAGCAAAGCTATTTATTTCGCCTTGGAGCATCCTCAAATATAACCTCATTATCCCTAACAAATAATGGCTTTGTTCTTAAATTCCATCTCGTGGTTATTTTACGGGTAGTTATGCTGTCATTCGTAGTCACCGTGAAAGCTCTGCGTCCGAAGATTGCGGGGAGGAGTATTCATTGCTGTGGACAAGTTCTTGAATTGCCGTCGTCGCTCGGGCCTGGAGGATGCTAGGTAATTAGTGTGGGTACATGTTGTCCGTCGGAGAAAAATAACACGTTAAATTCAATTTTTTTCTATGCCGCAATCCATAACTATGCCAAATTTCAGCGCTTTATTACATCGGGTGAGGGTTTCGTTAACGTTTAGCAAGTTAGAAAATTTCTCAGCTCTGGGGTATGTAATGTTCCCAGTGTGAACAGGGATGGCGGCACTGTTACCAAGAATATTGCCTTCATCGCTAAGAAAAGTTACTGCCGGTTAGACGTTCTTTTTTTCAGCGGTATGGAACAAAAATATGCCGAAAAATATCTGTGGAAATGTTTCAGACCTTTGCTTGTCTAACATGCCGACCATAATACTCCCGTAGCGTATGTATTGCGAGTCTGTCCTGACAAATTTCACCCTGTCCGTGATGTTTCACGGCCGTATAAGGCAGCACTCAAGATATTTCGGTGATTCCGCCCCTAACATGCTCAACTTTGGTGGTGGATATTATAATGTTTTTTATAACTACGTGTGTAGTATACTGGTCTCTGCTAATAAAACTTTCTCCTGTTGATGACCAAGTTCTTATCCTTTCTCGATTAATGAGCAAGGACTCCACACGTTCATAGGTAAAAAGTCCTGCAAGAAATACACTTTCCTTAGGTGGATTTCTAGAGAACTATGAAAGGCTCAGAAAGGTGAATCCTGTGTTCATAGGCAAACTCGCGGCGCACAAACTGAAGCTTCGATACAGGAACTTTATATTACACGGCACTGTGTATTGAACTCCATGATCGTGATAGGTCTAATTATGTAGCTAGGATAGAAATGAGGGCTACGTGCGACCAGAAACGTTTCTGGCAATACGTTTGTTCCCTATCAGCCGGCAAGACGGCCAGAAGCGTCAGCCTTTTATATGACGATGGTAACCTTTTTAAGAAATTCCGAATGATTTTTCAGAGAAACTCAGCTCTGTGTTGCTGAAAAGAGACATCGACCTCCTCTCCAACTACTCTGGTGAGCCGTCTAATTTCTGTGTTACTAGAATTACAGAGGATGACTTTTTTAAAGCCCTCAAACGTTCAAAACAACATTTTCCTGCCATCCTGACGCATTTCACCTGCAACAATAAAAACTTTTGGGGATATTTTTGTTGCCACACTAAGGGCAATATTTATTCATTTAATTCAATTTGCTTATTTTCCACAAGCCTGGAAGATAGCACGCATGATCCCTATCTCTAAAAGACTTTATGAAGCTAACCCCAGTATCTACCGGCCTTTTTTGCTTAAATGTGCGGCGCCTAAGCTTTTGAGACTGTTTTGCAATTTGTTTTTATACAGTGTAATGGCAAAATACTTCCCGAACACCACGGGTTTATGTATGGTCGTTCCACAACAACAAAATGTTTTTTATGCAAAAAGCGTCAGAAGCGGTTCTTTGTAGTAGGCAGCTAGATACTATGTACTTCAACCCAAGTAAGCCTTTTGATGTCTTCAGTCACCCGTTGTTAATTTCTAAACTCTCCCTTCTTGAATATAGATAGCTGATTTCTTAACCTGTTAAAGGTTTCTTGGGTGGGTGCTCCTGTTACGTAAATTTTAATGGTCAGCAGCCTTATGGCTACTGTGCCTCGGGTGGAGTGCCGACAGGGTCTGTTCTAGCACAACTATTGTTCTTTTTGTCTCTAAACGATCTTTCTGCTGCTATAAAGCACTCATCCTTTTTACGTTAGGCGGATCACATTAGGATCTTCGAAGAGGTGTCGCGTATCCGCGACGGCAAGACTTCGCAAAGAGACCTCGATGCATTTCGTGACTGGCGCATACCGAACAAACTTATAGTGAACGCAGCGAAAACAAGGTGTCGTCTTGCACGCGTAAATCCAATTGCCTGCCTTTTCAATACTCACATAATGATGTAACTTTGCATGGAATTTCAATAACGACTGATGTTGCTGTGCTCTTTGACAAGCAGCTGACCTTTACACCGCATGTTAGATCCATTACAGAGCTCTCCGCCACCTGGCCATAGTGCGCAGGATGTCTACAAAGTTTCGTAGAGCGACGCCGCTCTCGAAAGGTTTGTCCACTCTGCGTCGTCACGTGCTCAAATATGCCTCGGTTGTATGGAACGGCATGGGCAGATCTAACAGCGTGCTATTGATGCAGTTTCGCGTCAATACTTTAACATCACTTCCCTCGCGACTCGCGAGTATCATTGTCTTGATTCAGAACCACAGTAAACAGGAGTGCTGCCGAATCTAAAGGCTTGGCCTGATACAGCTGACCTATTATTCCTCTTTAAAATGATAAGTGTACACATAAGCAGTACTGATCTTCTTTCTTAGCAATATCTAGTATTTCCTTCAAATCTACGAGAAAACGCAATCCTTTTCCTACTCTCCGCCCCTGTAAAAGACACTGTCCCCGGTGCAGCTGCAGATGACAGATAACCTCCATTCTGCTGACATTGATAATTTTAACTGCTCACGCCACCAGTTCAGTTCAGATATTAACAGAACTGTCACTCACATAAACACTGGCACATATTGTCCTTTATAGACACCTACTGCATAATTCTCTCTTGTGCAGCCATAATTCTTTTTTACTTTTAGTTCGATGGTTGTTAGGCTGCCCGTGCCCAACGTTAGCGATTCTCGCCTTGGCACCTGGTTGTACGACACGAATACACAGAGCCCGCGTATGAGCTTTCTCAAGTCAGTCTTTCACTGTACATTGTGCCCTGCCTATCTGACAGTAAGATCCACTAATCTATTTATGCAAGGGCGACGTTCGCAATTTTAGACAGAATGCGGAACTTCTAAAACTGTCAAACCTTAAACAACCCATCTGGAAGAGCAATACCAGGAAGTTCTCGACGCTCTTTGATGTGGCAGAATAGAAAATGGCTGTCAGCTTTCTAAATCACTGCTTCCCCTCAGCTTTATGGTTTTTCCATCCTTTAGGAAAGGCGGCCACTCTGTTTATGGCTAGTGTTGCATGGACATTCGAATGAATAACTCGTGCTAAAGGGTACAAACGTAAGAAACGCATTACAAATAAAAACACATTTCAGTGGTCGAAGTGCCTTGCTGTGGCAGTCGTCGTAGAGAATACGCGCTGCTCGGCAATGAGCTTTCGAGAATGGTGATTGCGGCTTGCACTGTGCAAAATGGCTTCAGCAGCTCATAACAGTGCAGGCCACTCTATTTATGGCAAGGTTCACGTTCATATTATTGTAATTGATGCGCAGTGGCTAAAATGTTACTTATAAACATCTTCAATACAGATACCGATACTTTTGTACACTCGACGTTGCTCGTAGTCGCGACTGTCTTACGAGAAGAATACGTGATATCAGGCATCAAAATTTAAAGTATTGATTCTACCGTGAAGTATGACTATTCAGCTGATAAAATAAGCCGACCACTATACTTAAGGATATTTTGTGTTAAACAATAAAATGAACGAGCCCCTTCTAATACGTTACCAATATCAGAATGCAATAAACAAAGATATACCTGTAAGTAATCTATCTTCATGGACGTGGCAGCCGTTGTATAAGAATACTCAGTCCACAGCTAACAGCTCTTTAGGCTATTTTTCTATGGTGCTATATGGCTTTTCCATCCGACAATGGGGACCGTCTACTCTATTGAGGGCTAAGGAATTCAGGCATTACAAATGTAGAAAATTGAAAAACGCATTACAAACAGCTCTTCATGTGATAACCCTATGATGGTTTCTGTGGCAGCAGTCAAAAGGAGAAGGCTACACAAGTCCCCAAAATCAGATTTTGAAAGCAGTAGCCCAATGTGCATTAAGCTTTCTGTATCTCTTAATAGGAGCCTGAAACACAAAGAATAGATTGGCGTTTATTATATCATAAGCGAGGTAACCCTTCAATAACGTGTAAAATATTAGGGAAAGCAACAGCTGTACGTACTCGATGCTCAAGCTGTTTCAGCCATTGTACGGAAATATAACGCAGTTCCAAGCTATGTGCTTTTTAAAGCGGATTCCACCGTTCATGATGGCTTCTGCCACCCCAAAATCCAAACCAGGCACTTTATTTCTCTCAAGGGTAGCGTTTACAATATAAAGAGGTACACACCCGTTCTGGAATCTATACTGTTCAGTAATACAACTGAAAAGCTATACCTGCAAGCGAACAATTCTCTTTGTTGCGGCAATCGTAGTATAAGAACAGTATCTGGGCAACGCCATCAGCAATATATCGTTTTGCTACCCCTGTGGGTATAGCTTCTCCAAATGATAATAGCAGCATTCGAATTCATTTCATGTGATGGTTGCATTCACTATATTGTAAATAATGCGGCTTCTCTACAATGCATTAGGAATACATCTGAAACTAAATGAATGCATTAGGCAGAGATATACTTGTAAATGAAATATTTGTCTGGCTGCTGCAGCCATTGTTAGGAGAATAATAAACGGGTACTGCTATTAGGTTTGCAAAGCTCTGCTTTCAATGTGCACGTTTTTCTTTCGCTATTCATATTAGGAGGGGCCACACTATCTGTGGCTGGGACTGCCTACAAATTATTCGAAGGAATACACCCTTCCTATTATACTTATTAAGTTATGCTTCATGGAAAGCCACAAATTTAGGTACTCATTGCTCCTCGCTTAGGCAGCTGGCGTATGAGAACAGACGTATCCCAGATGTCAGCTTTCGAGAGCACTATTTTCCCCTGTGCATAATGGATTTTCCATCTGATAATCGTAGCCGTCTAATGTCTTTAGGGGAAGGGTTGCGGTTACAGTTATAGAAGGAATACACCTTTTTAAAATCTAGAAAGCACCCGCCGAGGTGGCTCATTGGCTAAGGCGTTGCGCTGCTGAGCACGAGGTCGCGGGCTGGATTCCCGGCTGCGGCGGCCACTTTTCTGATGGAGGCGAAAAGCAAAAAGGCCCGTTTTTACAAGATTTCGGCGCACGATAAAGATCCCCAGGTGGTCCAAATTAATCCGGAGCCATCCATTACGGTGCGCCTTATCGCCTCCGTTTCGTCGGCGTCTAAACCCCACAATCAATAATTCAAAATCTAGAAACCAAACTCGATTCTCCTCTATCTGGCAGCCATCGTAAAAGAACAAATACGTGGTTCCCTGCTACCAGCTAACTAAAACACTGTTGAAGATTAGCCGAAAAAGAGTGTTTGTGAAAAAGATAGTCTCGCCAAAATATTGGCCATTTTAGATTCTGCCTGTTCAAAGTGGTAACAATTCACCTTATGCCCTGCTAGCGGGGTCAATTAGAAGCCACTACTGGCACCGTGGACGGCAGTCCCTGCAGCCGCAATTTGTCGGGGCGAGTATCATTTAAAAGACAGGCAGCAATCACTCAGACGCTAACTGCCTATGCTGCACTCCTGTCCAACCACTTTGAAAAGGGCTCCTATAAAGAAGCGGTGTGCCTTGCCATCTTGACGAAAAGTGACCTAGCCACTCAGCAGCGAGCCGACCCTGTATTGTGGACAGGGGTTGAATAACTTGTAGGCCGTGAGGTCGCAGAACAAAATACATTAGGGCGCACCTCCTCCGTATTACAATAAAATTGGTGCTACTGAAAAACTTCGTCCTCACACCGAGAACAATGTACCGTCTGGTCATCGCGCAAAGCTTCGTGATGCCCTCTTGCATGCGTGAATCAAAGAATCATCATTAGGGCACGTTGCCACGAAGCGAACGGCCGAGGATATCACCAACCAATACTGCTGGCCCAGTATTGGTTCCGACTCCGACGTCACCACTACGCCCGGAGCAGGCGCGACGGCCACCGAATACAAACTCCTCGAAAAAGACCCGCGAGATTTTTTCAGCCAATAGGCGTCTCTTTGAGGCCCTTCCGACAGATCGGAATGGCCAATGTTCTCCGGTTGCCTAAGTCCCGAGCCCATAACAAAAAATGGCGTAGCGACCGATTACATGATGTACAATGCAGAGACCACAGCAAGTCCAAGAGGTACTAAAGTCGCACGTTCTCTTTCCCACAAGATGTACGTCACTTGAATCCCTTGAAGTTCTTAGGATGGGCCGCGAGGGAATCTCACCGGAGCTCATGCGGAGATTCTATGTCAATGTACGTCGACCCTAAATAAAGTGTTCCCTGTTTGTCGTGTGTGTACAACACAGCTATCCAGGAAATTACACAGATTGCACCATTGCAGCTTTTCTACAGAAGACGGACGGCTATGATCTACACCGTAGTTGCGCACGTAGAGGACGGCTTTAACGCCGACATCCCGGCATACATTAATCGTGCACAGGAGTCTCGCCAGCTTGATAGAGCTTGTACAACGTTCCAGCAGCTGGTGGATGCCCAATCGGCATTTACGAAACACACACCCTGTATCTCCTTGGCCATTGCGGTGGATAGGGGTTAGACGCCAATTGAATAACGCGGAGTCAGTGAGAAGCGCTACGCTTTTATGTAGGACCGCAGAGAATTAGGCGAGATGGTTGGCAAACCATTCTACAACGTTGTTCCAGACAGTTTCGCCGGCAAATCTACACGACGGACGCTTTTCAGAAGTACTCCATGAAGTTTACGTCAAGCCGTATACGCAATATGGCGGACATTTTATGCCTCAGAAATACAATTTAGACCAGTAAAATACAGGGATGGTGAGAAGGACAATACGGGGTCTAACGCCCCACAGTAGTTTTATTGTTAAGACGACACGCATTTAAAGATTCATCGCAATCGGACAAGTGTGCAAAAAAGAGAACAGTATGAGGTGAACGCACACATCAAGAAACATAAAGAACATTATCAATGGAAGCACACTCTTTTGCATACATTAGCAACGTTGGCACGCTCACGCAAGCATCTCCCTCTAGAAGGCACCCGCGACTACACGTGCCGTGACTACCCGATTTTGTTTCAGTATTTTTACTTATTTTGGTACCCCGCGAAATTCTATGCAGTGGGAGGGCAAGTATTATCCTGGCCAGATTTTCATGGAGAGGGAGTGCTCTCGTATTCGCTCATTCACACATCTCGTAGTCGCCGATTAACTTCCGGTTTCGAGTTAGCGCCCGCCCAGTCCTTTTCAACGTGCCTGTCTTTCGCTGGGTAAATTGTATTTCTATAACATGAACCAACTCGGTCAACAGCAGGTATTACTGAATTTTGTGCAACTACTGTTTTATTTATACATGGGGTCGATGGGGCCAGGTTCTGGCGCTTCCACATGATCACTCAATGAATACTCTCAAAGAGTGTGTTACGAATGACAATGATGAATTCGCTTTCCGTACGCACTGCGGTCTGCCTTTAGAGTCTTTTCTTCAGAAGTTGTTTTTTTTCATCGTGGGTTGTCGTGTCGCGATTGTGTTATCATCGCAGCGGTTGCGCAGCAGTGACGCTTTGTGTATAAATTGTCGTACCTGGCTTGGCTGCGCGTTGTTCAGTTGTAAGGCTCGTGGTGCGTTCTTTGGGAAATAAAGCAACGTTTTCCACTCTCGCCCGGCGGCCGGTTACTACAAAATGCGACGAAGGTGCGATCCGCACCGAGCTTCTAATAAGACGGCGCCCGTCGTGCACAGCAAAACCGTTGGCGAGCTGCCAGAGTTCCAGCCGAACAGCGGTAATTTCGAATTATACTTGGAACGGTTCGATATGTTCGCGACCGCTAATTACATCGCTGCAGAGAAGAAACTCAAGTCTTCTTAATGGCCATAGGGAAAGCCGCCTATGTTATGCGCCGGAGATTGCTGCTGCACACGACACTGGCCAAGGCATGGTACGTGGAAACGGTGAGTGTTCTGAAGAAACATTAAACTCCAAACGTTCACAGGTCACCGAATGCTACCGGTTTAACCAAGGCCAACAAGCGCCACATAAAGGGGTTGCAGATTCATAGTGGAATTGAAGAAGCTGGCTTCGATATGCGAGTTCGTCAATTTACGGAATGACGCTCTGCGGGATCTGCTTGTGGCGGGATTGCACACTGAACCTGTCGCTTCAGGTTACTGGCCCTGCCGGACAAAGAAATCATGTGGGAATACGCGTGCAAGGCCGCCATCGCCATGGAAGCAGCGAGCTAGGACACGAAAGAGATGCTGCAACCAAACAGGTCGGGAGGATCTTCTTACAGTACGGAGGTGTACTTGCAACGAGGGACGCAAAAATCTTCGCCAAAAGGAAACCCAAGCAAGACGGCACAAAGAAAACGACCCCTGCTAAGAAGGCATCGCAAGGGACTAAAACGAACTGTCCCTGGTGTGCAGGCCACCACCCTCCTGTGGGTTGCCCTTTTTTAAATGCGACGCATTTCTTGTTCTGAGGCATGTCCGTCCTGTGTCTGCATCGGCGTCAGCGGTGTCCGCACGCCACCTGCGCATGCGCGACTCTCCTTCGCTCTTCTCTCTGACAGCTGTGCGCAACACTCTCACTCCGTCTCATTATCATAAAAAACCGCTGAGTGCGCGCGCTTCGCTCGCTTCGCTCCGCTCCCGTCGCGCAAGTGTGCGCATGCGCGACTCTCCATCGCTGTCTCCTCTCCTTCAGGCGCTGTGAATATAAAGCGGGTAGCGCGCTGCGGCGGTTCAGCGAGCGGTCGCTCTCGTTCGATTTCGCGTCACAACACGTTTCACCCGATTTATAGAATGAACCAAACGGAAACACCAATTGAACCCGTCCCCCGCATGCGTCGCAACACACCAGGGTTCTCTCGCAGGAAGGTCGGCGTAATTTTGATTAGTGACTGTTTCAAATGTAAAAAAGGGTCACATTTTGAAAATGCGCAAAACAAAACTTGTGCATAGTGTACAGCCGCAGGAGGATCGAGAGTTGCTTTCTTTGTGTCACGTGAACCGTTCCGACACACTTCCATTTAGAGGAAACGTTACGATAAATGGGAAGGTAGTTCCTATGGAAATTGATACGGGTGCGGCCGTGTCGAATATTTCGGTAGAAGAGTGGGCGAGACACTTTCCTAATGCCACTTTCACGCAAGAGGATGTGAAATTAATGACGTACAACGGTACGCCTGTCGCTGTTGCTGGAGTAGCCGACGTAAAAGTTGAGTATCAAGGACAGTGTTCAGATTGCTCTGGTGATTGCTAAAGAGACTGAAGGCGCAAGGATGCCTACGCTGTGTGGCCAAAATTGGCTTTCAAAAATAAAACTCAACAGGCGTGAGGTTTTTCCGTGCAGGCATTGGAAAGAGAAACGCCCCTCCCTGAAGAGTACCGTGATGTATTTATTGCTTGTGATGGTGCTATCAAGGGTTTCAAAGACAGCATTATACTGAAAGAGAACGCATGCCCAGTGTTCTCAAAAGCGCGATCAGTGCCATGTGCCTTGCGCGACCGAGTCGAGCAAGATTTTGATAATCTGGAAAAAGCGGGAGTCATCTATCGGGTAACGCACCGCAAGTGGGCCACGCCTATTGTGATTATTCTGAAGAAAGACGGAACAGAACTTCGCCACTGTGGGGATTCCAAAAATTACGCCCACCTCCCCTCACAGGAACCCTGGTGTGATGCGACGCAGAGGGGGGTTCAAGCGCCTGCGGAGAGCAACCGTCGACCGAAAGGCAACCGGAGGGTGGCACACCGGTTATATGCGCATCGCGCCTGAAGGAGAGGAGACCGCAAAGAGAGAGAGTGCCACGGCTATGACGCAACACAATTCAACACAATACAGTTTAATTTAATCCAATCCAAATCGAATCCAATCCAATCCAGGTAAAGCCAACCATAGCCAAGCCAAGCAACCAATTCAATCGAATCCAATCCAATGCCCTTTGCGAGAGAGTGTTCGCTATCGGAGAGGAGAGGGGGAGAGTGCCTGCGGACAACAACAACGGAAGCACGCGAAAAACAACGGACGCACGCAGGAAGGACAGGGCCGCCGACAAGTGATACTCTCTGCGCCGCATCTAAAATTAGAGTAAATCCTGCAATAGAATGCGACCATTATCCCTTGCCGCTACACTAGGGTATTTTTGCCACACTTGAATCCGGAACCGTGTTTTCTGTCATTGATCTCTCGAAGGCATACCTTCAGCTGGAACTGGATGAGCAAGCACAAGAATTGCTCACCATTTTTTATGATCCGTCGCTTGCCTTTTAAAGTTCCGCCACTTGCCTTACGGCGTAGCGTGTCCTCCAGCAATTGTCTAAGCTGTAATGGAGGAAATCCTGCAAGGTATGCCCGGCACCGCCTGCTACCTGGATGACATTGTCATACCCGGAGTAGACCACAAGCAGTGCTACGACAGAGTGGAGGAGGTGCTAATGCGCCTGAGTGAACATGGTGTTTAAGTAAATGCCAAGAATTGTAGGCTCCTTCAGCAGCTCACAACGTACTTGGGCCATGATATTGACAAAAATGGCTTGCACCCTATGGCCGAAAAGGTCGCGGCAATCAAAGCGGCGCCAAAACCCTCTAGCGTGACCCAGCTGAAGGTCTTTTTGGGCTTAGTAAATTTCTATGGAAAGTTTTTACAAAATTTGGCTACGATCCTAGAACCACTGCACGACTTGCTGCGCAAGGACAGGATATGGCATTGGTCGCGTAAGTGCGACGAGGCGCTCGCAACTTGCTAGAAAATGCTTTCTGATACAAGCGTCTTGCAGCTCTACGATGTAAAAAATGCACTGCAGATCACATGTGACGCATCGGAATACTGGCTAGGGGCAGTGTTATCGCATGTTGAGAAGGGGAATGAAAAACAAATTGCTTTTCCTTCACGGTCGTAGTCCCCGTGTGAGCGTAAGTATGCGCAAATTGAAAAAGATGCCCTGAACATCGTTTTTGCGCTGAAGAAATTTGGCAAGTATCTTTACGGGTGAGATTTCCACGTTTTAAGAGACCATGAACCCCTGAAAACCCTGCTTGATCCTAAACGGCATGGCAGCGCTGTTGGAACTGCATGAGTCCATCGATGGCTCATATTTTTGGCAAACTATCGCTACAAGGTAAAAACACAAGCCAGGGTCAGCTATCAGCCATGCGGACGCGTTGTCTCGCTTGCCAGTGCCAGACATGGACGACCACCGTGAAGATATTTTTTTGTCACGGCTGGAAAGAAACAGTACCTGAGCAGTTAAAATCATTCTGGTTGCGCCGATTGGAACTCCGTGTAGATAACCTGTGCATTTTGTTGCTGATTCGTGCAGTTGTGCCGCAGTCCTTGCGCAGTGTTGTCTTAGGTTCGCTGCACGCACAGCATTTAGGGATAACCAAAATGAAACCTGTAGCAAGGTCAATGCTATGGTGGCCAGGCATGGATAGCGCCCTGGAAGAAACTGTGCAGCAGTGCAAAATTTTGCAGACTGTCCTCCCTGCAGCTCAACCTGTACCTTTGACACCATGGCAAGTGTGACAAAACCAATGGGAAAGAGTACATCGGGATTTTGCAGAATAAACAAGAAAAATGTTTCTGCTAGCCATAGATTTCTACTCCAAATGGTTGGAAATTAAACCTATTGGTGTAACAACTGCCGTGAAGACAATTGACGTTGTGCGATCGTGGTTTGCCGCGCATGGACTTCCTTTGGAAGTGGGCACTGACAAGGGTCCGCAGTTTTGTGCTCAAGAGATCGAAGACTTTCTTGAATAGAATGGTGTTAGGCACACACTGACACCCCCCTATCATCCGCAGTCTAACGCAGGACCGGAGCACGCGGTACAATCTACCAAAAAAGCACTACTCAAACAGAATCCTGAAGATTCTGAAAAGGGCACTACGATGTCTCCAACACAGATTAGACAACTTTACGTTTCTTACCGCACAACTCCTCACACTTTCACGAGAAGGACACCCGCGGAATCATTCCCTTGAAGGAAACTGCGGACCCGGTCGTCGTTACCGCGGCCAGACACTCGAAATGAAATGGTTGTAAGGGGGGAGAAAATGAAAACTCTGGCTGACAAGCGAACAGGCCGACCACGAGTGTTTGCCGTTCGTGACAGTGTGTTGTTGCGTTCTGTGCGCGGGGATGTGGTGAAATGGTGGCTTGGAAGAATGACGCGTGTCAAGTCTACGTCAACGTATTTGGTGTGCGTTGGCAACAAATTGAGGTTTGTGCACGCTGTCCACCTGCGACCATCCTGCGTTGCATCGAAGAATCATTCAGACAACCACCCTGAATGCGAACTGCCTCATTCATCTGACCTGGTTTTTGCTGCACCTACTACGCAACACCTTGCCAAGGTGGCCACACGTGCCACGGTAGCACCGTCAGCCAGCAACAAAGAAGCGTTCCCTTGGAGGAGGAGGAGCAGGAAACGACGACCCCCGGACTGTTTGACCTAGGATGGTTTTTAGAATTGTGCAGGGAGGGAGTGTCTTGTCGTGATCGTGTTATGAGCGCCGCGGTTGGCTGGCAGCGCGTGACCAGCAGCACGCTTTGTGTATAAATTGGCGCACCCGGCTTGGGTGCGCGTTTGTCACTTGTGAGGCTGCCGGTGTGCGCCTCGGGAAATAAAGCAACGTTTTCCACTCATGCCCGGCTGCCGGTTTCTGCAGGGATCTTTGTTTATTTCCTACAACAATAAGGTTTATACACAAAAAGGTAAAATCTGTATAGGGTCTCAGCTCGCGCCAGTACTAACTGACCTCTTTTTAGCAAAGTTGACCGGTCACTAGGAGTAGTATTGCACCCACTGACCGTAAAAGTGTGCCAGTAAGTCGATGAATACCTTGTTATCTTTGATACAAATGCCTATAACCCCATGTCTGTTAATATTTTGACTCTGAGCAGAATGGCTTCGGCCTCAAATTCACCGCTGAGAACATGAATGAAACATTTACCCAACTCTAGAATTGAAACTGAAATTCCTGCCTGACCATGTTTGCTTAATATAAGCTCCAAGGTCGATGAAACCTTTGCTTAAGTACAGCTCAGGGCACACGAAATTAGGGATATGCACTGGTTCTTCCCTTAATTCATTCGCAGTGTCAAAGTCGGGTTCCCATTTGTTAGAAGAGAGCTTGAGCAGTAAGGCGCAGAAATCAAAAGACGCTGGCTTTCCGCTTGACATGCTCTATTTGCATGCCAAACGCTGGTTCAGAACTTTAAGAAAGGTGGTAGAACCGAGCTCGCATCCACTAAAAAAGAACGCAAGAATATTCCTGTATTGTCTTACATACATAGCTTCACTCACGGCCTCAAAAAAGGTGGTGTTTGGCTATGTCGTACAGGTGTTTATTTCTGCGCGCAACCAGTTGGACCGATTGTGCGCAAAAGTCGACTCCGCATAATAGAAAAACAGGCTACTGCGATGTCTGGCTGCACTGTTGAGCATATTCATAGCGATATACCTTTTCGTACTTCCGTCGTCTATTCCATTCCCTTCCTCTGCCTTGCAAGCGTGTCTGCGTAGGGTGCACGGGGGCGGCCTTAACGGGCGATTAAGAGAACTCTACAATTCAATCCAAGGGGCTACAAGTTTCAATTTGTCCGCAGATTGCAAGAACCTGTGGTTGCACACCCCGTTTTGCATACACATCGAATTTGTTCTCCTATAGGAATCAGATGGCCGGGGCGGTGGTCGAGGAGCGCACATTATTAGTCGGGCCCTGGGATAATGTCAGCCAGCCTTCTATTTTTTACATGAAAAAGAGATTTCTTATCTGGCCATGGGTTGAAATGCAATTTTTAGATTCTGTGCCGCCGCTGTTAGCAGTAAAAGGGTCCCTTTCTCCCTCTTTTCTTTTCACGCATGCTTTATGTAAATGGGACGTATGTATATAATTGTGTTTTTAATAAAATCAGTTGTAAATCAGCTCTTGTTTGTGTTTCTCCCTTTTTGTGTTGTCGCCCTGTTGGTGCTCTTACCAGCCATGGAACTGCACCAACTAACCCAGCTTACAACACCATTGCTAGCCACCATTGCTCAGTTAGTATTGAAACTAGCACTGGCGTGTACTGTTTCGTATTCGGTGGAGACTATTCGAAATTGATAGAATGATAGAAAAACTTTATCGCGGGCGGCCACTGAAATATAAGGTTTTGTTTTTATCTTCAAGTTTGTACAATCTCATTGGACAGTTCTCAAAAAGATAACGTCAAACGACGGACAGTCGTAAGACAAACGCCGCAGCATTAAATTCCCAGACGCGAGTGTACGCTTGTCACCTAACTGCTTCTACGTGGCCTGACACTTTTTTGTTTTTAGCAGAACGCGAGTTTTCTCCATTCAACATCGTTTATTGAATACACCTAGGCTGACATTCGCAAATTGCCAATATAAACGAAAGATCCCATGTGTGTGGGCACTATGTTGTCAATGCAGCTCAGCAAAAAGTATCAGACTATAAAATATTGTTCATGCAAAATACGTTACCGTTTTCGGATGGTGCCTACGCTCTCCTACAGTTAGAACTGCCCTTTTGCAAACCTGCATGCCGCTAGAACTCGTTCACGTGCTTCCCCAGAAGTCCTTCTACCTGAGAACATGGACTGCTGTTGTTTCTACACTTGTTTAATTTAAGAATTAGGCTGTAGCACTGTCACAACAGGTAGTGCCAATAGCCAGGCTTTTTTTGTAATCTGTTTTGCTACAAGTGCATGAGGCTGCCCTGGACGTCTTCTGGCTTAGGCAAAGCAAGTTTTTTTTCTTCCGGCGCATCGGTTAATTTATTTCCCGTGCGAAGCTTTTTAGATGTAAAGTCCTTGTTCCCAACTGTTTTCCTTTGCTCAAAAGTGTTGTCGATTGAGAATATTTCTAGTAATGAGACACTCCATAAAGTATCTACAGAAGAAACGCTACTGCGTTAGAATCGTCGGCGAACCTATCTGAATGGCCACTGTGTTAAACGCTGAGGTTTCTTAACTTGTGACCTTGTATACGTAAAATACGTAATTGCACATTATTATATTTTCCTAAACAATTTGAAACTTTGATGCTTGTACATGCTTTCGAACTTTTATAAAGGAAACATTCAGTTTAATAGAGGGTGTTCTCTCAAACACCCTGCGCCACACTTTACCACTTGACATCACGAAATTTACAGCTGTTCCGCACATTAGGCTGTAACTAAAAGCACCATACTAAAGGCTGTTTATCTGAAGCGCTATTACCTCAGGCAAGTGTTAAGGAAATATATATTTTTCAATATTTTTGCATTTTTACTTGCTCGTTACTGGTGGCACTGATGTTGCAGTTCGCCGGGTAACAAAACATTCTTATATCAAATACTCACTTAGTGTTTACTAAATTGACATTAAAACGTAAAACATGCGACCGTCAGTTCTTTGTTGATATCAAAATAAATTTATTTTAAACGTTTTTAAGCACTAACACAACAAGAGTGCGTATTTATTTTCCTATTATAGGTAAATCGCATAACCAAATTGGATGGTGGAAGTTTGGGTTATATTGTTTTATAAAAGTAACAAAACCCGCTGCTGAATTTATTACAATAAACTATTTACGGGTTCTTTGTTGAGTCTATATGTTCTTTTCAATAAAGCAATATTGGGACTTTGTTTATAAAATGCTGTTTTAAAATGGTGCAGGAAGGCTAAACGTTCTTTTCAGGGTCCCATTGAGATCGCATAAATAAAGCTTGGCCCTTGGCCGCCAGGGGACCAAGACGACCGCACGCACGTCAAATCAGCTCCGTACCAAAACAGCCTTCAATCAAAAATTCGTCCCCAAATCCTGCCGCCAACCTTACCATCGAAAGAACTGGACGCCCGGTACTCGCCGTCAACTCCATCAGCTCGGTGAGCCCATTCTTTAAAATTTCAAGAGCGTTTAACTTTCTCTGCTGCTGAGCTCCCGCAAGATGGCGGCCGACAAAAATACCTGCGTCGCCTGCTCACGAAAACTCACAAGCAAGCAGAAGTCCCTCCGGTGTACGTCGTGCGGCAAACGCGCCCATTCGAAATGCATTGCTTGGCCCGACGAGGAGCTACAACTCCTGCGATCCGGTCAGATCGAATTCTTATGTTGTGCGTGTGATGAGCAACACAAGCCCTCCGATAACATCGTCCCGACCGAAGGGGCTCCCTCGGTTGCCTCGCCCCGCGACGGGGAACCATTCGCTCCCCAGCCGGGCCACCTTGACGGCCACTTCGGGGGGCTACGCGAGCTTCTTCTCAACGCGCTTCAGGGGATTTCTCTCCTCACAGACGAGGTCAACGCTCTGCGTCAGGAGAGCGCCCGTCTGCAGAGGGAGGCCGCCAAGAACTCCAGCCTGCAGGCCGCGGCGATCTCTTCTCTCCAAGATGAGGTGCGTGCGCTGCGCTCCGAGCTGGGGAGGAGAAAGCAACAATACCCCCCTTTCGCACTGGCAACTAGAAACAAAGCGACGGAAGCTGCTTTGACCAGTGCCCCCCATCTCCGTGGATACTCGCAAAAACCTCTGCGCTCCCGAGAATGCCTCGTCGCCTGTTTCCCTGATGCCGGCCACAACAAACTGGGCCTCCACCGCTAAATAGCGCCCGGGTGACACGCGCCGACCTGTGCGTGAAGTGGCCGTCGGAGCGAATACCAGCTCAGCAATCACCAGTGTCCCCCGTCGACCCGCCAGGAAAGCCTTGTTTGTGTCGCGCCTGCACCCTGACACCTCTGTGCCCGACGTTCTCGGGCTTGTCAACTCTGTTGTGACCGACGAAAGCCCTGTGTGCACGCGTCTAAGAGAGCAAGTATCCCAGCTAACGCATCCTTTCCACATCAGCACCAGTGCCGATTCTTATGCTGCACTCAACGATGCTGCAGTTTGGCCTAACGGATGCTTGTTCCGCCATTTTGGAGGGTTTCTGAAAGAGGGACCATGTGCTTAGCTCTAACAACATCAATTCAGTATGAGCTTCACACTCTACTACCAGAATGTTCGAGGGCTCCGCACAAAATCTAAAGCCCTTCTTTGATAACGTCGTCTTGAATAATTATGATGCCTACTGTATCACAGAGACTTGGCTACCTCACCACATTGTGTCTACCGACTATTTACAGACGAATACACCGTTTTTCGCAACGACCGAAATTATGCTGCGACAGGGCAAACGTATGGCGGTGGAGTCCTCATCGCCTTGAAGAAACCTTTCCGTGCGGTCAGACGGTCAGATCTTGAGCTCTACAGCGAATGCCTATGGATCGAGGTGAAAGTTAAAGGTGCGAAAAATGTTCTTATTGGAGTGTACTATTTACATCCCGCTCTTGAAAATTCTTTGTTTGCTTCAGCCCTACAAGGTTTAACAGATGGTACCCTAAACCTGAAAGCTATAACATTCTTTTGTTTGGCGACTTTAATTGCCCGGGCTCTTGGTGGGACCCCCGCACAAAATTCCAGCGGAGAGTCCAAAGCAGCTCATTTGTTTAATTTCTTTTCTTTCAATAACATCCAGCCTGCCGTCTTGCACCCAAACCCTGCTGGAAACGTGCTAGACACTGTTTCCACAAACCTTAACTATGTCGTTGTCGATCAGTTCCCCGAACCTATTGTGGCCGTTGACGCCGTGGCACCCTCCTTTCGGAGCCTCAGCCCACATATGCATGGCGCACGACAACAGCGTTTCAACTCCCAGACACGACTTTGCCGCGGAGATTACACATCTCTCTACCCACTCGCTCGACAACGCAGACTGGACCTCTGTATACAACGCGCCCTGTGTAGACGTGGCCTCCAGGAGCTAACCCAAACTGTTCATTACTTCATGAACAACACATCCAAAGCGGCGAATTCGCTCCTCTAAATTTCCATTCTGCTTTAGCCTGAGCTCCTAGGCGCTCTTCGAAGAGAAACTGGTCAATTTCACAGCCGCTTGTTTAAGGGCCCACAATGACCCGTCTGCTCTCGCTAGCTTCAGAGAATGGCGCTCCTCGTGAAAAAGCTCCTTGCAGGGATAAAAAGATGTTTACGGACTACTCTGAAACATCTCTTACCGACTCCCCTCGGGAGTTTTGGCGGTACCGTGCTCAAATTCCGCACACGTCATGCACGCGAAAGCATAACCCTTCAGGATGGTGACAAGATTGTGTCCGACCTGAAGGCGTGTTGTGAACTTTTCGCGACGTCATTCTTCTTTCGACATACTCGACCTCTCACGACAGCGGCAGAGAAATTGGATTTCGATTCTCACGGTCCTGTATTGCCAATCCCAACGTAACCGAAAACGATGTTGTGTCCGCCATCCGCAAAACTCCCATCGAAAACGTCTGCAGGTTGTGACAGAATCCCTTGCTTTATCGTGAAGGGCTGTTGCGCTGTTTTTGCCCCTTTGCTCTGTCATATCATACGTAGGTCACTGGTTGAGCAACATTTTCCAACTGACTGGAAATTGGTTCCATCTTCCCCTTGCACAAATCCGAAAGCGCCCACAATCCCAGCAAACTATAGGCCAATCTCTCTTCTGTCCTCATTTCCAAAGTCTTTCGAAAGGTCTTGCATCGATACCTTTTATCAGCTATGCATCCACTAATTCATTTCAACCAACACGGCTTCATGCCCGGAAGGTCGGCAGATCTAAATCTTGCCTGTTTTCTAAACGACATCGGCCCTCCAGTACTGTCTCGCCAACATGTAGATACAGTATATTTTGACTGTAGCAAGGCCTTCGACATTGTTAATCACGATCTACTACTTTGCAAATTGTCCGCATACGGTCTTTCCCTTGAGTTATGCCAGTGGTTCGGCAGCTACTTAAAAGGCAGGTCCAATTGTGTTAGTTACGAAGGCGCTACTTCCCGGCCCTTCCCGATGACCTCAGGGGTACCTCAAGGCTCGACACTGGGCCCTCTCCTTTTTAACATTTTTGTTAATGACATACACCCCGCTATTAAGCACTGTTCGCTCTCCCAGTATGCCGACGATATGAAGCTCTATAGCACTATTTCTTCACCTTACGATCGTGTACTGCTGCAAAATGATATCAACGCAGTTTCTGCATGGTGTGACTGCAACTATCTAAAACTTAACCTCTCGAAAACCATCGTAATTTCATACACTCGCAAGTCTTCCCCGCTTACTTTTACGTACTTGCTGCTTGGTGAACCTGTAAAACGCGCTACCGTAGTGCGCGATTTGGGCGTAATGATGGATGCGAAACTGCTCTTTAACGCGCATGTGAACTATCTGACCAACTCCTGTCTCCGTACGCTTGGCGTAATTTCCCGCGCGACCAGGGATTTCACCGACCGATCATGCTTTGTTTCACTGTATCGCGCTCTCATTTTGCCCAAGCTCGACTTTGCTAGTGCAATTTGGAATTGTTTAAGCCCTTCGTCCTCCCTTCGACTAGAAAGGATTCAGAAGCGCTTTACTAGAACCGTATTTTCTCGCCACTCACCTATGAGCCGATATGAGCACGGTGGGCTTCTGAAGATCTTGAATTTAGATGAGCTATCAGCGAGGCGCTCCAGGCGCGACCTGGCTTTTCTGTGTAATTGTATTCACTCGAAGTTCGACTGCCCTTGCCTCGTAAGCTCTGTCCATCTGCGAGTGCCAAGCAGACCACTACGGCCGCATGGATGCTTTGATGTAGACAGATCAATGAGTTTGGCACCAGCCAGCCGGTGCCAGCTCACCTATAACAGTCTGTTTCTATCTCCTATAGACGTTTTTTGCAGCGATTTGGTACTGTTTAAGCGCTCTCTGAAATGTATGATATTTTGAATACGCATGCTGTGGAGAGGTCGCTCCTGCACTTCTCTCCCTGCTCTCGTGTTTCCTCACATACAGCACTACCTTGCCTATCTTCGTACGTGTTCGTACGTTCCTTGCCATGTTCGTACGTTCTCCTGTGCATACTCCAGGCACATCCTCCGAGCATTTACCGTTCAAAAATGTTTGCGTCTCCTTTCGATAACACAACACTTTTGTATATATCTATCTGCACTTCCACATTTACCAATTTCTGATTTATACGCTGCCCATATTTGTACTGTTTGTATTCCTTGTATCCATGTATTCCTTTGTATTCCCTGTTTGTATTCCTTGTATCCATGTATGTTGCCTGTTCGTATTCTTTGTACCTATGTATGCGGTGCATCACCCGAGAAGGCCCTGGGCTGTTGGTGAGCACTTGAAATAAATAAACAAATAAATAAATAAATAAATCATGTGTCTCCTTTGTACACAAAATGATACTCCGGCTTCTGATCAAGAAATACATTTCGTAGTGCACCTCTGCGTAATGGTAGTTATTGAACGCGCGCTGATGCGGAAAAAAGTGGTCCGTTTTACAAGTTGTTCTTAGAACAAAATAAATGCACGTATACACTCCGGACTCCCCAAAAAATGAGAGAATACAAGTTAAGAGTTATAAGGAGGAGACAAGGTGGACAAGAGCCGCCTACCGGAGCACCCGCAACTTCTTCAGTCTCACGTCGTTTACTACCTCTTCTTATTCTACACATTGTCAGGTTCGGTTGGACAATAATAATTACAAGAGAATAACTTTGGAAACGAGACTAGGTTTTATAATACCCGGAACTCACATAAGGACACACATAACAAACAGAGACCACAAAAGAGTAAGAGGGAACAAAACAAAGCTAGAGAACAAGGTAGAAATTAGTGACAATGCGGCATAGCAAACGGGAAAGAGTTCAAGAAGCGCGAAACAGTCAAGGTCCGGGAATACAGGGCGAGCACACAATAATGGTTCGCTGCGGGGACGGGATTTTCCTACCTCACGTCCCAGTAGTGGTGTTGCGGTTTTGAAACGTCCAGGTGATGTCGTGGCGGCGGTAGTAAAGCGCGCTCAAAGCTCCCATCACCGTTGTGGCGAACGCAGATGTCTTGGGGTGTCGCTGTATCCCACCGACACACGGGGAGACACCTTCCTGGAAGAGGAGAAGTCTTGGAGGCTGCGGTGGTGGATGACCTCCTGGGGCACGGCACGGGTCCGGTCGCCCGACCGCTGCGCATCCCGGTCACGCTCCACTCCCGGTGTTCCTCTTCGGCCGCTTCTGCCGCCAGCTGCTGTCATTGGCCGCTCCCGATTCGCTGGCCCGTGAGTGCGAGATAGCTGTCCCCGGAAGACGATGATGATGGTGCCGTCGGGATGTTTGGAACGTCCCCCGTATAGCACATCGTCGTTATCGTCTTTATTTTCCAGTTCACTTCGTGACAACATGTAAAACAATTTCTTCCACTGAAAAAGAACTCCTGTATGGAATGACCGCGCTAAAATTTTGCATCCATGCTTGTTGTGTTCTCTTTAGGTGGACATCCTTTTTACCGAAATACAAGTCGTGGTTTGTTGATGTGTTTTCTTATCATTAACTTTGCTACGTTCATCGTGCGTTTTCCGTACGGCAGTCGGTACGTAAAGGGTATGAGCTAGCATACACACAACTACCCTTTGTTTTGGTAACTTTATCACAATACGTTGCAAAAACTACTACCATTCTTTGCTGGGGGCCTAACATAACTGAGATATCGTTATCACATAGGACCAGCCTGGAAAATATTTGTACTTTTCGTTTTCATTTTATTCAGTCCACTTGCGCACAGCACCCCAAATGAATTGCTCTGGTGCATGTTTAGTACTCACCCTGGCTTCTACTGATGTTGCAATACAAGAACCCTAATAAAAATAAATTTATTGTGGTTTTATGCGGTCGGACACTTCTGAAATAATAAAATTGAAAGCGGGTAAAGTTTTTAGGTGCCACAAGACATTAAAATGAGCAGGCACTCTAAAAACTACGAATCTCTGTCACGTATTACAGCAATTAGTCTATATCGAGCAACACAATAGCGCCTATTCGCCTTGCAGTGAGTACAAAATTGATATTGTGAACTAAAACCCCTATGTATATGTTGTTTTACTTAAAACAGGGCTCTAAGAGCAACACGTTTTTTTAATATTACAAAAAACGCACTTTGGTGACCTCTGTTGCAGCTTGTTGATGTAAGAATAAATATTTATGTCATACCCAGTTCTGTAGATATTTTTGATCCTCTCTATGTTTAATTTGATTCTTTGAGGTATAGGGTTTTATGTACCGAACTAAAATTACGAAAACGCCCCTAGTGTATCTAGGGTACGCCACAGCTTCTTTACTTTACTCTTATCAATTCATTGATACTTGCTATGCCGCATTTTGGTGGCCGTGCTTCATGCAGATTGTGTTTGAAAATGTGAGCCCTCAATTTCAAAAAATAGGTTACTAGACCACCTAAATCTGCTCACTAAACTTGAAAGCGATGTCTTAGGTCACTTTAAAAACACTCATTTGTTCGCGATCGTTTTCTCGTATTTTGTCGCGCAATACTTCCACACGCAGAAAGTTCACGCTCATAAAATCTTCACCAGAATAGAGATTTTCATACAGGAATTGCGCTACTTGGCTAGCGTGACGTTACACACACGTCTAAAGTTATATTTACTTTATGTATCCTTGTTTACACAAGGAATACAGTGGCTACAGCACCTTGGTAGCCTATGGTAATAAAAAGCCCTGGTTGATTCCTCTGTCATCGGAATCAGTCAAACACGAAAGTGTAATGTGCAGCCAAATGTTCAGCGGAGCATGATTTGCGGGATGGCGGCTGTCTTGTGGGTGTGCTTACCAAGCGGCGTCCTGCTGGAGGGTGGCTGCGGCAAAGTGTACCGGCGTCATTTCCGTAGCAAATATGACGTCAGTGAAATATTGGGCTATCGTGGCATTAAACACTTTCGTGCTAAATATTAAACAGGACAACCCAAAACCCCAAGTATACCGTACTCTTTAGTACTACAGGTTGGTTCCCCGCAAAAATCACTGTGTGCAGGGGTGCACCCTTTACAGGCCGCTTACATCGTTGTAATGGCGTCGATTTCGTGACGAAAATGACGTCAGGGAAATCTTCGTGTATCGGGGAGTAAAACACTTTCGTGTTAAAACGTCGACCCTGGTTTCTGCATGGACTGAAATAACATTTTTATTTCTGTAGATACTAATGGCAGTACCGGACAAGAGTAATAGTTTATTTCTTAAGTCAAATGTAGCTTTTAAGTTTTATATTTATATACTTTTAACATTATACGCTCAACACCTAATTTTTATGCGAATATATTGGAATTACAGATTTTACGTGGAGACTAGAATTAGGCCATACATGTTTATCACTGTGATGACTCGCATCTCCCGGCCGCAACAACGCGCAAGCAGACGACGGAAATAAGTCGACGGTGGAAGAGAAGAGGACGACGAGCGGGTCCAAGCGGGGCGCGGAGCACGAGAAGGGAGTGTGCCGGCAGTGACCGCGGACGGGACAGCGCAAGGATTCCTCTCGGGAGGCGGTTCGAGGGCAGGCCAGGAGCGTTCGCGCGCCGTGCTCCGAGAATCGTCCCGGTAGCTGTTCCGGGACTCCTCTGCTGCAACGAGGGGTGCGTGTTCCCGCTGGCGAGATCCCGAGGCGTGATCCGGGCCGAGGTTCGGGGCGAGGCCTAGAGTGGCCAGGCACGAGCGCGGGCATCGGTGTTCCGACCAGGGCCCTCTTAGTCTTAAAAGGCGGCACCGAGAAAGTGTACCGCCACGTCTCCGGACCACCGGCACCCTACACGGGGAGCGCTCAACACGTACTACCGGACGTCATTCCGCCCGGCGTCGATAGCCTAGACGTGAGCGTATCGCCTCCTTTGTTTTCCCCTCCGCTCGAACTTTGGTTCAGACTTCAGTATTATAGCCATTCCTTCCGCGTGGCGCGTGGTGCTGCTTTTTGTTGCCAATCAGGTCGCCAGTTCTTTTCCCCAGTGTTTGTGTGTCCTCAGAAGAATATATGTTTTTTTAGTTGTTCTCGACCCATGGCGTCACTTGTCGTTGATCCTCCTCCGCGAGCCACACGCCCGCCTGCTTAACCCCAACGTCCTCACAATTTCTGGCGTCCGCGACAGGACGCGTGCTCGAATTCCATCTAGAGACTAAGCAGGCAAGAGGGTGTGGCAAGCGAGGATGGAACTAGAAAAGTTGATGTCCATTGGGAAGGAGCTAGGACTGTCCGGACCAGCTCTAAAAGAATGGATTGACGAGGAACGCATAAAGAAAGGGACCGGCGCGCAACTGAACGCGAGGCGGCTAAAGAAGCGGCAATACTAGCCCAGAAGACAGAGTCCGAGACCAGAGCGCGCATTGAGGCTGAACGTGCCAAGCTATAACTGAGGCTGCGGCTTCAGGAAGGGTCGCAGAGTTCTAATGATGTGGGAGGCCACACTGCGACTAATGCAGCACTAGGCGTCCACAGCCCTCCCAAGTTCATTCCTGCCTTCAACGAGGATCGAGATGAGCTTGACGCCTACATCCAGCGTTTTGAGAGGGTGGCAACCAGTCAAGGGTGGCCCTCAGACAAGTGGGCGCTGTCCCTACACTTGTGCTTGACTGGTGAAGCTCTTAGTGCCGTTGGTCGCATGTCTTCTGAGGATGCCATGAATTACCCTAAACTAAAGCAGACCCTACTACAGAGGTTCAGATACACCGAGGAGGGCTACAGGTGCAAGTTTAGGGAATCCAGCCACAGGACTCGGAGACAGGCCGTCAATTTGCGGGCCGCCTACTCGGCTACTTTGACAATTGGCAGGAGCTGGCCAAAACGGAGCAGACGTATGCCGCGCTCCGAGACAAAATAGTGGCCGAGCAATTTCTCGACAGGTGTCACGAGAAGCTAGCCATTTTCCTCAAAGAGAGGGGCTACAAAGACCTGGACCAGCTAGTCGAAGCAGCTGACCAGTACCCTCGAAGCTCAAGGTCTCAACAACTTGGCAAGAAGTCGAGAAGACGAGAGGGGCAGGCCACCTGAAGTTGACAAGCCTCCTGACCAGCAGGACCGTAAGGCGAGGCCTTACTGCTTGCTATGTAATAAGCAGGGCCATTGGCCAGCTGACTGTTGGACGAAGTCGACGTCTCCGGGTTCCAGCCATGCCATCAAGAAGAATGCCTTCTGCTTGAGGGGCCGTAATCTCGGACACCAGGCTGAAGCTGGCGCCAACCTGCCCGAGAACCAGGGCCAAGCAGCAGGTTCATTGCCTGGACCCAATTCCTTTGCGATGGAAGCGCCGACCAAGACTCAACGACGCCACGCTCCGCCAGAGTATCACTGCGGAAACAGACGCAAGGTGTCTCAGGAAGAGAACCCGGTATTAGCAAGCACGGTTCTTGTAGAAGGCAGCACCCGGGTCTCAGCAGAACTGCGTGGTCGGAACCTGCCATTTTCTTCGCCAGCTGTAGGAGGATCGAAGTCCCACAGTGGCGTCTACGCATCAAAAAGCGAGGCTCCAAGAACAATGCCGCAGGTACCTGCCGTTGCTGACAGCCCCTGCACTATCACCTCTGCTGACTTATGTGCGCTACAGCAGCAAGACCCTTCTCTCCGAAAGTTTTTCGGCAAGGTCGGCAGAAAGGGGACATTCAACGCAGCGGTGATCGAGTTCGGGAAGACTGCTGGTGTTCTTTACCGACGGCATCAGTTGCCCTCCGGAAAAGAAAGAAAGCAAAATCGTCGTCCCCCAGGATCTACGCGGCATCGTCTTGGATAAGGCCCATCAAGGAACCCTCGGAAGTCACAGGGGTATCAAGCGAACTATGGAGCGCGTCTGCAAGGACTTCTACTGGCCTGGGATGAAAGCTGACGCTGCAGGCTTTGTAAAGTCGTGTCACACTTGTCAGAGCGCTGCGCCTAAATACCGAGTAGCCACGAGAGATCGTGCCAGGGACGAAGCATTTCGGCGTGTTGCCATCGACGTGGTCGTCCACCTCTTGCCCAGCGCCTAGAAGAGAAACCCCTCACAGGGTTAAGATGCCACACGCACCCAACAACGAAGTTGCGGGTGTGTCATTTCCTCTAACTCCTGTACTACCACCGACTGCTCGTGCCGATTAACCTGTACATTTCCCACCCACTGACAGAGTAGGCACGGAAGGGGGCACCTTTGTCCAACTTTTTAAGTAGGCAGTTTAGTCTACAGTGTTTTTAAGAGTCGCAAAACGCTGTTTCTTTTGTTGGTTTCCCTTTCATTGGGGCTAGAGACTGTTTTAGACTGTTTCGGACAGTACTCTTGTCGTGGTGCTAGAAAGTCTGGCACGAAAGAACGTGCTTCAGTGCCATATGTCTCGTCGCGGCCGTGCTAACATTATGTGCCGAGTTTTGTTTGTCCCAAACAACCTCTCGGGAAGGGGGGGTGAATGTGATGACTCGCATCTCCCGGCCGCAACAACGCGCAAGCAGACGACGGAAATAAGCCGACGGTGGAAGAGAAGAGGACGACGAGCGGGTCCACGCGGGGCGCGGAGCACGAGAAGGGAGTGTGCCGGCAGTGACCGCGGACGGGACAGCGCAAGGATTCCTCTCGGGAGGCGGTTCGAGGGCAGGCCAGGAGCGTTCGCGCGCCGTGCTCCGAGAATCGTCCCGGTAGCTGTTCCGGGACTCCTCTGCTGCAACGAGGGGTGCGTGTTCCCGCTGGCGAGATCCCGAGGCGTGATCCGGGCCGAGGTTCGGGGCGAGGCCTAGAGTGGCCAGGCACGAGCGCGGGCATGGGTGTTCCGACCAGGGCCCTCTGAGTCTTAAAAGGCGGCACCGAGAAAGTGTACCGCCACGTCTCCGGACCACCGGCACCCTACACGGGGAGCGCTCAACACGTACTACCGACGTCATTCCGCCCGGCGTCGAATAGCCTAGACGTGAGCGTATCGCCTCCTTTGTTTTCCCCTCCGCTCGAACTTTGGTTCGGACTTCAGTATTATAGTCATTCCTCCGCGTGGCGCGTGTGCTGCTTTTTGTTGCCAATCAGGTCGTCAGTTCTTTTCCCCAGTGTTTGTGTGTCCTCAGAAGAATATATGTTTAGTTGTTCTCGACCCATGGCGTCACTTGTCGTTGATCCTCCTCCGCGAGCCACACGCTCGCCTGCTTAACACGCGGCCTCACAATCACACATAAAGTGCTCATACGTGCTCGACGTACTTTATTTATGCCAACAGAAGCCGTAGATCGCCCAGAGCGTGCTATTTTAGTGACGAGTAGACCGTAAATATTATGTTAACAATGACAACCATCAAACTTTATGTTTAAACAGCATATTGTAAGGTGCTAAAGAGCGTGGAAGATATACAACGGCGGGGGCTAAATTGGGAACCTTTGACGAAGGATGAGGGTTTTTAGCAACAGCGCTTGTGGGCATTTCTTTTGAAAGAAACAACACTGCCTGAGCAAGTTTTTTTAGGTATCCCGATCGGTCGAACGTGAAGGGTATTTGTTGCCGGTTTGCCTCAGAGGACAAAATACCAGGTGCCATTCCTGGGAAGCAAAACCATGAAGCTCTTCCAGAGTGGATGAGATTTGAGTAGGTAAATAAATGTACACGTACTGTCGTCATAAAAAGGGGTTGCGAATCGAGCTGTGACAGATTACTTAGGGAGGCCCAATTGATCGCATTTTTATGGAAGCTCCTAATTTATGAGCCACGGCCGCAAAAGAGATCGTGTGCCAATACAAAAAACGGTAATAAATTCAAAGAAATTTTCGAAACAACATAGCTTACCCCTTTAAAGAAGGATTTGACCTATTTGATAGAATAAAAAAAAGGCAATGCAATCAATAACTTGCTTCAAAAGCATCGTTTATTAAAAACGTTGTAATATATACAATAGAAGTTTTCTAAAAATATAGTTTGCTCTTTTTGAAATATATCACATAGTATTAACGTAGACAAAAAACAATTTTTTTTCCTTGATGCCGCTAAGTGTTTGGTAAGCGAGATTTATGTGGATTTATTCAACTACAGAAGCGAAATGTCGTTAAACATAATAAACTGGACCGTTGGGAACATTTTTTATGCATTTGTTAAACCTTCCTGCATTATGTTTGGTGGTTTGTTAAGCTGGTGAATTAAGAAATTTTCATAACCATAGGATTGTTAACAGATGATTCCCCGTTACGGGCGCAATAGGTATGTCCCATAACAAAGTTTAATGTTACGTCACCATCCGGTGTTTATACACTTTTCCACAGCTAACAAATTAATGGAATTATCTCTGCTACCGTCAAGGCATTGAAAATCGGCTTTCAGCTCAGCAAGCGTTGACGGGGGACTCTGAGTGGAGTATTAATGGCATGTTTGAGAAAATTGCTATGCTGGGTTAACGATGGCGGTGGTAATAAGGCTTCCTGAAAGACTGGCGTCGACGTAAATTCTATCTTAGCCAGCACTGGATGAAAGTTGCGGCCCAACACGTCTAGACCTACCCTTAGGTTTGCGGTCAGAAATTACTCTTGGGGTGCAAGAAGGGGGTTCTGGAGAGGAATCTGGCGGCGTGCTAGATTGGAGGCTTATATACCACCCTAAAGCAGCCACAGATGTGTACATCTCTGCTTTACGAAATTGCGCCTGTGACCGCTGGTGAACCAACTCATCTATCGTATTAAGGCGAGCTTTTTCCTGTAGTGTAGAGATGGTTAATAAGCGACGAAGGCAGGAAATAGTCCTTATTGCTTCTCTTTGATGGCCTCTATACAATGCCACGCAGCCCTTGTCATATACTGAAACTGCTCCTTATCCGTGATACGTGGCTGCACGACTGCACGTGCAAGAAGCCCAGATACCGTTGTGCGAGCTCCTCCCTATAACATGGAAATCCGGCGAGCAAGTTTTAGCAGTTGAAGGGCGCACAGGCGCGCTTCCCGCAGCCATAGCGTAGCTGAGCCGGAGGCCGCAATGTCCAGGCCAACGATCCAGCGACAAGTAACTTCTGCTTGTGGCTCCCTATCAAGAGTTAGTAAATTGGGTCGATTTTGCAGTTTTTGTCGAGCCCTTAGATTGCCTACAACAAGTAACATGGTCTAACCTAGGGATAGAATAGGCCCCACGCGTTTGCACCATGTTTCAGCCGCATTAAAAGCACTCTGAAGAGCTTGTTCTTGATCCACAATTTCTGGAAGTGTCGACCAGAGTGTGATATCGGGGTAGCTGAGGCATATTAGGTCTTTCAATGCCTCTACAATGCCCCTACTAGAAGGGCAAGGTTGAACGGTATGTGTGCCAGGACCGAGGCTTGTGGTACCTTACGGCAAGTTGAAAAGGAGCCCACCACCTGTCCTCACACTGCATTTGAAAATGTACGATGAGTTGAAAACGAGTCTCTAAAGGACACCATAGGCATCGGGCACCCGAGCAAGCGTAGTATCTATGGGATTGCTTCTAGGCTCACATTGTCGGACGAGTTCCTAACATCTAGGCCAAGAATGGAACGAATACGACACGTCCGTCTTCCTATGTGTACAGAACTAGAGAGCGCTTCAAGGCCGTTCTCTGCGAAAACGTGGGGCGGAAAGCCGATCTTAGAGGGATGGTACCAACCCATTGACTCAAGTCACCATGTCAGCTTTGACGCTAGCATACACTCAGGCAGCTTTCCTAAGGTAAATGTCAGAGCTATCGGCCGTAGACTGCTGAGCCTATCAGTTGGATTTCCTGCTTTCGGCACACCTAAGATATCCGTGTGTTTCCGGAAATTGGGTGCGCATCCAGTGCCCCAAGCTTCATTTATAGTTGTCAGTATGACGTGAAGAGACTTCTCCGTGCAATTCTTATACACTTTGTACTGTATGCCATCGGGGCTCGGTGCCTGATGTGTTCCTTCTGAGTCGATAGCTGCCAACAGTTGTGCAAAGGTGAAGAGGGAAGGAGGCAAGACCAGCTGCCTCTTCCGTTGTAAGAGGTACGCCTGCCTCAGGGAGAAGGGTTGAAGGTCCTCGTTCCATAGCTTGAAACGTGCGCCATATCGTTGCTGTGTTGTTTAAGGGACCGATGAAGCCCACTCTTTCAACCAACTAGCCCTCGAAATGCGCTTTTCATGACGTCGCGCTTGGGCTCGCAGGTGAGTAATGTGAATCTTGGCACTCTCAGATGGTGTTTGGCAGGTTACATTCAGTTCAACGCGACGGCGGGCGGCCCACAATCGGAGTAGATGAAGATCAGGAGTAGGTCGGGCTTCATCTACCCATTAGGAGGAGGAGGTTGGTGGGGTGGGGGAAGGGGAGATAGAGGCCAGTAACTGTCTGGCGTTTTGCCGACACCTCAACCGGCCGAACGGAAGCGAGAGGGGGGACAGTAAAAAGTGTAGAGAAGGAGGGATGGAGGAAGAGAGGGAGAATAATAGTTCGGCACGCGACTCTTTTTTGTAGCACGCACCAGTCCCTGCAGACAGTGGAAACGCGCGGCACATAGCAACCCGCCTAGGGAACATCACCACGAACCCAGGGGTGCGCCCCGGTAAGTGGGTAACAAGATTAGGTCACTGTGAAGGTGAGCAGACGGTTTGTGAAGGCCTCGATTGGCGCGAGCGCAAGACCAGATGGTAGCCGAGGGGGTAACTACGCCTGTGCCGCCGCCGCCGCCGCAACAGTCGCTAGGTCTGAACTGTAACTACTGGAGAGGGGGTTACACGCTGGTTGGCGGTTGTGCTAGGTATGCATTATACATTGGTTAGCGGGTTATGCAGGAGTGGATCACAAGGTTGGGGCTGTCGGGGGGGGGGGGAGGTGTGAGGGAGAAAAAAGTAATAATAATAAAAAAATAAATAAGGAAAATAAAAAAAGAAAAAAAAACAGTACATCAAAAGAAAATTAATAACAAAAGAGGTTAAGCAGCTGAGCCGCAAAACAGGACCGGAATAGGAACGAACACTGCGGTGTCGAATAAAAAAAATAATAAAAAAAGATATTTACAAAAAAGGAAACGACAAAAAAAGGAGCACACTAGATGCTAAGTAGTAGCTATATTCTAACAACAACAATAAGGAAAAAGTTAAGATGATAAAAGGTAGTGGATAAATGTTAAACAGCTGAACAAGATATATAAGGGTTGAGCTAAACAAAGTAGATGAGAGTTGAACAGGTAAACATTGCAAAGGAAAAAAAACCAGATGGCAACAAGAATTAGACAAGCGCGGATACATGGGGATAGACAGTGAGATAATGACGCAGATAGAAGGATAACTTGGAGTACGTGAGCCTGCTAGATAGAATCAGGAGGATTATATGGTAAGGTTACGAGGGAATAAATGGGAGTACACATTGGTTATACTGGTTACGTTAGTTAGTTATAGAGGTGGGTGGACCCGTGGGCCGAGGGGCAGACTTTTGTCGTTTGAACAGGTGACATCTACCCAAGAGATGTGCGTTGATGTGTGCAGTGAGCCTTGTAGGATAGAAATGGGGTAATGAGTCGCTTGTTTGAGTAGGGAGAGTGGGGATCAGAAGTAATCCCAATCGATGACTTAGCAGGCAGCGTCGACCAAGTCGCGGCGCCGGCCCTGCAGCAAGTGTAATATAAACGGGATGGTGATGACCCGCGCAGCAGTAAAGTTCTAGGTCACAAGAGGGCGCACTATGCTCTCTGGGCTTGTGGCAAGTTGGAACGTACGTATACAATTGCTTTGCCAGAGCAGATGTCCAGACGCACACCCCGACGGTCCCAAATGCTTGGCGACGTATGTACACCGAACTCCAATATTTGCGGAGCGCAGTTGGTTTCTAGAGCAGAGGGCCCACGCAGATAATTGGCTAATGCGCCTGCGGTATTCCAGGTCCCCGAGCTTACCCGCTAAGCACCTACAGTTCCGCAGGAGAATACAAGACAGTTGTATAGTCCCTGAAGTGGTAGTCATCGCGAGAGATGAGCCGCGACCAGCGAAGCCAAATGCTGGTGCTGCTTGGAAATGAAAATCAGGAGCTGCTTGTGGTGTCATCGGACTCTCTTTTGTGTGCACCGGGAAAGACGGTTGTGTGGCAGGTGAAGTCGTGAAAGACGATGGTGGGGCAGGTGGAGTTGGTGAGCGCTGCTGGTTGTGACGCTGAGACAGTATGACACGTCTTCTCCGGATGCACTGAATTTCGGCCTCCAATGTTGCCAGGCGTTGATCTAACTCGTTCAGTGTTTGTCTCTTCGGTCAGTGTCACGTCCACACGGGTGCTTGAAGGGTGACTCTTACTACGAGCGACTTCACTGTAAGTCGGTCTGAACATTGGGTCAGGAACGTCCATTTCATACAATTTTCCTTCGGTAAAGTCGGTAGACAGCGCTGCGTAACGATTTGATACTTAAATTGTGGGGACAATCTGTTGGTGGTGTTATGTAGCGAGTTGTAGTGTCTGGCGTTGTCGCATCTGGTCTCTAGACTTTCGCTCCGTGAGGCACAGTGGAGAGGTAACTTGGTGATCGTTTGTCTTGCAAAGTCCACATGTGAACTGCGATGTCGTTGTCTCCGCCACTTTTGCAGCCGTATATGGTCATGAAGCCTTCTAATGTCCTGGGCGGAGGCATTTGTAACTACACTGCAGATTGACGGTACTGGTAAGCGTAACGGACGCATCCATAGTAGCAAATGCGAGGCGGTGGATCGCAGGGTCCACTTAGTGTTACAAGACAAGAGCGCCCTTTTCCAATTTAACGGGCAGCCACCACGCGGTGCGTAGGGCACTTTAGGTCTTGTAAAAGGGTGGCCGGGTCTACGGCAGCATCCACGCCCGAAACAGCGTAGCGTCGAAGGTCTGTGCATGAAAGGACGTAGGCCTGCGCTGGTACAATTAGATCTTTTGAGACCTCAATTGTTTGCAGAGATTGTAGAAGGCTGAAATCATCCATAGTATGCACCCCTATGGAAATGGTGTTCTTGAGGCAGTTTAAAGCAAAACCTTCAATTCACCTACATGAAGATAGATGTCCTAGGTACGCTGAATGAGGCAATTAGAGAGCCTTGACAGTTTAGCTTGGTGCACTGGGGCTTGATTATCATCATTTATGATGAGTGGGGCGATATGGACTCCGGCGGACAAAGATTTGTACGAGGTCGTTTCTAACCCGGTGAAACGGCGATGTTATTGCCATCCTGAGATGGAGCGTCTGGTAGCCTTTCGGAAGGTGTGGAAGCGGTTGACGTCCCAGGCCGCCAAACCGTGACAGTGATGGTGGCCGCGGTGTCTGCACTGTTACGTCCATCGGGCAGTGATCAGGAAGCGCAACAATCATCACCTGAGGCGCTCAGGTTAGCCGTTTTTAGGACTGCGCCATAGTGTCCATCTCACAACTTCCAAGTAGTGGAGAGGTGACTTCTGCAGGCACTGCAGTTGACATAGCAATCGTTGGCAGCGAGGTAGCTGCGGATGATGCTGCGCCGGATTCCATCTTCGCCCGATGTTGGGCTAGGAGGCGGTTGTGGCGGCCAAAGCCTAACCACCGTGCACTTGGTAAGATGCTCACCGGAGAGGCCGGGGGGCGCCGCACCGCAATCCGAAGGAGAAGATAGGTGCCAGGTGGTGGCTTGTATATCTTCAAGCAATGAGAGTTTTTAAAACACATGAAGGACGAAAAAATCACCACAGTAGGGTAGAGCCCACCTATTGTGATTCGTGTTGCTGCTTGCTGGGACCTGCCACCCAGAAAAAAAGCACGAAGACGAAAGCTGTGCAACAACACAATTTTAAACCTCTCTTAATAAGAGATGACAAGTACTCACGTGTTTCAATGTGTTTTCTTTGGTGGTTTTTTTTTACAGTTTTAAGTGTTCATTATTTTTTTTGTGGATACATTCATTTATTCAAGAGGTTTCAGGGTGTTGCTGCGTTTTTTCGTTTCTGTTCAAGTATATGGGGGTAAGTATAAATATAAAATATTTAACACCTATTTCTTCTTTAGGTGAGCATAATATGCATAAGTGATGTTCAAGCCAGGAAGCGAAAAAGCCCACTTAAAACGAAAGCCGAATAATGTATGGTTTTTGTGATCATAATTCCCGAATTTAAAACGCCAGAAGTTTGTCTAGTTTCATTGAGGTATTCAACGAACTTTTCAACAAACTTTTCAATTTTTGTTCTGCCTTTCTTGTTTCGTGAGCCCAACCTCTATATAGTAAAATGTTTTATCTTCGAGGTTAAAATGCGCCAGTTTTGCGTGAATAATAAATACCCCGCTAGAATGTTCATTGCGTGTGTGCAGTTTCATTTGGCTGTACTGAGGACACACAACACGTAGGCATTCAGATAATGTCGGACCTACTGGGATCGGGGCAACTCCATTCTTGTGAATGTATGAGAATACCACCTATTTTTCTGGTACGCTGAGTGTGGCATGCCAATCGCCAATTCAATGATCTAGAGTCTTATAAACTAAAATTTTAAGTAACAGCTTCTAGTTTAAAATACCACACTTGGTGACAAGAACGTTTCAACATCCACGCTCCAAAACAAAAAGAGTAATGGCACTGCTGACGATCGTGCTTAAAAGACAGCAAGTCTGGCGGGCTGTGCAGGCTCCGCTTGTATGGTGTGACAAGCTTTCGGTCACATATGGATTATTCGTGCTCTTTCATGAAACACACCACTTACCTTTTTACTGTATTGTGGTTGAGTGACAAAATGAAGTGGGCGTCACAAGCGTGAAAGTATTTGTGATTGTAAAGTTGGTGCAAAGTACTCGGAGGAACTGATGGGTAATGGTGTTTCTTTGTTTGGCCTCGTTTTTTTTTGTTCATGGTCTTTTTTTTTATTCGCATGTAATGGAACGGAACAGTTTTTGAGAAAGTTTCGAGGTGAAGGGCGACGAGGATCAAGTCGACAGGACGGGGTTCCGGAAGGCTAATCGGGTGGGATGTGGCGAGTGGTTTCAAGGCAAAGAAAAATCCTTAGGGCAAGCCCCGATAACATTTATATACAATTCACATATCTGGTTGAGCATGAAGATGGGTGACAATGCGACAGGAAATATGTATTTGGGGTTGTTAGTTTCCTTGTAACTCCATTCGAAACCAAAACTGGCGTGTGGGCGTTCAGATAGTTAGGAGCAGGGTGAGGTGTAGAACTTCTGACGACGTTCTGGGGGCAGCATAGTACCGCCTTGCGAAGCACATTCGGGCCACGAGCCGCAGCTTGCTGACCCCTGAAATCGAAGATGACGACCAGAGTCACTGACGATCAGAATTGGGCCCCGCAAAAGTGAACGGCACTGTTATGTCAATATAGAATACGTACATCTCTGCAGGGAGCGAAGTTGCAATTCAGCTCTTGTTTTGTGTCCTTTACTTGCGCTTCATTTGTTTTATTGACGGTATTGCCTCAGCTACTCTCTAGTATACATGTACCTCGCGATTTCTAAATCGTGCAGCCTAAAATGATGAGAAGGAGTCGTGTATTTGGCGTAAAACAGGGAACAACATTTCCACTTGTATTCAGGACGGGGTCGGGCGGAGCATTTCCAGCTGATCCGGAGTGCTTTGAGCGTCCTGTTGCAAGTTCCCACTCAAGATATCATTTTGCAGTTACCTGAGATCATAGTAAAGCAAGGTTAGCTGTTCCCTACGACTCGTGGATTTTTAGTTGTCGACAGCAGTCAAGAAGAAAGAACGATAAATATTGTGACGAAGTGAAACCTTCCGATTCGGAGATACTGACCCACGTAGCTGCGATCGCGCCCGCTCTGACAGACGAAACACGATAAACCACATCGGTTGCGCAGATATTACAGTGTTTAGAATGTGCAACTAGTTTAAGAGCGGTTTATTCAGCATGAAATTAATAAAATGCGCCACAACAGAAATATATTAGGTACAACCAAGTTTCACCTATGCTTGTAATAGAAAATTCGGGTGGTGCTGAAAGGTTCGTCGGCTCTATGCTTGCCATTCGCGTCGTTATAAAGAAAGCACTGCGTTCCACCAAATGTTTACTACAGAAATCCCATACCATTGAGCTACTTGTAAAATAAGCGCCAGAAATTCTCGACAGCACTTTTTCAAAACTCGGCGCTAGCTTTGATTCAAACACTATATATGCGGAAAAAAGTAAAAGCTCCGCATAAAGCTTCACACAGTCCTTCTCTAAACAGCTCTAACCTATGCAAGAGGAGTCTGGTGCAGTGAGAGCATGACAATGAGCACTAACGAGCATGGGTAGGTGACGCAGGTCAATCCCGCAGCTCCGCCTTGCTTATCGCGCTTCCTCAGGGGTGCAGAATTGATTGATGAAGCTCTCGAGCCGACGGTTGTGCAGCACCATTTATACAAAATATGCACAAGTGCAACACCGTCGTACATAGGTCGCACAAAGGCGAGAGCACAACTTAAGTCTGCACATCCGTCGAATGGCGAAGCCCATTGCCAATCTCTCTCATGCGGCCTGGAGTTTTGTTCCCCTGGGGATCCGTCCTGTAGGGGAGCACATCCAATCCCTCCTATCAACACTCTCCGCTGAATGCAGTTTTGACTGGAATAATTCAGCCGAGGTGTTGCTTGAGACGATGCACAAGGAAGAACTAGGGGAGGAGACTCTTCGACGCCACTTCCGGGGATTTTGTTTTTGTTCTCCACGTTCATTGGAATACAATGCGAGATTGCGCCAAGCCGTTTGGCCATTCCTTAAGAGAACTTTGTTGCGTTGATTCATGACGCTACACTACTTTTATAGGCGCGGCTCTTGCAAGCAATTACTTATTACAGTCGCTCGGCTTTTGCACGGCAGTCGTCTAAATGCGCAGGAACAGGTGGGTGCTGTGGCGATTCCGTAGCTCACAAAATTTATTATAGCAGAACTGCACGCTGTCTTAGTAGGCAATTTAGAGCTTCGTTAATTTTTATAGTTTTCGACGAATCGACGGTAGCATACACAGTCAGAAATGATTGCACGCTTTTCTTCTCCTTTGGTATGTTGTCGGTGGTGGACGTTGTCGGGGGGTAAGGGATTCCTCCCTCGGGTGCTGAAACATGGTTCAGAAACATCAGTCCCTCGTACTCGAAGCGGAGCTTTTAGACCTAAATGTAGATCCTTATTTACGGCATGCCTCTAGTAACTACCGAATCCAGCGTTGCGACGTGTACTTCGGAACTCGTGGATAATACACTAAGTGGTGGAGGTAAACAAGGTGCCTTGTTGTTGTGGAATTTATTACAAAGGAATACCAAAGCCAGAGAAGGGAGTAAAGGAATGTGGAAGGCAAAGCACAGTCCTTATCACGTCGTTTTCAAAGAATCTCTTCACAGGTCATGCAAATTACTGTTTAATTGCGGGTACAACACCGCTTTTCGTGACATAAATGATGATTTTAAACAGTGTGTCTGGTTAGAGGGGGTTTGGGTCGAACTAAGTTGAGGTGTCGTGGTGAGAGGGGAGTGAATTGACGATAGCGAGAAAACTCGGACCAATGGCAGATGAGGTGGTGGAGACCGGCTGTGTTGTAATGGTGCCCATCGGGATACTGGGGGCCGTGCTGTGCATAATACCATTGTAGAATGATCTCTGAGGACGTACAGGTGTTGGTCTGGAACTTGTTCAAAAAGATTTGTTGCGGTCGGGGTCAGGGAGGGTAAGGAGGTCATATGGCCTGAAGGGGTGAGTGCCTTGAGGGGTTGTTGTTTCAGTTGCGTCAATCTACGGAGCCTGATGACGGGAGCGTGAGTGGGGTCAATTTTAGGGCAGTTGGGTCAAGGATGGTCCGACAAGGGCGGCGCTGGTGGTCCATCAGAGGCTATTGTGAGAAGGGCATCCTGTGCAGCCACATGAGCTTCTAGGCTTCAAGTAGCCGGAGGTTCATGAGTGGTGGTCCAGACGATTTGGACTTAGCATCTTGATGTTTGGAGCGCAGTTATTTGATGAATAATGCGGTGGACTTAAGGGTGGGTGGACCTGGGTTGACAAAGTTTTTTGAGAGCTTCTGATGAGTTCGTTAGCCATATGCTCCGCTTTGGTTGAACTAATATAGAGGATACGGTGATATTGGGTTTCCATCATAGGTAAATTGTCTGGACTGATTCATGTTGTGCCGCCGTATACGTTTATGTGGCTAGCGTCTGTGTAGAACTAAATTTCACACGGTCGGCAGCGTTGCTGTCGATGCTTGGGCTAACGTGCGTGCGACGGGTTGCGAGGGGACGAATTGAGTGAAGTGGGGCAGCTGCCAGGGGGTGTTGGGGCTGGAAAATTAGGTAGGAAATATGACCGTTGATCGCAATCGGTGAGGAGAACGGCTTGGGGGGTGAATTGCCTTTTAAGATGTTATTAATTCATTGGTTTCTGATTGATGTGGTCGATTGGTGGGACGTCCATGGCCAGTGGTGGTGCGTAGGGTAGAATTGTGAAGAACTTGTAGCGTGCGTCCTTGCGGACAGTTGAGGTCATAAAGTGGCCTCCGTATGAAAGAATGCCAACCGCTAATGCTCTACTGAGGGTGGTGATAGCCTGTTGTAATAGCCTGGTGATAGCCTCCGCAGTGTTAGTTTGAGAGCCCAGGATTTCACAAGGTCCCCGTGCCAATCGATCGCTGCGAGCGCACTCTCAAGAACTTGTAGTTACAAGCCGCAGTGTCAGTAGCAGCAGCGTGACACAGGAAAACGAGTGCCCTGACCCGCCGGAGGGCTTGTGCGCACCTCGCTTCGGCGTATAGAGAACCGAATGCGTTCGGAATAAAACAGACCTTGCTACGCGGTCAGGTCCCCTCCTTCAATGCCTCTGTGGCATGCGCTGAGAAGTTGGTGTCCCAGACGTGATATCTTTCCCAGCGAAGTTGTAGAGCCGTGTCCAGCAACGACCATAACGAGCGAGCACCCCAAGCAGATGCCAACGGGATATCCGCCGGGCTATCAATTTTCCGCTCTATTGGAAACCCAACCCAGATATCTCGTTCCTCCAGGCCGAGTCACAGTTCACGCTTTCTGGTATGACCTCCTAAGAGCGAAAGTTTCACTACGTAATAAGAGCTCTACTCGTGACTGGTGCGTAATTTGATGTGGACACTCTTCTACCTCCTGCAACCGACTACGACCAGCTCAAAGCAGCGCTTCTCGAATGTACATAAGCATCTGAGCGCACCTGCATACAGCGGCTACTTTATACCAAAGAGCTTGGGGGCCGAGGCCTGATCCAACTCCTGCGGCGGATAACCCAACTTCAGGCTCACGTGCACAAGCCATGGATTGCGCATTGCTGCATCACCTTTTTCTGCAGCACCTGCCTGCGAACGTGCAAATCATCCTCGCAACCGCGTCATCCATGAATATACCTTCGCTCTAGTTCCTAGACGATATTGTAATGGAAGTAGCAGCACAGCATCACCTGTGGCTGCAGTGACCACGACGCCAACGTCATCCGTCGCACGACGCCAGCGCCTGCCAACTAAGGTGCGTCTGCGGCGCCTGCCAACGCCAATCACCTGTGTGAACGACAAAAGCAACTCTTTGTAGCAGCAAGGAGAAGAAAGAGTTCAAGAACTTCTGGCCGCCCGTCACTCCAACGTGACTTCTCGTTTTTCCGACGCCGTGATGCCAACGTGGCCGCCGCCCATTGTAATCTCCCAGAACATGCTTCTACCATCGGTGTTTCGGCACTGATGCTCGCCACTGCCTCTTCACATGCTCATGAACATGGCCCAGCAGACCGCTAGCGGAGACAAGCGGTTCTGCCCCCCTTGATGAATGTCGCCTGTTTCACTTCATTGACCGGGCCACCAGACAAAAGTTTCTCGTCGACACCGGAACGCAAGTCAGCGTCTTGCAAGCTTCACGCCAGGACCGCACCACCAGCGCAATCTTCTACCTCCAGGCAGTGAACGGCTCATGCCTTCCCGTGCTCGCTGAGCGATCGTTGACAGTGAATATGAGTATTCGCCGACCTTTTCAGTAGAATTTCGCGTCGCGGACGTTTGCTCTGCCATCCTTGGTACTGATTTTCTTTAAAAACATGACCTCCTAATCGACGCCAAGTGACGGCAACTTCTGGATGCGACAACCATCCTTTCGGCTTAAGGCGTCGCAGCGACAGCAGCTGCTGAAGTAGCGCCTTCCTACGCTGCAGTTGCTAAATAACATTGGCCGCCCTGCTTAAGGAGTTCCCGAAGGTGATGTCGCCACCCGACTGGACCCAGCCCGTGACGCATAACGATCATCAAGATATTACAACTACCCGACGACCCGTTTTATTTCTTCCGCGATGTCTCGCTCCCGACAGAGTCAATACCTTCCTTGCAGAGTTAGAGCACATGCTGGATCTTCACATCGTCCCACCTTCCTCCAGCCACTAGGCATCGCCCATGCACGTAATACCCTACAAGAACGGAGACTGTCGACCTCAAGGTGACTACCATTTTTTAAACCTCTCCTTCATTCCGTATCGGTACCCCCTTCCAAACATACAAGATTTCACCGCCAGTCTGTGAGGCGCCACCATATTTTCAAAAATTGACTTTGTCGGGGCGTAGCACCAGATCCTCGTCACAGAGGACAACAGAAAAAAGACGGCCATAACAACACGTTTTGGCCGCTTCGAGTTCCTCCGAATGCTGTTCGGCCTCAGGAACACGTGACAAACGTTTCCTCATTTCATCATATACTGTAACGCATGGACTGACCTTTGTCTCTGCTTACATGGCCGGTATGCTGGTAGCGAGTGCGTCCCTAGACAATCATTTTCACCATCCCTGTATACTCCCCGAACGCTTAGTAGCCAATGGTGTTACCATCAATGCAACGATGAGCGATTTCGACGTTTCCGCCCACTACATTCTCGGACATCCATTGGATGCGACTGTAATTCGGCCCCTCTCCATCAAGGTCCAGGCCATTCTCGACTAACAACCCCAATGTCAGTCACCAAGCTTCGACAGTTCCTCGTTCTGTTAAACATCTACCGTCGTTTTATCAAAACCTACGCAACCCTGCTTGAGCCTCTCGACTGCCTGCTTTATGGCAAGCTCTCTATCACCAAACTAAACTGAAGCGCTGGTGCTGAGGCACCGTTTCGCACCATAAAACATGCTCTGGCTGACGCAGCTCTCCTCGCTCACAGAAATTCAGGACGTCAACTCGCACTTACGACTGACGTCTCGAGTTCGGCTGTTGGAGCTGTACTCTAGCAACACGAGAAAGGCGCGTGGCCGCCATTCACCTTCTTCTCGAAATGCCTGATACCACCTCAAACCCCATACAGTGTCTTCGGTCGTTAAGAGGGTCGTCAGTTTACCATCTTCACTGAAAAGAAAACCTCGACATACGCCATCAGCCGGCCCGACACTCATTACGCACCCCGGAAGTACGGCAGCTTGTCTACCTGTTTGAGCAAAAGATAGATATCACACATGTCAGTGGCATTGACGGCACACATGATGTTCTAAGTCGCGTGGACAGCTTTGCGAAACTGCGTCGCTTTTGTTTGCACCCGACCCACGCCGACTGGCTTGCAGAGCAAGGAGACAACATGGGGCTGCTGCAGCTTCATACATCGCCTACTGCTCTCCAGCTCAAGGATGTGACCCTCGAAATACCGCAGATCATTTGCAACTTGTCGACAGGAAAGCCTCGACCATTCGTGCCCAAAACCTGCCATGCGAGCTCTGCAATGCCCCGAATCACACGGCCCATCCTGCGATTCGTGCACCGCAGAACCACTTCGCGGCTCGTTTGGTGTCTCCTCGCGAAAACGCCGATGTTTGCGACTGGGCTCGCACCTGTACCCCATGCCATCGCGTACCCAGTTACGTAGGCAAAGGCAATCCTACAACCGGGAGAACGCTTCGCGTACGTGCACACCTATCGTCCCTGTCAGTCCCTTGTCCCCATGCCAAGGCTACCGTTAGCTGCTGACATGTGTGAACCGATTTTCACGCTGGCCTTAAGCCACGCCGCCACCCGAAATCTCCCTGATCACGGTAGGGGGGAATTCATGTCAAGGTGGTAGCGCGTTTTGGAGGCCCATCATACATAGTTTGCGTGCTGCAGCGTACCGGCCAAAAAAACGGGCTCATAGGGAGCTTTCACCAGCAACGTCTGGCACGCTCACAGCACACGACTATCAAACACCGTGTGTCCAGCGCTTCCCCTCATTCTTCTGGGCATACGCACCGCCTTCAAAGTTACCCCGCGTGTTCTTCGGCTGAAATCATTTATGGCACCATGCTTCGACTACCAGCCGACTTGTTCAAGGTACAGTCTCATACACCTTTCCTCGCGGACTACTTGGAGTCTCTGTGATTGATCTTCGCTGCTCTTCGATTACAGCCGAAACGTGAACGGAAAGACCGAACAAATGATGTGCTTCTGCACCTTGATCAGTCAACCCATGTGTATGTTCGGTACGGACGCCTGCACCTACCTTTGCATTCACACTTCGTTGGCCGTATCCCTGTAGTAGAGGGACACTCGTCCACGAACATCATCAACATCAACGGTTCTCCCGACACCAAGGCCCTAGAGCACCTGAAGCCAGTATACGTCACTGCTGTCGACATCAACCCTACGAGTCTTTGTATCGTGGGTGCACACCGCCATGAACATTATGTACGCTGGATTGATCAAAGCATCGTACCAGCTTCTCTCTTGGGGGGAGCCCTCTAGCGGCAAGCCACCGTGTCAGCGGCAGCAGCGTTGCTTAGGTTAAGAAGCGTGCTAACCCGACGATGGGATTTCGCGCCCCTGGTATCAGTGGATAGAGAGTCCACTGAGTTCGGAGTAAAACCGTCCTTGCTACGAGGTCTGGTCCTCTCATTGAACGCCTGGATTTCAAGGGCTATACAACCTTCAACGACGTCATTGTAGACTTGTGGATTTGGAAGGCGTCATACAGGCATTCTCCTGACTGTCTCGGTTGTTCACTTCAGTTTGCGAGTACTGGTATTCAAGTTCTTTGACAAGAATTGCTTCATGTGCAAAGGTGGTCACGGGCGTTGTGAGTTCATTGAAGTGAGTGCACATACTTTTTTAAATATAGGTCAGCCTTCGGTCGTCAACGAAGAACTTCAACGTGCTGTCTGTTTTCTTACGGAGTAAAATAGCAGCCCAGTGATGTGTTCCGCGTTGTATGATTTCGTCGCTCAGCATGTCGTGCACTAGCGCCTGGATTTTCTCGCACTCAAGTGTAGACAGGCGGTAAGGGTATTGTAGCATCAGTTGACGGCCCTCTATTGGTGATTATGAACCACTCTCTTGAGGCGCCTTACGCAGTGCCCAATTCAACGAAAGACAATCGCTCTGTGTGGTGTAGCAAAGCCCCGAGCTTTTGTTGTTTTTCTAGTGTTAGCGCCGGGTTGACGCTGAACCTATGAGCTGAAATTAGAGTGTACTACAATAGATTGTGTGGCGCATTCGACGGGCCCCGGCGACGAGTTTGAGTGAAGCCCGAACTGCGGAAAGTTAGTGTGTGGGCGCTGATATCGAAGCGGCTTGGAAGTTTTTCCTGCGGCTGGCGCTGCTTCCTTGCAGCGAAGGCGGCGGAGAATGCAATGTTTTGCTACTCAGTTCGCTTTACTCGCGTGAGATGCTGGTGCAGCCCAGCCGCAACGCACGCATCGACATTGTTATGCGCCATTCGGTCGAACTTGTTACTCGGGTGTTAAACCCGAGGCGCAGCTTTTATTATTCATCATGCCGAAAGATGAAACTGGTCAGGTGCTCTGGGAGGAGAACCCACATTGGAGCGACAAACCATTGGGTAGGAAATCCGCAGTGTATGAGCTAAATGTTCAGAACCGCTGCATTCTTGGGGACTACGGACATGTTGCGGACGGAAATAAGGCGCGGTTTGAGCGCGGACCACCGACACTAACGAGTGTCATCAGTGTGTATGATATTGCAAACTCGCAGAAGTACTTTAGCTCGACAGCTCCGGCAAAGCGAGCGCATTGCAAGCGGGAGGATTTTCGTTAAACCAACTTCTCCAGTCGCCCTATCTTTTACTTGCATGAGTTTTCTTTGTACAAAGTATATACAGTGAGTTTTGTAGTTTGAAATTTATCTTTGTAGAGACGTTTTTGTACTATGTTTATTGTTATAAATACCTGGAGTAAGAGGGATGCTGGTAACTATATATGTAATAGCAATCAGTTTTAGGTTTCTTAATACAAATATCTTTGTCTGGATTGTGTTTTTTTTTCAAGTTTATCTATGGATTAGTCAGTCGTTCTGATATTTTTTTGTCTTTATCAGCCACCTTTGGACGTTTATTTTCATCTTGTCGTGTCTATAAACATATTTATTACACCTTAAATAGTTTGAAAAACCTTGGCCATTTCCGCTAAGGGGAAACCTGGGGAGGTGCGAACAATGCAGTGTATTAGTGTATCCTTGGCTGATTGGCGTTTTTTCCAACTGAGATGAAACCGTCGGGTTCTAGAGGTATACAGCTTTGCTGTAAAAGTCTCTTCCCTTTGAAGTAGATAGCTGTCTTGCGCGATGCGTAAACAAGTGTGTCTCGGTGTTTTTAGCTAAGCGTTACGAACCGCCTCAGCGCGAGGCGCCAACAGGTACCCCGATGTTTTTTTAGTACGTGTTACGTTCTTGCCCGATCCGTAAAAGAGTTTCCCGGTGTTTTCGTACCGTGACGGCAAGCGACGAACGACGATTACGACCACTAAGATGACGAAAGATGACACCAACAGCCCCAGCTCCTAACGGGTTTCGCCTCTAAACGGTTGCGGTGTTGATGCCTGGCTTTATCCTTTGGCCATAGAACAGCTCCTTTTATCATACACTGATTAATATACGCTAGTCATTGGTGCTGATTTAATAAAAACGTGTGATGTAAACATCTCTGGCATCCTACAAATATAAAGTCGTGTAGTAATCCAAAGCAGTTTTCTTTAAGCATCGTTATTTAAAACATTCCTTGCCATGGGAGAGGTGTGATAACAGCCTGCACGGGAAGCGTTCACTCACGACACCACAATTTTAACTGTTATTTACGGCGTCGCTTCACTCCGGTCATGCGTAATGAGACGGACACTACGGCAGTTGACAGTTTCTCGCACTTGCTACAAAGACAAAAAACAATAAAATGCTAAATCACGAAGAACCTACGTACGCGACGAATCAGTGCAAAAACATAGCAGACTGTGAGAGTCGCAAAACAAGTGCTGCAAGATTCAGGAGAAATATACCGAGGTGAAAGCCTGGCTATAGTGTGGAAACACCAGTTTTATTTCTATGGTTACCGTAAAAATCTGTAGCCATACACCGGTAAGCAACTAGTCTCCGTAGGAGTCGCCAAAGCGCAAAGAAGCGCGCAAACGCATGTGTGCGCAAGCGATGCGAGACCAAGACTGATTGCTCCTGGCGCCCTCTATCGCAATCGCGTACGGAGCTTCAAGAGAACAGCGCCGGTCTGGCAACTCAACCTGTTCTACTACACTCTACTGACTTAAAAGTCGTATCAGAAGCGTGGTGTATGGCCGTGGCAGTGATCACGAGCCTTTGTTCCTGACGTCCTTCGAGGAATATAATAAACGGCCCTTCCATATCTGCTGATATTTCTCATTTAAATTTGTGATGCAAAGTTTCGGGTTTCCATTGCTTTAAGGGCACTATACATCTGTCATCATAATCACGTCGGAATCATAAATTTGGTTATTGCGTTCAAAACAGGTGCAGAAAATGGCTCAAGAGTCATCTCGATCCTTAGCCGACATGACTATTCATGGATATAGTACAATAACTACAATATACAAATAATCGATCCAAACAATTTTTTTACAATGACTACATATAATGTGAGCTAGGTAAATATATTTAGCTATGTGTTAATAGGGTAAGGTATATTGTTCAGACATCACAAATTCTTTTAAGGAAAGAGTGTTATTTTTTTTTTTTATTCACTGGCACATTGCCTCATATTTTGGCACTTAGGTAAGAAATAGTGCGGCGACTGTACACAATATGTATTTTTTGAAAAATAAGAGTACGCTTGTGGGCGTGTCTGGTGTTTCGTTTAGTTTCTATTATGAAGATGATCGGTTTGGATTTATTTAGTGCTCTTTGAACTAGTAAGGTTGTTTAGTAGTTCCTTGCTACAACAAATGGCATAATGTTAAATTCTGAAAAGATTTGGATAGTGGGGACGCACATCATTATTCTAACCGCCCTTTTTTGGTGTTTGGCAATAACGGAGGTGTACGACCCGAATGCATATCCATGTTCATTATGATGATATACGTATATATTATTATAAATATAGATTTATATTTATCCTGTAACATTTCCTTTTAATGGGTCGAGTTCTCGAAAACAAATATTCTGATTATGCTCCGTTCACATTAATTTGTAACAATACTCATTCTTGGGCAACTTAAGTATAGAAATTTTGGTCTGTCTCAATGTCTGTGTGTCTGTCTCTCCGTGACTCAATTCAGCCACTCGGCCAAAGTAAAATAGATATTCCGCAATAGCCTTATATACTCATTGCCATATGTAAACGTCTAAGCCCGGTTTATTTGTACATACTTGTGAAATTTGTTAAACAAGAACAAAAAATTATGCACAAAAACACATGAAATTAGTTCACAACAAATACTTGCAGTGTTTATTATAAATTTATGTATGCATCGTTCTTCAATAGCAAATGGTATTTTACATCTACTATGCTCTTTTCCCGTGTCGGCCTTGCGCCACTAAACACCAACAGTCATCAAGCTGCATAAAACGCCGCCTGCTGTTGCCTGTGCCCCCTTCTGGTGGCATATAAAAAATCACGCGGAAACAGCAAACAAAGGTTCCACTAGCTAAGTTCCACGTTCTATTTGGAAACCACGTAGAGCAGGGCTACGCACCTCTATGCTGTGCTGATCATCGCATCGCGTTGCAGTATAAAAAGACTGACGCAGCTCTACACAGCCCAAAACGGAGCGATCCAGGCAGCCGCAAACACTTTGGCGGCACTAAGCGAGTGCTTTCCCAATTGCAGGCACATCCTCTCCTACACTGCGGCAGAAGATTGCTTTCCGTGTGTGGCTGGTCTGCCTGTCTGAATCTTCTGGCTGTGCGGATCACCGGTGGGTCACGTCGACAGCGAAACGATTGCTGCAGCTGTGCACGAGTTGAGGAGGCACCAACTGCGCAGAGCGTCACGGTCCTGTGTTGATCGGCCCATCGCGTTCCAGTATAAAAGGACCAACGCAGCTCCACACGGCACACAACGGAACGATCCAGGCAGCCGCAAACACTTCGGTGGCATAAAGCGAATGCTTTCCTTATTGCAAGTATGTCTTTACATATCTTATTTCTGTAACTAAGCAAGGACTCGTAGATGGCTTCGTTTGTTTTGCTTCGCTTGTTTTGCTCACCTATTTTCACTCGCAATGTGAATGAATCCACCGACAAACCCTTTCAAAACCATTGGCCAAGCGCTCGCTGACAAACCCCTTTCGAACAATAAGGAACTCTCCAAGGATCTTGTTGAACCGGCGCTAGGTATCAAAAAGGTCACCACTGGTATTAGAAACGATATCAAAGGTATAGCCAAGAACAAGAAGGCTTATCTTGATAAAATACCGGAAGTAAGAAAATTCATGGAATTTATGAAGAAGACCTTCGAACAATTACAGACCGACGAGGAAAAGATCATGCTCGGAACTTTCAGTGTAAAGAAACAGCAGAAGGAAAAAAAGAGGCAGAAGCAAAGCTGCTGCAGCAGAAAGTCGAAGACATGCGCAGAGAAATTGGGCAACTGAAACAATACAGCAAGTTCAACAACCTGGAGATAAAAGGCGTTCCTTCTTCTGCGGAAGAGTCAGTGGTCTTCGGTTTACGTAATGGCAACGATCGCTACTGTGTTAAAACTAAGCTGTGTCCAGACGACACCGATACGGTTCACCGCGTTCCAAATTAAAAACAACCAAGAAAACTTTGTTGTAAAATTCATCTGGAGGATGAAATGAGATGAATATCTACTGAAGGCACATAAGCAGATGCTCTTGGCGTCTACATTTGGGTACGAAGGCAACAAGCCAGTGTATGTCAACGAACATTTGTGCCCAGTAAATAAGGCGCTCCTTCGTAAGGCGATGCAGAAAAAAAGAAAAATGAATTGGAAATTGGCTTTGGTCTCTCAAGAAAAAATCCTTAAGAGGAAGACCCAGAATTCTCAGGTTCTGCACGTAGCGACTGAGGAGGACCTGGGTAAAGTAAACTAAATGTCTGCAACCTTTTAATAGTACCACTTCTAGCTTCATATGACATTTACGTGTATCCAAGTTAACTGAGAGTTGTGCAAGCATTCATGTTTTTCAGTCGTTCAATGTATTTATTCAACGTCTGTGGAGAAAGGAGAACTTGCGATTAAGTGTTTCAAACAGGTACCAGTTTAGTTTCGATGTTGTTGCCTTATCCGAAACATGGTTGAAGAACGGCGAACACATTTGCTTCCATGGGTATAATTTTCTGTAATCTTGTAGGGATACATCATCGCGTAGTGATTAAGTAGCACTTCTTATCAAGTCTTTCATTTTGTTTACTGTTTTTTTAGGTTTCCAAAATAATTTATTCAGACAAAATTTCCCGGTGAGTGGACTAAAGGCAGATGAACTCTCCCTGACTAAGGCCCATTCACCCGCATATGTGCATTGCTAACAGGGGTAGCAGCGAACATAAAAAGTACAGAATGCAAGAAAAACAACATCGATAGCAAATAACTCACAGAAAGAACAATTCGCCCAAGCAAGTATACATAAATGCAAAACAGCAATCATACCGGCGGTACAACATCAGCAGAGTTCATTCCATAGTACGGGAAAGAAGGTACTGCTTGACATCGAGTTTGAAGGAATGTATCGAACGAGATTCATGGACCACTTTCGGAATATCATAATGTTTGCTCAAGAAACACGGTAATAAATGACAAGACAAGATGTAAAAAGATGTAACGGCTATTGACGATGTCTCAATAACAATATTCGTTACACTAACCTCTAGAACAGTTTCAGACGTCGTCTATCGACCTCCTAGTTCTAGCGTATCGCTCTTCCTTGACAGATAAACAATATTCTAAACATTTGGAGCTTCGGAATTGAGCATCGTGTAGTAATTACACATGTCTTTAACATTGACACCTTGGTGGGACATGATATTCAATTGCCCGAGGGCTTTTTGGACCATTCGTTTTGGGAGGTCTTTCTTTGTCTTTAACCCTTCGTTGGTCCTCCTCCCCAAAGGTGTTATTCCCGAAGAGTGGGTTTAACTTGTTACGTACAAGCTTCTGTCTGCTTTTGAGCTGATGTTTAGTGAGGTAATTTTGTGTCTTCTTCCTAAGTAACCCAAAAGCTGTTTTCCGAGACGCCACTGATTCACAGGTGCACTTGGGGACGGTTATCAGTTTTTCTGGTCTCCAACGTTTCTATGTAGTTCGAAAAAAGGAGTGATACGCATTCTGTGCAATGAACGCAAGAACGCTTTCTTGCATTCTTGCAATCCTTGGCAGTGCGAAAGCAGAATCACTGTTTGGCAATTGGGCTTCCTTTCGCTCTAATAGAAGTTAGGCCGCGCAGTAATCTTTGAGGTAGCCGCTAATATCAGACAAAAGACATCTATGGCAGTATATTTTGATACCTAACGTGGAAAAGGTATGCCGAAAAGTACGCCGTTCTCCTTGCCTTGGTTCTGGTGTGGTTCTCTTGGTGTAGGTATGTCTGATCCAGTCAATATTGATGGGATCTTCCGACTTCGCATTCCAGGTTATTTCATCAGGCAGTAGTCTTACTTGTTTTGGTAGCATTGTTTAGGTTCACTGGTTAAACGAGCCCGAACGCCTAGGGCACTTTCTGCAATAGCGCAGTCTTTAAGGTAATTCTTGAAGACTAAATATGTACATCAAGGTTCTCATTGGTTTAAATTGAGTATGTAACACGTTCATGTAGCGTATGAAGTAGATCCAAGTGGTCGCATCCGGTCACTTTCGCGAGATTCAGCAATTTGGCCATGTTGTCATTGAACATCACGCTTTTGTCTCCAAACCAATTCTGCGGACGTTCTATGGCTATAAAATATATATCGTTAGTTGTTGATCCACTAATGACTCCTTGAGCTTTTCACGTCAATAATTGCATAAGTTCTTGTGTGTGTGGACGTAGGCTAGGAGACGATATTTATGCATCGGCGACTCGAACTCATTCCAGAATGTGGGTCATCATATAAAAATATACGTCAAATTGCTGGATTTGAAGTTTGTGCATTAGAAAGTAATTTCCCATACGGATGCAAATAAGCTGGGGCCATACTGATCATCGTGAATGGGTACGTGGCTGCAAGATGTCTTTCAGCACATAAAACCTCGTCTGCGAGGGAATCACTGCAATCTTCTGCACTTGCTAGCTCATCGTCTATCTCTACATAGGGAACGACGTCATCTATCTCTGCCTTTATCGCTTATGGCAGTTTCTTGCCGGTTCAGCATATTAGGCAGGTCAGCCAACTTACGGATTGGTAATGGGGTCACGTACATCCTGGCCTTCAGTTTCCAGATGATATTGTAGTCGAGGCATGGAGCACTGCACGATTTCATTTCAGTCAGTCCATGATGGCGCTCGGTACCAGATATTCTGACCAAGTAGGCGTTGAGTACAGAGACCAGGAGGCAGACGTGGTTAGAACACAACCGGACTGCTGGCGAACTTCGAGCGGCTAGCCGTATTTGATAGTTAAAGAAGACGTCACGTGCCTCTATGGTAGTGTGGGGGTGCCCATCATCACTTCTGTATGCCTTTGCATTATTGCCGCCGAACTCGGTTGTTATAAAGACATGTAAAATTGAGATTACTGTCTGCCACATTTGTGATGAGCCAACTATGGTCCCTTTGCTCTTTTTCGTGTTAGTTATAAACCTTGTCTCTATGATATTACCCGTACATAAACAGTTAGCAAATAAATACATAAAAAAACGTAACAGTGTTGGTGGTTGCAACAATATTAAAAAGTTTGAGGTAAGTTTAACACTGCAAATATTTTAATATAAATATACGTTTGTATTTTTAAGTTCGTGTTTATTGATATTTCTGGCTGTGTTTCTTTCAGCAACGTGCCGTAAGCAATATCATAGTTTTTCTGCAACAACCTTCTCTCACTTCAAAAAAGCTGGTCCTAATGGATTTGGAAATTTTTTAGAATAATACAGAAAAGGGCAACAGACCCAAGGAAATAGGCATGCTTTAACTACATTCCGGCAAGTTTTTTCTCGTTGAAGACTTGTCTCAAAGTACAAACTTCGGAGATAAAACCAGCGCTGTTGCGGTTACGGAGATTTCTTACAATCTGTTCACCACGCCTTCTGCTCCATCGCAAGTGCGCCAGTTATAAATATATATATATGATGTACGTCCGATGGTAGGCGACGGCAGACGAGTATGGGCAAACCGCTTTATTCGCAGGTCGAGCTGGAGGGCACCAAGATGGCAACCGAACCAGGTTACCAATGATGATAGTTCGAGAACGTAGAAGAATCGGTGATGATGAGTATATACAGAGATGAAGAAGCCGTGGCCGCAACCGGGCGCCAGTGATGATTGCATTCCACTGACACATCGCAATCAAAGCTCTGAACTTCCACAAACTGGGCTACGACTGGTCTCACACTAATTTCCCCCCGGGGCGGGAGCGGCCGCCTGGTCATGTTTTACTGCGGATTACGTCAGTGGAAAGGCTTAAGGCGGGAAAGGTGGACAATGCCCGGGCCACGATGACGACGGTCCGAACTTACAAAAACGGGGGTGACGCGATAGTTCACCGGAGACGTAGCCTCAAGAACCTTCTAAGGACCAAGGAACCAGGGTAGGATTTTTTCGCAGAGGCCTGGAGAGCGAACCGGTGTACAGACTACGACTTCGTCACCGGGTCGGTAAGAAACGGACCGGCGAACAGCCTCGTAGCATTCTTCGTGATCTTGTTGGCTTGCGTCTGTGCGCATGCGAGCCAGTCGCCGACCGTGGTCGACCCGAGACACGAATTGTTCCGGGAACGATTCAGAAGTGGACACAGGAGCGGTAAAGAAACAGGTATCAAGAACGTGCGATGGATGACGGCCGTAGATGAGGTAGAAAGGCGCGTTCCCTATAGTGCTTTGAACTGATGTGTTATAGGCAAATGTCACTGAAGGTAATATAATGTCCCAATTTTGGTGGTCAGGGCGAAGGTACATTGATATCAAGTAAGAGAGCCTGCAGTGAAAACATTCGGTGAGCCCCTTCGTTTGTGGATTGTAGCTTGATGTCTTTTTGTGGGAGGTATTAGAGGCATAAAGCACTTCGGCAGGATCTCAGATAGAAACATCTTGCCGCCGTCACTTAACACGACGCGAGGGGCTCCCTGTCATAGCCGCATAGGTCACAAAAAGAAGGCAGCGACGTCGCCAGCACTAGCCGAGGGAAGGGGCGATGTCTGCACGTAGCGAGTCAAGTGATCAACGGCCGTGACGATCCAGCGGTGACCAGTGGATGTCGTCAGTAAGGGCCCATACAAATCCATACCGACCACTTCAAACGGCGTAGTTGACAACGAAACAAGCTGGAGGAGACCGCCAGGGGGTGCCTTAGAGCATTTTTGTTGCTGACAGGGTGAACAAGATGCGACTTATTTCACCACAATGGTCAAGACTCCTTGCCAAAAAAGCGACCTCGAATGCGGTCGTTTGTCTTTTCTAAGCCAAGGTGGCCGGCGGTCGCATCGTCAGGAAAAGCGTGCAAGCCGCCACTCTCGAGAGAACGAGGCACAACTGGGACCCATGTGGCGCCATTTAGGTGGGGGTTTATGAGATACAGTGCACCGTCTATGAGCTGGAACTGCCGCATTTGGCGAAGTAGGCGGCTATTCAGTGGACGTGTCGAACCACCGAACCGATTTGGTATTTTCCGGCAGTAACTGCCTGCTAGTTGATGATCGAAAACGTCGCGGAGGTTGTCATTCAGTGCATAGTCGACAGGGGCAACTGATGATGGCGGTGCATGAGAAAGTGACGCCATGTGTTTGGAAGACGGCATCAGCGGGCAGCGCGAGAGTGCGTCTGCGTCTACATGGTTGAGTCTGGACTTGTAGGTAACCGGAAAGTTGTACTCTTGCAACCCAGAATCCAGCGTACCAGGTGTCCCGAAAAGTTTTTCAATGAAGACAGCCAGAACAGAGCGTGATGGTATGTGACGACGGTGAAATGTCGGCCGTAGAGATATCGTTAAAAATTTTGCACAGACCACACAACCACCAGACACTCCCATTCCCGTTATCGTATAACGCTTCTCCGCTCGTGTTAGAGACCGGCTCCCATTAGCAACAACCCTCTCACGGTGGTGAGCATCGCGCTGCAACAGAACGGCGCCAATGCCATGCCCACTGGCGTCGGTGTGGAGGATCACCGGTCTCGAGTCATCAAAGCGGCATAACACAGGTGCGAAAGTAAGCGCTTGCTTGAGGTCTTGGAAGGCCTTTCGCAGCCATCCCTCCAGTCGAAGGGGTATAAGAATTTATTAGCTGGTTCAGAAATGCATCGAGAGTAGCAAAACTGCGGAATAAACGGCGAAAATGCGACGCCAGGCCGAGAAAACTACGCAGCGCTTTTTCTTCCTGAGGTCGAGGAAAATTGGGTACAGCAGAACTTTTGTCTGTGTCGGGGCGTTTGCCATCTTTACTGAGGACGTGACAAAGAACATTCATTGATTTGCTACCAAAACGGCATTTCTTGGTGTTCATAGTGAGACCAGCCTTTGCCAAACAAGTCAACGCCTCGTCCAGACGATGCAGATGTTCTCAAAACTTGACAAAAAGATGACGTTGTCGTCAAGGTAACAAAGTCATGTTTTCCGTTAAGGCCGCGAAGGACCTTATCCATCATGGCCTCAAATGTGGCTGGGGAGTTGCATAAGCCAAAGGGCATTACATTAAATTTGTACAAGCCGTCTGGAGTCGCGAACGGCGTTTTCTCTTTGCCAGATTCGCGCATGGGGTTCTTCCAGTAGCCAGATCGCAGGTCTAGACTAGAGAAATATTCAGCCCATTGTAGACGGTCCGGTCCGTCATTTATGCGGGGCATCGAATATACCACCTTCAAGGTAATCCTAGTCAAAGCCCGATAGTCCAGGCAAAAGAACACAGAACGGTCTTTTTTCCTCAACCAGAGCAACAGGAGAACACCACGGGCATGACTAAGGTCGAATAATGTTTCATTGAAGCATGTCCGCGACTTTTTCTTAGATGGCTTTCTGTTGAGACGACGACACACGATACGGGTGAAGGAGAACAATGTGGGTCCCATCTGTCTCAATACGATGCTCTGCCACAGACGTTGTGCAAGTTTGGTGGAGATGCAGTGAAATGAGTTTTTCTTTTTTGTAGCAGCTCAAGTAGGAGTCTCGTTTCAAACGCAGTGAGATCTTTGCTAATCATGGCTGCCATGGTGGGACGTGAGGGTCCAGAATCTGAAGACAGGGGAACGGAAGACACAGAGCAGAGGGGAACCAGAGACAGACTGTCATCAGCCACAACGGAAGTGAGCGTGGTGCCATCAGCGAAGAGTATCTTCTCAGAACTGGTATTTGTATTGACAAGCGGCGCAGCCCCACGTGCAAAACGAACAAAGCAGGTGGCCATAATGATTCTTTGAGGAATAAAACGCGCCGACGGAACAATTAACGCATCACCATCACGAATTTGGGTTGAGTAAACTGAAGGAGTTTACCGTGGCCCGGGTATAATACGTAATCGGCAATAGCTGTCAAATTCAGTTGTGGCTTTTTTTTCGAAATGATGGTGTCCTCCGTATCTTTGAGTTCAATTTGGGGTTGCTGGCACTAAATGACGGCGGATGCGGATGACAAGAAGTCCCAGCCCAAGATAAGGTGGTGCGCACACGGTGAAAACACTCCACACTGAACATGAAGGCCGACTGAAATTCGTACCGTGCACTTTCCGGATGGCTTGATCGTGCTGCTATTGGCGCCATGCAAAGGTCCACTGTAGGGTGTTCCAATCTTGCGTAGTCGAGCACACTATTATATACTTATCACCGAAATACTAGCACCAGTGTCAATAAGGGCATCTACACAAACACCGTCAATCAAAACTGACAACAGGTTCGATGGACGCTCCGGCGGCATTGTAAGTTTACCACGTGGTACAATTTCCCCTCCCAAAACTGCATTAACTAGTTTTTCGAGTGCTGGTCGGTGACGTAGGTTGCAGGCCGAAGGGGCAACAGCGCCCGATGGCCTGGCGATGGTGAGCGGCGTCGCGTATTGCGCGGCCTCCGAGGAAGGTCGGTTTGCGGGTCTGGTGGCGATGGTGAACGACGTGAGAAAGACGGGTGCGTACGCTGCACGTAGTCGAAGTAATTCAGGCGTACACAATCGCGTTCGTACGCTGCGTAGCCGCATCGTTCGTCACGTTGGCGCCTTCGACAAAATCGGGAGATGTGGCCCCGGATACCACAAACTAGCAGACTGGCCGGCCAACGTAGGGGTAGGTGTGTGGCGGGAAATAAGTCGGCGTATTTTTCAACCGAGGCATGGCGGCCACATAGCCGGGCGGGGCCTGTGTCGTAATGAGAGTAAGTGGTAGAGGATGTCAATCAGACATATCCGAGTAAGATGGCATTGCCTCAGAAAGAGGTTAGGTGGCAGGCGGATGTATGGGAATAGACGCGAGATCCTTTTAACGATATCCCGTTGGCCAGGCACAGAAGCAGCTTCGCGGACACATTGCGTGCACTGGGAAATATTGGCGGGTATTTCCTCGCGAATGATAGAGCGTAATAACGCAAACAGGTCTTCATTTCTCAGGTGGTGGGTAGGAGCCGTGTCTTGACGCAGGCGGATGAACTGTAGTTCGTCCAGACGCTCACAAGTTGAGATCACGTCTGAGACGGGTGTGGCGTTCTGCGTTACAAATGTGGTGAACGCGAACTCTCCGATGTCTTTCAAAACGTGGCGTACACAGGCAGTATCCATTTTATTGTCGGTGCGACGACACAGCGCCAGAATGTCCTCGATATATGAGGTGAACGTTGCATGCGGATGTTGCACACGGGTCTCGAGTTTCTTTTTCGCGCTGTCACTCCGAGCTTTAGAAGAGCCGAAAATGTGGCGGAACTGAGAAACAAAATCGGCCCAGTCGGTGATGATATTCCGGTTATTTAGATAAAAGGTATCCGCCACCTTGCTCGAGGAGAACCAAACGTTTTGCCGCTAGAATTTATCGTCCCAGGGGTTGAATTTGCTAACCCTGTCGTAGTTCTCCAGCCACTCGTCGGCATCATCGTCCTGAAGGCCAGCGAAGAAAGGAGGGTCACGCTGGGGGCTGGTTATGATGCAGTGGGAGGTTGGTGGAGCCATGGCGTTCCCCGATTCAAACGTCATTGCTGGAGTTTGCGGCATTAGGTGGCGAACAGAGCGGAGCGCTAGTGGGGCAGCTGGAGAGGTGGATTACGGGGCCGAAACGCACCTTCCACCATTTGTAAAGCCTATTGTAGGCGAAGGCAGACCCGTACGCACAAACCGCTTTATTCGCCGGCCGAGCTGGAAGGCAGCAAGATTGGGACCGAACCAGGTTACCGATGATGATAGTTCGAGAAGGTAGAAGAATCGGTGATGATGAGTATATATAGAGATGAAGAAGCTGGAAACAACAGGACGCCAGTGATGATTGCATTCCACTAGAAAATTGCATTCAGCGCTTCGAATTGGAACTTCCACAAACAAGGCTACCACTGGTCTCACAATATATGTATATATATATATATATATATATATATATATATATATATATATATATATATATATATATATATATATATTATATAATATATATATATTATATATATATATATATATATATATATATATCGAATCAAAATAGGAAATGAGGGGCTCGTTATAATACGACAGATAATAAGGATTGGAAGTCAAGAAAACCTCGAAAAGCAAAGGGAAGGATGTGGTAGGTCATTGAAACAGGTACCTAACTTAGAAAGAAAGTGGAGAAAAAATGCCCGCCAGGTGGGATCCGAACCCACGACCTCCTAAATACCAGTCTGGTGCGATGACCACTACGCCACCGGCGGGGCTATATTCCCCTCCACTTTATGGGATATTTATGTCCATGTAATTTTTTCCTGTGCTTGTGGGTGGTAGCCAGCGCCACTCTTACATCTCAGGGTGAAGGGGACATTCTTTTTAACCCCCGCACCGTGACTCGAGCGTGTCGAGAGTGGTGCACAAGCGTTGAACTAATGACCTGCGGGCCTTTTTTTATCACTTCAATCCTTTCTAAATTCTTTATCTGTTTCAATGACCTACAATATTCTCCCCTTTCCTTTCCGAGCTTCTCTTGACTGACAATCCTTATTGTGTGTCAGAATATATAAATATAAATAAATAAATAAATATATATATATATATATATATATATATATATATATATATATATATATATATATATATATATACAGAACGATAGGAAACGCCGGCAGTCTATAACGCCAAAGGAAGCATAGGGGAATGTTTAGACAATGTTTTGTCCGTTAGTGAAATTATATTTTTTTATGAATTTACGTAGAAAGAAAGAAAGAAAGAAGAAAAACACGCGCCCGTAGTGGGAACCGAACCCACACCTTTCGATCGAAATGTGTGGGTTCGGTACCCACTCTGGGCGCGTGTTTCTCTTTCTTAGGTGCATACCTAGGAAGCACCAAATTTTACTTCAAAGCAAAAGGTGGCGATGTGTTTTCCCTGAGCCTCCCCGCGTCGTGTAACGACGTGCGAGGAAAATCAGAGATATTGTAATGTCTTCTAAGGTCTACACGCCGAGTTTCACCAGCAGCGTAACGTGCATAAGCCTAGGTGTAAACTGTGCCCCATGATGACTAAAGCCTCTGTCGCCATCAGCTTCATTCTCTTTCCAGATAACAGAAAACTTTGACTGTGACCGCGCAAACATTGTGTACCTTCTTTATTGCACCATATGCAACGCCCAGTACGTTGGTCAAACTGACAATCCGTTTAAAATGAGATTACCACAACTTCCTCTATATAAACATGCAAATAATCTAGGCCATTCTTCCACGCATTCACAGCCACGGTGCTTCAGCCCAATTTTCAAACGCATCATCACCATGAAGCCTGTGTATTATACCTTCTTTACAAGTTTAACGCTGTCTTCAGCGGCATAATGGGTGAGAGCGAGGTTGAATTTGAGAACCTTTCCTAGGCTTCATTCCTGCATCGTTAATATTGACATTTGCTTGCCGATAGCTCTCCAATGCTTCCTCTTCGGAAAACGCGCCTATGACTAAGTCATCCACGCAGAATGGCTGTTGTAAACGAGCTGCAATATCAGGTTTTGTTGTCTTCCACGTTTCCAGGGGGCTCTGCAGAGTGGCTGACAGCAAAAAGAGGCTAAACAACGCTCCAAAACGAACCCTGGTCAAGCGCCATTCGACGATTTTTGGGTCAGTATGGTCGGTAATTTGCCAATCCACAGAGAAAAGAGAGAGTCTCTGTCTTCCTGTCGATTCCTTATCTGGAGGAAAGCCTTCCGGATACTCGCGGCGAGTGCGATATGGCTGTACCTTATCTGCCGGACAAGCTGTAGATCAGAACCAAGCTTGATGCCCTTATCAAGCATTTCGTTTAAAGACGGTTTCCCGTACTCATGCGATGAGGCATCAAACACGACGCAGTCCTTGGTAGTAACCGCTTCGCGTAAGACTACAGAATGAACAGGAAGGTAGTAGACAGTCTGCCCGCTGATTTCAGATGGTTCCTAATCTCTCAGCATGGACTTGCTTGAAGTACTCTACAATGGTAGCGTCGTACTCCTGCAGCTTTACCGGCTGGTGTTCAAACGGCTGAAGCTGTATTTTCAGCCGACATTCGGCTACAGTTCGGTTAGTGGACGACGTGAGCCCAGGTGTCTTGATCATGTGTGGTACTTCGTAGCGACCGGCACTCATGTGTACTATATGAGTGCCGGGTGCTTGTTGACGTAATGCTCCACGTCTGTGTCGCTTATACCGATGGCGTCCAACCGCCACATGTCTGACATGTCTCCTGGAAGAAACCGCATGCGCCAATCGTCAGCACAAGCCAGGAACAAATCAGTTGCTCTGGTGGTACGTGGTGTCAGACGATGGCAGGCGTCAGTGAAGGTTCTTGGAATGACCTAGGCAAGTATGGTCTCCACGGCGCACAGTGGGTCTGTGAAGATCTTGACGCATCCAGTTACAGTACTCCAGTAATTGTCAGAATCGATCAACACGCTTAGCACGGAGTCCTCAGGGTTATCGTCTTGGGTAAGGGTAAATTCTGATAAATTACGGAAAGTTAAATTCCGATCACGCTTATGGTTAACTGTAAGGTTAAAGCTAAGGGTGAATACCGGACACACAGCATTGCTATAATGATGCCTTCTATGACCGGGCCCCTTACTCTAGGGACCTCTGACACTTCTAGAGCTTTGCAGGGTCAGCACATTTGATTCAAAGGGGCCACCGAGAGCTATGCTCACTCTTCGGCATTTGTACTGGAGTGTGCGGTTGCCTTTGCCAAATGAGAACAATGCCAATCCCTCAGTTCCAGTGATGGGAAAACGTAGTTGCTGCGACACGTCGTGGTGGAAGAAAGACTGTTGGCTTCTGGCTTCAAGCTGTATGCGTAGCGGCACGCGGTCGCGGTTTGCCGACGCCCATACCGTGGCGGTTTGGAACAACATGGTTGACAAGGACGTGCGGCTTGCAGGAGCTGTTGTCACCGGCCTTCCTTGTTCTGTTTCCACCTCTCTGTTTTCAGCTCCAATAGGAGTAGGTGGTCGTGGAGGGCCCGTTGCTTTTCGTCCCCAAATGCCGCACAGTGTAGAAATATAGCGCCCTGAGCAGTGGTCACAGCCCAGCCATGCTGCGGCTCAAAATTTCGGGCAGTGTGGCCATTCTTCCCACACTTGAAACAGCAATGCTTCCTGTACAGCCATCGGCGCGTTCCCTCCGTTGATAGTGTGATCTGGGACATACGCGTCGTGTGTCCTGAAATGTCGCAAAGAGAGCACGAAGTCTGAGCAGCCATGGACGGATCGGCACCTGGCGATGAGGACCGTGCTGCCAGGACTAGGACGAATTGTGTTGAAGGCGGTGTCATGTTGCGGTTAGCAGGCAACCTCCTTAAAGTGAGATTCTCGCGTGACACTCCACTCTCCTCTCTGCTTTCGACCTCCACTAAAAGGAACTTCAGGATGGCCTTCACTTGCTGTTCTCGGCATTCCGCTGCAGAGTCCGCTCCGGCCGTGTCGGTCTTCGTGCGCTTGCGGCAGAAGATTACCTGTTCCTCTGGCAATGAGCCCATCAGCTACCAGGGCAGAACAACCGTGCATTCTAGGGGTGGCTTGCCAAGACTATGCAAAGAGCTCATCTAGAATTGGATTTTCTCATACAGGTTTCGCAGACGTGAAACTGTAGAAGATGACTGGATTATTTCCAGGGAAAACAGGCTATGTGTCATCGATAAGGACATCTTTTCGGCCATTAAATTTGGTGAGCACCTTTACGGCAACCTTAAAATTTGCGTCAGTCAGGCCTATACCTTCAATGGCCCTCTGTGCAGCGGTGCTCACGTAAGTCTTCAAATAATGCAACTTTTCAATCTTGACAAGATTGGGGTGAGCGTGTATGGTGAACTCATAGGGCTCCCAAAAAACCCTGCCATTCACGGCTCTCACCGGCAAAGAGAAGTATTTGATGCTTTGGCAAATTGACGCGTAGACCCGCTGCTTGTGGCCTACCATGAGCGGAGGAATTTTCGCTGATGAGCTCCGTGTGAGTAGCTCCGATGGCCTTGCATGACTCGTTGATTGTCCCCGCAAGCCTGTGTAGCTGGCCTCGAGGGACAGGATAACCAACCGTAGCGCGCGCGTTCATGGCGAATGAAGCCTGCTTATCGCGTTGCCGATATTCTCACAGTAATCTATGGCAACCGGACTTCTTCATTAAATGTCTCACCGTCAAGGGAGTCGGTGATCTGGCTGTACATCTCAGCGAGAGCGGAGTCTTTAAAGCGAAGGCCGTCGATAATTTTCTGGAGGTAGCCTAATGACGGCTGAGTGCCCTTAAGCAGGGTATCGCTGGCCAGACACTGAAGTCGGGTGGTAGATCCACGAAGGATGCCTCGCTGCCTGCGGAGCTTCTCCATCCTCGTTAAAGTATGGGTGCGGGGGATGGCGGCCTTCTTCCAGGTTTTACGACACCAGGAAGGTAGACACAACGAACGGACCGACACCCGCGTTCCCTGATCGAACCCCTCATTGTTGTCTTTTTTTTGCGTGCTCACGCGCATACCCCGCTGCCCGCCTTCTCCGTCCTCTTCTCTGGCTGAGCTGCGATGCGCTTGGCGCTTCCCGCCACTGCATTCCTGGGGGAAATTCATCAGTAGCCATGTGCCACACGGACTACTCAGCGTTACGGGGACCTTCTGTTTAACCCCCAGGCACTGACTAGATTGGCTAAAACATGTCAAAAGTCCTCGACGAACTTTGAAACCAGTTGGGCTCCCTGTGGCACCAAAACTGCCAGCACAGGGGCCTTCGCTATGCATTAGCTAATAAGAGTAGAAATGCGGGGCTCGTTTAGTTAGGACAGTATTAGGACTGGCTGTACCACCTGTCTGAAAAGATGATGCCTCGCCTTCGTCGTGCCCATCATAATCATCACAAGTGTTATGTTGTGATAATGCACGCATCAAAACGGGTCTTGCGGCTCGGCCCTTTCTCCACATTTATCGTGCAAGAAATCCGCCACCAGGGAACGTCCAGGGGGAGCCCCTCCGAGCGTATTTGCCTTATCTTCGCCCGCTTTCTTACCGCTGTGGAGTAAGAATAAAGCTGTTGTTTCCCCTAACCCATCGATAAAGCGTTGGCCCAGCTAAAGAAGAAACGAGCCGGACCATTCTTGCTGCCCTTTGCCGAAACATGAGAGATGCGCCTTTACCTCTGCGTGGCTCCTGAAGTGATGACGTCGACCTTTTCCCGGTGAGTCGGATCCCATCAATGACGTCTGGGACGCTGAACTGGACCACGGCGGGCCACACCGAAGGATGGCGGATTCTGCGGGAGAGACTAACAGATGTGATGTGAGTTGACTAAGCTGTGGAAAAGTATGAGGAAAACATTTCATTGACCTATGAATAACCGATAAGTTCAAAATAGCGTGGTCATTGAGAAACTGAAATCGGAGATGATTAATGCATTTGATTTTGAAGCCGCGGTTATACTGGTAAAAGTGAAACCTGAACTGAAAATAATTGAGAGCAAAACAAACCCGCAATCTCTAATTGGGCCAATCGAAGCACAAATTTGGTCAGAGCAAGAATACCATCAAAAAGGTGATATATGTACTGAACTAGAAGTTTTTGTTTGGGTAATTTATTTATTGATTTTTAATACCCTAAGTGCCCCTAATTGCAATACATTGGGAGGATGCAATTCAATCAAGGTAACTAACACATAGGAAGACAAACTACTAACAGCAGAAGGCACGTATGTGTGTAACAGGTTCAATTTACAAAAGGTTGCGAGCAAGAGAGAGAGCAAGAGGGCAAGTGAACTGTGGAGTGCACGATACCCAGAAACAGGCAGTCGTGGGGGTTCGGTTTAAAAGTAATGCCCCGTAAAAACTACAAAAAAACAAAATAAAAGAACTCAAAGAATAAAAGGGCTGACAACAGTGACATTTGTATATCTGATAAATTTTAAAATATCCTATACAAAAAAAAAACGCAACCAACACAGATTGGAAAAAAGGAGTGTTAGTAAGAGTCACAATATCTTGACGAATATCGTTCCACTCCTGTATGAACAATACCAGAGGGTAATTTTAATCTTTTTTGGTATTCGCAATTATGGGAGCAAAATTGCATGTATGGTCATTGCGGGTGGACACATAATGTGCGGAAGAATCTCAGTTGTTGGAAAATATGAATTGCAGCAGTATATAGAATGAAAAGGGACAAACGGAAAAGTATTTTCGGCGCGCACTGAGATCCCCAAGGTTAAGCGAATGTTTTAATGCGAAAATGCATTGATAAGGAGGGCAGGAACACAAAACAAAACAGGCCGCCTTAGTTTGGATGGATTCGGTGCAGTCGGTACGGGAGGTGGTGTCAACGCGCCAAATAAGTGAGGCGTAGTCGAGCATAGCTCGGATATTAGAAATATACGCATGAAGCCTTGTGTCACTATATGCTCGGTGTAAGCGGCGCTTAAGAAAACCAAACTTTTTCACTGCGTTATTAGTGATATGGTGAATATGCATAGTCCAGCCTAAATCAGACGTGAAAATGACACCAAAGTATTTAAAAAAGAACTTCTTTCAAATATGCTACTGCGCAGCGTATGTATGTTAGACGGAGGGTTTAACAGGCAAGAAGACTTGATGAGTTTGGTTTTCCTACATTGATTTCCATTTTCTATACGCGACACCATTCCGCGAGGGTATTCAAACCTTCTTGCAGATTGGCAACGCCACCGGCAGTGCATATTTGACTTTAAATGACACAATCATGGGCAAACAGCCGTATTCTTTAAATTGATATTATTGGCTGCGTGATTATTATATATAAGAAATATTAGCGGCCCAACACCGATTCTTTCGGAACCCTTAATATAGCCGGAGAGGAAATGGATACTGTGTTTTTTATGTACTGACTGAGTACGAGCGCATAGAAACTCATATTTGCATTGGCTGGTTTAGAATGGAATCAATACCCTGGTTAACGACGAACGAAACAAGTGTCTTGGTTTCTGTGTTGAATACACCACATGTGATCCCCCGTACAATGACTGCTCAGACGAAACAGAAATTACCCCGATATCCCAGTGACACGAGGAACGCGAAATAAACGTTGACAACTTGACGGTCAGTGATCTAACATCAAAAGCAACAAGGTGAACGTTAACATGTCCTGTAAAAAGAACTTTCCCTAAGAAAAGGAAGTGCACGACTAAATTGCTTTACAAAGTGGCTCGTTGAAGATGCTAGTGGCACCATACGATGCGGTTTGCCAGGATCAAAATGAAGACACCGAGTAGAAGAGAGCTTAAGTGCGACAGCGAGGGTGAAGTGAAAGAGAGCAAAAAGAGAACTCATATCTTTGATTCCAAGAAAGTGTGTATAATAGAAGAGCGAACGAAAAAAATGAAACTTCTGTAAAGAGCAAACGATCGTGCTGGGAGAACAAAGCGATTTATATCAATCAGCAGTGGAGAATACGTCGGTTTGAAGACTCTCGTCTACGAGAAAGGTTAAGTCGCTTCTCAACCAGGGAACAGTTCTGCGCTTCGTCGTCGTAAGCAGCGCGTTATCATCGATGGAACCAGAAGAGGGTAGGCCAGACACTGCTTGCTTCAATGGACATGAATGACGTTTTGCGCGCCATCTGGAATACTTCGCTGACACGGACATAGACAAGGTATAGACAACTTGGCGCGGGGGGAGTATGTTGGAAAAAGATGACGCCTCGCCTCCCTCGTTGCCATCATATTGATCATCAGTGTCGTGTTCTGGCAAAGCACGCCTGAGAACCTGTCAAGGCGGCTCGTATATTTCTCTACAATGCCTTCGGGCCCTTTCGGTTGAATATAATAAATGAGGTGAAATAAAAGAAGGGTTGTGATACAAGAGAACCTCGCATAGCAAAGGGGAGAATATGGTAGGGCATTTAAACAGATCAGGAATTTTGAAAGACAGGAAGGAAGTGGAGAAAAATGGCCGGCAGGGGATCCGAACCCCCGAACTCCAGAATACGGGTCTTTTGCTAAGACCACTGCGCTACTGGTGGGGCTATTTTCCCCTCAGCGTTCTGGGGTACTGATGTTAAGGTATTTTGTTTCATGTGCTTGTTGGTAGCGGCCAGCGCAACTCGGACTACTCGAGGTGAAGGGGACCTTTTTGTTAACCTCCTGGTCGTGAATCGAGTGCCTACGACATGTCGAATGTAGTCGAACAACTTTGACACCTCCTAGGTTCCCTATTGCACCAAGAGTGCCAGAACAAAGGCCCTCGCATACAATGTAGCGAATCAGAGTTGCAAATGTGGAGCCTAATGAATTAACCCACAAAGGGGCTCGTTAGAAACTACAGGAAGAAATGCCGGCAGTCTACAACGCCAAAGAAGGCACAGGGGAATGGTTAGAATATTTTTTTACCATTAGTGACGTTACATTAATATTTATTATTATTAATTACGCGAGAAAGAAAGAAAGAAAAACACGCGCCCAGAGTGGGGACCGTAATTAATAATAATGAATAATATTGTAACGTTAATAATGGTAAAAAAATATTCTAACCATTCCCCTATGCATTCTTTGGCGTTGTAGACTGCCGGCATTTCTTCGTGTATTTTCTAACGAGCCCCTCATTTACAAACCCTATTATCATGCGAAAGCTTAGCGAGGGCCTCGGTTCTGGCAGCCTTGATGCCAAGGTAGCATAAGAGGGTTTCCCGCCAGTTACCCGCTTACGACAGGCTGTACACGTTCGCGTCACGCCCCGGGGATTGAAAAGAAGGTCCCCTTCTCCCCGTGTAGTCTGAGTGGCGCTGGCTACCACCCTCAAGCGTCAGATACAGTTGTAGTATATATAAATACCCCAGAAAGTGAAGCGGAACACAGTCGCCCAGATAGCCGAATTGGTAAAGCATTCGAGATCTAATCAAAAGGCGTGGGTTCGGTCCCCACTCTGGGTGCGTGTTTTTCTTTGTTTCTTTCTCACGTAATTAATAATATTAAATAATAATGTAACGTCACTAATGGTAAAAAAATATTCTAACCATTCCCTTATGCCTTCCTTGGCGTTGTAGACTGCCGGCATTTCTTCCTGTATTTTCTAACGCGCCCCTCATTTACAAACCCTATTATCATGCGAAAGCTTAGCGAGGGCCTCGGTTCTGGCAGCCTTGATGCCAAGGTAGCATAAGAGGGTTTCCTGCCAGTTACCCGCTTATGACAGGCTGTAGACGTTCGCGTCACGCCCCGGGGGTTGAAAAGAAGGTCCCCTTCTCCCCGTGTAGTCTGAGTGGCGCTGGCTACCACCCTCAAGCGTCAGATACAGTTGTAGTATATATAAATACCCCAGAAAGTGAAGCGGAACACAGTCGCCCAGATAGCCGAATTGGTAAGGCATTCGAGATCTAATCGAAAGGCGTGGGTTCGGTCCCCACTCTGGGCGCGTGTTTTTCTTTCTTTCTTTCTCACGTAATTAATAATAATAAATAATGATGTAACGTCACTAATGGTAAAAAAATATTCTAAACATTCCCCTATGCCTTCTTTGGCGTTGTAGACTGCCGGCATTTTTTCCGGTATTTTCTAATGAGCCCCTCATTTACAAACCCTATTATCATGCGAAAACTTAGCGAGGGCCTCGGTTCTGGCAGCCTTGATGCCAAGGTAGCATAGGAGGGTGTCCCGCCAGTTACCCGCTTATGACAGGCTGTAGACGTTCGCGTCACGCCCCGGGGTTGAAAAGAAGGTCCCCTTCTCGCCGTGTAGTCTGAGTGGCGCTGGCTACCACCCTGAAGCGTCAGATACAGTTGTAGTATATATAAATACCCCTGAAAGTGAAGCAGAACACAGTCGCCCAGATAGCCGAATTGGTAAGGCATTCGAGATCTAATCGAAAGGCGTGGGTTCGGTCCCCACTCTGGGCGCGTGTTTTTCTTTCTTTCTTTCTCACGTAATTATAATAATCAATAATAATGTAACGTCACTAATGGTAAAAAATATTCTAACCATTCCCCTATGCCTTCTTTGGCGTTGTAGACTGCCGGCATTCCTTCCTGTATATATATAAGTATATATATATATATATATATATATATACATATATAGTATAAGTAAAGAGTCGGATACACAGCAAGAACAATAACAAACAATGTTTACTTACGTAACGGCAATGGGACTTGCCTTTATCGTAATGGTTACATGATTTGGCTGCCGCAAACATTTCGAACACATTTCTTATATAGGTTTGCATAAAGCTGTGAAAAGAAGCGGAAAATGTTTCGGAAATGGAGATTCAGTCGGGCTACGCTTATGTTACAACAAAAAAAAGGGGGGGGGGGGCGAGAGAGAGAAAAAGTGGTCGTGTAACAATGCAGCGTTCAAGGTTGCATCATGACGGGTTAACGTATGCCGCGCGGGCTGCAGGTTCAGACAATGGGGGAAACTGGACAACCATGGTTTAAAAAGAAAGGGAAGACTATACAGTAAGGTATTCAGTGGCTGGGGAGACTGGTTCGGGCAGAAGCGAAGATGGGTGTGCCCCCCACGGATGAGAGAAGAGATAGGGGGCACAAAAGAGCGTTTCACAGAAGCTAGCAACTCAACAGGAAATATGTAGGGTCACAAAAGGTTAAACATGAATAAATCACAAAGAGGTAAATATTCTTAAGTGGTGGTGGGAACAATTCCTCCTTCCCCAGGACAAATGACACTGTTGAGCCGCATTAGGCTAATAAAGCTGCTGTACTAGGAGAGTTTCGCTTAATTCTGATGGCAAACTCGAGGGTAGGAAGAATGAACATAGTTATAAAAATTCTGAAGCCGCTAATTTTAATCGAGGGATAAGCACGTTAGTTTTCCGTAACTTTCATTATTTCCAAATATGGCTGACCCAAACCTATAAATGAGATAAGATTCCCGAACCTCGCGGTCGTGGTGCGTTTTGAAAGCGGATTCTAAAATCGTTTTTTTAAGATGTTCAAATGCATGCCCGGGACTGTTCACATGTCTTGACAGGGGCAAATAAGGGCAGCTTTTTGCATGAGAGCGGTGAATATTGAACCGTATTCGAAAGGGCGTTTCAGTTTGGCCGATATATTGTTGCCTACAAACAGTGCACTCTAGAAGATATACGACATTAGCGGAGTCACAGTTAAAGTTACCTTTTATATTTACGTAGTAGTCTGAAGCCGTGCTGGTGGCGCGCTGTGTAGTGGTCATGTGTGGGCATACTTTACATCGGGGTTTATTGCAGGGCATGCAGCCAGAAGTTGCCGGTAGGTTGATACGAGAGTTAGTAAGAAAGTCACCTAAATTTTTATTACGCCGGTAGACAACGCGTGGTGGTTCGGGGAATATGCTTTTTAAGCGGTCACTTTGCATTAGGATATTGTGATGTTTTTTTAGCACGGTTGACCCTCTTGGAGCGGAGGATGAGTGCGTTAAAACTAAGTTAGTTTGCGGGTTCCCGTTCGGGGCTTTTTTCTTACAGATTTCGTTAGGGTATAATTGGTTGGCTCGCACAATAGCGTCGTCGATAACTTTTTCCTGGTATTTTTTATTCAGGAGGGCGGTCTTGAGTTTTCGACAGTTTGAGTCAAAGTCGGCTTGGTTTGATCAAATTCTCCTAAATTCGTGCGCTTGGCTGTAAGGTATTGCTCTCTTGCAATGTCTGACATGGCTACTTCGGAATTGCAAATACTGCCGCGTGGCTGTCGGTTTTCTATACAGTTTAGTTTGAAGCCGACCTTGGGAGGTAGTACGGTGACGTCCAGAAAGTTTACACTGTGTTTCGAATAGGAATGAGCAAGGGAAATACTAGGATGGGCCAGGGTAAATGCCTCAATGAAGGTTAGGAGCTCCGCCTCTCCGTGTTGACAGATCATGAATATTTCATCAAAATACCTTTTATAGTACATTGGCTTTAAATTTAGGGTGTCAAAAAAGTTTGATTCGAGGTGAGCCATGAAGATATTAGCGTAGTTAGGTCCGATTCGAGTTCCCATTGACGTTGCGCTGACTTATACTTAATGAACTCCGTCGAACTCAAAATTGTTCAGTTCAAGAATAAGCCTAAGGAATGTTTGGAGAGCAGAAGAATCGATAGGTTTGTCGCACGATGACTGCTCATACGCAAGGGATACAGCGGCGATGCCATCTTCATGGGGGATGTTAGTATACAGTGACGCAACATCAAGGGTGACTAGAAGGCAGTTATCAAGAATTTCAATTTTTGAGACGTCTGAGAGAAAGTCATTGGTATCCCTAATGAAGGAGGGAAAGCTGGGCGGAATGTCGCAAATGAGATTATCCAGATAGCGCGAGAGGTTTTCGGTAACAGTGCCAATGCCAGAAACAAACGGGCGCCCTGGGTTGTTCACCTTGTGAATCTTTGGGAGAAGATACACCGGCTACTGGGCTTAAGGGGATCAGGGAACGAGCCGTGTTTTCATTTATTGTTTTATATTTAACAAGCTCAGAAAATTTATCTTTGACAATTTGCTTATAATCTTGAGTGGGATCATTGGGTAGTGCTTTATAGAACGTCGATACTGATAGTTGCTTATTGGCCTCGTTAACATAGTCGGTTTTGTCAAGGATTACGATTACGCCTCTCTTGTCGGCAGGTTTAATAATTATGTCGGTACAGCTTGCGAGTTCCTCTAGGGCTTTCTTTTCGTTGGTAGTCATGTTGTGGTGGAAAGAAATTTGTGTTTGGTATGCTTTTCGCACATCGCGTTGGACAGCTTTGATGTACATGTTAAGGCAACTATCACGCTGTGTGGGAGGGGTCCAGTGCTTATAGCTAGGCAGGGTTCTGCCGGCTTCTTCCGTCGCGGGGTGATCGTAGAAGTATTCTCGTAGCCTCATGTTTCTTGCGAAGTTAACTAAGTGTTAAGTACTTTGTTGAGTACTGCAAATTACTTTATTCGTCCGAGGTTTACATGACTGGCGGTGCACAAGATGGAGACCGTGCCGAGAGAGTTGGCGGGGAAAAACACGGTCACGTGATTGTCTCCCGAAAGGTGCCCACCGGGGACGTGGCGCCACCCATCGTAGCACTGGGGAACTCACGCGTGTAGTTGCGCGAATTTCAATACGCGGTGGCACCTGTCCACTTTGGAATCTCAGACACAACACTTTTCCCCCCTTAGAAGGATGCCTTGTACCATGTAGGCTGTCGTCTAATCCGGGCTGGACGTTTTGGTGTGCCAGATTCCGGTTGACGTGATGATGGCTTCGCTAGTGTGTTTCCCGTTGGATTACTGTCCATGCCTCATGTGAGTGTCGCTGAGGCTTGTCTGTCCAGGGTCACTTCCCCGGCACGCTTCCTGAGCTGGTTCAGATGGCGTCTTACCGTTCTTCCTGCACACTGCACAAGCCAGGATCGGTGACCCATACTCTTAACCAGAGTTCCTTCTGTCCAGTCGGGCCCCCTTCTGGCTTTGCTGAACTGCCTGACCCATACTGCTTCTCCTTCAACGAGTGTACGGCTTTGGGGTAGCTCAGCTTGTGTCATCTCTTGTCCTTCAGATGCGTTGACTAGGTCCAACTGGCTTGGTAGCTCCCTCCCAAACATAGCCTTAGCGGGTGTTATGCCTGTCGACTGATGCACAATGGTATGCTGCCTGAACAGAAAACGCGACAAGCGAACGTTGAGCGAACCGGACGGTTCTCTTGCGAGCGCCCTCTTCAGTTCTCCTACATAACGTTCTGCTTGCCCATTCGTAGCAGGGTGGAATGGGGCTGACGTTACACTCCGAATGCCGTTTCTTTTGTAGAAGCCTTGTATCTCCGAAGACACAAACGCAGTCTTATTGTCCGACACAACTTTACGCGGTATGCCGAACGTGGCGAACAGAGAACGCAGCACACTGATGACTGCTGTCGATGTCGGGCTGTTCACTGGTCGGACCTCCAACCACTTGGTGAAAGCGTCGACGACGACCAAAAAGGTATGTCCCTCCACCGGACCAGCGAAGTCCACATGCAAGGTGTGCCATGGTGTCGTCGGCTGCGTCCAAATTGGAACTGGAGCCTTCTTGGGATCGCTCTGGGTGCGCTGGCACTGCTTACATGACTTGACAGTTGTTTCAATCTCGGCGTCCAAGCCAGGCCACCAAAGGTAACTGCGCGCACAAGCCTTCATGGCTACAATTCCACGATGTCCCGCGTGAACCAAGGACATTGCCTGTTCTCGAGCTGCCGCAGGTATGACAACTCTTGAGCCCCAGCTGATGCATCCTCGATGGATAGCAAGTTCGGTAGCTCTTCTTCGGTATGGAGTGAACCTTTCTCCCTGTAATCGCTGCACGGTGCCATTCTGTACTGCTGAAAAGACTTCCGCAAGAATGGGGTCCTCTTGAGTGAGTGTGGATACAACGTCAGCTGTCAACGGTGGTCGCGGTAACGCCTCAAACATTAGGATGTCTCCAGGTGGGTGAGGTTCTTCAATGCGGTCTGGCAGTGGAAGTCGTGACGACTGGTGACGACTACCGGTGACGACTACCGGTGACGACTACCGGCGCGATACTGGAGGTTGTAGTTGTACGCTGAGAGTTTGAGGCACCACCTTTTCATCCTGGGCGAAAGCATCTCAGGTACAGGCTTTCGTGGCCCAAGAATCCCGAGTAACGGCTGGTGATCCGTCGAAAAGGTGACTTCTCGGCCCACAATGTACTTGTGGAAATGAGTGGCTGCAAAGACTACAGCAAGTCCTTCCCGGTCGAGTTGCGCGTAGTTACGCTCAGCGGAACCCAATGTCCGGGATGCGAATGCAATTGGTGCCTCTCTGCCTTGACTGTCCAGCTGAGCGAGCACGGCACCTACGCCATAAGGCGAAGCATCACATGAAATTAAGAGGGGCTTGCTTTCATCATAGTGTGCCAAGACAGTCCCCGACAAAAGGCACTGTTTGAGCTCATCAAATGCCTTTTGATGCCGCTGCTCCCATTTCCAAGTTTTGTCCTTCGCCAGCAGCTCGTACAGTGTTGACGCCACTGTAGCGCGGCGCTCCAGGAAGCGGTCATAGAAGGCCAGCATGCCCAGAAAAGACTGCAGTGTTTGCTTACTTGTGGGTGCTGGTGCCTTCACGATGGCCTCAACCTTGTCATCTGACGTGTGGATCCCTGCTGCATCAATCTTGTGACCAAGAAACTTGACTTCAGCCACACCAAACTGACACTTGGATTTGCACAGTCGAAGGTTTGCCTGGGCCAGCCGCTCCAGAACAGCCGCAAGACGGTCTTTGTGCTCTTTCGCTGTTGCTCCACTCACTATGATATCATCCAGGTAAACACATACTCCTGGCAAGCCGCTCAAGGTCGTCTCTATAAAGCGCTGGAAAATTGCTGGAGCAGCTGAAACGCCAAATGGAAGCCTGTTACCTTTGTACAGACCCTTCGCGGTGTTGACTGTGAGAATCTGTTCTGTCTCTGGACTGACGTGAAGTTGAGTGTAAGCTTGGGCCAAGTCCAAGGTGCTGAAAACTTGCCCTCCCTTCAAAGTGCTAAACACTTCCTCTATTGTAGGCAATAGGTATGAAGTCTTCTTCGCAGCCTCATTTACGGTACAGCGGTAGTCACCGCAGGCACGCAAGCTTCCGTCTTTTTTCCGTACCCATACTAGTGGTGTAGCCCAGTCTGAGTGTTGGACAGGCTCCCAAATACCGTCTTCTACGTACTTGTCAATCTGCGCCTCCGATGATGCGCGCATGGCAAAGGGCACAGGCCGTGCCTTGAAGAACTTGGGGCTTGCCCCCTCCTTCAGTTCCAGATTTACTGGTGGGCCTGTGTGTCCCGTGGTGTCTTCACAAAAAACGTCATCTACTTCCGTAGCAGCTTGGTCAAAATGCCTTCGTCCGTTGTCTCATGAATGCCGTGAAGCTCGATGCCCAGCTTGTCAAACCAGTATCGTCCCAACAAGCTGCATCCTGTGCCTTGGACAACAAGAAGTGGTAGTTGACAAGTCGCGTTCTTGTGAACAACATTAACTGTCGCTGTTCCAATGACTTGGAGTTGCTGACCTGACCAGGTGCGTAGATGAATGTCGCCCTGCTGCAGTGTAGGTGGGTGCGTTGGCCACACAGTTTGAAAAGTGTCTCTGCTAACCATGGTACACGCTGCACCGGAGTCAACCTCAAAAGTCACTGGTTTGCCATGCACTGTAAGCTTCAGGGTGAACTTCGGGGTGTTGAACCCGTCTGCCACTGTACAGATATCATGGAGCGTTGAAACGTCTGGTTTGGTTTGCTCCGTCACGTTGGCAGTCTGTGAAGTTCCTAAGGAAATGCTGCACTGGTACGTCTTTTTTTCAGCCTTCTTCCTTGAGATACAAGCCTTAACAATGTGGCCTTGCTTCCGGCAGTAATTGCACGTTGTTTTGATGAACTTACATGTCTTGGGACTGTGGGATCCATCGCAGCGCCAACAGCGTTGTCCTTGAGAATGCGCCTTGGAGTTCGTAGCGCTGTCGCTGGCGTGCGCTGCTGCCTTGTTGACTTCCGCGTGATCAGTTTTTATCTTTTGTTGTTGCTGGACGGCGCTTTCCGCTCGAATAGTGAAATCGTAGGCCTTTGTAAACGTGAGCTCCTTCTCTGCGAACAGTCGCTGTTGAAGGTTCTCGTCGCGGAGACCACACACAAAGCGATCCCGCAACATTACATCTAACGGCAGAAGCGTTGGATTGCAGTCCGTAGCTCCCTGCTGTGTTGATGCCGCTCCACCAGCTTGCGTCGCCGGGGGTGCTGTTGCCGTCGGCAGCGTGCCGAAATTGCAGCTCGTAGCTAACTTGCGTAGTGCCGCAACGTAGTCGTTCACCGACTCGCCTGGAAGCTGATCCTGCCTTTGAAACATGGCACGACTGTAGACCTCCGACGGGCGAGGGTCGTAGTGCGCCTGAAGTGCGGCCACAATCTCGGCATAGCTCACTCGGTCCGGCGTCTTCGGTTGAAGTAGCGCACAAACCACGTCGTAAATGTGAGCACCGGACAGTGTAAGCAAATGTGCACGTTGCTTGACAGGGTCGGTCACATAGTTGGCCTCGAAAAGAATTGTAGTCGGCCGAACCACGATGACCAGTTGGAGCCCGTGAACTCCTCTAAACGTGACGAAAAATCATGCTGGCGGCCAGCCATGACTTACTGGATGCACTGGGGGTTTCCCTGCCGCGGGTGATCCCATCCTCGTCGCCAATGTTAAGTACTTTGTTGAGTACTGCAAATTACTTTATTCGTCCGAGGTTTACATGATTGGCGGTGCACAAGATGGAGACCGTGCCGAGAGAGTTGGCGGAAAAAAACACGGTCACGTGATTGTCTCCCGAAAGGTGCCCACCGGTGACGTGGCGCCACCCATCGTAGCACTGGGGAACTCACGCGTGTAGTTGCGCGAATTTCAATACGCGGCGGCACCTGTCCACTTTGGAATCTCAGACACAACACTAAGTCCTTAAAAAGTTGAAATTCATCAAAACCACCAGTAGCCGGGCAAAAGTTTAGGCCCTTTGACAAGACGTTCATCTGAGCTGGGGAGAGGGTTATACTTGAAAGGTTAATTACATTCCCGGTAAGGTTTTCTTTTGTGGCGGCAGGGGATAAAAAATATTAGTACAGGGGTTTAACTGAACTGTTTGGGGTGCAGTAGTCGAAGCATTTATTACAGTCGTAGTGACATTATCGGCCGTATTGTCAGAGTTCTGTATTGTCAAGTATCTGTATCATCACTTCGATCCCCTCTGCCCTGGAACCCCCGCTTTTGTTTTTCAGCCTGGCGCATGCATTGCTGACGCACGCTCACTGATCGACTTTATCCCTCCCTCTGCCACTACAGTTTTTCTGCATGTTGGTATTAATGATCTCAGCTCTACTTCCGCTGAACATGCTTTCTCTGACTACCGCTCACTGACTGACCTCATTCTGGAATCTCGACCGAACATTTCCACTGTTAACGCCAGTCTCATTATTCCCCGCTCCGCTAACCGCCGCCGCGACTACCGCATCTCTCGCTTCGCTCGCTGCTGCAACGAAAAGGCACGCCGTTTCAACTCACTTCTCCGCGAATTTTGCCGCCACTCACGCTTTGTCCGCTTCGTCGATCATGGCTTTGAGAACCTTCCAGCCTGCCGAGTACTCGCTGCGGACGGCTTACACCCGAGCTTCGAGGGTGTGGCCTTGCTGGCCGGCCACATTCGTGCACTCTGCTTCATGCAACAGCGCTGCAATCCTCTGGGCTGGCGCGACTTCGCATGCACCGCCGACCCAGTTGCAGCCCCGGCTATATTGCCAAATGACAGCGTCGTTCCACCACTGCCTCCAATTCTATCCAAAGTGTAAGGACCCCGGAGCAGTGTCGTGCCAGCAGCCCACCGCCACCGCCCCCCACATCCACCGCAACCACGGCGCCCCGGGCGAGCACCAGCGCCCCAACCCCGAAGTCCACGGACGAGCGTCGCGCCAGCGACATGCCAACCCCTACTGGCAAACCTGCAGCGGCCACAACGCCCCGAGGGAACGCTCGCGGCGACACTAAGAAGCTCCCTGGCCGCCGCCGCACCAACAGCAAGCCACGCCCAACCTCCGCATCTTCAGCGACCGCCGAGCCCACGAAAACCAACAGCAGCGCGTTCGCCAAACCTTCCGGGGTTCAAAATCCAGCCCTCCGTGCCACATGCCCTTACAACCTTCGAAAGAATCGGCATAGCAGCAACTGACTACAACACAAAAAAACAGGTAACGCGGCCTCCTTCCCCGTTTCAAGACAGTTTTTAAAGCTAAGAAAAATCACCGAAAAGCGCATACGTTCCGAATTGCACGTTTCCGCTCTTGCACAGTACTTGACAGCCGCGGTCGCTCCCAGGGGTCTTAGGATTAGAATAACACCTGCTACTACGGAACTCTCCCCATCCAACATGAATACGGGGAAACAAGTACTCGATAAAGCATGTTTACAATTAACTGAAATGATCCTCAATCACTACGAAACTACGGCCCATTCTCTCCGAAAGAAAGAGGAACTACTTAGTCAGGAACTAAGCAAAAGAGAGTTGAACCTTTTAAGCAACTACGAATCTAATACGGCCTCCGCCATACCCTGAACAAAAGACCGAAAGTTTAACCTAGATAACATTGCTCACACTGGCCACATGCGTAAGAACCTAACAAGCTTCGGCACTAGGAACTGCCCCAACTCTGACAATACGGCCGATAATGTCACTACGACTGAAATAAATGCTTCGACTACTACACCCCAAACAGTTCAGTTAAACCCCTGTACTAAAATTTTTCCCTCGCCTGCCGCCACAAAAGAAAACCTTACCGGGAATGTTATTAAGCTTTCAAGTATAACCCTCTCCCCAGCTCAGATGAACGTCTTGTCAAAGGGCCTAAACTTTTGCCCGGCTACTGGTGGTTTTGATGAATTTCCACTTTTTAAGGACTTAGATAACTTCGCAAGAAACATGAGGGTACGAGAATACTTCTACGATCACCCCGCGACGGAAGAAGCCCGCAGAACCCTACCTAGCTATAAGCACTGGACCCCTCCCACACAGCGTGATAGTTGCCTCAACATGTACATCAAAGCTGTCCAACGCGATGTGCGAAAAGCATATCAAACACCACAACACCACCACAACATGACTACCAACGAAAAGAAAGCCCTAGAAGAACTCGCAAGCTGTCCCGACATAATTATTAAACCTGCCGACAAGGGAGGCGCAATCGTAATCCTTGACAAAACCGACTATGTTAACGAGGCCAATAAGCAACTATCAGTATCGACGTTCTATAAAGCACCACTCAATGTTCCCACTCAAGATTATAAGCAAATTGCAAAGATAAACTTGGTGAGCTCGTTAAAAATAAAACAATGAACGAAAACACGGCTCGTTCCCTGATCCCCTTAAGCCCAGTAGCCGGTAAATTCTATCTTCTCCCAAAGATTCACAAGGTGAACAACCCAGGGCGCCCCATTGTTTCTGGCATTGGCACTGTTACCGAAAACCTCTCGCGCTATGTGGATAATCTCATTTGCGACATTCCGCCCAGCTTTCCCTCCTTCATTAAGGATACCAATGACTTTCTCTCAGACATATCAAAAACTAAAATTCCTGATAACTGCCTTCTAGTCACCCTTGATGTTTCGTCACTGTATACTAACATCCCCGATGAAGATGGCATCGCCGCTGTATCCCTTGCGTATGAGCAGTCATCGTGCGACAAACCTATCGATTCTTCTGCTCTCCAAACATTCCTTAGGCTTATTCTTGAACTTAACAATTTTGAGTTCGACGGAGTTCATTACGTGCAAGTCAGCGGAACGTCAATGGGAACTCGAATCGGACCTAACTACGCTAATATCTTTATGGCTCACCTCGAATCAAACTTTCTTGACACCCAAAATTTAAAGCAAATGTACTATAAAAGGTATATTGATGACATATTCATAATCTGGCAACACGGTGAGGCGGAGCTCCTAACCTTCATTGAGGCATTTAACCTAGCCCATCGTAGAAATTTCCCTTGCTCATTCCTATTCGGAACACAGTGTAAACTTTCTGGACGTCACCGTTACTACCTTCCAAGGTCGGCTTCAAACTAAACTGTATAGAAAACCGCCAGACACGCGGCAGTATTTGCACTTCCGAAGTAGCCATGTCAGACACTGCAAGACAGCAATACCTAACAGCCAAGCCCACCGATTTAGGAGAATTTGCTCAAACCAAGCCGACTTTGACTCAAACTGTCGAGAACTCAAGACTGCCCTCCTGAATAAAAAATACCCGGAAAAAGTTATTGACGACGCTATTGTGCGAGCCAACCAATAACCCCGTAACGAAATCTGTAAGAAAAAAGCCCCGAACGGGAACCCGCAAACTAACTTAGTTTTAACCCACTCGTCCACCGCTCCAAGAGTGTCAACCGTGCTAAAAAAACATCACAATATCCTCATGCAAAGTGACCACTTAAAAAGCATATTCCCCGAACCACCACGCGTTGTCTACCGGCGTAATAAGAATTTAGGTGACTTTCTTAGTAACTCTCGTATCAACCGACTGGCAACTACTGGCTGCATGCCCTGCTATAAACCCTGATGTAAAGTATGCCCACACATGACCACTACACAGCGCGCTACCAGCACGGCTTCAGACTAGAGCACTGCAGGGGCCTGATTTTAAGGCCCGAGCCCGGCCAGAGCCCGCTTCGCGAAGCCCGAGCCCGACCCGGGCCCGTAACACCTAGCCCGAGCCCGGTCCGGGCACGGGCATTCATAAGTGAGCCTTGCCCGAGCCCGGCCCAAGCCCGCCATCTCAAGCCCAGGCCCGGCCCGGCCCGGCCCGTTGATTTATTTTTTGGCCTAGAGAGGGCCCGCGCGTGTGTGACCAGGCCCGGTCTTTGACGCTGAAGAAAGTTTGTTTATTATATTCCGGGCCATCAGACGGAGCATCTAGTCTGTACAAGCACGACATGAACTGAACGCAAAAAATAAGGGTTTAAAAGTGCACGTACTTTAGCTTTCACCGTCTGCAGTTCACGCTACATCGGCGTAATAATAGCTCGTATTCTTAGACGAGAGACACTATCACCTATGATTACCAGACTCTTGGAAACTTCGCGTGGTTGTCTCGGCGACAAGTTGGTGTTGCCGAAAATTTTTTATCCGCATTTGAATCAAGGAGTATATACGCGTGTTCAAATACTTCACCTGCAGTGGTCGTTAAGCGGTGGTGTTTCTCTGGCATGAGTGTTTGATTCCCGGCCACGGCAGCCGAATTTTTATTGGTGCGACATCTAAAACAGACGTGTACATACATAGACATAGGTGCACAGCTCCTTTATATTAGAATTAATTCCTTCCGCTCTTTGGAATTTCTTGTAATCGTATCTTTGTTATGTTATACACCTAAATATAAAATCTTGATGCCGTACAAGAAATGTCATTAAAATTGCAGTATAGTAGCCATCAGATTTAGCAAAACATGTTTTTAAAACAATGAGTACAACTAACAGCAAGAAGCGCGCAAAAATAAACCAAGAATATTCATTTTGATGCTCTTTTTTACACTTAACGTGGGACCTATTAACGGCCGGGCCTATGAATTCAAGCCCGAGCCCGGCCCGGGCCCACGGCGTCAAGCCCGAGCCCGGCCCGGGCCCACGGCGTCGAGCCCGAGCCCGGCCTAGGCCCACGACATTGAGCCCGGGCCTGGCCCGGGCCCGCCGAAAATCGACTTCGGGCGGCCCGGCCCGACCCGCGGGCCGGGTCGGGCCCGGGCTTTCGGGCCGGCCCGGGCCCTTGCAGTGCTCTACTTCAGACTACGACGTAAATATAAAAGCCAACTTTAACTGCGACTCCGCTAATATCGTACATCTTCTAGAGTGCACTGTTTGTAGGCAACAATATATCGGCCAAACTGAAACGCCTTTCCGAATACGGTTCAATAATCACTGCTCTCATGCAAAAAGCTGCCCTTATTTGCCCCTGTCAAGACATGTGAACAGTCCCGGGCATGCATTTAAACATCTTAAAGCAACGATTTTAGAATCCGCCTTCCAAGCGCACCACGACCACGAGGTTCGAGAATCTTATCTCATTTATAAGTTTGGGTCAGCCACACTTGGAATAAATGAAAGTTACGGAAAACTAACGTGCTTATCTCTCGATTAAAATTAGCGGCTTCAGAATTTTTATAACTATGTCCATTATTCCTACCCTCGAATTTGCCATCAGAATTCGCAGAAACTCTCCTAATAAAGCAGGTTTATTAGCGTAATGCGGCTCAACAATGTCATTTGTCCTGGGGAAAGAGGCCTTGTTCCCACCACCACTTAAGAATGTTTAACTCTTTGTGATCTATTCATGTTTAACCTTTTGTGACCCTACCTAGTTCCTGTTCAGTTGCTAGCTTCTGTGAAATGCTCTTTTGTGCCCCCTATCTATTCTCTTCATCCGTGGGGAGCACACCCATCTTCGCTTCAGCCCGAACCAGTCTCCCCAGCCACTGAATACCTTACTGTATACTCTTCCCTTTCTTTTCAAACCACGGTTGTCCAGTTTCCCCCATTGTCTGAACTTGCAGCCCGCGCGGCATACGTTGACCCGTCATGGTGCAACCTTGAACGCTGCATTGTTAACACGACCCCTTTTTCTTTCCTCGCCCCCCCCCCTTTTTTTTGTTGTAACATAGGCGTAGCCTGACTGACTCTCCATTTCCGAAACATTTGCCTCTCCTTCTCACAGCTTTATGCAAACCTATATAAGAAATGTGTTCGAAATGTTTGCGACAGCAAAATCATGTAACGTTACTCTGATGAAGGCAAGTCCCATTGCCGCTATCCGACTCTTCTTGTTCTTGCTGTGTATCCGACTCTTTACTTATACTATTTCTGCGCGCTTTGTGAGTTTATCGTTCTGTAGATTTATATATAAATATATATAATATATATATATATATATATATATATATATATATATATATATATATATATATATATTGTGAGCACAGGCGCCATCGTTGTTTCATAACTGTTACTCGAATGGCCAATCCCACCTAGCAACTCATCATCAGTGTGGCGCACGCGAGCACCACACCATCTTCTTCATCTTCCATCCTCGCGCCTTCTTCACCATCGCTTTTCGCAACGGCCTCTCGGCGAGGTTGCGTCGTCATTAAACGCGTCCCTCAAGTCTCCCGTGTCCGAGTCTTGCACGTGGTGGAGGTGCACCTCGATCCACGTACGCTCTCTCCCGGCTTCTCCCTGGAGCTTCGCTCAGGTCGGCGTGTTCATCTTCCCACTCACAGCATGCCACAATGCGATCCGACCAACCCCTGCCGATGGCCCAGCACCCGCAAGCCCGCTTGCCCCAGCCTGGATGATCACAAAGCCCGCAGCGAGACCCTCAGAAGTTTCAGGACTTCCTGGGAAGACGTAGAGGATTGGCTCGACGATTATAACCAGGTGAGCGCCTACAATCGGTGGGATGATAAGCTCAAGCTCGCCAGCGTCAATTTTCATCTAAGAGAAGTCGCTAAGACATGGTACCTGAATAACAAGGAGGACTTACCTGAATGGTCGCGGTGACCGCAGAAATACGTCGCATATTTGGCACGTCCACTTTGGCGCTCAGACGCGGCCAAGAAGAAGCTTGCTGAACGCTATCAGCACCCCCGCCGAATCGTACACGTCGTACATTGAAGACGTGTTGGCTTTATGTAAGCGAGTGAACCGAGAAATGGCTGAGTCTGATCGAGTGAAGCACATCCTCAAGGGCATTTCTTCCTTTGCGTTCAACGCGCTCGCCGTGCAAAACCCGACCACCGTAGGGTGATATCGTGACGATTTGGTCAGCGCCTAACTGATCTCCAGGCCTTGCGCCTGCAGCATAATCGTTCCGACACAGTTGTACCTGAGCAAGGCAACCTGCGAGCCATGATAAGAGCAATATCCGCGAAGAGCTGCATGGGCAGGCGTCATCGAGCTTTCCGGTGGTGCAGCCACAGACATTCGGCTCCAGTCTGCGGGAGATTATCAAGGGAGAATTGGCCGCAGTCACGTGCTCTTCACCTCCGAAGCCCGACTTTCGCGCCGGGCCTGCGCACTCTGATGTAGTTGCGATGCCCACACATCCCGTCCTCGCCCTCCGTTCCTGAGGCTTCCCATGTTCACCTGGCCCCCGTCTCCGCTGCATACCAACCGGCCACATACCATGCACCATACTACCCCACCATGGCGGCCGCCTCGCCCACCATGCTACTACTGCGGCAACCGAGGGCCATATTTCCAAGTTCTGCCGACGGCGCCAGCGGGATTGAACGTTCAAGTATTTCTACTCGCACGGGGTGATCCCCGGTCCACGTATGACTACCGACCGCAGCCTTTACCTATTCTCGCCGCCGCTCACCTTCTCCTCCGGACTCCGTTGGATCATCGTGCCACCAGCAGGTCTGACCGCCGCCGATCCCCTTCACCTTTCCGTCGATTTTCGTCTCCCCTCCGTCCAGCCCTCTCAGAACGTCGACCGCCGCGCGGAAAACTAGGAGCCGCAGTTCAGGGAGGTAGAACTGCGTCACACGGAAAAAGAGCAAGTCCGTCCTGACCGGCCATGCAATATGTTGGAAGTTGTTGTTGAAGGAATTCCCGTCGAAGCTTTAGTGGACACTGGCGCGAGCATTTCCATTATTCATGCAGGACTTGTGTTCGCGGCTACGGAAGGTCAAGAACTCCTTATGTTGGTCCTGGTCTACGCGGCCCAACAAAAATGTGAATCAGCCTCCCGGGCAGTGTAGAGCGCGTGTATCATCGAAGGCATCCGTCTCACATCTATTCGCGGTATTAGCCCCATGTGCCATCAGATGATCCTAGGTGTGGACTTTCTGTCATCGCATCTGCTATCATTGCCGGTCGTGCACCCGCCCTTTCTCTTACTGACACGGCTTTCGACACGGTACCCGGACGGGCGAATACGTTCAATTGGTGTCAGCTTATCCGATTTTGTCCTGCCTCCTGGAGAATCCGTATTTTCCATCAACGTCTGACAGCATTGTTCGATGGCGATTCGCTCATCGTGCCAGCTGGACACTTCATTCCCAAAGGACTTATGATACCGGCATACCTTGTCCGTTTTTCTTCCGCTTCAGCTCTCGTAGCCGCGGTGAACACTACGACTGAACCATTTTGCTACCTCAAGGCGTACTATTGCTTCTGTGCCCGCGACGATCCCGTAATCGTCTTCCGATCTCTTCGCTTTCTTCGGACCAACCGAGCCACGCATCAAAGCTCCTCGCCTTCCCTTTTTGCTAGTATCATCAGTTCTGACCTGACCTCGGATCAAAGAGAAGCATTGCTCAAGTTGTTGACTAAGCACCGAGGATCATTTGACTGCTACTCTTCCGTCCTTGGCCAGACCTCTGCCGCACCCATCGAATCGAAACGGACAACTCCTGCATCGTCCGTCGCCGCCCATATCTGTGTCTCCGTCAGAAAGAAAAATTATCCCGGAAAACGTGGATGATATGCTGAAGCGGGACATCATTCGGCCATCATCGAGCTCTTGGTCATCACCCGTTGTACTAGTTCGAAAGAAAGACGGAAGCGTGCGATTTTGTGTCGATTACCGGAGCCCTGAACAATATAACTCGTAAAGATGTATACCAGATGCCGCGTATCGACGACGCTCTAGATACCTTGCAAGGTGCACAATTTTTCTCCAGCCTTGACCTCCGGTCAGGATACTGGCAAAATCCTATGGATGAGTGCCGACAAAGAAAAAACAGCCTTCGCCACAACAGATGGTTTGTTTGAGTTTAACGTTATGCCTTTCGGGTTATGCCACGCGCCTGCAACATTTGAGCGCATGATTGACAATGTTCTTCGTGGCTTAAAGTGGAAGACGTGCCTCTGCTACTTTGACGGACATTGTTATCTTTCTTTCTACCTTTGACGAACACCTTCACCGTCTAGACGTAGTTTTTAACGAGCCCGCCAATGCTGGCTTGCAAATAAAACACCAAAAAGTGTCGCTTTGCGACAATCAATCAAAGTTCTGGGGCAGTGTCCGTCAGCAGTGATGGAATTCGCCCCGATCCCGACAACATCAACGCCGTAGTTAATTTTACGCGACCTCTTCGTTCAAAAAGACCTTCGAAGTTTTCTGGGCTTGGCGTCCTACTTCCAGTAGGTTCATCCGCAATTTTGCCCAAATAGCGTCGCCACTCAATAAACTACTAGCATCGGCGACCCCTTTTACCCTCGTCTGATGACTGCGAAGCTGCATTCCAGACACTCAAGGATGTATTGACTTCTGACCGGTTCTCTGCCACTTTGATGATGGTGCTCCCACTGTACTCCACACGGACTCCAGTGGACACGGTATCGGCGCGGTCCTCCTACAACGCAACTCATCATTAGTAGAGCAAGTTGTGGCCTATGCAAGCCGGACTTTAACACCTGCGAGGCAAAACTACACTATAACGGAAAAGGAATGCCTTGCCGTTGTTTGGTCGTCCAAAAATTTAGACCGTACTTGCACGGGCGTCATTTCTCGGTTGTGACTGACCATCACGCGCTTTGCTGGTTGTCGTCACTGAAAAAATTTGTCGGGGGCCCGCCTCGGACGTTGGATTCTCCATTTACAGGAATATGATTTTACAGTGACCTATAAGTCAGGGAAAGAAACACGTGAATGCGGGACGCTCTTTCCCGCTGCCCGCTGTCGCCTCAGTCAGATGATAAGCATCCTGGTGTTAACTCCGTAATTTTGCCGATTGCACATGCAGATTACGATACCTACCACTTTCCTGATAACCTGATCTCTTTGCAGGCGGTCCGACACGTACTGCCGAGACCTCATCAATCGCCTCGGCGGCTTGGCGCAGCCTTCTAACAGCCGCCTCGCGTCGCCAGCTGGACAAATTTCGACTTTTGAATGGCGCTCTGTACCACTACAATTACCATCCTCCCGGTGACAGATGGGTTCCTGTGATTCCCCGTTCGCTTCGAAAGGACATTCTAGAAGTTTTCCACGATGCCGCCACCGCTGGCCATCTGGCGTTTCGCAAAACATAATGACCGCATCAAGAGCCGGTTCTTCTGGCCTGGCCTCGCCACCAGTGTCGCCAAGTATGTTGCATCTTGTGCTGCTTGCCAGCTTAGAAAACATAAAACCACTGTACCTGAGGGACTGTTACAACAACCAATGCCATGTCCGTCCGCTCATTTCCACGTGGTGGGAATTGACTTGTACGGGCCCTTGCCATTGACGACAGCAGGTAACCGTTAGATCGTCACTGCGGTTGACCATTTAACCAGATACGCTGAAACTGCCCCGCTTCGTACCGGCTGCGCTTCAGAGGTGGCTCATTTCTTTCTAAAGGACATATTCTTGCGACACGGCCCTCCCCGCATTCTTCTCAGCGACCGCGGAAAAACCTTCCTCTCAACACTACTGAATAAAGTTCTTCGCGCTGCTGGTACCGTCCACAAAACCACATCGAGCTACCATCCCCAAACAAATGGGCTGACTGAGCGATTTCACCGCACCCTCTCAGATATGCTTTCGTTTTATATAAGCCCTGACCACACGAATTGGGACACCGTTTTACCTTTCGTCACATATGCGTACAACACAGCAACACAACAAACTACTGGCTTTTCGCCCTTCTTTCTTGTTTACGGCCGCCCTCCATCTTCTGTCCTCGATGCTGCTTTCTTTTCTGCACCTGCCTCTCCGCAAGCGGATGTCCCAGGAGAGTTTGTCTCTCGCCTTGAACACTGCCGCCGTCTCGCACAGTTGACACCCAGGCCTATCAAGAAGACCGCAAGTCTCGTCATGATGCGAACGCATCGGACTGTTTTCCTTCAACCAGGCGATGAAGTGTTACTACGTGCGAACTCCCATGCGTGGCAGTGGGATTATGTGAAAAGTTTACGTCCACGTTCATTCAATCGCGCTCCTTACACCGTTCTGGAGGCAGACTTCTCCAGTAACTATCGAGTGGCTCCTACTCGCCCCACGGCCGACCAGCCGGCGCCGCGGAACTGAAAATTGTCCATTTCTCGCGCATCAAGCCGTTTCACATCGGTGCCCCTCATCTCTTTAGCGCCTGGAGGACGCCCCTTCTGCCGCGGGGGGGATTTGTGAGCACAGGCGCCATCGTTGTTTCATAACTGTTACTCGAATGGCCATCCCACCTAGCAACTCATCATCAAGTGTGGCGCACGTGAGCACCACACCATCTCTTCATCTTCCATCCTCGCACCTTCTTCACCATCGCTTTTCGCAACGGCCTCTCGGCGAGGTTGCGACGTCATTAAACGCTGTCCCTCAAGTCTCCCGTGTCCGAGTGTTGCAATATCTATATTTAGGAATAGAAAACTTTGAACAAGGTGCAAGCACGACTGCGGCCAACGTTTCAGCAAAGAGACTTGCTTTCGTCAGGGCAATCTCTCGCCTGGCTGGCACGCTTTATAAAGGGGTAGGACACCCTGGTGAGAGGAGAGAAAGAAAGAAGGAAGTGAAACTGAGAAATTGGATTTATTTGGGAGTATGTCGGGGAAGATATTCAGGGGCGAAGAAGGTATCGTTTAGACTCCTGTTTCTTCGGTAGGTAACACTTGGTGCTTCTAGGAAAGTCTTTATAGGTCGGACGTTAGTGGCTCTTCTTATTTTGTGCAAGTTTTTGGAACCTGCATAGGCACTCCATTCGTGCCGAGCTATGCCAAAAATTTCCTGGGGAAACTTGAAGCCACACTATACAGCTCTTTTCCGCATAAACCTCAGGTTTACCTCCGCTACATAGACGAAATCCTCATGATTTGGGAACACGGTCGCGCGACTCTAGAAACGTTTATATCTCATCTCAATTTTTCGCATCCGACTATTAAATTCTTCTGCCAGTATTCTAAAAACAAGTGAACTTCCTAGATATTACCGTCATTTTAGACAACGATAAACGTAAAACGACGATTTATAGAAACCCAACAGACAGGAAGCAATACCTAGATTGTAAAAGCCATCACCTGAAACACTGCAAGCAAGGAATCTTTGCAGGACAAGCCATGAGGCTTAAAAGAGTATGCAGTGTTGACAGTGACTACGTAGAGCACCTAGATGAACTCAAGTCTACCCTTATGAACAGGAACCACCCCAAAAGCTCGCTCGATCAGGCGTACCAACGTGCGTCTAACCTGAAAAGGGATGACGAGCTCAACAAACAGGGACAAAACGAAAGCGCCAGGCCGCCTGCCCTAATAACAAAATTATCAAACGCCCTCCGAAACGTAGACAATATACTGTGGAAGTACTACCCCATTTTAGCCAGTAACGTCCGACTTAGAAAGACTTTCCCAATAGCACTAAGTGTTACCTACCGGAGAAACAGGAATTTAAAAGATATTTTAGTGCATGCTAAAACATGGCCTTCAAAGCAAGCAGTCACAGCCAGCTGCTCCCGTCCCAGATGCAAGACTTGCAGGCACCTGCAGACAAACTGCAGTGTAAAAAGCACAGCCAGTTTATTTCCACAAGATCAAATCAAGTTTTACGTGTACTTCATCCAACATTGTGTATATGTTGGAATGCTCAGTGTGCCACCAACAGTACATAGGCAAAACGAGTCAACCTATGAGCCTACGTGCTAATTGTCAGCGGGCAGATACTCTTAGCAAATCTTCTATAGCTGTAGCGCAGCATTTCATCCACCCAGGCCCCAATTTTGATGACCTCAAGTTCTATATACTTCAGTCAAACTTTAAGTCTCCTAGGGACAGGAAAAACCGAGAATCCTATTTAATCCACAAATTCAACTCCATGGAACCTACTGGAATTCGTGCGTCTAGGAGAAACTTGGAATTCTTGCGATATTCACCGGTAATACACAATTAGGCATTGTCTTGCATATACCTTATCCAAAGACTATGACCCCTCCCACTTCTCTTTACCTGTTTACCTAATTTTTATTTTCATTCCTTAGCTTCCTGCTTAATACTCGCCCGCATCCCTCCAACCTTTGGTTTTGGATTTCTGTTTTATTCATTTTATTTCTCCTTTTTTTGCTCAGCTTCTTCTTTTGCCCCGTACTTCACTCTAACTTTATCTTTTCGTTTTTCAGTTTCACGACAGGCCTGTTTCAGGAATGTTTCCGTGGGTGACACGTGCCATTTCAGTTGTCGGGTTATTGATTTTTCTTTGTGTGTTTGTTTGCGTGGTTTCCCTCCCCGTTTTTTTTCTATTTTTTTTCCTTGATGTAGTTATTTCGCCCCTTCTCCACTTTCTATTTTGGCCTGAGGCTTGTAGTTAGTTTCTGATAAGGGCCCATCTCTAACCGCCTGGACTACTTCGGACGGTTTTGACAACCATTCGGTATGCCCCACGGCGGGTCAACGTACACGCTCTCATCCTTTATCTTTAAAAATTACCCGAATATGAACCCTCGGCTGACTTCCCTGTGACCTATTTCGCGGCTCAAACTATACAAACTTCTTCGCCCCTCAATATCTCCCCCGACATACTCCCAAATCAATTGGCTTTCTCAATTTCACATCCTTATTTCCTTCCCTCCTCTCACCATAGGGACCTACCTCTACATAAAGCGTGCCAGCCACGCGAGAGAATGCCCTGACGAAAGCAAGTCTCTTTGCTGAAACGTTGGCACCAATCGTGCTTGTACTTTGTTCAAAGTTTTCTTTTCTTGTGTTCTCTAAATATATATATATATATATATATATATAGTCGTGAAGTGTAGTCCTTAGTTGCTGCAGGAATACGCTCTTCGGAGACTTTATTTCCAACGTTCCGACCTGAGACAGGTCTTCCTCAGGAATGAAGGTAAAATCGTACGGACTCAGAGTGGGGGCGGCGCCCCGAAACACAAGCCACATGGGAAACAAACACACAAACGACCACACACAGCATACAGAGCTTATTCTGCCAAAGGCAGGCGAAAAAGAGCCTTCAAAAAAAAAAGGCAAAAGGAAGAGGGACGAACAAGGTGGCAAGGAGGAGGCAAAAAAAAGAGGCAAGGAGGTAACACACTGCATGAACGCGGGTTGTGGGGATAACAGAAAATGCGACGAGTTCACGGGTGGCGAAAGGCCCAAAAACATCCGGTGTCTCCGGGAGGGAAAAACTACAAAGCACACGCCGCCACGAGCAGTGAGTTTACATGCGCGTCACCGGTAACAAGGATTAACTACTGACCGTCTTCAGCGGCATGGTCAAGAATGCAAGCGGGGCCAATTACTGCATCTGAAGCGCAGGCAGCCTCCACGACTTTGGGGGGTCCCACAAAAGCCAATGGGGGAGCCCATTTGAGGCGTCCCCTTCTCCGCCTAAGCCTCCATTTGTACACGGCGTCGCGTCGTGTCGCGCCAGGTCAATGTACGGCCTGTTAACTGTTAGTACTCGGCTGTCGCCGGCACGCGTGGAGCCCTGGGCCCAATTCACGAAAATATGTCGGAGCGCGGCAATTTAAAAAAAAAATGAAAACAAGAAGAGAGAGGCGACCGTCGGTATGTGCCGTGCCTCTGGGGCAACCAAAAAAAAAAAGAAAAAGAGGGAAACAATGAAAAAGAGAAACAAAGCAAAACATGAGTGGAAAGACAGAAAGGACGCGTGCACTCCGTGAACACCAGCATTGGGGATCACAATGTGATTACAAAACACCCGAGGCATAAGCCACAACAGGCACCAAAATAAAATACTTCTTACACGCTCGGTTGGAACTAAAAGCTTCAACATTCCGTTTCACATTTCTCAAGGATAAAATGGGTATGACATATGGTGACATAAACAGGCAATGGGTACCATCTGGTTATTAATGAGGCATGTTATGCTTGCTGAGCGTTGACACAAGGAAATGAGAGAAAAAATATAAAAATAAAAATAGCGGGGACGGGAAGGGAAGTGTTGGTAGGGGGTCGGGAGCGGACGAGATAATTATAATGACCGCGGAACATAAAGGTAGGTTGTTGGTGTTATAATACACATCACACCTGGAGCAACAGGCTGCCTGTAAACATCAGACCGTGTAATGCCCTGCGCGGGAAAGGCCGATAGCAAAAGGACAACAAAACTACAAGGTCTCGTATGACCCGGGGTCACTATGCTTCAATGGTCATGCAGCGTACGAATTACAGTCATAGTCCCAGGACTCTCATTAAGACCCCCTTCAGGGTATTAAAGTTGTAGATTAAGTAAGACTCACATTGTTCTCGCTCCCTACAGCTAGAAAAACTGCTCTGTAGAAGTGTGACTTTAATGTCATCGAAAGAGTGATTTTGCATCGCTAGGGTGTCTGGACAAGAGAAGGTTTGGGAGTGCCTTGGTGTGATAGCGGTGATTGTTAAATCGCATTCGAAAAGGTCCTTCCGTCTGTCCTATGTACTGCATATTACATCCGCCACACTCCAATAGATAAACCAAATTTGACGAGTCACAATCGAATGACCCACGTATAGAATATCGGAAGTCCGAATGTGTGCTAATTGCCACCCTCGCGGTCTGCACGTGTTTACACACCAAACATCTGTTTTTGCCACATGGGGGGCAGCCTAATGGGTGGGCGTCCAATATATATATATATATATATATATATATATATATATTGTAGTGTTTGGATAAAACAAGGGGGTGCACTTTTAATTACTCAGCACACGGACAGTCAAAATGTCAATCCAGCTTGAGCAAGAGCACCGGCATGAGACCTTCGTCCTACTCTTCGTCCAGTCCAGTCTCGCGCTACCATTAGCGCGATTGACCGCGTCGCCACTGTAACAATAGACACTGCTACACTACCAATCTCTTCTGCGCGCATCGTCCCGATGCCGTGGTACATTACAAGGCGAGGATGGCTTCGGATCCGGGTGGCGACGATGCGACGGCTCACTGTCCAAGTACATAGAGTCGTCAGCGAAGAGGTCAGCTTCCACACTGGCCTTGGCTTGGGGGGAGGGGGGTGCCGTTATGAGCGGGAACAGTCTCTGTCGTAATACGGCTTCATTCGTATGACGTGCACGACCTCGGTAGTTGACTTACGCCGTGAGGAGTGCGCTTTACTATCCGGTGTGACTACATTGTTGTCGTCACTAATCTGACGCACCACCTTGTAGGACCCGAAGTACCAGCGAAGCAGTTTTTCGGATCGGCCCCACTGACGTACTGGCATCCACACCCACACCGCGTCTCCGGCGTTGTAGAACACAGTACGTCGGTGCTATTTGTAATGCCCTGCGTCGACACACTGCTGATTTTCTATTCGTTGTCGTGCCAGCTGTCGAGGTTCCTCTGCCTTCTGTACGAAATCGTCGACATCACCATTGTATTCGTCCTATTGAATGGGTAGCGTAGAATCTAGTTTCGTGGTGACCGTGAGCCCGTAAACTAATTGGAAGTGAGTCAGTCCTGTCGTTTCTTGAAGTTCCGTGTTGTAGGCGAATGTTACGTAAGCTAAAATGTCATCCCATATTTTGTGTTTCACGTCGACATACATGGAAAGCATGTCGGCGAGGGTTCTGTTCAATCTCTCAGTCAAGCCGTTGGTCTGCGGGTGGTATGCTGTCGTTCGCCTATGGGTGGTCTGAGTTAACCTCCTGATAGACTGCATGAGATGGGCTGTAAAGGCTGGCCCTCTGTCTGTTAATACGACCTGCGGGGCCCCGTTCCGTAAAACGACGCTGTTCATAAAGAATTCCGTAACATCAGCCGACATTGCCCGCACTACTTACGCTGTCTCCGCATAGCGCGTAAGGTTCTCTGTCGCTACCACTATCCATTGTTTCCCTTTGTTGACGTTTGAAATGGGCCAAGAACGTCCATACCTACTTGCTGGAATAGTGCTGTAGGCGGTTTTATCGACTGAAGAAGTCCTGCCGGTTTCAAAGGTGGAGTCTTCTTTGGCACTCACGGCAGCTCCTGACGTACTGCTGGACCATTTGCAAAAGTTTCAGCCAGAAGTTCTTTTGCCCAATCCTGGATACTGTATGGCTGACACACAAATGGCCGACTGAAGGTTCACCGTGACAGGCATACAAGATATCCGCGCGCATGGCCGACGGCACAACGAGTAGAAACGCCTCCTTTGTGTTTCCAAAATTGCGTTTGTAAAGCATGCTGTTCCGGAGCCTGAAGGAGGCGATGTTGCGGATAAAAGTGGCGGTATGCGAACTTCACGACCTTCCAGGTGCTGGATAATGAGTAGCAGCTCTGGGTCAGCTCGTTGCAGTTAGGCCATTTCGGACGTGCTGACGACTCCAAGAAACGGTATGTCCTCCTCTACTTCTTGGCCTGGTGAGTCGACAGGCGCTCGGGACAAGCAGGCGGCATTGTTATGGAAGCATCCGGATTTGTAGACGACCCTCATGTCGTACACCTGCAGCCGAAGGCTCCATCTAGCAAGGCGCCCAGATGGGTCCTTTAATTTTGCCACCCAGCACAACGAGTGGTGGTCGCTGACGAGCTTAAACGACCTGCCATAGAGGTATGGCTGGAACTTGCTGATGGCCCAGACTGCGGCGAGGCACTCTTTCTCGGTTGTGGAGCAATTGGCCTCCGGTCTGGAGAGTGTGCGACTTGCGTACGCTAGTACTCTTTCAGCACCGACCTGCCATGCACGAGAACCGCGTCGAGACCGACATTACTGGCGTCTGTGTGTACTTCGGTATCCGCATGTTCGTCAAAATGAGCAAGAACCGGTGTTGTTTGCAGCCGGTTTCTCAGGTCGTTTAAAGCGACTTCTTGCTCTTCTTGCCACACAAATGGCTCATCGTCTGGTGCCAAGCGTGTCAATGGTTCTGCGATGTCCGAAAAATTCTCAACAAAGTGTCTGTAATAAGCAGAGAGTACCAGGAAACGCCGAAGAGCTTTTGTTGTCAGCTGCTTTCGGGAAGACTGCTACAGCCGCCGTCTTCTCAATGTCTGGGGCCACTCCTTCCACGCTGATAACAAGCCCAAGAAAGCGCAGCTGTTTGTACCCAAAGTGGCACTTTCCGCTTATATAGTTAAACCAGCCGAACCAATAGCCTCCAGGACCAGCCTTAGTCTATGTAGGTGTTCTTCGAATGATGCCGAGAAAACAATGATATCGTCGAGGTACACCAGACATGACTGTCATTTAACCCAGTTACGACAGTATCCATTACTCGCTGGAATGTCTGGAATGTCGCGGGTGCTGAGCAAAGGCCGAACGGGAGCACTTTAAATTCATACAGTCCGTCAGGTGTGACGAAGGCCGTTTTCTCCCGGTCTCGCGTATCGACCTCAATCTGCCAGTATCCGCTTTTGGGGTCTAATGACAAGAAATACCTTGCGTTGCGCAGCCGATCCAGTGCGTCATCTATGCGCGGAAGAGGGTACAGATCTCGCTTTGTAACGCTGTTTAGCTTTCTGTAATACACACCAGAGCAGGGTCATGTCCTTCTTTTCTAACAGCACCACAGGGGACGCCGACGGACTTTTCGACGGCGGAATTACGTCGTCTTGAAGCATTTCCTTTAATTGGCTCCGGATGGCTTCCCTTTCTTTGTAGGACACGCGATATGGGTGCTGGTGAATGGTCTTTGTGGTTTTTTTGTCCACGATGATACGATGTTTCGCGACGAGTGCTTGTCGGTCCTTTGACGACGTGGAGAAACAATCGCAGAAGTTCGCCAGGAGATCTGTTAGCTGCTGCTTGTGGGTCGTTGGCAAATCTGGACAGATGTGCACTAACTCCAAAACATCCTTGGGATCTAAAGCTTCAGGTCCGTCAGTCTCTACGGTGCACAGATCTGCTAACTGATCGAACTCATGCAGGGAAGCAATGGCAGTTCCTGCTGCAACGTGTTGGACCTCGTTTCCGAAGTTTGTCAGGAGGACGTGTGCCCAACCATCACGCAGCTGTGCCAGGCCTCTTGCTACGCAATTTTTTTTCCAACAGCAAATTGGTGTTCCCATCGGCGCTCGCAGTTTTCAGATGCGTCTCCCCCGACGAAGACCACGACACTGCTTCGCGGCAGTACAGTGAATCGTCGTCAACCACCCGGAGGGCACACACGTCTGCAGGGTCATTCGTGGCGATGGCGCCTCTCGTCGAGAACGTCACTGTGGATGACTGCAGGTCGATGACAACTTCGTTCGCTCACAGGAAGTCCATACCCATTATGACATCTCTCGAACATTGTGGAAGCACGAGGAATTCACCGACGTAACAGTAGCCCCGGATGACAACCTGAGCTGTGCAGCGGCCTGTTGGAGCAATCAGATGCCCTCCCGCTGTGCGAACGCGAGGCCCTGTCCACTGCGTCAGTACTTTCTTGAACTCCTGCGCCAGACTGCTGCTAATGACTGAGTAGTCCGCACCTCTATCAATAAGTGCAGTAACGTCGCCCTCGTCGATCGTCCCAGCCATGTCGGAGGTGGCTGCTTGTTCAGAAATGGCCGGCGGTGTCTGTTCAGCGGAATGTCGTCGAGAGCACGTTGGAGGATTTTCGCTGGACGCCCATTGAGCGACCGCACCTCCAGATGTCGCTGATCTTCTTTTCCCGTCGCGGGCTGGGTGAGCGGCAAAGGTGCGCTGAATGGCCGATTTTAGGGCCCTGGGGGGACCGGTAACGGAAACGAGACCCCTGGGTTCTGAATCTGAAAAGTTTGGAAAGGGGAAAGCCGTCGGAGAGTACTCCTGTTTCCTCTGGGGCGCAGCCGTTCCTGGGGGGATAGTAGGATGCCGCGGGGAAAAACGGTACTGCTCGATACATGGCCACCCTCTAGAGATGGCCGTTTCCTCTTCTCAGTGGTTTTTCACAGTTGTCGCCTCTTGATGCAACCAGACATCCTCTTTCAAAAGTTGTCCCAGGTTGCAACCTTTCGTGGTTCTGGAATCCAGGCTGATGGTTGACGAAAATACATTTACGTGCTCCATTTAAAACCGGGCGCACATAGGGAAACCGTCCTCGCGCCCCGACATCGCGGTTTATTGGGGGCTTGAGCGGCTGATGGTCGGAGTAGACCGGGAAAAAGGCGGCTGGGAGATTGAGGTTTTGACGGGTCCTCGTCCCAGCTTGTTTACGTACTTCGGCTAACCACCCTTGGGGTGAGAGGGCAAAAAGGGGGCTGGCGAGCGCCGTTAGGCACTTCTTGACCCTACGGGTCAGAACCCGCACAACACCAAAAAGAGGGTTGAAAAAAGGGGGCCTTTTTTCGGGGGTTTCTTACCGGGAACTTCGTTTCTTGGCGCTCGCGGGACCCAAGGGGGTTGCCCGAATCGCACAACAATCGGGGCCCCACACTAAATTATTTATTAATCACAACAAACATAAATTAGAATAGTGGGCAGTAGCCAAAATCGAGCAGGCCCAACAAAGGGCAACTTTGGGCTGCGTCGGTGCGCGAAGAAGAGGACGCTCTGTTGAAATCGCGATAAGCCCACGATCCTCTTTGAATCTTCAAAAACGATCACCCGCGAGATATGGGAAGCTTACGCCATCCCAAAAGAAAAAGACTGTATCAGTTCGCCATCGATTGCACTGTCGACAACTGAGATGGCACTATTGACAGTTCGTAGGCAAGTCATGCAAAGAAAATATTGTATTATTTTCAGCGAGATTGATTAACTCCACTTTCACGTCATCTGAATTTTTCTTTATAAGTTGGTTTTTTGTGATTAATAAATGAGTTGGTAGTGTGCGCTCCAGGGGTGTAAATTTGTCGTCCTTGTCCCGCCTAGCGCCAGCAATGTTTCCCAACAAATGAAGTAGCTCCCGTAGGGCATCCTGGCTAGTGGCCAATGCAGCAGAGAGCTCATCCGCTGGTATACAGATGAAATTGCGGTAGTACCGTGGCTTCTGCCTAAAATCTGCAACAGTTTTTGGAAAGTGGCGTACAAGCCCGGCAAATAGCTCCTGTTTCACACCTCGCATGAGGTTTTCAGCTTCTTGTCTTCTGCCATAGTAGGGTCGGCGTGTGAAAAGACGGTACTTGTCCTCTGAGTACATGGCCACGCTCTCATTGGGACGCTGATTTCCTTTTCTCTGTGGCCTTTTCTCTGTTGTCGCCTCTTGCATAGCAACCAGAAACCTACTGCAAAATTCGTCCCAGGTTGGAAACTCCCTTTCGTGGTTCTCAAACCACGTCCCCGCGTGGTGGTTGAGCGAGAAATACACTTCTCGCCATTTCAGCACTGCATCCCATCCATTAAAGCTCGCGATGCGCTCATAGAGGTCAAGCCAGTCCTCAGCGTCCTCAAAGACATCGCCGTTAAATATTGGCGGCGTTCGCGGCTGATGGATCAGGAACTGACCTGGGACAGCATAGTCGGTCTGCGCCGTAGTTGAGGTCATGATGTGTGTTCTCGCTGCCCTGGTTGTTGCTGGCAGCAGTACAAATTCGGGTGAAGCACCTTGGAGTCGACGACTGGTGCGTTGGTGAACAGGAGTCAGCTCCGTGCGAGGCGCTTCGTCTCCAGCACCGCTATCTTCTTGACGCATACGTGGTCACAACCCGCCCCCTCCACCAAAAATGTAGCGTTTGGATAAAACATGGGGGGGCACTTTTAATTACTCAGCACATGGAGAGTCAAAATGGCGACCCAGCTGGAGCAAATTCACCGGCAAGAGACCTTCGTCCTCCTCTTCGTCCAGTCAAGTCTCGCGCTACCATTAGCGGGATTGCCCGCGTCGCCACTGGAACAATCGACGCCGCAACATAAATATCTATATATATAAATATATATAATATTCTTATATATATATATATATATATTATATATATATATATATATTATTATATATATATAATATTGTAGCAAGTATGTATGTAGCGCAAATGTACGAGCAATTGTGACCAGCATAAGTCATAACGGGCAATTCTCCGTATGTGGGCATGCGTCGGATGACGACGAAGAAGAGGACGCTCTCGTTGAAGCTCAGCCTCGCGATAAGCTGGTCGTCTTGGCTCGCCCCTGCTGCGCTGACGCCTCGTTCACGAATAAACGGGCCCATCCTTCTACAGGAACGTCGAGTATCTCCTTTACAATTTTTGGTGGAGGTTGCGGTCCTGCTCGGGTCCCCATTTGTCTACTCTCGAGCTGCGCAGTCGGACACTTCCCTCGACGATGTCTCACGGTAGCCACCACGAGTCCACACCTCCTGTTGCACCGATCATCTGCACTGGCACGGTCCGTCAACGGGATCCCCCCTTCTTCAACGGCGCTGATGACCAGGACGCTGAGGACTGGCTCGCCACCTTTGAACGTGTGAGCACCCATAACAACTGGGACGATAAGCATCAGCAAAACAACGTCAGTCTCTATTTAACCGGTGTTGCAGAGACGTGGTATAAGAACCACGGGTCTGATCTTCGCACATGGTCAGACTTCAAGACCGAATTCACCAAAGTGTTCGGGCGCCCTGCACTTCGAAAACTGCGCGCTGAACAGCGTTTGCGCGAACGCGCTCGGCGCACGAATGAAAGCTTTACCTCTTATATCGAGGACATCCTTGACTTATGTAACAGGGCAAACAACGCTATGACCGAACAGGAAAAGATCAAGCATATACTTAAAGGCATAGAAGACGACTCCTTCCAGATGCTGATCGCGAAAAACCCTCGCACTGTCGCTGAAATCATCAATGCTTGCCAAGACTTCGATGAACTCCGCAGAGATAGGGCTCTCACTCGCAAACCCGCGGAGCAAGACCACTCGCTTTGCAGCTTAGCCTCTGACGATAAGGGTGTCCTCTTCGCCCAGATTCAGCAGTTTGTTCGCGAAGAAGCGGCTCGTCAGCCTTCTCTTGTTGGTGACGTAATGAAGATGCCTCAGCCCAATTTAGCCCCAACCCTCAAGAGCGTGATAAAACAAGTCGCTGACGCACTTCCATGCACCCGGCAGTCCAATCTCGCGGTAGCCCCAGTGGCTTACGCCGACATCACGCCGCAAATGCCGATGGCCGCTCCTTTCACTTTCGCCGATGCAGTACAACATATGCCTCTAATCTATCCCGAGACCGTGGCATGGCCCTTCACTGGAGCCGTACCGGGACCCTACCTTGCGACTGCTGCAAGCACTGGGAGTCATGCCACTGCCGGAGTTCAACGCATTCGCCCCATGCCTGTCGTGCCGCATCCGGCGTCCCCATTCGCAAACCTTTGGTGCACGTCCGATAATCGCCCTATCTGTTATTCGTGTGGGATTGCGGGACATGTGGCACCCTACTGTCGCCGTGGCATGACGGATACGCGCAACTCATCGTGGTCCTCTCCTTATGCGCCCTCACCACCCATGACGCACGCCCCAGCCCCGTTTTCGACGACACCCATCTCGTCCGATGACCGTGACTTCGCCAGCCGTCGCTCGCAGTCTCCCCGACGCCGCTCACTCTCTCCGATGCGCCGTCGCCCTACGACTAGTCAGACGGAAAACTAGACGCCGCAGTTCGGAGGCAAAAAATGCCCCATCGTCGCAATGCCAAAGTCCTCCTTCTTCGCCGCCTAATTTAATCAATTTGTTTGTTGATGGTGTTTTTACCCTGGCGCTCATTGATACTGGAGCTGAGGTTTCTGTTATTGACGATAAATTTTGCCGATCGTTGCAAAAGGTGACGACGCCTATACATGGTGTTACTCTGCGCACCGCTGATGCGCAACCTGTGGAACCGCTGGCCGCATGCACTGCTCGGATTACAATTGAAGGGGTCGTCTACATCATCGAGCTTATCGTCCTGCCATCCTGCTGTCACAATCTGATTATCGGATGGGACTTCTTGTCACGACATCACGCCATCATTGACTGCGCGCGCGCTGAAGTAGAACTGTTTCCGGTACTTGAAGACGATTGTGAGAAAGCCGCGGCAAAGTTGCTTGTTGCTGACGACACGGACATCCCTCCGGATTCAACTGTGCTTGTGCCATTGTCATGCAGCAGTGTTCCGTCACGGCGCTCCTCGCGAGCTACTAAGTGATCGAGGTCGCGTGTTTTTATCCGACGTCGTGGAGACCCTTCTAGCTGAATGGAACGTTGTTCACCGCAAAACCACATCATACCACCCACAGACCAATGGACTGACAGAGCGGTTTAACCGCACAGTGCGGGATATGATCGCAATGTACATTTCCCCGGATCATTCCAATTGGGACCTCGTTCTTCCTTTCGTGACGTATGCTTACAACACCGCTAAGCAGACAACCACAGGATTTTCGCCGTTCTTTTTGCTCTACGGTCGTGAGCCTTCATGCATGCTGGACAGTATACTTCCGTACCGACCTGACGCCTCCGAATTCATGCCAATTTCAGACGTCGCTCGACGCGCCGAGGAATGTCGCCAGCTTCCTCGTCGCTTTACAACGGAAAGACCAAGCAGCACCCAGAAGGCACGACACGACGTTTCGGTCTCAGCTCCAACTTTCCAGAACGGATCCCTCGTCTTGCTCTACATACCGTGCCCGACACCCGGACTGTCCACCGAAATTTGTGTCACAATACCACGGCCCCTACTGGGTTGTGGAGCGATCATCGCCGGTGAATTATGTTGTTGAGCCTGTAACGCCCACTTCAGATCGCCGCCGTCGGGGGCGTGAGACAGTTCATGCCGCGCGGCTCAAGCCGTACTATGACCCGCTCATGTCGTGTACCCCTTAGGTTGCCAGGATGGCCTTCCCCTTTTCGCCGGGGTATTGTAGCAAGTATGTATGTAGCGCAAATGTACGAGCAATTGTGACCAGCATAAGTCATAATGGGCCAATTCTCCGTATGTGGGTATGCGTCGGATCACGACGAAGAAGAGGACACTCTCGTGAAGCTCAGCCCTCGCGGTAAGCTGGTCGTCTCGGCTCGCCCCTGCTGCGCTGACGAACCGTTCACGAATAAACGGGGCCATCCTTCTACAAGAACGTCGAGTATCTCCTTTAAAAATAATATATATTATATTATATAATAATATATATATATATATATATATATATATATTATATCTATATAATATATATATATATATATATATATATATATATATATATATATATATATATATATGCTTGCCGCTAGCACTATGGCCGAACCATTTTTAACCCTGCTTGGCGGCAGGTAAGTAAGCAGCCTTTTCCTGCAGTCACAACACTGCCCATTTCTTAGACGAAAAACGTGGGCGTGTTTGCGCGCTTTTCCTCTGCTCTTTCTTTTTTTCCCGTAGCATTTTGCGTGACGAATTGATAATGACTCTCTGGTTTTCGGTTGTGAGAAGTTTGTTGTATTTGAAGGCATTCGGAAATAGTCGAGGCGTTTCATCGCCTTGTTCTCGGCGTTCCTCTTGGGCTTTTCTCTCCCCAGTTCTATTTCTCATTCCCACAAAGATTCTAATTCTAATTCTCTCTCCAGTGTTCCTTTCAACTTTTCCCTTTTTGTCTTTTAAGGTGTCTAAACAGAGCACATTGTAGCGCATCTTTTTTGCATATTAAAAGGAGGCCAGTGTGTTCCCTTTAGAGTGTATATTTTTTATAGGTTTTGTTTACGTATGACGGATACGCTCTTTATTATATAGGGCACATTTCTCGGTGGACACGCTCCTTTAACAGCGTGCTGCAATGTGCTGTACTTGTTACTCTAATAAAGAATGGTCCTCTAGTAAAAGGACAGTAAACGTTTTTGTTTTTCTCTTGTGACACGTGCGTCGGACTTTAAGTTCTGATATTTCTTCTTGACCATTGAAAACGTTCTCCCCTCGACCGTATCCTCACCATTGCACCAGCAGCGGCCACGACCCAAAACATTTTGTAGAGATACCCGAAGACCACCACTACCCCAGTAATCATTGGCAATGCGCAAACTAAGCACGTTTTTTGGCATTTTGAACCATACCGAATAAGCACGTCTCCCTTCGTGAGAGCGAGTAGTACATGTTTCAGGGTTGTGCACGACTTCTTAGAACCTATACCGGACAGTGCCAATACTTTATTCCTAACGGGGGCACCAACGACCTTTGTTAAAAAGGGACGTCTGCATTTGAAGGATATCGCACCAGAAAGCCGCCCTAAGTGTTGCACATGTAAGCCACCATTATTCTCCCTAGCAGCAGGGACCACTGTCGTCGTGACTTAAGCTGTGCCTTGGTGGCCCGCTGCGACCAGGAAGCTTGCGATTTCACCTAAGTGCTCTGTCTCTTCCGCCTCCGTTTTTGTAGTTTGTTCTACCACGACCATGGGCTTCAGTGGCTCCCGCCTGCACCGCTACTAGCTGCCAATGAAATTCACGTCAGCTTTAAAGAATTCGCCATTATGCGAAGCCATATCTGCCACCTGTGTTTCCGAAGACCCAGCGAGGATACCACGTGGTGTTGCTAGGCATCAGATAATCCAGGCATCCAAACAATCCACGAATCCCTCCGACCGAATGGGAGGCCTTAGGCTCCACAATGGACCAAGCCAAGCCCCGCTGCTACAACATACGGAGCAGCCGTGCAGAGCACACGAAAAGCAGCCGACAAAATTGACTTCCCAGCTTAAACGCTCGTTAACGTGCTTCTCTAACCGTGTCTAGGAACTTCCAAACAGCTGGAAAATTACCAGAAAAACGCATTCGCTCCCAAATGAATGTCACCTGACTCACCCAATACTTGAGTCAATCTGCTGTTCCCGAAGGCGTCATGTTTAATTTAGAACCCGCTACTTTGAATTGTCTCATACGATGAAGCCATAAAAAGAAGCCTCAAATCTATGTTGTGAAGGGGGTTGGAAAGTAAAGTAGGGAAGGACGCCCACAATAATTCCACACACGAAGTTACTTAAATTCACACACGTGGATCTAAAAAGAGTGAACCAGAGATTCTTCTAGAAATTAACTGGGATTGAAGCGAGCGTGTGCCGAACGCAGCTGCGTCGGCAACGGCCGGGCTCATGCGGCGGATGCCGCTGCAGGAGCCCACCTGTGCGTCAGAAGAAAATGGAGAGCAGTGTGTTTAGGAGGGCGAGACAGCGGAACCTAGCCATACTGATGTACTGGCTTCGGGCTACCCCACAACGCGACGCAGGCACAGAAACGGAAACAAACTGTCGTAGGAGCTTAGTGATTCCTATTTATTCATACATATACGAAATATTTTCGTCGGTTCGTAATTTTTGGAATTGCGGGAAAGCTGGCCGAGTTTTTATAATCACTATGTCTCAGAACCTGAAGCTCTATCCGTTTTTTGTAATTTCTTTAAAACGCAACCGAATTGGTATTCAGCGATTAAAAAAAACTCCGTCCCATTTTTAACAAGAAGTGCGCAAAAAGTTACGTTTCTTTAGCGGCCAGACGACTGTAAGCGGTCTCTACATTTTGTTTTCCGGCCCTAAAACCCGATCGCTAGCGTATCTTTGCTATACGACCACTTATTTTCGTGAGGTTCTGTCGAACACGTTAATCAATCCGTGCGAAGAAAGCGCGCAATGGACACGGAACTCTGCCAAAAGAGGCCAAAGTCGATCCCTCTCGCTAAAGCTGGGCCGCACCGTCTGGCTGCCCCGCCGCATTGGGAGTTTCTTGTATCACACGCCACGAAAGAACTGTTGGCTTGTAGAGGTAGAAAGCTTTGCTTTAAAATGTTCCAGATTTTGATTTTGCATCTGGAATAACAAGCATTGTGTCAGTTAACTCAGAACAAGGAATCAAGTCGGTGCATCAACAGGAAGCGAATTTTGTGGCTCTGACCGAAAACATGAATCTAATTCCCTGCAGTGTTCAAACTCAACAAGAAGTCTTCAATATCCAGATAGTCACGAAATAGTCGTGCCAGTGGCAACGAAATTGTACTCAAGCCCTCTGATAAAGATGGAGCAATGCTAATAATAAATCGACATGATTACGTCACATAAGCACACCGACAGCTATCGGACACATCATTTCACAAATTCCTCACACCTTATCCCACTGATAAATATAACGACATTATAAAAAACAGCTCGAAACTCTACTGGAGCCCTAGGAAATAGACACAACGACGGCGCCTTCTCTGGTACCACCCAGCCCGATAGCTGCCAGGTTCTACCTTTTAATAAAAATTCAAAACGGACGCCCTTTTTCTGATAATTCAAAAGGAAAGCGTACCAGTACACCTAATCGTATTTGGCATAGGCAAGCATACCGAAACTATTCCGCTACATGTCGACTGCTTAATCAACTAAATTCCCGTTAACTTTGCTTTGTTCTTACAAGATACCAACAACTTCCTTTCAGAAATACTAGACCTTCGGATTCTCAGAGGCCGTCTGCTTGTCACTACGGATGTTACTTCACTGTATTTCAATATTCCCCACTGTTGCGGAATACAAGCGGTGGTCCACGCTTCCATTGAATCGCAATAAAATTCCACATTACCTTCTTTAATGATAATAACAATTGACGTGAATGATTGAGTACAATGGCAAAGAATATGCTCAAGTGAGTACTGCATCCAATGGTGTAATGATATGCCAATTTATGCAAATATTAATTGGCAGTTTTAGAGGGGTTTCCACACACCAACCAGGCGGGGTTACAGCGTATCAGTTTACAAGACATTGGACTCATCCTTGGTAAGCGAGGGTGTCAAGGCCCCTGGTTCAACACACAGGATGACATGGGAGGCGACCATAAAATTACAGAAATGGTCTTAGAAGGTGAACTTATTGCATACAGGCAGCAAAAACACAAAACAGAAGTGAGCCGAGTGGGATATGAGATATGTGTCTGGGCCAAGGGGCTTTTACCAGACGTAAAGAGCGCAACTGAAGAGATCCAGGATGAAAAGGAGATGGACGTTATGGATAAACGGCCAATTACTTTCTGGCTACTAAAGGGAAAAATCACTTGTAAGACGCCATCAAACGCTTCAAATGGAACAGATGGCGAAGAAAAAAATCATGCCTTTCTTAATAGAGACAAATAGCAATGAGAACCTAATCTAACGAAGCAGAACTAGGAGACCATTTTTAACAAGATGGATGCACCTGCAACACCTGATAACCCTGAAAGGTAGCAAAGCAGCCAGAAAACAGGACATAGAACACCTGCTTCATGAATAGAAAAGCACAAAAAAGAACAGCTAGCGGAGATCAAAGAACGCTACAACGAAAAAGTGGACACAGTGCCTCTCCTGCCATATCAAGGCCTTCAAACCTCACTCGTGGACACCCCAATTGCAGTTGCCAGAATAACGGCTGCAAAGAATAATCTAAAAAACGGGATCGGTGGCTAACCAGACATAGTTTCCAACAATATGCTCACAAGCCAAGATAAAGGGTCCGTAAGTAATGTCACAACATATATACAGTAATGCTGGAAAATAGTCAGCGTTCTTAAACAATAGATATTGGCTCAGATAATCTTGATCCCGAAACCGGGTAACAAATTAAGCCTTGAAAACCTCAGACCTATCTCGCTCACATCATGAGTAGGGAAGCATGACGGAGCCTGTCGTGCAAACACGACTGGCAAACTGCATGGATGACCACAATCTCTATCCAAACAACATAATAGGCTTCCGTCCACACTTGTCAACATGTGACTTTGTGCTCCAACTGAAACATATTTTACAAAACAACACAAGGGATACCAGACTGACTTTCCACTTGACGTAGCGAAGGCCTTTGACAATGTTGTACACACAGCTATACTGAACAACCTCCAATGCCTTAACGCTGGAGGAAGATGTACAACTGCGTAAGAAATTTTTTCATTGACAGGAAAACAAATATCTCAATTAGACATGGCTCCAATCATGGCGCAAGCATTGGAAATAGAGGTACTCTTCAAGAGTCAGTTTTATCAACCATTGTTTTTAACATTGCCATAATTGGGCGCTCTCAACGCCACGAGAAAAAAGAATGTTTAAAACCCAGAATTTATGTGAGTCGCGAGGCCCTCTGGATAGTAAGAGGAACCACGGCCAAATAGAGGAAGCACCACTAACGGAAGTGGAAGAAATGGGAGGCTATCTCTCGGTATAGGGCATGAGATGATCTGCCGAAAAGCCTGAACTTTTCGTGCTTCACACGCCAGGATGAGGATTACTGAGAGGAAGCCGAGTACGCGGATCAAAGCTGGTGGAAAGGAAACACACGCACAAACTATCGAAATACGGGGCCTGTCACTTCAAGCCAGCGGCAGAAAAATATGAAACACTGACTCTTCTAGTCTGCGGTACACAACAAACCAGTATCCTCATTTGCAGAATTGCAAACAAGAATGAAGGCATGAAATAGGCCTACCTCCTTCGACTTGTTAAACCGTTTATGGTAAGAAGAATCCCTTACGCAGTACCTTTTTGAAAGCGAAGCAAGAACGAGAAGGACAAGCTGGACTCGCTCACGAGAAAAACAACCCAACCTGCCTTAGTACTTTCCATATGTGTTTCAACAGACATGTTCATGAAGCTTGACGTCTTGAACACACTAGTGCAGCCGATCGAGGCGGCAAAAATACACAGCACTAAAGCCTGTTGTCAACTTAAACATACAGGCGTGTCTTCAGCAAACTCGGTTGTGGGCTCCCGCTTCTTAGCGCTGATAAAAAAGGCGCGTGACACAATAAAGACAAAAAGTGACCAATTATTGTCAGGTACTTTGACATTAACAAACTAAAGGAACTTTCCTAAACGAGACTAGGTATGGAATACATGAAACCCAAACGAAATCAGATAACAAACGCCGACCAAATAAACAACAATGGGGGCTGCGGAATGCGGTATAGAAAACACCGAGTTCAAACAGGCGGAAAAGTCAGTACCGAAATGAAGGAAAAAAACCACAGTTCTACTATACGACAAAATGCCCAAGTTGGTTAACGAGAAGGTCACAGTAGGTGTTCACTGCGGGGACGGGCTTGTCCTAACTCAGATCCCAGAGCCGGTCGTCGCAGTTTCGCCATGACGCAAGGTCCAGGTGATGTCGTGGCAGTACTGGTGGAGCGCCCTCACCGCCCCCGTTGCAGAGTGGCCAGCGGAGCTGTCTTGCGGTGTCGCTGTCTATCACCGACGCACGGCGACACGACTCCCTAGCTAAGAGAAGCTCTGAAGGCTGCGGTTGTGGAGGACCTCTTGAGGCAAGCCACGGGTCCGGCCGCCAGACTGCCGTAAATCCCTGTCACAATCCACCCTCCGACGTCAGCTGTTCTTTTCGTTCGGCCTGCGTTTTTTACTCGGTCGTTTCTCTGGCGCCGGCACCTCTCGCTGAAAGCTTCTCATTGGCTGGTGGCGGGTACGTGCTTGTGCCGTGGTCGCGAGCGCTCAGCGCTTTAGCAGGTGTCAATCTACTTGGTGGAGCACCTCGCGCGTATCGTCTGCTTCGTAGTTTGTTTTTGTCGTCTTCTTTAGACGGCTTTTGTTTTTGTCGTTGCGGGTACATCGTATGATACGTCCCCTCAGCTAAGCCATTTTCATTTGAAAACTGCATATACCCCTTTTACCTGTCCATCAGTCAACACCACCAGAACACTCCCTTACAACCGAGGTCACAGAAGCTATATTCCACATATTTGTACTTTAAACACACGGACTAGAAAACATGACACTCACAAAAAACTTCTCAGAGTACATAATCAGTCAAGGCACCACATTCATTACTTTATGTTTACGCACAAACAAGCGGTACACACAGAATAGATATAATCCGAACAGACAAGCGGCAGGAAGGTAGTACTTTTTTTGACTGTGGCTATGGTGCCACACTCCGCCTGTTTGGTACACGATTCTGGCCGCGTAATAAAGGCCTCTTCATTTATACACATGTTTCCTACGAACATGCCAACTCTGCCATATCGTGAGCCTGGCACACGCAATTAAACACCTCTGTTGTGTCTTTTAGATTTCTTAAGCAACTTATGAGTGGTGATAAAGCTGTCTTTGCGATCTTATAGCTCTTCCATTTTTCTTTTGGCTTGCGCTCCTTCCTACAATTAGAGTACCGTCTTCTTAGCCTGAGAGTCGGGTCATTTCTTTTTGACTCTACCTGGTATTTTCGGACTGAAATCTGGGGCGTGAGAACTTCCGGTCTCTAACGGGACTCCCTTTTGATACAGCCCGGTGCTCTGGAGCCAGGATATTTTCCAAACCCGCTTTAACGCGTCCCCGAAGCTCGAGCTCTGCAGACGCGCGAACCGGGAAATTAAATTTCGTGGCCTGCGCTTTAACAGATGTTGTGCTGTCTCGCTTAGCATGAGCCACCCTCTGACGTTTTGTGGTTACGAGAGATTCACAAGCATACCTGGCTTCTCGTGCCTTTTTAAACTGTAGCAGATATTGCTCTCCGCTAAAGCTAGAGGGTTGGACAGGTTCAGTTTGTTCAGTTGCTTCTCGAACACCTTCTGATTCAGCTGCGGCATTTCTAGTCGATTCCAGTTCTGTGAGCCTACCTTCAGCGGCAAAGTTTTTCCCCCGCTCGCACGTGCCTCTCATGCTCCTTCTTTAACTAGGCTAGATCTTTGGCCGCCTGGAGATCTAGTACCGTTTCCTCGCGCCAGAGGTACTGCTACCCGTATACCCAGTCTCTAAGGTCGTCGCCGCTTAAGCGGCGACGACTTCAATGACTTTTTTGGTGTCTGTGTCACTTGTTTAGGGTATACACAACCAAATAGTGTCGTCCTGCTGTGGACGCCAATTATTTTCATGTTCTTGTACAATAATAACTTAGAGGAAAATAGAAGAAGAATACTCTTTTTCAGCAGACATTCTTACAACTGCTTTTGAAGGGGCAGGAGGTAAGGGCAATAATTGCCTGACGAGGGCTTCTGACCCTCTGGAGTTTACATCAAAGGAGTACACAGCCGAGGTTATGTTCAAATCAAATATGCGTGCTTAGCAATTAGATCTATCAATGCAGAGCGAAAAAAATAAGGAAAATAATAAAAATACAAAACATTGTTCATCCTACATAATAAGAATTTCAAGTATACAGTACACATAAAACTTTTTTCTGCAATACCTGGTACCAGCAGATACAATAGAACACGACACATTTCTTGATTGAATGTTCATCATGTCTTTAAAAAAATCACGCCTTCACACTATACAGTTCAAATTCCTTAGAATGAGACACGCACAGTGATTGTCATATCTGATTTTCTTTTTCGCGGACATCACCTTGGTTAGAGTCTTAAATACGGTTGCACAAATGTTAAATTTTAATTATCGGCTAGGATGTTCTAGATATGGTACTTTATAAGTGGCCAATTGTTTGTCGTAGTTTGTCCGAGTTTTGAGTGTGTCTTATTGGACGCGGTAGACAGGTATGGCGGTTTTCTGCGTTACCAACTACATATAACTTGTTTTTGTATACCATCTGGAGAAGTCTAAACTATTGCAGCTAGTCAGCTCTAAGTATTAAGTGTTTGGAAAACAAGGGTGAAGTTGGCAGGTTTTGGAATTTCCCTTAAAAATTTTGGAAATGCCGTAGTATCTTTTTTTGCTGGAGAACAAGCTTTTTGTGAGGTTGATCCCCATGCCAAGACTCCTTACATTTGTGTTGAATAGGATAGAAAATATTATATATTTCTTTTGAGCCATAGCGGTAATAAGAATGGTATTTTATAAAGGCTTCCAACTGTTCGTGCCAGAGCCGTAACTAAATAATTTACGTGCACTGTCCAGTTTACCTTTTCTTGGAACCAAACACCAAGGAGATTTTGCTCATGTACTCGTGCAATAATATCACCTTCGTATTTGAGATTACCATCTTCGTTTAGCGCGTTATTGACCTGCCGGTGAATTATATAGCTTGTCTTTCTGAAAATTAACGCAGCTTGTTGTGCTGTAACCAGTATGAAAGATGCACCAAATATTTGTTTACAATAGATTCCAGAAATGTTAAACTGTTTGATGAGAAAAAAATATTCATGTCTTCTGCATACATAATATTATCAGAAGAACCAGGTGTTTTAATAATATCTATTATGTACACAATAAATAATAACCGGCCAAGTAGGGATCCTTGAGGAACACCTTGTTTCAATTTCATTTCGGCAGCTAACATGTCGTGATTCCAACTATTTGATATCCATCATGCAAGTAGTTTTCTGGAATTTGTAATGCGATCTTACGAATTCCACTGATAGATATTTTTTTTATCAGCAAATCAAAATGTTTCGAATGAAATGCTTTTTTGAATACCTAGGAAAGGGCCGAGTGTGTAATTTCTGTTTTCAACATTTACGATTATTCTTTCTTTGATATATGCCAGAGCTTGCACAGTTGACCTATGCTTTTGGAAGCCGTATTGGTTGGTAGCTATAATTTGATGCTCGTCGAAAAAAGAAGTGAGTCACTCATAAATTTTGCCTTCGAATATTTTAGAGTTGGAAGCACTGATATCGGACGATAGTTGGACAGATTGTTACGTTCACCACCTTTAAATATGGGAGGGACTTTGGCCAGTTTTAACTGCCTGGAAAAATGGCCTGTGGTCAAGGTGAGGTTAATTATGAAGGATAAAAATTCGCAAATCAATTGTGGCATCAGTTGCGTAATACACAAAACCCAAACAAAAAACAAAAACCTACTAAAGAACAATTGGGGCCACGAAGACACGATAGAGAAACGGCGAGTTCAAACAGGTGCGGAAGTCAAAGTGCGGGAATTAGCGTGAAAATGTCAGATCAAGTATTGGGAAAGAGTACAAGTTGGTTAACGAAAAGGTCACACTAAGTGTTTGCTGCGCAAACGGAGTTGTCCTACCTTACGTCCTAGAGGCGCAGTCGTGGTGTTGCGACGTCGCAAGGTCGAGGTGATGTAGAGGCCGCGCTGGCTCTGCTCCCAGCTCCCATCGCAGAGTACGCAACGCAGCTGTTTTAGGGTGTCGCTGTCTTTTCCCGACGCATGGCGAGGCGACGTTTTTGCTGGGAGAAGTCGTGGGGGCTGCTGTTGTAGAATACCTCTTGGAGAATGGCACGGCTCCGGTCTCCCGACCGCCGTACATGGCGGTAACGCTCGACCCTCCGACTTCCGCTGTTCTTATATTCTGTCTTTTTTTACGGAATCGCTTCTCGGCCGCAGCCACTGTCGCTGGCAGCTTCTCATTTTCCGGTGGCCGGCACAATCCCGTGCCACGGACGCGAGCGCACTGCGCTTAAGCAAGTGTCAGTCAACTTGGCGGAGCATCTCTCGCGTTCCGTCCGATTCGTAGTATCTTTTCGTCTTTTTTAGACAGTGTTTTTTTTCTCTCCTTACAAATTCTTGTGATGAAAATATTCCACCACACATGAGAAACAATGCGCGAATCCCTCCTGTCCCCTTTCCAAAAAAACATGAACCTGGCATTTTATGAGGATAGGCGACAGATCGGGGCCGAAGCGCTACAGAAGAAGTATGGAGGACGCTGCGATACACTATACAGTAATTGTGCAGGGTACCATAGCAGAGAGACAAGTTTGAGGTTGCTTCCGATCGCAATATGGCCATACGAGCATGCTGCACGATAATAAATAGGTGTGTCACAAGGGCGAAAGAAGTGGCGATAGCGCTGACACCTACTTCCAAAAATACCAAAGTTTAATCCACGACTCTAAGAACGCTATAAACAAATATAACTTAGGACGAATATGACCTGAGGCGGCCAAAGTCCTTTAAAAAAATTCAATGAGACGTCAGGTGTTACTCGTGGACCCCGGCTCATCAGACCCTCAGCGGCAATGAAGGAGCAAATGAGCTAGCACGAGGACTCACTTTCCAGGCAGGTTCCAGCACACCCTCCAGAGGACACACATTGTCCTAAAAAGACAGGATGTTCATGTACCGAAAAATATTGCAATAGTATAGATTACCAAACAAAAGAGTATCAAGGCAGAACAAAGGCAGCTTTCACATCAGCAAAAAGGAACAGGCAATGTGTCAAAATTACATGTTGGAATCTCATCCACTCCGATACTACTTAGTAAACTTTACGCAGGTGAACCTAACCCGAAATTAAACATTGCGGAAGCTCGGCAACCACAGTACACATAACATGGACGTGTCTACAGATATCACACGGCACACAAAAAATATACACTTTGGAGGCTCTGAGGCTTAGCTGAGACCTAGAAGCCCAACGGGAGATCATCAATCAAGCGCAGGCAGCCGCTAGGTCTCAAGGGATACTGGCCGACTGCTATGAAGTGCTTTAAACCACTCATTGAGTGGTATAAAAGTTTTTTATCATTCATCACTCGCACACGGATTGGTCACGTCTACGTGGGAGCATTTATCGGACGGAGCTGTAATTATGCAGAAATTAACCAATCACTACTTCGGTGTTGGTCAATTAACACACTCCAACTCTTCAGATTCGGATCTACTCATACTTTCGCCATCACAGATAAATAACTTTGATAAAGAACTATGTATCTTTGTCAGGAACTCTTTCATTCGAGATAATCAATCTAGACACTCTAATATTATACGAAAAATTAAAGACAGGTGAAATTTCACGTGTGGGGGATGTATGCACTAGGGATGCTTCAATGTGGTTATTGTTGCAAAGAAATCGCGTTTTTGATGGCGTAAACTAGTTGAAACAGCATGTGTCATAGTGAAGGTGTGCGTGTAAATTTTTTTGTTTTGTTTGTGTGTAATTTCAGTTTTGCATTATAAACTTCTTTTGGTTCCACGTGCGAACTGGTCGTTGTAAATATGAGCGTGGAAATCAAATCAGTTTGTTCTTCTGTGCTATGTGCAGTGTCTTCTTCTGTCGTCCCGGTATTGTAGCGCAATTTTATTTTCATAGTGTCACTGCATATGACAGCTTTGTTGACACTTTAGGCAGATGAAGGAAGCATGTGAGAAAACGGTAGTAATTAAAAAAAAACAGAGGCTGAGCATCAATGGTTAACCCTTGACTTTGGCACGGATAAAAGAAAAAAATATCCTTTTGGCAAGAAGTCACCAAGCCCCTGACAACAAAGCTCTGCCCAACGAGAAGCAATTCCGTACGGAACAATTCAAAGCGTCCCTTTTCAATGCGACTGAAACTTTATCCTTAGTGAATCAGTTACCAGGTAACGAACACCTTTCTGCAAAAAACATATGAGAAGGCAACTTTGGTTCCACTACTTCCGACCCAGCCAACAAATTCTATAAAACCTTTTCATTTGAGCTAGACCATCTAGTGCAGTGCGCAAGCTACAATATACTACCAAATCCTTTGACATTGTCAGCAAAATTACCGTTTTCAACAGAGCCTGGTCTCTATTAAATAGTCAGTTGTTTATGCCGCAAAAAATCACCAGGGCTTGATAACATACACGTAGGTGATCTCTGCAGAAATATTTGGTATTTCAAAGGTGTGTTTTGTTTATATAGAACAACATAATTGAAAATTGGTCTTGGCCAGACAGTTAAAAGTGCGCATGCGTGGTTTCCCTGTATAAAAGTGGAAAAACAAGACCTTCAGACTACTGCAATATTTGTGTTATATCTTGTTTTTTGTAACTTCTTCAAAAGCATGTATTGGGTGTCGTGACATCCTTTGTAACAAAACACGAGTTAATGAGTAAGAATAACTAGAGGTTCATCTCGGGCACGGGCACGCAGGTGTTCTTTTAAAGCTTGTCTGATAACCTTCATAACAACGTAGATGAGAATGAGGTATCGTTTGGGTTATTTCGTAATGTTAAGAAAGGGTTTATTTCTTTGAACCATGGTATACGCTGTACTAAATTCTACCGTAGGTGGTTCACCGAGTCATTGTTCATCATCATCATAATCATCATCACCAGCTTATATGCGCCCACTGCGGGGCAAAGGCCTCTCCCAATATTTTCCAATTGCCTCGGTCCTGTGCAAACTGTGACCAACTTATCCCCGCAAACTCCTTGATCTCATCTGCCCATCTAACTTTCTGCCGCCCCCTGCAACGCTTGCCTTCTCTAGGGATCCACTCTGTTACCCTTAATGACCAGCGGTTATCTTGCTTTCGCATTACATGCCCTGCCCACGTCCATTTCTTCTTCTGAATTCCTACTAATGTCTTTAACACCAGTTTGGTCCCTGACCCACTCCGCTCTCTCCTTGTCCCTTAATGTTACACCTATCATTTTCCGCTCCATTGCCCGCTGAGTCGTTCTCAATTTAGGTTGAACCCTCTTAGTGAGCCTCCAAGTTTCTGCCCCGTAGGTGAGTGCCGGTAAGATGCAGCTGTCATACCCTTTCTTCTTCAGCGACAATGGTAGGCTGTATTCATTATCTGAGAATGTCTTCCATATGCACCCCACCCCATTCCGATCCTACTAATTATCTCTGCCTCATGGTTGGGATCTGGGGTCACAACTTGGCCTAAGTAGATATATTCGCTTACCACTTCCACTTCCTCGCCACCAAACTCAAGCTGCTGTGCTGTCCCGAGGTTATTGACCATTACTTAAGTTTTCTGCATAATAAATTTCAGGCCCACGCTTGTACTCTGTTCGCCCAGTGCGGAAAGCATGCTTTGCACTTCGTCCCCCGAGTTACTTAGCAAGGCAACGTCATCAGCAATTCGGAGGTTACTGAGGTATTCTCCATTAACCCTTACTCCCACCTGTTCCCAATCCTATGTTCTGAATACTTCTTGTAAACATGCTGTGAATAGCATTGAAGAGTGTGTCTCCTTGTCTGACACCCTACCTTATAGGTATTTTACTGCTCTCCCTATGGAGGATGATAGTAGGTGTAGACCCATTGTAGATATCCTCTAGTATTCTTACACAATGCTCATCTACCCCCTGGTTCCGTAATGCCTGAATGATTGCTAGGGTTTCGACCGAACCAAATGCTTTCTCATAATCTATGAAGGGTATATATATTCATTGTTATCTCTGCTTTAAAATTACCTTCGGGATAGTCCGTAAGTGGTGTGACGTATCGTCACTAAGTTACATTGTCAGACTTAAGAGACGTGTCTCGCGAGGGTCTTCCTTGTCACATCTTTTTAATTTCAGTGTTAATGACAGCTACTGTTGTTAAAACTAGGAAAATTTATAAATACGCTGACGACACCCCGGTGGTACCTAGCAACTCTTGTTATTCTCTCGCTCTCGCAAATATTCATTATGATGCCAGAAACGTAGCGGATTTCATTTCATTTATCTCATTTATTTTCTGTCAATGCACCAGGCATTACAGAGAGGATTGGTGGAAAAACAAATAACAATCTGTAGAAAGAAGTGCAGCGAGTTTAAAACTGGTATGCGTTTATAGAACTCGGGAAGTTGGCCGGGTCAGTGAATGATGCAATAGAAGCGGGAAGGTGATTCAAGTCTGAGCTTGTTGCGTGCACGCAAGAATTAAAATGAAAATTTGTACGGCTGCTTGGAATTTTAAATTTGGAGTGCTGATCGCTGCGGGATTAAATGTGTGATGGCGGCAAAAAAAGCGAGTTACTCAGTGAGTGGATTGTATAGGACAACTTGTGGAAACGGGACAAGCGCCAGATTTGGTGGCGAAGTGATAGGCTAGGTAGATTTAAAGTTTACATCATATGAGTTACGCTAGCTGTTCGGGGATAGTTGGCCAAATGAACCGAGCGGCGCGAATTTGAATTGCTTTGAGAATATTGATATGAATGTTTACGCGAGGATCCCGTACAGCTGATACATATTCGAGCTTCGGTTGAACTAATGCTTCATAGAGAAGTTTTAGTTGCATCAGATCAAGGAAGATGTTATGGGGAAGTATCCAAAAGTGCGGTTAGAATTTCTTTTATAAGGTCAATGTGAATCTCCAAGAAAGGTTGCTTGAAATTGTAACTCCATGGTACTTGTAAGAGCTAACTTTAGTAAGGGGGGAATTATTAAGTGCGTAGTTAGTAGAAATGTCATATTATCGACGTGAAACTTTCATTTTGTAGCCCTTAGTACCATTAGGTTCATTAGCCAAGTATGGCAACAAGTTGAAACGTTGTCTAAGTCAAACTGAAGGCAATGTGGCTAGAACGGGTTTTAATTTCGCGGTAACTATTGCGATCATCGCCGAAAAGCTTTATAGTAAAAGATATGTTATTTGGAAAGTCGTTAATGTAAATTAAGAGCAGTAGTGTGCCAAGAACGGATCCTTGGGGGGCGCCAGAGGTTACGGGTGAGAGGGGGGAGTTGGCATCATAAGCTGTTACAAATTGCAAGTGGCCTGTTACAGAGCATTCCATCCACTTTAACATCTTAGCATCAAAATTAAGTTTGCTTAGTTTTAGCAGTAGCAGTTTATGGCATACAGTGTCAAAAGCTGTAGCAAAGTCGAGCAAAATACAATAAACAAGAGAAGAAGCGTCAAGGGCAAGAAATAGGCCATTAGTAAAGCATAGAGGTGTATTGAAGCGCTGCAAAGACGAGGACAGGAATACACACGACGACACACATAGCGCCCTGTTTGACGTCGTTTCTTTTCCTGTCCTCGTCTCTGCTGCGCTTCAATACGCCGCCATTTATCAACTCCCCCAAACCAATACTCTCCACAGTAAAGCAGAGCAGTTTTTTATTAGAGCAGAGCTGAGCACGGAATTAGTAGAGCAGTTTGCAGCAAAGTCATTAAACGTCAATCGCGTAAAACGTCTTCCCATATATTTCCGTAATCGACAGAAAACAATGGCAAATGACTTCTTCATTATGATGCACACATCAAATTGTGAAATGTTGTCCCTGCGCTGTAATATATGTGTCGAGTATGTTAAATATCTAGGTGTATTTTCTAGTGGGGATCTTTTGTGGAACACACAAATGACTCACTTAAGTAATGTAAAAAGTTTAGTAGTACTACCCTGATATTCTAAAACTTCAACGTGTTTCTACCTTTCTCTGTTTGAAAAATACTAGCTCAAACTGTTATATAGTTCTTTGTTTTGGCATGTGCTGTTTTTTCAAATGCCCTGCAACCTCGATAAAACATAGTTAAGAGAAGTTTAAAAACATAGCCAAGAGTGTTCTTTATAAGTCACACGTACCGGATTTGGACCGTGAATTTAGCGCAAGCAGTTTACCCTCATTAAATATATTGTCTAAGCAAATTGTCGTCCTAGAATATTTCTGGTGTTCGAATTACCAGACCCCCAAAATTAAGCCCATACCTCGGCGGAACATACCTCGCTATATGACGCCAAGGGGTCTCCCTTATTACGGAATAGCTGCAAAATCGTATTATGTACCTGCTATCTTCAATGAATTGCCTGAACAATTGTTCTCTTCAACTGCTCTGAAGCACTTTAGTGTTGCTATTTTAGCATTAGAGTTACGGTTAAGTATGTATGTGCGTACAGTGACTGTTTGTTATGCTTAGTTTTGTAATTGCTTCTTGGTGATCAGGAATATGCTACCGATGTACGTAGAACTCATGTTAATTCATTGTATATTTGTTTGTCTGTTCGTGCTCGTCTTACCTGTTGGTGTGCTGTGATTCGCTTTCCTTTTTTTTCATTTTGTTTTTGTTCTTTTTTGTTTACTTGTCCGTTTTTACCTCCCTAATTAGTTATTGGTTGCAAACAGTGTTTTACCAGAGGTGAATGCCATTGCAGCGGTGTCACGCCACAGAAGCCCAGCTGTGAGCTTTGGCGGGCCCATTTTACCCATGTATGTACTCCTTAATATTAAAAATAAATAACAGCGTAATATGTTTATTACCTGATATTTACAGTTTACCTCTTTTATTTGACCCTCTTTCAACGATAAAATGGAAGCTAAGCTTTGTATAATTGACAGAATTGTTCAAAAACACAGTAAGAACAATATAAGCCGAATGCCTGGGTTGCCCATTTTTTTTAAGTTTATAAAAATATCCTTTCTTTTTTTTGTCGAGCGTATTATCTGAATAATAATCAAATACTCAATGCCTCGCTGTTTCATTTTGGCAAGGGATAATCTACCAAACGCGGTAGATTATCCCTTGCGTCGCGGTAAATATTTCCGCTGAGTGTTTTTATCGTCTTCCCCGAGCATTTCATTGCCTTTGTCACAACATTCTAGTGAACTCTCACTTTACGGCATACCCGGCCACCCCCTATGTTTATAACCTCCTACTTAAAATTACACTGAGTGACATTGTATATTCACTCAAAAATAATTGTCTCTACCAGTATTACTCGATGTGGCACCGGGTAGTGTGCTGGGTCACTTTTTATAATATATATAATAATAATATAGTCAATATTGACGTTACTCCACATTACTTTATATATACGGATATCAGACACTGATCTTTACTGCAGTTACCGCGACTTTCTAATACTACGACGTATAATAGTCTGTACAAAGTTACACAAATGGTCTAAATTGAACTACAATAAAACGAATCTACTTAAAACGAAGGTTGAACGTTTCAGGCCTAACATAAGGCTGCACCAAAAAATATCGCTCCCTGAAAGGGACATTGAACTTGTGGAGGACGATAAGGTGCTTATAATTACACTTTCTTGTAATGAAATCTGGAAGAGTAATGAACAATATTTATGTCGACGCCTGTCTATTGCGGTGGCTGACGTATCGTGCAGAAGAGAACCGGCGCCGTTAACGTCAAACTTCCACTGTACAATGCTTCATTTGTGTCACAACCTAGCTACTGCAGCCGTGTTCGCAGTTTAGCTACGAGAGGCAACACAGCAAAATAACTGTTTTCGGAACGGGAGTTTTACTCTATATAGCACGGGTTCACCACATGTCAAGCGTCGGAGGGGTATTTCAAAAATAATTAGTTTTATTAAACAGGTGTATAACTACCGAGTAATGTACGGGTTCAAGAATCAATGTGATTTAAAGGATTTCTTAATGAAGTTTCATCGCTATGGCGACGCGATACAGCTGTCTACACTAGATATCCTGAACCTTGCTAAGTTCCTAACTTTCGTACAAAATACAAAGTACAACTATCAAAGACAATGTACGTGTCATGCTTAATAAATTATAGAAATGTAAGTAGCGTTTTTTGCAAGCGTTTACGAGAGCACTTTATAATCTTGCCTTTTAAACATTAGTGTCTTTGTGTATCAAAAGTTATGTTGTTTATATATTGCGTGCTAATTACAGATGTATGTTTCGTGACACTGCAAAATTTCATACATTTTAACCAGCATACTTTGAGTGTATAAAAGTTAATTGCGCCAGTGACAAGTTTCCGTGTTTTTTGTTCTTTGCTTTCAGGGAGCTGTAAGCGTACTACAATTTTTTTATCATCTCTTCATGAACATAATGTGAATGTTGCATTGTCTGAGGTCTTGTACAAAGGCTCTTGGGGCCCATTTTAGCTGCCTAATGCAGCTGTTAGCGCATGAGGCCATTCAGAGCTACACTTCTGTGTATCTGGTAAAAATATTTTATATGACTCCACCATATACAATTGCCTTTTTATTTGCCATGCCAGTTCCAGTAGCACCTGAGAAACAATTACTATGAACTATTTTAAAAAATACGAAATAAACAATCATATACAAAACAACACAAAAGTATAGAACCCAATATCTCTAACAGAGTATGCTTTCAGTTTAAACAATACTCACACCGGGAGATGGAAAAAAAATTTTAAAGCTAATTGTTGATATATCTTAAAAAGACATTAGGGTACCCGCGATAGCTTCGGTAACCATGTGAAGGAAACGGTTTGTTTTGTTATATTTTAACAATCGGTCTTATATTATACCCCACGTTTGTTTATTGTTCTCGTGAACACGTTCTATACCTTATTACACCAATTCTTTTTTCTCTTTGTGACCTTTGCAACACCACGATTCCGTTGTGAATTCCATCATTTCCTTACTCATGCAGGTGTATTACAGTAAATTATATTGCGAAGTAATAGACGACGCAAGATTCTTCAAGGAACAACAGCTTGCTGCAGCGACTTTGGGTTATGCTGAGATCTCAACGATTACACAAGCGGCGACCAACAAACTCAACAACGTGACATCCACAGGTAAATGTCGGGGAATTAAATAGTGGAAGTCTTGGCCGGCCAGCATTTATGATTGCGAAAACCTGTTTCCGTAACTGTATAAAACCGGATTTGATTAAATATTTTATTCTAGCATTGCCTCTTTTAAATTGAGACAGCCTTTGCTGCATACAAAAGAAAAGGCAGCGAGCGCGCGATTCGAGAATCGATAAGACGGTGTCGCGCGGCCAGACACTACCAAAACAAACACGAAAGCACACAAAGCAAAAGGCGTCGGGTGCGGTGTCACCACTGTCAAAGAAGGTATCGACCACATGCAAAAGTAATACGGCATTACAACCATTCTGCCATTTTGCTCAGAACGGCTTAAGGCGAAGCATGGCTTTCATACAAAGCCGCGGGTGGCATCAAAATTTAAACAAGTCCGAAACGGGCTGAACTTCCTAGATCTGTTGTCCAATACGTCACCGAATTCACTTGGGTTCGTAAGGCCCCCAAAGGAGCTTCTTATTGGAGTCCTAACACACAGAAGATCACCTAGGTGACAGTCGGCGGCTCGCATAATAGATGGTAAGTGTGCGCCCTCCACCCCTTGCTCGTCCCTAGTACGTACGAAGGCAAGCTGGTGTGCCCCTTACCCATTCTAGCTATCGTTGGACGTCGGCCTTGAGGCTGTCTTCCATGCGTAGTGGCATGGCTTCGAGTTTCTTCGTTCGCTGTACACCATACACAAGCTCAAATCGAGTAATGTGTGCTTGTTTCTGGATCGCTTTATTGTACGTGCACGAAGCTGATGGGGTTATTTTTCACCCCGTCTTAAATTCAACGTCGACGTAAAAAGCCAGCACATCCGCGATAGTTTTGTTCAGGTCTCAGTAACTGCTTTTGCTTGGGTATGACATTTTCAGTCATTGCGGAGGAGCAGTCTAGAATGAGGACCTGAGGGGCTTAAGTAGGGAGTGAACCTTTGGGGGATGAAAAATATTGCGACTTTCTCAGTAGTCTCCCTTGGCGAGAAGCGACCGCTGCGTAATGTGTCATATTACCGCTATCCATGTATGGGTTTGTTTATTTATTGTTTGTTTTTACTGTCGGGACACGCCCGGCTGTGTTATCTGCATTACAAACTTACATTCTTTATTTCATGCCTCACGAGCTATCACATTCAGATGAGCAGTCTGTTTCGCCCTGACGTCACTAGCCCAGAAAAATCTTCTCTGATATACAATGTTCTGGATGTGAATCAACAGTTTCAGAAACACTTGCGCCGAAAGCTAAAAGCCTGCAGAGCAGACGTCGCGGCATTCATTCGACGACACTCGCCTTTGCTAATGCCTTTGCTGACCGCTGATTCGACGCCTCTGTATTCTTTTGAGTTGTTAGGGGAGCACAAGTTCGCTTTAATAAACGTGCTTTTTCCTTCAAGACAACTGTCTCATCTTTGGAATCGGGACCATATAGTCTAAGGTTACGACAATCCACCTTGTAGCCTGTGAAGTAAAGACGGGACGTAGAAGCTCTATTCGTAATTTTTAAGAGGGCAGCGATGGTATTGTGGAGGGCAGCAAAGGTGCGATGAGCCTCGTCGGCTTCTTTTTCCCGCGCTCGCAGTCATTGTAAATGCGAACGTAGTGAGCGATATCGGAGTTAAGGTTGAGCCACTACCATACCCTCTTCATCTTCGCGGGTGTGCGTGCTGTACGGACATGCCTTGAATATGTTACACCGTGTTACGCTTCCAAGGTTTCGTATCGAAGGCAGGTGTCGGTGACAAGAAGGTACTTCATTATTGTTGTTGCCGCGCTCTTTCTTCACTTGCACATATATTTTCTGGGAGGATATTGCCAGGTTACCCTAAAAATATTTTTAGCAGGGCGACATGGCAGAGGTGTAGGTTTAGGCAATTGTTGTAGGGAATCGTGACGCCAAACTGGGGGTATACTGGCGGCTCGGCTGCGAGATCGCTTTAGGTAAAGATGCCAAGGGATGCACCATTTACATTGGAATCCTACGGTGGAGGGTGACAGAGAAACGTTAGTGGCAGTCTGCCGCCGAAAATGTTTCTGCACAATTTGTGGGCGATGGTTCCATTAAATTAGGGCAGGAGCAGACTTCAATTTCCCTTGCACCCAGAGGGGGCCCTTCAACTTTGCCAGCCATGAGAGCACATTTTGTTGTGTTACCACCTTGAGCTTTGATGCGTCGATGTACCGCCGGAACTCAGCAATGACCCTACACATTCTGAGGCACTTTTTCCAGCGCCCAAAAGTTTTTGTTTATAGCGTAGGTCCAAATTACTACCCGTATCGGCGACAGCGTAGCACGCGACACGACCTGGGACTTGACGCTCTAGCATAACACCAAACAAAAGACATGGACAAGGCTCGACGAGACACTAGGCAAGGACCACAATATCATCCACATTCAACGGCCGGAAAATCCGAAACAGAAGTCAAAAATTGTCACAGCCGGTGTCACTAATTGGAAGAGCATCCACGACGACACACCTATAGAACCCACAACCAAAATACAAGAAGGGACCGCCAACATGCTCGGAACGGCCAAGCAGCACCAAAGAATTGACTATCACTGAAGCTCACCCCGCTTTGAACCCACACCTTGGCCACCTCTGGGATGTCTGCCATTTCTTACACAAAAGATTGAAAAAAAAAACTGGCGCACTAACCGCCATTTAAGGATTCGCGTCGCTCAGCTAACTGCAGAAGCTCCGAGTTACGCGCAACTGCTCAGCCAGAAAAACTGGGCAGAGTTTTGCAACAAATTGCAAAAAGAAACACTGGGGGCTTGACGGACATCGCATTTGCTCCGCTCCCTTAAGGAGACTGGTACGTTCAAACAACCCATAGCCAAACAGCTTCAACGGCTTAGGCAAAGCTACCAGGGAAGAAAAGAAGACTTCTCAACTATCTCCCAAGCCACGTTAAAATAAAACCGACCACCTTCCCCAAGACATACAAAGGGTGGCCGTACGCTGGTGAAGCTAACCTCGCCATGAACGAACCCTTTACAATGGCTGAGAACGCAGCGATGATCGGAAAACTCACCTGCAACACCACCGCAGGAAGAGACCAAATAGGCAACAAATTACTCCGCAACCTGGACTACATAGCAATAAAAAGTTCCGTCAACTATACCAACAAACACTGACTTCTTAGGTCGGCAAGGTTTTAGAACCTGTAGTTCACAACCGACTTCTGTCACAAATAGAAGAGAATGAAAACTTCTCCGACATACGCTTCCGACCACATCTATCAACAAAGGAAATCTTCATCCAACTAAAAGAAGACATCACAGAGAACATCAGCACTCAAAAGGGGAAGTTTATATTGCCTTTATACGTCAAGGAAGCTTTCGACAACATCTCCGTCGATGCCCTGTAAGCGGCCCTGGCTTCAACAAACTGCAGCCAACAGACCTACAACCACGTATCTTATTTCCTCACTTACCAGACCGCCACAACATGTGTCGCACACGGTCCGTTCCGCAATTTTTCGAAAATACTCAAGGGAGCGCCACAGTGCTCATTCATATGCCCTTGCAACTCAACATCACCATAAAGGATCTGCCGCTACTCCTTGAACGCATCGCAATCCTCAAGCATGCAATATATAGATATGACTTGAGTATGTGGACGCTCCTTGGCACCTCAGGAACCCAAGAAGACGATCTGCAAAAAGCAATACAGATCGCTCAAAAATACCTGCAACCGTGTTGCTTGGAATGCGCCCCTAAAAAATCCGCATTCCTGACGCTATGCAAACTAACTCACAAAAAACATGAACAAGAAATCTCGGAACCTGATCTACACATAAATGGCCAACCTGTACCTAAAGTATCGCACCTCGGAATTCTAGGACTAACCAACAGAAAAGGCAGCTCCGGTTCTGACACAATTCTCCCTTTACAACAATTCTGATTAGTTGGTCAGCATTACTCGGTGGTTATCTGATTGGCGATACGGTCTCAAAGAAGCCTACACCACACGCATAATCTAGGCTATCCTGATTAGACTGATGACTTATAGTCTACCATTCCTAGCCTTAGAAATGACAAAAAGGAGGAGCTAAAAATTATGATTAGGCAATTCTATGAAACTGTACTGGGGCTACCTCCGAAAACGGCCACACCAAGCTTCTGGAAGGGTGACTTCACAACACATGGGAAGAATTAACCGAAGCCCGCAATATCACGCCTCGAAGTCACAAAGACTGAACACACAATGTAGAGGGCGGTTCTGGCAAGATTCTCTTTTTCCCCTTCCAGAATGTTTTTTTTCTTTTTTGGTCGTGAAACTCTGACCGCAATCTATCAACGGTTCGTTTACCCACACTGTTTTTTCCTTGACCAGAGCTTTCGCGGATTGGGATGGTTCCCTTAGATGAATACAGTGTCACCTGACACTGTGACAAGTTATTTGATGGTTCGCTTGATATGCTTCTTGTTTTGCCATAACAATCGTCTGGATCGGGCCGAGTAGACGGTGGTTCAAAGGTGCACCCAGGGTTTTCCTGCTTGGGATGCACCCAGGGTTTCCCTTTCCTGCTTGGGATGCATGGTCCTCCCACCACCGAACTAAAAACAGAGCATCCTTCTCGACATTCGGAAAATCACCCGAGTCTCTCCAATACCGCGCCATATGCATCCCGTCTGCAACCAAGCATGATGCACCGCCCGCGTCAGAACCCCACAAATTAAGTATGCTGGGCTGTTTTACACCAAGTATTGCGACGCCTCCTTATTCTCTTACAAACCCGCTCTTGCTGTTAGTATAATTGACCACACGATGCAGAAGTAACCGCGGAACCATTTAGTACTATAAACACACCAACGTCGGAAGCAGTACCCATAACATTGGCTGGAACGGCACCCCCACTAGGATGAAGAGGAAGTCCTCACAATAATTAGACTCACAAGCAGCATGCAGTAAGTACACCATTGGCGGACTATGCCCCCTCCACGCTTCACATCCTACGCTCTGCGAAGAGGCTACCCCAACTCCAACTTTTCTAGATCCCCCGTCCCGAGCCTCTCAAGGAAAATGAAGCGGCGCACGCCGCGGACCACGCGAGTATACTCCGGGCTATTTCTAAAGAGAGCGACAATTGAAGACGTGAACTTCTGCTAAGATACTCAGACATCTTGGCTCACTACCGCCACGACCGCAGCATATTCCCACCACCGGATACTGAGTAAAGGCCGCACCGAAGCCACCATTCTGTGCCAACTACCGACAAACTCATACTCGCAAGGCACCATTCTACACGCCCTCCACGTCTCCCTCTATTCTGTCACTTGCAAATTCTTCACCTCGCCCAGTACACTATGCCATATTGTAAGGGAATATCGCAGACACCTAGCCTCTCCCCAAACCCCGAACGGACCCACAAGCAGTGGGCGGCCTGGCTGACCAGCTCAGACCTATCCTACTAGCGACACCTGTTACGAATGGCGACAGCAGCCAGCGAGGACGTGAGTTTTTCAGAATAAAGAATACCTCCATAGGGCAGGTGCTCCTAACATAAGCATCTACAACTCGTCCTGAATAAAGTTTATTCCATCCATTCATAGCGTAGGTCATTGCTAGCGTAAGCAATACATTTTTGGCAGAGGCCTTGACTCTTTAAAGGATCCCACCGCAGCCTCTACAACTGACTTTGGGGTGTATTTTAGTCGCTGACTAGTCGTATATATCTGAAAGACTAGGCGGGCGTTTTCGGCGATTTAAACGCGTCAAAAACCGTTTTGCCACGCTTCTTCCCAGCAGACGTTTAGTTAGGCACGTGAGAGGTTCAAATATTTTTACAAACAATTTGAAAAAAGCACAGGTAGTACTCACTAAGTTCGACGTATCTTCCAAGGCCCTTTTTCCTTTGTTCTTTACATTTGTGTATGTGAAGTGAACGGTTTTGCTCCGCATATTACTACACTTGAGTGGACGCTTAAAGGTCCAGCTGAGAAGCGGAGCCCGATATTTAGCCGCCAGCAAGTAGTAGTTGGCGTTCTTCACACGAAGGGGTTGGAAAGGAGTACAACTAAGGCGGACACCCACAACACCTGCCTCACGAAGAGCAACATCGACATGACACACAATAAAACCCTGGGTGCACCTTTGAACCACCGTCTACTCGGCCAGATCCAGACGATTGTTATGGCAAAACAAGAAGCATATCGAGCGAACCATGAAATAACTTGTGACAGTGTCAGGTGACACTGTATACATCTAAGAGAACCATCCCACACCGCGAAAGCTCTGGTCAAGGAAAAACAGTGAGGGTAAACGAACCGTTGCTAGATTGCGGTCAGAGTTTCACGACCAAAAAAGAAAAAAAAACATTCTGGATGGGGAAAAAGAGAATCTTGCCAGAACCGCCCTCTACATTGTGTGTTTGCCTAGACAACGGTGCAATGTTTTCGCCATCAGCGTGCGACATGATATTGTTTTTTCCACACCTGTTTTGTGGCCGAGACTATGTTGCGAATCGTAGATGTCGTTATAGGAACGCACCAAACCAGTATAACAACCATTTGTACAGTCAGTCAGTCATCTCCCTTAAAAAGAAGTTCTATTAGGGTTTCTGATGGCTAAATTCCCTGACGAATCAAACGCAACTAGTTGGTTCCTCAGCGACATTTGAGTATTGGGATTGTAAGTGCCAACACATAGAATAAGATATTATAGTTGGCAGTGCCTCTACAACCAAGTTTATGGTTACTATAAAGACTGTGCATCTGAACTCGCCGCGTTTACGGGCCCTTTTTGCTTAACATAAGCCTTGGAGAGTGCATTACTAACTCTCACACGAAGGGATCTCTCCCATAATATTTTCAAAGCATGTTGAACATGTTGCCCGAGGCGTTCTCCATGTCGAAAAAAAATTACTCAATGTTGCCGTAGGGGAACCCTAAGTAGTATACGAAGCAGCCTCGGGGTTGACTGAAGTTCCCATTTGTTTTCAGTTCGCCGTTCCGGTTGACGTTGAACTTCGCGTGCTTACGTTGAATCAGTCGCTGCTTCATGTAGTTTGAATGAGTGACGTTCATAAGGAGCGTTCGTAGCACATGCTCCGGTCTCGGTTTGTAGCGCAGTGGAAAGAGGGCCACGTACCTCCCGTTGCGACCGGAGAGTCGTTGGACCGAAGCCGGGGCCGCCTAATTATTTCTTCTTTTAGTGGACTGCGCTACATCAGCCCAAACGCTGACGGGGCTGAAGAGACGCGCTTGCGCAGTAGAGTGCGGATGGCGGACAAAGACAACGACAACGAGGGAGGGAGGGACACAGTCCCGAGCATGAGATTCTTCGCATCTAAAACACCGTCAGAGAACACCGTTATTCTCTAAGGCATCCGTGATATATAATTCAAGAGGAAGAATTTGGTTTTTTCTCAATCGCCCTACCGTGAAGCCTTTCTGAAGTACACGATCCCTGAAGTACACAAGCCTTGTTTTGATCATCTTCACGAGAACCTTGCACAGGCACTTTCTGAGGGCGATGGGTTGATAGCTTGCGGCAGCGCAAGGGCCATTCGCCTCCTTCAGAAAAGTCACTACAATGGCCTGGCTCTAACACATTTCAATGAGCCCCGAAAGTCATATCGTCCTGTAAAGGTGGAGTGTTACAACAGTGTCGGAGTGTAGGTGATCTATCTTTGTATATGAGATAACTGCTGGGTCGGGAGCTCAGGGTCTACAAATGCCTATAGCAGCGCTCAGATCACAAAGCGGTTTAACTTTTGTTCTCCTGTAATAGCTTGTTTTCAGCTGACAGTTTGTATATAGGAAAATATTTGTGTATTGCGCTGAACTGGTAAGGGCGCGAAGTGTTCTGCAAGTGTGTTACCCTGATCTTAGATTGTTTCCCCTGCTTTTCTGACCAGAGGCAGGCTGTGTTTGTTGTTCGTTAAGTTTACTTATTCATGTACATACCTAGCGTGTGTCTGTGTATGACTTTATTGATGGTATGAATGAGCGCATAGAATGTTGTTTTGCCTCACGGCGCACCCTTTTTCTAGGCGCCTTTGCCGGTTTGAACAACACGACATTATCCGACATGGGTACCGACGAAGGATACCCCACGCCTTCTTTTGGTCCTCTCGCACCCGCCTGCAGTCGTTGTTCTACCCCGGACTCTTGTGGTGGCGCGGGAAACAGAGGTTTGGTGAATGGAGTTTTCGACGGCGTCGAGCACCTGCGCCGTGAGGAGTTGGGTCGCTTCTACCACGTGCAGGTGTCTTCTGCATGTGCCTTGTTCTTGAGACGCCTCTGTTAATATATATTGGAGTTTTACTTGCTTCAATGAAACTGTTCTGGGAAGATGGTCAGCTTGGGCCTTACCTATATTTGTTAGCTAGGTCAATATCATACCATATTATATGTTAACTGGTCACTATCTTACGGGTCTGTGCCCACAGCACAGTCAAGAAATAGAAAAAAGTACTGCAAAGAAAATAGCAAAGTTGAGGTGTGATTTATTGTTTTGTCTTATATTACCGTATGCTGGCTTCTTTTTATTGACTAGGCATGTTCCCTAACACATTAGATATTTTTCGAAACGGGGACTTCGGGCATCTGAGGGTTACGTATTCTCAATTTTTCGCCAATCTCGCCTTTCTTAAAGAAAGCTTCCTGAATACCTTTAAACACGTGATGTGGACAGTTTTGCCGAAATGGTAACTCCTTGTCGTTTGCCCCATCGGATTTAGAAATGTTAGCTATGCTTGTGAAACACCACTCTCCCATCGCGTTTGTCATGTCATTTAAAAGACTTAGGTCTCCTCTATTACCCGGTCTTGTACGTTTTTACAGCATTGCTCGATGTGTACTTATTGAAACGATTTTGTACAGTCTCCAAGTATGAAATAAAAAAAATACAATCTACTCTGCCATTTTTTTTTTCTCTCCTGGTTCACTGCATAAATCTGGCCAATATTGACAATTTTTTTATATACCCAGTTTTCCCTCTGGGTTCTCAAAATCTAGGCTGTCACTTGTGTGGATAAATGTTACTTTTCTACGCAGCTTGTCTGCAACTAAGGATTTGTAACTCGTAATGTCTGACGGGTTTGTAACTCGTAATGTCTTTGAAGCCTCACTTCTTGTGAATTCCCAATATATTAGCGTTTTGCTGTGTTTTGGGAACTTTCAGTCTCCTTAAAAAGTGAGGATATAGTTCAGCAAACTTCTAGAGTACAATTTGTTCTACACTTCAAAAAATCCAAGGTTGTACCATCGTCACCTGCAGCTTTTTTTCTTCTCACGTTCTTGCAAAATGATCCTACTTCCTTGTTTTACTAAGAGAACGTCATAAGATAGCCTTGTAAGCTCAGAAGGTTCCCCTGGTCTACCATCGCTGGTGCATTGCCTGGTTTAGAATAATATTCCCGCTTTTTTAACCTGTGTATTTTTGAACATAATGTTACCGCCCACCTCTGTAGTAGCAACTTTGTGTCTTTGCCGAGAGCAAGCTTCCTCTTATTTTTATCATTTTTTTATCATTTCGTTGTCGTGCTAGGGATGCCAGTTTTATTTCTGGTTATCCATGTCGACAGCTCCGCTAACTCAGTGTGATCCGAGGCACTTGATACATCTGTGTTCTTACTTTCCCAAAAACTAGACTCTTTTCTGGGATTGATTCGAGTTTGTTTACCAGGTGTGGCGTCCTGCACAGCGGCTGATGATTTTATGATTTCGGGTATTGGATTGTTTTTATACAAATCACATGACTCTGGTTCTCGTCGTTTATTACAGCGAATTTATCTCATCGAGTAATTTTTACCTTACGCGGCTTTGGCTTCATCGTCTGTCTTTTACTGCGTACAAATTTACGTCTTCATTTTCAGACATTGAGCAGTAATTTTCCTCTGGCCAATTTAATATTACTGCTCACATTTCACCGAGCATCTCAATTTTGTGCACAGTACCTCGAAGGCCCCTTAAAATAAAGCCAATTTTTTTAACGTTCGTAATTTTTATGTACATTTCTAGTTTGTGCGAATAAAGTACATTGTGTTCATTACGCTCACGTTTTTTGTTCGCGTAAATCCCACCAGTGTATCTCCTTGACTGTTGCAACGGATACTAGAAAGATTGCAACTTACCTTCTTCTATTTGCTACTCAACGACATTTCCGTTACAATCTGCAATCAAATCCTAAACTCAATGGTTTCCTTCTTCATTACTGACTCGACTTCGTTATATCAACTGTCTTTGGCTTCAACATTGAAGGTGGCTGTTGGCGCACATACTCGGACACTTCACGTACCACTGAACTTCTTAAAACCGAATTTCAGGAATGAAGAATTCCTCCAATATTATTACAACTGAGCCTTTGACTAAAAATACAGATAATCCATTTTCTTTATTAAGGTACGCGGCAGCACAGAATATGCCTACAAGTCCGCTTCCCGAAGCCTTCTCTTGTTCTTATATCTTTGGTTAACCCAATATCATCACACACACTGTTCGAGAACTTCTCTAAAAAGAGCTATGATTTCTCTTGCTAGAAATGGTTCAGGTTTGAACGTTGTGGTATTCAAGTTCCAAAAGTGACCTTGCGGACACAGATATATTCAGTTGTACCGCTGGCTTGCTCCCCTCGGTTGGCGGGTACCTTCCAGTTTCTGGGGACTGAGGACCGAGAGTTGAGTTGGTCATTCATCATACTTTCTGCCGGCAACCGAACCAGGTGGTCAGATTTTTCCTCGTGAAAGAGTTCTGTTAGGGTACCAAACAGCATTTCTGGTGTTGTTTTACCTCTTTAGTTATAACTGTTAGCTATTCGGGAGTATGGATACTTCAATAGCCGGCAAAAATATATACCTTCCCGAAAGGTGATTCAAGGTTTCCTAATTGCAGAAGAACGTGATAAAGGAAGTGAGAATGTGCAAATCACCATGTATACTGCCATGGTACTTGGAAACGACTACAGAAACACAACAACCGTTCTTGGGTGCGGCTGGCTCATAGGAGGCAGTGCTTCAACCTGACGGGTCTTGATTTTCTGTGGAACATGGGCTCTTGCTAGCGGTACTAAGCCGTGTAAATCTCACGGCTTCTGCTTCAGCTTTATAAATGCCCACTGTTTTCTCGTTTGGCTGTTTTGATTCTCTTCTCCACTTGCATATTCTGTTTTCACTGTGGCCTTTCGTTGGTGTGTGCTTTTGTTGCCTACTTTTACCTCGGTACTCGACTTTGGAGAGCATTATTGACGCTGCGCTACAATTATTCCTATGCAAAAGTTCATAAGAGGCATTCTGGAAAAGAAACTTCAACGAACCAGAACCAATTTTTGCTAGCAAATGTAGTTTCAGCAGAGATATGTTTAAACAACAAGCACTGTTTTGCTCAGACTAAAGGATAAATTTATTATGTCGTAACGTGCGGCTGCACCGGCGACACGAACCCTATCGAAAAATTATGAACTATCTATTTACCGCTTATTTAAATGGCGGCCAAGCCAGAGCGCGTGCAGGTAGCGCGCACCGACAGATCTTCGTCGTCGTAGGCTGGGATGACCGATCCACACTGCGTTGCCCTCTTCATTGTCTTTCCGGGACACTATCACGCCCCGTCACCGCTCGGGGTGGAACTGATCGCCGCCGATTGCTGCATGAAGAGTTGGACAAAGGTGAACCCGCTACACTTGAAGTTCTTTTACAGCAGCGCTAGCAGATAGGTTGTAAAAAACGTAAACATGTTTAGTTCAAGTTTATAAAACCTCAACTATGAAAATGGTAAAAATGCACAAGATACTTTTTTTGTAAAGTTTGCATTTTAAGATAATTAAGAGCTTCATTCCTCTTCAGAGACAATCCGTGAGAAATATTTTCATCGTTTTGTAAAACCAATCTCTCAGAATATTGAAACAATATTAGTTCCCTTAACATAAATGATGGTATGGATGACGGTTTTTGAACGTTCTGAAATAAAGAAACAAATATAGAATGCCCGAGATGAATTGTGGGCTTAAACTAATTGGTAGCCCTAATTTCCGATAAAATTGAAGCTATCGTTATCACTCCTAAAAAGCTTAACAATTTTAATTGTTCTACTTTTACAAACAGTTTAATGACACTGTAGAAATTTAGGAATTCACCGTTTCTGTTGATGTGTGCCGGTCGTGCCACGAAAAGGCACGCGGTTGAACCAACAAGGGCTGCTACGTCCTCACAGCCCGTCTAGAGCGCGATTTCTCCTGTGGACAAAGACACGCGGCTGACAATAACACCTATGTGTTCACCGATAAACTAGCTGACCTAGTGGTTGAGCTTGAAGTACGTACCTACCATGCTAGTGGCGTTGAGGGCGACATTCATTTAAACGGAAGGGCGCAGCAAGCGGGCTAAAATTTTAAATACTTTAGGTGTAGTCAAACATTAACTTACCGTTCGCCATGGGGAGGAGCCATACTCCATCGGCAGTACATCCCCACCGCCGGCACCACATCTGGACGCTTACCGTGGGACCCCAACTTGTCTCGGGGGAATGCTGAGGCCTTAGAACTCTCAATCTAAACTAGCTCACACGAGAACGCGGTGCGCTTCAACCATACATAAAGGAACCACAATACATTGAAAAAACGTCATTCAAGTGCGAAGGGTTCATTATCCTGAACCCGCTTGAAGAAGTAAAGCCAACCCACATGAAAACAAATGGCCTGTTTATTCACGGAAAGCAAAGATGAGAGGTTGAGGAAGAGAAATATAGATGCAGTGATAAGCGTGTATTTATGTTATTTTATTGTTTTTCTGCGCACTGCGGTGGTAGCCAGGCCCACTCTGACCACCCGGGTTGATGTGGACCTTGTTTTTATCCCCGGGTCACGACTGGAATGTTTGTGACGTGTGGAGAGTGGTCGACCTGCTTTGAACCTTCACTGTAGGTGGAGGTAGAGTATCTCTAACGTGTACAAAAAAAGCCGTCGCTCGAAACCCGTTGCCAAACCATTACCACGGGTAAAATACAAACCGCTTGTAGATCGAATTGTGGAAATAGGACTGGGGTGAGGACCAATTCTGGTGACCATTGCCGGAAACGCGCTCCGTTAAGAGAGCGCAGCCTGCTGTAGTAATAGCCACAACCTCCCATGAATACGCCAATTAACCCACGGCCCTGAGTCTCCAGTTTCTGCGAAGCACATTACCACAGCGGAGGTCCGAACTGTTACGAGCAAAGGGTGCTGAGAATCCCTGGAACTGGACTGGCGGCCGTTAGATATATGATATATAATATATATATATATATATATATATATATATATATATATATATAATATATATATATAATATAGATATATATATATATATATAAAGGATCCTCTTTTGTTGAATTTGGTTCGTATAAGGGCACCCGGTAAAAATCATGGCCGCATTCTTTTGCTAAGAGCGACGGGTTTATTCCTTGAAACCCTGGGAACTAACGATATGCTGTGTTGCGCGGGTCGGCTACAGGGCGACAGCGCTGGATAGGGAAGCACTCATGTTTTCGTAGCAAAGCGTTAGCGGGCGGTGTGGTCCTGTCTTCCGGGTGAAGGCGGTGCAGTGAACTTAGTGGGCACATACTCGAAGCATTGCTGCTATGTCCGTTCTCATCCGTAGCGATGACTGTTTGTCCACACCCCTAACAGCACACACACGCGCCCACCGAAGCCGTCTCTTATCAATCTTCCGCGTGCGCGTTCCCTCGCCCTCTGGTAATGAGCGCATTGGAGCGCGCATGCTCGGCAACCATTCGGCGCGGCTGCTCACCGCTCGAATCCACACACAAGCCGTCATACACGCCACGTTCACGCACGCGCACTTCGGTCCTCTCACCTAAACACACTCCCGTCCACCGGTCAGCTCCTGAGATGACCAAAAAAAGCAAAAAAACGTCCCACAGTCGAAACACAGCCACAAGAGATCGCCAGGTCACGAGTTATCATCCATGTAGAGCAGGTTTGCGCCTTTAAATCATTCATTCATTCATTCAGCTTTATTCACTTTTGTTTTCCATAAATTTTTCTCTGGTCTGTCTAAGCTCCGAATGCTTGTTGGGTTTCAGGCAGTTGGTGCAGACATACAGAAAAGAAAAAGCGCACTATCGAGTTTGAACATGACAAATACTTCTTGTTTGAAAATCACAAACCAGAATTATGCATTGGAACACAATATAAACAGCGAAAACGTATTTGTGGACAGCCAAGATGTATACCAATCTCCATCTATATGAGTTACTTCAGACACAATATTCGCTAATTTTCTTAAACACATTCCTCCGTATTTTTTTATTATACAAATCGTTTCGGAGAGTAATAAATATTTTGGCACGTAATGTTTCCGCAATTTTTTCCTAGTTTTGGAACACTCGCGGGTACACAAACCTTTCCCTTTTCTTATAGTTGCACGTTTCCTAACAGAAAATATAAACTGGTGGCAGGAGTAATATCGTGTTCATACCTCGTACCAAAAAAGCTGGCGCACCTGAAGTATACCTAAATAAGAATACTTGCTCTCGATTTTTGCATCTTTAAACTTAGTTCCATAGCAATACTAATTGCTATTTCGTTAATTAAAATCTGTTGACCGTAGCTGTGGTGGCGAAGGCGATTTTGTGAATGCGGGGTCCAAGTGTTTGTGTCGCGTTCTGAAAGTTACAAGCATTGACTTCAGGGATCTGTTTACACGTTGCATAATATGTGCTTGTGGGTGATATGGCGTTGTCTTGTGTTTGAGCCCAACGCCACACACATGACTAAGAACGTCTTGCTTGTGAATTACGTGGCCTTATCTCTCATGAGTTGAGCAGAAAAATCAGAGTGGCAAAAGTTTTGGAGTAGCTTGTACCATATACCCTTTGAGTCCGGCTTCCGTAGAGCATACACCTCGACCCATTTTGATAAGTGGTTCGTTACGACGAGCAAGTAGCGGTTGCCTTTCAGTGATCTCCAATAGGGGTCCATCGCTTCACAAGCTGAGATCTGCCAAGGTTGGTAGCTGTCTACGGGCTGCTTAGGGCTGGCGGGTTTCCTCCTCTTGGTTTAGCTGTCTGACAAGCAGGGCAGCTGCGAACGTATTTAACACTTCTTTTCTCATTCCTGGCCAAGTGACGACGCGTCTAAGTTTCTCGTATGGCTTACTAGCTTCGCTATGAGCTTCCAGGGTGGTGTTGTGAAAAGACTTCAGGAAGGCCTGCCCTAGGTTTTTAGGTGTAAACACTCGGAAAGAAGACTCGCCGTTTTCAGAGTCGGCCTCTGCTAGATAACGTAGGAAGATACCGTCATCCCCCTTCACGTAGCAGTAATATTGTCGAGTGGCTGTCGTGCGACTTGCCGACTCCATGTCTCCAATGCACCGCAGGATCTGTTCACACTGGTGGTATGCCCTCTGTGCCTCTAGCAGCTGCTTACCGGTGACAATGATGCCCCAGGGATGGTCGGAGTGCGATATCACAACATCTGCTGCGTGGGTTGTTCCTGTCTGGGCAGGGGGGCATGTGACAAAGTATCAGCCGAAACCTTAGTCTTGCCCTACCGATACACGAAGGTGTAGTTGTACTTTTGGAGCATTACAGCCCAGCGAGCCCGACGGTCGGCCGGATTCTGCTGTCGCGAGAGCCATAGGAGTGCTTGATCGTCGGTTTTGATGGTAAACATGGTGCCGTCGAAGTACGTGTCCAACTTCTTTAGAGCGAACACGATTTCCTGGAATTCTTTCTGACTTACCGAATAGCTTCCCTCTTCGCTGGAAAGTGTGTGACTGGCAAAGGTGGGTGGACACAATTGTCCATTGTGCTCTTGGTGCAACACCGCACCTATCCTGTTACCACTTGCATATATTTGTACAATGATGGGTTGGTGAGATCGGGCTCGCAGGCTGATAGTGTTCGCAACGGCCCTTGATAGTTTTCTCAATGATGTGTCCTCACTGTCTGTTCATGTCCAGGTCGCTGCTTTTCGGAGTAGTGTGTGCCGAGGTTTTACCACATCTGCACAGTTGGGGATGAATTGCGTGTAGAATTCTGCCATCCCGAGGAAGCCCTGCAGACGTTTTACGCTTTCGGGAAGCGGAAACTACAAAGATAGCATCGAGCTTTTCCTGATTTAGTGTTACTGTGTCTTGCTCCATGACGAAAACCGAGAGTTCGATCCTGCTGCGACCAAGCTGAGCCTTTCGGGGGTTCACGGTGAGGCTTGCGGTTTTCATACTATCCAGGACCCTTGTGAGGTGCAATAGGTGATCCTTAAGGTTTTCTGAATACTCCACCACGTCTTTTATGTGCGCAATCGCGTAGTTGAATGTAGGGACCCCCAGGACTATGTCCATTGCGCGCTGGAAGGTTGTCGGTGAATTGCAGAGCCCGAAAAGTAACCTCACGAACTCGAAAAGAGCTCTGCTGCAGGTGAAGATAGTTTTTGAGGTGTCCCCTGCTGCTAATAGGATCTGCCGGAACCCTATGCTACAATGTAGATTTGTAAACAGTTTTGCGGGCCCCAAGGAGTACATATTTGCTTCTAATGATGGAAAGGGGTTAGAATCAAGACTGACACGGCATTTTACCACTGATAGCATACGCAAAACCTTTGTGAGCGTATTAAAGCTATTAATAGTACCACAGCCTTCTATGCAGAACATAATGTCCAGACTTGGTGGTCAGATTTTGTTTATTGAACCCAATATGATAAAGAACGCGGTGCTAGCACGCAACTATATTCGTCTACTGGGGTCGCCAACAGATAAAAAAATATCGACAGAGAGAGAATAGCATGCATGACACCATACAGAAAAATACAGAATTCCACCGTATTATTGCAAAAGAGAGACGGGGAAGAGAAGCCAAAAGGCGAAATTTGATTCAGAGGAAGGACATTTCAGATCCAGAACACGTTTATGCCAAGCGATGCTCCCTTAAACACGCTCAAAAGGTACCACTCAGAAACCTCGCCATCATGAGGGGGGGGGGGGGCGGGCGCTGCGAGCGGCCGAGGCGAGCAGACGTGTCTCACTTCGGCTCCGTGGATTACGCGGATTTTCGGCGAACCATCGCACCCCAGTGAGTCCTTTTCATTACGATCGTGTTGAGTTTAGTGCCCGGAACCTGTGGATACCTCATTTTGGAAAACCCGAGCGAGTTTACGGATTTTACGGGGACTTCAAGCTCCGAAGCGGCGTCGGCATGCTAAGCCTAACCGAGGCCTAGCACGAGGTCGGCCACGCCCAGCTGCTGCGGTGGCGGGGACGGATGATGGACGCGGCGCAAGGCTTCGGGGCGCCGAAGGGCGACCTTGAGGCGGAAATGGACGTGATGGAGCCACGAGACGACGACTCGCAAGCCCGCCTGGACTTGCCGGAGCGACGCATGGCGGTAGTAGTGCCGGGAGAGGATCTCTCGCCGGATGACCACGCGGGCTGGACGCTCCAGTCGAGGAAGCACTATCGAGGCCGAGAAGAGGGATCGCAGCCCCTCGTGAGCACCGGTAACCCCGCCGCAACGGCGCTTAAGTATCAGCCCACGATGGCGCAGTTTGCCCGTAAGGTTAATGCCACGATGGCGAGAATGGCGCGTATGCCGCGCAGCATTCCGCGGGAGGACTACAAGATAGTGGTGCGCCCGAGGGGCGGTCTGCAGGTCGGTAGGGCGAGAGCAGCAGACATAATGAGAGCCGGGGTGACATCGGCGGGTTTCGAGAAGGCGGCGGCGAGGAGTGACACCGTCTGCCCGAACCCGGCGCAAAATATTTTAGTGATCAGTACGCCCGACGAGAGCCGAGCCAGGGCATACGCCCAAATGCGCTCCATCACGTTGAACGGACAGGAGATCGAGGTGTACGCGTACAACGCGGCACCGGACGATACGGCAAAGGGGGTGATCTGCAACATCTCGGCGGAGGACTCACCCGAGGAAATCAGGGCCAACATAGTGAACGAATTCAATCTCTTAGCGATCGACGCCCACAGGATCGGCAAGTCTACGACGATTATAGTGTTGTTTCAAGGGAATCGAGTCCCTTCTACGGTGAAATACGGACTGGTGCTCATGAGGTGAGCCCGTACAGGCAACACCACGAGGTGTGCAGAACGTGCGGACAGGTGGGTCATCGCAGAGACGTGTGCCCCCGACCGCAGACGAGGGTGTGTTTCGCGTGCGGGAAGTCCAACCCCAGCGAGACGCACGCAGAAGAATGTCGACCAAAGTGCAAGTCGTGTGGGGGACCGCACCCCACCGGAGCGAGTCGCTGTAAGAACAGATTCAAGACGCCATATTTGGTGAAGAAGAGACAATGGGAAAGGAAGTGCGCGACGCCGGCGCACGGTCTGCCATTGCAACAGAGGGAGCAATTCGGCGAACGCAACTTCCCGCCGCTATTGCATCAGCCACAAGATAGCAGCCGCGGTGGTGGGGGGCGGAGCCAGCGTCACGCCAGCGGCTCCGCGAGCGCGGGAAAGCGCGGGAAGATCGCCGATGGCGTGTCGTGGGCGGCAGCGGTGGCCGGAGCACCTGCGTCGCGGCGCGGCCGCTCGAAGACACCGCAGCGGAAACGAGAAGCGTCGCGGCAGCGAGACGACGCGATGGAAGGACTACGGAAGGAGAATGAGTCGCTCAAAGCGAAGATGTCGACAATGGAGGAGACGATTCAGCGGCTGATTGCCCAATCCGAGCGGCCCCGCAGAGAGCTGCCAACGACCACAGTACCCGAAGCCAGGAGAGATCGCCCGAAGGAGCCCACCACCCCGGCGCCCCGAGCGGTCCCCGAACACCGTAGCCCACGACCCGAAGATGCACCCCGGCCGGCCCAGCAGTCCGCCAGGGTTAACAAGGCTGCCACCCACGCCCTAATCCCCCGACCATGACTGGGGGCCGGGATTGATCGCACAGCGAGGTCGAGGAGGAATTCCTGGAAGAAAGTCTAGAAGTTTCCGACAACGAGAACCGCCACAGGGAAGGAGTAAGCTAACGGTTCGCCTGCGCAGGACCACGGAGCGTATTGACAGACTCGAGAAGAGAGTCGACGCGATGGAGCACAGACTGAGTGCACGGATAACGGCAATAGAGCGGCGACTCGACGCCCTGCAGGAGTTCCTGTACGAGAAGCTAGGAGGCAGCGGCAAGGCCCCGCACGATAATTACAGCCCCTCCAATGCGGATGCCCCAACATGGCCGGATCGATCGCCCAGTCAGGACTAAGGGTCTGGCACTGGAACGCGAACGGGTTCCAGTGCCGGCGCGCGATACTACAACAGCACCTGAAAACGGTGGACCGTACGCCGGATGTAATAATGATATAGGAAATGCACATGGAAGCTCCCCCCACGCTGCCGGGCTAGAGGACGCACAGCGCCCCGCCCAGTGCGCGCGACTGTGGAAAAGGAGAAGCGCAGGTTGTGTGCACGTTCGTCAGGAAGGGTCTGACTTTTGTGCCGCGCGAGGGGTGCCTCGGACGCAGCACGATCGAGTAATGTCCAACGGAAGGGGTGACGGGCAGGAAGCGCAAGGAGACGCTGCTCCTTGTCAACGTGTATAGCAATCCGACCCACAGGCAGCAGCGGTTTAGGGCGCTCCTGCACAAGGCCATCAGGGAAGCACAAGGCGGCACGGTTGCCGTGTGCGGAGACCTTAACGCGCCGCACAAAGAGCTGCGATACACCCGCGCTACAGTCAAGGGCGGGTGCCTCCTCGAGGACGCGGCCGAAGCAGACTTCACCCTTCACACGGACCCGGCGGACCCGACGAGGGTGGGCACGTCCGTATGAAGAGACTCAAACCCGGACCTGACCTTCGTTCGACAGTCACCGTCGTCGCGGGCACGGGCCACATGGAGAAACAGGGGGCACAGTCTGGGGAGTGACCACTTTGTACTGGAGCTGGACCTGCCCACGTCGGTGCCGGCGGGGGGACAAGCCAAGCGGAAGCACAAATTCACGGACTGGAGCAAGTTCCGCGATGGGCTGAGGGAGCCGAAGAAAGAAGTGGACGATATCGAGCAGTGGACGGCCGCGATCGTGAGGGTGGCTGAAGAGGCCACCTTGGAGGTCGAAACCGACGAGGACACGCAGAGCGTGGATAGTCGGCTGGCGCACCTGATCGAGGCGCGGCAGTCCCTGCAACGCAGATGGCGACGTCAACGTCACAATCGCAAGTTACGCAAATGCATAGCGATGTTGGGACGCGAAATTGAGAAATACAGCCGCGAGCTATGCGCCCAGCAGTGGCACGCGGCGTGCAGCGAGGCGCACGGGCAGTTACACCGGGGTCGCAGCTGGGCGCTTCTTCGCCACCTCCTCGACGAGACGAAGACGAGAGGGTATCAGCGCCATCGGCTGGCGCAGACCATGCACACCACCGTCAAGGAATTGGGAAAAGAGGAGACTCGCAAGAGGCTCAACGAACGGTACCTACCGCAAACCCCGGAGGAAGTGTTCCCAGAGTACTGCCGCAACGAGACTCCGTGGCTCGACCGCGACATCGAGGTGGGAGAGGTGCGCGCCGCGCTGCAGACGCTCAACTGCAATACCGCCGCGGGTCCTGACAAGATCACAAACAAGGCCCACAAGAATCAGAGTGACGAGGCGCTGGTGGCCCTCACCGCGTATTACAACAAGTGTTGGCGGACGGGTAGGCTGCCGAAACAATGGAAAAGTGCGAGGACGATCCTCATACCCAAGCCGGGCAAGCCGCCGAGCATCGAGCACATGCGACCGATCTCCCTCACCTCCTGTGCGGGAAAGGTCCTGGAGCACGTGCTCAACAGCCGCTGGCAGCGGTACTTGGAAGAGGAGGGCCTTTATCCGAACACCATGCTCGGTTTCAGGGAGAGGATCAGCACGAAAGACGCAATGTTACTGTACAACACGACATCCTCGACACGTCGATATCGACGCAGGACAACAAGGCGGTGCTGGGCCTCGACCTGCAGAGCGCATTTGATAAGGTCCGCCACTCGGCCGTACTGAGACAGGTCTCCAACCTCAACAAGGGGAAGAGGACGTACGAGTAAATTCGAGACTTCCTGACGGGCAGGACGGTGGAAATACAGGCGGGGGACGTCTGGCTGGACCCGAAGAGACTGGGCAGCGTGGGAACCCCTCAGGGCTCGGTGATCTCGCCGTTGCTCTTTAATTTGGTGATCATCGGCGTGGCCCGACGACTCTCGGTGGACCCGCGGGTGTGTTACACGATATACGCAGACGACATTACCCTGTGGGTCCCGGGGGGAAGTAACGGCCACATCGACGAAGTGCTGCAAACGGCGGTATACGCCATCAAAGACTACCTGACGGACACCGGCCTGAGGTGCTCACCGCAAAAGTCGGACCTCCTGCTAGTCCCGCCCCCGGGAAGATATCGCAAGAAAGGAGAGGAGGATTCTCGAGTGATTATGGTGCGCACGCGGGACGGCACCGTCATTCCGAGAGTCAACACCCTGCGGGTGCTGGAGATGTATCTGGAGTCCAGTCGTTGCAACGGCACGTCGGCCGACGTATAGTTACGAAACTCGGCATTGCCATGAGGCCCATCAAGCGCCTCGCCACGAAGCACAGCGGCATGAAGGAGGCCAGCCTCTTGAGGCTTATACAGTCGTTTGCAATGAGCCACATGGCGTCTACCAGAGCCTTCCACCCCTGGAAGTGGTAGGAGCGTGACAAGATCAATGCGGCCATCAGGAAAACATATAAGACGGCGCTGGGCCTGCTGGCCAGCACCAGCACGGAGACATTGCTGGAGCTGGGCCTCCATAACACCTTGGAGGAGGTCAGCGAAAGCCAGAGGACGGCGCAACTCGAACGTCTGTCAACGACGGTGGCGGGGAGGGAGATCCTCGCGAGAGTCGGCTACAACCTACGAGAAGAGCAGGAGTCATCGAAGACGCCGCGGCTGCCGCAACCGGTGCGGGAGCGCGTGCGCATCCTGCCGCTTCCCCGCAACATCCACCCGGACCACAACCGGGGTAGGAGGGAGGCCAGGGCGCGCGCGCTGACCGAGACGCACGCGAACGACACGGGGGTGCTCTACGTGGATGCGGCCCAGTACCCCGACAGAAAGGACACCTACGTGGCCGTGGCGGTGAAGGCCACCACGGGGGAACTGTACAGCGCCTGCAGCGTGCGAGCGAAGAGGACCTGCCAAGCCGAAGAGACGGCGATCGCCCGGGCGCTCACGGGTGCCGGGTGCACGACGATCCTCAGCGATTCGCGAACGGCCATCACGAACATCCTCAAGGACGCAGTGTGCGCGAGTGCAGTGAGAATGTTACAGTGCAGTGCGGGGTCCTCGGCCCCGAAGACCATCACGACAGTTCGCTGGTTCCCGGCACACGCGGGTGCGGGGGCGAGCGAAAGCGGCTTCCCAAACCGCAACCAGACTGCGGACGCCGTCGCGCGCGAACTCACGGGCCGCGCGGCGCCTCCCCGCGACTCGCAGGCGGCAGAGGGACGGCCGAGGTAACTAGAGATGGAACCCTTGGGGGCTTACGGAGACATCCTGCAGTGGTACCGTGCGGGGCGCCAGCTTCGGCCGCCTCCACATCCCCGCCTCAGCAGGGAAGACGCGGTACTGTACCGGCAGCTGCAGACGAACTCGGTGCTGACGCCGATGCTGGCGCGGCACGTGTGCCCGGAAGTGTACGATTCGGTGTTGTGCAGTGTGTGCAACGTGTCATGTGCGACTTTGGCCCACCTACTGTGGGACTGTGAACTCAACCCGGTGGAGGCGAGTGCCTCGAAGGACTTGCCCGCTCGAACCACTAGTGCCATGAACACTTATGACCCCGACGTGCAAGCACAAGAGATCCAGCGGCTCAAGGCCGCCCTTGCTCGGCATAGGCGCAGGGAGGTCCCGGCGCGCGCTCTTGGAGCTTCCACCCAGAGAGCCCGCGGAACTGACCGCGCGGAAGCCAGCGGGCCCTTGCTTTGAGGACGACCTAAGTCGCGGGGGGAGGAAGGCCCTGCATGGCCCTTACCTCTCCCCGTTCGCAGGACACCAATAACGTCTTTCTCTCTCTCTCTCTCGCGATCATGATGCGTAATAATACTAGATTCAAGATTTCTTGTCTTGAGCTGTTGAAAAGTAGGACCAGGAGTGTTACCGTGCTTTGAAGAATGAAAGAAGTGCATGTTTTTGCAGGAGTACGTTGATTATTAAACCTCGAACGGAAGGGTGTTTCAGTCTGGCCAATATATTGTTGGGAGCAGAGGATGGATTCCAGCCAGTATACGACGCTGGCGGGGTCACACTAGTAGTTAACTTTTGTGTTAATATAACATTTTGAAGACGTGATGGCCGCTGGCTGTGTGGTGGTCATTTTTTGGCATATCTTACACCGTTCTTTGTTTCAGGTTATGCAATCCCTACTCTGTGGCCGGCTGATTCTGGATTTGGGGAGAACGTCACCTAAAGATTTGCTCTTTGTATAAGTAAGGAGTGGTTCGGGAAATATTATTTTATGTGTTCACTTTTAACAAGGAAATTGTGACATTTTCTTATTATAAATAAAACTTTGGGGAAGAGGCCGAATTAGTCAAAACAAGGTAAGATAAGATAAGATAATCTTTACTTCTCCAGAAGAAACTGGAAGGTCGTCCGGGCTGAAAGCTGCGAAACACCGCTTGGTAGTTGCCGGAAAACCTCACTTGGCAGGGTTCAAGAAAGGTGCTGTTTGGTATTGGGTTTCGGAACTTTTTACGGAAAAGTTTGGTCCGGTTCGAATGGTTAGCCCGGGTAATCACGTCGTCGATACCTGCTCAGGGTTTTTTTTTTCAGTGAAGAGCGGTGTTTTAAGTTGGAATCAAATAAAATCGAAATCTGGTTAACTTGTGCAGATTCCCCTAAAAAGGGTGAGATTGGCTATAAGGAATTGCGGTCAGCCACAGCAGCCATGTCAGTCACTGTAAGACCGCAATAACTTATAGCATATCGCAACGTTTTCACGAAATCTGCACAAGGAAAGCTGATCTCGATTCTAATTGCATAGACTGTAAACAGCGGTCTTGAATCAAAACTACCCATAGCAGGGGATCGATGACACGGTTACCCGACATATCAGTTAAACCGCTTCAAAATTCGTTGTAAAAAGCTCAAAAACCCCATCCGGAAACAAATCTTGTTTTGACCTTTTTGACCCCTTCTCCGAAAGTTACATCCGTAGAAAGAAAACGTCACAACATTCTTGTTCAAAGTGAATGCATAAAAAAAGAGTATTATCCGACCCCGCAACGCGTTCTTCATAAAGGCGGCAAATATTTGGGCGACGTTTTCACCAAATTCAGAATCAGACGACCCCAGACTGCCGGTTACATGACCTGTAACAAACCACAGTGTAAGGTATGCCCAAAAATGACCACCACAAAGCGTGAAGCTTGTACGGCTTGTAATTATTATGGTAATGGGAAAGCGAACTTTAACTGTGAATCTGCCGACGTCGTATACCTGCTGGAATGCACCCTCTGAAGTAAAACATTCATCGGCCAGCCTGAAATACCATTCTGTTTAGGTTTAACAATCACCGCTTTCATGCACAAACCTGCCCCTCTTGGCCTCTTTCAAGGCATGGTAACACCCTTGGTCATTCTTTCCAACACCTGAAACGCACAATCCCGAAAATAGCTTTAAAACGCATCGCGCTCGCAAGGCTCGTCAGTCCTACCTTATTTATTGGGTCAAGTCAACGTAGCTTGGCATAAATAAAAGTTAAGGCAGACTGATGTGTCTATCATCCGAATAAAATTTCGACTTGCCTTCTTCTACCCCTCTTTCTCAATTATGCATATGCTTGAATGGTGCATTTCTCAGGATAGTGCTATGCCTGTTCATCTCTTTCCCTCGATAATAATCCCCCATCACTTGGCGACCCCCCTATTTTCTATGCTACAATTTCCTCCCCCCACCAGAAGCCAACTGTAGCACTCTTTCATGTTTTAATTACCTGACTGTTATTCTGAGACAGGATTTTATGGCTATATGTGCACCATATGGGTGCAAAGGCATATCTTCTATTGACAACTCTCTCGCTCTCTGTTCGCACATGGCACTGAAAATAGCAAAAACCTTGTTACTTTCTTTTTCTTCGTACTTCGATCTCATACTCGTACCGGGTTACTGTAATTTCTGTGTTACCTTTTTTGTGCCCATGCCAAATGCGTGCAAGGGCACAAATTGTTTTCAGCCTTCTTTTTCCCTCCGCTTGCAACGGGAGAAAGGCGAAAACCCTTTTAAATTTTAATGGTTGGTTCTTCTTTTCATGAGTTCTTTTTTCTCTTGTTTGTTCTACGTGACTGTGATTTGTTTCTTATTATTTTATGTCAATGCCAATTTCGTGCAAGGGGGGCACACCTTGTTTTCACCCCTCTTTTTTACCCCCGTTTCCGCGTGCGGAATCGGGAAATACCTTGTTAATTTTTTTTCGTTGGCTCAACTTTTTTCGCTCTTTTTTCTCGTATTCGCACCTGGTGACTGTGCTTTGTGATCGTTTTGCCCTCTACCAATTTTCTAACTTTTTTTGGCGGATTACATCAAAAATTCCATTGTGCAAACTCTCCCTTCCCTTACCCTGCCCTAACCCTTGCTACAATAAGTATATATATAACACTGAAACCAATTTATTCTGTACCCTGAAGTCAGGAAGGCCTCATCCCAAAATGTCTGCAAACATATTTGTAATGTTTTTCTCGCGTGGCGCTGTCGCTACCTATATACACATATAAAGGTAGCACTAAAACTTTGCTAATGGCAGGGAACAAAACAAAAGAACACTTGGAAACTGGTATAACTCACGATTGTTGCCGATATTTTAGAAAAAGCTCGTTCGTCCACTCCGAAAAAGATGTTGTGGTGTCTTCTTAAAATTTCATTGACGTTGGGCCAGATGCCGAATATGTCAGAATCAGATTGGTTTGTGACCTCGAGGTGGAGGTTTTAGTGCCACTAATAAGGCTAGAACGCTCCTGTTCTGATTCCTTCGTGATTGAATCTTCAATGAGTGGTAGTGGGTATATTTGTCGTGCGAGGTCAATGCGGATCTGATCACAATTAGAAGCGAAGTCATTTTGGTTAGAGCAAATTCTGCGGAAGCGTAGGGCTTGGCTGTATCGAATGGCCGTTTTGCAGTATCTCACATGGCTGCTGTGAAATTTACATTATTGGTGTCGGTCGGTGGGTTTTCTGTCCACCGAAGTATCCAGTCTGTGTCCGTTAGTTGTTATCTGCACGTCAAGCAAACTTGTTGTAGAAGTTGAATACTGATGTGAGAATGAGATATCACTGTGAGCAGTGTTGAAATCACATATGAATTGATTGAGGGCTTCCTCACCATGAGACCAAACCAAGAAAATGTCTTTGATGTACCGCTTGTAAAACAGTGGTTTTAAAGGGAAGTTCTCCAAGAACTGTGTCTCAAGGGTTCCCATGAATACGTTTGCATAATTTGGGCCTATTTTGTCCCCATAGATGTGCCACTTATTTGGACGTAGTGCTGGTTATTGAATTCAAAATTGTTTATTCAAGTATTTAAGTTAATAGTTTGGCCAAAGTGTTGCTGTCAATAGGTTTGTCCCCTTGTGAATTTTCGTAGGCTCTTATGACGGATTCTATTCCACCTGCGTGAAGTATGTTTGTATACAAAGAGGCTACATCTAATGTTACAAGGAAGGAGTCATCTGGTATTGTGAGGTCTTTTATTTCACTTAGAAAATGAGTAGTATCCTTTATGTACGAATTGAATGTGGGCGGAATTCTCCTTATAATTTCGAAATAGCTAGAAATGTTCTCGGTCACGGTTCCTATGCCAGAGGCTATGGGCCTCCCCGGATTGTTGAATTTGTGAATTTTAAGGAGATAAAAACGTCCTGGCCTGCAGTGCAAAGCAATAAGAGCTCCCGCAGTTTTTTGTCTATCAGTTTTTCATCCCTAAGTTCAGTTATGGTACTGCGGACTCGTTCGTTGTATTCTAATGTCGGATCGGTCGCAAGGGGCTGGTAGAAAGACGTGTCACGTAATTGCCTTTGCGCTTCAGTGTTATAATCCGTTTGGTTCATGACAACAATGACTCCTCCCTTGTCAACGGGCCTTATAATGATGTCAGAGCGAGTGCTAAGGATTTCTAGTGCCCTCTGTTTCGTTGCTGCGAGATTCGGTCGGTAGGAGGTGCGCTTTCTATATTCCGCTATGACACCTTTTTGAACCGCCTTGATATAAGTATCCATATACTTGTCACGTTGTGGTGGTGGCGTCCAATGGCTAACTGGTGAAAGGATCGGTACTGTGTTATCATCTCTGGGGACATCATGATAGTACACTTTTAACCGGAGTGAGCGTGAGAAATTTTCTAGATCCTTGTACAGTGGCAGCTCATTTAATTTTCCAGTGGAGGGACAAAAGATAGCCCCTTAGACAATGCGCTCAATTCATCCTTTAAAAGAGTAACGGTGGAAAGGTTGACGTCATTATCAGGAGTGTCGGGCTCGGGTGTCATTATGGGAAGATGATCTGCTAGGTTTAGATAGGGATAAATCAACACCGTCGCGGAGCATTTTTTTTTTGCCTTGAGAGCGGAAAAATGGCTTGTTTGGTTCAGTTTAAATATTTATAGTTCGGTCTTTTCTTGCGTAGTCAAATGAATTTTTTTAGGTAGAGAGGTTTCTTCCTTTTTTAAGGCATCGAGGCAACACTGGTCATGTTCGATTACAATGCTGAAAAGTGTGTCACATCTTTATTTTACTTTTTTTATAATGTGCAAACCCTTGTTACTTGAAAAAATATCAAATGTAAGCTAACAATTTGTTGTATCGATCCATTTTATGTCATGAGCCGGGGGCTCGTTCAACTGCTTCTTTCTGTGTTTTGTTTCTTTTTTTATTTCCTGCCTTGTGTCTCATTTCTCAAAATACTCGCACAACCTGCGCTCTTCTTGGGTGGCTCACGCACACCTCTGTCAGGGTCGGCGCCCTTCGAGGGGTCGTCATTGTCCACCTTGCGCCCCGGACGCGAGCCGCGGATAAGCCATTTGTGGCTATTATCTGGTCTCCTCGGGAAGCGGCGGCATTTTCCTTTGAGGACGTGTCCCCCTCGCTAATCCTCCCGCCTGCATTCTTGAACTTCTACGTCGCCTTCTGCCATTTTGTGTTCCCCAGTGTCTGGATGACTAATTGTCGATTCTACGCTTCCGCCTTATGCGGCAGGTTGTTTCCGCTCCTTTGGAGTGAGATGCCCAGTACCACTTCCTCATTTTACTTTTCTTAATATTGCTGTGCGTGGGTGGGCGGTGGCTGAAGGAAACACGCTTCCTAAGTGCCTCGCTTTTGCTTTTCCCCATGTTGTATATTGAGATGGATTACCTGCGCGCCCAGTCGTGCAGTACGTTTATTTCCACTTGTTTCTTGTGTACTTCCTTCTTGTACACTTTTGGAATAATGTGTCCACGTGCTCACAGCGCTCCCTGCGAGCCTACATATACCCTGTATTCGACATTTGTACTTCACTTCCAAAAGGCTGGTTCCCAGCCGAAACGTCGTATTAAATATTGTTATGTTTTTTCGTGGCGACTCTAAATAAATAAATATATATATGTATATATATATATATAAATTTAAATATATTTATATTTATATATTTATATACATATCTATTTATCTATATATACACATTTAAATGTATGTATGTTTGTGTGTGTGTGTGTGTGTGAATCTAGAGAAAACAAAATTCACAAAGCCTGCAGAAATATTCAAAGTACAGAGCCGGATCGAAGAAAATAAAAAAGAAGGTTTACTCACGTAGCGGCAACGGGCTGACTACAGTTAAATGACTTTGCAGTCACAAATAATGGGAGCACATTTGTTATATAGCTTTGCAGAAAACTGGGAGGAGCAGAATATGTTTCTGGAAAGGAGAATACGCATGCAGTTTTGCTATGTTTAGGATAAAAAAAAAGAAGAGAAAGAGACATACCGGGAGCTAGAGAGAGAAATAGAGAGAGGTCATATTACCAAGACAGCTCTCAATGTTGCACCATAACGTGGCAACGTACATGGCGTAGGCTGCAAGTTAATACAGGGTGAAAACTGGACGATCGCGTTTTCAGAAAAAAGGGAAAAGTAAACAATAAGGTATTCAGTGGTTGGGGAGACTCGTTTGGACGGATCCATGCAGTCATAAACGAAATTTGTAGTTTGGGTGTGCACCCCTCAGATAGAAGTGTTAGAAACTGTGGACAAAACAGCATTGCACAGTGATCTACAAAACCGGAAAGGAAATAGGTAGATAGATCAGAAAGGATTTTTGATTTTGAGAGGGGGGGGGGGAAACGTGGCATCATTCCCAAAGACAAATCGCATTGTTGAGTGGCATTAGCCTAATCGGGCTGCTGTTTTTGGAGGATTTTGCGAATTTCGATTGGAAACGCAAGAGTAGGAATAATACATAATGCGATCAAAATATTGAGGTCACCAATTTTAATTGAGGAATAAGAGTTAGTTGCCTCTAACTTCCCTTAATACCAAGCGTCGCTCCCCAAACATTCAAATGAGATGAGATACCCGAACCTCACGGTCGTGGTATTTGTCTTGTTTGTGGCTGTATTTCGAATCGTTTATTTTTTAATATATATATATAGATATATATATTATTTATATATATTATTATATATAATATTATAATATACAGGCAAACCAGTTTATAGCGAACTACAATATGCACGCATTAGTTCGATATACTAATAGTTCGATATGGCCGAACCCGCCTATAAGGAGGTTATTGTTACGAGTTCCCAATCCGTGGGAGCCCCCGCCTCCTCCCCAACTCAGCCATCCGCGTATGCAGAAACGAACACATTACAGTAGCCATTACCAAGTAGCCATTACCATTCCCAATTATTCCATTTATTGCCAGTAATCAGCTACTTTCCCCTTAACGCCCCACGTTGCAAAAAAAAAAACGGTTTGGTGGATTTTTGTTTCTCTTTCATTTTGGCGGCGTTCACTAGCATAGCATTCTCTACACCGAAACATATCGTTTGCACCAGTTCGAGTCCACGTCCTCAAAAATCTAAGAAGCATTGGCGCAGCACATTGGCTGCCGAAAGCGGTTTCGTTATAAGCGTCGGACGATTCATCGGACATCATCGGGAACATGGGGAGCTCTTCCCACAGTTCACCGATGCTGGTCTCTTGGTCCCGACTCACTGAGTGGGCGGGTCCCGTCGTGAGTCCCGCACGTTGGAACGTTACGGTGTGCCAGGCGTCACGTCACTCCATGAGAGGCTCCTTAGTCTCATCGTGGTCGCGGCCAATCACATCTCAATCGCCTGCTCCGAGATCACGCATTTCGGTGGCCATTCTAGGCGCCCAGAGTTCGAGATATCGAGGGAACTTCGTTATTAGGAATATGTTTCCCATGCATTCGGGTAACTAAATTATTTTGTTCAATATCTACCATAATTCGCTCATCCGGGTTTGACTGATATGATTATATATATATATATTATATAAATCAAGTTTGCAGTCGTCATATATATATTATATATATTAGAGAAAGATATTAGATATATTATCTATTATATATATTATATATATAGATATATTTGATATATAATAGTTATATAATATAAAATATATAGATTTTGGTGAGTTTTGCAACGGGCCAGCAGAAACGTTAAGGTAAAAGATAAGAACAAATTTGCGGTTAACTTGTTTATTATAAATTAGTCCGACAGTTTCGGAAGTGGAACTTCCTTCCTCAGGGATTTTCCCTGAGGAAGGAAGTTCACTTCCGAAACTGTTGACTAATTTATAATAAACAAATTAACCGCAAAGTTGTTCTTATCTTTACCTGACTATATATATATATATATATATGAAGACGGTAGGTAGTTAATCCTTCTTACCGGTGACACGGCATGTAAACTCACTACTCGTGGCGGCGTGTGCTCTGTATTTTTCCCCTCTCGGAGACACTGGATGTTTTCGAGCCTTTCACCACCAGTGAACTCGTCGCATTTCCTGTTATCCCCACCACTCGCGTTCATGCAGTGTGTTCCTCCTTGCCTTTTTCTTGCCTCCTCCTCACCTGCCTGTTCCACCCTCTTTTTTGTCTTTTTTAGGCTCTTTTTGTGGTATTTGCAGAATAAGCTCTGTGTGGTTTGTGTGGGGCGTTGTGTGTTTATTTTCCTTCCCATGTGGAGCTTGTGGTTCGGGGCGCCCCCCAGTCTGAGTACGTACGGATTTACCCAAGCTTTCTTCCTCGAAGACCTGTCTCAGGTCGAGACGTTGAAACACCTTTTTAATATATATATATATATATATATATATACTTATTGTGGGCACGTTCTAAGCTCTTGTCGGATTTACAGTGACCGGCTCGTATATTGTGGGCACCATTGTGTGCTTCATCTTCTTCCCCTCATAATCATCTTCATCACCATTTCTACCCAACCTTCTCTTGCGAATATCATCGTCATCGGAGGCTGGATGCCGAGTCCGCGACGGTAAGCGACGCTTCCAATAAACGTCCTCCTGCACCTGTCTCTTCAAGCCATCTCAATTAAATACGTATATATATATATATATATATATATATATATATATATATATATATATATATATATATATAATATATATATATATATTGTAAAGAAGATAGTCACCGAGTCAATGCAACGGACAATCTCCTGTTGGTGGTATGCGTCAGTGCGAAGACGGTGCAACGGACAATCTTCCGTCTGTGGGCATGCACCAGGGTCAGGACACTATCATGGTCCAGTTTTGGTCACGCCCTATCGCACCCGCTTGTCTCGTGCTCGCCCTGTTCCGACCGGCTGAAACGACCGCTTGGTTTGGCCCAGCTCATCGTCGTACCCCTATCTGCCCTCCCAATAAACACCATTTCATTTGGTGGAGGTGCGGGTTAGAGTGCACCAAAGGGGGGCCTTGTAACGAGGTCTTGGCGATGACTCCATCATAAGTAATAGGCGTTGACAAAGGGTATGGCCCAGAGAAACCTGGGTGGCGTGGTGCACATGCAACGTCGGCATAAGAAAGGGCGCCGTCACAGCTGTCTGCTGACATGTCGAAGGAAGAGCCTCAGCGACTTGTTCCCGAATAATCTGATGAAGCGGTGAAGCCGCGCCAGGCATTTGAGTACACGAACTCGGTAGTGTACACGGAGAAGAGAAAGTTGCCGGGCTACCTCTTCGCGGACGAGGTCCTTAATCCTCTCTTGTACTGAAGGTCGTCGAAGGACAGCGCTGAAAGGGATGCGTCGGTTGCAGATAGTCGGTGGCGAGCGTAGACGCACTGCTTTCGCAGCTCGTCGTAGCTTTGACATAAGCTGACGACTTCACCGATGTTTGTGGGTTTTTGCTCAGCAACATCTGGAAAGCGTCTTCTTCAATTCCCTTCATGATATGTCTGATCTTCTCGCTTTCGGGCATTGCGTCATTGACGCGCCTGCACAAATCGACAATATCCTCGATGTAGCTGGTGAAGGTTTCGCCAGCCTGTTGTGCCCGTTCACCTAAGCGCTGCTGTGCGAGAAGTTTGCGCAGGGCTGGTCGGCCAAAGACTTCCATAAAATCGGTCTTGAATGCCTCCCACGTGCTCATCTTGGCTTCGTTGTTATTAAACCTCCGTTGGACGACTTCGCGAAAGCAGAAACCGACGTTATATCTCTTCATCGCGTCATCCCACCGGTTGTACGCGCTTACCCTTTCGTAAGAGGTAAGCCAGTCTTCGGCATACTGGTCGCCGGTGCCTTAGAAGATTGCAGGATCACGCTGTCGAATCGCCCCGGAACAGACGATCGCCGGTGGTGAAGGCGGTGGTGCGGTTCTGCTGTCATCAGGCATGGCGGGAGCAGAGAGGGCTGGTAGTGTCCGGTTTCGCAGTTCCAGGCTGGCGGATCGAGGGGTGTTTACCGCGAAGGTGCCAAGCTGGGGTCAGGATGGGGTCAGTTTTTCACATCCTTAGACCTGCGATCTGGCTACTGGCAGGCTCCTATGGCGGACGCCGATCGCCCTAAAACGGCTTTTATTACACCTGACGGATTATACGAGTTTAAACGTCATGCCGTTCAGCCTCTGCAACGCTCCAGCTACATTTGAGCGGATGATGGACAGCATTTTGCGTGGGTTGAAGTGGAAAAATTGTTTATGTTACTTAGACGATGTTGTCGTGTTCTCTCCCGACTTCGACACGCACCTCCAACGTCTGGAACAAGTTTTGAAATGCCTCACTTCAGCTGGGCTTCAACTTAATCTAAGAAATGCCACTTCGCTGCCCGCAAACTTACCATCCTTGGCCATGTGGTTTCCAGAGAAGGCATTCTACCGGATCTGCTAAACTTCGAGCCGTCGCAGAGTTTCCCAAGCCGAGAACTATGAAGGAGCTGCGCAGTTTTATTGGGCTCTGCTCTTATTTCCGCCGTTTCTTTCGTGACTTTGCCTCTATTCCCCCTGACGCGCCTTCTCGGGAGTGGCACTGACATCACTGCTTGGTCGCCAGCCTGCGACAATGCATTTGCCCGAATGCGCAAACTGCTTACAACGCCACCTATACTTAGACACTTCGACCCCTCAGCACCTACCGAACTCCACACCGACGCTAGCGGTATCGGCCTGGGAGCTGTTCTCGCACAGCGTAAACCGGGAATCGATGAATACGTTGTTGCATATGCCAGCCGCACCCTTACGAAACCAGAATCTAATTATTCGGTGACCGAAAAAGAGTGCTTGGCCATCATATGGGCCATCAACAAATTCCGCCCGTACCTTTACGGCCAGCCGTTTCGATGTGGTTACGGACCATCATGCCCTTTGTTGGTTGGCGTCGTTGAAAGACCCTTCTGGCCGTCTCGGTCGCTGGGCTCTTCGCCTCCAAGAATTTGGCGTTAACATCGTCTACCGCTCCGGCCGCAAACATCACGACGCCGACGCCCTATCACGTTCTCCTCTATCCGTTGATAGTGCTTCGCTCGACGAGTCGGATGGAAACCTGAACGCACCCTCGTTCGAGGACATGGTCAACGAGCAGCGCAAGGACCCCTGGATAGCTTCCATCCTGGCATATCTTTCCAACCGAGCTACTGCTCCCGTGTCCAGGTCACTTCGCCGACAGGCCTCTAACTTTTCCATCCGCGATGGCCTGCTTTACCGCCGCATTACGTCCCCAGAGGCCGCAAGTGGCTACTAGTCATACCTCGCCACTTGCGTTCCACTTTTGCGCTTTCTTCCATAACGACGCCCAATGCGCTCATGCCGGCGTACTAAAAACGTACCAGCGCCTCCATCTACGTACTACTGGCGCGGGATGTACAGCTTCGTCTGCAAGTTCGTCCGCTCATGCCCTGACTGTCAGCGCCGCAAGTCGCCGCCTCATCATCAGGCCGGCCCATTACAGCCCTTGCCTTGCCCAGAGCGCCCCTTCGATCGTGGTGGGCATTGACTTGTACGGCCCACTGCCTTGTACCGCTGCCGGTAACCGTTGGGTCATTGTCGCCATTGACCATCTCACACGCTACGCCGAGACGGCCGCATTACCGGCTGCCACTGCACGGGACGTGGCTTCTTTTATTTTACATCGCTTCATCCTTCGCCATGGTGCCCCTAGGGAATTACTCACCGATAGAGGCGCGTTTTCCTGTCCGAAGTTGTTGAAGCTCTCCTTACTGAATGCCGCATTGTTCATCGGACCTGCACGGCATATCACCCGCAGACCAACGGTCTCACTGAGAGATTTAATCGCACTCTTGGTGATATGCTCGCCATGTACGTTTCTTCAGACCATACTAACTGGGACTCAGTCCTCCCATTTGTCACGTACGCGTACAATACCGCGACGCAGTCTACTACCGGCTTCTCGCCATTTTTTCTTCTGTACGGCCGTGAACCGACTCGCCCCCTTGACACCATTCTCCCGTACAGAGCTGACGCCGCTGAGTATTCGACTGTGTCTCAAGTATCCTCTTATGCCGAAGAATGCCGTCAACTTGCCCGCTCATTTACATCCGACGATCAATTCACGCAAAAGAATCGCCATGACAAGGCCTCCCAGATGTGTCTTTCTTCCCCCGGTTCACTGGTGTGGCTGTGGGTACCATCCACACCTTCTGGACAATGCAGTAAGTTTCTCTCTAACTATCACGGCCCATACCGGGTCCTGGAGCGTACCTCGCCCGTTAATTACCTTGTCGAGCCAGTACAGCCTTCACCCGACCAACGCCGACGTGGAAAAGAGACCGTTCATGTGCAACGCCTGAAGCCTTACTACGACCCCCTCGTCTTATCGTGCCCCTAGGCAGCCAGGATGGCTGCTCTTCAGCGGGGGAGTGATTGTAAAGAAGATAGTCACCGAGTCAATGCAACGGACAATCTCCTGTTTGGTGGTATGCGTCAGTGCGAAGACGGTGCAACGGACAATCTTCCGTCTGTGGGCATGCACCAGGGTCAGGACACTATCATGGTCCAGTTTGGTCACGCCCTATCGCACCCGCTTGTCTCGTGCTCGCCCTGTTTCCGACCGGCTGAAACGACCGCTTGGTTTGGCCCAGCTCATCGTCGTACCCTTATCTGCCCCCCAATAAACACCATTTCATATATATATATATATATATATATATATATATATATATATATATATATATATATATATATATATGTATATATATATAAATATATATATATATATATACCTGTATGTGTGTGTGTACGTGCTTGCCTGTGTGGGCTGAACTAAGGTAGGATATGGGGCCGGAAAAAATATACTTTAAACGAAGACTAACGGGTTACAAACGAAAGTGTATGAACGCTTTGGCTTTGGGAAAGCCTTCGTCGGAGTAAAAAGAAATCGTAAAATAAAAGAGCATTTCAAACAAAGGACGAGAAAATAACAAAACTAAATAGCAAATCAGAACAACAACAAATCATGAAGGCCTGCCCTAACCAAAACGTTCATACACTTTCTATATATATATATATATATTTACACACATATATATATATTATATATATATATATATATTTACACATATTTAGATATATATATATATATTGTTAAATGTAACCGCCTAACGAACTTCTGCGCGGTCATGCTATAATTTTGCTAGTAATAATGTTGTTAAAACTGCAAGTATATCCAACGCTCACCTGTTGAAACTACTAATGTATTTCAGCACCCGTGCATTTTTCTGCCCGTAAGAGCAAGTTCCCAGTCACAGCAATGCTACGCAAAATACGTCCTACAGTAGTTCACAGTGTGTCTATTGGCCCCTCTAAAAAGAAACATTCAGGAGGACCTTTTTTAACAATCATTACGCCGTTAGTGTTTTTATGCACGGAGCCTTAGTGGTAGAATCAACACAACAGGCGTTTAGTGAGTAATCAGCATGATGACCTACTTATTGAGGGCAAAGGGAAGGAGAGGATCACTCACACAACAGATTTTCCGGGTCTTCTAAAACACCATTCATTTGCCAGCGCCGGCGCACCCTACGCAGCCCACTCCAGACGTATTCGTGTCAAAAACCCACGGCGATGATGAGCATCAGAAAAATAAATGCAATTGTCATTTGGGCAAGCTCAGAGGATTCGTCGCTTTTGTAACTCGAACAGTATTATTCTGGGTATGCCTTGCAAATGACATTAGCTGACTCCGACGTTCGTAACCTATCTTGGCCCCGCTTTCCGCCTGTAGCTACCATTTGTCTTCCTTGCGCGGACCGGCGAATTCACGGAGTCACCTCGAGTCGATACTTGCGCCTCACTTTTAATTGCTCACTTAGCAAAATTTTGGTTGATGTCTTAGGAGGATGTTTCCGCTGGTGGCTTGTTTGTGCAATTCACCTACAATCTATACAGCTAACATCTTGGGCAGTGTTCCAGGGTAACACCTGTCAGCTTCAGTAGTAAGGTTGACTCCCTTAGATCACCGTGAACTAGTTCAACATTACAGGCGCCCTGTAAGAACAATTGCGAGGGAAGTGCAACAAGAGTGTCCTTTGCATGCATCACAGATAGAAAACTGCAAGAGTTCAACAGCAAAATTTTGGGGCTCCTCTTATTGTAGTAAAACTATATTCATTGTAGGAACTGAATTAGAAAGCTAATAACATTATCGCTCATGGGTCTTATCAGTATAATGAAGTTCTAGCAAACCACGACAAGCCGATAAACAATGTATTCAGCTTAATAAAAGGGTCGATCCTATGGAATGGGCCTTCTAACCTCCAGTCTTACAAACGAGAACCCAGCCTAACAAACACGCAAAATACTGTCGTCGACAAATATCAAGGTTCCAATAAATGTAATACCGGTTGAAAACCTTCTGGTAAATTAAAAGATATTATGCATAAAATGGAAGTCCAAGATTTTGCAAATTTTGTTGACATCGCAATTCGTTTAACGTTTTTTATATGGCAAAGATTCTGTGTTAGTTGGGGCTTGTTGGTAATTCCGCGTCCTTTAAATACCGGTGGCGGGATTGAATTGTCGTAAGTGATATTTCAATATAGTAGGCACAGTCACCCCATAGGAGCACACCGTCGCGCTTTATCACAAAGGCAACACGGCGACATCGCCACAACACACACAATGCTTCGGGTTGGCTTCAAAGCTTGGTTTGGGCGGACAGCGATTCAGCGCACAAAAGAGCAACGTGCTAACTGCACGCCTCAATCAAAGCCGCAGAAGCTAACATCTTGGTCTATCATGCAAACTAATACTGTCTACAGAACAGCGAAATTGTGAACGGCAGACTTGCAGTACGCCCCCATGGAATAAACAAGGTAACACATGAACCTCCCAGTGTACTCGCGAACAACGCAAACGATTACGTTTGCTACCCTTTCGCGTACGTGTTCGTATGCTAACACTGTTTATTCAAATTCACGGCTTGAGAGATGGTCTCACGCAGCGCAGCCCTTGATACGTATAGTTTTAACCAACAGGCATGTGACTACACAAAACCTGCAATTACTATCGCAACCGCCCCATGCATCACGGATTGGCAGCTAGCCAATTTTAGCACGGCTCGAGTTATACATCCGTATTTATTACTGCTTTTACTTACGTTAGCATTTGTTTGCCCGCTTCTTGTTTTCTTGTTTTTCGAATAACACTTGACACTTTCGCTCAGTAACCCTATACGTCATCTGTGCTCATCGACTCAGACCTTCATTTTTTTGTTTTGGGTAGATATGGAAGTTACTGATCCAGAAACTACTATATTGGTTTTCTGGTATTGTCATGCTATGTAGACCATACTGCGGTTTTGTCTTCACAGTCATTTTTATGTATGCTACGTCATTTTTCTAAACTTCTTATAGTCTCGACCGGTAAGTGGTCATCCCCCTTGAACCTTACAAAGGACCATTATATAGTTTATGGTTGTAGTTGTCCTAAAAATCTCCTAACTAGACTTTACTCGAGCATTCATATCTATTTAACGGATTGCAAGCTTCTCGTTTTACACGACGGCAATGGACGGTAGTGTGCAATAAAATACGACTTTTCGTTGTAATATTTGGGAATAAAGTTATTGCGAAAATACCAAACATCATAACAATGTTTTAGATGTGTCAGATTGTATGAAATATATAAAAAAACATCAGAACTTGCAATCCGCATTCACTAATTCTTGTTCGTTGCACAGTGCAGAAATTGAGGAACATCCATGCGATGTTTCTGTAGAACTGAAAGTTTCCTGTCGACCTTACAACTCTTCGTGCCTGAAAAAATTCAAAATACAAGTTTTAAGGAAAACAATGAAGTATATTTATCAGTGTATCAACATGACAACCTTGCAATGTATCGCTAAAATTAACCAGATTCTTCTCCTAGCCCTTTTTAGCTGCCACAAGCGATTTTCTGCTTATTTTGCTGCCGGTACTTTCTTGGGGAGATGTTTTGTCTCACCCATTGATTGGCGCTTACTCTTCTTTCCTCGTTGCTGGAGACTGGTATGAAATGCGAAAAGAATGCGGGGGGCAGGTTAGATGCACACTGAACACTTTTATATGCGCTAGTGTCGTTAAAATTACATTACGATTGCTTTTTTTGCACTTCAAGTTACAACTTTGTGGTGATGTCGAACAGAACCCTGGAACTACCTACCAAGACATGTTGGCTAAACTTTTAAAGGGTCAGAAAGCTCTTCGTAGTGAGGTAGCAGACCTTACAACTAAAACAAAAAAACATGTTAGGGGACGTTACGCGACGTTTTTCAGAAATTGACTTTGCAGGCCCGAAAGCCAACGAATCCTCAAGATAGAAGCAGACGTTAAACTTGATTGATTTTGGTATTCCAGAAAAGCTGGAAGAAACTGAATGTGATGCTAAACAGAATGTCATTTCTGAAACGTTTCATAGCAAGCTCGGCGTAAATGCACTTCTTTTGCCCAGATTCAGTGGCTTAGTAGATCAGTCTCGAACAGAACGATTATCATGTATCTTCAGACTTCACCGAAAAGCAAGCTGTGCTGAAAAACGCGATCAAACTAACTGGTGCTAACATCTTCGTTTAGAACGACTACTCAAAGCAGACGTTGGCAAAACGAAAAAAAACTGTGGGAAAGTACAAAAGCCGACAAAAAACAAGGCAAGAAGGCATACTTGGTGCATGATAAGTTGCGTGTATACGACTATATATTTATTTGCAACGACGTAACAAACTAACGTCCGTTAATTGAAAGCCGTCGGAGTACAACGCTATCGCCAGAGTCTATCGGTAGTGCACCCGATAACGAAAGTATGGATAGCAGGTGTTGACCAGCTGCGTAGGAGCAAGTTAGACTAAATAATATAAATGCTCGAAGCATCGTAAATAAAACTGATCAACTTGAGGCTTTACGCCTAGCATACAACCCTCATGTAGTTGTAATAACCTAAACGTGGCTCCGTAGTGAAATCTGTGACCAAGACTTAGTGCCTCCAGCTTATATAATGTACCACAGAGATAGGGCCTCAAGAGGTGGTGGATTTGGAGTACTCGTTCAAACAGGAATGAATGTCACCCGTTTACCTGACGTTGACAATACAGAAAGCGTATGCCCGAGGCTTTCACTCATCAATAGGTCTTTTGTATTTAATGCAGTGTAGAGGCCGCCGAAATTGTTGCCAGATTATTTGTTTAATTAGAAAACCAATATTGATACTTATATTACTCAAAAGCTTATTGTTACTGGTGACTTCAATCTGTATAATATTGCTTGGAGCCAAATGCAGTCGACATCTGATTCGCTAATGCATAATATACTGTTCGATATAATGCTTTCCCACAATCTCGCCCAAATTGATCAGCAACCTACACGTGTTGGTAATGCTTCATCCTCGTTACTAGATTTTGTGTTCATGCACTGCTCTATTCTTGATTCCTGTGTTTGTGTTGAACCCGGTTTATCTGATCACGACATGGTAACAGTTTCTTTGTCTTTGCATTGCAATCGCTGTAATAACCCACCGAACTCTAAACAGGTCAAATATTTTTCCCGTGCTAACAATACGAGCATGCAAGATTATCTCGAATTTGAATTCGTGAATTTTTATTGCGACGATGGTGCTGTTTGCTGGGTTAAGTTAAAAAAATTATGCTTCCACTTCATGGAACGGTTTGTACCAAACCAAACAAAGAAACCCCCAAAGCTCACACCATAGATAACTGGGCCAATAATACAAATTAATCGTGAAGCTAAGCGTTATCAGAAAGAAGGTCCTCCCATTCACGTTATCAAGAAAAATTTTAACTTCTCCGAAGTTATTAGGTGCCAAGAATTTCTATTTTAATGTCAAGTTGGCAAATTTCATGAAAGAAGTTACTAAAAAATTTTGGAATTTTATTAGGGACTGTAAAAGCTCTGTAAACGAAATCATGTTTAACACACTATAATTGAAAATCTCCCAGTGATCCAGAAAAATTTCAACGAATATTTTCATAGTGTTTTTCCAGCTTCTCTCTGCCTGTCTCACTTGTCATTATTGCTTCTAATTCAGATTGACATTATTTCATTCAATGGTGTCCAAAATTTAATTCTGCGAATTAAAGATAACTCATCCCCTGGACCAGACAACATGCCTAATGCATTTCTCCTGCGATATGGCGAAATATTGGCCAAGTACGTTGTTGGGATCTTCCGACCCTCAATAGGTTCAGCAACTTTACCCTTCGATTGGAAAATGACGTGTTCTGCCCTTTGTGAAAAAAGGGTACGCTCTGTGCATACCAAACTACCCACCAATTTCTAAAACTTCGGCATGTTGGAAAATGCTGGAACACATATTTGCCACTCGTATCAACAGCTTCTTAGATAACCACATTTTATCTCCTTTTCAGCATGGTTTTAGAAAACGGGTTTTCACAGTCACTCAGTTGGTTACAGTTGTTCATCACATTGCTTCTGTTTTAGACTGAGCTGGTCAGGTCGGTGTACTGTTTCTAAATTTCGGTAAAACTTTCGAGCGTGTTACCCATAAGAAACCTAGAGAGAAACTACAGACTATAGGGCTTTCAAACTTCCTAGTGTAGTGGGTATCTGCTTACCCGAACGGCCAGAAACAGTATGTCGACGTCTGTGGACAGACATCACAGTATCTCCCAGTAGATTCCGGCGTACCGCAGGATATTGTTCTAGTACCACTGCTGTTTTTAATTTATTGCAATAATATTGTTAGTGCTAATACTGGTCCGGTTAAAATAAGACTTCTAGCAGACGACAGTATCATTTTTACTGATGTACACCTGCCAGATCACCAAATCGCTCTCAACACTGCCCTTACCAATATTCTTTTGTGGCGTCACAAATAGGGCCTGGCGCTAAATTTTGACAAATCTGTTTTCCTTCAAATTTCCAACAAAAAAAATCCGCTTCAGTTTTTCTATTCCTCCTATAGCCAGCCCTTAAAGGAAGTTATTCAATATAAATACCTAGGCTTACGATAACAAGTAAGTTGTCTTGGAATGCAAACATTGGCGATGTTTCATCCTCGCCTTTCCGTAAACTCTATCTTCTAAGGCACAAACTCAGACACCACCCCAGACACCCCCTCGCAAGTGGAACAATGCTTTAATACGTCCAAAGCTAGAATACGCTTGTATTGAGTCCGATCCGCATACTAAGTCTAACATATATTCTCTCGAAAAGATTCAAAGGCGAGCAGTCCGTTTGATTTTCTCGAAGTGTGGTCGTGGTACATCAATTACTAAAGTAATGCGAGATAATGGATTCCAGAAAGTACAATCGCGGCGCCAGCTTCTACGTCTAAAACTCTTTTACTCACTAATTACAACAAACTTGGGCTACACCCATCACATTACGTTACCACAGTTTCGACCAAGCAAACGGTCATTCTCATGTCCTATCTTTACCTCCGTATTTTGTGCGGACAGATTTATTTAGGTTTTTCTTTTTTTTTCCGAGAACTGTCACAGAATGAAACAACTTGCCTTCTAATTACGTCCAAACCTTAGATCTTGATTAAACAAATGTTTAATTCTGTTAATGATGACCACCCCCTGTGATTATTGCTTGCTTTTTTTGTTGTGGTGTTTCTCTTCTACTCTCTATCCTCCTACGGACACGTATTTTAGTCAAGCTGTGCCACTCATGCACTGATCTTCTGGTTGTCTTTGTGCCCCTTCTGCTGGGTCCTTTTTAGCCTGCAGCATTTTCCAAATAAAAATAAATAAATAAACATACCCTCTGTTCTTTTGTTTCTATTGCTGAAGCGTAATATATACCATGAATTAGGATGGGCGGGCTCTTTTTGATGCTGTTGCCCAACGTAGGGGAGTTGCGCAAAGACAAGTAATTGTGTCTGCATATGTATATTTTTAATATGTTGAAGTAATAGTTCTCACAGGAGCACCCAAGAACTGTAGCACGAAACACTGGATTCACGTCGACATTTTTCTGTTTAGAAAGTTTACTGTGTAACGACGGCGACGAAGCTCTAGGTTCTGTCGCTTTTTTAGTCCAGGCTTGACTACGGCTTTTCATAAACGCCTAGGTATACCCTATGGTTTTACTGTTTATGGTAATAATATCACCGTAAATAAGACGAACTTGGTAGCATCCCAAGCAGTAGCATTACGGAGGCGCAAACAAAGAAACAGAGACGTTGGCGGCTCCTGGCATTGCGGCCAGCCTTTATTGGTGCAGCATGAACTCCATTACAGATATGGAAGTCAATGCGATAACATCAGTAAAGGGGTTGAAACTTGGCAACCACTGATAATGAATGCGTGTGGAAGTGCCTGGTAAGGACTTTGTGCCTAACGATACGGCTGGATGGAGAGCGCACAGCAGACTCACCAAGCGCTTTGTTAGCGAGCTGAAAGCCGGTGAGTCCGTTTCGTCGTCTGAACATCAATACAGACCAAAGGAGCGGGTCAATTACGCGAAGATGGTGAAAGCGAGAATATCGAAGGCAGCACGTATGCCGGCAATTCCGCGCGACGAGACCAAAATCATCATCATTTGACGACGTGGTGGCGTAAATGTCGCTCGTACTGAAGCTACGGCACTAATGGCGGCGGTCATTGCGGCATCCTAAATTAGCAATGAAGAAGCAAGGATGGACACCATATGCCCAAACACCGCTCACAACATGATCGTAATAAGCATGCCAAGTGAACAGCGAGCCGATCTTTAGAACAGAATGTGTAAAAGCACACCCAATATGGACATATAGAGCAGCAGCAGAAGGGACAGTAAATTGCGTGATCAGAGGATTAGATAAAACACATGTGGACGAGGAGATCAACGACAACATTGTAAATGAGACCAACCCCACCGGGCTACAGGCGCACCGCATGTGGGGGACGTCTGCGGTGATAGTACTGTTCGACAGGACAAGGGTACCGAACTATGTCAAAAAAGGCCCTATGTTGATACGGTGCGTCCTGTACCGCAAACACCACGACGTATGCAGATATTGCGGAAAGGTCGTGAAACGGGTTGACGTCTGCGCTTCCCCCGACACAAGAATCTGTATCGAGGGCGGACAGCTGAACCCTGACGAAGACCACGCAACACGCTGCAAGCCGAAGTGCCAACTATGCGCTGGCCAGCACGTTACAGGCGGCCAACAGTGCACCAATCGTTTCAAGACCCCGTACGTGGTGTGAAGGCGACAATGGGAAGCACGACAATATCAAGAAGAAGGACAGAAAGAATTTTGCGAGGATTTCCCAACGTTGCGTCCAGAGCGAAGCATCAGCCGAGGGCCGCAATCCAGAGGACCGAGCAGCGCAAGTGGTGGCCAGGGGCGTCCCCGTCGGGGCCGGACAGCTGGACGGTCGGCATCGGCTGCGCGGAGCGGGGACGTGCATGGTGACGCAGCGTAAAACGTGATAAAACTAGAATGTTCGAGATCGAGGGGCGGCCCTAAAGACCAGCGCGGTAACACTTATAAAAAGGTGGGCTGGGTCAATGAGTCTCCTAAAGCTCGACACCTGAATCCCCTTACCCCAATCCCTCACATGTTACACACAGCGAAAGCGCACGGGCAACAGAGTAAAGAAAATATTTAAAAGACGAAATTCACAGTTCCCAGAGTTTATGAGGAGATCAGAAAAATCACAGGTAACACACAGCAGAAAAAGACACAAGGACACGACGAAACACCAGTAGCTACCACGTGTGAGGGACCACGTAAAATGCCGAGGAAGATGTCGCCGTCCTCGGCACCGCCCAAGACAACACCAAATGCAGAAACGCAAGAGGTGGAAGCAGAAGCAACCCCACAGCATATCAAACAGCAACAAACCAATTCATAAGAAGGCGGATGAGCAGACGCAAACAACCCCATGTGAGGCGGCCATGCTGGCAGCATTAGGTAGGTTCGAAGACCGTATCACCACGCTTGGAGGTCACGCACGATCGCCTTGAGGCCAAATTAGGTGCTATGAAAGTTCGCAACCGGTACGGCTTCTCAAGTAGGAAAAGGCTGAAAAACTTAAAGAAACCATCGCAAAGAGGCTAGGTCGCATAGACGTCAGCCCAAAAGATGGCACTGAATCCCAACAGTAAGCGGAAACGGAAACAGAAAGGCAACAAGGAAGTATCTATTGTCTATCAATAAACTGGAGTTTCAGAGACAAAGACATAGATCTCATTCTGCATATCGAAGGACGAGACAAGTTCTCGTGACAAGACGAGACGAGACGGTTGCCAGGTTATATACATATACGGACGCAACAGGGAAGAACACAGCAATCTTCGTACGAAACACCGTGGCGGCCACGCAAAACTTCGCAGCACAACACGGATGTGATCACACACTCGTTGAGATACACGCATAGCAACCTAGGAGCACAAGAAACATATTCATTCTGAACATCTACTGCCAGACCTGGTGCTAAGCATCCATACGACTTTGAGGCAATAGTGGGTGACGCGAAGCAACTAGTGAAAGACAGACCGCTCTGAGTCCAAGGTGATTTCAATGAACCACACCCGATATGTGGTTACAAGCTCGCATCCCGGAGGGGCAAAACACTTATACAGGCGATGGAGAAGCATAACATCACCACTCCTCAATGAAGCCGGAGTGCGAACTCGAACCGGCAACAGTGTCACCAATGAAACTATGCCATATATAAAATAGATGTCGGGAACGCTCGAGATGGAATGGAAGTGTGAGAACGTCGACCTAGCCTCCAACCATAAGAATATTACAATCGATATACATGGACACAAATACAAAGCAGAACTATGGAAAGGAAGAGCCACAGATTGGGTGAAGAAGAGGAAACATACCCAAGAGCGCTGCGCCCCACAAGAGAGAGTGGAGAAACAAGCCGAACAGCCCATACAGCCTTATGCGGAATGGGCCAAAAGACAACGAGAAGCACTTCGCCGTTTTACACAGGATATCATAGCAACAAGAGACACACCTCTATTGACGCCAAGCTTTCCAACATGTGGGCAGCCAGACACTCGCTGACCCGTAGGTGGAAGCGTCAATGACAGAACAGAAAGCTGTTACGACGCATTGCACTAATAAACAAACAGATAGCAGAATATGCCGCCAAGCTATGCAGCGCGAAATGCCACAAGATACGTGAGGGCCTTCATGTACAGTTATCTGCTGGTAAAACGTGGAAGATACTGAGACATCTAATTGACCCAACACAAAGTAAAACAACAACAAATCAGAACCTAACCAAGGTACTAATTACGTATAAAGGCAAGGAACGTAAACTCCTGAAAGCAGTTAAACAGAAGTTCTTGCAAACAGAGAAAGGGCTTCATCCCCCGATAAATAGGAGGGACCCAAAAACGAAGAGTTGGATCGCTCAATCACCATCGCAGAGTTATGGGCGGCTATCGAGACAGCAACATGAAAAGCGCCCCCGGCACGGACCACATGACGTATAAGCTCCTATCTAACGTGTGTTAAAACAGCAGGCGAACTCTTACAGTATATCACTACTGCCTGGGAGACCTCGGCGTTGGTGAACAAATGGAAAGAAGCTGAAGTTAGATTCATTCCGCAACCTAAGCAGGGGACAACCTTAAGCCAATATCGCTGACGTGTTGCGTCGGCACGTTATTGGAACGCATGGTCCTGCGACGACTCCAAGAACATCTCGAGGCCACGAGACAAATGCCAGCGACCATGTACGGGTTTCGAAAACATCTTCACAAGCTGGTGGTCAAATAGGCCACACGAGCAGGACCAACGGCCTTCCTAGCCTTAGATCTCAAGGGAGCGTTTGATAACATAACCCACGCCAGCGTGTTACGTAGCCTTAAAACAACCAGATGCGGAGGCAGGACCTTTCAGTGTGTCACAAACTTTCTAACGGGCAGAACGGCAACATTGGCGGTAGGAGGAACCAAGTCGTACCCCATAAGACTTTGCGAGCATGGCACACCCCAGGAATCGGTGATCTCACCTCTACTGTTCAATCTCGCTCTCCTGCCTTTGCCACGACTATTGCAACTGATTGAAAAATCGACCATGCATTTTACGCTCACAATATCACGGTATGGACGAACAGAGCAGGGTCGGAGTGGTGGATGGCAGAAACATTGCAGCAAGCAGCGGAGATGGTGCATGGGCACGTTCAGTCGTGCGGCCTGAGCTGCGACCCACACAAATCCGAGCTTTTAGTAGTTAATCAAGGTGCTAACAAAAAGACCAGGAGTCAAATCACTGTTCAAATAGACGGAATCGAGAAAAAGCCCACCCAGCAATGCCGCATACTGGGGATCATACTGAGGAACGACGGTAAAGCGGACGCAGCCCTTGCCAAGATGAGAACCACCACGGAACAGGTACTGGGTATGCTGAGACGGGTAGCCAACAAGAATTGAGGCATCAAATAATAAGACGCAACATGCCTTGTCTAGGCTTTCGTCATCTCGCTGACCATCTATTCCGCACCATACCTGCAACTAACGAATACACAGAGAGAAAGACTAGACATACTTATAAGAAAGCCAACGAAGCAAGACACGGGACTCCCCATCTACAGGTCCACCAAAGGGCTTTATGAAATGGAGTCCACAACATCGTGGACGAGCTTGTGTAAGCCCACCTGTCCAACAAGAGGATGCGACTCAGCTGCACCAAACACGGCAGAAGGGTCCTGCAGAAGATATGATGAATTATCGAGCTGATGACAACACCTGGCCAGACCACTGGCGAGTGAAAATCACGTCGAAGACCTTTGCACGTAATATGATGCAGGGAGATGACGAGGGAAGAAGAAAGGCGCGAACAGCAGCTCTGGAGAGGAGATTCCGCGACAAAACTCACGTCTTGTACACGCGCGCATCCCTACTACAGGGAAGCGACAGAGCAGCAGTCGCCGTAACGTCTCAAAGCAAGCTAATTACCACGGCATCCACGAGGACACGAGACCTAACCACAGCAGAAGAAGTGGCCATGGCACTAGAGCTGCTTCAACCAGGCGTCGAGGTCGTGGTCACTGATAGCAAGAAGGCCTACAGCAGCTACCGGAAGGGCACGATCTCCTCCTTTGCACTAAACATTATCAACAAGAGAGAACCACCAGAAAGGGTAGCCGAGGTCGAATGAACACCCGCTCACTCCTCATTCATTGGTAACGCAATTGCCGACTACTTCGCCAGAGAGATGGCACGCTGGGCACACGAGGAGCAAGTGGAGGAGGAAACGACCCGACTCCCTTCACTAACGTCAAAGAGACAGCAGAAATGCACAGGGAGGATAGGCGCGCACTGCCAGCACCCCGTCGTACACTAACCCAAAAGTGCAGACAATATTAAGAATTCTAGCGGAGTCGCTGGCCCACCCAACATTGCTAGACACCATGTTCCAACACCAATAACAAGACACATGCCCCTTCTGTCGCCAAGAGAAAGGCACCTTGCGACACGTCATTGCAGAGTGTACGTCACTCAAAACCCAGATCCCACAAATCCCATCCCCAACCAACACCCCTCTCCCTCCTTCCCCCAAAGAGCGATGGGAGATCCTACAGTTCAGCTCCGCCCCAACGACCCACGCTGCTGTTATTGGCCCGTGGCCTGCAGGTACTGGCCGTTTATGAGCCCTGTGAATAAGGGACCACCCCGTCGGAGGCCGCCTCAACGGTGACCTCAGTGGCTCATGTAACGTTGTATCTATCTATATATCTTAGAAATACTATTGAGACAAATTGAGGTCAATCTTGAGGAAAGGGAGAATCAAAGGTGTTTTAAATGTGCGGTCTATCAGACCAAAAGATACCCACAACTAATTAGGATACGCTGCTGGTGTTCGCTGTTGTACAAGTTTCTTTTACTGCAACACGTAGGTTTCAATTTAACAACGGCTTACCGGATGGTAAATAAATGACTGTACCTTTTCAACTAAGGTTCAACTAATCCCTTCTGCATGACATTTAAAATGTTTAGGGGGCCTCAATAATGTAAACAAATATTTAAAAATGTTTTTACAAGGTTGAGACATAGCTTAAAGAGAACGCTGCTTTGACAAGCCAGCGGAATATCAACTCTTACGCGCTAATTTCGGGGCACTCGTAGTTCAGTGTCCCAAGCCTAAATTCTCTTTGGTGACCTAAATGCACACAATTCCCTTTGGGTGTTTCCTTCACAAAAGTCGAAGGTCCCCTGATTAAAAATTTCTTATATCCTCTGGAGCATGCCTTCTCAGTGAAAAACAGGCAGTATACCCTAATATAGGAAGCAACATTTATTCACAAATAAACGTGGTGATTTAGTCTGAAGTTCTCTTTCGATCTCTTGAGTGACGAGGGCACAGAGCCATATATTGGGGACAACTTCTAAAAAATGCTAACACACGTATGTGAAGGAACAGACAGTTCCTCTTCTAGTTAAGAGCTAAGTAAAATACTACCAAATTAGAGAACATTGAGAAACATTTAAGCTGCACAGAGCACTCGTAGCACAAGTACGCGTGAATGAAGGACCCATTTCCTCACGGTACACGCGCTGGACGGGCCGCAAAGACCATCCCCCGGATTCTGCAGCGCCGCGCCACCAAATGTTGCCGCCATGGAACAGGAAATTTAGGCGCGCGATTTCAACCCCCAAGGAGATTTGGGTTCTCGACATCTGTAATTTTACCTCTGATGAATGGGCAAAGCGAATTAGAAAGCGTCTGCTTAGCGGCGAAAACTGACAGTTGGCGTGCCTTTCGGAAATGCTTGAACTTCTACATAGGTACACAGCGTGCGCATGTAAATGTAAACCTAATAGCCCTCCTCTGGTACGCACAACCGGGGAAACAATAGAGGACCAGAGAAATCCTGTGCCAGAACAATGGAAAGTTCAGAGTATGTCACTCAGACAGCAAACCCACACATATGCGTGGCCTGGGCATCTATTAATATGATCTGCAGGTACCTTAACAATGGCATCAGGCACAGAAAAACTGCATTTCACGTAAGATTTATAGGTGTTATATTGTTTTCGGGAATACTTTTATTAGTTTCAAGGTGTTGTGATAATAAATTATACTTGAAGTTTTAATGATTTTCTTTGATATTTACCCTGAATTTTACCTTAATAAATACGAAAAACTAGTTCAAGCTTAAGACAAACGAAAACATCACCATCGAGCCACGAAAGAACCGCGAATAATTGAGACACAAAAAATCAAGGAAAATTTATTTATCGCCAGCACTGCAGTGCCCGAGCCCCTCTACCACCCCGCAAAAGTTTCGTGATTAAAAAAGCCCAGCCCAAAAAATGTGGGGGTGCATTTTCCAAGCATAATGATGGAACGCAAACGAAGTAAACGGGTGTATTTTTATCCAATCGTGTTATTTTTCACAGCACTACAATTCTTCTCTCGCGCTTGTTATCTAGAAAATACGAGAAGAGCAAGAATAAATATCAGTTTTCATTTTGATGGCGGCTAGCGGGACCGCGCCTACTAGGGTGCCACTTTAATGTGCGATTTTTCACCAACTGGTGGAAATCAGTAAACTAACAAAACCAATAGTCTCGCAAACGTTCGCAGTGACTATCCAGGGTTGAAAAACCGAGACCGAAACAGGTGTCACTTAGTAAAAAAATTTTTCGGCCCACACATTTGTGTGGGCTGGGCCGGAAAGGGATATACGGCTTTGAGGCGATGGCTTTTTCTTGTTTCGTTCTTCTGTTAAGAAGGAAATTGTTGGTCAAAAAGAGCTAACACTACAAAAGATTTCTGGGAATTTTCAAGGTGAAAATTAAGTTGCTGTTAGCGTCCAGTATGTGTAGGTTTTCTTTCCCCTGTAAAGTTGAGTTGCCCTGGCTGTCTTTTTATCAAAACGTTTAGAAATGCTAACGTGTCCACCGTTTCTCTTTGCATGTTGAACTGAATGGCTGTTTTATTCGTATTTAGCTGCGCCAAGGTGGTTGGTCTCTTTTAATATCTGGTGTTTTGAGAACAAGCTTTATGAAGCAGAAATATTCAGCCTACATACGACAGCTTTCACCAGGGCGACACAGACGGAAACGGATCGACCCCAAGTCCATACCATCACTGCGGTAGACCTGGCCGACATGGAACCGTACAGCGGCGAGCCGGTCCAGAGAGGCGGCTCCATCGGACTCCAAGCTGTAACCATCCTTGAAAGGGGAAGATGTACACGTCTTTCTGCATCAACAGTAAATCAAACAGTTATAAAAACTTCATTAAAAATTCATAATATGAGGGTAGCTCTCACTTCAAATCATGGTGTAGACAGTATTATATACCCTATAATATGCGTCTCCAACTCTACAAGCACATATGTCGTCCGCAGTAAATCAAACAGGTATGAAAACTTCATAAAAACTTCACAATATGACGGTGCTTGTTTCCGCCTCCAAAACACTGTAGTAGCGAAACTTCTGGTGACGTCACAGAAAAATAAAAAAACAAACAAAAAAATACGCAGAAGCCGTTTATGCATTAGGTGGTAATAAGGATGACCATAAAAAGTGAAAATATGGCTGCGCGTTTAAGCATTCGCATCGAAACGTTTCACGCATTAACGAAAGTAGGGCGGATGCACCAAGAGTTCCAACTAGTGGTAGAAAGCACCCGATGAAAAAAAAGAAATAGCGGCCAGCGGGCAGCGCGATCGTACAGGAGGCTATGGCGTGGCTGCTTGTGTTTACATCCTCGAGTGACAATGGTTGTGATCGCATTGTTTTTCAGCAGTATGCCAAGCTTTTCACATAGACCATTTATAATTATCGTAATTACAAGTGGTCCATGTAATTATCGATGTATTTATTACGGGTATTTACTAGTTAACAGTAAGCGGTATGATAAAAATGCACACAGACTGCCTTCACGGCGAGTTGTGAGCTGGGCACGCTGTTTGGCGTTCCGCATTGACGGAACGATATAAGCAAGGGCTTTCTCGATATATTGGTCACATTTTCTACGCTTGATGAAGAGCGCATCCTGCAACTGTAGTAACTATTTTTATTTAGTTCACGAACAAAAACGCAGCCTCCTAAAAAGGTTGTAGTTCTGGGTATTGCAAGGGTGGAATGTACATTGCACGATTTCTATCTCAGTCAGGTAACAAGCGATAATATAACCGCAGGAATAATATTGGAATAGTACTGCAGCTTCTGATGTTGGGACTTTTTTTGCCGGGGCCGTGCTCACATTTCTCGAAGTTTTTATTTCCCCAGAACGCATATGTGTCAGAATTGGAATGTTAGTAGAGAAAGCAGATAAAGAGAGCGTTAAAACTAAACTGCACCTGTTGACAGTCATTTGCGAACGGTTTTGTTTATTGTCCATACCATCTAACAGTGGTTCAGAAACCTGAGTCACGTCACTTTGTTGGTACAGTGTAAGGTATGGGGCATCTCATAGCACCATTCTCGAGTAGGCTGCATTTCAGGTGCTTGAAATGTAAATTATAGCCTACATCTCAGAATGTAAGTCCCAAGACCTGCGTCACCGAAATTATGCAGGTGCCATTGACAAAACGTTTTTTCACTTATTCTCTACAACTCCAATGCCGCTATCTACAGCCAGCTCAGCTCCAATTTCTAAAATTTTATTAACTGGCGACAGTGACAGTGTCTGAGTAACATACTTATGTACTTTTTTACCGCTTTCCAGTTTTCGCTACAATTTGCGTAGACTTTTTGTCCCAATAACTGCAATTTTCGAGCTGAAGATGTGTGCTAGCAGTACCTTTTTCTTGTATTGATTTGCCCAATCGTGTGGGGACACAAACAATAAATATTGGGCTTTCCAGCCACCTTACTGCATACAGGTGATTTCCTGTACAAGCTGAATCAACTTTTCCAGCGTAGTCACACGCCAGGAGCATCTTCTAGTGGTAACAAGGGCCGAGCGCAAGGCTTGTACCTATTTTATCAATAGCTGCTTGGCACCACCAAGGCCCACGAATGCACATGGTGACTTCCACAGCTACGCTGCACGCTCTACTCAGCAACCAACTGTGGTAGGACATGCCGCCAGACTCTCCCTCAATTCGGGAATGCGGTGCTATAGAAGGCCGGGGCCCCACGGGATGGATAAAGGTCAAGAAGCCCCCGCAAGGGTAAAGGCAGCTTTCCAGGCCTGAGTTATCCTTTCAAAGGTTCAATTTACACAAACGTTTACAAAGAACTACCCAAACAAGATTTATAGGAAGTCTCTCAAAAAATTGTCCCACTTGGTAGAACAATGACTCTATCATTCTAAGGGGACGCTGGACACCCAACTGTTTGCCAATACAGTTTGTAAACTCCTTTGGTAAAATTTAACTGTACTGTCAGACTGCACAAGCACCAAAATGTAATCATGAAACTCCAGCCATCACTGTGAAACACAATTTCAAAAAACACAGTTTTATTGCTCACGAAGGCGATTCTACCAAATGTGAAGAAAAATAAAGGAAATATAAATTGCTGGGTTCATTCCGCAGGAATGCACTGCACATTTCCAAAATACCTTTATAGCTGACGGCACTTCAGACAGAACCCAACACTGCCAATAAATTAACGGCAATTTCAGATGCGTACACCCTTAGTCGGCACTTTTGATGCCACCTTCATTAGCAAGGGGAACAAAGAACAAGCAGCGTAGCAGGCGTAATAAAACATTGTGTGTATGTGGATTTTTAGAATCAGTTTATCATAAACACGTCAAGTAATGCCGTTGGGCCACATCCTTTCAGCTTTCTGCAATGACGGGGCTCAAATCCAGCAATGTCTTTGCTACCTTTCTCATAACTTGTAAGAGAGAGAGAGAGACAAAACTTTAATAAACTTAGCTTGTCTTTAGCGTGAGAATTGGTGGTCGTTGTTATCAGCCCAGCGAATACCCAGGCGGCCCTTGCGATCAGGGAGGTCTGTACCTCCCTGTCGTGGGATGCGAGTGCTTCTCTCCACAGCTCAGCTGTGGTTATTCGGTGATAGGGGTTTTGAGGGCAGGCCCACAGAATAAGGGGTACATTGGCTGGGGCTGTGCAGATGGTGCAGTTCTGGTATGGGACTTGTGTTGGGTGGATTAGGTGCTAGCGGGATGGGTGTGGGTATGTGTTTGTTTGTATGAGCCTTTAGTCTTTCTCTTGGGCTGTTGTGAGTCCCGGGTGCAGGGGCGCTAGCTTTTGGCGGCAGAGGCGGTAATGTTCCGTAATAACGGCATCGTTAAGGATACTGTCTCTTAATGACCTTGCCCCGTGGGATGGGCCGGGCGCCACTCCAGCTCGGAGGGTAAGATATCGAACCTGAGAGTGTGAGGTTTCGTTCTCTTCCTGTCCCGCTTGGGCCGGTGTCCAAAGTATGCCTATTGGGGTGAGGGGGGATTCTTCTGAAGAATTGTGAGTGCCAGGGATAAAATGTTGCCCTGGGGGAAATTCTGAATAGCGGTTTTTAAATCTGAGATAATTGTGGTGGGCGTGGAGCATTCCATCAATGCTACTGCTATTGCTGCCTCTTCCGCCTCTGCTGGGTTTTCCGTGCGGATAGTTATTGAATGCACTGGTGGTTCGTCTGTGCCTTTTGTTACGACAATGGCGAATGCTGTTTTATTGCGGTATTTGGCAGCATCCACAAAGAGGAGAGGGTGTTTTGACCTGAAGGGCATCTTGTTTGTAGGTACTGTGCCCTAAGTTCTCTCAAATGGTGATGTGTTGGGTGCATATGCTACGGCAGTGGTTTTATGATTAGGTGTGTCTCTTATTTGTAATGGAATGAGCTTTTTCTCAGGTATTATTGCCGGGGGGTTGATTCTTGAGCTATTTTAGTATATTCCCATAACTTGTAAAGAATACTTCTGTTGTGTATTATGTAGTGGCGCTGTCCTGTACTCACGAAACACAGCCGCGTGCGGAAATTGCGGCGCACAAAACTGCCAACTGTCTGCTTGTGGAGCCCGCGGTTGAACCTGCTTCACAATGTCGCCGCCTCGAGGTCAGTTTCAACAGTATTGTCAAAGTTTGCGTCGCGGACGTGGAAGATGCCCGTACCGAGTCGCCGAAATTGTTCCAGAGGAAGACGCAGAGAGTGTCATGAACATTCTTACTGCTGACACTGACAATTAAGCGCACGGGTGTCTACATTGATGTCTGGGTACAACCCGTTTCTCTGGCATTACCCCCACGCATCATAAAATTTTTAGTGGCACTGCCTCAGCTGTATTGATTATGAGGAGAACAAAGCTTCAAAAGCTGTTCAGAGACCAAGTTGAGCTGAGGAACTGGCAACTGACAGTCCTGGAGTTTTCTCGTCGAAAAATTGCTGTGTCGACAGTTCCGTGCCCTCACTGCACGCAAATCGGAAACAGCTGTAGTCACCTAACACATTACCCAAGGTGAAACATCAGTTCTGGGTATTGATGCTGTAGAAGCTTTTGGTCTCAAGAATGTGGGCACAGAATTACGCTGCCTTACTATGGCCAAACATTGACACAAACCAAGTAAAACGCTGACACAAGGCCCCAAATTGCTACGCCCCGAAATGCAACCACAGCACTCAAACAAGTTGTCACCGCCCACCAGAAAACCACCCGAGTCGGAACAAATAGTGTCTCTGGTGACGTCTCTACGTCAAGATGAACTGAGACAAGCGACAGTGGACGATAACACTCTCCGAGAAGTTTCCCGTTACGTGCAGACATCGTGGCCGCCCTGGAAGAATGTGGCACCTAAGCTGACTCCATACTATGAAGTCCGAAAGGAGTTGACATCAGTTGATGGCATGCTGTCCCGTACTAAGCGCATCATAGTTCCTGCCAAGCTCACAGCGAATGTTGTCCAGCTGGGTCACAAATCCCTCCCTCGTATTGTGAAAACCAAACAACGCATACGAGAGAAATATGATGGCCAGGGTTAGCAAACATGATGAAACAGCTATCCGCAGTTGTTCCATTTGTCAGCAGGCGGACAAAAGTGCCAAGATCTCACCCACACTTCAGCCAATTCCTCTTCCTGAAAAACCTTTGGACAAGAAAGCTATTGACCTTGTTGCTCCTTTTGAGCGTGCACCTGCAGACTACCAATTTGCCATTTCAGTAGTTGAATATTTTTCAAAATGGCCAGAAGTGGCTTTTTGAACTGACGTTGCAACTCACGCGCTGACGAAGTTGCTTCTAGAACTATTCGCACGAGAGGGTTACCCTACCCAAATAGTGTCTGACCACGGTTGACTTCACATCAAGAGAATTTGAGTCCTTCCTTGAAGACCGGAATCAACCACATCTTTTCTGCCGTTTACCACCCACATTCAAGTGGTCTCGTTGAGAGATTTATTCGTGTACTGATGTCATACATTCAACTGGCTCTGCTGGAGCAGCGTCCAGTGAAGAAAACTGTGACTGAGTATTTGGGAGTATTGAGAGCCACCCCTCACAGCTCACCGGTCTCTCCCCAGCCGTTCTTTTAAATGGCCGACACATAAGAACTACTTGGGACGTCATTAGTCAGCCGACAGCTGACTTCTGCACAAATCCTTCGCGGGACATGAGTCCACTCGGAAAAAGAGGCGCAGAGTGTCAACAAAGAAGTAGGCATACCCTGAGCAACAGCGAGCTGCGAGAGTCCCCAAGTTCCAATTTGGCACCTACATACGAGTGAAGAAACCAGTTCCTGTACCATAGGGCACTGCAAGTTGTGGACCACTATTAAAAATCCTCAAAAAAATTCGCCGCTGGTCCTTCTATCTGGAAGACGGTCGAACTTGGAACGCTTCACAGCTGTCAGGTTACCAAATAAGGCATCACCAGGGCAAGAAACTAACAAGGGCAACTCTTGCACGTACAACATGCCCTCGTTTACGGAAAACCAAAGTAGAGCTCCACCATCAAAGACTTGGATACATGCACCTGGGGGACTGCAACCAACACAATCTGCGAGTTCATCCGCGGATCAACTTGAGTCTTCACGCGCTATGCCACCACATGTGCCTCTGAGCCCACCACAGCCGCAAGGTTCGAAGCCACAAAATCTGGCTCAAGGCTCTGGCAATGAGGAGTGCAGTTTACTGGTAGAGGGAGATGGACCTAATGCCAGGGCCACCACCTGACTGGTCCAAGAGAACTCACAGACCTCCAGTGCACTTCGATGATTACGTGCAGTGATAGGACAGCTGTCAAGGCTCATACAGACAGTGACTGTATCGGTGATTTCTGCGTACAGACAGTGACCGTATTGGTGATTTGTGCAGACAGGACTGTCTACTCTAATGATTATTTGTTCCCCGGGAGGGAAAGATGTAGTGGGCCGCAGAAACACCAGTTGCCACCATATTATCCGTAGACGCCAACTTGTAGCACCACCTCTGTAAAATGCGTACACACAGGCACACACACGCACGCACACACGCAAGCACGCACGCACACACACACACACACGATGTGTAGTGCAGTGGATCTCTACGGCCGACATAACTACTTATGCTTACGAACAACCTTTGTCCATAGCAGTCATGAAGCACTGTATATAACGCCAGCGCATTTCATTACCTGAACAATATTCGCGCTCGTTGATACTGCTTTCTTTCTAACATACGCAGTTTCAGACGATTGTGCACAGGATAAAAACGCATCGTTGCACCGATTGCACTAACGCCCAGAGCAACCTGCGAAACCACTGCGGAAAGGATACGTTCCGTTGTCAGTAGGGTGAACTAGAATGTGAGTTGTAACACCAGCTACGCATGCCTCACGTTTAACATCGGGTGAGCCCGTGTTCACAGCCAGAAAAAGAACCCTTGTAGCTTGTCACCACTGCTGTCGTAGAACAAAGCCACTAAAATTCCATCAGGGAGATTGCGTTACACAGACACACATCCCACCAGCAACAAATAAAGCCCGGACGTTCTCGGCCGAAAATAGGTGACGGCGCTACGAGTAAAAACAGCCCACCACGAATTCCACACGAACAAATGACGACTAGGCAAGACACACACACGGCAGACGACATTAGAGCCTTATGATGCACTACATTTGTAACAGTTCGTACACAAACCGTAGGAACAAATCGCCCAAATCGGAAGACACCATTGTCTCTTTTTTTACGGATGCTTTCTACCACTAGTAGGCACTCCAGGCACACCCACTCCACGTTCGGTAATGCATGAAACGTTTCGATGCAAATGCTTACACGCGCAGAAATATTTTTACTTTTTATGATCATCCTAATACTACTTAATGTAAAAACGGCTTCTGCGTGCTTGTTTTTTGTTTTTATTTTTGTGTGACGTGACTGAAAGTTTTGCTACTACAGCGTTTTGGAGATTGAAACACGCTATGACGGTGGCTCTCACTTCAACTCACGGTATAGACAGTATTACATACACTATAACATACGTTTCCACCTATACAAACACATATGTCGTTCGCGGGTACTGACATGATCTTCGAGGGAGGACACCGTAGTGGCGTTTCAAATGGTGGGAAGAAACCTACTCTCCTAAGTTATCCAGCGCAATAAAAAGCTGCTGGGGCCACCTTTTCGGGAAGAGAATCGATAAAAAAGTCGTGTACACATTATTGTACAATATTATTGTCCATATTTGTCAGACAGTTTCTAGTTTAGGGTAATATACGAATGATAATTTGTGTCCCTAGGCTCGTTCGAAAACTGTAGTGGGTGACAGTTTTTAAATGAGGAAAGCCTGTAACAATGCTGTCAAGTACGATATCCTTAGCGACATCAACTCATCCACTGAAAGATACCGGGTGGAACACTTTTGAAAGTTTTATGTCGGAATAGAAATTTTGTGTCCAAAGTAGGGCAAGACTCTCTAGTATTCTCTTGCGGGAAAATGGCGAACCCTATACAGAAGTTATAAGCTGCGCGTAGTTCATACTTAAGAAGAAATGTCAAAGGCGTGACCATCAACTGTTTCCCGTTCAGTGTCCCTATATGAACCAAAATTTCTCTAAATCGCATAATCGCACAAGTAGCCGACGCAATTCCCGCTTGGTGTCAAGAAACTAGCTGGCATGACACATGAAGAATGGCATGACACATGAAGAAACGCACCTGTTTTGTGTTGACCGAAAGACGTGGTGAAGGCCAGGTCGCGTCCTACGATGGAATGGTGTGTCTATGCTGGTCAACAAGAAGGCAAAAATCTTATGACTACAAAAATCTAATGACCAAATGTATCCCGAACACCAGAAACTTACCCGAAACTGTTGAAACAGAATGAATATTGTTTAGGTCTTTTCTTGTCACTCTCATGGTACTGACAAACTTCCAGTGCAGATCTTTACTAACCTGCAAGACTCACGCTTGGACTAGGGGAGTGCTGGATATTTACGACGTAGGGAACCAGACGCGAAATTCTCGACGTAGTGTTCGAGTCCTTCGATATACATATAGTACTCTCCGCACAAGCTCGGTGCAAAAATGCACGTCGAGTGTGTGTCCAATGCTGCCATAGGCACTAGATAAGGTTAGGCTTTTTCCTATATGCTTTTATGCTGAGAGAGTGTAATGTGAGGTGCTCGTGTTGACGACGACGACGATGACTACATGACTGGAGCATACTCGTGACGTAAATAAGGGCTGCGGGGATTGTGCTTAGGATGGGTGCGCCGAGAACAAACGGCACAGCACACGAGGAGCTGACGTGGGCTAATGAGAGGTGGCCACAAGCAAGCAGATCGGGAGGCCAGACTGGAATGGGGAGAACGTCGGGAGAGGTAGACGTAGCAGGTTTGAGAAGCGTGACGTCGAGGTGGAATACCACAACCTTGTAGGGTGTTCGTAACCCCACCCCCCCTTCAGAGTAGCCATCCTAATTGTGTATGATTTTTTATTGTTGTTTATTGACCTCTGTAGTGTTTACCATTTCATTTGTGTTTTGTAGCCACCCTATTGACGTCGCTTCCCTCTTTTCGCTTCGGTCTAAATCATCAGTGGCGATATTTCCACGATTGCGAGAGACACTACCAGAATGATGATCAAGCATTTTTTTTTGCTCCTTCGCAAGGTGATGCCCGTTTTACATACTTCTGCCAATGAAAGCCATCTGCCCATTTTAGATGCTGCTTAGCTTCTCCTTCGAACTCTGTCGACGAGCGTTCGACATATAGGTCTCACATCCCCTGATCACCTTCACCTTCCCATCGATTTCTGTGCCCTCTCTATCAAACATCTCAGGACGTTGAGGACAGTGCATTAGGCTAGATTCCACTTTCCTGGGAGGCATAAAAGCGTTCCACAGAAACAAGACGTGGTTTCGCGACCACTGTTTCGGAAATTGTTGTGAACAATTTCACAACAATTTCGGAAATTGTTGTGAAAGGACTTTGCCGTCAAAACCTTACTGCACACTGGGGCGAGAATGTCCAATAGTTATGCCGGCTTGTGTTGGCTGCTACGGAAGCTTATAACTGCTCCCGTTGATGCTGCTGTACGCGACTCCAACAATAAAAAAAATCTAAGGTTTGACGAAACCTCGTCGGGTAGGGTAAAATGTTCATAGTTAAAAAACTCGGGGTCAGCTCCCAAAGGAATAATAAACCGTAAAAGGAGACGGTAATATGCAGTATTAACAAGTTAATAAAACGTTATTAAGAGACGTTATTAAGCCTTTGGTCGGTGACCGGATGTTTTTAACTATGAATCCGACCACAAAACTGTTTAACCATTCCCTACACTGCACAGCGCTGTTTCTTATCGAAGGAATTCGTCATCACTTTTTCTTCTCGGTGTTAGCCTCGTGACCTAATAAGTTGATCCTAGATCGGTACTTCTCCCCATCACCATCTGCTATTATTTCCAGTTCTTATCCCGCCGTTTCAATGCTTGCACCGATTTACACACGGTAATAATACAGCCAGTAGAGCATATAACTTGTTTTCCATGACGCCTGATATTTGGCGATAGCTATATGTTCATCGTGCAAGCGGCAATATTAAATCCCAAAGCACTCACAAGACCCGCATGTCTCGCATGTTATTTTTCCGCATCAGCCGCGCTAATCAATCAGGACACAACTACTGAACACTATTGGTTACCTCATGGGGATACTGTTGGTGTTCTGCGCTGCGACGGACCCGTAGTCGTTATTCCAGTCTTTTGCCTTTCTCTGAACCAATCGAACCAAGCATTCAAGCCATCGTCCTCGGTCTTTACCAGTATCCCCTGTTCTCACGTGGCCCTGAATGAAAAAGTTTTCCTGACAATTTTAATATCAGGGAGTCCAAAAGTGCCAACTGTTGATGACATCATTTTGGGGTTCGTGACAATTGTGGTGTCAGTAACACCAAATGATGCTTGGTGTTTTCCTGGAGAAAACACCAAGCATAAGATCACTGTTACTCTTCCCTCTTCCCCAGATATGTGCCGGATCCCATTCAAACAGAATTCGTAACTACTGCATTTGTCGTCGCCCTAATATAATGCTTCAATAGAGCAAAAGAACGAAGGAAACGTCGATGATGTGCTGAAGTACATCATTCGGTGTTCATCATGCTCTTGGACGTTACGAAGTGTAGTGATTAAGACAAAAGAGAGAAGCGCGCCTTTTTTGTGTGCTACTGAGCTATAAACAATTTACCCGCTAAGAGTTTTAACTATGAGCTGACATATGCCACAAGTCCCAGTGCTGGGTCCTCTTTTTTTCCTTAATTGCATTGAAGATATTCCTTCATGGGTTTTTGTACATTATTTATTAACTACAGGCATCGGTGCTGCATCAACCGAAGACCAGGACTTCGAGACGGCCTAGAGCGACCCTGATACTCGGAGAAACACTGCGAATTCCAAACTCCACTCACCCGAGAAGATTAAGGCACGCAAAAAAACAAGGATAGAGAAGGCGACTTCGGACTGTAACAGCTGTGGACGGGGAGACCTTCCTGCCTTCGCCCAGTAAGGTACTTCCATCGAAGGGCTTGGGTACTGCTGTGGGTGCAACCAGTAAATTAGGGGGATACGTCTCTCAAGCACGAGAATCCGACCCTGAGGATGTCCTAGATCGGAGTTGGGCCACTGTGGCTAAAAAAAGGTCGAAGAAAAAACTTTGTATTACCATACCTACAAGCCCCACCAATACAGAAAAGGCAAGTGTCACTTACAAGCAGGCCCGTGTCGCCATCGGCGAAAACGCCATCCGCATGAAGCCCCGTGAGCAAGTCGACGTGAAGAAGATAGCCGCCGCGGATCTGTACAGAGAATATGCGGAAAAAAAAAGGTAAACCGTGCACATACATTGGGCACATACAGTCTATGCAAACAGTCTATACAAACTAAGCACATACAGTCCAGAAAAACGGTCTACGAACCCTATATAGCTGACACAGGTCAATGAAAGAGGTTTTCTGTGACGAAGGGTGACCTGGAAAGCTGGAAGCAGTCTACGGAGTGCACGAAACAAAACACTTTTATCGTAATTTTCGATGAAGCATACTTCCTAGCCAATTACCTGAATGAGCTCTGAAGGATCCAGGCTCGTTTTTGCAGATAAACATGGAACTGCCTGTGTCCCTCCCGCGTCGTAAGCATCTTACTATTTTTGTAAGGCCGGGTTCACACTGTTGCTGCAACTGTCGTAATGACTTTAAAGAATGACGTTACTTCACGTCTCAGCCAACCGAACTTCGTGACACGGCATTTTTCACGTCCATAGGTCACTGTACGGTTTTGAGTCGGTAATCTGAACATAGCCTAATACACAAACCCAATCCGCTCTACTACTAAGGACTCCGGAAAGGTCACACTGGGCCGTTTAACGTCCGCGTTTAAACCTCGTACCAGCACAACAGACATGTCATCCCTTCGTACGTACATAAAACCTATAGTTGCGCATGCATGCACCCCCTCCTCCATCCCACTATTCACTACAAACCTGCGCAGGCATAAACCGGCAATCGCTCATGTGCTTGTGCTTACAAGTGACAGACGCCGCGACGGCGGTTTTGGTCGTTTTAGGGTGCAGCCCTTTGGCAGCCGCTACCTTGGCTTCGTGGGAGCGGTGTCTGGTTATGTCAGCGTAACCGAGTGAGCGATCGCAGCAGCAACGAAAGAAAGAAAACAGAGAGGAGCGTCTGGTGGTGGGTGAATTGGAGTACGACACGTGCGGCTACGGCCTCATCTCTCTTACTCCCTTTTCCTCACACGTTTTATGTGTCGGCACCAAGGAGCTCCCTTTCCCTGACACTTTCCCACACACTGTTCCTTTCTCCGCTAATTCAAACCACGTTGCGTTTGCGCGGTAGGTTCAAACACGATATGCAACAACAAGCTCGCTGTTTCCTTGTGCGGGGCTAATCCGAACCACGTGACATTTGCGCGGGATGTTCAAACACAATTTTCAACATGCTGCCCGCGGCGGCGGCGCACTACGAGGTTGCAGCAGAGTAAGGGACGCCACCGTACGTTCGCTACCCACGCGAACACTTCCTGAGATGCAGCAGAAATGCCACGTGATGGAGAATACTGCAGCTCGTGCTGCGCACAAATTTTATATTTGGGAGGGTAGCAACAGTGAGTGCTTTTTTTTTACGCTCATCTGTGCTTCGTGCTATTTTTCGCAATCATCTGATAACCGCATACCGCCGTTAGCTGCTGACTATGCAACTTTCCCAAGGGGCATTAGTGCAGGCGAGGTAGAAAAAAGTTTTGAAAGAGGTGTCAGCGGTGGTAAGGAGGAGCCCCGGAGTGGTGCCGAGTAAATCGATGACACCGGAATTAAAACTTGGGGGGGGGTTAAAACATTTAATGCTTTGCAGTAAGAATGGCACACGTGACTAGCTTTTTAAAGCTTTTCTCGCAACATTTGAAAAGCGGTGAGGAACAGCATGCCACTGCATCCTTCACACTGCCCAAGGAAAAAGCAGACAACAGTCAGTGCACGTTGCGCTTGTACGAGAGACTCCAGTCCCGCACCAAATCAGAAAACGGTAATCAGAAATCAGAAATCAGAAAAGGTTTATTGTGCAAAATTCAGATGACATGTGCAAGATATTGTGCAAAATTCAGATGACATGTGCAATCTCGTACCAGCACAACAGACATGTCATCCCTTCGTACGTACATAAAACCTATAGTTGCGCATGCATGCACCCCCTCATCCATCCCACTATTCACTACAAACCTCCGCAGGCATAAACCGGCAATCGCTTATGTGCTTGTGCTTACAAGTGACAGACGCCGCGACGGCGGGTTTCGGTCGTTTTAGGGTGCAGCCCTTTGGCAGCCGCTACCTAACACAGTGTGCATAAATAACACACTGTGCTAACACAGTGTGCATAAATAACATTCTGCAGCCCCGCACGGTGCATACTATAAAATGTTATTCATATGGCATTGTAGCCCCTCAAACTGCAATGTGAAAAATCATGTCACTGTAACACCGAAAGAATTGAGCACCTCACTCGTGAAAAAGTACCTCTTGGCTCGGGATGCTGGGTATCTGTCACGTTTCAGGCAGTTCCTGGGAAAAAACATTTAACCAGTTCCGATAAAATTTTAACTACTGCACAGCCATTGATTACTGTCCGTAAGTGGGATGGTTCTGGAGCTTGTTTTATTACGCTTACGATTCGTCGAATGTACACAACTGTTCTTGTACAATCTTGTCAATTGTAAGAAAAACAAGGTGCATCTTGTCCACAGAAGCATCGACAGGTTGCCCTGAGTTGTAACCTATAAAAATATTCTGGGAACCGTCCATGTCCAGTAAACAACTAAGTTAGCTTTTTTGGTGGAGGGAAGAAGGAGGGAGTGTTAGATACATTGGTTATCCATCTGTACAGTTCTGTGTCGGTATTTCCCGTCGATCACCTCCGCTGCCATTGCAGGTGACTCTACTTTGTTAATCGCGATCTCATCATGCATTCGGACAGTTTACTGTGGACATTGGCTCCTCCGTAGCTGCACTTGCCAATACCATGTCCACCAGCTCATTACCCGAATCACCTGAGTTTCCCGGTACGTGATGGAGATGAAAAGAAACAGAGTTCGCAAGTGAAAGGAAGGGTATTTTGAATTGGTGAACTACAGTGGATTGAGTGCACGGGTTATCAACGGTGGTTAGGAAAGAGAGACTGTCGGTGTAGATGTGAACCGGAGAAGAAGGTGGATTATTAAGTAAAAACATAAGTATTTTGGCCAGGGCTATTGCTTCTACGTCGAACAAAGAGTTTGGTGTAATGAGGCGGTAACGGCGAACTGGTGTTATAAAAGCAGGCACAGGGAGGATAACAAACCCAGCACCAGCTGAAGTAGAGGTATATGATCCGTCTGTGTAGGCGTGTAGGCCAGGGTTTCGTAATATGTGGTTAATTCTAATCAACCTGGCTCGATGAGCGACAGAGTCAATGCGAAGGTCTATGTGGGAAGGTTCGCAAATACGTGAATTGAACGTGATGTATTGCCGCTCAGAAAGCATCAGAAACATAAGGACTTGAATGCCTTGGTGTATGTCTAGAGGTAAAGTCTTAGGTATTACTTCTACAGCAGCCGTTCATGTTGTCGAGTACGCTCCACCACCGCGGACAGATTATATCTGAGAATAAAGCGTACTCTTGCCCGAAGCATGGAGTGTTAACTGGTATATCACCAAGCAGGAGCGACGTACGAAACGACCGGCACCACAACCAAATAATGTAATAAGAGAAGATGCTATATATTTACAAGGGTGTGCATAAGACTAAACCGTATCATGGACACCGCAAGGTTTTTTACGATAGTTCGGATGTGATTGACGTGAGCGACAAAGCTTAAATGATTGTCTCAAAACCACCCCAAGGAGTATCATCTCAGGCCCATATTGTAATGACGTCCCGTAAAGTCTTACTTTAGGTAAGCTCGCTCGTCGTTTTCTTCTCAAAACCCGTCAACAGGAACTTTTCGTCAGATTAATCCGAGGTTTGGCATTGTTGGTCCAAGTGGTAATTCTATCGAAGGCTTGGCGGAGCCGCTTTTTCAAGCTGCCTTCGCGTCTGCCCATGTATGACAACGATCGTGTCATCCGCATATGCCTGAAGGTATATGCTATCAGGCATCGGAAGAGTGAGTAGATCATAGATATAAAGATCCCATAGTAGCTGAAATAAATGTGAGTCTTATGGGCTTCGCTTTTTCGCTGGATGGGTAATACTTCCGGAGTGTGAATAAAAAAACTTTTTTGGCCCTTCAAAACAGAATACAGTAGCCGGTTTGTATTGCTAGTGCAAAGGTGTGACGGGAAGAAATATAGAAGCCCCGGGATGCCAAATTGAGTCAAAACCACTGAAAAAGTCCGAAGTTATGACCAAAGATGAACCTCCTTTATCTCGGCGTTCTTCGACTGAGTGACAGAGATCCACCAATGTAGTTGTCGTATTTTTCTTCTTAGTAAAACTACACTGGTGAGGCGGAAGGAGACCATATTGATTAAAGAAGACGAATAAGCCAGAATTTAGCATGCTCTGTAGCAGTTTCTTCAACATTGATGTAATATGAATTGTTCAGTATAAAAAGCGTTATGTCGTGGCCTTCCAGTTTTTTAAAGGAACGTATCCCGGACAATTTTAACTGGGACAGGTAGTGCCCAAGCTAAAGGGAGGTGTTAAACAGATTGAGGACAAATGGCGCAATGTGGGTAGGGAATAGCTAACTCACAGGAGTACTAATACCATCAAAGCTAGCGGCTGAATTAGGGTTCAGGCTGCGGGCAGCTGCTCGTATTTAGGTTTGGGTAAAGTCGACATCTTCGCGGTTGGACTGATTGGGTGTTTGGGCCAAAACCTTGCGTAGCGCCATGCAAGCACACGTATCACTCTCACACGCATCCTCTGATATGAGCGTCTTTGAAAGAAGGTTGGCCGATTTTGTGGTGCCAGTTGTTAAACTGTCGCCAGCTTGTAGAAGTGGAGGCAATACTGCTGGAACTGCTTAGCGGCGAAATACGGCTTCAAATGGACACCCGGATAACCTTCTTCTTGTTTCAAATGAACACGCCTGTCTCGCTGCTGTGCGCTTCGCTTCTTCTGTGTGAAGCATGTAGTCACTGATGCCCTTGTTATAGGTAAACTTGAGATGTGCTCGTTGAAGCGCCTCCTTGCAACCCTGAAAATGCCGCTGTAGAAAAGGTACTATAGACCAGTCCTGAGGAAGGGAATCGGTCCACCACATGTTTCCGCTGTGTTTCTTTGGGATGCTCTAGTACATCTTTTTGGCAAGATCAAATTTTGTATTAATTGTATAAACCGCAGCATCGAGGACTCCGGGTGTGGCCAAGTTTAACGGATCCATATCCTGAAACTAAGGGTCAGTTGTCAAGTTCTCAATCGTGTGACGTGTAGCCACTTTCGTTAGGCGTCTCTTGCGAGGAAATGCAACTGACAGAGGGCCAAAAACAATAAACCGATGGTCCGACAAAGCAGGCGTGTCTAGGAGTTTCAAATGATGACTTCCTTTCCAAACAGGGTCAAGCACAATCGTTCGGTCAATCCACGACTCTGCATACTGATTCAGAAATGTCGCTCGTGATGTCGGATCATTGAGTACCTGGAGTCCACTGGCGTGCAGACAATGTGCGAACTGCTGCCAATGATTCTGAAAAACGGTGACACCCCACAATGAGCTTAGGGAAGTGAAATCCCGGCAGTACCATTTTGACACAATTGAAACGCTCAATAACATCATCCTGTAAAGTTAATATGCAATCTAGTGGAACGGAGAGGGCAGATGTGTAGCAATAAAAAGCATAATATCTTGCTTGTGTTTTCTTTTGATTACAAAAACGTAAGGAGTCTAAAAAACAGGAAAGGCATCGATGTTTCCTCGGGGCAATACAATCATACAATGGGGAGCCTCGCGATTTAAAAACGTAAGGTAATGGTGCGGTACTCCTGGTAAAGTTTACCCCCGGGCGTATGGATCTGAAATAGAAGCCACGTCAATGAGATGCGCTTCGATGAAGTCAACTAAATCAGAAGTTGCCTCGTGCGTGAGATAGAGATTTGCTTGGAGGAAATTTAGCGTAGCTATGATAAATAGATGAAGTGAAAGGGCTTGTGGAAGCACTGTAGGCCGTGTGTGTAGTGCAGTGAGTGGGCGTAGAAGCCATGTCGTAAGTATTCTTCGCTTTCAGCCTTAATATTCGAAACGCGACCATGAAGCAACATGGCGCAATTAAAGCGTGGTAGAACCGCCGACCCTCTGCTCGGAACTCCCTGCAGACCACCTTTTCCTGGTTATTCACTTCGCACTCTGCCGACGCATGATAATCCGCACAATAGGCACAGCAAAGGGTCTTCGCATGGTATGTTGCAACACGGAATCAATAAATAAATAAACAGGAATATGCAGCCCCGTCCGCGACACACAACTGCTCCCACTACTCAATACCAACACCAGCTGGTGGTCCAACACCATTTAGGTGAGAACCAGCGACGAGGCGCCGGCGCTACGAGTACTGCACATGTCGGCCATTTCGCTCAACAAGGGGCATACATTGCCAGTGGGAGCATACATGTTCCCAAGTTACCAAATGTCGAGAGAAGTCATCTTCAACTGCACGCCCGATGACTCAAATGACACGCTTATGAGAGCGTTACAGTGTGAACATGCCAATATCTTAGCTTGACGAGCGATGGGACACGGCGGCACGGTACGTATCACCTTAGCCACTCTAGTGTCCCCCAGAAACGTCGTATACTGGGGGCGGACTCGAAGTTTGGAACAGCATCAACCAAGAGCCATTGTATGTAAAGGTGCAACATACCTAGACACATGAACATCACGTGCCCCCCAGCACTCTTTTTGTTCTGGATGTGGCAATGGGTCGCACACCCGAGAAGGTGAGTAACGGTCATATTGCACTACCCCCTACTAACCGCACTGTGCAGTGCAACGTAAATGGTTACCCCGCCGTAATGCTTATCCTACCTGCCCAAAATACAACGCCTACGAGGTGAGAAAACAATGGCAGATTCAAGAACACCAGTGGCGCAGCCATCATCGCGATTCGTAGTCACAGCAATGAACAAATAAACCAGCGGAGGCCGACTAGCATTCTGGAACCCGTTCAATACCAAGGAAAAGATCGACGTCACGCGTCAGCTTTCGATAGTGACGAAGGGTAAAGTGCACAGGCGGGGCGATTTCGCGCAGCGGCCAGCTCCACTCACGAAGTGACTTCCTACACGACCGCCATCTATGCGTAGTCCGAGAGCAGCGACTCCTGCATTGAGATGGGAGATAAAGGCCGGTAAGACAACAGACGCAGACGGGAACGCAAGAACTGAAGTAAAAACAAAAACATCAGTAACTTCAAGAAGTTACAGCTGGGCACCCCGCCGCAGTGCGACATTATGGTATTAGTGAGTGGCGGAACGCACAGTCGCCGCTCCATCTAACCACCAAGCTTGTGCACTAGAGTGAGTGTGAATGAGCGGAGCTAGACCTTTAACCGAAGATCCATGCGATCAAAGATGAATACCATGAACGCATCAGAACCCGAAGACGCCGAAAACGGAGTTTCAGACAAGGATCAAGAAACAAGAGGCAGGGTAGCTTCGAACTACTCATTTTCTTGATCACTCGTCCGGAAAGCCAACAGGGGTGCGCTCTTCGCCCGAGGATTCAGAAAACCTGCCACCTGATGGTTCAGCTAATGGTGACTGCGCACTGCCGACATGAATGAAACATTTGATCGAACAGATACAGCAGCAGCAGTTCCCGCTCCAGCAAACGGACAAACTGCTAATGGAGCAGCAACAGCTACTGCAGTAACTGCCGCCAATGTTAGCCCATTTCCAATCAATGCAGCAGCATAGACACGTTCACGGCGAGTAAAAGCCGCTCGCAGGACACCATTGCCGATAGTAGGCCACTTCCTCCACCAATGCTTCTGATTCCAGACTCACCAACGCCCGACGTACTTGGGTGGAAATGTCGCTGACTGCAAATTATCCCTTCTCAGATGAACGAAATTTTACATGCGGTTTGGTATCCAGCTATGGTGCTGATGCATGGATCACGCGGGGAAAGACCTGCAATTGGTGGATATAAGGGATATTTCCAACCAAGAATCAGCAGAAACTAACGGGAAAAACGCACATCGTGTTCAGTCTCTGCGCGCGGTACTCGTCCATAACGACATAGTCAACACGCATAATCACACGTCTGCCTTTGAGACTCGCTGCAGGAGGTTGTGGCAGTGGGGGTTGTGGCATCCCAACTTGCTCACGGCCGCTTGTGGTGGTTTCCAACTACACAAGGCCAGCACCTTGTTACTACCGCAAGAGAGATAACCCTCTGAGCAGCATCAAGGCTACATCAAGTTTCGCTAACACCAGAGAGCTCACTCACAGGATGACTTCCGAGTATCGGGGGATTTCAAAGCACAATACCCAGCCTGTGGTTGAGAACAGTAGGAGAACAGCACTTCTCGAGATGATGGCAAGCTGCGGAATGAAGTTGGCCAATGCCTTGGACTAACCCACTCGGTACAGCCTCTGCGGAGGGCAGTTCTCTACAACCAACGACATCATATAGACTTCCACCCACTCACTGGTGAGAGAGTGGAGGACAAACCGCGGGCCTCTAGGATGTTACCACTATCCTATCCGGAATTAGCTTACCCGAAATGGTGTACAGTGCGACTCGAGGAGAAACACGAGAAGTGTTGACCGGGGCAAGTTCAAGACGCTGCTTATTCAATACGACGACAACCTGCCTGTCACTGAAGTACTTCAGAAGACAGTAGCCCTTGTCACATGCACCTGGTATTTTGACACAGAGTTTCCCACCCCGGAGAAGCGCCTCGCCTAACCTCTGAGAAGCACGGTATGCCCGAAAAACATTCTCTTTCCTAATGAAAAGAGACAACGACCTGATCCGTCTAAAACGCAAAACAGCCGAAGCTGGGCGCTACGCCAAACACATGGCTCGTGGTAGTTGGCAACACCACTGTGCATCCTTTGGCGAAAAGACGGGGGCACGCCGACTGTTGGAAACATTCTGTTCTATGTGCGGCAAGTCCAAAGCCAAGAATACAGCTCCCACCTTCGCCTGAAACTCGACCTGGAACCCGTGACGTACGAACAAAACATGGCCACCACCTTGTATCCCGAAGCCACGTACACCAGAGAATAGACCGAGGACGATATATGACCCAATTCCCTTTATTTCCACGGAAGTCAGACACTCGCTGTTTACTTCGCTTGCAACGGCACTTCAGTCAGCTACTGCACGCAACGCACCACGCAATGACAGAATCACCTGTACGATGCTTCACAACCCGGACGAATGACAAAAATTTGATCTACAGCTCAACAGAATCTGTACAAGGTTCCTTATGCCTGACAACTGGGGTCGCTGTGTAGTACACACTATTCTTAAACCAGGGAAGCCGACTGACAGACTAGGCAAATTGCGACCCATGTCATTCACGTGTACTCCGTGCGAACTTCTGGAAAAAATGGTGCTTAGTACACTCAACCACCACTTTGAATACGTGAAACCATATTTATTTGACCCTGGCCAGAAGAGGTTTCGCAAGAGACTGTGCACCTATGGCAGTGTACACCTGGTAAAGGCAGCCTTTACGCGTGGTCATAGTAACTACTCTAACAACAGGAGACAAAGAGAAGCAGTCACCAGCACAGCGCTGTGTCTCTGTCTTCTTCTCTTTGTCTGGTATTGTTTGCGCTGTTACTATAAATATGTACCAACAGCACAATCTTTTGTTTTTTTTTTCGTAGATAAATGCGGCTCCGCCAGGTTTCAGAGCTCTTGGTGGGTGTCGATCTTCAGAGCGTTTCGATATAGTCCGGTAAGACAACCTTCTTGATTCTCTGGCTGAGACAGGTGCGTACCCGCGTATTAAAAACTTTTTTCGAGCTTTCTTTTGAAATCGAACCTTCCAGTTTGTGGCTTCAACAACAGTCGCTCGGTCTCCAAGGTATTTAAAGCTCCTGGAGTAGGAGTAGCTTAACAAGCGATGACATTGCCTACCTTCTTCACTATTGTGATCCTAAGACCGCCCGGGCCCTCAGGAAGATACCAGGTCTCGGCTAGACCGTCTACGTAGATGATGCCACCATTTTGGCCATACCACAGCAGCGTAATACCACCGAAGCCACCATAACTGCTGTTCAAACGGGCCTCGAGACACTCAAACGGGCCTCGAGACCAACGGGCATGCAAGTGTCTCCAACGAAGACGCAGTGTATGGTCATTCGGGGCTCTGAAGCGGAGCGCCACTAGGTCCACCTTACCCTAAATGAAAACACCATATCGCGACCTACAGATGGGTGGACTCGAATACTGGGCATTCTCTTCCACGAGAACTGCCTCCCAACGAATGGGTAACGCATCTTCGGAAGTAGTGGAAGTCGATACTGCACTACAATACTACAAACGCTGGTTCAGAGGGTCCTCAGAACACTAAGGCGTGTTACGAGCCATGGCCATTGACCTGACCATGGCACAAACCTTCAAGCTAGACGACTGGCAACAGGACTCCCTTGGGGTGGTTACGGGCCTCCCACGCCATGCAAAAGTTGAGGATCTACATAGGTACGCCCGATTGCCACCTTGGCGGAGACGCTCGCTGCCAGAAGAGACAGCGATGCCTCAAGGTGAACTCTAACTAATGCTGGCAGGCGTATCATATGCCTTGTTAATTAATGGGTTTGCCCGAGCTACCCCCTACACCGCTTATGACACCACCATGGGAGGACACGCTCGTTACTCGACTAAAACCACTGCCACGGAGACGCAACAAGGAACGTCACACAAAGGAACGGGAGGCTCGTCCATGCAACCCCAACGACTCCGAGCTTCAGGCAACTACTTGTTACACTGATGCCGCCTGGAATGACGAAACACGGGAGGACACCCTTGCAGTGGTAACATCCTTTGGGTCATACAGACGGTAACAGGCCTACAAATATCACGAGCCTACGAGCACGCCACTAGAACTCCATGCCTTGTGGATGGCGACTCTCGTGGTACTCACCGAAGCAACGCGCTCACTGTGGACGGCACGACCAAAAATCAACATAATGGGCGACAACGTATAGGTCATCAAACAAGTTCAAGAACCTAGCATTCAAGAACCTAGCATCCAAGGTAGCAGTGCAGAACAATAAAATTAAACCACAACGTCCAGGTATGCATCGACTGGGTGTCGGGACACGCGGGTGGCATCGGTAACGAGGTTGTGTACACAATGTTGAGCGCGCAAAATTCTTAGCTGCACTCGCTTCCCGAACACCCGGTGCACCCACTGATTAACGCCGACCCGGGCAGCCTCGTCGAACAAGAGAGACAACGAAGAAAGAAAAAGCTGAGAGACATGACTCCCCAAAGTTAGCACACTCTTCCAAAGGGGTAACACAGAGGGGCTCAAGCGCTGACCAACAAGGCCCGAACAGGGGCCACGCTTACCGAATATGTGCTGCAGAAGTGGCGCTCCTAAGTAAAATTGCGGCACGTAGTACGACAAAAAGACGCAACGGCTCCAGCGCTCTGATTGATCCACCATACCTTTCCCGTAAAGCAAGGACTCTACAGTCAGTCACTAAGGACATTTGGCATCTGCTGTGGGATTGTGTGGGCCTTAATGAACTTCGTTCTCGATGCGCCAAACAGGTGTCATCATACTAAGTGTGGACGACCTCCACGAATCGAAGTCTTGCCAATAGAGATTTGTCTGCCTGTGGGAGTTCACCAAACGGTCGAGCGTGTCCTGAAGAATTTAGGGCCTTCAGGAGCCCTGCTACCCCCTTGCAAAAACTTCCCCTTTTCCTTACTCCACTGGCCACTCCTTTTCTTAATAATCTTTTATACACACGTACCTTTACCGACGACTGTGTAGGGGACCGGAGAATAGTGTTACCATTACATAACAGTATGAAAATAAGTCCTAACGTTTCTTTTCCGCGCGAGAAACTTGGCGCAATGAACTCAACGCTTACAAATATAAACATTTACATGGCACCACAAGAGTCTACCAGTTACTTGTTAACTTTTAGATCATGTGTGATGTTGTGAATGCATTGGTGTTCATATTTCATGCCTTTTCAAACCAATTACTCACACCGACTGCTTAATTGTGAATACTAACCCCGCGTTCCTTTCAAAATCCCCTACATCAGTCATTAAAGAAAAGTATAAAACAGTATTTTTTCCCAAGCTCGAGTAAGCGGCATCAGTGGGGCACCCGCGTCACCATACTGAATGACTATAAATGATACAAAATAAATATCTACGATTTATTCCATCCTTTACCGCACTGCTAACGTTACTTTGATGAAATGTAGTCTTTCACTGCCTCCATTATGTTGTTGTCGAAAACGTTTTTATCTCTCTATGTTCCCAAACGTATTGAAAACATCGAATTATGTAAGACTTTGACATCTGCCTATTTCGCCTCACAACTTCAAGTCGTCCAGTTTTAGTGATGCAAAAAAAGTTGCCATACCATCGTCAATATGGAATGCATTTTTATCCTTTATACTCGAGACATCTGTCGAATGAAACCACCTTCTTGTGTGAATCGCTGCTATTATTTACCAAGAGTCATTTCTGTACAGAATCGCTATCACGGTATAATTATTGCGTATTTTCCTCCCCTGGTTTGATGTCATCCATTACATAGTATAGTATAATTAGAAACCAAGTATTTCTATTCCACATGCCGTACGGTCCTTCAGCTGTGTTTGTATGGTTAAAAGCGATTTTCTGACATTCTTTTTAGTTTATTCCTTTTATCACTAGTTTGCTCTCCGAAACCACTAACACGTCTAATTCCATGACCCGGAGGGTATTGTAAATAAAAAAACCCATAAAGATGCCTACACCATGCAAGTTATTGAAGACGCTGTCGATAAATTGCAAGGTGCACAATTTTTCTCGTGAGTGGACCCTCGGTGAGGCTACTGGAGAAATAATATGAATGCAGCCCATTAAAAACAATCTTTGCGCACATCAAATGGTGTACTTTAATTTCACGTTTTACCATTCGGAATTTCACGTTTTACCATACAGCGCTTAATTCGCAATATTGTTTCTAGTTTAGAGTGAAACACTTGTCTCGGTCACCAAGATGCCAGCAATATTTTTTTCTACCTATTCCTAACACATTCTCTGTTAAAACAAAATGTTACGATCCACGAAAATAGCGGTTTAAATTGATCTCCAAAAAAATGTCACTTACCGGCATAATAAGCAACATTTTGGGTATATCTCAAGCAGTGATGGACGCCGCACCTATAGCAACAACATTACGTCAGTTTTTGGATCAGTCAGAAAATTTGGGAACAATTTTGAATCATTCAAAATTGTTCCCAAATTTTCTCCGCAATGAACATACTACTACATATCTGTGATGCTATTACCTTGTCGAGAAACTGCGCAGCAGCTAGATTTCTCTCCCGAATATTTTCACATGTGGACCCGTTCTCGGCTACTTTATGAATGCTGAAACCACTTTACTATTCACCAACGCCTGTAGACAAATGATGGCGCAGCTCTCATAGAACGCAACGCATTTTCAGCAGAGGAAGTTGTAGCTCATCAAAGACGGACTAAAATCTGCCGAGGAAAACTACATTACAAAGGGAAAACGCATGCGATACCTTTGTTTATTCCATCGAAAACTTTAAACACTTTTTATATGGGCGTCATTTCTCGATTGTGTCTGACTGCCAAGCCATTTCTTGGTATTTGTCACTGAAAAATATTTCCAGTCGCCTTGGTAGTTGGATCCTCCGTGTACAGGGCTATAGGCTTATTTGTCCTTTCCGTCAGAAACATTAGGATGCAGAAGCTCTTTCCAGGTTGCCACGGGCTCGTAATCAAATTATGAGAATTGTAGTGTGAACTGACATATTTCCCCGGTTGCTCTTATGGATTCTGCTGCTGGACTTTTTCTCTAGAATTACACGTTTTCTGTTATAGCCTATTGTGGTATTGCGGTGGAAGCCGCAGAACAACGTACACGCAACTACTGTAGTAGACGAACACAAGAATTCTTAACTTCTATTCAGAGGCGTGCATAAACAGATATATGTATGTATATAAGTTATGGCGAGGTTTATTGGCAGGACGGCAGCAAGTCATTGAAACGCAGAGAGGCTCAGCTGAGTCCGGAGGGTTTCTACCATGCGCACTCAGCTCTCGTGCCAACACACTGGTGATGATGATCTTGAGTCTTGCTATTATGATGATGCAGGTCGCATGAGGTATTACGCTCTGCTGGCTGTTCTTTCAATTTCACTGCTGTGCAGGTGCGCTGGAAGCGTTGCGTTGATGGTGGCTAGTCGTCCTAGCTGCAATCACCCCCCGCGGCGGAAAGAATCAACCGGTCAACTAGGGGCATGACAAAATAGGAGAATCGTAGTAGGGCTTGAGGCGTTGAACGTTGCCTCAGTCAGGCAACTGGTTTGCTGTTAGCAGCGTCGTCCAAGGTAATGCTGCCATGTGGTCATGAATAAACGCGTATTTGAAAAGGGAAAAATATGAAAAAGTAAATAAATGATTACCATGTCGTTTTGCTCAGATTGACTATTTTTTCTTTTCCTTTGAAAGACAATGGCTGGGAGAGGCGATTACGTTTACGCAAATGTTCGCTCTTGTATGATGACAGTACCCAGGCATATAAAACTGGCGTGCGTCAGCAATCGGGTCGAAATGAGCGAGAACTGGCGGGCTTTTCTCCCTGAATGCTTCCTCTTTGCGTACTCCCAGCAGAAAAGTATTGTCACGAGGCCAGAGACGACGCAGTTGTCCTGAAAGAAAACACGTTTAATGGAGCGAACTTGTGCTCCCCTAACAACTCAAACCATAAATAGGCGGCGAAGCAGCAGTCAACAAAGTGACATGTGCGGGCAAGCGTCGATGATCGGAATGTCGTGACGTCTACTCTGCAGGCTTTTATCTTCGGCGCGAGTGTTTCTGGAGCCGCCAAGTTACATCCAGAACATTGTAGATCGGAGAAGATTATTCCGGGCTAGTGACGTTAAGACGCAACAGTCCGCTTATCTGAATGAGATAGCCCGTGCGGCATTAAAATAAAGAATGCAAGACGCGCTTCGCTTGACGCAGATAACAGAGCCGGCAGAGGGCGGGCGGCAAAAACAAACAATAAATAAACAAACAAACGTATTTATTGTTCGTGGCAATATACTATTATGCGACAAACGCTTCTCTGACTCTGCAATGCGCACGAAGTTTCAGACATAGCGGCGATGGTAGGCGCATTGTGTAAAAAATCTTCCAACGCCTTTCTCGTCGTTCTTTATCGAGTAGTTCGCTAGGGCTTATGTTTTCGCTCTGGCAGGAAATACTGCATTGGCATTGAAGACGTGCCCAATAATGCGGGTTCGTCATACGCAAATCATCGCTTCTCATGTTTCAGCGTGAATCCAGATTTTGAGATTGCTGTAAGTACCACCCCGCATGGGGCACCTTGAGCAATCTTGGTGACTACGTTAGCGACACCGCGGTCACCGAGCCTCCATACCTAAGTTGTTATCAACCGTGACGATATGTTTTAGGGTAAAGGGTAGAAACCTCAAACGGAGGCCGTCGGAGCCCAGGTCAAGCTCGGGCGGATGGGCTCCCTGTCTGTTTACCAAACAGGGAGTCACGACCTCTTCAGCTATCAAGGTAAGGCTGACAAAGAAAGTACCCCGGTCCCCTTCTTTTATACATGCTGTTTGGCATCCAAATTTTACAAATCTAAAGATCGGCCCCTTAACAGGGGCCGCACCGAAGTATCCAACGAGTTTCCAAAAGCCGGACAACTATCCTACGTTTTTGGTAATAGAATCTGTTTACATGTCCAACTACCTTGCCACAAAGTTTGTCTTTCTGATCTCCAAAATTCTGGTGGGCACTGTTGGTCAAGCCTACAAAGACAAAAAACTTAGAACTGGAGAAATTCTTGTAGAAGACCACAATAAGGAACAAGCTACAAACCTCTTGATTCAAACTTGGATCACAGATCTAGACATGAGGGTCACCATTCACTGCAGCCTTAACCGCCCCCTGGGTGTGATCTCTGAGCCAGCTCTTATGAAAGCAACTGAAACCGATCTCCTGCCAGGCCTTAAAGACTAAGGTGTGACAGCAGTGAGGCGTTTCATGATTGGTAAAGATAACAAGGAAATCCCAGCAAAACATGTAATATTGACTTTCCACCATTCCACAGTTTCTGAATCAGTAAATGCGGGTTTCATTCATTGCCCCATCAGCCCATACACCCCCAACCCACGCCGGTGTTTTAAATGCCCGCGTTTTGGGCACGGCAATGCCGCCCGTCGTGGTCGAATAAGATGCGCCAATTGTGCACAACATGATCATGCAGCTGACAGCTGCCCATCGCAAGCTCTCATTGGTGCTAATTGCCAGGGACCCATGGGGCCTACTCTAGAACATGCGAGAAATCAAACAGGAGAAGGATATCATCAAGGTGGAACACACTGAGAACCTTACCTTCCCAGAGGGGTGAAAGAGGTTCGCCTCTTTCCCCCTGGGGAGCTACTCCGACGCAGCTCGCCGGGGGGCGGAGCGGCGCCTGGTATCCACATAGACCCAGTTCATCGAGTCTGACCTAGTTCCGCCCCCGCCCTACACTGGGTTGCCAGCAACGCCCAAGCCTACAGAAAGGCCTAAAAAGCCGAATCCGAGAGTAACAGCCCCGAAAAACGACACATGAACACACACGCACACACACACTACAGTTATTCCAAAATTCCAATAATATGAACAGAAAACATCATCCAATCTAACGGCGGAGGCCTCCTTAAAAACCTTGACGATGTGTATGAGATGGTGCATGCCAAGCTTCCAGGTATTATGTTTCTCAAAGAAACACATCACAATTGTACACAAAAAAATTTCTTAAATAGGCACATGGTCTTCAGAAAGGACGGGGTTGGCTTCACACACTCCTCAGAAGGAGTGGCCATGGTCGCCCGGAAATAATTAGCATGCCACCCTCTCTCTTTATACACTGTCCTTGAGGCTCTAGCCTTCCGTACGATAATATTTAATAGGTTGATAACGGTATGCTCCATTTACTTCTCAACTGCTTTTTCCCTTATGAGCTCTGATTTCGAGGAATTGGTTGACTAGCTATCTAAACCATACATCCTCTTAGGCGACCCTAATGTGCACAACTCTCTTTGGGGCTCCTCCCGAACAGATGCCCGAAGTCACATCATAGAAAAGTTTCTTACATCTTCTGGAGCATGGCTTTTCAACAAGAAACAGCCTACGTACCATAACCTAGGACACAATACATATGCACATCTTGACTTGGCTATTGGCTCTGCAGTTTTGTTTCCATGTCTTGAGTGGGGTTTGGGCACAGACCCATATGGTAGTGACCACTTCCCCACTTCATTAACGTATATAGGTAAAGGCCCGAGCAGTCCATTTTCGCATAAAAGGTTTAATTAATCAAAAGCAAACTAGAGCATATTCACACAAACATCTCAACTACACCAAACATTCATAAAAGACCGACACGCTGAGTAACCCACCCAACTCATTACGGCGCACATTTTTGTCGAATCCGAAAAGTCTATTCCACAGGCCTCCAGTGCGTCCCGCAACCCACGGAGGCCCTTGTGAAACGAGTACTGCAGGTGTGCGCGAGAGGCCCAGAACAAAGCGTGGGGTGTCCTTCGCCGGTACCCCACGTCGGATAATCTCATTTCGCTTCAACAGGAAAAACCTTTGGAAAGCGTGTGCGTCGTGAGGCGAAAAGGGAGAGTTGGCGCGGTCTCCTCACTTTCATCAAATCATACACAAACACTGACAAGGTACGGACAAGGATCCGTAAACACAAAGGACAACATACACATACCCTGCCCCTCACCAGTACAACCGGGTACCCACTCGAAGACCAGGCTAACACATTCGCATGACACTTCCAACACGTTTCCAGCTCTGCACACTACACAGTTTCCTGACACATATAACTACTTGTGAAAAGAAGTCCCTACATGAAAATAAGATGCTCTAGCGAAGGGCTCCAGTCGCAGCTTCGAGGCAAAAGAAAAACAGTGTATCGGCGTAACAAAGCCGTTAACGTTTTCTGTTTATCTTGCGGTAGCAATGATTTCCCGCGAAAGATATAGGTGAGGATCATATCTATAGACAAGTTTTGGTTCAACGTTGGCAACTGAATTACTGATATTCATCTGAGATATTGGTGTCCAGAACATAGAACTTTTTGTTGCTGCAAGCCAGCAATGCCTCTTGAGAGGCAGACAGCGCGGTAAAGGAGTATGGTCTGGTCGCCTTCTACAATTGTAGCGGCGTCAGAATCAGCGTCTTGGAAGTAAACGGTTACCATCAGGATTGCACGAGAAGTCAGGGTCACGGATTCGTCGGCAGTTCTTAGAGAGACATGTTGTCGAGCGCTTGTCTTCGGCATACTGGCCCGATCGGCGGAGAAACACACTGAGAGTCGCAGATCAATGTTGCATCGCTGTTCACGATACATTATATTTCGACGGTCTTCAGCTTCGTCAGAGGTGATGCACTCATCACTGAATACCAAGCTCCTATGTCTATCATAGCGACCACGCAAACCCCGTTTATGTATAGCTGTTCGTCAGGCATGGTCGTCTTCGAGTTTCGGGTAGGTCGGTCGTCGTATCTCCTCTTGGGCGTATTCTCCGCAGTACGTGCCAAACTACTACGCGGATGGTCAGCGTAGTGTACCTTCCGATATCAGCATGCTATCTTGGTAGTTCGCATTGGCCGGGCCAACAAAGAGGCTGTCTGACTGCTTACAACGCATTTTGAGGGCCTTCCTAATTGTGCTGGCCATTTTTATGAAATCGCGTGCGGTTTTGGGTGGATTGCGGTGAAGTCTAGCAAACAGTTCTTTATCACACCAAGATACAAAGCGTACTGCCTTTTCTCTTGCCATGCCAGGCCCAGCATGCCTCAAAACACTCTTTATCTTCTCGTCGAATACAACAACACTTTTGATACGTTTTTTTTTTCGCTCCTGCAGAAAGACTGTGGCGACTGTCGTGAGTGTCGTGAACGCGGTGAACGTCGCACAACTGTGGCAAAAGGTGTTAAATATTGCATTCTGAATTCTTTTTAGGCACCTAGGGAGCTCTCGTAGTTTCTTACCCAAATCCGCGCTGAATCATGAAGGTTGAGGAGCACTTGCCTCAGTGTCTCCGCACCGTCGCGTCGGGTAAACAGCCTGTACTGCTCGACAGTGGCGTAGACTTCTTATTTTTTTGTGGGGGGGGGCAGACCTGGAGTGCGGCTGGAAGCGAAGAATGAAGGGGGAGAGCGGTGGGGGGTCCCTTTGAGATGACACGTCATCACTCCGCTACAAGGCGATACCACTAATCATCATCATCATCATCATAAGGGGCGCCTGCACCAGTGAGGGCATTTTACATTGCATCGGCTAACTACGGGTGTCCCCAAATAAGATGTCCTGCAAATCTGTGAACCGTGAACACTCAGTGGTTTGACGCATCCACTGAATATTTCTTCGAATACGTGTTTTACAGGTCACATTTATGAAATATATTGCATGACTTAACAGTCATCACAAAAAAACGAGTCTATTTATTTTTCTTTTAATTAGCAGTCCGGGGGTAAAAATTTTTTGCATAAACGCTACCAGTAAAGCATTGAAGAGCAAGCTGTTTTCAGAAATATGCCTACTTGTTACGCAAAGGAGGCAAATTTTGCTGGCCATTTTAGCGAGTAAAGTGTATTTTGAAATACCCTATACTACGAAACTCTTGGACTCGATACGCAGGTGCGCCAGAAGTGCTCATTTTGTAAGTTGTGCACAGGAACAAATCATGGCTCCGTATTCTGAAGCTTTTAATATTTTCATTTTCGCCTAATACATTTATAATGAACAGACTACGTAAGGTACACGTACAGCAATTATCAAATCAATGGTTACAAAACGCTTACGCTTCAAAAAAGTAAAGAGCGAACTTCAGGCACAAATGACGTATCTGCTCGTTCATTTCATTGTACACTGCTGTTTTTTTGCAGTTCCCTAACGCGACTACTCACAAAATCACTCACAAAGAAAGAAAAGGAAACACATGAACATGTCTTATCCTTGTCAACGCATGCATAATATCGACAGAGAATTTCAGCTTTTCGCGAAGATATGCAAGTTAAAATAAGAACTTCTACGAATGACATGTCAAAAAATTCTGCGGAAAAGAGATAGAGAACCATTATTGCGCTTCGCAGTTACATTTTGTATACGTTTAAATAGTTGCATTTGTAGCCTACAACAGAGAACTGAGGCTAGTGATCCAAGACCATTCTACACTTCACACTTCACAGTGGTTGTATACACTCTGAGAAAAAGGAAATAAGAAAATTATTACAGTTCTTCGATGTACCTGTAATTCTGTATACATAGGAAACCTGTGAAAGTTTTTCGATATACCATTCACCCTTTAAAATTAAATAAAATCATAGATCACATGGCTGAGAAAATAACAAACTTCACCAACGGACGATATTTTAGAGCGTATTCCTGAGAATGGGACTCTGAGATTTAAACATGAAACGTATTTTTAATAACTACCCTTCGATGAATGAACTCGTTGGCCACAAAATTTACATCAACTTCCCTAGCCTGCTTATTGTGGTAGTGGGGCAAGGTGGTTAAGTCTGGCCTGTCCCATTGTTGAGCGCAGGTAAGTTTCAACTCTCTGGAGAACCGAGGAAGATCTTTCTGACGAACAAGAAGTCACAGGATTCGTCATTGTGATTGGTAGACGCTTGACAACTTCTGGAAAGAGCTACCTCAAGGGTTCACGTGCTTTTCCCGAAAGAAAGTCGACGACATCTTGAAATGGGATAAGACTCGTTGCACGTTGCTTTGTTACGTTCAGTAACATAACAGTGAAGCTGAAGGAGCACAGCTTTGAGATCTCCTTTGTAGAACTCGCATAGATACGGGCCATCAGTATCACCTGTTACGAACTGCTCCACTTGCTTCTTGTGATGCCACATTTCTAGGGAAATCCACGGGTGCAGTGATGCATGCACCGTGTCGATGACTAGATAGAACAGATGCCGGTACAAAGCTTCGGGGGAATTAAAGTCATTTGCGCGCCATACTCCATCATACCGACGTGGTGCCTGCACCAGTCTCTTCGAAACTCTTGGGGCCACGATGTCCATTTCACATGCTTTATCAGACACATCTTCCCAAAAACTGGAAAAGTCGTCGCGTAGTTGACCGATGCTCTCCTCAACAGCCTTAACTAAATGCTGTGCTCGGGTGAACTGTAGGCTCTTCTTTTGGAGAGCGGAGATGACACTTTCCAACCTCTCATTGACAAGAAGCATGAGCCACGGTAGAAAATAGGTGTCGATCTTTTGAAGCGTTGTCGGTAACCCCTCGCTTTGGCACCAGTGTCATTTTTCTTTTCCGATGAAAGAGTAAAAGAAATGTGGTTAGTTCAGAGTAGTTAGCGGAGACCGATCGGAGAGAGAGCGCCTTTAACGTTCACCTTGTTTTGAAAAACTGTCTGAGCACCGGGGTTTCCTCTTTCTGAAACTGCTGGAACCTGCTGAGACGATTTTGGGAAGTTTTAACAAAATTGACGAGGTCCGTAAACAAGCTAACAAAACCCCGACAGACGTAAGTTTTTGTGCACAAATCTTGCAAAGACAGGTTCAGTGCACACGCAAGGCAGTGCACATACAAAGCTTTGGGTTCTATTTCTTGAACAAGGGCATGAAGCCCACCCCTCTTGCCAGAAACATTTGCAGCCCCACCATAACACTGCCCATGGCAGTTCTCAATCCGAAGATTGAATCTACAAAGCACATCTTTCAAAATAGAAAAAAATGTACGGGTTTTGGTGTCCGCCGTTGCATAAAATATAACAAATACCTCCTCCACTTCCAAGTTTTCTTTAGCATACCGAAGGCAGAAGGATACTTGCTCTTGCGTTATGTCAGAAGTTTCATCAGCAATAACCCCATAAAACCCTGCCTCGTGCACTTTTTTTATTAGGGAGTGAAGCATGCTGGGTGTTATTAGCTCGAGCATCTCGTTCTAGATGTCAACGGAGATCCATTTAGAGCCTGTTTTACTTAGCCATGTTGCTAGTCCCGTCACATCGGCTTCGCGCAACAGTCATAATCATCATCATCACCAGCCTATCTACGCCCAGTGCAGGGCAAAGGCCTCGCCCATTATTCTCCAATTACCTTGGTCCTGTGCCAACAGTGACCAATTTATCCCCGCAAACTTCTTGATCTCATCTGCCCATCTAACTTTCTGCCGCCCCCTGCAACACTTGCCTTCTCTAGGGATCCGCTTTGTTACCCTTAATGACCGGCGGTTATCTTGCGTTCACATTGCATTCCCTGCCCCCTTCCATTTCTTCTTCTTAATTTCTACTAATATGTCTTTAACACCAGTTTTCTCCATGACCCACTCTGCTCTCTTCTTGTCCCTTAATGTTACACCTATCATTTTCCGCTCCATTGCCCGCTGAGTCGTTCCTAATTTAAGTTGAATCCTCTTAGTGATCCTCCAAGTTTCTGCCCCGTAGGTGACTACCGGTAAGATGGAGATGTCATACATTTTCTTCTTCAGCGACAAAGCAGGCTGCTATTCATTATGTGAGAATGTCTGCCATATGCACCCCACCCCATTCTGATCCTTCTAATTATCTCTGCCTCATGGTTGGGATCTGGTGTCACAACTTGGCCTAAGTAGATATATTCGCTTACCACTTCCACTGCCTCGCCACCTAACTCAAGCTGCTGTGCTGTCCCGAGGTTATTGATCATTACTTAAGTTTTCTGCATATTAATTTTCAGGCCCACGGTTCTACTGTGTTCGCCCAGTGCGGAAAGCATGCTTTGCAATTCGTCCCCCGAGTTACTTAGCAAGGCAACGTCATCAGGAAATCTGAGGTTACTGGGGTATTCTCTATTAATTCTTACCCCCGCCTGTTCCCAATCCAACGTTCTGAATACTTCTTTTGAGCATGCTGTGAATAACATTGGAGAGATTGTGTGTCCTTGTCTGACACCCTTCCTTATAGGTATTTTACTGCTCTCCCTATGGAGGATGATGGTAGCTGTGGACCCACTGTAGATATCCTCTAGTATTCTTACATAATGCTCATCTACCCCCTGGTTCCGTAATGCCTGAATGACTGCTAGGATTTCGACCGAGTCAAGTGCTTTCTCATAATCTATGAAGGCTATATATAGGGGTTCAGTATACTCAGCGCACTATCTCTATCACCTGATTGATCATGTGAATATGGTCCATTGTTGAATACCCTTTGCGGAACCCTGCTTGTTCTTTAGGTTGACTGAAATCTAAGGTTGCAGAGATTCGGTTAGCGGTTATCTTGGTAAATACCTTGTAGACGACTGACAGTAAGCCGATCGGCCTGTAATTTTTCAAGTCCTTTATGTCGCCTTTCTTATGGATTAGGATGATTTTGGCATTCTTCCAAGATTCCTGTAGCATTGCGGTCATTAGGCGTTGCGAATACAGGTTTGCCAGTTTTTCAAGTACAATTTCTCCACCATCCTTCAAGAGGTCTGCTGTTATCAGATCCTCACCAGGTGCTTTGCCCCCTTTCATTTCTTTCAACGCCTTCCTTACTTCTTCGGTCGTCACTGGTGGGATGTCTATCTCCTCTGAAATAATGTCTCGTTCGGCATTGTCCCTGTATGTCCCGGCTGCTGTACAGATCCCTATAGAACTCCTCGGCTACTGTGACTATTTTATCCCTATCTGTGATGACATTGCCTTGCTTATCCCTAAGTGCATACATCTGATTTTTCCCCACGCAAGACGTCTCTTCTCTGCTTTCAGGCTGCCTCCGTTCTTTACAGCGTATTCAATCCCCACCATATTATACTTCCGTATGTCAGCTGTCTTATGCTTATTGATTAACTTCGAGAGCTTGGCTAGTTCTATTCTGTCAGCTGCGGTAGAGATTCTCATGATTAGCCGTTTCCTGATTAGATCTTTCGTCTCCTGTGATAGTTTACCAGTATCCTGTCTAGCCATAGTGCCCCCGAGTTCTACTGCGCACTCCGTATAATGCGTGTAAGGTTGTCGCTGGCTTCCTGTGTCGTAAGCTCGGCTTCCTCGTTAAGGGCGGAATATCGGTTCTGCAGCGCGATCCTGAATTCTTCTAACTTACGTCTTACTGTAAGCTCATTTATCGGCTTCTTTCGTACTAGCTTGTTGCGGTCTCTCCTCAAATCTAGCCTAATTCGAGATCTTACCATACGGTGGTCACTACACTTTACCCTTCCGAACACTTCCATGTATATATATATATATATATATAATACACATATATATAGTCGTAAAGTAAAGTCCTTAGTTGCTGCAGGAATACGCACAAAGTAGAAGTACGCTCTTCGGAGACTTTACGCTCCTCGGAAACGTTGGAAATAAAGTCTCCGAAAATCGTACTTCTACTTTGGTCATACATATATGTATATGTTATTATATATTAATATATATATTTATATATATATATATATATATATATATGCATATATATATATATATGCATATATATATATATATCTATATATATATATATACATCTAAAACGTGCGGGCTACAGGAACTCTTCTATGGATCTCCAAAAGAACGAAATGGTGACCTGTCGACACATTTGCCGGTGGTTCAAATTTTTTTAACAAAATAAGATCGACCACCCGCAGGAATATTCCATACGTTCATCTTAGCGCAGCAAAAAACAGAGACACAGTAGACAAGACCAAGCGCTACTTCCAACTTAATTTTTTAATTCAATATGAATTGTATAACAGCAAAAATACAAGAGATACAGAAAAGGTTACGATTATACACAGAATAAAATAACGGAATCGCTTGCAGCTGTCCCACACGTGTCAGCTAGTCATTACCCCGACCAGTTCTTTTTTAAGAAAGCTTCCTCCTTATCGCAAAAGGCTACTGATGTCGTGCTGACGCACTCAAAATCACCTAGTTGCATTTCAGCTGCTTCAGAGTCGTGAAACAATATCACAGAGTTTTTAAAGTGTGGTTCACACTTGGGGCATTCACCGCAGTGTGTCGACATGTTACCATCATTTCTTTTGTGTACGTTACTTTGATGCTCACGTAACCGGGAGTTGACGCACCGAAATTGCAGAGAGACATGTCCTGTACAAAAAGAACATAGTGGTTGTAATGTTGGACCCCAAAACAAGTACGTGAAATGCAATAGAGGGGTTTTGTACCGTGTTCTGTTAGCCTGCGGAAGGGTATATGTAGGGCACACGGCACGGTGCGTCAACTCCAGGTTACATGAGCATCAAAATACCGTACACAAAAGAAAGGATTGTAAACTGTCGGCTCACTGCGGTGAATGCCCCAAGTGTGAACCATACTATAAAAACTCTGTGATATTGTTTCACGATTCTTATCAGCGCACGCTTGAGATAGTAGAGGCAGCTGAAATGCAACTAGGTGATTTTGAGTGTGTCAGCACATCAGTATCCTTGTGCGATAAGTAGGCAGCTTTTTTTAAAAAAAGAAGTGGTCGTGGTGATGTCTAGCTGACACGTGTGGGACAGCGCCTTGCGATTCTGTTATTTTATGCTGTGTATAATCGTAACTTTTTTGTATCTCTTGTATTTTTGCTGCTATGTATTTCACCTTGATTCAATAAAATTCAGTTGGAAGTAGCGCTTGTCCTTGTCTACTTTGTCCCTGTTTATTTCTGCGCTAAATACGAACGTTTTGGAATACCAACAAGCCCAAACGCAAGCCCTTCTTCAAAAATAATCCAACACGTTTGTTATTCAAAAATATGCAAGAATGTTCAGGATACGCAGGTTGTCTTAGTTTATTGCTATTTTATAGTTTTCTCTGTATATATAAACAAAAGAAACTCAAGAAAAAAGGGGGCATCCTTTTGAGGAAATCATAGATAATGACACAATTTCACCGTAAAGAAACACTCACGTTATGGAGCTGATGCTGCAGCAATCATTTGGTAAAAGGCCAGCAGCAGAGCGACCGAAAATCTGCGGGTGCTGTTCTTCTGCCTCCTGTTGTAACTCCTGGATCGGGACTGCAACTTGGTAGCGTGGCTGACGATCCGGGACGTTGATCAGGAGACCCGAGGCGTGTGTGATGAGGGAGAAAACTATATACAGCTATGTACATGATAGGGTGAGAGCAGGTTGGATGCCGCTTGTCGGCTCGAAACGAACAACAGTCGGCGTTGCGCAAGACCGCCTTTTTGTTAACAGAGAAAATCTCCAGATTTCGCCTAGGGAATTTATATCCAAATGTCTGGTCCAATCACGAACCTGCAGTTAAAATCACAATGACTTTGTCCACACTCCAAGCCGTTGCGGACGCTGGCCCACGTAACTTCGAGGGCGAGAAGGTGGTGGCTCCGTTCATACGGGAAAATCTTGTCCAAACACGGGGCACACCTAAAGTGCTCGAGTTGCGTAGCAGTGTAGCTCCCCGATTGCGAATTCTATTTATTGTGCTGGGGAATTCGCTTCCTATTTTCCCGCTTTTGCCTTTTAAGGTGCGGCAAGAGCGGACCCGAAGGTGCAGCGAGGCGCCCTGTACACAACAATGCCCAAACCGCGCTGACAGTGGTGGTCACTATAAGGCTGCAGTCCCCGGGTTTACACATAATTCACGTCACTGGCCAATTTCAACGCTCGTGACGCAACCACCAATTATTAGCTCTGCATCCCCACGTCGCTTCTGGAATGTCGGGTCAACAGCCCGATCACCACACTCCCATAAAAATGTCGCTTTGCTGGCGTGCTGATGACGCCAAGCGCAGTGCTAAATTGTTGTCAACAATCCGCACACTGAGCACGTCTAACTCACCGTGAAGAAAAGCGACACAGGCCGGCGATTCCCCCTGCCCATCGTGGTGACGGAAATGTCTTTCAAGATCCTAACCCCTATTGTAAAGAATATATGGCAGACAGGACGGCCAACATTCTTATGTCGATTGGCACGGAGCCGAGCCCAGCCCTTAAACATTTGTCAGCCGGGGCCGGAAGGAGGCTCTGCACCTCCGTAAAGCCGTCCAAGGGGGGGGGGGCACAAGCGCCACTGCCCCCCCCCGTAGTTGGCGCTTCTGCTGCTCGACTTGCCCAACCAACCTTCCGAATCCCCCAATGGTGACTCAAGTAACGCTTGGGGTTTCCTGGGTTGTTGAACGACGATGGAAAACTTTTAAGCGTTCATCATTGTCCTCATTGATTGATTGATTGATCGATCGATCGATTCTGTGGTTTAACGGACTGATTACAAACAGCCGATGAGGTACACTGTAGTAAAGGGGTCCGTATCAATTGTGACCACTGTGGTTCTTTTGGATGGCAAAATTCTGAAAGGCACGGGTGATTTAGCTTTTCGCGTCTATCAGAAAAGCAGCGGCCACCACTGCGAATCAAGTCCGCGTCCTTCGGCTTAGCAGGGCCATCATGGTGGCTTTGTTGATCACTGTGGCGGTCACGGCGTCTTCTTACTTCATCTGGACGCAGACCAAAGTGTGGCTTAAGACCATGCTTTCTACTGCAGACAATTGTAGGGCTTGCTTTTCGTCTTGACGGGGGCTTAGGGGCACGTACTCCTGACCTCACCAGACACCACGCAGCCAAAGACGGCTCAGCTGTTTTCAAGAAAACACAATTGTAATACGGCGAACTTGTGCTCTACTGGCAACTCAACTAATACGGGTGCAGACGAAGCACCAGTCAACAAAGTGACATGCAACCTAGCGCGGTGGCTCAGGGGCAAAGGTGCTGCGTCGCACGTGAAATCGTGCTGCTGAGCACGATTTCACGGGTTCGTTTCCCGGCTGCGGCGGCCGCTTTTTTTTGTGGAGGCGAAAAGCAAAATGCCCGGGTGCATGAGATTTCCGCGCACGTTAAAGCCCAGGTGGTCAAAATTAATCCGGAGCCCTCCACTAAGGCGCGCCTCATCGCCTGCGCTGCGTCGGCGCGATAAACTAAACACCTACAATCAATCAATGTGATGTGGACCGGCTGGTGTCTGCGATTCTAATGGTACGGCTTCTGTTTGCCAACCATTTATGTTTCGGTGTGCTTCTTTCCTGAGCCGCCAGTGTACATCGAGAACACTGGGTATAACTTATTATTCAAGCCTAGTAACAAGAGGATTGAAATCTCTTCATACCGAAAGAGATACCCTGTGCTGCATGAAAAGGAACAAAAATGTAACACACGTTTCGTTTGGCAGAGAGATAATCAAGCCGGTTCACGGCTGGCCTATCGAACAAAACACAGAAACAAACGAAAGTAATGCATCATTCGCGGCAATATTTTTCACAGGTATGCCGTGACGCCACCGTAAAATAATGTGGCACTGATGTAAAGTGAAGTGTAAAGATCGCAAAACACTACATAAAAAATGGATGCGGTTTGCATTACATCAAACAGCTATACGCAAGCAAATCAGAGCAAATGTTTCCTAACGCTGGCAGCAAAACAACTATAATCACACCAGTCCAGCGAATGCGAGGCTGTACCCTGAAATGTAAATGGAATGGCATTGGAACTGCGTTACCTCAAAAATACAAGAATATGACTTGACTAATCACACTTTTTTCTAGGTGGCAAGGTCCAGCACTGCATAAGCATTCGCTCTGCATACTGCGTGTGTTGACAGATATGCTAGTTGTAAAAAACTGAGATGGGAACAATAAGGCTGACGTTTATTTCATCAGCCAAGGTGAACACCCTCCTTCCTATTTTACTGCTTAAAATATAACGGCTGTTGGCGATATTTTGATGTTATTTTTACATCAAGGCACTTAGACCTTCTTACACGAATCTACGGATCTGGATTGCGCACAAGGAGAAAGAAATGTGCCAGCATGGAGGTAAGTATGGCCCTCAGCAGTTCAATGACAGTGAATGATTTGCTTCCTTCATAATAAGCACGCCAGTTCCACCCTCTCTTATACGTTAGGCATGGCAGAACGGACAAAGCGAAACAATTGTATTGACCTAATAGTAGACATAAAAAACGTTACGTTATAGGTTGGTGGTCTCTCTGATTTTTATGTTTCCGTAGGCAACTCTGTCCACTTGCATTGCAGTGCTCCACCCTCTTCTGTAATCTTGTAAACCTTCAATTCCCAGAAGGACAATATTCTAAAAGTTGCACAGGACTTGTCAAAATTCTTTAACATTATCAACAAACAGTGGTGTGTGCATTGCCTGAGATTTTTATTGGTTGCCAGAGCTGCACTTGACTTGAAATTCTTGCCCTTTGTCCTTCAGAAGGGCGTCCTATATTATCATTCCTGTCGCAGATATGTTAACGAGCTCATTCTTATCGTTACGATGCAACAGTGGGGGACTTTTTTTAGTTCGCTGCTAGATACTCCTACGCCTGCTCATCTGAAAATTACGATTTTCTACGACCGCCTGGTATGCTTCACAGACCACGGCTTACTCACTCAGCGCAGTTCTGCGATCACGAATGTCACTGGTGCCAAATCGGTAAAACAACCTGCTAAGATTTCAACAAACCAGTGGCGACCACATGACCATCCCAAAGAGGCCTTGAAATGAACTAGATTTTCTGGGTCCTTTGTGTTCCCATTCGGGAAAAATAGACGCTGTCGCAGCCACCCGGTTTCTCTGAACGCGTCAAATTGGATGTTCTCACGCGGACGCATCTCTGTTTACCGAAAACAACTTGCACAATGTTTGTCACAAATTACGGCATTCCTTAGCGTTGTCGCTTGTGCGGCAATTCAGACCAACTTGTCTCAAGGGACTGCCTAAGGAAAACACTTCCTGTCAGGCCTATCATTTCGAGTGCTTCGGAAATTCTTAGCTTTACGTCCAATGCCTCGCCATTCATCTATCGTGTTTTTATAAACTCGGGACAATGAAGTTGTACTTGACGTCAAACAACCCCCTCACCCCCTTACTATTGCCTTCCCTGTAAAAGCGCACACGCAATCGAGGCGATGTTTTTTTTTTTGCTTATAAAGGTAAGCTTTTCAAAATTGTATCTGATTAGCGACATCGTTTGGCTAAATAGGGAAAGAATAATACTATAAATGAAAGGGTTGCGATCTCGCTACAGGCGCAAATATTGTTCGGAACTCATTTATTCGGTGGCTCACACGTTATTGTGGCACTGGTGTGTGCAATTGTCCCTTTTGTTTTGAGTAAATATTTATCACTCTGTGCTGTACCTGTATATAGAATGGTTGTGTGCTGAGTAACATTTATTGCCTTTATAGGAAATGTTTGTGGTGTTAAGTGAGTGTGGGACTATAGGCATTTTCACCGCAGTTTAAACATGTGGTCCAATATTGGTCACCTACAAAAACTATTCAAGCTTTAAGGCAATATAAAACACAAATCCTGGTGAGATATTTTGTGATTTGTTGTCACCCCCTCACCGTGTTGACCATGGAAAGTGATCGTATTATACGGGTGACGGGAATTTGGCACGACATTTATTGTTTTTGTAGTGACAGAAAAATTGTGCCTAAATACATTTTGTTTCGATGTGTTCCTTCTCCACCGCGTTGACTTTTGTTTTCATATCTGGCAGCAAAGGTACGAATAAAACTATTCAGCGGTCTCACAATGACGAGAACCGCCTCCACTAAACATTTATAAAGAGGTGCTTGTCTTTTTCCACATAGAAACAGCAATAGCATGAATTCGTATTTGCTATTTTCCGATGCGCTGCCGTGCTGCTTCGACACTCTCAGTGGGTAGTTGTGACGTCTTTTTTATGTTTCGCAACACGGCAGAACTTTAGGTCAACCCACCTAGCCCATCGGGGCAACAGCTGATCAGGACAAAATGTATTTCTGAGGACTACGGCTTTCTTTCTGGTCCAAGCCCGGGAATGAAAACGACAACATAAAGCTGGCTTAACAACCCAATGCTTGTTTTGCTCAATACATTTCCCTTACTGCTTCCCGAACCGATATACCGTAGAAGTGGCGCCTGATGTCATCGCCAAGCACTACACCTTCCCGGCCAATTGTCACTGACGGCGGATTTTTTTCTGGTAAACAGAGAAATATTACCGAACTGAGCACTCATATTTGTTTGTGTAGTAGTTCCCGGCAACATTATTTTGTTCCTCTTCTATGACTGGAGTCCCCTTTCGCTGGATATCAATGTATCTCTGTGACAATCCTATTAACAGCCTGAAGAAACCTTAGACAGTTACTGCCACAGTCTATGTGACTAGACCCTTTTTTCTACCAATATAGTGGTTCTTTTGTGCCGGATTGTCAAGCTATTGTTAAACCTCCGACGGTATAGCGTGTATACGAACAAAAACATAGGCGTCCATTAGGATTTTACCTTCTGTTATTTTTTGGCACTACAGGTTTTCCCTCAAAGGTTTGACCCATTATTGTGTCACAGTTGCTTCTGAGGAAGTAAGCGCGAAGTCTGCTTTGGCTGGTTCTGTTAAAAAAAGTATGTAATGAAAAATTCCTTGTAGTAATCCTACTGTGTATATTATAATTCGAATAAAGACCTAAACTGAGTGGAATAGTTACGTCTGTATTTATGTCTTGAGCAGAACTTTTGTGTAAGTAAATGATTATTTTTCTTTATTTCGGGGACTCATGTGATTGCTGGTTAATACTGCAAGAAATGGCTCTAATATACGTCGTTATTTTATACCTTATCTTGGGTGATGTGTAACAAGGGTAAAGTATCCAAATGAAATGAATTGTATAATAAAATAAAAGAAACTGCAAGGGCAAATATATCCCTCCGAGGGTCAGACATTCAGTCTCGGTAACCAAAATGGCAACCCAGCAGTGCTGCACTTAAATCCTTTTTATGTTTAGAAGAAAATTTTATTGTTATAACTATTCATTATCTCGAAAGACAAACATAATAATTTAGGGCATTACATTCAAATTTCTTTCCTTTGCATCTATAAATTGTAGGCATAAACTTTTTTATGTCATTTAAGAGTAAGTGCTTAACTACAGAAAGTATGTGGGTGAAACTTGTCAATAACCTCAATGATATTCCGCATTAGTAAACCACAAAAAACCACCCCTGTTATTCTGCCCGGAAAAAAGTTTTTCTCTCTGGTTTTTTTGCTTTCAAACTGGGAATAAGAGGGTAACCAGTAAAGGGTTTTTGCACTATGGGAAAATCGTCTCAGCGGGTAATTTCTATATAATTTCTTTCCGGACAGTCCCGTTTAAACCAACTTTTCAGCTGTTTTCTGTACCCGTTATCAATCCGTGGACATGCATTTAAAGCATACTGTTTTTCTCCATAATGAATATGGGGGAATCGTTATGCCGCAATGCCGTTGGGCCAAAGTGCACCTAAAACGAATGATTCACCAGTTCACAGGGGACATTACTGCAAATATCTGGCAAGCAACGATAACTGTAAAATAATTTTAAAGCAATAGGGATGGTTGGTGTAGGGGGCAAGTTTCTAGATATGCCTTATAATAAATCAGCTCTTTGAGAAATTCTTCACGTTAACGTGGTTAAAACCCGCAAAAAGATATTGTATTCTCAAAGGTGAAGGTTGCTGGGAAGGGAAGAAATGATGTCTCTACAGTTCGGTGAGGTGCCTGTGCACAATTTAGTCAAGTGCCTTGGGTGGATGTAGATTGTGGATACTGGATATGAGGTCTAGAAAAAATGCTGCACAAACGTTGCGAAAAAGCAGTGAGCAGGTGTGAGTGTGTTATGTGTGTGTTGCCTCGGTGTTCTCGCTATTGTGGTTTAGATTTTACTTTGTGCGAGTCGGTTTTATATCATCCTTAGTGTTTTTGTTGTCTGTCGGTGTGCTTCAATCTACTTGCAATGCGTTACGAACGTGTATGATGTATGGTACGAGATTGGTGCAGTTATTGTTGCTATTTCCCTGTATAAGTTCAGAAGCTGCAGCTATTCTATCATCGTTCTGTCTTCCACTGAACGCAGAGTGGCGGAACAGTCCACACACAGCCAATTCTACTGCCGAAACTTATGTCGATTTATTTGCCTTAAAAAGAAACGAATCGACATGGTTCTGCCCTATCTTTTCAGGCGATCCTGAAAACCCTACACTTAAATTCTGTGCGAAAGACAAAGCTATGAATATGTTCTTCGAAAATATCACTTATCACAACAAAAATGCAATACACATTAGCCGTAAAAATATCCGTGAATGGGTTCGTTGTAATACTTCCATAAAATTTTAACAGTGGGCCACAAATGTAATGGTCCAGGCCTTTCTGAATATGTCACCTCATGGTTCTTCACATCAATATTTGCCGTATACGACAAAAACTTTCCAAACACAGTCGCATTTTCAGGCAATCATATTTCGTTAATTCTTACAAAGGACAGTTGCATGGCACAACGTGGTTCAGCCAGGGTGGTACAACATCAGTACGAGATGTTCTAGATGTTTAGATATCTTTGTGTATTTAAATAAATACAAAGTTGTATAAATGAAGACAGCAAGGCTAGATGCTTGCCCTTTATTGTATGAGAACATAACAGAAATGAATATGCCATTTTTTAACACCTGAATTGTACGAACCTCATAAAAACTTTTTAAAGGACAGTAAATTGAATAGGTTGGATGTATATGTAACAAAAAGGTGTACTTTCGCGGGGTCGTGAAGAACTATGTGTCTTAATCATTATAAAACCTCTACACAGGCTCCTACAGGAAGCGTCACAGAAAAAACCGACGTATCAAGAACACCCCTTCGTGCGCATTTAGCACTGTTTTTTACTGACCCTTGTAGCGCACTTCAGTAGTCTATCTGAGATATTAGCAAGGCAGAACAAAGGCACACTAGGAGTTGTTTGTCTGAAACATAGGGTTACTTAGACAGGACCTTTTTCTTGGTTAGTGTCTTTTTATTGAAGCTTGATTCTGAATTGGGGAAAATAAATGAAGTTTTTATCCGACAGTAGTACTAATACTTGTGGATATTTTATTCGGATTTGCATTCCTATTAAATATAACGTCATTATCCGCATACATCGTGTGTTTCCGAGTGAACACAAGGCGACTCTTATAAACGCCCAGCTGTTTTGCTTGTCGTTGTTTTGCATGTCCGCGTGCAAAATTTCATAAAAGGCATTTTGTGCCCGAGCACGCGAACGTTTCGGCGTCCCTAGCTTTCATAGGCTGGCCGTGAAAATACAACAAAAGGCGCAACGCTAGTGTGTACGCGAATCGCGGCGACCGCTCAAAGTCTTGGAGCAGTTTTGTCTGGCAAAGCGTACCCAGTTAAGAAGATTTGGCAAAATTGTGGCGAACACTGAGAACTCGTCTTTGGTTGCCTCGCACCGACCATCCAGCATCCCCGGAGCGCATGTTTGTTTTAAAAACTGACCAGTTACAGATACTGACATTGTTTGGCAAAAAAATTCCATCTTTCACGGTAATTGTGGCAACGCTTGCGCCGAACGAGAAAAAGACTTCTTAGTTCGCGCCCCTTTAACGTGAAGCCAAATCACTTCCAAAAAGTGGAGAAAGCGAAGAAGAAGCAAATCGGCTGCATTGGAAAATTGAAACCGTTCTGATGGTTGTGAAGGTTTTATACGGCTTCATTACTTTGACATCTTACGTGATAACGTGGGCTGCTTTCTTCCTTTCGTCGTTGGTTCAATTAGGAGCAACGTTATCTTGTAAGGCAGCATGTTTGTTCTTAATGTATTGTTCTTACGGGTGAAAATGTTGACAATTCACACGATATAAAAGATCAAAGAATTTCTCCTGCAAAGGATGTCTGAAATAATCGGCACAAGAAAATTGTTTGTGGAAATTATTTTACAGCAAGTTTAATCTAACTGTGACAATTTTACAACGTAAACTTTGACTTTGGTGCACACCATTTTTCTCCAGATGCAGTTTCCAAGGGGCTGACACATGATAACAGAAAAACTTTTTTTGGATATGCAACTAGAACAAATTTTGGAGTCTGATAAAGGGCCGAAATAATAACAAAGATGCCAGGAGAATTCCCGCTAAGGTGCACCACCAACTGCAAGCGACAAAGCTAGTTGGGGAAAGCCGCGGGTGGCAATGCGGTACCAACAATTCTGGAACTTCTACCCTTTAGGTATGTTATGCTGGAGACGAGTAAATTTACCTTGGCGTAACGGTAGAATAGCTTGCGTGGGTAATTTTGAAATTGTTTATTTTGCGTTACTTTCAATACAAGAAAAGCGGACGTATTTATTTTACCGTGCACCCCGGTACATCCCAATATTTCACTGTGCAGCACATAGCGTGAAAAGAAACCTTAGAAAAACTAAACCTTCGCCAACATTCCGAAAATCACTTTTTCCTTTAAATACCAACACTTTTGTGGAAAGATATTTTCCACGTTCAATATAGGCCACCCTACTTAAATTTTAAAATAACAACAACCTGTTCTTTTATTTCAAATTCTTTCTGCGAACGGGAAACTTTGGCACACAGGTCTCCAATCTAAAGCATCGAGTTGGCGTCGCACAGTGCGGCCATGCTTTACAGCTTCGCAGTAATCTATTCACACTAAAAGTGACTGGCGCTGCGCTTCCGTGTGTTTCTTCAACTTAGTCGGGATTTGAGCACACGTGGGTGCCTTTTTAAACCTCTATAGATTCATTTATTCAAACTACTTTTTGTATACCAACGTCTACAGACTGAAATCTTAAGCTAAAATTTCTATGTTAGCATTGTGCCGCCAAACTCCGAGACTACGTTTGTTTTATGAATTTTTTCAGGGACTGCACCTAAACCATGCTATCGTTCCCGCTCGTCATCTTTCAATCCGAACCTGCCACTCGATAGCTGCTTTTCCGCCCCGTGCCGTATACCGTTTTCCCATGACTGTTCATTTTTTTGTGCAAAACAACAACGCAATGACGCGATCTTCGTGCTGACATCGTACTATACTCCCGCAACCCCCATTTCAAAGATGTCGTCGAACAAATTTGTTCCCGTACTGTTTAGCCCCTCATGTAACTCCACTCGACTGGGACCTTTAAGGTATTAAAAATATGTTAAAAAATAAACAAAACATTTATCATCTCTTCAGATCACGTAGAACCTCAAAGCGATACCACCACCTTCAATAAATAGCTTTGTACTTTGTACCAAGATAGAGGGTGTAACTGAGGAAACATGCTAAATTTTTAAAATAAAAAGGACTCATGCAGGGTCGTTTGTGCCTCTGCATATTGTTTGCGACTTGACCACGCATGCGCATCCTAATTATCAATATCAATGCTATTCCTACTCTGATATTTTTAGCACTTTAAAGATTACCACAACAACCTTCGTTATAGCTCTTGCGTGCAGGATAACACGCAAGACTGAGAAGTAACAGGCATCTTTACTAATTATTCAAAGTTCACGCAACCCGAGTACGGCTAGTTTGGGCTCTCTTTGTTAACAATTTGACTATGTTTGCGTATTTTTTTTCACCACTCTGAACAGTATTCGCACTTTGAGAGCTTGCATAACAAAAAGAAAACCCATCTATAAACTATAAATAGTTATAAATATTTATTATATTTATTATTATATAAATATTTATTATAAAAACAAGTTTTACAGCACTCTTTTGTGCCTCTTTATTTTGTTATGTCAAGACCGTGCCTCCGCATTCTACTTTTACGCTATTAAATCGATGCGCGCACGGACAGTTTTTCAAATCTGGAAGCGAGACCACCTTGAGCTTTGACGTATTTATTGCTAGTAGGCAACACGTGCGTAGAGGAGAAATTAAGGGAACCACTGTTTGCGTTCTGGTCAAGCTTGCGCATTTTTCTTGTCTGCTATCAACACTATTCCTTCCTTGATGGCTTTATGAATTTAAAATCGATCAAACCACACAACCACGGGCCTGACACTTCGGCTAGTTTCGGTATCGCGAAATAAAGTGCCGCCATGACGCTGGTAGCCAAGCGAAAATTCAGCAACATTTGCTTATGTGGCTTTATCTTTTCAAGAAACGCAGCAATAAAGTAAAGTGATTACGTTTTGTGTAGAAATAAAACGTGTACTTGGCTGTTTCCTTTTTTGGCACCCTCTTTATTATTTTTATTTGCTTCATTCGTTGCATACAGGTGGCGCTTTCGCTGTTATCTCTGCTGCTGCCGTCCTGTCCGTCTGCTCCTGCAGGTTTCGCTGTGTGCACGTGTAAAAGTTTCTTAGTATGCCTTAAAGTGAAAATTTTGGTGTCTGTGAGTGCGAGCGGGCTCAAACTGCCAGAGAAAAAAAAAACACAACGCGTGCCTCGATGCTGTGAGGTGCGATCACTCGGAAGGAATAGCGCAGCAAAATTTTTCCGCTTCCCAGCGAACGGCAGGTCAGCACACTTTTTATTCAGTCAAAGTTATCAAGAAGCAAGGCTATCCTTATCAAGAAAGCTGTAGGGTGAACGAATAGACCTTCTGCTGTTGCTTTACGGTGAATATTTTTTTATCGTACAACAAATGTGTCAGTGATGCTGTGACCTTTTGAAGATAGTTGTCGAAAGTTTGTCATGAGCGATTTGATGCCAGCGGATACGCAGACGCTATTGTCGCTTCGGGATCGGTTTGGTGAGCGGTTGCTCTTCATTTTCATCCCACCAGAGAAAAACATGGAAATTGTGTTCACCTAATCTGCCTAAATGCTTCTTTCACGAACTGGTTTCGCTTGATGCAGTACACATAATGTACACAAAACTGATGCAGTACACATAATGTGTATTTCTTCCTAGTAAAAGACGCTGCCGAAATAGAGCAATGAGCATACCACAAACTATTTGTCCTACAGACAACGGCTCTGCAGACCTTGTTTTGGCGCATTCAACATTTCATTATGCAACCACGCATGCACTTGATAATTGTGCGCTATCTTCTTTATTTTTCCGCTGAGATCTCATAGTGTAAAACTGATACCAAACATCCTTCACAGTTTCTTTTGCCATTGTGCAGAGCTGCTGAAACATGGTAGGTAACAAGCACCAAATGTACATTATTAGTTGTGAGTGGAGCTGTGCGTGTTTGTGTTCTTTTAAGTTGTTCTCTGGCTGATCCCACGTGCCAGTCCTAATAAATAACAGTTAAACCAGGATATAACAAAGTTGACAAAGGTCCGCCAGTTTGGGTTACAAGGTTTTTACTACATGCTCGTTTCAAGTTATTGCTTGCTGGAGTGCTCGACATTAGTCAAATACACCCAATTTTCAATGGTTGAATTCACCGTGAAAAGATGCGTGAGTTGAGGCTGCTGCTTTTGCACGAGCTTAGGCAATGTATCCGGTATTCATGGAGCCTTATCTGGCTGCTCGCAGAAAGGACATCAAATGTTCGATTTCCCGTTTGGTTGGAAGCTCATCTAAATTCTTGCTAATGCGGCACTCGCGGAAAGGCTTTTCTGTTTGAAGAATTCGACAGTGTTGTGTTCAGGTATCGACAGACCCCTTGGGGTAGAAATAAAAGGCTACGCTATAATAATATTCCCGCTGGACGAGACAAACTTTGATGAGTCTTTAAAGTCGAAGATTACACCGATTCGCTTCTTGTGGTTCGCATGTGAAGAAAAATTTTCACAAAAAACAAGCAGAAATAACAATACAATCTCTGTATCTTTTAGGAAAGAAAAATTACTACTATGAAAGCATCTTGAAAACAACAGCAGCATTACCTCGCTATTCTTATAAAAACAACCACGCCGAGAGTTTAATACGACAGTTGGACTAGAATGAGTTCAGTTTTCCTGAAGTGGAAGAAGCTAATGTCCTTGCACTTTTCTGTAGAACATTTTCTTACTGCAGCTTCAAAGATTTGCTTGCCCGAATAGTTATAAGTATGTGAGAAATTTTAAACTCTCCGCAGTTGTCATCTAATATTTCTAAAAACACAAAAAAGTGCGATGCTTTTGCTCACTTATGTTCAGTAGGCATTGGGCTAGGGTTTCTGATCATCTGATTTACGCAAAGCAAAAAAAAATATCCGCCGTTCGTCTCGAACAACTTCTTTTTCGTGCACTATAGACATTTAGGGTTCAGTGCTCTTTGCTGTTTTAATGTACAGCGCAACATTTCGACCTTGCTCGCGCCTATCCTGAATCCTGGCTTCCGAGTTGCCGACGTAAGCATACCGATCCTGTCCGGCTAATTTACTGGCGAATTTAAAATTTAGGCCACCTGTCACTGCTTGTTTACAGCCCTAAAATTGAACTGAGATTTAATTAGGCTCCAAACAATACGCAGGCAAAAACGCAAAAAAACCGACGTTTCGAAGCCGGCTCAGCTCCTTCAGCGGTGACAGTGGCCACGCTGAAGCTGCGTCTTATAGTCTCAAATTTGCTGGCCTCGCACGAAGCCCCTCGCTGCTGCGCTTAATCCGTGTGTGTACATCGAGGGGAGAGTGCCAGCGACCTATTCACATTCACCAGGTCTGCGTTGAATATGCCACGATTCGAGGAAAAGCCGCTTCCTCCAGTTCGTTTCCCTTTCGAGGATGGCCGTTCCGGAGAAGTCACTTTTGTGGTCGGCCACTTCAGTGTTCGGTGCTGCGCTGCGAACTCTATTCTGTTTCCGTACGTCGTTCTTGTGTTGCCTAATCCTCTCCGGTAGGTTTTTCGTTTCACCGATGTACGAGGCGTTGCACCCCACGCACGGAATGCCCTAGACGACCCCGGGTGCCGTCTCTATTGTCGGCCGGTGTTTGGGGCGGGGGATTATGCGGCCTAGAGTTGTCGAAGCCTTGTGGGCTATGTGTACTCCTACCCCTTTGAAAATTCGGGCCAAGGCCTCACTTGTTCCCGGGATATACGGCACAGGCATGCGTTTAATGGGTCCGGCGGTTGAAGTTCTTGGAGAGTTTGTCACCCTCTTCTGCTCTTTGCGGGGGGTTACGGAGTAAATGAACTTTTCTGTGTAGCCGTTTTTCTTCAGGTCCGCAAATACACGGCTTAATACTTTCTTGCGTTCTGATTCGGACGAGCAAATTGCATCAGCTCTGTTAATTAAAGACGACACAACTGAGGCTTTGCGGTTAGCGGGGCGGGCCGAGTTAAAATGAAGGTAGCGGCCGGTGTGCGTCGGCTTCCTGTGAACGGAGAACACCAGGGCCCTGCCTCCTCTTGTCAATTGGGCGTCAAGAAAAAAAATTGAGCCGTCTCGTTCACATTCAACTGTGAACTGGATGCGCGGGGAATGGAATTTAGGCGTTTTTTGAGGCTGTCAACTGCGGAGGTCTTCACTATGCAGAAGCAGTCGTCTACATACCGAAGAAAACGTTTAGGTTGCGGCCGGAAAGAGCTCAAAGCCTTCCCTTCCACGTGTTCCATTATCAAGTTAGCCATTGTTACAGAGATGGCGGCCCCCATTGCGGTTCGAGTTTGTTGTTTGAAAATTTGCCCATTATGCGAAAAATAGGTGCTGGCCAAGCAGAACTCCAGTAGGTGGCATATCTGGTCAGCAGTGAGCGGCCCCCTTTCTTTTAAGGTTGCGTCATTTTCGAGGGCAGTTCGTGCCGCGGATACAGCCAGCGGTACAGGAACACTAGTGAACAATGACACGACGTCGAACGAGACCAGGCTCTCGTCTTCGTCCATGTACACCTGTGACGCAAGTTGCACGAAGTGGCTGGAGTTGCGTACATGAGTCGCCGTCTGCCCGGCGAGGGGGGCGGGAATGCGGTGCAGGAAATTTGAAAGGGCTCGGAACGGGGATGATGTGAAGTCTACGATCGGGCGAAGGGGGACGCCAGGTTCGTGGATCTTCGGTAATCCGTAGAAACTAGGTGCGGAGCCGTATCGACAGGTCAAGCGAAGGAATAGAATTTTTTGTTCCGGGTTGTTCCTAAAAGTCGCCGCGAGTAACTTGTGCAGCTGCGTCGGCGTTTGGTTTGTAGGATCCCTGTTTAACTTCGTATACGCGTTTCCATGTAAAAGTGCCGAAACCTTCCGATCGTAGTCCTGGCGGTTTAACACCACCGTCGTGTTGCCCTTGTCTGCAGGTAGGATGAAAATGCTTTGGTCTTTTCGACGTTCCTGGACTGCTCAGTTTTCCTTTGCGGTCAATTTTGTTCCCATTTTAGGCGGAAATTTTGATAGAAGGCCAATCGATTTAACTCTTCTTTCATCTCGGGCATGCGGCTGTACTTGTTGCACGGCTTCCTCAACTGCGGCAACGACCACTGCAGGGGGGGGGGGGACTCGTAGCCACATTGTAGCTCTGTCCTTTGGCCAGAACAGAAGTTTGCTCGTGAGTGAGAGTGCGGGATGACAGGTTACTCACAAAACCTTGATCTTGGGCAATTTGGGGCGAGGGCCTTATTGACAAACAAGAAAGTTTCTTATCTTGCCTTATCTGGTGCTTGTACGCAGTCGATGTCGCCACGCTGTCATGAAACTCGTCGAAGGAGGCCATCAGTCCGGAAATGCGGTGCTCCAGTTGGCGCTTTGCAAAGAACAGGTCCAGTTCATCTTCCTGATGGCGGCGTTGCATTCGTGGAGGTGGGCATTGACGAGTCGATTTTCGGCTTTATTGATGATATTCAGGCCTTCGGGGGTCGACGCGGGCCGTTTCAGGCGGAGGCTATTGGGGACGACTTTCCTTTCTTTACAGGTGCGGTTGAAGTCAAGATGAGTTTTGAAGACAGAGATTCCTTTCTTGATGCGTATGTAGCGCATGACGAGCTGCATGGTGTCATGGCTAAAGCCTTGGCTGATAAACTTGAAAGTGAACATTTCGACAGACTTCTGTCTTGAGGGGAGGTTACTGAACTGAGATTTAATTAGGCTCCAGCCAATTGAAAGGCAAAAAGGCAAAAAACCCGACGTTTCGAAGCCGGCTGGGCTTCTTCTTCAGGGGTGACAGTCCTAAAATTGTCCTTACTATGTGTTCCTAAGGAAATTATTTATGTTACAAATGTTGATTATTAAGCGAACATCAGGCAACGTGCGTAGCTGTCGCACGAAAAATAACGTACATATTTGTTACGCTGAAAACCTGTGGGCTCACAATATTGGTATACAATATTATATCGTCTACCTATTTGAATGGGTAAGCTTGGCTTTTTATATGGTCTGAATCACGTTCCCGACATCAAGACGACGTAATAGCAGCCGACGCGATCAATGTATGTATCATAAAATGAACAGTGGCGCACACTAAAATCATGCCACCTACTTCTATAAACCACATGCAGAAGAAAGGCATTCAAAAATTGATGGCTTACTCCATTAATAAATAAGAGGCTGTAATTTGAATATATTATTACGGTAATCACGAATAAAAAATGATTCCCAGAGACGAAGGAGGGTTGAATTGTGCAACTCACTTTTCAAAGTAAGCGGAAGTCAACAACGGCATCGCGTGTTTGGCATTTTGCGGTATGGCTTTTCCAAACGTTTTCGTACAGAATGTGCTCTCATGGATAAGAAATAATACATATATTAGCAGTTCGAACAAGAAAATGTTGTGTTGGAATCGTTCGTTTGTGTTTTGAAAGCTTTTTACCGCACTTACATAAATTATACATAAAAGCTGCAACTTGTTGGGTATCTGGAGAATGGCGGGATCATTATAACAATCTTAATTGCAACACCGTCAGTATATTGTTAGCTGGTGCAACTACACTTCATAATCTTTGTCAATTGTTGCAGGATTTTCACATGGCACTGTTTTGGTACATGTGTTGTTCATTATGTACTTAATTTATATTGTAAACAGTTCCGTTTACGTAAAGGTTTTAATATAAGCAGGTAAAACATTCTTTACAGGGAAGTCAGTGAAGTGATTTGTAACCAGTGGCTAGCTAGTACTAAATATATAAAAAGTGACAAGAGAAAACGTTCTTTAAATAGGTCTCGCAAAAAATTAGCAATATATTATTTCCTATTTATTATTAGTGGTGAATATATATCAAACAACATTCTCAAATTCCTCGCCGGTCATGGAATTCTTTTAAAGTATTAATTTCAAGAAACAATTTTATGGTAGCACCATATACAATTTTTAGTTGCGAAGCTTTCTCTGGTAGTTGATTGTGAATATGATGGTCTGATTTTAATGGCGCAAGGCCGACACGGGCAAAAAGCGCAAAAGACAGATGAGGACATATGTAGAACGATGAGGGGAGATGTGCAATTAAATAATAAATTGCTCAGTAAAAACAAAAGCGAAGAGAATGCATGAAGATTGCTGGTGTAAAGGGCCAGGTTGTCACGAAGCATGGTATAAAATGAGATGTAAAAAACTTCACTTTAGTGGGAAACTTAAAAACACGCTGGATGGAAAACAGGGGCTCTTCTCCTAAAAAGTATGATGAGTTAAACGGCATGTGTTGTCTGTATAGTTGTGGAAAGTGGGCGTTGTGTGGTGCCCAGTATCTTGCATTGAATTAGTGCGTGAACTACGGATTGCGCCTCGACCTTTGTTTCTTAGCTTTAGAGGATTCTCCAATAATACTTTCAAGGAACTTCGAAATCAAAAACACGGACTGTGAAGCAATAGGCCTGGCTTGTTCAAGAGATTCAATTACCAAGAAGGGGGGATAGTTATCAAGTTTTAGGATTGTCGTGGTCGGAAGGGGTGGATAGGATACTTCGGTGCGGCCCCTTTTAGGGGGCCGATGATTGTGTTTGGGGGAATTTAGAAAAACTATACACCATGTAAAAAGCAGTGGACGGGGGTACTTTCTTCGTCAGGCAAACCCTGATAGCTGGAGAGGTCCTGCCTGTTAAACATACCGGGAACCCATAGGCCGGCGCTTGACTTGTGCTCCGATGGGCACCGTTTGAGGTTTCTACCCTTCGCCTTAAAAGTTATTACTACGGTTGGCTACACCGTGCGTATGGGGGCTCAGGTACCCCGGTGTCGCCAATACCGTCACCAACATTGCTCAAGGTGCGCCATGCGCGGTTTCTCTGGTGTTTGGCCTTGTGCATCGAAATAAGCACTTGCTTCCTGGGCAGAATTGGTTTTAAGTTTGGGTGATAACTATAGGGTAACAATAAATTACCTCAATATAAAAAACGAATTTTTCATACGGGTGGTGGAGAACGTGCTTGAAACTTATACGTATTTAACATTTGTGAAAGCATAACCTAAAGTCAGTAACGAAACTACAAGGATTTTTGTGTCAAAACATATAAACACCACACAAAAATGAAACCCGTATTTAAAGCAATTTGCCAATTGACAGGGCCTTCAATTACGGGGAAATAAACTTCCAAAAATTTCCGAAGGAACCTAGGAAGAAAGACACAAACCTATATACAATCATCGTTATATAACGGCGAAATCATTCGCTCTGGTGTTGTAATCACTTTTTGCTTTCTCTAACTCTCTTCACGTTACAGAGTTACATATTGTTTATATGACGCGTACATTGTTTACTGTTATGTTTTTCTGACTATATGTATTGTTGTACGTTGCTTTGCGTTCTTGGTTCGAAAATAAGAGTTTATTGCAATATTGCCGAAAGGGTAACTACTGCGTTTTTTAGGGTGCTCATTTTGTTTCATGGCAATGACGCCTTAATTTCTCGTTGTGATACTGGTTTTTGTTCTACTATTATAACTTCTCTTTAATCGCGTAAGTACAATGACAAGTGAGATTTTGCAGACCTATTTGTTTCATGCAGATGATGTTTTTTTTTCTTTTTAAGTGCAACTGCAGGTTTTATGAATTCGGGGATAGTTCCTCGTGAAGCTAGCATCGCACAAGTTTCAAACTGTTTTCCGCAGGTCATCGGTGTTATGTATATTCGATGCCTACTACACATATAGTCGTTCTTGTTATTATATTGCATTGTTATTATTTTTTATATATTACAATTGCTGTTCTTGCTAATGAGGCAGGATTGTGGCTAGCAAGGATTGCTGTGTTCTGTGCTCGCGTGCTTTCTTCGGAAAGTAGTTTTCCGTCTACTGTACCTGCCACAACGGGTGCACGCAAAGTGTATTCGGTGGCCTGACACGGATCTCCAGCTGCTGAAGTCTGGCGCGACACCATCCAAATGTAAGCTCTGTGAATCGGCAGAGACGGCAGCTTGGCCTACCCCCACAGCGACGACATCGGCCCATCCGCAAGAAGGGCATCTTCCACCGGCTCCTTTCGCGCGGTTAGCTGTCCGTCGTCGAGAAGTCCTCCTTGTCCACGCCCCTACCGGTTCAATTTGGAAGCAAAATTGCCGACCTTCGTGCGCTCTTCACCGCAGCGCTAGACGGCATTTTTTTATTAGGCGACCAAGCTGCCCGTCTGCATGAGGAGAATCACCAGCTGCGCCAGGAAAACATACAGGGGTTTGACAGCTTCTTGAGAGAAGATTAACGGTAAAAGCCTCATCACACGGCAATCATAGGTTCCCTCAATGACGAAGTGCTTAGTCTTGGAGAGGAGCTCCCCGCGCAACGACCGGCCATGCTGCCGCACCCGAAGCATGCGCTCTGCTCTCGCAGCCTACTTCAGTCATCCGTGGTGTAGTCTGCGGCCGGATCACCATTCATCCACTTGAAATCGCCTTTCGCTGGAGCCCCAGCCGCTTCTTCTGCTGCTGGGGATGCGTCACTTCCGAAGAACGGCTCATATCGTCCCCACCATTTGCCCGAATCACGGGAGCTTGGGTCTTATGGCTGCTGCTTCAATGCTGTCGGCTCCGGCGGCGTCGACGTGGGTTCCGATACAGGAAGATCTACCGCTGCCGTCACCACCACCGGTGATATTACCGACAAGGTGTCCACACCAACCGGTTTCTTTGTAACGTCTTCCCTAGGCGAACTCTCGGTGGCTCAACGCGAAAGCTGCCGAAAGCGTTCTTCGTCGTAAATGTATCCCCTGAGGCTCCTCAGATTTGTTCTGACAAAAATGTTGTCCCCTCTTACCTGCAAGCGTTTAAAACTATGATACCAATTCCTCCTTTTATGTGACAGTAAGGGACTAGTGCTGGTACTTAACTTGATGTACTGGTCTCTGTCAGACAGCTTTTCCTTTTGAGCCTTTTAGGGGCGGGCTCAGTGATTCTATACTGTCGTCGTCAGATATTTTCCCTCCTGCACAATCAATCCACACCTGAATGTGTACTACCAAAATGTACGTGATCTCAGAACCAAATCTGCTGAGTTCAGCCTCTTTTTAGCATAGTCTACATTGAATGTTATTATTCTTATGGAAACTTGGCTTTCTTCAGAAATTCAGTTAGAGATTATTTTGTAGATAATTATGTGGCATTTCTGAGTGACCGTCAAAGTTCCGCGCCCTAATATTTTGGCAGTTGAGTCCTCATGGCGCTCCACAAGTCGCTGAATTGCCGTCGTCTCTCGGACTTCGAAACGCTTAGGGAATCCCTGTTGGTAAATGTGTCGGCTGGAGCAAAAACAGCATGATAATTTTAACATTTTGTATGCCGCAATCCAAAAACTATGCCGGACTTTTATACTGTATGGAACCAGATGATAGTAATCTTAACATTTACACAGACAACAACTTTTGGAGCTTCGGAAACTTTACTTTACCCGGTGTGCACTGGAATTACACGCAATAATCACTATGTCGCGGAGAGAAATTACCGTCTGTAAGTCTTCCCTCTCCTACAATGGTCTACATCAGTGAATTAGTTGAGAAAACATCTGCAGTAACGTTTTTAGCTCCTGCTTCTCTAACCTGCGCGATCTTACTATTTATCTATCGCATGCATTGGTGGTCCGACCTGAAGAAATTTTCACAACTGTATCTGTCGAAGCACTCAACAGGTTCCGGCTATTGTGCCCCTTCTACGTTGAACTCTGGTGCTAGAGATTAAATTGGTGTTTATAGCGACCTGTGTAGCATTGACCGGTATCTACTCATACAACTTGCCTCTGTTGATGGCAGTGCTGATAAACTTTTCTAATGTATTTAAAAAGGAATCCGCATGTTCACAAATACAAAGAAGTTGCGAATTCTTGACCCAGTTGTACACCTGGGCCTTCGTCTTTCGTCGGGTGCTGTTCACACTAGCCCTGCTGAGAGTCTTTATGTTGAGAGTAATAAGTGGAGCCTTGAGAACCAACGAACATACATGGACTTGCTTGATGCTTTTAAAATTTCATCGCTGAATAATCATCCTTTTTATACTGTCTTTAACGATACATCCACATCTCTGCTCTTTGTAAATCGCCCATTCGTTCCTCTGCCCTTTTCACTTAGAGTGAAAGAGCGAGCCTCGGATCTCAGTGCTTCGTTTTTAGATGTGTACAGGTCAGTCCTTTTCAAACAGTTTACCGTCTTGGCAAGTTCGTCATGTGTCGTGCGACCTTTCTTTTATAAAACTTGACAAAAATCGGGTACCGCGAGCTGCCAATACTGCAGCACTTTCTGTCTCTGCAGTTTAAATACCCACTTGCAGAATTTTACAGTGACGAGTCTAAAACCTCCACCATGGTCTCCTGGGCTGCTCATGGTCCGGATTCAGTGCAGCCAGAACCATGAGCGTCCACACAACAATTTTTCAGCAGAAGGATATGGAATTTTACTGATTGTACGACACATACTTGAAAATCATATTACCAAAGTCTATCATCTACACAGAGTCCTTGAGCTGTTGTTCGCGCACTGTCATCGCATACACCCCCCAAAAACCACATAGTTAATCTTGTATTCAGCAAAATCATGTTCGTGTATGCACCAAAAGCATGAGCTGGTCCTCTGCTGGGCCCCAGGACACGCAGGGATCGCTGGGAACGAGTTGGCATACGAGAGGGCCGGTGCTGCTGCATTCAGGAACACTGTGGACATTACACCGGTACCCTACACAGACCTCAAGCCACACATAAGACAAACACTGCGCAGAACATGGCAAAACACACTGAGGACGAACAGACAGACAACAAACTACATGTAATAAAGCCACACTTGGGACGGTACACAGCTGACTCACACAAAAGACACACGGAAGTCGCCTTGTGTAGGCTACGGATAGGGCACACCCATGCGACGCACTCGCATCTGCTGATGGGGTCTTCTAGACCCCAGTGCAGCAGGTGCGGAGAGGCCCTATCCGTAGTGCACATACTAGTCACATGCAAGGCACTTCACACAACACGACACAAACACTTCAGAGAACTCTACAGACAACATATTCCCCTACATCCATCGTTTTTCTTAGGTGAGGATGCCATTGTTTCCGTGAAACGTGTGTTTGAGTATTTGTCCGACGTCAAGTTTTTAAACCTCATTTCCTATCACGCATCATGAAATCTGGCCCTATACACCAGCCCATGCTCATTGTCGTTGTGATTTTACTTTTGTTTTTGCTGATTTTACTTAGTGTTTAAGGTTTCACCCCTATTATTGACTATTGTTTTGGCGCTCTTCGCATCAGTTGGCCTTGCGCCATAAACATCCAACCATCATCATCATCTTCTTCAGAAATTCAGTTAGAGATTATTTTGCAGATAATTATGTGGCATTTCCGAGTGACCGTCAAAGTTCCGCGCCCTAATATTTTGGCGGTTGAGTCCTCATGGCGCTCCACAAGTCGCTGAATTGCCGTTGTCTCTCGGACTTCGAAACGCTTAGGGAATCCGTGTTGGTAAATGTGTCGGCTGGAGCAAAAACAGCATGATAATTTTAAGATTTTGGATGCCGCAATCCAAAAACTATGCCGGACTTTTATCCTGTATGGAACCAGATGGTAGTAATCTTAACATTTACACAGACATAAACTTTTGGAGCTTCGGAAACTTTACTTTACCCGGTGTGCACTGGAATTACCTCACTGTTACACGCAATAATCACTATGTCGCACAGAGAAATTACCGTCTGTAAGTCTTCCTCTCCTACAATGGTCTACATCAGTGAATTCGTTGAGAAAACATCTGCAGTAACGTTTTTAGCTCCTGCTTCTCTAACCTGCGCGATCTTACTATTTCTCTATCGCATGCATTTGTGGTCCGACCTGAGCAAATTTTCACAACTGCATGTGTCGAAGCACTCAACAGGTTCCGGCAATTGTGCCCCTTCTACGTTGAACTCTGGTGCTAGAGATTAAATTGATGTTTATAGCGACCTGTGTAGCATTGACCGGTATCTACTCATAAAACTTGCCTCTGCTGATGACAATGCTGATAAACTTTTATAATGTATTTACAAAGGAATCCGCATGTTCACAAATACAAAGAAGTTACACAGATGCGAAAGGGTTGAAGGGAGCGAAGATTTGCGCAACACCACCATTTTTTCCGTCTTTTTCGCCTAACGGCGATGTTTAACCCTCGCTCTTGCCCAAGGCACCACCGCAGGATGTTCGCTTTCCTCTATCGCACACTGTTCTGCGCTGCACGTGGCGCGGGCACGAGTACCCGCGCTTATCGTTGCGGCGGCGGCCCCTCCGCGCCTTCCTCTGCCACGGCCAGGGTACAGGCCCCGCGCACGTCTCATTTCCCTCATTTCCTGTCTCTCCCCTGCCTCCTATCTCTGTCCGTTATCGGGAGCCTGCTCCGTGCCGGGCGCTGGCGGAAGGGGGTGTGGTTTGACCTCTAGTGCTCAAAGACAAAACTGGTCACCCTGCGAAGACTGCTGTAGGTAGCGAAGTCTACCTTGCGCTACAAAAGTCCTGCAAGGAATCTAAATTTCCTAACTCGTAGAGCCGATACTGTGCTAGAAAAATTTGTTCTCCTTTTTTGTGACTTCGTAAGTACCGTAAAAGCGCCAAAAACATACACAAACGTCAATAAATTTCAGACTCACCACAAGGGAGGTTTCTTATACATTACGCGTATCTGCATAGCCATTTCGGTTGACGAAAATATAGGTATGACTGCTTGGTAATATATTAAAATAGCCCACAATTGCCCGTAAAAAACCGGTCGGAGTATATCTTCCCGTGTGCGCAAATTATTTGTAGAAATTGAAATTCGCTATAACAAAGCAACGATTTTAATGACTAACGCGCTGCTCACAGCCAAACTCGTGACGCACAACTTGAAGTATCCAGGCAGGAGTTCTGGTGTTGCATTGCCCTGTGTAAAGAAATGTATGCTAGTGAGAGGTCGAGTAACACATCTAGGATTAAAATCAGCACAATGCGTGACCAGAAACGTTTCTGGCACTACGTTCGTTCACGATGTCGTTATAACTTCAATTTTATGTCCTACGTTTCCAGAAGCCTAGAAGATAGCACGCATTGTTCTGTACTTTAAAACTTCGAACTCACTTAGTAATAGTTATTAGCAGCCTATTTCACTTCTGGTGAGAACGCGGTTAACCACATCAGTGTCTCTAAAAGGCGAAATTGCTTTTAGGCCGTATGCAATATTGAGCGTAATGTGAGGCAGTGATTCATCTGAACTTAGCGGAACGCCTTTTATGTCGAGACTGTTTGTGCAGTTTTAGTGCTTCATTTTATTGTTTCTTGCGGCACGTCAAAAACGTACTGCAATATCATCTTCAACTTGCGTTTGCTTCACTTCCGCTGTGTCGCAAACCATGGTCGGAATTGGTCATTTCAATTGCTCTACCTTAACATATACGCTTTTTAAAAATTTATTACGTCCTGGCCCTCTGGTAAGGATCCTGTGCATTTCCGCCAAACGTGTTCCTTAATCATGAATAGTCTTAATTTCTTTAAACATGACGTCACATCGCCCAGTGGCTTTGCCTGTTTTTTCGGGCTGTTGTGGGCTATTTTATTAGATTACCAAGAAGGTGTACCTGTATTTTTGTCCACCAAATGTCTACGCAGACACGCTAACAACAGCTCTTGGGCGATCTAGCCGCGCAAACCTATTGTTCAACACAAGAAATCTATGCACACGTAACTTCCAAACAAGACACTTTCTTGTAAGTCACCTGCGAATGATTCTGCCATCATGGATTGCTTTGTTATTGTATTAGTCAATTTAAATGTGTTTCTTGATACAGGAAACTTGGTTGCTTTCCGTAACATTTGATTTTTCATTTTTAGTTACATTGTCTGTTGACCCAACCTTATAAGGTGGTTGCTGGGGATTCAGTTATGGTGCGGTTTCCCGCCATTTGTTTTTGGTACGCACAGCCAGCTAGACCTAGGAGACTACAGATAACCGGTGACCATCCTGTCACTCCGTTGTGTTCGAGCTGCTAATTTGGGAGGAACAGCCGACGCACCAGTCCTTGCACCGGTGATGGTTATCGAAGGACGAGAATATAATGGTGCAAACATCAGGTGATTTGCACACCACTACAGAGCTCCCCACCTGGCGCTAAGCGGGTTATGGTAACAAATGTACATGTTGTATGCCGTGTGCGAGAAAAAATACTACGTGGATGTATGTACAAGGCACAGTTTTCATTCTTGTTCCGCGTGTAACGTCTCTGGTTGTGGATGTCAGCCAGAGAGAGAGCGCCCGTTGAGAATTGGAGCCTCAGGTGGCCTTGGATGGGAGTGCAGGCTTGTACGAGCGTACGCAAGTTTCATGAGTCCAGAATGACTGTCGCACCGCGGCTCACGTCGCGGCAGCGACAAATACGAAGTGACGATGCTCCAGGAACTTTGGTTTTACATGCCGCCTCTATGGACGGGTGCACACTGAGGTTGGGCCATCCATTAGAGGAGGCTGGTGTACCTCTCGAGATTTTTTCCATCGTGCTTTTGGCTGTATTATCGTTACGCGGTATCGTACTGCATCCTTTGTATGACGCTTCCAGTGTGTGCGGCTACAGAAAAATACCTGACAGCAGTTTCATCGGCAACTATTACCATAAATCTGGGATTCCCGTTGACCGCGAACGTGGCAAGTAGTTTCCCCAAGACGCGATTGGTGACTTGTGGGTGTGCGCACAAGTGCCCAACCACCGAAACACTGTCGCAACTAGTCTTAGAAACAGAGACAGGGTGACAGAGTGGTCTCATGATGCTGGGGCAAACGCAGTAGTCTTCGGTGTGCGCTTCAGCATAGATTTCTGAATAGAGTAAAACCTCGTTAAAACAAGCTTGAAGGGGGGTAGTATTCAGTTTGTTAAAATCTTTGCTTTGTTATAGCGACTTGAAATTTCTACACTAAATTTGCACACACGGGAACATATGCCCCCACAGAAACTACCAGCAGCCCACAAAAACCAGAGGAACAAGCGAAAAAGATGCAGCTAAAAATTGTTACTTTATTCACACCAAACTACCATACGTGAATATTCGACAGCACATGGGCAGGAGAATAACTTCTCGTAAAAAAGTTGGTAATAGATTTTTGCAGCGTCTTCTTCAGCCGAGTGGTATCTTTTTGAGGTGCAGCTGCAAAACTGATTCCGTCTTCGTCGTCCTCATGAGCACAAAAAAAAATTGGCGCAGCAGGTAGGCCTCACCCCAGCACACTGCCTGGAGCAACATCCAGGCAGCCTACGGGGAGGTGGTGAGTCTCGCATTCTAGCGCTTGGAGCCATTTTAGCGCGCTGGAGCTAATGACCCCTAGCTAGCAGCAAATTCAAATTAACGCATCTGTGGTACGACGGAAACCATCCCGAGGTATAAGAAATTCACCAGTCGGGTAAGAAAATGTTCCGCTATGCTTCTTGTGGGAATAAAAAGTTACGTTGTATATACAGAGAAGAAATTTAGCTTCGTTAAAACCAGGTCTCAAGTACACGGGTGGCAGTGCAAATTTAAAAAAAAAATAAAATTGCTTCGTTATATACATTAGTTCATTATATCCCGTTTCGAATTAACGAGAATTTACAATAGTTCTCCGGTGGTTGGGAGACCAATACGTGTCGCCATGGTCATTGTTCTCACTTCCCCGAAGTTCAGAATACGGCGTTGACTGCAGCAGCACAGGAACACACGCATGGGGTAGTAAAGATAGCGAGGCGGGTTGTAACAGCTGGTCATCCGCTAAGTTTGTCAGCTCCAAGTCCAGTTCGTGTAGGTATGGCTGCTGCGTTCGAGTTGGAATCGAGAGGGCCAACACTCTTTGTATGAGACGACCCTGATGATGCGATAGGAAAATGTGTTGCGGCGGATCGTACGTGGCCCGTCCAGATGCCTCCGGTGCTGCAGGCAAAAAGAGAGGTCATCTGAATCCGTAGTGGGTGATAACGGATGCGCGTAGGTATGCGTAGTGGTTTCGCTTGGCGGATGTGTGGCGGGGATGCAACGGAGCACGAGTGGAAGAGTCTTTTATAAACAGAGTGTTCGAACTTGGGCGGCTGTATTTTCAGTAGGTTGATGCACAATGTATCCTTAAGCTTGGACACGCAACTTGTGAGGTTCTGGGCCTCGGATTTCGGCATTGGCTAGACCCACATAGGCATTGCCGTGCGCCGCTGGCGGTCTCACAGTTGCTGAAATTGCAGGGCAGCACGAGACTTATGGAGGCGTGAAATCGGGTATGCGCCAGCTTCGTACACTTATCGGAGGAGAGGAGCGTCGCCTGGAATGCGGAGAGCAGCGATAACAATGGAATGGTGCGGCACACTGTTCTGTTCGAACACTTAGGTCGTACACCACAACCGGGAACTCACCGGTGAGAAATATTTTGGAAGGATGTGGATGACGATGATTGTACCGCTCAGATCAGATCAGATCAACCTCTTTTTGCTTTACAATTGTTGAGTAAGGCTCCAAGTGTGCGCTCCCAAAGCATAACCACCAGCGTTCGCTGCAAAAGTCATCTGCCCGTAATTCTTCCTTGTGGTTTGGGCTCAGCACTGACAATTATTCCGAGGTAGTTAAAGCCTCCAACATGTAGGAGCTTCCTTTTACATGTGCTGAATAGGGAGTCTTCGGCATGGTATTTTAAAGTTACTGTAGATTTATTCTGATGTATTTTTAGCCCCAACGGTTTCTCGAGATTTTTTGCAGGTCTCTTCAAATTCACGTAGAAAGTGTATGTTGTCTGTAAAGATTAACGCTTACACAATTTGCATTGGGCCCCAATCTTGCGTTTCTCAAGACAACCGTCCTGAATACCCTCGACAATCTAGCTGTAAACAGGTTCGGCGATATGGGACGTCCATTGGATCGAAAAATTATCACTTTGCTTGTGAAAGGCTATTCTCTCCTAAGGTTGGTATATCGGTATTTTAAAGACTTAATTATGTAGATCTCTTGAATTGGCTGGCATTGGAATTCTCTCAGCACCACACGATGTGTGCTCTGTCAAACGTTTGTTTATAGTCTCCTAATATGAAATAAATAGGTTTAGTGTACCCTACGTTTTTTTCTATTTCTTGATTGACCGAATGATTGGTTCCGCTATTGCAATCTTTTCTGTTGCCAGTGTGCTCTCTGGGCACTCGTAAAATACTTACATACGTGGTTAAATATGATTTTGCTTCGTTTGCAATTAAGGGCAGGCTGACAGGCCTGTCGTTAGTAATGAATTTGAAACCTCTCTCGTTGTGAATCGTAATTATATTGCCGTTTTTTATATTTTTGGCTCTTTTACGGTACCTATGAAGTCACAAAAAGTAGAACAAGTTTTTCCAGCACAGTATCGGCTCTACTTTATAAAAATCTGGGTTATGACGTTGCCACCTGAAGCGTTGCTCTTCTCATGCTCCTTAAAGCTAATCCTTTTTCCACGAATGTTAATCATGGGATTCCACAATCTAAACTTGTGCACCCACTAAGTGCGCCTGGTCTACTTCTATTGGCTTAGAGCCTGGACTAGAACCGTTTTGCAGTTGTTATATAGTTCATTTTGTTTTCGATGTTCCCGTGTTCGTCTCTAGTGGGTACATTCGGTCTGTGCCGATAGCTAGCTTCCCGTTTATTGCTTTTGAGCTTCCTCCTATTTTTACCAATCCATCCACAATGCCTTGATGTGCGCAACAATACCAATATTTTATTTCTGGTTATGAAAGTCGACACCTGTGCTATTGGCATTTTATCCGCGGAACTCTGAACTTCCACGTTGCTGCGTTTCACAAACACTTGTCTTATTTCCGAGTTAAATTTTGAGTTTGTTTTCTAGGTGCAGCATATACCGTAGCTGCTGCTGATCCTCTGATGGGCATTATCGGTTGACATTTATCCCATATACAAGACCTCAATTCTCCTCCATTAGCAAGGGGAACTTCCTTTGGCAGTGTGTTTTTACTTTGTGATTCATGGTTTCGGCTTCATTCTGCGTCCCTTACTCCAAACACGTTTTTTTGCATTTTCTTGAAATTGAGCCCTGCTTTCCCAACAACCATTTTATTTCTCCTTCAAATTTCGCCTACCTCCAACTTGAATGTCAGTTAAAATGAAGTCAATTTGATTTTTTCATCGAATGACTCTTTTTGCTCGTTTCTACTTCTTGCATTTAAAGTAGAATGCATTTATTACGCTGGCGTTATATTTTCTTGCTAGTCTTTACAGTATATCTAGTCAAACGCTGCGAGTATAATTTGCAAAGTTCGCCACTGACCCCTCAACATTTACTACCGAACTAAATATCCTTAAAATCAGCCACCACAGATTTATTTCCGTCGTAATTGGTGATGTTTCGACATATTTGTTGAAACTGTCACTGTCTTCAATACCGCAGATAGCTCCAGGAGCAGATACTTGGCCTCTTTTTACACTGTATCGCTTTCACTCGTTCGACTCGTTTTTAGCGATAAATATTTCATCCAATTGGCTACTACTTTTCAGTGGAATAAAAATAAATGCCCTCCATTTTCTTTCCCTCCGGTACTCAGCAGCACAAAATATATCATCTAGTCCGCTGCCTGAAAGCGTTTCGTTTTCTTATATCATCAGTTAACTCAACAAAATCCCACATAGTTTTCGTGAACTTCTCTAAAAGCAGCTATGCTTTCCCTTGCTAGAAAGGGTTGAGTTTTCAACTTTGGGTGGTTCAAGTTCTAAGGGCGATTTTCCAGAACCAGAGGCTTTCAGTAAATTCGGTTGTACCGCCGGCATGACTACTTCGGCTGGTGGGTGCCTTCCAGATTCTCGGGACTGAGAACCAAGAGTTCTTGAGACGTTTGAGCGACTACCGCGAAGGGGTTCCCCGATGTTTCTCTGGTAAAAGAGTGCTCTTTCGTTACCAAACAGCCTTCCAAGCGTGCTTTTTCCCCATCTAGGTTTGCCTCCAGAATATCTGTGATTATGAATACATCCGGAGCCGGCATACACTCACACTTTCCTCAAGTGGTGTCTCAAGGTCTGGTAACGATGGAAGAATGCGGTAGCAAATGTGAACTTGTGTACATCGCCTTGCATATTCTGGTACTTGCGCAAGCCTACAGGAATATAGTAGTCGCTGATTTGCGTGTGCCCGGGTTTTAGTACGCGATCCTTCATCCGGCAGGGTGTTCTGCGGAACCTGTTCCTTGCTATTAACCCCGAGAACTCCTGCAGCTTGTGGTTTAGCCTTTTAAATACGCACTGTTTTTGTGGTGCTTCATGATGGTCTGCCCTGTTTGGGTGATCGTATATCGGTGTGGCCTTTCGTCGCTCTGCGGTTTTGTCCGGTGCTGTTTTGTCGGCGCTGTATTGTCGCAAGCCCTTTTGACTCCGCTCTCAAATAATATCTCTCCTAATATTTATTGGAGGACTGCGTGCCAGAAGCTTCAGTGACTGACAGTTACTTTTGCAGACAAGTAAACCGCGTCAGCATAAAAAGCAATTGTAGCAGCAATATGGGTAGTCAAAAAGGGTAGTTTGCTTACACAATAGGAAGTTGTTATATCACGCCCCATGACCGCTTGGTACGTGCTAAACACGGCGGATAACCGCATGAAGCTTTGAACAAAAGCATACCAGCCACGTTTCAATTTGGTTTTCCAATTCAACACTAGCAAATAGGTAATAAAAAAAATGTATGAATTGTTTTGGTTTTTATTGTAGTCATACTTTAGGAACCTCAGTTCTAAAAATAATAAACGGACACTAAAGTGAATCTTGTTAAGTAATTTTTTATGTGTAATATATTTGAGAGCGTTATTCCTCTGCAGAGTTATTTGGTAAGCAATGTTTCCATTTGTCCTAAACGCATTCTCTCATAATGAGGGAAGAAAGGGAGTTACCCTATTTTAGGTGATATTAGGGTTGGTGATTTTTAAACCTCGCGAAACAAACAAGCAAATATAGAGCAAAGCAGAGAAGTATATTTGCCCTAACTAGCTTATGGCCACAATTTCCGGAAATACATTGAAGCTAGGGTTACCGTCCATAAACATATGAATGATAATCATTGCTTTACCTTTAAAAACAGTCTAATAACAGTGTAATAAAAAACTCCCGCATTTTCTCAGAAGCCCCTTTACATAGGGGCGATTTACCAGGCAATCCGGGTGAACTTCCCAAACGTTTCGTCCCACACAGGGGCGGAGCGCCAGACCGGGCCGGCCGTCACGTGTATCTATTTTACGTTAGGTGCCCGGTACCACCAAGGCACACGAATGTACATTGTGCCTTCCAATGCTTTGGTGGACGCTCAACTTGTAACCGTGTGCGGCAGGGCATGCACCAGACTCCTTCGTCCTCGGCGATGTGGCAACGCGAGATGTGGCAGGAGCCTCACCACATCGGCGATGGTTAGGGGCCCCTCGAAAGGGTAAGGGCACCTTTCCAGGAGTCGGTTCTACTTTGAAGTGTGCGCACTTCACACGGCACCTCCAGCAAACGAGGCGAGGGCTGTATCGGTAAGCCTTCGCGGCAGTTTAACGGATTAGGGATTCATAAGGTACGTTTATGAAGCCCTTCAAGCTAGACGAAGTCTGTAATCACAAGTGGTGCCACTGTTTGAAAGTCCCTCCAGTGCGCGATTTAGGCCTGCGCACAAGAGGCACATGCCGTGCCTTACCCAACCCGCCAAGTGGCTGCACCGAGAAACTTCCAGACCTCTATGTGTGAGGTTGGAGTGCGTACCTACTGCACAAGTGGCGTTGAGTAAAGCCCCCACACCCGATGGAGTTTGGCGCAAGCGTGCAAAAATCGCCAAAAACGTTTCGCGTCATCAATTTCGTCCCCACTGTGTTCGCTGCTCTCTCACCATGCAGCAGACACCAAGAGGCTCACATTTGCACAATACATAGGCACGGCTAAGCTACCAGACCTCCATGGGTCAGCTTACAGTACTTACGTACACCGCGAGTGCAGTGGCACTCAGCCACTGTGTATGGCTGGCGCTTAGCCCGCAAAATTAGGTCCCCCATCTAAAACGCCATTGCTTCCAATGAAAGACCTAATGTTACTAACCGGTTATCTTCCAAATGCCTCAAATGTGTGGTCATTTTGTCATTTTATTGGTGATGTGAGTATAGGTTGCTTGCAGTGACTCTTTTTTTGTTAACAGTCGCATGCTGATCAGCGTCCTTTTGCTTATTGGCTCGCTGTTGTAGACTATTGGGTTCGCTGCGGGAAGGGCGTCGTAATTTGTCTACTTTACGCTTCCAACTCGCAAGCAATTGACGGCCGTCATGTTGTACGTATCCTACCTGTAAACATAAAAAAAAAATTGGCGGGATGTCAAATCGCCGTAATTGCTCACTGGACTGCTGCCAGAATTACACGCGTCTACTGCTGGCACGCGTCGAGCTTCTTGCGAAAACAAAAATATGTGCGTCTAAAAGAAGTTTCTCGTCCATCTTCATCGGTGGACACAATAATCTGTGAACCAAAGTCGGCCGTAATAAACCATGCCGTTTTAGGATAGTATTTTGTAGTTCCCGTGTAAGAAGAGAAAAACGCAATCGAGTACCGGAATTTTGCGACTCCCGACGTTGTTGTGACGAATGAAGAGTTAGACACGTTTATCACATCCTGGGAAGCATGTCACCAGCCTATACGGGTAACGGCGCGCGTATTTCCTGACGCAGAGCTTTACGAGTGCCGCACGCGCATCGCAACGGTAGGCGCGTGCACGCGATTAGGGCACGGAATCTTACAATTGCTAATTGCCCCAAGAAGGATTATTGTTTCAACGCGTACCGACGAGCCACTACACCTCAACAAGTACTGTACCACTGCACGGAATTGATGCCGTCGCAAACGACTTCTTCCAAGAAACAACAAAAAAGAAACAACAAAAACACTGAGCCCTTTAATAAATAATTAGAAATAAAAACCCCCTTACTCTCACCGGAATGGTGTGAAGGCAGTTTGGCAAAATAGTGGTTTTAATAAAGACCGGAGGGGAGTAATTTTAAGACTTCCTGCTAGGCCCAAGCTTGTGAATGATTGGTTTGTAGAGACTAGGCAACCGGCTGGCAGAAATCGACAAATACCACTGCCGTAGGCAAATGAAAAGTGGGCGAGAACGATCGCGAAGATCCATCCTACGTCGACCGTGCACTCCGACTGTCGGTCCAAGACATTATTACCGCTACGGCGAGAACAGAAGTGGTTCTAAGAAGATCCTAATGCCTTCTAGTACGCTATCATGCCTTTCGCGAAGGGGTAGGGGGCGAGATGTCACCGCACATATGTGCCCCGATGATATGCCAGACCTAATGCGAAGGTGGCAGCGGTAGAGGACTGGAGGTGTGAGATGATAACGTCAGCCACCATAAGCTCCGGGAACAGCACAGAAGCGGAAGAGTATGAAATAGCACTCGCTATCAGCACTCGCACTTAAGGGAACCCAAAAATTATTATATCTGACTCACAAGAGGCATGCCGAAATTATGCGTAAGGACGTATCACACCGACCGCCTATCATATCCTGCAGCGAAACCGACCGATTCAACCAGTCCGTCTATTGTGGACACTTGGGCAAGCGTGTTTCCCTGGCAATGAAAGCGTTCATGTGGTAGCTTGGGGCCTTATCTTCCGGGCGCCCGCGGAAGACCAACCCAAACCAGACAGACAGACAGTATCCCACACACATACACACATATACTACAACACTACAGACTCTCCCATAGGACACTTCCTCCGCCACACGCGCAACTCACACGTGAGGAATAGGCTGCATGGCGCCAGCTACAAACTAACACGTTTCCTAGCCTCTCGCTCCGGCACAAATTCTACCCTACCCTGTACTCAGACAGATGCCCATCCTGCGGAGGACACCCGAACCTGTACCACTCCACATGGGAATGCCCAAAACCGCCGACCCAATTGCCTATACCCGGCCCTTCCCCCTCCGGTTGGGAAGCCGCTCTTTCCAGCTCAGCTTTGAACGACCAGCGCGAACTGATCGACCGGGCAAAATAGATCGCAGCACCAAATGGTGCCCTGGACTAAGGGCACCACCCTCTGAGAGCTAGTCTGACTTTATAATAAAGTTTTCCACTACTACTAGGGTCAGCTTCAGGCATGTACATTTCGCTCCTAGTGACGTTTGAGTGACTGTCGCTGCGGTGAACGGTGGCATCAAGCGTGCCGAAGTCGGCTTTGCTGTTTTAGAAGATTTCGCAGGTGTGGAGGCAAGGTTCGTTTTTCTCTAACTTTAACCCAACAATGCTTGTTCTTTAGAACAATAAATGAATAATCCTGTCCATTGTATTTAAGGGTGTGCTTGAGTGTACTTTTTTTCCGGATTAACTCTACGTCATCCTTTCGGTGTACGCTCCAGTGCTCACACACACTCATAGTTACGCATATAAACAGAATTGCCCGACTGACTAACAGACTCACTCACAAACACTTGGCGACTTGAAGTTTCTGTAGTACGTAACCGTCATGGCGTAGATGCTTACCATGGTGGTGTTTCTTGAAATCCTGCAACTATCGGAGTGGTGAAAATTTCGAGACATGCAACAATGTTTTTTTCTCCTACACTATAAAAAATGCTATTCGCAAGGTTGATGCTCTATAAACAGCAGTTTAGCTTGGAGCTCACCTAAAATGTCGAGCTTTCTCGGGAGGTATGGGTGCATGTTTTGCCCTTTGAGCGTCAACGCAAAGCAAAATCCTTAAAATTGGTATTCCGGATTTCTATGTATGACATTTATTACTGAAATTCAATAAATAAATCAATCACTGAAACATGTATTGAAAAATATTTAGTAACACTCATTTTGTTCTGAAACCCACAATCGCAACGGTAGGGATGGTAAGGCTGCAACCCTCAAAATACTTTTTATATATACTGAATTGCTACACATATCAATAAAGAGACCATGACACACATGAACGGGTGAGTGAGATAACCAATAATTTAGAAAAGACAATTTCCTTCTTTCTTGTTAGGAGAGTAATTTCAAAAATGCCAACCTTGGTAAGCCTCCATGGCATCCCACAAATTACTCCCGAAATTCAGGGTTTCAAGGCGTACCGAGCTTTGACTGGGAGTTGGCGAGTAAGTCAGTGGGTCAGACAGTTTATTCGGGATTCTTTCATATATATATATATATATATGTTATAGTATATATATATATATACACATATATATAACATATATATACATATATATAATATATATATATATATGTGTTGTGTGTGTGTGTGTTGAAAAGGGGAATAGCCATCGCGAAGGTAGTTGATAGTGCGGTTTATTCAAGTCCGTAGCGTAAGACCACGGGCCGAGGGCAGGTCCAGCCGATACGAGCTCGTGGGCATGAACGGCCGAGTTAGACTTCGTCGTCTTCACGATAATTCTCGAGGCATACCCGATTGGGGGTATGGCGCTTCGGCATCTACTATTGTTGTTGCGCGTTAGCTCTTCTTGTAAATCGCCTCTGGCGTCAAAAAGAACATACCTGGCTACTGAAGGACACGACGAAACTATAGGTTCGTATTAAGGCTTCACCTGATCCACGTGAACAGTTTTACGCCCTCGGCGGCGATGATCTGTGGTTTGTGCAACCAGTTCCACAAGGGAAAAGACGGGCGACGTCCGCTCATAGACTCTGTACGGGCCATGGTACTGAGTGGTCACTTTTGGGGAGAGACTACGTGTTAAGCAGGGCTCCCAAAGCCACACAAGGCAGCCGGGTTCAAAACTGCGATTTTTGACGCATTCGTCGTCACGATGCTTCTGGTGCTGCTCATCGGTGGATGTAAACGAACGGGCCAGTACACGGTATTCCTCGGCGCGACTACCAAGGTCTGAAATGGGCGTAACTTCGGTTGCGTCGGGCTTGTACTGGAGTATCGTGTTGATTGTGCACGACGGCTCTCGTCCATACAACCAGAAAAACGTCGAGAATCCCGTGGTCGTCTGCGTTGACGTATTGTAAGCAAATGTTATAAACGGGAGTTCGACGTCCCACTTCGATTGGTTGGCAAACACGTAAATGAAGAGCATGTCACCAAGGGTGCAGTTGACGTGTTCTGCAATGACGTTTGTTTGTGGGTGGTATGATGTGGTAGTCTGATGAACGACGTGGCACTCAGTGAACAGGGCTTCAAAAACGTCAAACAAGAAAACCCGTCCTCGGTCGCTTAGAAGCTCCTCATGTGCCCCTTGTCGAAGAACAAAGTGGCGAAGCAGGGAGGAGGCAACTGTCGCGAGCCGTGGCGGCTGGGATAGCATCGGTTTCGGCGGCCCAATAAGGTGATCCACGGCGACAATGGTCCATCGGTTTCCGGCTGCAGTAGAAGGAAGTGGGTCATACACGTCGATGCCCAAACATTCGAAATGCTTTGCTGCGCAGGGTACTGGCTGCAAAGGAACGGCAAGGCGGGGTGGCGACGATTTGTAGCGTTGGCATTCAGGGCAAGATCGCACGTACATGCGTACGAAGCTATTCATTTCCCTCCGGTAGTATCGTAGGCGAAGACGCTCATATGTCTTTAGTACGCAAGCGTAACCGCAACTTGAACCAGCGTGAAAGAAGGTGCTAATGTCAATGCGCTAATGACGGGGAATGAGCAGCAGCCACTTTCGGCCGTCGGAGCAGTAGTTGTGGAGGTAGAGTAGCTCGTAATGGAGTTCAAAATGAGACACTTGGCGGCGTAAGGACCAAGATGCCCCGGCAGGCGATGTACGGGAGAGCATCAATAATAGGAGAAACAATCCTCGGGTCCTTGCGTTGCTCGGCTGATAAGTTGCTGACTGCAAGAGGCGACAGACGTAAGTCACTATCACTTGAGGCAAGGCAGGAAAGGGCATGAGCGTCAGAATGCTTGCGGCCTGAACCGTAAATGAGGCGAATGCTGTAATCTGGCAGATGAAGAGCCCAACGACAAAGATAACCTGATGGATCCTTTAGGAAGGAGAGCCAGCAGAATGCATGATGATCGGTGACGACATCGAACGGGCGAAAACACAAGTACGGGCGTAGTTTTCCAAGTGCCCAAATTATCGCCAAGCACTCCTCTGTTACAGTGTAGTTCGACTCGGCTTTTGTCAGCGGACGGTTCGCGTAATCTACGACGTACTCGTCAAAATCGGGATTTCGTTGGGCGAGGACAGCACCGAGACTGATCCCACTAGCATCAGTGGACCTTGGTTGGGGCGGGCGGGTTCTAGTGCCGCAGTATCAGAGGGATGTAAGACGCCGTAGCGTCACAAATTCTTTGTCGCACGATGGTGACCAAGCAGATATGTCGCTGGCACTGCCGAGGAGCTGAGATAAAGGTGAAATTATGCTGGCGAAGTTGCGTACGAAGCATCTAAAGTAGGGGCAAAAACCGATAAAGCTCCGAAGCGCCTTTATAGTGGTCGGCTTCGAAAATTTGGCTACGACTCTCAGCTTTGTATCTTCTGGGAGAATCCCGACGTTAAAACGACGTGGCACAGGATCGTCAGTTTGCCCGCAGCAAAACGATAATTTTCGAGAGTTAGCTGCAGCCCAGCACTTGCAAGGCAGGTCAAAACTTGCTGCATGCGGGCTAGGTTCGTTTTATTTGTTTATTTATTGTACCCTCAGACGAAACAATACATTGTAGAGGGGAGGGGCAATAAAATAAGTAAGAAACTACACAAAGACAAAAATACATCAAAAAGAACACTACTGAAGAACATGAAGTTTGAATCGGCTATGTTGACTTGGATACAATACAGTGCACAGTTACAACATAAATAAAACAAAACAAAAAAGCCTTGGCAGGTAAATTAAAACCCCGCAAACACTTCCAAACAACGAGAACAGAAACAAGTGGCTAGAAGTCCCACTGAACAGCGTGGTAAAAATAAGAAAAATTGTACAGAGGCGAAAACAAGGCCCTTATTTCAACAGAGCAAGCCCACACAAGAAGAAGAAGCGGTATAAGCAACAATCTATAGGGTTATCATTTGCACTAGGACAAAAAAACAGAGTCATTCTGCAATTTCAACTTACAGAGAATTTTAAACAGAGCCCGTACATTTTCATACAAAAAAACATGAACAGCAGCACAGAAGGGCACATAAATCACATTCCACCACGCTGAATTTCCACACGCCGTCTGTGACACTGCCAAGGTAACATAGCGGGAACCGGAGTTGAAAAAGTTAAACGAAAGTAGACCGCTACGACGTGAGTAAATTACTCAAGACATTTTTAAAGGGTGTTGGATTGACTATGCTGGCGATGGAATGGGGGACACAATTCCCGTCATTGCAAGTTTTTGGCACGAATGAGGATGAAAGAGTGACGGTATTTGAATGAGGAACATCAATTTTCTTGAAATGGTTTTGGCGGGGTGAGATGTAATTTGGATGCCTGATCTAGATAGCGACAAAAGCAAAATTATGATAGTAGATTATGTGAAAGAGGCAGGGACGTGAAATTTCCATAGGGTGGCTAGTACAGGAAGGCAAAAGTGAAACTTCATCTGCTTTACACTGGATGTGCGGTGATAGTTACCAAGAATGAAACTTCATACACGGTTCTGAACTTGCTCAAGCGTGTCTATTAATGTGAAGTGACCAAGGTCCCACACTGAGGACAGATATTCAAGTTGAGGGTGGATGTATGTCGTGTACAAGATCAGTTTTAGAACTGCACGAGCAAGGAAGGAATTTCTGAGGAGGTACCATAGTGTCTTGTTAGCTTTTGCTGTGATATGTTCAAAATGAGTATTACAGGAAAGGTTGGTAGTGATGTAAACACCAGGGTAACTGTGCGATGTTACAGGACCTACTGTCGAATTGCTGAGGTAGTACGTTCGATGCACATCACCTTTCCGGCTTATTCGCATATCTTTGCATTTCTAATGTTTAGTTCTTTTGCCATGTTCGACAACAAGATGTCACAGTGTTTATACGGTCTGGATGTCTGTAATATCAGAGTCATTAGTATTTCATGACAGTTGAACAGTCATCAGCAAAAAATTATTTGAGAGTGAATCTTACTAGGCAAGTCATTAATATAAATTAAAAAGGGTAAAAATCCAAGCACCGACCCTTGGGGGACGCCTGAAAGAACGGGGTGCTGTGGGCGAGTTGTAATCATTGGCGTTGACAAACTGCTCACGTGAAGTTAAAAAGCACGGATTCATCGGAATATTTAGGGGTCGATATTTAAGTTGCTCATTTTGCAAAGAAGGAGTGAATAATTTACGTTCTCAAGGGCTTTCGCAAAATACAAGAATACACAGTCAGTTATGTATCCATTCTCTAAATTTTCAGTACCTGGTTGGTAAAGGATACTAACGGAGTGTCGCAGGAGACATTTTCGCGAAACCCGGGATGAGCGACGGTGAAAAAATTGTTACTCTCAAGGAAATGAGTAAGCTCCACAAAAATACATGTTCCGTTAATTTACAAGGCACAGCAGTAAGTAAGATGGATCTGCAATGGCAAGGATCATACGTTGCTCTAGATTTGTGTACAGGGGCAGTTTTGTTTGTTTTGGAGTCGTGCGAATGTACACCTTCGTTATACGATTGCGAGAATATACATTGGAAGAATATGGAACAGTACTCGGCTGCCTTCTTTAAAAATATAGAGGTTATATTGTCTACGCCGCATGAATATTCGGATTTAGCCTTTGAATTTTTGTTTTAATTACTGTAGCGCTAAAGATAATGGGATCCATGGGAGTATGATTACATAGCGCGAGTTCTGGGTAACGAGAGCGGATACCTGACGGAGAGAATATACTAACAAAGGTGTCCATTAGTAAAGCTAGCAGAATGATGGCTTGCACATGTTCGCCTGTAGGGGTAACTATTGATAGTTTGCTACAAGCGGGAAGTTTATAGATGTTCCACAATTGTTTAGGATTTGGTTTAGGACGCTAGGAAGGGTACCGGAAAAAAATGTTGATTTCGTAGGCCTTAAAGCGCCTGAATACTTTGAAGCAGCTTCCTTATACTGGGCCCATCGAGAAGCACTTGGAGACCGTGAAAAACTGCGAAATATTCTTCTTTTTATGTTGGCGAGCCAATTCAAATGTCGATTATATCGCGGGGCGTTACGATTAGAATAAGCGTGTCGAAAAGGGTTACATTTATGTATTAGTTCCTGAACCTTGTTCTTGAAGATATCCCTGTTGGTTTCGAACAATCGTTCAAGGTATCCTGGCAGACAAACGTCTAAAAATGAGACAAGTTCTGCATTGACCGCCGAATAGTTCCCTTTGTTGTAATCTCTAAAGGCTTTGGAGTGTTTCCTGTATGATGTGCGACGGTGCGTTATTGAAAAATGCAAGACAACATGATAACTGAGGCCAGGTAAATGCGTAACTGGCGAGACTACGTCAGGTGAAGACAACAAAACAAGATCCAATAAAGATGTAGAATGTTCTGTGATTCATGTAGGCGATGTTTCAAGCTGCGAAAGGCCGAAGTCTGCGCAAAGTCTGGTAAACATTTTTGCTTCCATTGTGTCTGCATGAGGCAAGGGAATCGTGTGAGACTAAGTTGTGTTAGGAAAAGTGAAATCACCCAAGAATAGAATGCGGACGCCTGGAAATGTAACTGTAATACGGTTTAGGCCGTCATGCATGCTTTCAAAAAATGATGTAGCTGCTGACGGTGGACGATAACAGACACCAATTATAATTTTCCTGAAGTTCACCGTTATGCAACACCGTACGCACTCCAGCTCGGATATGACAGGGAAACAAGAACCCTCATTTTTTGTTAGCGTAAAAATTTCAGAGTCTCTTTTTGCTCGATAGGCAAGTTTCAGTTAAAACAATGATGGCTGAATGAACACCATTAATTAGGGCACAAAACGCATCTCGTTTTAAAACTGGGCTCCGAATGTAGGCGAAAACAACAGGAATGTCGGATTTTATTGGTGCGCGCCCACCACCCCTTTCATTTTTCTATGCGTCTATACAGGACCAAACGACTCGAGAACAAAGGGCTCGGGAAGGCTAATCGGGTTTGCTAACCGGTATTACACCCCTATTAGAGATTACGTCATCGGGTCATTGTAGCCATATCATTTATTATTTACAATAAAAACACTGCGTGAGATTATGAAAAGGACCTTCAAAGATTTGCCACGTTCAGTTATTTTTTTCTTGCTGCCCGGCTTGTTGGACCGAAGTATTCCGACATGCCTATCGTTCAGCAGCTTCCGTTTTGATAGGACGAGTTTTTTGTTTTGCATGAGGCCAATTAAAACTACAATTCGTCGCATTTTGCTTCTTAGAACCATCTGATCTCTTGAGCTTGTTCAATATTATCACTTGATAAAGTATGATTTAGGTTGTGGCGAACTATTTTCAAGATTTTGGTTTCTGATTCTGAGGCTGATTCTTTGGCAGCATCCGGTAAACAAAAAATTATCCCAACGAGCACGATCTTTAGCTTCATGGAGACGTGAGCAGAGTACGCACGTTTCGCTTCGACGCGGGTTACCGTTCCGCAAAGATTTGCTATGTCTTGGCACCACTCTTCCAGAACAGACTTTGATATTTTCATTTTTTCCAACTTGCCTTCACTTCCGAGATTGCTTTAGAGTCATTTTGCTGCTGCAGTTTTAATAGTTCAATTGCTGTAGACATATCCTTCAGTTCCGATTCCAACCGGATTAAGAGTATAAAGGTCCCTTACTGTTTCCCCAACCTCAGTTAGCGCGTAACTGGTGGTGCCCGGATTAAAATAATTGTCACCAAACAATATAAAAAACAAAAAAATAAAAGGCTATTTTCAGTGCTTCAGGGCATGGAAACACTACAATGAAAACGTCGTGGGGAAAAAAACAACGCAGGGGTAACTTAAAATTGTAACTAACCTGCAGAACAAAGTAAACTGGGCGTGAGAACTTGATTCTGTTCGTATTTTCATCTCCTCTGAGGAACCAGCGAGGGTGCTCCGGCTTTATAGGGCCAAGCAAAGTTATTGGTGACGTCACTGTACAGTTATCCAGTATAGCCGGCACCTGCATTGCGCTGATTTACTTGTGAGCAGCGGCACAGGGCGCTGGCAGAGCGTGGCGATTGCTAGGGTTCTGCACAGACATTGTTCGTAGTTGCTGACTCGTTCAAACCTGCGTAGCGCTGGGTAGCAGCATCCAGGAAACACGGTGCTGCCAAAAAGGCGACGGAGAGCTGCAGCACGAAGAAAACTGGGCGTGAGAACTTCATCCTGTTCGTGCTTCCACGCCCTCGCAAAGTTCGAAGAGAAACCTACGACGTCATCCAGATGGCTATAACTGATCTTCCACTTTATCACGCTGAAAGTACTGTCCATCATGCGTTCGAATGTGGCAGGAGCGTTTCAAAGCCCGAACGGCAATACAATAAACTCATAAAGACCGTCAGGGGCAACAAAAGCAGTTTTCTCACGTCTCGATAAGCGTCCGCCCTCGGGGCTTGCCTGTACCCGTATCGAAGGTCTAGTGACGAGAAGTATTCTGCTCCCTGAAAACAGTAGAGGGCTTTGTCGATGCGGCGGAGGCGATACCCGTAGTTGCGGGTTATGGTGTTGAAAGGGTGGTAGTGGACGCAAAACCGAATAGACCCAGCCTTCTTTTTTAGAAGAACCACGGGTCACCCCCAGGGACTCTTGGAGGGACGAATAATGTCACGCTGAAGCGTTTCATTTCCGTATTCTTTATTGGTGCATCGCTCTGCCGGGGATACACTGTATGGCCATTTTCGAAGCGGGGCATACGAGCCACTGTCAATGGCGTGGCTCACAATGGAAGTGCGGCGAAAAGAACTTTGCCCACCATCGAAAGACGAATAAAACTGGCTCAGAAGTGTAGTAAGCTGCGCTCGTTGGGGGGCGTCCAAATTTTTGTCTAATGAGCGGCAGAAAATCTTGGTTCATATTCCGTTTCG